>OZ024933.1:109516145-110842929 GCA_964017235.1 Sabellastarte sp. h YS-2021
TCCTTGAATCGTCGAACAATGAAGGCTGCTATTCCACTTAAAAATCCTAAAATTGGAATAATCAGAAGGGCATACAAATCATCCTGATTCTTTTCCAAATCATGAGGATCATTGCAATTCTTCTGGTCACAGCTGGGTGGACTCTGTACTCCTTGGTCTGAAAAAGACAAAATTGAGAAAATATTATGTGATTTGTACACTTTTTGACACAGATATGACATCTGACAGAGATTTTTTTGTCTCAAAATCAAAAGATCAGATATAATGATATCACTAAAAAATTATATATACATATTTCGTACCTCATGATTACAAATAAAAGATTTCCATGGATCCTACCCACACAGGTGGTTTGATAAAAATCCCTATTCCCAATTAAAATTAACGTGAAATTTCGAACGGAAAGGAAAGCATCCAACACATTTCATAATATTTGCTTGTAAAATATATTTTGTCTGGGTTTGGGCACAGGCAATTTGAATACAGAAATTACAATGAATACCACGAATAAGGTTAACATCCGATCACAACACTATTGAAACCTTCACAAAATCAATTGAATGGAGTACTGTGTATCCCCATATCTATTACCTGAATGGCATCCGACTACAGTGATTGTAGTGTCCGAGAAATCACATTGGCCATCACATCTCCAGTATAGGGTCCTCAATTTAGGATAATTCCGGATAATATCCCCAAGAGGCAATGAGATTTTTCCAAGGTAACATTTTTCATAGATTAAAATCTGCAAATCATAGTTCCCACATTTAATTCCGTAATTCATGAAGTCCTCATACGTTTTCAAACCAACAATATATAACGTTGCTGTGTCCTCAAAATAATTGCACTGTACATGATAACACTCTGTATTTTGTTGAAAGAGGCATAGAATAATCAAAATCAAAGGTAAAAAACTCATCTTGCCGTAAATTGTAAACAAAATTAAATCAAAACAGAACCCCCAAAAACGTCATAGCTCATCATTTCGTCCGATTTACGTCACAATATATATAAAGTACGTTTCCATGTAATGTGACGTCACAATCCCTATTTCGCAAGGAAATAATAACAAATTTCTTACCTTTATGGGTTGTTCCCAGTCTCCTCATCACCAGTATACCTCACATCCTCCATTTCCATGGCATTTGTCTCATTGTTCGAATTTCTTTGAACCTTACAGCATAATAATTTTCTTCTCAAGATCCATGCGAATAGTAATGCAACCATAATGCTTGAGGTACTGATCGAGATTAATACCCAGTAGTACCTATGGACATGAGTCCCACTGTAATCTCTATTTTTTGGCATATTATTATGGAAAGAATTATTTGATGAATACTGGCCAGTGGTAGTTGAATCCCAGAGACCTGTTGATGACAATAAGGACTGGATATCGCCCCATATTTGAATCTCTGTTGTACCTAATAAAAGATAAGAAAAAAGAAAAAAATTTGTGAAATGTCTAACCCAGGGGAAAAGCATCTAGACATATTAATGAGGTATTGCTTTATGCACTTCTGTGGACGCAATGACAGTAAGCTGTGAATGTACAGACTGTGGAGGTCTGTTGAAAATCACCATTCCCAATTAAAATGAACGGGAAATTTCGAACCCGAAGGTAAGCACCGCATAAACATATTAATGAGGTATTGCTGTTACTGCGCCTCTTTGAACGCAATGAGAGTAAGCTCTGAATGTACAGACTGTGGAAGCCTGTTGAAAATCTCCATACACAATTAAAAATAACAGGAAATTTTGAATCGGAATGTAAGCACCCCAACGCCTTTTTTCTCTGACTAATAGATTATAATTTTAATTACATAGGATAATATACTCACCTTTCTGGACATTGTCTGTGCACATGTTAGTGGCTACTATAATTTCCACTGGAATTTCTTTAATCCAAGTACAGTTGAAGTACATTATATCCAATATTGTCCAATATTTTAAAGAGGGAAAATTTTCCAAGACTAGATGGATATCTAGAATTTCCATCTCTTTTAAATATAAAATACGGATTTTTGGATTATAGGTAAATTTCACCCATACAACATCTATACAAACAGCCATATCTTCCTCACAGTTACACATTCCCTGGAAACAACCTTTAGATTTTATTAATCCGAGTAAAAGGGTTAAGAGGATAAATATTTGTGTCTGCATTTTGACATTTCTATGTACTCTATGCGGCAACAATACATGAGAACAATACATGCAAATCTCTTTGTGTAGGATATCTGGCAGGTATTGGGGTATCTGGCAAGCAGGCGAATGTAATCTTGGCAAGTGAAATAATATAAATAGAGAGGAGACTAAACAGCTTCCTGATTGTTTACTGTGTGACTCAGGAGATAAGATAGAGATAACAATGTTCAGATTTTTTTCACCCACTACTGCAATGATTACAGGTCCTACAGGCTCTGGAAAGACAAAGTTTGTGTTTAAACTATTGGAGAATTTAAATACTATGTTTGATGTTCCAGTGGAGAAGGTGTACTATTTTTATGGGGTATGGCAGGATTCTTTTGACAACAAAGTAATTGAAAATTTGGAATTTATTCAGGGACTTCCTGACGAGACTCAAATTAAGCAAATTGCTGACTCTAAGCATAATCTGATTATTATTGATGATTTACAAATGTCAGCAGTGAATAGTCCCTCCATTACCAATTTATTTAGTAGGGATTCACATCATAGGAATCTCAGCGTCTTTTTAATACTACAAAATCTCTACCATTCTGGGAAGTACAGTAGAGACATTACCCTGAATACTCATTATTTTATTTTGTTTAAAAATCCTAGGGATATCAATCAAATAAAAATCTTAGGAAATCAGTTAGGAATGTGTGATAAGGTCTGTCTGGCCTATGACGACGCCACTGCAGAATCTTTCAGTTACTTGCTGATAGATCTATCTCCTACCAGGGATAAGACCTCCTGGTTACGTACCCATATTTTTCCTGATGAGTACCTAACCGTATATAAATAGCTATAAATACTTGCTAGATTAAAGACTACTGATCAGTATGTCTTCTAATCTCCTTAGAGCAAAGCATTTTCTAAAGGTTATATTGGATAACAATAAAAATTTAAACAAGTATATCTTTTCAGAGGCTAATCAGTCACAAATAAAAGCCATTGCAGAGATTTTCTTCAATATTTTTCGTCTGCCACTCAGTAAAAAGATCAAGGCAAAATTTGAAAAATATTCTGGGTTGATTAAACGATTTCTAAGAAGGGTTAGAGGACGGCTTCAATTACTGAAGAAGCATCACACAATTTTTTCAGAATTATTATATAGCATAAGGAAATATATCAACCAAATTTTACAATGAATAAATTTGTAATGGTACCTCATGAACAATTTTTGAAATTTAAAAAATATCTCGAAATTGAAAAACAAAGCCCGTATAAAAGCAATACAGCTGATGAGGAATCTGAGCAATTGAATAATGCTGTAACATCGTCCAAGGCTGAGACTGGAAGCAATGAGAGCCTATATATGTCACCCCCACCAGGATTGCCTGAGAGTAGTGTAGATAAGCGAATGACTGGCGGTCAAAAAACCCCAAATAATTCTAATGGAGGAAGGGTTAAACAGCAAGGAGGATCAACTACAAAACAGAGGGGAGGAGACAGGAAGTCTATCAGAGAGCGCAAACCAGCATGGATTAAATTCTGGAATAAAAATCTCTCCTGATTTGGAGATAGTGCTTAAAGAGGCATATTATAACCCCAGTAGTCCCGCCTCCTTCAGTGGGTTTGAAAAATTGTACCAATTTTTGAAAAAAAATGATCAATACAAGATTTCTAGGAGAACTATTAAACAGTGGCTAGCTAAACAGGAGGCCTATACCTCACATCATCCTGTCAGGAGACATTTCAAGAGACCCAAGGTCATTTCCTTCTCCAAAAATTATCAATGGGATACAGATACTGCTAATATGGTGAAATACAGAAAATCGAATGATAATTATGGCTATTTTGTGGTTTTTATCGATATATTTACTCGTTATCTCTATACCAGACCAATGTATACTCTCACAGGAAAGGAAATGAAGCAAGTCATGTCTAATATTTTTGAGGAATCAGGGGTGAAACCACAGAAAATAAGAAGTGATCAAGGTAGTGAATATAAAAATTCAGAGGTGACCAAATTTTTGAGAACCTCAAAGGTGGATCAGATATTTACTTATTATGAAACTAAAGCTAATTACGCAGAGAGAGTAATAAAAACAATTAAACTCAAGATATTCAAATATTTAACAGCTAGAGAATCCTTCAGATGGGTAGATAATTTACAAAACTTTACGGCTAGTTACAACAATGCCAGCCATAGATCTATTAAGATGACCCCCACAAAGGCTCAGAGTTCAAACCAGTATGATATATGGTCTTATCAATACGGCCTCAAAACTAAGGGTATTAAGAAAGACAAAAGCATGAAGAAGACCAGACCTAACCCTAAAAGGGTGAAATTTAAGTATAAGGTTGGTGATAGGGTTAAAATAAGTTATCTAAAGAACAGTTTCGATCGAGAATATGCTGAAAAATGGTCTGGTGAGATTTTTACAATCATTGATAGAAAACTAAATCAAGATATCCCAATGTATCAACTAAAAGATTATCAAAATGAGGTCATAACGTCATATTTTTATGAGCCCGAATTACAACTAGCATTTTTGGATGAAAATATGGTCTACAAAATAGAAAAAATTCTTAAAAAAAGGAAAAGAAAGGGGATATCAGAGATGCTGGTAAAATGGAAAGGATGGCCAAGCAAATTTAATTCCTGGATACCAGAGACAGCTATGGAAGAACTATAAATAGCCAATGCTGCCCTGTGTTTGTGTTAAAGCTTTCATAATTGAATGAAAAAGAGGGAGAATGACAGAGGGAGACTTTTACATTTTCTTAAGTTCGAAGGATTCCTTAAGGTTTCATCCTGGTAACAAGGGTTATAACTTCACTGTGGAACTTCCTGAGAGAGTGGAATTGAGGGGAAATTGGAAAGTGGCGCTCTGCGATATTTTTTTAAATGAAAAAATATCAGAGACCCTCATGGTTTTTTCAGATATCTGCGATTATAGTTTTGTTAGAGATTCCTTAGAACCAATTTTAAGAATGGTAATGCCAAACAATAAAAGAAGCCAATTATTTCCAGACAGGTTTTATTTGGGGGTGAGGCAGTCGAATTTAGGTCGAATCAAAATCTATATAAAAGATAGCTCCTTTAACAATGCTCTAGCATTAAAGGGGGAGATACAGCTCACATTACACCTTAAAAAAGAAAATGGATAAATATTTAAACTTTTGCAAGAAATGTATTGAGGGAAGAGTCGCATATAACCCAAATTTTTATGAATTAAATCCTAAAAATTCAGAAACAGATAGGGTTAATGACAAACCGGTGGAGGTTACATTAGTTACACCTACAGAGGCAGCAGTGGAGCAGGCCAAGAGTGAGCTAAAATTGAAAAAGGGTATAAATAGCATGGTTGGAACCCACAAAGGTCAAACTGGTGGGAAGACTAGAAAGAGTAAGATTACAAAGAAATCCTCAAGAAAAATTTCTTCCAAGAATAAAAATAAAACTAGGAAAGGTAGCAGCACTAAGAGATCATCAACATCTGTCCAGAAGGGGGTGAAAGTAAAGAGTAAGAAGAAAAAATTCAATTCTCACTCATTATGGATATAATTCAAACACCTTTAACCATCTTCCAGCCACCACCCATAGATAAGACGATTCAGAAAGAATATTGGGTGGAGTTCAATCCAATTGCCGCTATCACAGATAGCAGTGTAATAGAATTTAATATCCCAGGGACCTCAGTAGATTATATCAATTTAGCTAAAACCAGGTTACATGTAAAATACATCATTACAGATGAGAAGGGGGTTCCTATTCATAATAAGGCACCATCAGCTGGTCAACCTGCAACCCCTAGTCACCAGGTGGCGCCTATAAACTTGACCCTCCATTCAATTTTTAGACAGGTTGATATTGCATTAAATCAAAAAGTAGTATCCTCAGATGTGGGTGCTAATTATCCGTATAAGGCAATGATTGATTTTCTTCTATCAACCAACAACAACATGGTTCAATCAGAGGGTGAGGCAGCATTGTTTCATAAAGATCAACCAGGGGCCATGGAGGCTATCACCTACACAGGGGGTAATCCAGGCTTTACAGAGAGAGGCAGACCAACTAGAAGTGGAGGAACGGCTAGTGTGGAGGGTTTACTTTATACAGACTTTGGAATAGATCAACCCAGGGCTATAATAAATGGGGTGGCGGTTACCTTGAAGTTTTTTCAATCCTTCAATGAGTTCAGATTAATGAGAGATGGGAAAGAAAAGTTGAGGTTAAAAATCACAGAGGCTATTTTAAAAGTTTGTTATATCTCTTTGAATCCAGATATGTTAGTCGCTCATAATGAGGCTTTGAAAACAAGTCCTGCACTCTACCCCTTCTGGAGAAGTGATATTAAAAGCTTCAGTATTGCTAAAGGATCTCACACATTTATGACTGATAATATCTTCCATGGTAAGGTTCCCAGCAAGATTGTGGTTGGTTTAGTTTCAAATGCTGCCTATTCTGGAGATTACACTAAAAATCCGTTTAACTTTCAAAATATGGATCTCAATTATATGGAATTGAGTGTGGATGGCCAGCCTGTACCAAATAGACCCTTTAAACCCAATTTCAATGAAAAAGATTATGTAGCCTCTTATCTAAGTCTGGTACCAAACGATTCTGATCGGAAAAATGGTTTGATTATTCAACTTTCAGATTATCCCAAGGGATATGCATTGTACCAATTCGACATACAGAGTTTCCTATCTGGTCAGGTGATGACAACTTCCGGAAGTGGACATGTGAGATTAAGTCTAAGATTTGGGACTGCCCTTCCAGAAACTATAAATATTATTGTCTACGCAAAATTCCCTGAAATATTAAAGATAGATCAAGCTAGAATGGTAAATGTTGGGTGATGGATAGCTACGAAATTGCAAAGTATATGAGGTTGGATGAAAAAATTCGAGATCAATTCTATGGCGTATATTCCCTAGACCTTATCCCTAAAAAACTACCCATTCCCTCCCTAGTTATTGTTAATCTGGATTACTCCACTGACAAGGGAAGCCATTGGGTGGTATTGCATCGGGTGAATAATGAGGTTGTGGAACAATTCGATTCAGCAGGAAAACAACCAAAGAGAGACATAGTTAATAATTTATTCAGTAATGCATTATCATACAAATACAATAATAAGAGAGTGCAAAATTATCAGACAGATACATGTGGATTATTTTGTTTGTATTATAGCTATCACAGTAGCAGAGGAAGAACCATGCAAAGTATTTTATCAGATTTTTCAGTAAACCTAAAAAGTAACGAGGAGATGATCATTAGATTTTTTAATAATAACTTTGTAAAGTAACGATTCACTATAAGAAATAAATGGTATTACATTGAAATATATTTTCTCTGTTATTTCTTCAAAAAAAAACATTTACATACTTGAATCATCTGTGTCCTGCTCAACAGAGTTCCTCAGTCAGTACTATCACAAAACGCTGACAAGTATTCAGAGCAAATGCGTTCGGGTGCTTACCTTCGGGTTCGAAATTTCCTGTTATTTTTAATTGGGAATGGAGATTTTCAACAGAGTTCCTCAGTCTGTACTGTCGCAGCAAAAAGTGACAGGAATTCAGAGGCAATGCGTTGGGGTGCTTACCTTCTGGTTCAAAATTTCCTGTTAATTCTAATTGGGAATGGAGATTTCAGTAGAAAATTTTCGACAGCAATCCATAATTAGCTCACCCATGATGTTATTTCCGGCTAGAGAATTAGGGGGAAGCACAGAAATGAGTTTAGTGGGGTTACTGACACCCCAATAGGCCTCATCCTCTCTACTATAATTAGGCTGCTTATAATAAATAGCCTTATCATTAACAGATACTAGTCGATCTCGAAAATTTTGACACTGCCTAAATTTTTCAGAGACACATAGGTGCATAATATCCTTCTTAATTTCTTCATTTCTACTTTTTGAGATAAATGTTTTGTCAAGATGATTGTATACATTAAGGGGATCTGTTTCCAGCAAAATCTTATGACAAAGTGTAATATTTTTGTAATGTTTGGCTAAAAGGTGATAAAACATTTGTTCAATTGAATGATAAGATAAGGCGTCTACTCTCATCTGAGAATAGTACAGATTAGATAGGGGATCCTGTACCTCTGATACAACCAGGGATTCTCTTTCCCATGGTGAGAGGGTTATATTTAAAGGTCTGGTTGTGATCCCATCATCTTGCACCTCTCTCTTACAATAAAAATAATTGAATCCTATTTTAGTTTGTGAATAGGTAAACATATTAGCATCCCTCATTCTAAATCCTAAATTGGTGGAGAAACTTGTCTCTCCAGTGCTTAGAGTGTGAGTAAATTTAGCCATAGCATCAGTTAAATTTTTTTTAGAAATACCTTTAGAAGATATTTTCTGTTTACCATCCTGATCCTCTATGATATAGGATTTTGAACAGAGTGATAACATTCGAAATCCAGAGAATTCTTTCTTAAAAATCCCTGGGATTTTCTTATCTATGGTGATATGGTGAGAGCAGCAGCGTCTTGGAAACCAGAGTGCATTCAACTCATCAGAACAGGACCCAAAAATTTCCTTATGATATTTCTGTCGGTATCTTCCCCTAACACAAAGATCTAGATCAGATTGATTTATAGCCATATACAGACTATCGGTGTCAGTTTCCGTTAATTCAAATGACTGGGGTCTAAGGTATTTCAGTAAGCAGTCATAATAAAATTCCAACATTCTTAACTTTGCATATTGTAAAATAAAAAAACCAATTTGTATAGGGTTATCCATCACAATTCTAGACTTATAGGTCTCTACCTCAAAAACTCCATTAATATCCTGCATATCTTTAAAAATGCAAGAGTTTATTATTTTTCGGACTTTATTCTTATCCACTAGATATCTCACATTAGAATGTTTAGTTTTATTCATGAGAAAGGAACCATAACTGGAATTACTTATCAATTTGAAGGTGTCCCCTATAATTGCTTTATCCGCCTCTAATTCACCCTGAATCCTGTGATGGGTCACCTTATCTATGAATGAAGTGAATGAGGGTTTGGGTTGAAATTCGATTATCTGATAGATTTTTGAGACTTGACATTTATTTTTCAGATACCACTGCAAAAGGGGGGTGGCAAGTAAAATTTTGCGAGCCTTAAGCCCACTAATCAGAAGTCTTTTACTTTTAAATTGAATGTCATTGGCGTTACAATAGGAGAGCATATGTGAACCTATTACCTCCATTGGTACCTCACAAGTAGCAAAAAAGGGGGGATATTCTTGAAAGAAATCTTCATGCCCCTCCTCCACCTGGATATCTACCTCTAATGCACCAAACAATCTTCCATTTTTAACATCTGTTAAGATCTTTGAGTGTGTTAAATCCCCCTTATTTTTCCTGTAGTAAGAAGGGAGGTAATGTTCATAAAATCGGAGGCATTTGGGTTTTATTTTGGAGATAAATTGACATTGCTGAATAGCCACAAATTTATAACCCTGTGAAATTATGTAGTTCTTTCTAGCTTTATCCCTCTGTTGCACTTTTTTCAGTCTTTCTGACCAGGTTTTGTTTTTTAAATTTTTAACTATAAAGCAGTTAAATTTACAACCGTGGTAATAACATCCGTTAAATTCATAAACTGTTTTATTTTGATAACAAAAACCATCTACCCTAAAGTTCCCTATTCTCACCTCTTTTTGATTATTTAATTTATGTCGAATTTTTATTCCCTCTTTACAGCTGAGATAATCTAACCAAACGTATGAATCTATGTACCTTTCGCTAACCTCTGGTCTAAAATGGTTTTCAGGGAATCTTCTTACATACACACCGGCTGGCATTAGTTGCTTGATAGCATAGGAATAGAGACCATTACAGTCATAACCCACCACGCTCTCACATAAGTTATTTTCTACATTTTTAATTTTTGTTACCCCTTTTTCTTGATATCTGCTAAAAATTATGCTAGGACCTCCCACAATATTTTGTTTAAATGTATAGTATAGGTCTGCGTTATCTGAATTGAAGAGTGCAAAATTACTCTCTGAGGAGGTATAGATCATTTTTCTGGCTACACCAGGCAAGGTGATGTAATCTTTAAAAATATCTATCCCTTCCGATACATAAAGATCTATGAAAGTAGTGAGGGCTTCACAGAAGGGTCCAGTATCTAGATTATTGTAATGTATTAAATAATCCCTAAAAGTCCTCATACCATTCTTATTCCAAAGATTTCTAAGCTCTTCATACTCAGACTCAGATTCTAATGGGTTAGACATCTTCATTTTAGAATAGAAATCTTTCATTTCCGGTAAGCAGGTGCAGTCTAATTTTTCAAGAGAATCAAACCATTCATAAGGAAATACACCTTTTGGAATGTCACAACCATAGGCTTTAAGAAACTTCTCATAGGAACATCCAGCTGCTAAATAATTAGAAATATCTAAAAATTTCATATGTGGAGTACCTATGGTGAGATAGCTGTTTTCTTTTTTGATGGTGAAGATTTCATTTTCTGTGTAATTTAAACTTATATACTTGAGAATATCAGTCTTAATTAAATTCAGATCGTATCTACCTGAATTAAATCCAATAACAGGTAGTTGGGTAATGTAAGTAAGAAACTCTTTCTTAACTTGTTGAATATTGGATATGAAATGTGACAGAATCTTTTTACTTGGAGTAAAGACAATATTGGATTCTGAATCAGATTCGTCCGACTCGAGTTCCTCTTCCCAGTCCTCTGATTCGAAATCCGAATCCGCCTGCTCCCCATCCTCTTTATATTTCTGAATGAGCTCATCCAGTTCATATAAAACATGAAAATATTTGCAGGAGATTTGTTTACGAGCGGCTATACTAATCAGTCTGAGATATTCCATCATATTTTGAATCAAAATTGTCGGATCCGGATTGATAAAACATCTCGGTGTTTCAAAATTGGTTATGTTAGAAGCTACACTCACACTAATGGGAACATGTTTGGATATCCAGTTCAATTTACTCGTGGTGCTGTGGTTCGTTTTTTGAAGCATGGCCTCCATATCCCACACTGCAAAGAGTTTATAATATCTAGATTGCTCAGAGGTATGTATTCCTAGAGATTCGAGTTTTTCGAATATGGTTAAGGGTGACTTATGGAAGCCACCTGGAAAATGGTAGATAGTTCTATCATAGCATACTTTGTAGTGTCTTTGCATGTTCCACTCTCTTGTGAACAACTTAAGACACTTCTCACATTGAAATTTTTTAGCGAATTTATTTATATCTACAATATAACTAAGGTGGTTTTCATGTACATTAAGATACATCTTACTATCATAATTATTTACAGATTTATACAGATTACAGACAACTCCATCTGGTGACAGAGAATATATCAAAATTTTTACATTAAAACATCTTTCTAGATCCATCATCTCATCCATAGTCACACCAGTAAATTGTCCAGTAGAATTTCCTAATTTTTCTGATTTTTTAAAATTCATCCATACACGAAAATATTCGAGGAAATCTTTGTTACCATTAAAATGTTGTCGAAGACATCTGAAGAAACATAAATTGTCTGTATATGGTTTGCCCGTCCATTTGTCTATATACATTGTCTTCAGATTCCTATTCTGTTTGATGTAATCTGGCAGGTCTTCAGCATTTCCCAATGGAAACTCTGTTTTAAAAACTACATACTGCACATTAGTTATGAAGGCGAGGCTCCAGGCAGTAGAGGGTCTATCTGATCTTGCTTGTGTAATTATATCGATTCCAGCTAACTTATTCATCAAAAAACGAATACTATTCATATTCGAAATTCGAAAAGGATATTGAAGAATCTTACTGTTGTAATGTGGAACAAAATATCTGTATTCCCTTGTTTCATTGTTAAATAAAATGGTTCCAAAGGCGAGATTAATCCTGAAGGCATTGTGTAGGTTCTGATAGATTTCCCTCACCTGGGATCGAATCTCCCTGTAACCCCCATGCAGATTATTGGTTGGAAAATTGTAGATATTCTTCAGTTCAGTCTCTTGATGGTTAGCCTGTATGTGATCTATGTTTGTAACGTAAATCTCACGTAAATTTTCGTCATCATTATCTACAATAAAGGCTGGTAGGACAGGGTCATCATTGTTGCCTCCATGTTGTCTCATTCTATGCGTGTACAGGGCCCTCCTACCCTCAAAATTGCATTTACAAATGCCACATCTGTAAGATTTAGCAGCTGTAGATTTCTTATGAAATGTCTCCACATGAAAGTTGAGGGCCTCTGTTGTAAGAAATGGAAGATCACAGCTCCTACAGATATATTTTCCACATTTTTGAAGATGTAAACACAAGGCCTGGTTATCATGGAATTGTCGATCACATATCCTGCATTTCTCTTGTATCTTATCTGTTACTTGGTGACAATACTTCTGGTGATGAAGTAGATTTTTCTGATTCAGTAGGTTAGAACCACATAAATAACATCTACACTCCATGGTACAGGGTATTCAGATATGAAAAATAAGGAGATATTATAATATGTTGAAGATTTTCCAGTTTATATAGGGGAGTGTCTTGCAATTATTATTGATTTTGTTGAAGATTTCAGATGATTAATGAGTTCTAGACAGAGTGAATGCCTTCGTCTTCAGAGTCTGAATCATTGATTTCCATACCCATCTGTCTCATAACCTGTCTACGCATTCTCTGACCTGAAACCATTCTATTAAGCATAATTCTTCGCATTTGCTGAGCCTGAGTCGAATATGTTTTCATCCTCTTTCTCCATCCTAAATAGGATTTAATAAGTTTGTTCTTGTAGGCTCTAAAGGCTGTAAGAAGAATCCTGTGAGTATAGGATGGATAATGCCAGATGAAGCATGAGACATAAAACAATGACACCCCTAGGCATGTACAATTTTTAATATGAAAGGTATTGAGTGCCATCTCTAAAAAATAATCTGGGTGCTGAAGGTTCATATCTCCCACCTGTAGAAATAGATCCCTAAGAGTTAATCCTGATTGAGACATTTCTAACAATTCTTTTTTATATCAAAATAATTTTTGCAGAATTCCGCAAGAGTGATAAGCATTTAATATTTCACAAAAACAGATTTCCCAGGGGTTTATATAGCGACTGGGGAGTTTATAATTACTATAGAAAAGATTTAGTCTTATCAGCATTTTTAGTAAATGTGTTGAAAAGAGTGTCAGGATCCTTATGTCAGAGAAAAAATTTTATAAAAAAAAGCAAGCTCAGCATTTCATTACCAGTATAAATAGCCCGTGTTACATAAAACAAGAGTTATTAGACAGATATGAGTGAAAGGAGAAAGTTTAAATATAGGAAAATAAAGTTAAGGCAGTCTTTGTGCTAGACAGGTATTTGTCAGTTAACGTATGAGCTCCCAATGACAGTCACATAATGAGATAGAGGTGAGAAATACGAAAGGGTGGGTTTGAGGGGGGGTTGGGGAGGTCTTTGTGAGGGCTATAATATTTATGTAAAAATTATGATAAAAATAAGTGACACATTTTTAATAATAGAACAATGGGCCTTCTGTCAAAGATGCAGATGTGGGAAATATAAAAGGGAACAGGTGAGAGGGTAACAGATTGGCTGGAAACCATACAAAGGAAATAAAGTAACAAAGGAGAGTAGATTCAGATTTGATATTAAATTTTTTTTATCTAGTGCATTATCTGATTTAATGGTCTTTGTGATGTAAAGAAAATTAGGATTTGCATGCAAATGAGATTTACTTTATCTAGGAGTTTGTTCAATTAAGATTTTTCATCTCTAAACCCAAAGCCCTAACCCTAATAGCCATAACATTAAAGATTCAGTATAATAAGTGAGAGATACGATAGAGAGCAATTGTTTTGTTTTCATAAAGCCATATCACTAAACAAGTGATACTGAGAATGTATATGAGGAATTGCGTTCGAGTGCTTACCCTGGGGTTCGAAATTTCACGTTAATTTTAATTGGGAATGGAGATTTTCAATAGACCTCCAATGTGGCTAGCTGTGTTTAGCATGATGGTTGGGAGAGCAGTTTTCAGTAGTAATATGATGCAGTAGGCTAGAAGATAAAGCCCCATTAAAAAATTTGGCTAGCAAAGCCCCATTAAAACAAAGCTTGGCCTAGCAGACAAAGCCCCATTAAAAACAGCTGTGCTAGCCATTAAACAACAAAGCATGTCCAGCAGACAAAGCCCCATTAATGTTCCATTAAAAAAACCACAGCTGTGAACTAGTATGGGCTAGCAGACAAAGCCCCCATCAGCAGAAAAAAGGGCTATTAGATGATTCAGTTTTCAGTAGTAATATCATGCAGTAGGCTAGAAGATAAAGCCCCATTAAAAAATTTGGCTAGCAAATCCCCATTAAAACAAAGCTTGGCCTAGCAGACAAAGCCCCATTAAAAACAGCTGTGCCAGCCATTAAACAACAAAGCATGGCCAGCAGACAAAGCCCCATTAAAGTTCCATTCAAAAAACCACAGCTGTGAACTAGTATGGGTAGCAGACAAAGCCCCATTTACAAAGATTGGCTAGCAGACAAAGCCCCATTAAACACAGCTGTGCTAGCCATTAAACAAAGCATGGCCAGCAGACAAAGCCCCATTAAAAATTTGGCTAGCAGACAAAGCCCCATTAAACATTTGTAGCAGATAAAGGTTCCATTAAAACAGTTCTAACCCTGCCACGAGATCTAGCAGACAAAGCCCCCATTAAAACAAAGCTGGGGCTAGCAGACAAAGCCCCATTAAACACAGCTGTGCTATTCCCCCATTAAAATCAGACAAAGAGCTTGCCCATTAAAAAGCACACACTGCCATTAAGCAGACATAACCCCCATTAAACCACAGCTGATTTGACAATGCCACGAGATCTAGCAGACAAAGCCCACAGTAAAACAAAGCTTGGGAGCTAGCAGACAAAGCCCCATTAAACACAGCTGTGCTAACCCATTAAAAAAAAAAAAAAATCAGACAAAGAGCTGCACCCATTAAAAAAGCACAGCTGTGTGATGATTCAGCTGAGTAAATAGCTATAAACTATCAAAGTAAAACAAAAGTCCCCATTGAGCCAGTCTCAAGAACCTATATAGAGCCCAATCACCTGTATAGAGCTAGTATCGACCCTACCCTACCTAGCCATCCATCTACCATCTGCAGCAACAGCTGCACAGCTGTCAAAAAGTGACATGATTGATGGGAAACTCGACTCGATATACACTCGGTATATACTACTGAGAGGTATACCAATTGTGCTTATAAATGGTGATGTCATTAGATTTCAGCCAATCAAATTCTCAGATTTCATACAGAGGGCACAACATAGCACATTTTTAAATGACACCGAGGAAAGTTCAATTAACTGCCATGTCATCGACCTTTTAGAATGGGGTAAAAGCCATTTTAAAATTAAGTTTTACAGATACCATTTATTGGTCAGATAAATATATACTTTGTTCAAAAGTTTTCATGTTTGTTGATGAGTATAATCTACAATGAATATTAAGTATGTGTTTGCTTTATTTGCCAAAACAAAAAAAAAAAAAAAACAAAAAAAAACTACCTGGCACTGACGGGCTACCTTGACCTTGTTATGGCAGGCTTTAGGGACACGTGACCCCTTCTGCCTTCCGTTGTTGTCTCTCAGTGGGAGGAACCCATACTCGTCACCTTCAGAAGTCTTTTTCAAATCTAAATATCAAGTAAAATAAAACAGATTCACTTAATTTTGCATATTTACTGTTATTAATGCTTTTAACTTTATCTTGAAACTGAATGTGTGATAAACTTGGCTTCAGTGGCTAGGCTGTTGGATTTTAGACCCGGACGTCTAGGGTTTAATCCTCACCTCGGTGGTAGAGGTCTTTCCCCTTTGTATATGTGATTTTCAGTATAATTCTAATAACACTTTTATAGCACTTAATCTCTATTTAGAGACTCTATGTGCATAGCAGAGACATAAGTTCATGAATATTTCATGTCACAAAAACCGGAAGTGAACACGAGCCGTGTGGGCCTCTATGCCCCAACAATTACTTTACTGAATACTTAATATACAACATATAAGTTTAATTAAATTGCATTTCGTAACAGCAAGTTAGCCCGATAGTCTATTACATTGTTACTAATATTGTCAGTGGTATTATTATCAAAACTTTTATTACATACATTAATATACTTGGTCAACATTAGAAAATATTGTTTACTTGATGTGACTTGTAAGCCAAGTACAGAGCTGGTCAATTTAAATTAAGTTACATGTAAATATTTGCTCGTTTTGTGAGGTGAATTACATGGTCCTATAATAAATGTAAAATAAAAACTTAAGTAAATATCGTCTAATCCATACTTCAAAATAAGAAATGTACTTGGGCTACTTCTAGATCTAAAAACCATCCACATTAAGAAGAAATATATGTGATTGATTGCAGCTTGTTTCACTGGTTTAGTTGATACTGAGTTATGCTATAGAAAAACCAAATGTAACAATTTATATAACAGCTTTATAGTAGTTAATCAAATGCTACAAATACAAATTACATGCTTTCTTGAATGTGTTTACCTTTTCAATTGCAATTGAATAATAACACTCTGTCAAGTCCAATCACAGGCGTCTCTGAACAGTCAATATTTTGTCAGCTGATTACTAACCAATAGTAAATACATAGTAATCCTACTGACACTAATTTCACTTACCTTTGTTTTTCTGCCTGATGATTTTACTCCTGATATAACTTGTACAGAGTTGAGCCATTACTTCTTCTTTTGTAAATTTGGTGTATCCAGTAATTTTCACAATATATGGGTCTTCTACATCCACACTTAAGTAATGTTTCTAACACAAGATTTGTAAGAGAGCTAGGCTACCCAAAGGAAATAATCTAGATTCCCACACATCAAGACAGTCTTTTTTCGTTTTTTCTTTGAGGAATTTGAATGTTGCAAAAATACCTCAACCTTGGTAATGTGCTCTTAAATCAGATAACAAACTGATTGTTCCACGCGGAAATTTACTTATAATATATGTACACACTTTTAAATAGCCTGTGCATAACACCCAGTGAATGACATAAATTATACCCCTCGTAAAATAGAGAGAATCCCAGAAAAAAGTGTCTATTGAGATGTTTCACTGAGTTTGTACACCAAGAGAACAAGTGCGTTTTTAAACTTGTCAGATAGACAATTAAATGCCAATTTAATTACACAATATTTATGGAATATTATTATGTTATTATCTTCTGTTTAAGTCCATTGTGCTTGATAAATATACTCCATTAATGTGTTTAAGCCTTCTTAAATTATACCTTATCAACAATATCTAGACATTCATAATGCTTTTGATAGTCATTTTATATTCGTATATGTTCATTTATAAATTTACTCCTAAGAACTCAGACACCACATATATGTTATGAATTAAACAAATTCTCTCATTATGTAACAATCTAAGAGTATTCCCCCTAATATATAAGTATATGTTATAGTTTCACTAACAAGTTAACATCCATTGAATAATCCCCACGCTGCAGAATGTTCACTTCTCCAAAAGAACACTTCATCAATTGACGGCCAATTTCAACTCTGACCCAATGTTAGCAATTTATTGGAAAGCAATGTACAAGCCCTTTTAATCTGTCTCTTTTAGCATAATTACAGTCTAACTCACTGCCTTGCTTGTTAAGTCTACAAGAGGACTGGAATGTCTAAATTGCCTTTTCACTTTCACCCATGTCTTTAAATAACATTCACCAATAATACATCCCCGATCTCTTGTTAACAAAGCACCATTTTCCTGAAATATTATCAGTATCCACTTCATTTATACTTCATTTAGTTCATAAGATTTATGCCCCTTTTGTTGTTGTGGTTTTTGTTGTATATTACTGAAGTTTCATATGCCAACTGTTTTTACAAATATCTTTGAGATGCATTTGAAGTGGCTTTTCTTAGTTCATAACTATACACAGCCCACATCTTGGGTTACACCACATACTAGTAAAGCTTATAGAGCCCCCACATCTCTGACTGTCCTTATATACATGAAGGAATTTTGAAGATAATATACAAGCGTGTAAGTTATTCCTTATATCACAGCAGGTAACATATCAGATTAGAAGCCCTCCATTTTCAATGAGAAATGTTGATATCAATTGTTAGCCTAGAATCTTCAAATATTTTAGTTGGGAACTTTACAGTTAATCTTCTGACTGATGTTATCAAGTTGAATTAAGGCTTACATGTGAAATACATGAGGTTATATACCACGGGAACAAAGCTAATGTAATGAATAATCCATTGCCATGTTGACTTTATATTGTGACTGATTTTCAACATATCTGTCAAATGCCTTGGAGATATCAATAAATAAATAAACAAATGTCACAACATGAAGTATTTAAGCAAGTAGCAGTCATCAACGGTCTTAGTGTCTCTTTTGATGTTTTTATAAGCCAATTGGGAATTGTTACATTGAATACACAAATAATTGACTTATGGAAATCTGATAATTGTCAACAGCCAATAATGTGCTTTAAAATACAGCTTAATAACAAACCTTCTGAATATGATACTATCAGGTAAGCACTGAAAAGGTGTAGTTATCAGCTTTTTCAGAGGATTTGTTAGTTGACTTAAGTCATAATGAGAGGGTGTTAGGTGACTTATGCACAAAGGAAAACAATGAGTGAAAACCACATTAAACGGAATTTTAATTATTTATGAAATGGCAATATTGTAACTCACCTGAGACTGGGAATTACCTGTTTGTTGTACTTGTAGCAAGGGTGATATTATGCAATTCTTGCTCAACTTTTAAAAAAAATTCTACATAATATCATAAATTATGATTTTTTAAAAAAAGTTACACAATTAATCAATGAGGTTTATTTAAATTTGGTTTTCTGAATATTGAGCAGCACCTAGAAATTAAAAAAAAAATTGCCGTGCGTTTGGAGCTAAAAGGGGCATGGAAAAAAGCCATGTGAAAAAGGTCTCATGGGAACAAATCCATGTGAAAATATTGTCTTTGTGGAAAACATGTCCGCCCTGGAAGAAGTGTGAAAAATTATGTGTAAAGCAAAGCCTTGATTTAACATATGTATTAACAGACTGTTTCATAAAAGTGGATCAATGAATATAGTTTACAAAGTTTTATAAATTGTATTTTGAATGTAGGTCATAATGAAACTTATATTCTTTAAAGGGAATAAATGCATTATAGATCAATGTCACAATATTACTTAGTGTTGTAACTTGTTATGGGTGTGGTGGTAAGGGAATAAGGGTAGATATATTACCAGGGACAATGTTTAAGTTTCACTGTTGACTCCCAATTTACTAACCGCAAGCATGCCAGTCCCAATACAAATTAATAAACAATTCAATCTAGGATAGACATATGAAATTCTTAATGTAAATATTAAAATAAACTACAATTTTTAAACTTTTGGAAACTATTTTTTCACATTTCCTCTAAACAGACAAGGCTTTTATGCTGCAAGGTATTATTTCCACAGGGCCTTATTGCCACAAGGTTATTTTGCTGGATTCCTGAAAACAGACAATATTTAAACTTAAAAAAGGGTTTGACTTTTGATTATTGGATTGGAGATGTACAAACCTCAATAAAGACATATTTAAAGGTGGCTGGTGTACGCTTTAACTTTTGTAATTTTCACTCAATTTGAATTGAAAGGACTTTAATTTTCTGCCTTATACAGTAAATTCAAAACACGAGAACACATTTATCTCACACCACTTATAAAGCTTGCATGTCAGTTACCCATCAACAGACACAAACAAACACCACTTCATTTGAATCATGTATCTCTTCATTACCATTTCGGTTGCTTTATTAAACTTCCTTTTCTTTGGACCGTTTGAAAATGAGATGTTTTTACACCAAACCGTTTCACTGGCTAAAGATAATAATTTTACAATAAATATTCGTGCATGTGTGCATGTAAACCAGTGAGACATAAACTATTGTTCACTCAAAAGTGATTACTTTCACGAAGGAGGTTATGCGGTAATTGGATTCTGTCTGTTTGTAGTAAGATTACAATAAACTACTGCCCCAATGTACATCAAATTTAATACTGGGTGGATCTTGGTCGAACACAGAACTGATCTAACTTTATGCCCCTGTTCCACCACATGACTAAGGTATTTTGGGAATCGGTTTCCTGAAAATGTCCTAGACAGTCGACTCGAGCCTGTTTGGGTCAGTTGTGGTCTGTATAAATATCAAACATGTTTAATATTCTCCACGATTGTAACCGATCCACTTTTGTGCCTACCCACAAATTTCACAATCGCAGTCCTCATCAGACCCAAATTTACACAATCCTATGTTGTCTGAGGAGTCCTATGACTCTTGATTTTAGGACTCTTAATCAAAGGACGCATTAGTTTAGTCCCAGGAGGCCTGGACTTAGTCCCAGACCACAACAAAAATCGGCAATTGCTGTCTGAGGAAATCGTTTATTAGTCCCAGGAGGGCTGAGGTGGCCTCAGACCAGTCTGAGACCCAGCCGCTATATCCCCGACAGGATCAGGGTTGAAACCGATCACAAATGCGGCTTAATCGCTTCTTAGTTGGGGAAAGATATTGACTTGTCTGAGGATGTCTGAGACTTCCTGGGGACATTCTGGGCTTAATCACACACCTAAATCAGGATTCCATTTTCCTGCCCATTTTTAAGGAATTTTTACTGACTCAATGATTAAGGATCGCAGAACAAATCGGGGATTAATCGTGTGGTGGAACAGGAGCATTAGGAATGATGCACAACCAATTCTGGAACTGGGATTGTGTAAAAGGATTTTGGGATTTTGGCGGAGGTATGCTATCTCTGAGTGTTCTTGTTTATATTTTGCAGTCAAATGTTTTACCGCTGTTCCACTGTCATGAGGTATCATCATAAGACCAGCAGATTTTAAACAAGAAGTACGACTGTACGATTGTTAAAAAGGAATCAGTACGACTGAAAAGATGGGCCTTATTAATCTCTGGGTGGATTCACAAACAATACTTAAACCATTTCTAACTTAGATTTTAAGTATTTGTTAGATTTCAAGTATGAAACTATATCTTCACAAACACTTTTAACTCTTGTTTGGAGAATACCAAGTGCAAGAACAAGTTAAGTGAAACACATTCCCATACTTAGATCTAAGGTGATCTTATCTAAGCATTGCCTATGACTCCAGGCCCTGCTCCCGACTGCAATGTCTTATAAAGGTCACTTGTAGCACCAATCCCCGACCAGTCTTGTGTGGTAATCAAACGACTAGCATGAGCAAACTTCTCTTTATCTCTTTTACTGAATTTTTATTAGGGTCAGTCATAGAAAGTTAAAGATCATGCAAGTTCCGTATATCTAGGACCTGCCTTGATGGGGTCACAAAATATGACTGAACTGGCTTGTCTCCCTTCAATCGAAAGCACACAGGGGTGACAACTTGTGGTTAGATGTCAAAGCTTCTGGGTCACCCAGAACCTTTCAGCTTGGAAGAAAACCACCTCTCTTCCAGCAGGGTTATAATTCAGGAAGGGGTCCACGAAAAACATCCCCCAAAATGATGCATTGTTGTTGAAATTTCTGCACTGAATCTCTTGTGATTTTTGTACTTACAATATAAAATATCTCATAATACGATGAACAAAATGTAGTCATACTGAGTAACTACATTCGACATATTTAAAAAAAAACATAAAAGAAATACTTCAGTATAATAATAATAAGAAAATATGTTTGCGAGGATGTTACTTTATTCTTCAAAGCTTTTTATATGATACTTGTGCCTTGGGAAGACTTACTCTGTAGAGTCATGGTGAACGGGTTACTATTGTTCTGTGTAAATATATTATAGTAGGGGTGGGGGTGTTTGTGTGTGTTTCGGTGCGTGTATGTGTGAATATTTAAGAGGTTGTGTGTGTGTGTGCTGAGTGGGGGGGGGGGGGGGGGGGGGGGGTATGGGGGAGGTGAGAAACTGAACACCATATGATCAGTTTACCCTCTTTTTGATATATATGATTAGTTATATAAGATTATATGTTCATATATTTTCACTGTGATCTGTGAAGTTTGTGTCTTGTGTTGACAAAAGGAAGAAGATGGTTTCTTATAGATAAGGTTACACCAGTCACTTGAAGATTTTCAAATTTTGAAAAAAACAGACGAATCCGTTGAAAGAGGGCGAAATAGGAAAGGGGTTATCATAGGAACCATAAACATATAGGTATACATGTTATTGTACAGAAAAGTCTGCATCAGCAAATTTCCATTTCCACCAAGAAAAGTTCCCATCAGGGAAAGTTGCCACCAACTAACTAATTGGTGACAAGGAAAGTTTCCATAATTTTTTTAATTGAGTATTTTATTTGAAGAATCAATGTGATAATATTATGTGACATCTATTGTCATATTAAAACTAACAATCACTAATTGATCATTCTCATTAAAACTTTTATGGCATTAATTCATCTGTGTATTTGTAGAAAAAAGATTATGAAAGCTTTTTTCAGCACTTTTTCATTGAGAAAAGCCACTATATAACAACGGTAAACGGACAAAACCCCAATGGGCATAACCTCACTAAGACCAAACCCCATCGGTTTAACTTAATATTAATTTAACATTTAAAAAAATCTTAACATTTTCAAATTTTTAAATAATTTTAAAAGTGGGGTTTTTGTCCAGAAATTAAAATAAGTGAGTAGGGTTGTGTCTAAGTGGGGTGTTGCCTGATAGGGTTTGGGCTGGGTGGGGTTTTGCCCTGGATTTGTATAAGAATAACAACACATTACATCACTACTTAAGCACATTGCAATAACTAATTGTCACTAAAATCTCATACTGTGTCCAATTGTGTCCTTGGGGGAAGTCTGTTAGAGTCATTCTTTCAACAGAAAAAAATCAACACAAAGCCTTTTAGTTTGCTGTTACTCTTTAAATATAATTTTGAAAAATAAGGGGGAGGTTTTCCAACTTACTATTTTCCCGAGGGAACTTTTTCCTGTTCAGATTGATATGTTTTGGTGTACATAAACCAACAAGTCTTCCAACCAGGACAATTTCCCACCATCCAATCTGGAGGGAATTGGAAAAATTCCCACCACTGTACGGACCAAGTGCAAGGTTCGTCCTTAGTGCATTATGAGGCTCTGGGAACAGTTAACCTCAGTGAGAGTGTAAAATCCAGACTGTAAAAAATGAACTCATTTATTGTTTCAAAAATCCCAGGGTAAAGACTTGTGAGCAACATTAGCCACTGTACTAAGCAATTCTTGTGCAATTTCTTTATTTTGTTTTAAATGCAAAACCAAATACATACATTTTCTACCCGGATATTTTCCAAAATGTAATCCATTATTTGTTGTGCCAAGCCCTAGCAACATGAAAATGTCATTAAGGTATGTTAGTTAGAGGGCTGCTACATTTCTGTGATTTATTATAAACCATGCTCCTGATTGTGAAAATACAAGATTACAGTTTACAAGGTATAGTTTACGACAGATTTATTATGTTTTTTTGCAGTAATGTTAATCAGAAAACCAAAGTCTTTGAAAATACATTGAAAATGGAACTTTCAGAAATTTTAGAATTTTTTAAATTCCATAATATGATATCGACTTTCTCCAAAATGTAACCACATCCTTCATCTGATCAGGCCCCTAGCCGCATAAATGCTAAAAAATCTTAACACCTTGAACCCACGTGACACACTTCATTTGAAATTGCGAATAGACATCTGTTGCTTGAATATATTCTACAAAAGTACCCGTACAATGTGCTCAAGCAGTTATATTTTTATAGTTTCTGAAATGAACACTAAAATATTACCTCAATACAGAAATAAACCATCCATTTCATCATAATACAATTAATATATAATCTGTGTACAAATGTTTTGTTTTTAGCTGATCACCTTTTGAACTTTGAAATTTTGGATAAAATTTACAAGGATTAAAGGTAAACATGTGAATTTTCCATTTTCATCTCTGTGACGCTTGTGTAAACAACAAGGTGTTAATTAATTAATTGACTTCTGTGGCATTTCACTAGCCCATGGTCTTAAAGCTAGTACCTTTTAACAAGGTGTCAAACTGGTATTCACAACCTCCACTGATTGGAATACTCAGTTGATTACATTTGATACTGGGGTAAATTTAATTAATGATATTGACTTCCTACAGGACTGGTGATTCTATTTCTGAAACAATTGTAACAAGGTGTCAAACTAGTATTCATGACTTTTGCTGCTTGGAGCACTAACTTGATTACAACTTGATGGGGAAATTAGTTCATAATATTGACCCTCTACTAGATTGGTGACTTTATTTCTGCAACACTGAAGTAAAGCCTGAGTTGAAAAAAAGACATTTTACATTTGACATCTATCCAGCAGTGACTTTTGTTATGCCAAATACTCATAAAAACAAACGCAAAAACAGAAACTCGAGTGGGTCCAGTAATACACCTAGTCCAGTTAATAACAAAAAGACAAAATCTGTTGAATGTTATAACAAATACAGAATTCTGAGTGACCTTGAGACACCAGATTTCCACTCCTGTGATACCACAATGGAATGCAAAGGTTCAACTGATGAGCTGTTGTCTAGTGTTCTGAGCCAGCTGAAAGCTCTTACTCAATCTGTAAATACCTTAGTCACAGGGCAAGCTTCAATGAACAGTAAGCTTGATGCTCTCAACAAAAGAGTTGATACTATTGAATCCTCAGTCAAGACCCAAACATGTGAAATTAACAACATTAAACTTGAGCTCCAGAACTGCACTACACAGACAGATCTCATCTCACTTGCACAAGCCCAAACAGAGTCCCAGGTCAAAGTTTTGCAAGAAGCTATTGAATCTGTCCCAGGTACAAAACAAGGGATCAACAACCCAGAAAACACAATTGTATTAGATGGAGTTGCTGAATCATACCAAGAGAACTTACATACAAAAATGCAGGAACTATTACAATTCATGAATAAAGACAGCAGTAAACTGACAGATGTTGTAAGGCTCAAAAGTCGAGTAGAAGGGAAGCCTGGTATTGTGAAAGCTAGTTTTCTGACTGTTGCAGACAAAATTGATGTCCTTAGAGGAAAACAGAAGTTAAGAGGTTCCAAATTTGGAAATGTTTACATGAGAACCAGCAAAAGTCATTCTGAACGTCTGATGGATATTAATACAAAAATAATATTGGAAAACAGCCCCTGGGGAAAAGATTACCGGGTTGCTGCAAATGGTCGTTTAGTTAGAAAAGATGCCTCTGCAGCTTCACCCCAGATAAACCAAACATCAATGCTCACATTACCATTTCCACCAACTTCCCAAAGTGTAGTGAAACACAAAGAAACACAATCACAATCACCACATTACCCAGTCAAAGGAAATGCTCAGCCTACTGCATAGGGTACGTACATTCAGCCAGCCTTCAAAATTATACACCATAATGTTAATGGCTGGAGAGGACCAAACCTTAATTTAAAGAAGAGCATTATAAACTCTTTCAAAGCAGACATAATCTGCCTTTCGGAGACCCATTTAGAAGGAAGCCTAAAAGTTGAAATACCAGGATATACTTTTTATCACAATAACAGGAGCATAAAACATGTGCAGGCTGTGAAAGCATCTGGGGGGGGGGGGGGGGGGGTATGCATAGGTTTTAATGACACTTTAGTAATAGACTATGTTATCACTGTTTCAGACATTAGTTTTGATGGAATTATTTCAGTGCTATTAAAGCATAAGTTTAGTGAACTTTCTATTCTCATTACATGTGCTTATATATCTCCGGAACGTTCCCCCTGGGGAAAGGACTCTCTAATGTTTTTCAGTCATTTACTGAGTATAATGTATGAACACAATGATGTGGATGGTAATATTATTTGTGGAGACTTTAACTCACAAATTGGTGACCTTAAAGATTTTGTTCCAGGTTTAGATAATGTAACTGACAGACAATGTTTAGATTTGGTTAAAGCTGGTCATTATACAGATTTTATAGACTTTTTAATGGAGAGCAAAATGTTTGTTGTGAATGGTAGAGTATCCAGTGAATTTCAAAATTTCACTTCAATATCCAAGAAAGGTTGTTCTGTGATAGACTATATGTGTGTTAGACATAGTGATTTGTCTAACTGTATATGTTTTACTGTACATCCAGTGTTAAACCTAGTAAGCCAATTAAACTTACATTCAGACAAAATTCCTGATCACTCAGTGCTAGAGTTGTTATATATGCCTCATGTTATGATACAAACATCAACTTCTGAATCCTGTGCAAATAATATAGATGTAAAGAAAGTAAATGAAATTAAGTATAACTTCAGAAATATTCCAACCAGTTTCTTTAATAATAACCTATTACTTAATGATTTTGAAAACACTATTGCACACTTTCTTCAAAACCAGTCTTCACAAGAAAACATAGATACTTTGTATGATAATTTCTGCAATTTGTACTATAATGAAATTAATAACAAATTAAAACGCTTAAATATTAACAAGCAAGCAAGAAAACGACTTAAAAGAAAACCAAAAGCTTTCTGGAATACAGAACTAGATGATTTGTGGAATGATATAGTAGTTAGTGAAAATGAATATTTAAATTCCCCGCAGAATTCCCACTTGAGAAAAATCAAACTTATGTTGTATAAAAATTGCCGAAACAAATTTGATAAGGTTTACAGACGAGAAAAAAGAAAGTTCAGTAGGAACAAACAGGAAGAAATAGACAGGGTCAATGTGGACAATCCCCGAGAATTTTGGAGGCATATAAAGTCACTTGGTCCACAACAAAAAGTAAATCAAATTCCTTTAGAAGTATACTGTCTAGATAATCAAGGAAACAAAGTAAAAACTGACGATCTCAACAAAGTGTATAAAACATGGAGTGATGAATTTGAAAATCTTTTCAATAGCACTATTGATGTAAAAAGTGAGCTCAGTAAAAAAATCCTTGATGAATTACCAAAGCTTGAATTATCTGTTGGAAATGATACCAATAATGAAATAAATTTTCCAGTTTGCAGTTCTGAGGTTCAGAGGGCTGTAAATAGATCAAAAAATGGTAAAGCTATAGGTTTGGACCATCTGCCATATGAAGTATTTAAAAATCCCAATTCAGTATCATTACTCACTAAGCTCTTCAACTGTATCTATGAGTCAGGCATCATTCCTTCTATTTGGAGAGTAGCTATTATAAAACCCATCCCAAAGAGTTCCACACAGGATCTAAGAATTCCCACACAGTACAGAGCAATAAATCTACTATCTACTGTGTACAAGTTATTTACTACCATTATAAATAATAGAATATCACAATACCTTGAAAGTAATTCTCTTCTGGCAGATGAACAAAATGGTTTTAAGCCAAACCGCAATTGTGATGACCATATTTTTGTTCTGTTAAACCTTTTAAAGAATCGAAAAGCCAAACATCTATCAACCTTTGTTGCATTTATAGATGCAGAAAAAGCTTTTGATCGGGTTAACAGACATCTTTTGCTGTATAAACTTTTAAAAGCAGGCATTACTGGAAAGGTTTATAGTATCATAAAAAACATATATCAGCTATGTCAATGCTGTGTTGATATAAATGGTCATATTACTCAAAGATTCTTCAGTAATATTGGTGTACGTCAAGGAGACACACTATCCCCAACTCTCTTCAATATTTTTATAAATGATATTGTTCATGAAATAAATAGCTTAGGCTTGGGCATTTTGCTTGATAATGGTGAAAGGGTATCAATACTTCTTTATGCAGATGACATTGCCTTGTTAGCTGAGTCAGAAAGGGATCTTCAAAAAATGCTTGATTTAATTTTCCACTGGGGCCAAAATTGGGAAATTAAGTTCAACTGCAATAAATCTCAGGTTATGCATTTCAGAAAAGACTCTGTCAGTTGTTCCAACTTTGTTTTCAAGCTAGGTGATAATAATCTTCAAACAATAAATGAATACAAATATTTGGGCCTTGTATTTAATGAACATCTAGATATTGGTAAAATGGCAACTGTTTTAGCTAATTCTGGAAATAGGGCTCTAGGTGCTATAATAAACAAATTCAATCACCTAGGGGGACTTAGTTATAACACATACAAAAAACTCTATGATATGTGTGTAGCACCTATACTTGATTACAGTGCTGGAGTTTGGGGGCATAAGTACGTCAGTCAAATAGAAAGTGTTCAGAATAAAGCAATGAAATTCTTTTTAGGAGTACATAAGTTTGCACCCACTGATGCTGTATATGGGGATTTAAATTGGGTTAGTAGTTACAATAGAAGAAAACTAAAATTATTAAAATACTGGAATAGACTTTGTGAAACTGATGAATCAAGACTGTTATATAAGGTCTTTTCTTGGGACTACAGAAAGAGAACTCGGTACTCATGGTGCAGTGAAGTTAAAAAAATCCTTGACATTTTTCCTTTAGATTCAAATTTTACAAACCGAACTTCCGTCGACCTAAAACAATATGAAACATATATATTTCAAAAAGAAATAGATAACTGGAAATTAAATGTTCAAAATAGCCCTAAACTCAGAACATATTGTACATTTAAAGATACATATCAATTGGAACCCTACATTTATAAAATACAAAACAGGCAGGAAAGATCACTACTTGCTAAATTTCGATTTGGTATTCTCCCACTACAAATAGAAATGGGACGCTGGAAAAATATCAAATATGAAGATAGAATTTGTAAAATATGTGATCAGGGCGTTGAATCTGAAAACCACTTTGTCTTTTTCTGCTCATTATATTCTGAAGAAAGAGGACTTTTCAATAGACATCTAGCTTCAAATTACAACAATTGGTATAACCTTAATGCACAGGACAAACTCAAAATACTAATGAAATGTGAAAATGTGGTCCTTTTTGTAAAACATCTATATAAAATTTATCAAAAAAGAAAAATCTTCTTTGAATCTAAGTAAACTACCTTGTAATTCTATTTTGTTCAAGTATAATATAATGTACATTCTATTACTAGTGTCTTTATCTTAAATATAATGTGATGTTAAGTTTAATCTTATTGTACAATGTAATTCTGGTTTGTTTGGTTTTTTCTTTTTGTTTTTTTTTTTGTTCTTAACATTTTGATCTAATGTGTGACATTTAAATATAATTCTCTTTTTGTTTACAGTGCCTCATAAGCCCTAGTAATAAGGGCTGGCTGTTTTGTGATTTTGCTGTTTGTTCATAATACCATTTCATGCTACTGCAGGTGGCACTTTAATAAAAATCTCTCTCTCTCTACCAAATCTTTCATATTGTTGATCCCAGTGAAAGTGATGGTACTAGATGGTCGACTTTATGATAAATCTTGCAAATAACAGTCTTTTTTTCTGCATTTTCAAACCCAAATTTAAACTTTCTGTTGAAAACAAATCTTAGAAGTTTTATTGCGTTTTGTTAATTTATTTTCTTTATGATGTCATGTTTTTCAATGTACCTTGAATATGTTGATTTTAGACTTTATAAAGTAGAAAACAATTGCTCCTTTTTAAGTCTCCCTTAAGTGATCGATACGGGGTTTCTCTCTGTGGTGTCGACCCTGGCTATGTCCCAGGCTAATGATCATAGTTTTCTTTTTTTTTTTGTTTTTTTTTGGTGCACATAGAGTCTGTCTTTAGATGGAGATTAAGTGCTATAAAATAATATTAGAATAGAATTAGAATAGACAGTAATTCAGAACTCTTAACTGTAGGTGTTCCTTTTTGGCCTCCCCACACCATTGTTTACTGTGACACTTCTGTCAGTCAGGTTTGCATTCTGTTGCAGTTTTTGCTTTATTCAAGATATTCACCTAACCTAGGGGGTATATGCAGACCACCTCTCATATCCGTTTCTAAGTACAAGATGTCCTATCATTCCAAAAACGAATTAAATTGAATTTTATTGTCACTGAAATTTTCAAATCAAAAATAATATTGTACTCATATAATATCTTTGTACAGCGAGAGTACATGATGAAAAGGGTTTTAGATAAACTGCAACATATTTTCATAATTAAGAAAATAAAGAAGAAACAGCTAGAAAAATAAGTGCCTGGTGTCTATTTTGCTTGATATATTTTCCCACCCCATTAGAACTGTACAAATACATATTTATTATATCTTCTGAAGCAATCAACATTACCAAGATGTTGTTCTAAGGACCAACATTTTACAATCTGGAAACTTGAAAGTATTCCAGTCTTTCCAACTAAAATGGCGATTTAAGTGCACTACTTGAATGGTGTAGAATGTAATTGTAAATAATGAATACATGTTAACCGAGTTTCAGTGGTAGTTTTGTGTGTGAATACAGGATAAAAGCCCTCAAGGTAAAAGCCCCCAGTAGAAAACCCCTCACATTGGTACAAGACACAATGGTAGTTCAGGGTTTTTTCCACAGATATCATCTGAGTGAGGGCTTTTTTCCTGGATGATTTAAAGTAGCGGGCTTTTGTCCATCTCCTTGTCTATGTGAGAAAGGCTAGATTTAAAGAAAACGGTAATTGAGTTTCTCGGAATTTTATGTTATCCTTTTCTGCTGTAAGCATATCTTCAAGATTCAGACATCTCCAGTTGTCCTACTGATGTGACTGTTTGCTGTTTTGTCATTTTGATTATTTCTTAATATATACACAGATTGTTATCTGAGGCCCTTTGTAGTCCGAGGTAGTGTCCATCTAAATCACCTCTGGTGTCTTCGTGGTTATTATCTGGCAATATTAATGTACTAACTCTTGATTAGCACACTTTTTTCAGCCTTTGATTCTGTAATATGGTTGAGATTAGGCACTGCAAAAGTCCAGATTATATTAGATTAAATCGATCAGAAATTGTCAAGAAACATGAACTAAAAGACATAAAGTGTCAACAGGGGAGTGTCAAGAGGTGGCAAAACCTGTTCCAAACCAGTGTGATCTGGGGTTAGTTTCACAAAGCGTCTTAGACTTAGATTGGATATAAGTCATGGACTTAAAGCTGAGCCCTTTGTCTTAGTCAAATTTTTGGCTTAAATGGATTTCAGAAAGAGTGATTGAGCTACGTTCAAGCTTGTCAAATAACACATAGAGATTTTCTATGTCATGTCACCATTTATTGCAAGTCAAAATATTCTACTAGTGATAAAAAACCTTCGTTGACACATTTTATCTAAAAAATTGCTGTTTTGCAATAGAAAATCTTGAAACCACACAATTATAGTAAAAAAAAACTAATTGAGAGAAGTGTTCTATACAATTATTCATCATTGTTAGGAATTTCAAATTTTGAAGTGGAGAAAAATTTAGTCTCAGAGCAGAGACATTTGTGAATATGGCCTCAGTGCCCAACACTACACAAGATGAACAAACATTGCCTGAGAATGTACAATTTATTATCATCTGTGGGTAGCACTAAAACAAAAAATAACAACAACAACAAAAAATCTGGTTGTTCCCTCAAGATCTGGACCAGGATCATTGGTTAAAATCCAGATCATCTTTATTTATTAATGTATTCATAGGACATTTTTAACATCGCTTTTAACACTATATAGATCATGTAACGATGGGTAGTTTAATGGGCAGAAACCAGTACATACAGTTGATCAAGGTTTTGTACTGTAAACTGCCATCCAATATCAAACAAATGCCAACTTTCCCACTTGAGGTGGGCGGGGATTCAAACTACGATCCCAGAGGTGGGAGGCGAGTGTGTTGCCACTGCGCCGCCATGGTTCCCAGATCATCTTTAAGGCAGACTGCCCATTGGTAGAGCTTATCTTTGTGAAACTATGATCCCAAACAAACAGATAAACAAACATACAAATAAACAAACACAAACACATATCAAGTAAAATACCCTGTACGCCCCTTTTGAGGGAGAAGGGTAATGATGACACAGAAGCTCCAGAAGAAATTCTCTTATATAATTAATGTAAGAGGTATCAGTAACACTATCGATTAAAGTCACAGCAGAAATCTTGTCTTTGATGATGCGCACTGACTGACCCCAGGGTGGTCGTATCCTTTTCCGAGATTCTTAATTTCGGGGTCATACTCATTTGTTTCATCAGAACAGTTACCTGCTCAGGATTCTCGCAGGCTGAGACATATTATGGCCTATGGCCTATGGAGGAGCTCAGCTGTACGGATCTACCTTCAGAATGCGTCTGTAGCTCCCTCTATCATTCCTTCTACCTTTGCCGCTATCATCACTCATCGTTCCTTCCCCTAGTTGGGCTTGGGCTTTTAAATTTCCAAATAATTTGAAATTTTAAAGGTTTTTAATGGCTTATTCTTATGTAGTATACTAACATGTAAAATAAAATTCCTCAAACGCAGTCATTTTGACCTTTCCACTGAGCTATGACCTTTGACCTCAACTGTAACCTGGGAAACTGACCTACTCCAGGATTCTCGCAGAATGAGACATACACACAGTTATTTTGCATGAAGCTGTTGTCATCTAAGGGAGATAGATACGTTTGAATAGAGGAGACAGTATACCAGTTTGTAAAGTTTTATGAAATAAAATTGTATGAAATTTGGGGAATTTTTTTAGGATGCTTGGTTTGGCAACTGTTTGTGATCTTTCAAAATTTTCTCTCCTGAAAGAAATTCCACTGGTCTAATGTAAAAAAAAGATAAGTTAAAAGGTGCTTCTGTACTTAGCTAAGATGCTACTGCTTAATATAGGAGATAATACTATATTGTACTTCATGGATTTAATTCTTCTGACCTTGGGATAGTGCACTGCTTGGCATTATACTTTGGCTCACTCATCAACTTGGCAAAGACAGAAACTGGGAAAGTAGTCGACATCTGGTTGTCATCAATAGTACTTCTGGGTGCGAAAGGTGGAGGAGATGGTAGTCAAAGTGATGACAATCATAAACTAAAGGCTTTTGGGATTTTCCGAGATTCTTAATTTCGGGGTCATTTTGGGTGCATGTTTTCAGTAGAGATATAGTAATGTCGCCCAATATTTTTTTAATTGTATGTTTCTTTATTGGATTACCAATAAACTTTATTAGCTGAAACTTGACCCAAATGTGTTCTATATATTTTTCTACATATGACCAATCCAGAGATGTTAATAAAAATAGAAAATAATTTATTTTAGGGCCCTTTCTGGTCATCAGGAAATGGAGAAATGCTAAGAACATGTTTTTCATCCTCAACTGAATTTTGGGTACACACAATATTCTTTTGTGAAAAAACACTGGACCCAAAGTCGTCTTTGATTTGATTAGCAAAATGAAACATAAATTGATCACAAAAAGTGTTACCCAGAGGAGGTCTATCCATGCCACCTTCTCTAGGTGGGGGACTCTGCCCGGGAGGAGGTCTGCTTCCTTCAGGGGGTGGTGGGCGACTGCCCATCATGGGCATCATAGCTGTAGACACACCTGGGAAACAAATATTTATCAACATAAGACCATCACAATATAATATTATCATCAGTTTTTCATTTTTGTATAGGCTCAGCCATAGGTTGTAACTGGGCAGAAAAATAAAAAAAATGGATTTTTCTGATTTCTGTTGTTTAGGTGACCAGAAGTGATGAAAACAAGTTCGTCCCAGGATAGCTGCCATAAAAACCATACAAACCGTCATTTCACTAATATGCCTAGTTGGCCTTGAAATGTGGCCATTTGCCTTTTGGGGTTGTCAAGTCATGAGTTAAGAACACAGTCCCAACAGTTAGCCATAGAATTCAATGTGGAGGCTTAAAAGAAGGAGCTAACCCAAGATGAAGGAGGAGATTCCAAATGATGTGAAGTAACACTTGTATATGCGAAAAAATTTTTAATTTAATTTAATTTTGTTAGTTCTACCTGTGCAAGGTTAATACATTCATACTATTTCTATTGTCTTCATCTAAACACCTATGTTATGTCAACTAATTGGTTATAGCATACTCATAAGTTGCATTAACATTAACATAATTTGTTAATGTGTATCTGTAGCAACACTAAAACAATATGTAAAATACACTTGTTCATTTAACATATATTCTACATGAGGACATTGTATTATAACATTACTGATTATTATGTACTCATTAAGAATTGTTTCAGAAATCTCATATAAAACGTTTACATATAAAAATCCATGTAAAACACACACTGTTAGTGTCTATCTATATAATCTATGTACAGGTTATGTAAGAAATAAGTGGGATTGAGCCTGTGTCCCAACATGATCATTGCAGCAAGTAAAACTATATAGCTGCCAACAATAATAACTCTATTTCTAATTGTAATAGTATTTTTATAGTGCCTAATCTCTATCTAAAGACAGACTCTAGGCGCACCAAACAGAAGCAAAAAACTGTTATCATAAACCTGAGACATAGCAAGGGTCAGTGCCACGGAGAGAAAAGTGGGAAAGCAAAAGTTAGGGCGGATATGCTTGTGCGAAGAGATAGGCTTTGAGCTTGCTTCTGAATGAGTGGAGAGAAGTGGCTGAACGTACATCATCAGGCAAATCATTCCAAATCTTTGGGCGCATCATAAGCAAAGCTGAGGCCGAAATGCTTAGAAGATTTGTAAAGTGAGGTGGCGAAGTGAGGAACACACCATCAGCTTTGCTTTTGCGAGTGTTGTAGACACTTTGTCTGGGTCTAAGAAAAGGTGCAAAATATCTTGGTTGACCACAATTTAGGAACTTGTACACCAGTAAGGCAGTCTTAAATATGGAGCGTTGTTCAATAAGCAACCGATGTAGAATCTTCCTAACAGGAGTGATGTGTGAGTACTTGGTGGTGTTGGTGACAATTCTAGCCAGGCTATTTTGAACACATTGCAGCTTACGAAGACCAAGAGCTGAGAGACTTCTAAACAAGGAATTACAGTAGTCAAGTCGACTTCCTACCAGAGCATTCGCAGCCATAAGGGCAGCATGATGTGTGAGGTAACCTCTGAGACGCCTAAGATCCCTGATTTGAGCAAAACAAGACTTGCAGATATTTTGGACATGCGTCAAGAAGGAAAAATCACTATCAAACCATACACCAAGGTTCCTGACTACTCCGACAGGAAAGAGGAAATTGCCAAGAATGTTAACTGGAAAGGATTTGTTGAGTTTTTCACGGTGAAGTTTTGAACCAAAAACAATGAATTTGGTTTTATCAGGGTTGAGCTTCAACTTATTTGCAGATAACCACTTTTTGACATCCTCCAGGCACCTTTCCAACCTATCAAAGGCATGAGACACATTCTTATGTGTGAGATGGACATATAACTGTGTATCATCTGCATAAAAGTGAAAACTTATGCCGGGATGATTTTGAATGACTCTGCTGAGGGGAGTAGTATATAAAGAAAAGAGTATAGGACCCAGGACAGAGCCCTGAGGTACTCCACACAGGAGCTTCTTTGCACCAGACAGAATAGAACCAATCTTAACGCATGGGAAACGATCAGAGAGGTAGGACTTAAACCATTCCAAAACTACACCACCAACGCCAAACCAAGAACTCAAACATCTTAGGAGTGTACCATGGTCAATTGTGTCAAAAGCTGCCGATTGGTCAAGCAACACCACAGCAGTGACCTCACCTCGAGCCAGAGCAAGATGGACATCATTTTTGATTGATAGCAGTGCAGTTTCGGTTGAGTGACCTAACTTATAAGCTGACTGCTTGACATTCTTGAGACCATTTGAACAGACATAGTCGTTTAATTGGGAGGCAACCACACGCTCAACAAGTTTGGAGATGAAGCACAGTCCTGACACAGGTCGGTAATTCTTGAGATCGTCAGGTGGAAGTGAGGATTTTTTGATCAGTGGAGTAACAACAGCTTTTTTGAAATCAGCAGGAACAACACCTTCAGACAAAGAACAATTTACAAGTTTGGTGGTTGAAGGTACAAGAATGTCGAGACATTCCTTAACCAAAAAGGTAGGCCATGGGTCCAACAGACAGGATTTAGTTGGTGATTTCATAATTGCCTTTTGGATTTCTTCATCAGAGACTTCATTAAACGAGTCAAAGCTGGGTAGGTCTAAGGGTGCAGGTAGGCTAAAAGAGTCAGTGCTGGAAAATGAGTCCCGAATCTTGGTAATTTTTTCTGAGAAATAAGTCACAAAACGGTTTGCAAGACACTCTTTTGACTGATGAGAAGGGAGTACGCTTTCGCGATCAGAATGTAATACAGAACGTAACACCTGCCACAATTTCTTGGAATCCTGAGCATTTTCATTTACAAGACTTCTGTAGTAATTGGATTTGTCTTTATTAACTAGTGAATTACAACGGGCAATCTGCTTACACAATCTAGCCTGATTTTGTGGTGATTTATTCTTTCGCCATATGCGTTCAAACTGGCGCCTGACAGCCTTAGCCAGCAGATAAGAATCTGAGAGCCATTTAGCAGGACCCTTGATGAAAGTGCGAGACACCTCAGGAGCATGTTTGTCTAGCAACTCTTTAAGGTCCTTTGTATACTGCTCATAAAGAACACTAGCAGTATCACCAGGGCATTTGACAAACGAACAGTTTTCCAGATCACTCCGAAGACGATCCATATTTATCCTGTGAAACATCCGAAAGGTAACAGTTTTTGACGTAGGTAGAGAAGGGTTGGTAAAATCAAGTTGACCCAGCACTAGGGCATGATCTGAAATAAAATCACTGACCCGAACATTTGAAACAGCACTGGAGTCGTTGGGAGTGAGGATGAGATCGAGAGTATGACCATGTAGGTGAGTTGGTTTATGAACATGTTGATCCATATTGCATGATTCAAGGCAATTGAGAAACTTTTCACTGTCTTTGGAGATTGTATCCACATGTATGTTAAAATTGCCACATATCAAGAAACTTTGACTCAATGAAGATAGGTACTCACATAAACTGAAAAATTCATCACAAAATGCATCAGAACATGAACCAGGTGGCTGATAGACACAGGCTATCACAAAAGCTGGAGAACCAATGGTAATTGCAATATTTTCAAATGATACATAGGAAGGACTATCAACTATTTTAAAATGGATGTTGTGGTTTACAAAAAAGCCAACACCACCACCGAGGCCGTGCTCATGAGGTCTGTGACACAATTTGTATCCTGATGGTGTTATTGAGCGAAGCAAACTGTCAGTATCATTTGAACTTACGTGTGTTTCTGTAATGCTGAGTAGATCCAATGATCGAGAAGACACAATGTCAGCAATAGTGGGGCCTTTATTTCGAACAGAACGACAGTTGATCACACCAAAAGAGACAGGACCGGGATTTAGGGAAATATCTCCACATAATAAAAGTAAAACAGAAAAGCCTCTAAAATTGGTAGTAGTAGGAAAATTTTTGACATTATGGCAACAGCTTGCCTGCCTAAAAGAACGAGGGAGGAGTAGACTAGAGCCATAGGCAGTCTTTGTGATATAAAGCTCCGTACCCTTGCATGTTATGTTTACGGAGAAAAGACACAGGAAAATCAAACAGTATAAAGTATACATTACTGAGCAAGGCCAGTGTACATACTCCGGCAGCCTTAAAGAAAAAAGGACCGTGGGGAGTCTCAGCAGTATAGGCCTTAAAAGCTCAGTCCTCAATCTGTCTGACAGTCAAACCTAAGTCGATTCGTCCCGTGGGCGACTCACAGGCACCCTATACTCCTCCACTAAGCCTGCTACAAAACAACCAGTCCCTAAACAACAAGACACAAAGCAGAAAAGGGCCTAAATAAGTAAAAAATACCGGAGTATGTACAAGTCTACAGTCAAAAATATGGAGAATGTATAAACAAACGAGGAAATAATTGATAGACTTCAGAGAAATACAAAAACACCTATGGAAATTGGACCGGTAATTCCCATTAAGTGGGCGATAATACCCGATTTACATCAAAACATACTAAAAAGAAACTTAAAGGATAAGAAAAAGCAGTAACACAATCAAATGACAGTAAGGGTACGTTTTGTACACAAATGGAGGCAGAAACAAGTGAAATGTAAGTAAAACTGATGTATATTGTGAAAATTTTAAAAGTATCGTCTCTGTGGCGGCTATCCTAACGTCAAGTCTAGACATTTAAATTCTAAAATTGATAAGACCATGTACTTGGCCTCACAAGTTACTGTTTGTAATAATTACATAAAATTCATATACAAATATAAACCACACATAGCAAAGGTACACTCATAACTTAAAGCTTGCTTCACATCATAGGGAGGGAGGGAGGGTGACAAAATTCACACCAGTTGTCGATTCAATTTCTACACAAAGAATGGCGGCAAATTAAAATAGAATAACCTTTATAGTGAAAGGCCAGAGCATGAATATAAAAATAGTTCCTACCTAGTTATATAATAAAAATTGAGGGAGGTCACCATATATAGAGTGACCAATATAATTAAGGAGGGAGGCCACTGCTTTGACTGACCACCATTAACTACATTGGTCAATGGAAGCACACAACCAAAAGGCAGGTCTAAAGTACAATCTTATCCTGCATAAGGAATTATTGTATGGTCAGTCGCCAATAAAATCCACCAATGGAACACCCACCATTAAGTTTCTCACATGTTACATGAAGGGCTGCTTTGAAAAACATTTTAGGTAAATGCTCACATAAAAAGTTGTTAAGTGTAGTATATTACCAAAAGTATTAAATTATGTGACAGCTATATTTAGAAAAAAAGTTTTGGGTGCATGTAATATTTTATAGCTGAAATAACTAGTGTGTACTGCTCCCCGCCTTAACTTGGTACAAGTTTAACACCAATTTACTCCTTCTGGAAGTGTAGAGGAGAGACATCTGGTAACCAACATTAAAGGTGATATTCCAAAGGTCAAAAATATAACCTAAATATAATTCAAAGGATTCCTTTCAAAGTATCAGGAAAACACCTCTCTGTACTGATACCCCAGCCCGCCTCGTTGATTTAAGCACATGACTGCTGATGACTTTGAAATCTCCCCCCCTTGCTATATTCTGCAATATCTATAAACTCGTAGTGACACCTTGCATATGGGGGGGGGGGGGGGGGGCTTAGTAGAGAGAAAATAAATACAGTAAAAATACATTCATAGAATCCTATAACATAGGGGAAATCCAGTGTGATGCGGTACTCATAGTTCCCTGTGACGTCATTCATGCGGCCATGACAGATGTAAAGGTCCTCTGACGTCAGCATGACACCATTTAAATTAAGTGGACCATAAATAGCATATCCTGCCCAACGAAATACGGAGAGCCATACTACAGTAAAACTTATGCATGAATTAGGATCAATTACATCATGTTATTAATTTTTGCTCAATAAAACAATACCATAGCTGTTTTTGTAAAAGCTGCCTGATCACATGGAGAATTATCTAATAATATTGTAACGTTCCCAGTTGGTGTTAACAACGAGGACGTTGATTGTATTGTAAATGTTCACTGGTTTATGTGTGGTGATATTTAACAGCAGTAAGGGTTCAAATTAATTCTCAAATCCCTAGTTGAGGCCAAGAATCAAGGTGATCAGGTGAAGTTTTTAAATCAGTCATCAACCATTCAGTATAGTTAGTCTAAATTCTCTGCTTTTTGTGACATTAACCTGCTCACCACAGGAAAGTTTGCTGGTGAAAGTAGTTGCTCAACACAGGTAGTACATCAGACAATCAGTTGATTAGTCTCAGAGAAGTCAGCAACCTGCTTTCTAAATGTCTTTCAATTCAATCACAGGTCAGTATCAGACATGCCCTCTAACAGAACTCAACAAGAATTGCAACTCAACTGGTAACTTTATTTAACTCATGCTAACACAAAATAAATACTAGAATGTTTAATCAAACGTGCGTGCAATTCTAGCACACCACTACAGAGCACTATCAAGGTTTTGAGTGTACATGTACATGAAAGCCTATATTCAGCTACTGTAAATACAGCATTAGATCTGCAATTTATTCTGAGTCGGATGTATCTGCAATGCACCTTGCCAAAGAAGACCTGTTTCCTGATCTTCAGCATCTTGTAATCTGGATGCTATCCCTACACCAAATATGTGTTGAGGAACTACTCCCTACAATCACTAAAATTGTCAATGCTTCTCTATCCAGCTCTACTCTTCCTGACTATGAAAGAAGCACTTGTTACACCCTACTGAAAAAAGTATCACTTGACCCTGAAATCCTAAAGAACTATAGGCTTGTATCTAATTTGAGCTTTGTGTCCAAAATAATAGAAAAAGTAGTAGCTACCCGTCTCAATGAACATTTATCCAGGAATAACCTTATGGAGGATATGCAGTCTGCTTACAGACAGTTTCATTCTACTGAAACAGCATTACTTCGTGTTAAGAATGACATACTTATTGCCCTTGATCAAAGAAAAATGGTATCACTGGTTCTGCTTGACCTTTCAGCGGCTTTTGATACAATTGATCATAATATCCTGCTGAGACGAATGGAGTCAAGATTTGGCATTGCTGGTTCCTGCCTAGAATGGTTCAGAGATTACCTCTCAAACAGATGCCAGATTGTCCACATAAACAACAAGGTCTCCGAACCAAAAATTTTCAACTTTGGCATTCCCAGGGGTCAGTGCTTGGCCCCATTCTTTTTACCATGTACACTGCTCCTGTTGGTGATACCACAAGACGTTATGGTATCATGCATCATTTCTATGCAGATGACACTCAGCTGTATGTTACTCTCAATCCCAGGCAGGATTTCAGTGCACAGTTGCAGTCATTAAACCAGTGTGTGGATGATATCTGGATGTGGATGCGCCTAAATATGTTAAAACTCAATGATGACAAGGCTGAGGTCCTTCTGATTGGTTCTAACAACTCTCTCAATCACCTCAGATCAGTATCTGTCAAAGTTGGTAATGCCTCAGTAGCCTCAAGCCAATCAGTTACAAATTTGGGTTGTGTCCTTGACAGCAGATTGAATATGAATGACTTCGTAATAAGAAAATGTCAGTCTGCCACCTTTCATCTTCAGTCAATTTACAGGGCTCGTAAATATCTGACCACAGAGACAACAAAATCTCTTATTCATGCATTTGTCACATCACAATTGGACTATGCAAACAGCCTCTTATATGGTGTTCCACTCGCTCAGCTGAACAGGCTTCAGAAAGTCCAAAACTTTGCAGCAAGAGTCATTTTCAAGACTCATAGATTTGACCATATTTCTCCTGTTCTCAAAGACCTTCATTGGCTTCCAATATCTAAGAGAATTGAGTTTAAAATCCTAGTCCACACATTCAACTCTATTCATCAAACTACTCCATCCTACCTGGCAAACATAATTTCTCCATACACACCAAGCAGAACACTCAGGTCATCTGATGGGAACCTTCTTACTGCTAAACTATCAAACACAAAATATGGACAAGCTGCTTTCCAAAATGCTGGACCCTTCCTGTGGAACAAACTGCCATCTTACGTTAGGAACTGTGATTCTTTGTTGGATTTTAAGAAACACCTCAAGACTCATCTTTTTAGAATTAGTTACACATAGTCTTTTAATATGTTTAAACTTTTTACCCTGTTTTACTATATTCTTTTATTAATAATAGCATTTTTTGTTTATGTACAGCACTTAGAGCTTTGTTTTTAAGAATAGGTGCTATATAAATGTATGCTATTAATAATAACTTCAGTAATGAATACACAGTGAGAATAATATTTACATGAAGTAGAACTGTGAGCAGTTAATATATATCTAAGAATCAATGTGCACATCAAATGTCAAAAAAATGTCGACAAACCAAATTATAAGTAATTGTATCCATTTGTAAATATCAATATGTTTAAACAAACTGTGTAAAGTATACTGTCACACACAAGTATTAACAGTCAAAAAGTCAGTATGTAAGCAATAAAATGCTCAGTGCAATGAAAAATGCCTCAGTACAATGAAAAATGCCACACTGAGAAATAGCCAACAAATGTGCATCGTTTATCTGTCTACATAAATGGTATAATCACAATATTTAAATCAAGCATCAATGTGTATTCACAGCATGTACATTTCAAAAGAAAGATTGAATGTTTAAGTGACAATAAATACAGCTCAGTCCAAATACAATAAGATATCCTAGAGTTAAATGGTTAACTCTGTCTATGCATGTGTACAACTTCACCACTCTGTTTCCAAATATAAAAATGCCAGTCAATGAGTGAGTACTACTTTACTACTGGTTTTCCAAATATAGAACTACCATTGCTGATCAATGAGTGGTAGGAAGGGTTTTCATTGGCACAGAGCCAGACAGGATTATTGATTAGCTGGTAGTGTCAGAAAAGTATGATGTCATAGGTATTTCCCCTCACTGAGTTGTAAGAAGACTTTCCATTGGCCCAGAACCAGACAGGATTATTGAATAACAGGCAGTGTTAGAAAAGTATGATGTCAAAGGTATTTCCTCAACACACATGTTGGAAGTTTGTAGGGGGATTTCTGTGAAGTTTTCAAACTTATTTGTTCTTAAGTATCAAATGTTATTATAAAGCATGGGATATTGGATTTAACGATGCATGGAAGCTGTATTCACTGTCAAGTTTAAGCTAAATGAGATATATTATTGTTTAATGTGCGCACATTGTTTGTGTTAACTGAACTTTTTCATTCAATTAGCGCACATGTAAAATCAGTGCATGTGCACAGCAAGATCAATAATGCTCTACGTCACAGCAGTGTTTGCACACATTGTTGCGCAGATCGATGTGCACACTTAAGTCTCTCAAAAGAAACTGACTCTACACCACTACGCCCTTATAGGAAGACAATTACAAAAACTAACAAAATATTTACTTAAAATGCAGAAATACTATTTTACACATCAAATGTTGAAAAATTTAGCCACTATGTGGATAAACTATGTTGAAATAACTGGCACTATATTCTGTCAAACCCTGGATCATCACACATAGAATGTAAACAAATGGCGCAAACTTGTAAAGTTTGACAGTTCAGTCTTAAACTTGATGGACATTAAGGATATTGAGTGAGGATAATGTAAAACCAATGTTATAAATTGAATCTATGGATGAATTGAAGGGACAGGTAAGAGCCAAGGTTTGACAGGATTATTAAGATTTATCAACTCCTGTTAATGGTAAGTACTATGAATAAATCCCGAATAAAATCTGTGATACATGAATAATTCATCCATACCATTCCAATCTATTGTGAGTACATGCAAATGTGATAAAATTGAAAGTTTACAGCTTAAAATACAGATGCTGCCTTCTCAAAGGGATAGCTCTAAGGAGAATTTACTTACCACTGACCAATAAGAATTAAAAAGTGAATAAATTGGTAAACACGAGTATGCCAAAATATTTTACCCAATTGAAGCACTGTTATAAGTTAAAATAAGTATTGTTCAAGTATTATAGAATTTAAAATGAATAAAATTTACATCATATTTAATTTGGTTGAATTCCCCAATTAATAAATTGCCCCTCCGTAACAATGCAGCTCCTGCAGATTCTAACCACAGCCAGACTCATATATTACTACTAATTAAATTGGCACATTAAATTGTAAGATTCCACCTGAAATGAAAATATACAGTCATAATTTGATAAAATTGGACTAAATTACAAGATTCCAAATACTCAACAAGAAAGAAATTTACTTAACCAAACATGCAACCTAATTTTAAATTAAAACTGCTCACTTTCTAAATAAAATGTCAATTCTTATACTGGTGGACACCAAACTCTTGTAGCAGGTCATACAGGGTACACCTCGGGCAACTGATTGGGACATCTTTCACAAACTCCTTCAACCCATTTGGGTGGTGTTTCTCCCGGTTTATCTGCTGTAGGACTGGCAATGGAATGTTGTCTGGGCAGCGCTCACTGGGGTCCTTTTTCTTTGGCTGAGGCTTTGGCCCTCTTGGTATCATTCCTCCAGCATAGCATGTTTTGCTGATGTTGCTCGGTCACTTGCACTATCTGCAGTTGTGAAGGTGTTGGTACCAGCTTCGGGAAGTTTCGCCTGACCCTCAGGTTCTGAAACTGGTGCCCGGCCCATAGCCTCTCGAAGTTTTGCCTGGCCCTCAGGAAGTTGTGCCTGGTCCACAGGTTCTGAAACTGGTGGCTGGCCCACAGTTTCGGTCATGGGTGTTTGGCTTCCAGCCTCACCAGCTGGAACCAAAACTCGGTTAATGGTGAAACCCAACTGGGTTAAAAGCTCTAACAATGTCTCAAAAGATTGATAAATATTAGACGGTAATCTACAGTATATTAAATCATCCACATAATTGTACAGATGTGGAAAACTCTGTTGTCTCATGATATATATCATTGTATCAAAGAAAACTGAACCATGTCCATACCGAAATGGGACCGATTGATCGATAAAATAGGACTGGTGCTTAAGACCCAAGATATCCAAGTCCCCTGGATCCACTTTAAGCTGCTTAAAAGCTCGGCTGATGTCCACTTCATATAGCAAGGAGCCAAGGCCTAACTCAACAATTTTCTTAACAATATCATCAACGGATGGGTAATTTAAAACAAAACTTGACCCCAAATATTTGTCCTTCATAACCCCAGCATTGACTGAAAAATTTTTAAGCCAGCTCAAATCTACAATAGTACGTCTGACCTCAGAATCTGGCTTCTCCCTGGTCATGAAGCGAGATATATGCAAAGATATTGGTTTCTTGTCAAAAGGTCCCAACATGGCCCCATGTTTCAGTTCCTCTTGAATGTAGTATTCTATATCATATGCATGATCTCGTCCAGAGGTTGAAAGTGAGAGAGAAGCTGAACTCCAGTAGGTCTACAAGTTGTTTATCCCAATAATCAGCCAAATAATATTTACAATTTTTTATTTTCAAAACACTGGAATTCGGATACCCATATAATTTGGACAATTAGAATCTTTCACAGTCCTATGTAATGTCAAAATGTCAGATGTAGCAACATTAATAGTTTTTGGACCTTGATAAAGCATGAGAGGTGACAATGGGATGACATCAAACACATTGTCCATTTGTTGTTTGCAAACCACAAATTCCAAACACGACCTAGCCTGTTGAACCAATTTTTGGTCTACCTTTTTCTTCAACAAAAAATTTTCAAAATCATCATAATTTGTACCATTTACAGTATTTTCAGAGTTCAATTCCAGGATGCTAAGGTCACCCTCAAGGTCAGAGAATTCACAATCAATGTCATTCAATGTGTCATGGACACTAGTTTTATTGAAAACTTCAACTTCATACAAGGGAGAAAATGTATTAGATACAGCTACTGCTCTTTGCAATTGATCAGATGCAACCTTAGTATTTACCCTGGCAATATTTTATGAGCTGGGCTGTCCAAACTTATACTTAACTTCTTGGTAGGTGCAAGGTACCCCCATTCAGAAAGATTGCCCAATGGGCGCCCTTGCTGAGTGGTCACCCCATTTTTAGCATGACTATGCATGCATTGAAACTGTGAATCAGTCTTCAAGACCTCAGCATAAGACTTACCAGGTATGACAGGTTTACAATTATCACTGGCTGCTAGCCATGCCCTACAAGTAGCTCTAGTAGCCGACATTTCCTGCTTCAAAATATTTAAATCATAAACAGATTGATTATATACAAACCTACAAGAGTATTGGTTAATTACAATATTTGCACAAGTGCCATATGCAACTGTAGGGCCATTTTTAGAAGAATTAAGTAAGTCTTCCTGGACATGATCAAGCTGTGACTGAGCCCTGGTAACCATGCCCAGGGTTAATCGTTTTTTGCAGATTTTTTGCAATCACTGGCACTATGAGTACTGACTTTGCCATCCTGTGCAAAAAAAGAACTGCAAATATGCCTATAAAACACCCCTTTTGTTTCATGGTGTTTAGTAAAGGTACAAGAGTTATCATTGAAATATACGCATGACATTGATTTGGCACTTTTCTGATGAGTCTGACCTTTTTTTGAATTTTTGGCCACCAATATTGGGCAAGGGTTCACATGTATGTCTCTGTGCATTTACTCTTCAAATCCGTTTGTTTTTTTCTGTCTCAACCTAGCTAGTACTTTCACCTTGCTCCATTCGACATAACAGTACTGCATGACTAGCTATCACTGCCTGCCACAAAAATCATTGGAATCCAATAACGCAATAAGGTAATCGAGCATATGGCCTCTTGTTTCTCCATCTCTCATGATCTGACAAAATCCGGCCACCCACTGTGTGATGTTCAGCTGGTTATAATTTAACCTATCTTTGGAAGTTCCGGCTAGTACGAATTCATGTAGTCATTTAACTCTTTGGTTTACATAAACATCAACTGCCCCTCCCCTCTGGGACTTAATTTTTGAATCAATACTTTTTTATTAAGGACAGACAATTCTTTGAGGCGATTCTCAACTTGCTCTTGAATAAATCTATCATGCCGCATAGTTTGTAAATTTGGCAATTTTTTTTGCAAGTTAGCCTCCCCCTGTGAGACAGTGAGATCTGAACTCGCAGCTACAGGTTTTACACACAGATTGCTTAACCTTAGAGCAACATTTGGGCACAGATTTACTTTCAGTGACATTCAAACACTTACCAATTGCATCAAGCTGAGATAAAATCTTTGCATTAATCAAAGCTTGATCCGAACTTGTCAAATCTGATATTCGCTCAACATGTGTTGCTCTTTCACATTTCCCAACATCCAATCTGTGTTTTGAAGTGACAGAATCGTGATCTGAATCACTACTGCTGCCATTAACAAACGCATCAATATCACTCTCAATATCAGACTTTGAACCGGATTGAGCCGGGGTTGGCTGTGAAGGAAAAATTCATTTAAAAAAATGCACCATCATCTTGAACCTGCAATTCAATGGGAATCTCAACATTTCTATACAAATTGTAAGGTTTACCTGCCATTCTGTGTTTCTGATGAGCTGCCATCTGTGAATAAAGTGTGTAACCAAAGACAAGACTGTATTACTTCAAAAAAAAAAAAAACTGATACAAAACTAATAAAAATAAATAAATGATAAAATAAATTTTGTAAAATATTTAGTCTTGTCAGGTCGACTGCCAGTTCAGATCTAACCATTATCCCCTTGGTCAACCAAAGGGTCAAGCTGCTGACCAATCAGAACTGCCCAACCGAATAATCAGTAACTTTACAAAATTATATGGATAAATCGATTAAAATGGGGTGCAGGAGTGATTAAGGTTGACACCTAAATGTCAACCTCCAAAAATCTGGTATGTACTGATATATGCGTTTGACCTATTACATGAGGACGTTGTGTCCATGATTATTTATTTCAACTGGCACATTATTTAACCATACCTCTTTTATAAAGATCTTTTATGCTACTCTCTAGGTGACTAGATTTTACTTGATAGGTTATGTTACTTCTTGGTACTTGGCATAATCTTCCTGTGTGGCCCTGCTTTGCTCTCTTTTGGCCTCCACGTGGAAAGTTATGTATATATTTTCAGCATTTAGTGTGATGTTTACTGGCCACATGACCTTGACTGACCAATCACTTCTCTAATTAGTTTTACTTGAATGTTCCTCTTATTATAGAGTTACAGCTATAACAGAATGGGCCCTGAACTTGACCTTTACTATAACCTCTGTTTTGTATATGACACATTAGTGGTCACATTATTCACTTGCAATCATAATAAAAATATTAATCCCATTTCTTTTATTTTGTTGGTTGGGATGGGGAATGTAAGCTGCTCTCTTGAAAATAGGGTGGGGGAGGCACGAATCTCACAAGAGCATTCGAATCATTGGGACCATCAGAAGCAAAGGTACAACTGAATCAGTTGAGTGACTTTTGAGTTGAAGGGTAAAAGTTTGGAACAATAAGGAAATTACAATCTGACTAGAGCTTGCTCTTAAAAAACTGGGGCCATATTACACAACAATACTAAGAACATTTCTAACTTAGATTTTTAGTATTTCTTATATTTCAAATGAAAAATTATGAAACTGAACAATCGTTACTTTTGTTGTGTAAATATAAAGTCCAAAAAATTAAGTGATCTAAGGTCACCTTATCGTAGAATGCAAACGTAGCCACAGCTCTCCCTTAAAAATCCATAGTGAATCCTACCGTCTCAGGGAAAACACATATAAGCATTGGTTGGCTTGTAGATCTAATTTTGGTAAATTATTAAGAGCTCTTGCTTCTACAGATAACTTTTTTGTCTCTGGACTTTCATGAATTGTGGCCCAGTCTGATGAGTATTTGTCTGCTTACTGAAGTTAAGCGACAATGGGCTACATTAGTACTTGGATGGGTGACCGTCTGAGTTCTAGACCAGCTGTGGGATGTGTCTGAGATGGAATTTCTTTATCACCAGACTTTTGTTAATTCTACTTTGCTACTAGTGTCTCTGATGGCTTTGCGCTCGCACTAGGGGACCAAGATACCTTTTGGCCTTGTTTACTTTGGAGCCTCAATACCCCATTCCATATTTCATATATATTTCAATTTTAACAGTTCAAACTTATTCAGTCTTATTTCTTTATCTTTATGCCAGATATTATTCTCCTAGTATTTATACAAACGTTACATATATTACTTTTAGTGTCTCTAATTGCTGAAAACCTTGCAATCAGTTTATGGGTCTTGTTCAAGCTATTAGCATTATATTTTGATACGATTTCAAACGAAAGAAAACTCATATCTAACAAACCACAAATATGAGTCATCAGCTGTTTCTAATCAGTTTTGAAAGTTGTTTCCAAAAGTACATTTTCAGAGTTGTATGAACATTACTTTCACTTTTGTTATTGCAACCAGTAACTTTATATTGCATATATTTTGACAAACACGCTCTAAAAGCCTGAGGAATGGTTTCACAAAAAGATTTGGCCTTGACTTAGAGTTAATCATTTTTGTTGTAAATGTTCGGCTCAAAAATAACCAAAGAGTAGGCTTAAATGTTGTAAAGAAAGACTAAAACTATGGCGGCCATAATTTTAATGGCTGAAAATAAAGTAAACAAAATATACAGAACTCCTCCCCTAACATTGTTATTGGAAGTTTTTATGTAATTGCTAGGTTTTCCATTGCAAAACAGCAATTTTTAAAGATGAAATGCGTAGAAGGATTTATGTAAAGCCTCTCTTACATCCCGTCGTACGTGTATAGACACGTAACTGTGCTACAAATATTGTTGAAAAATATAAACGTAGCCTGGTAGTGGGGACGCAGAGATTTGCACTTGAAAAATTGTCACTACTTAAATACGAATGAACACACTTGTGCGACCTTGAGATTCTGTCATAAAATCGCAAGTGTGTCTTTAGGGTCCCTTGCAAATCAGCTGATTTTTTTTCTGTAACCAGGACGTACGTGCACGTACGATGGGATGTAAGAGAGGCTTAAGCAGCAGTTTGTTGTTATCAGATATAAAGGGTCACATGACACAGAAATCATGTCTGGTTATTTCACAAATGCGTCTAAACCTTTGTTAAACTGGCCCAAGACTCTGGAGATAGACTAATAAAATTTCAAGAGATATCTAGTAGTTTTACATTGATAAAATGTGTGAGATCAAAATCCATCTTAGTTTCATAATGTCATAGTCTGTGTAAAATATTGGGTTAATATCAATGATACTGGCCAAAATGTCAAAAGTAATAATATTATTTGCAAATGTATCTGTAATATTGATACACATATTAAACTAGCACAAAAAAAGAAATCAATGATTGGTGGCTATTAAGGTATTACACACTCTTATTGTTATTACAAACTTTTAAAGCGTTTAAGATGATGCACTTGTTTAACATGCCAATAAAATTTTTTTCTTTTTAAAAAAAAAAAAAATTAAGCAGTGTATCTCCAGAAATAGCCAACTGTTTATCATATAAATTCCCGTGATTTTCACAGTTTTATGAGGGAGTTTTATATTGTGGCTGCCTTTAAAAGGCTCTGCTAACTAATCAACCCCCACATACACACTGGGAAGGCAGGATAATACATTTAATACAGTTTTTCAATATACTGGTAAGTATATTATAATATTAAGATACTTCTTCAGATTTTAAGTTTTATATCAACTTTCTCAATTGGCTGGAATTTGAAGTCACTGTTCATATTATTTGTGTGGTAATTTGAGTCCTGGGCCAAGGTAAGCAGTAGGGTATTACTTGTTGGTCTTTGGCGAAAGTCCAAACTGTCTAAACACTGTACATAGAAGTGATGATGTTGGATTCTGTATCCAGAATACAATAATATCTACATCACTGATTTTTAAAAAAACTGTGTTGCTCTTAACATATACTGGATCAGTGCTGTTTAATTCTAATTCATTTATCACACACTCCAATTGAGGCTTTAATTCATTTGTAGGACGATGGCAAGTAAGACACAGCCATCTCCGGATCAGTTACAGTTTGCTGAACAAAGCATTGAATCAATATTGAGGGCTAAAATGAAGTAGGAAGAATTCATTAAGGCGGCCGATGAGGAAATCAACAAACTGCAAAACCTGCAACAAATGGTACACAAAAATAAGACATCTGATGACATGAAACAGATTGCTCTTGGAACAATAGGTGTTGTCTCGGGTGTGGGAATTCTTGCAGCTCTTTTTGCACCTATCTCGGTGCCAATAATAACTGTAGGGGCTACTGCATCCCTGGTGTCAGGTAAATGTTTCTTTATATTATAGAAAACCAAAAGTTTTGATAATCATAACATTCTCACACCAACTTTGGGCGTCAGAGAATGAGCTCTAAATAAGTTTTTGACCATTTATTTACTGACCTTCCACCTTAAAGGTTATTGAATCCAGTGCTTTAATATCTACTGCTTAAATGATTCTTGTAATTTGTACAATAACATAAGTTTACAGTTAGCCATTAGTGGAAGTCAATCACGTATGTGTAACATAATTAATTATGTTAGTCATATATATAATATTTGTAAGTATGATTTATTTTGTACAAAGCCTCCGATGTGGTGTCACAAGATAAATAACTCTGTTCAACAATTGACAGTGTATTAAAATATTTATGCTGTATATACGAAAATAGATGAATAAATAAATAAATGGGTAAATAAATAAATAAATAAAATAAAACATGCAGGTTGTACTGACAGGCAATTCATAATATGACCACATGAACTCCAATATTTAACCTTTGATGCCTTTCCTGTTGGTAGTCATTAGCATACAAGACTGACTAATAACATCATATATACATGGTATTCTGCGTGGTGCTTGACCCTGCTTTTGTCTCTGCATACTGAAGTTTGGTCAACTGTTTGTTGCGCCTTAGAGTCCTCTTGTATGGGGAGATTAAGCGCTATAAAAGTCCAGTTAGAATAGAATTAGAATACATATGTATATACTTGTGTGTCCAGAAGTGCACTCCATAGCTGATTAACTTATGCCGTTAACAGTGCTGTTCTTCTTTGGAGTTAGCATAAGTCCAGATGAGTCGGGTGGTTGTCACGTCTGATATTGTATAAAATATTGTGGAAAAGATCACAAAACATGTGACTTGTCATGAGCCAAAAAGAAAACGGCATGGCAAACAAACAAACTATCCTTTCAACCTGAAAGTTTAGCAGTTGTTTAGCAGTAGTTTTAGCAGCAGAGGAAAATTAATGAATGTTAGTTGATTAAGATTCCACACTGTAAGTTGAGTTATTTATTTGAGGTTTTACTTCAATTCCAACACTGTACAGGTCATATCACGACAGGTAGTTGTGGGCAGAGGAAACCAGTAAATACAGTTGGTCAAGGCTCTGTACTGTAAACTGCCGACTATTGATAAGCAACTACCAACTTTTCCACATAAAGTACGGGATTTGCACCACTGACCTCAGAGGTGGGAGGCGAGTGTGTTACTACTGTGCTCCCCATTGTAAGTACAATACAGGAACATATATCATGCATAGAATAAACGTTGTGTTTGTTCTGGTATTTCTGTTTGAGAAGAGTGACATTAAGGGCAATATAGTAACCAATTTACACCTTTGCATACCTGTGTGAAACCACTGATATTAATCTACATTTGTTCGATTTTATCATCTTACAGACAGGGCTAACAAAATGAATTTTGTTGTTCATAGGGGCCACACTTGTAGGGAGCACCATTCATGATAAGGAGAAGTTCCAATGGGAAACCGATGCTGGCAACCAAATTAAATATGCAGTGAAGAAATTAGAAGATATCATAAGAGATATATCTGACTATATGGAAGAAGCCAGAGAGAACATGAAACATCTTTGCAGTCAGTGTGATAACCATGATGGAGGTCATAATCTAAGAAAGGGTATTTCTCTGGCTTCTGGAATCGTGAAGACAACGTGCGGTTCTCTAAATTATCTAATTACAAAAAAGCCAAAAATTCTGCACAAAAACAACAACGATTTTTGCCTCCACATACAACCAAATCAGTGGGGAAAACAACTTCAAGAGGCCTTAAAGCACTCAAGGCAGTTGAAGCTGGAGCGATTGTTATCTGCTTGTGTGCAGACTTAACAGAGTTGTGTCTGACCATAGATGGGCTAAAGGACAAGCACCAATTGTCTGCAGCTATTGACCAAGTCATAGAGGGAATCAAGTCTGAGAAACAAAGAGGGATATCGATGCTGGAAGAGATATCCTTGGAAGATTGAATCAAACAAAACTAATGACAGATGGGGAGATAGATAGTATTTGCGTATACAGACGTTTCCCAGTAAACCTTTTGGAGGTTTTGTAATCATTTGAAATGAAACATTTAACAAAGGTTAAAAAATGATTTATAACCATTTATAATTGAATATTTAAAAAAAAACGTTTTATGTAAACCGTTTATAAAACAATTAATGATAAATGTTAGAAATACAACCTAACATAATAATGTCTCAATAAAAATGAGGTCAGAGGCCAAATTCAATATCCTTTTAACGTTGCTCACCAATGAAATAAACATTTCTATGACTTTAAATTGTAAGATAGTGGCTTACAAATTGTGCTCCATTCAATTCTTACCTTTAGGGATTGCATGTGGGACAATTTTTGACCAAGTCCTCTAAAATCCCTCTAAATTATTTCTGACCGCCATCTTTATAAGGACATGTTTGAAGGTGAATGTTTGATAAACATTCTGGAAATATGGGTTTAACAAAGTTTTTGACAGAATGTTTTAAAATCATTTGATAGAAAACACTTCAAAAACATTTTAAAATGATGGGTATGAAAACAAACTGTTAAAACATTTTCTGAGCAAACATTTACAAAATATTGTCCAAATTGCTCCAACATTTTATGTGTACTGTTTATCAAACATTTCATGATAAATCTTTGTAAAACATTTCCAGCATAACCTTCATTTCTTCAGCTATTAAATGTTCAAAAAGGTTAAAAGTCAAACCTAGCTTCTTGAGGTATTTTATAAACATTTAATAAGTGTTTTTAGTAAAAAAGTTTATATAGAGAATGTTTATGAAACATTTTTTTAAACATTACATCCTGTTTACTTGAAAACATTTAGAAAACCATCAGGTAGGGTTTAAATATGTTTTGTAAACGTTTTACACATTTTAAAACGTTTCTAATGTTTACTGGGTATATGTATGAATATAATATATATATATATATATACATGCGTATATGCATATATACACCTTTTAACAGAATGACAGGTAAAATATAATGGGTTTATTTATTTGAGTTTAAGTGTCTCTTTCAACACTGTACAGGTCATATCACGACAGGTAGTTTTATGGGCAGAGGAAACCGATACGTACAATTGGTCAAGGTTCTGTACTGTAAACTGCCAACCATTGGTAAGAAAGTACCAACTTTCCAGCCTAAGGTCCGGAGTTTGAAAATATAATTGGATTCACTGCAGGAAGGGAACATTTGTGGTAAATTTCTTTTCAAGTATGTGTCATTCGGGTAAATAAGCAGAAAAATGTCTGATAAATGTTAGGTTTGTTCGCGGTGACATTTCTTCTTATCCGTGTAAATGTAAAATGTTTTTTGAAGAAACTTCACAACCAAACAGGCAGAAATAATGAGTTTAAATTGTAAAAATGTAAAAAGTGACTACTGGCTTTATGGTTTCAACCCTGCTGACTCATTAGATAGGTCAAACCATCAACAAGTACTGGATTACTGAAGTACTTAGAAGGCAAACTCCTGACAGTAAAGTTGGGGCTTCAACTTGATGGAAAGGAGCTCTTCCTTTAGAATATGCTGTTCTCCTGTTCTCCCACCCATACATATATTTATATTTATCCAGGCATTTATTTTAATCTATGTGAATTATGCATGCGTTGATAAACAAACATCTGACATAGAATCATAATAATAGTATTCTTATTTACACATGTTTACTGTTTACAACATCTGATTTGCCATTTTCGGATGGGTTGAAAAACATTTGGAAAATGGATATGTAACTACAATTTCACTTTTCATTTGTAACAGCGATATATATGCCCTGTCGCAAATAACACTAGCAGACACATGTAAGCAACCAAACATGAATGAGAAGGTAATAAAAATCTCTCAAAAGTAGACATTGGGTGTTATAAGCAATATACATGTGCACACAGATTAAGTCAAACTATGTTTATATAAATGTTTATGTAACATAATATTGATGAATTATCGTTTTTCTTTCTCATTCTCTAGTTTTATATTTTTTATTATCTTTTATATATAATATTTTATCTCATAAAAATGGAGATATGGGGAGCCACACACAAACCCATATTCAACCCAGTTTCACACCAAAACAAGAATAAATTATAGATTTTTAATTCAGAAAATAAAATCAAGTTGAGTGGCTCTGTTCTGATTGAATTATATTAATAAAAAAACTGAAAATAAGTTATGTACATTGGCAATGATGGTCTCGAGCACTTTGAAAGAAAATCGTTGTTGTTTTCACACAATTACAAGAAAAGGTGTCACTTATGCTTAACAGAAACGGATTGTTGTGAAAAATACAAATTTCATATGTAATTACATTACAATATTTACTTTAATTGCTGCTTCAGGAATCGAGTTATGTGTTCCTTCTGAAATCCACAGGGAACACTGACACATGTGTATGAGAAACAATTTAAAATAAAATACATCAATGGGAAAAGTATATTTAATTTATCTTTTTGGTTAGTTATCCTCATCAAAGGCTTGAGATATATCGTTTGACCTCAAAGTTTGATCCAGCAGTGTACTGAAACGTCCGGCGATATCACAGTCTTATTTAACCAGCCCAAACAAGATTATTTTGCCCACAAATATTTTATCTGAAACTTATGAAACATTAATACGCTATCTTGAAACATTTCTTTATTTCAAAACACAAGATATAAACATAAAAGTACGGGTTTTCCCTGTTCAACATCCAGTGTCGTATTGTGACAGGCACTAACATGGCCAATTGTGGAAGTTAAACCCACACACAGTCCTCCAGCCCAGCAAGGTCAAATGGAAAGGTCAAGATGCGGAGTATATGTCTTTATACTAATATACTAACATTGTACGATATTGTATAATTAATAAATATAAAAGTATAAGAGAGTAAATATCACCACTATTGTAAATTGTTAAATATTGTATACACAAATATAGTATATATATTTAAACAGAATCTTTTGACCACAAATGTATCTTACAAATTTCCTCAAATTTACACAGAAATGAAAAGTACACATTTATAATACACTTAACTGACTTAAAGGTCACAAAAAGTAATTGGTTGAAAGCAACCCAATAGGCCTAGATTGTAGCTGTAAGTTATGGAGCCTGGCAAGAGGCCAAAGATACCCCACCACATGATTGATTCGCAAACATCTTATATTATAGGAAGACATAATGACCCTCAAACCCAAAAAGTAGTAGCAGAAGCATCATCGCAATAAAGAAGTAAATGAAGTAGGACATGGCTCTTTGCTTTATTTGTTGGATTGTTATATTAGCCTCATATGTCGGGTGGCTCCTGAGCGACTGTGTGAGTGAAACATATAAAAGTAGGGGTGGGGGGGAGACAATCCCATCAACAAATTAATATGGGCAAAAATTCTTTCTTATTCTAGAGTCTGTTCACATTTGCCATATCTAAAGTAGTTTATATTGGAAGGGGGAGGGGGAACTGTGAATATACATATTCATTGCACAGACAAGAACCTTTGGAAACATAAAATGTGGCTTTTTTATGAAATATGTGCTAGGAGAGGCACACATCACATTTAAACATTTAAAAATATCATGAAGTAGAGCTAAGAGAACAGACATTGTTGTATTCCGCACAGTGGATGAGTGATGATGCAAAAAAAAGCTTTGTTATTGTTGCAGTCTCAATATAAACAAAGAGAACAGATGTTGAAAGTGAGATTAAAGAAATACATTTTATTTAAAAAAACAGGCACTTCAGCTTATCTTTACACCACATGCTGCTACTTGTTATCCAGTTTCCGGTAATTTAATCAGTGAAGTTGATACACACAACCAGGAAAATCGACAAAGAGAATGAGTACTGATATGTCTGTGTGTCATGAAAACTGCATAATTCTAGAAACCATCCCAAACAAATTTCCCTTTAACAACCTTATCAAAGGCTCAAAAATTGCTAAGCCTGTTCACAAACTTTTAATTATCCATACTCCAAGTAAGAAAACACTGAAGTATTATCGCAAGACAAAGAAAAAATAAGTACTGAAATAACCCATGAATTGAACTGATAAAAATAAAACATGAGGACTCTTTTACAAAAAAATCAATAATATTGATTCCATATACCATTTGTTGTGACTTAAAGTAGATGGATGAATTAAGTTCATTGATTTTTTTTGTTATCATGCATAAACTATTTATCATGATAAAAAAGAGAGTAAATGTTACACTGAGATCAGTGATAAGTTGTCTTCCATCTCACCTTTTCTAGACCACTGAAGAGTTGTCTTCAAATTGCTAATTCTTTCAATCAACAGTTTAAGTGAGATACAAGTTTGTTATATGTTATGCCCCTGTTCCACCAAAGGACTAAGCCCCAATCCTGTATGCAAAACTTAACTGTGGATAGTCCGTGGAAAAAAGGTAAAATAGGCGGGAAAACTGAATCGGTATTAAAGCCTGGGATTAAGTTCAGATCGGCCTCAGGAAGCCTGAGGAGGCCCCAGGTGGCCCCACACAGTCCCCGACTGTTCTGGGACCAAGAACCGATTAAGCCATTTTTCTGGTCAGTTTGAACCACGATCTTGTTGTAGACATACCAACTAACCCCCGATTAAGTCCCGGCTTCCTCAGTGTTCCCCAGACCAAGATGGACGATTCTTGTCTTGAAAAATAACTTAATTTTCTGGGTATATATATCTAAATTCTGGGATGTAATTATTATTACTTGTCTAGGAACACAGCAGGATGCCACGTTTCAATGGAAGACAGCTTCAGCAACAATTTAGGGCTTTTTAGTTTTTATTCAGTTACATATAATGATGTATTTGCTATTTCTACGTCGACCACAGCAACCACCACCAGCAGCTCCTCCTCCACCACCACCACCACCACCAGCCAGCCAGAGACCTAGAAGAAGGCACAACATGCATGTGGGTCAGGCCATGGCTACTACAGAGAGAGGAGAGGGGGGCCTACCACAACATTATGGGTGAAATGTATGCCACAGACATTCCAGGATTCACCAATTTCATGAGGATGACCCCAGAATTCTTTGAAATGATAAAGACCAGACTGGAACCACGTCTAGCCAGGCAGGTCACCAACTGCAGAGCTCCAATCAGTGTTGGCGAACTGTTAGCCCTCACCATCAGATATATGGCCACTGGAGAGTCATGGACATCATTATCTTGTCAGTTCAGGGTTGGCAGATCCACCATTTCCAAGTTTCTACCAGAGGTCTGCAGGGACATCCAGGATGAGCTCACCAGAGAATACCTCAGATGTCCTACTACTCCAGATGAGTGGAAAGAACTGGAAACAGAATTCAGGATCAGGTAGAACATTCCATATGCCCTGGGAGCCCTTGATGGCAAGCATGTGGCCCTGAGGAAACCCAAGAACTCTGGAGCCCTGTACCACAATTATAAGGGATTCTTTTCAATTGTAATGTTGGCCTTGGTTGATGGAGAGTACAAATTTAGGTGGGTGGAAGTGGCTACAGCTGGATCTTGCTCAGATGCCCAGATATTTAATATCTGTCACCTGAAGAGGAAGATTGATGATGGTAGCATAGGCTTCCCTGACTCAGCACCTATAACCCAGGGTGGTCAAGATGTCCCCTACTTCATTCTGGCAGATGATGCGTTTACCTTGAAGACCTGGCTGATGAAACCCTATGGCAGAAGGATGTTAACCAGAGAGGAGAGGATTGCCAACTACAGAATATCAAGGGGCAGGAGAGTTGTTGACAATGCCTTTGGCATCCTGGTTTCAAGATTTAGAGTCATGATGACCACTATTGAACTATCCCCAGAAACAGTCAGGGAAGTGGTCTTGACCTGTGTGGGATTACCTCAAGGACTACTTCAATAATGAGGGAGCAGTTGCCTGGCAAGATGGCGGAGTATAGCAGCTACTGCAGTAACCAGTCCATTTCTGGACTACAAAATATTCCAAAAACAATTAATCAGCTGTGCTTGTTCCAAATAACACAACCATTTCCCAAAATAAGTCACCCAACCAACAAACAGAATAACCCAATGCCAAACATAAGTCACCCAACCAACAAACAGAAAAACCCAATGCCAAACATAAGTCACCCAACAAACAAACAGACAAACCCAATAAAAACATAAGTCACCCAACCAACAAACAGACAAACCCAACGCCAAACATAATTCCCAAAAATAACATACAAACCCAATACCAAACATAAGTCCCCCAACCAAGAAACAGACAAACCCAATGACCAACATAGCTTGCTAAATTGAAAAAATATTGCATGTATTTTGAAAGCTACACCCTAATTTTGGTTACATTTGCTTTTTATTCTGGAAAAATAACTGAAACTGAAATTTTTTCCTTTATTACAAATCTCAAAATTAATTTTTTTCATTCCACTTCAAGAAAATTTAGAAAATATAACCACTCAAATGGTTCTCTTTACAGTATGGTTTAACTGTCTGCTGGTTGTTGGGAGTTATGTTTGCAAATTTGTTTTTCAGTTCGTTGGATGGGGGTTATGTTTGCTGTTGGGTTTGTCTGTTGGTTGGTGGCTATGTGATAACATAATATCTTTTAACTCTATGGATGGTGTCAATGTTGGACTTTTTAAATTACAAATTTAAAGAAATCCCATGGATTTTAAGCTACAAATGGGCAGATTATTGGTCATATTGGGAGTTTATTTATCTATATTTTTCTACGTGGCCTTCTGTTGTCATGTGTATTACCATGGGTTATTTGTTTCATGTTGGGGGTGGTGTGGGTGTTGGGCATTTTTTTGGTTTTGCTATAAGTATTTATACTGAACTGTTATGTTTTGGGAGGGGAATTTGAAAACTTGCAGCTTAATAATTGTTTATGGAATATTTGGGTGGCCCTGAAAAGGGCCTATGGGGGTACGAAACCCACACGGGCTGGCTGGCTACTGAGGAGACTGCTGCTGTTGAGGCGCTGCTGTGGCTGCTGAGGCTGCTCAATGATCTGTGTTGTTGTTAGATCTGGTAGCTGGCTTAGACAGATCTGCCTGTCTGACTTCTGCTGCAGGACACCTGAGATCAATGTCCTCATCTGGTCAAAGTGCTAGAGTATCTTGGAATCTGTAGAAACTGGGATAGATGTAAGTATTGGTTGACTCCTACTGTCCCTCAGGACACTGGACTCAAGATGTTCTGTATTAGTAGTAGATCCACGAGACTCTTCATGCCTGCTGGTGTTGGGACTGGTCTCGAACCTAGAGCTTTTGTTGGCCCCCTTTCATCTGATGTGGGTCTTAAAGAAACCCATCTGCTGGTAGACCCAGGACTGTCTCTTGGTCATCTTCCTTGGGGCTTGGCCAGACTGTAGCTTGGAGGGCTTGCCATAGCAAGTTCTCTGGGACTCAAACCACCTTCTGTCATCAAAGGGCTGGAGCTTTGGTTCTGCAGAGATTTCTGCCCAGAGAGCCTCCTTCCTCTGTCTGTCATGGAAACGTCCATGCTCCTTGTCGTACACCTCTGGGTGATCCTTCACAAACTCTACAATGGCATTTTCTTGGCTGTCAGTGAATGTAGCACAAACTCTGGCTCTCTTGGCTGCTGTGTGGCACTCTGATTCTTCCTCATACCTCTCATCTTCTTCACAAGCTTCCTCAGTAACTTCTAATCCTTCCTCTGTATCCTCTATCCTCTCTTCTGTACCCTCCTCTGTCCTCTCCTTTGTCCTTTCCTCTGTCCTCTCCTCTAACTCTCCTTCTTCCTTCTCCCTCTCCTCTTGCCTCCCCTCCATGTTCTTCTTTCCTCTCTTAACCTCCTTTCTCTTTCCTCATAACCCCAGTGAATATCACAAAAAAAGTAAAAAAGTAAAATCTGTCTCCTAACTGTTAAATTTGCCCTAAGCTCAAGTAAAATGTGAAATGTAAAAAAAACTAAAAACCCCTAGCAGTAACTGACACACGTCTGCCAGTAGCCAACCAGTCTAAACACAGAAAGTGTGTGCGTGATTGGTTATATAATCCCAGACCCCCTCATTGCCTCTTTTTGATTTCAAGCGCATGGAAAAGAGTCAGTGCTTAATTGGTACTTAGCCCCAGGCTGCCTGGGGCGTCCTCAGACCATCACAGACTAAATTTGTGTGGTCCCAGGTGGCCAGAGGAGGCTGGCTTGGATTGGTTTGGATCGGCTTCTCTTTGTTGGGGCTTAGTCCCAGACCCAGATTTCTTAGTCGCAGGACACCTGAGATGGCCTGAGGCTTCCTGGGATTAATGAAACCGATTCTCTTTCACATACATGAAATTTCAAAGGTCTGTTATGAGTCGTGGACTGACAACAGGCTTCCTGGGACTAAGATAGGATGCCTGGGACTATGGGTCGCAGGAGGCCTGAGACAACATAGGACTGTGTAAATTTGGGTCTGAGGAGGCCTGAGGAAGCCTGAGACTGGACATTGTTGATGGCGGGAAATAAACAACTAAACACATTTTTGAAACCGACTACAAAAAACCCTTAATTGGGAAGCTTAGTTGTGTGGTGGAACACCCGCATAAGGTAATTGGGCCATTTCAATCAATTTGCTGCAAAAGTTTTAATTTTAATGATTAGTTTTAAATCAAATGGTGACAGTTGGACAAAGATTATTTTTCATTTGTTCTTGCACTACAATCTGTTTAAAATATGTGCACATAGATAGAACTGTTTGTTTTAAAAATTCAGTGAAAAAAATTGATATTTAATAATCAACTTAAAATTATAAAGACCAAACATGCTAGCCACTAGGCCAGTGAGGACCTTTATTAAAAGTATAACTGCAAAATTCCCAGTTTGCATTCTGTGTGCATGACCTTATAGTTCAAAGTTACACATTGGGTCAACAACTGACCCAGCTTATGGATTTCCCAAATGAATGGACATCATGCCTAAATATGGTCATCTGGTGATTTTGGGTCTATGGAGATTCCATGCATAGTATTTTAATTGATTTGCACATAAATTACACTGTAATATTCTAAATTTTGCTTTGATTGATATTTCCTTTTATTAACAATTGATGTTTTATGAAAATATAACTAAAAATTGATGTTCATATAATTAATGTTTAATTAATTAACGTTTGAAGAAAATTATATTTTTTTGTATTATTGTCCCATGACCTTTCGATATATACTAGCATGTTTAATGTCATATTTAGGATGTGAACTATTTTGAAAAAAAAAATTAATCCAGATCACCTGCACATTGGTTTATTATCATAAGACATGGAATCTCCACAGTAACTTTTTATTAGCCCTTTCGTTCCTTAATCTTTTTGATTTCAGCATATAAATTAGAATTTAAGAAATGTGATAAGTGACAGTATTTTTTATGTTCATATTTGTAAGTTGTGTCATACCTCTGTAATCCTTTTTTATCTTTGATACCTGTACTAGGCCTTCCCAAGACTTTTTCTGCAATTCACTGCTGCACAGTAAGGCCAGAGAAACAGTAGAAAAATTCTTTTAAATGTGTACATGTGCGAAGAACAGACGGTTTGTTTACATTGTCAATGAACCTGTGACGTTATTGCTAATACATTTTATGAAAGATATGGAGCGAGAAATAATGGCGGCAGCAGTAAACAGCATGAAAAGAAAATACAGAAATTGAGTGAATATATTTACAAAAATGTTTACAATATTTTTACAAAAATTGACATTTATTATGAATATCTGATTATTGGCGACACTTCAAAAAGTGTTGCCTATAAACTTTAAGAAACGTATCTGTAAAAAAGATATCTGAATCAGCTAAGCGCCTGGTGAAGAGCTATGGACTGTGGTGCTGTGTTGGAGAGAAGAACTGCAAAAATATATATATTGCTTTGAAGATCTGTCCAAAGTGTAAAAGGTCACAGTGTTCGAGGTTTTCTATTAAGCCAAGGTTTTTTTGCCACAATGTGTTTTGATGTTGGATACTGCGGAGACCTGTGGAGCCAAGTGTTCTCATTATTTTGTGTTGAGGACATGGATTTTGTTTGTTTTTTGTAAACTTTTAGGTCAGTGTATAATCTGTATCTAAGTACGTATCCTTGGTAACACTGTCATTTACAGACTGGCCTTTAGGCCAGCTGAGGTCCATAAATGTTCTTTTCTTAAGGGAGTCCTGTTTATCTCTGACCATTAATGGAGATACGTGAAGTGGGCAAGGTTTCTCAAGAAATGGACCTATGATGGCATTAAAACCCACTTCCTCCTGTATATAACCTTTTCCATGGGTTGCATGCAATATGACAGAGGTATGGTTCTCCTCTGTGCATACCAATGTTTTGTCTCGACAAAAAACCAATGGAAAACCATAAGTTAACAGAGCTAATAACTGCTGGTCCTGACAATTTCTTAAGGCACAGATACCATTTTTCAGGATTGAGATTTGATTTTACAGGAATTCTGCATTGCATATAGTTATGAACACCACTAGTTCTAATCAAGTTGTGACTTTGAAAGATATCTGGCAAGGTATTCCAGTATACCGGAGGACCTGCATATAATTAAAATTCACGCAGAGGTTTAAACTCATATTGACAGTGATCATCACAAAATTTTTTATCTGTTGAACACTCAGTTTTAAAATTTAAAAGTTTATTGCTTTGTACCTGTATAAATTTGTCTGGTGGAGTGCGTTTTACTTGTTTGGCAATGGCCCTGGTCAAACAGTCAGGAGTGTTTGAATTAGATGCAACAGTTGTACTATTATTGACATTTTTCTGCATTTGTAGTGTACATTTCTGTTCTGCACTTTGCTGTTAGTATTGTTCAACTGACATATATTTTTAGACACAACTTGTGCATATGTTTCAGTGGAACATACATGCTGAATACTACAAAATTGCTTATACCAATCAGGCCTGGGCAAAATGTAATCGTAATCATAATCGTAGGTAATCGATTACATTTTTCAAAGTATTCATAATCATAATCGCATACTTTTGTAAAATATGCAAAGTAATCGCAATCGTATTCGAATACATTCCAAAAGTATTCGTAATCATGAATACTTTTACAAATCCTTTTGAAATTTTTACTCAGAATTTTGCTCTTTTAAACTTATAGTTAGAAGCTTTTAACGACAACTTTGAAGTGTGAATTCATTGTGTGAGTTTTGACATTAAATAAACATGGGACTGTGTATCTTTCATTTAATATTAATTTAATATAAGCTGTATGAATTTATTAGATAGTTGCGAAGTATATTTGTTAGTATTCTTCATTAGTTGACTTGTGTGACTTTTTGTTAGTAGTTTTGTTACATAGTATTGCATTTTTAATTTACTTACTGTATTATGTTATAAATCTAATACTAGTAATAAATGTATGAATTCATTTACCTCAAGGATTAATGTCTACATTATGAAACAATTTTCAAGGGCGTGAGGATTTGAATCATAATTGATAAAATAAGTATATGACCATTGTTTTTATTTTCCATTGACTTAGATTAATCAAAACCTAACACTATACAGGCCCCTGGTATTACCAATACAAAATCTGGTTCTTGGGTGCATGATACTCGTCCCAAGCCTGCGGCTTGGCACTGAAATAACATCTACTCGACTTTTGAGCACTCAAATTCTGAGCACTCATTCTAACTCGTTTTTTGACTTTTTTAGCTTATTTCGACATTCCGTAGAGGGATGGTCAAAGACATTGCCAGAGGATGTAAAGCACTCAGAGCAAATATGCTTACACATAACACCCCTTGTTTAGTGCATTTTGTTATGAGAACAGTTGCCCTGGTTAAAATACACACATGGCATAGATCTACCCAAATGTTTGGCATTTTTCTTTGAATTTTATGAGCCCTGGCATGGATTAATATGTCTTTGAGCATTTGCTCTATGCACCCTATCATTTTTTTTCAGTTTCCCCATAGTGCTTAATCTTACCTTGCTCCATCCTATAGAGTAACACTACATGACTGGCCGCATCACAAGAAAAGTCATTAGCATCATCCATTAATCCTATGATGTAATCCAACATATTTTGCCTTGTTTCCAAATTAACCTCCTCCTTCATGATGTAGCAAAAGCAAGTGATTATATTAAACTCTTTCTTTAGCAGAACCAGAAAGAATGTACTCATGGGGCCATTTTATTTTGTTGGGAACGATAACTTTGACATTTCCACCCCCATAGACTTAATTTTCGTACCTGGCTTTTCAACTTCTGCTAATTCTTTTAACTTCTGCTCAACATGGGCCTGTAACAAAGCAGCTTGCCTAATAGCCTGGAAATCTGGCTCTAGAGGTGTTTTTTGGGTGATCAACTGACTGTGTGACCGAGGATTGAGCTACAGACTTTTGTCTGGTGCCTTTGTTTTTTTATTTTCTAAGGATCTAAACTTTTTTTTTACATGAATCAGCCTCCATGGCATCTAAACGTTTTCCTAATGACTGTAACTGTTGTAAAATTTGTCATATTGATAGCCTGTTGTGATATATTTGACACACTAGACGTGCTTGGATCTGAATCAATCTGACTACCTTGTTTTTGAGATGGAACTTTTACAGAATTTTGTTCCGGATCCGAATTATTTACCAAAGTATCACACTCTGTTTCACTTATCAAGGTATCTGATTCAACTTGACCTGAAGTGGAAGCTTTCTGTCTAGCCAGCAGATCCATCAGAAAATTGGCATCATCTGACGTCTGAATCTCAACAAGTACATGAACTCCTTCTTGTCTGCTAGATCGTAGATTGTAATGACGAGTGGCAGGATCAGCCATATCATCAACTAGTGTAAACAATAAAAAATAAAAGCCTGAAAGTGTAAAATACTTGAGAAAATGGATAAAAAAAATTCAATGTCACGTGGGTCACCTCTACATTTGGAATGAAAGAAGGACCGTACTAGTCTAAAGGTGAGCAATCAACAGCCAATAGAAATGCTTAATACAAACCCACCAAATGTACATACTAAATTTCTGTGTGATCGATAATAGGACCACCCAAGGGTTGAACTTGCCAGTACCCCAATACCGGCCTGAACATCAACATTTCCACCATGTTTTAATTAACGTTTTACCTCAAACTGACATGACTTAGCTAGTATAATGGATGACCAAAAGAAGAATTTCAGGTTAAACTGTCCCTCGTGAACCAGGGTATGAAAGCCAAATCAAGGATTGGAGTTGTCAAAGTAGTCCAAAAACAATAAAGGTAAAACGAATATAGGTAACCTAAACTACTTATCGTGTATTTAGTTGTTAAAGTTAATTTGTTATTTAAGCTTATCATTTTATGAACTTTCACTCTGGGATACTGAGCATGGAGGTTACTTGAGCATGGTTGGGAACACTGGAAACTTGAGCGGATTTTCTAGGAACAGGTGCACTATAAGGAAGAACAAAGTCACCCTGGCCAGCCAAGAGCAATTCGGATTACCTCACAGCTGTGATGCATTATGATTTACATGACTATGTAAAGGAGAGCTATTAGAGGTAGGTATATACCTTCACACCCAAACAGGTTTAGCACACTGACTCTCTCCATTACCCCCGTAATTCAGGATTGTGGAGAGGTACACGGGGGGATTGCAATTACGCCATGTGCTAAACAAGTCGAGATGTAGTATAAATCACTTGTGGTACAGCTGTTGGGATATGCATTTGTGCAGAGATCAATCTGTCGGTTTGACCTTGGTTTTATTCATGTGGCCTGGGATGTATCTAGCATTTATTCATATGTGTGTGGGTGGTGACACATGGACGGCTCTTAATAAATTGAAACATAACCCTGATAGAACTCAATTTATTGTTTTTAGTTCGAAGGTTCAATGTGAGAAACTCTCCTCTCATTTTCCTGTCAATTGTCTTGAAAGTCTTTTCGATCCTTCTAACATTGTCAAAAATAAGGTGTGTGGCTTTCATTTCTCAGAACATGCTAAGAAGACTTGCAAAGTCTGCTTCCTGTAGATGTGTGACTTTTGCAGAATTAGACAGTGTCTTACTCGATAAGTGGCTATCCTTGCGGCAAATGCCTTGGTTAGTAGTCATTTGGACTATTGTAACTCTTTGTTTGGATGTTTATCATGTTTCAATCAGAACATACAGCAGAGTCTTCAAAATACTCTTGCACCTATTTTGTCACAAATCACAGAAAGTATGATCTCTTATGGCCTTTTTTGTGAAGAAGAGATGGAATCAGGCCATAGCACACACTTTTGTTCTCTCCACCAAATTGTTTTGGGGATCTTTTTATTCTCAGATGGTAAGTGTTAGGATCAAGACATCTGGCTGTTGACATCTCGGCATAACTCCACCATATTGTTATGATCTCCACAAATAGAAAAACCACAAATGATATCCATCCAATTTATTCACCAAATGTCTACAGAATTTTATTCAAGGTAGAACTAATGGCATTCATTACAGAAGCAATGCAGTACAAAACCAAATTCTCAACACTTTCCATTTTTAATAGTAATTCCAATAACCAATAGGGAAATGACAGAACACTTACTGGTGTCTATTGTTGAACACTAAATCAATATCATGACAATATAAAATCCTGTTTTCCTAAATAATTTGAAGTATATTTCTGGGGTGTTAAACACTATACAAGTATTGTGAAATACTTAAGCCCAAATTTGTGAAATGTTACAAGTCCGAACACTGATAAATTTGCTAAGAATAACCTAAGTTCTCAGAGCTGACAATTTGTCTAAGTTCTACATATTATGTCCAGATATTCTGCTCTGAGATATCCATATTTTTTCCTGTTTTTCTTCATCCTCATCCTTTCCTTTTTCTGATCCTCAGTTTTTAAGGTTTGAAAAAGATATCAAAAATACATTTACTACATAACAGCTATAATTACAACATTTATGAGTGAAACACTCAATCTAGACTGATCAAAATGTAGCTCTGAGTAAACCAAATTAAATTTAAAATGCCAAAAGTAATACAGTTGATGTTTAACTGATAAACTGATCAAAATTTACAAGAAAACATGAAAACATATTTTCAAAGTAAATGTTTCTGTGCTGAAATTGAAATTTCTATATTCATGAGGTAATTAATGTAGTGATATTAAAAGTCATGTGTAATGTACAAATAGGAAGTTCCTTGGTAATTTACTGTTGAAAGTCCCTTTGGTCGTCATGGGTATTGTGTACTACTGCATCCTGATTGTTAATGCTATTTCAAACATTGTGGATCTTCACATTTGCATCATCCATAATAACAGAAATGTGTAGTTGCCATCCAAGTTTACTCCACTCTTAGTAGCTTGTTTTAAGCATCACATAAATGTATATAACTTAACTCTTGTCAGCTTGTTTCACACTTCCACAACTCACTGTTTAACTTTGCTCTGATTCAATAAATACCACATTCATACAGAGTCTCCTTTTTGTGATAAAACTGCTTAAATAAGCAACCACTAAGTTCACCCATCCGGGACCAGACTTGTCCGAAACTGAAGCGTTTTTAACCATGAAAAGACTTCAAAAGTAAAAACATACATATCTAATACACACAGATTCCCTCCGAGCAATGTACAACAGTTTCGACTAGAGATCTTGTTTAGTTCAACTTATCTTTCTTTATATTAACTTCTTGACTGCATAACATTCTATAGAACATTCCTGTATACCGTAGACTTGAATTTAGGTTTGGAAGATGGTGGCCAATCAACTACCTTTATAACCATTATCTAGTCTACTGTGTTGCACCATATTTAAATGATCCTCTGCTGATATACATCTGTACTGACAAAATATGCATGACTTGTGTGAAAGCCACTGATGAAATATACTCATCCATATTCAAGGCAATGCTTTATTTGGAATAACACAAGCTAGAGTAAATCTACATCATTTGTTATATATTTTCAGTTGTTAGAAGCTTCCAAAAAATTCAGTTGTTTTATGTACATTTTATCTTTCTTTAAATTTCTGCTAATTTCAGTTTTTGGTTCTTAACCAGGATGATAATTATCAGGAAAAGTTCAGTATTTTAAGCAATGGCTTTGTTTTGACACCCAAACATTAAATTATGTTGAAAGTTTTCTGGACAAAATAATCTGAGGTAACAACAAATTTGGAGAATTTAAATACCTGAAAGTTCTGCAAACAATCCAGATAATTATAAAATAATATCTAGAAGTAAGAAATAGCACATTTTCGTATTATCAGTTACTGTTGATGTTTGCAGTTGCTAATTTTCTTTGCCATGTTCCTACTTGAAGTAACTGAGAATTCTGGTCCACAAAAATTGTTGATGAATGAAAATATCTGGTAGGTTGATGAAAATAGCTCCTGGCTTCAGAAAAATATCCTGGTCACTAGGAATATCCAGTTGATTCTTGACAACACTCATCAGAAGTTTGAAATTGCTGTCTGATCCTTGAGAATACCCGGCATCTCTCCACTATAATGTTATGACCCTTTTTGTGGTGTTGAAGAGAGATGGTATCAGGCCATAACACACACTTTCATTCTCTCCATTGAATTGTTATGTGGGAGGTGTTTGGGATCTTTTTATTCTCACATGGTAAGTGTTAGGATCAAGGCATCTGGTTGTTGACATCTCAGCATAGCTCCACCATATTGTTATGGTCTCCACAAATGATATCCATCCAATTTATTCACCAAATGTCTACAGAATTTAATTCAAGATAGAACTGATGACATGTATCTGCCACTGTGGCCTAGCAGGTAACACACTTGTCTAGGAACTCAGAGGACGTGGGTTCAATCCCAGGTACAGGCAGATACATAGTGGCTCGGATGACCACTTAAAATGGCGGTCCTCTGTCATTGGGTCCTATCCCCAGTGGCAGGTTAAAGAACCTCAAGGACGTTGATAAATGGTCATCCTTGAGCCTCTATCTTCCAGTTAGGGGAATGTCAGTTACTTGTGAGTTGGGGCTGTACCTGTGCAGTCGGATTGGTAAATAGCGCTTTGAGTCCTGTAATATATGGAGATATTGCGCTGAGTATAAATACAACATAACATAACATGTTCATTACAGGAGCAATGCAGTACAAACCAAATTCTGAACACTTTCAATTTCCAATAGCTATTCCAATAACCAATAGGGAAATGTCAGAATAGTTACTGGTGTCTATTGTTGAACACTAAATCAATATCATGACAATATAAAAGCCTGTTTTCCTAAATAATTTGAAATATATTTCTGGGGTGTTAAACACTATACAGGCCCAAATGTTGTGAAATACTTAAGTCCAAATTTGTGAAATGTTATAAGTCCAAAAACTGATAAATTTGCTAAGAATAACCTAAGTTCTTAGAGCTGACAATTTGTCTAAGTTCTACATATTATGTCCAGATATTCTGCTCTGAGATATCCATATTTTTTCCTGTTTTTCTTCATCCTTATCCTTTCCTTTTTCTGCCCGTCTGGTCAATTTCAGCAGAAGCAGAGGTTTTTAAAGCCAAACAAATTGCACAGTATTAATTAGGACAAAGGAATATGTTTTGCAACATAGCATCTAAATCTAGCAATGACCTCATGCTTATAATAACCACACTGGATAACCACACTGCTGCCATGTGTCATCCAATTAGCAAAACACTTAGTGGGGTTGAAACAATTACATGGCCATTATTGGACACTGCTGGGGTAATGAATATAGGCCTTTCATCGCAAAGTTTTTGACAATAACAGTTTTCTCTGATTAACAAACAATTCTACCAAACTACCATATACACTTGTTTTACAGGTAGACCATTACAGTAATATTTTGTGGAAAATATGTAATAACAGATCATATTACACCCATGACATCACTGGCTGCCTATAAACACTGCAACATTCATTTATAAATTCTTACACAGTGGTTCTCCCAGTTATTTTGCACCATACTTGTGTCTTAGCAGTTTCCCCTACAGTACCAGCCGTAGTCACCCTGATAATCAATATCTGACAGTTCCTCCCTCCACTCCTCACTCTACAAGCCAGTAAAACACTTTGTTTTGCTTTTGATGCTCCAAAGGTGTGGAATCACATTCTCAGTGATGTACATAGTACCACATCTATTGCATTCTTCAAGAAAAAGCTCAAAACTTACCTGTTTGCAAAAGGGTATCTGCCAATGCCTCTCTGTCACTCCTGTGCTGCTTTGTATGACCCTTGTAAGCTATTGGACTTATGAATTTTCACATTGGTTTTGTTCAGTTGCACCCTGGAGTTTGTCAACTGATGGAGATTAAAGTATAATAAAAGTCCACATTAGATTAGATTAAGTTACAGTAACCCAGGATTTGCCATAAGAGGGCATACTTTTCATATAAATGTATGTGCCCCTTTGTTCAAGTTTGTGCCAAAACCTCAGGTAAGCTAACATGGACTCTAACCAAGGAAAGAGCTTGTTCTTGACTGAGGATATTCCCAGTCCCTTTTGAGATGGCATAAAAAGGGTCTTATACAAAGATGCTACTGTGACACCATGTTTTGTGGAGTTCAGATATTAAATCCACATTACAATATACTTAGGGTCAATTTTTGTCCGTTTAATGTTCCACATGTTTGATATTGACAAGGCAAGACATAGACAGTAAAGACAGGATAATTTTGAGGTTGGCGGAGCCACTGTTGGGATCAAGATGGGATTTATCTAAGTCTTTGGTCACAGGGTCGGTTACTTAACATCAGGACCAGATGTAAAAGGAAACTAGTAAGGCGGTTACATCAGCAGACAAGTCATGAAGTGTGTAAGACAGGCCAGCTTCATTTTACTGAGCGACGGCTTGTCGATGGTGAAGGTGGTGGTGGCGGGGTGGTGGTGATGGTGCTGGCTGTATGGCAGATGCTAATCCAGGGTTCAGATGAGTCATTTTGTGTCTGCAAATCAGAACTAAATTAAAAATATTTAACTCAATAAAACAGGGCTCTAAGCTTCTGTAAAAAGTCTCTCTGATGTATAGTTAACATGCTTGGATTGATAAATGCTAAGTTATAGCGGCCAGAAGGGGTTTATACAATGTTAGTCTAATCCCCACATGCAATCCCAACTCCAGAAATTATGTCCCACTCAACAGCCAGTGTCATATTTGGACAGGTCTTCAGAAGGTCCACATCTAATACCGTCAGTGTTTGAGAGACCAGTTACTGCATTTTAAGAAGTAGTCGTCATATACAGTTTACTTTTCAATTTGGTACTTGGAAAGTTCGAAGTTATCTTGTGCTGTACCAACTGAGTGGGGAAGGAATGATTTGAATCTAAAATAACAAAGTTCTTGTCAAGTTAACTTGATTTGATCTTCCACTTGATTTGGTTTTCATCGAAATTATTGCTTGCACTTTCACTTTTTCACTATTTTAGACCTTTTTCTTAAAGAGGTCTATTTTTATCTGGTATTTCACTGATGGATAAATGTTATGTAAGTATTAGTATTAAATATAGTATAATCAGAGAACAAGTACTTCATGTGACCTTTTATTGTCAATTACACATACGACATGATCTGGAGTTTGTGTGAAGGAAAGACTGATATATGTGTAGTCTGGTTCTTTGCCCCTAGCTCATCTCAGCTAAGTGCATTGAATTTGCAGGAGATAATACAAACCCCAATGGGGATATATATTTTATCATATACAAAACAACTAAATCCATTTTATATATACAGTTACAAAGAAGACAGTTTAAGTTTCAACTTGAGGCCATCTTAAGTAAAGGGAGTAATCACAACAACTATACAATTTACAGTGACCTTAGCCCCAGCTATGAGGATAAGGTCAACATAAAGTTAGTTATTTTAATTTTTTATTTCAGGCTTAAGTTGAGGTGGTCACAAAACGAATTTAAGTTAAATTGGTATTAAGTATATCATGCAAATTTTAGCAGTGGTGCCTGGAATATACAAATATACTTAATAAATGATAAAAAACATAGAATTAAATATATATGACAAAGTAGTTGCAAAAAGTTATTAAAATGAATATTTATTTTGCAAAAACAGACCCCAAACTCTAACTGGGAGGTAGTAGGAAGGGGAAGATGTTTTTGGAACCTGAGAGACACTTAGTCATGATCCAGGGTAATATATTTCCTGACATAATCTGAGGTCCGGGTGCCATGACTCATAATTTCATGTAATTGAACATTCAAGGCAAGGTGGCATCTGAATGCCTAAACGCATAAAAAGTGAGTTTGGAATCTTATAAGTTTAGAATTTTGAGGAAAATGATGCCTGACTTGAATATTTGTGAGTGGGATCCACTGGTGAAGCGTTTTGTACTGAAAGAGAGAATTTTTTGTACCAAGGATAAAGACTAGAATATTTTACAGCTGCAACAGGACACAAAGGGTTATTCCCTAGAAAGGAGGATCTTTAGAATTTTAATTGACTTTCAAGGTTGGCGTATCTTAGACTATTTAACAAAAATATGAAAGTCTGGGCCAAAAAGATAATATCGCCTCTGGGCCACTTGATATAAAGCAAAATACAACTTTTGAGAATGTGGCACCAAATATGATAATCTAAAAAAAGAAGATCAAAGTGTGGACGGCCTTGAAAACTTGGCCCATATGTGATGTCACATGTACAGACTATCAGATGTCACATGTACGGACTATCAGATGTCAGATTATCAGATGTCACATGTACAGACTACCAGATGTCACATGTACAGATTATCAGATGTCACATGTACAGACTATCAGATGTCACATGTACAGACTATCAGATGTCACATGTACAGACTATCAGTTGAAGGACTGGGATGTCAATAATTTTCTTAAGATTAGATTTGAAGAGTATATGTAACACCATTTCTTTCTGAAAATACCTTAGACATGAGTCTAAAAATACATTAATAGGCAGGCCAAACAGTGAAAAAAATGGCCTTTAAGGCAGATAGGTGATTTACATTGAACAAGAGGATAAGCCCGAAAATTACAGCAATTGCTAACCGCCCCAAAAGAAGTAAAGGTGTGAGATTAATGACTTTCAAATTCATGAATACTGAAAATGCTTGGAAAAGATAAAAAGTCCTGTGATCATTTCTCTGTGTAGCTGGACAAACGGCAGTGTGAACCAGTGAAGCCATATTGGAAGGCACACCTGTGAAACAATAAAATCTTTTACTTTAATAGGACAATTAATGACCCGCAGCTCATAAGAGACTGTAAGCCAGGCATGGTCTGGTAATAAATACTTGGGTTCAATGTTTGCATTGGCTGCGTGGTTATTGAACTCCAGGACAGGAGATCAGCAGTAGTGTTATGTTTTCCAGGTATATGCACCACACTCAAGTCAGTGTTGTTAGTACCTATCTCAAACTAGATATAACGAACTCTTGCAACCAAAGTAAAGTCCCTGGTTTCACCTCAATTTAAGATGTAACTACAGCCTTTTCACAGGCAATAGAGATTCCTTTGTTAGTCCATTGGCTTCCCCAGGCCCTGAGGGCCACCTGAATGTTAAGTATTTCCAATAGGGAAATTTGAAAGTCCAAGTTATCCCTGGAAATTGTGATAACATAATTTTGGTTACCCAAGGCCCCCGAGCTCCTGAAGGGTATCATCTAACTCAATAGAAACATGCACTGGCTTTAGTTCAAAGAAAGTGATGCCATTAAATATGGGGAGAGACCAGTTTACATCTACATAGAGCAGAATACATTGATCAACTGATACCAGGAGATACATTAGTTTAAAATTACCTACAATTTCTTAGCCGGATTTGGAAGTGTACAGTTAATTCATACAAGTAGTAAGGATAGTAACATTATTGAGAGATCTCGACACAGAGGTCATGTAAGAAAGAGCACCAAGTGTCAAAGGAGGCATCAGTCTCATTTGGGGAGTTCAAGCCCATGATGTCATCTTTATAATTGGGGATGTCTTAGTTATTTCGATAAAATATGTGATCCACAGCAGCACCTAGATACTGATGCAGATCACTGTGTGCTGATAACCAAATTTAAAATAGGTGTCCAGGAACCAGTCTATGTGATGCAGGCCGAGGATATCGTAGTTCTTTGGACATAATTTTACATGCCTGAAGGCACAACTGATATTCTACCTTGTACATCATGCACCCTTTGCCAAGAGGTTTCATATGACAAGTAATAGTGTTTATTGTAGGAAGTTTTAGCATGAAAGGAGTATCTAGGTATTTGTCTCTTTACATATACCAGCATTAACTGATTTACCTAGGTTAAAACCGAAATCGATTATGACAATATGGTGGGTGCCCTTTTGGCTTCTCCCTGGTCATGAAAAGTGATTAGTGAAGACCCTTTATTAAGGCCTCTTTTGGGGGCCCAATATTGCTTTGTAGCCCATTGTAGGTACTGCTTGACTGATGTGTGGTTTTCTATATGAGTTTTCAATGGACTGTCAGGGTCAGTAGGGGAGTCAACTGGAAATATTTTTTCAGTGACAGTTTTTCTAGAGGTAAGCGGGGCGGAGGTTCAGTCCTAATGGTACTAACTACCCACTTGGCTGCTTTAGACCAGCTTAAGAGTGGCCGTACCCGATCTCCTCAAGTAGGCCAGACTATTAATTAAAGATTATTATCCAGTTCAGTTCTTTATAAGTTGTAAATTCCCCAAACCATAACTCTCTGCCCTCCATTTAAGAGAACTGTTGTGAACCAGCAACCGGGCCCAACTCAGCCACACAATCCAGGGCCCGTATTCACAAAAAGTCTTAGCCAGGGCTTAGGCTTAAAGTTGAGACTTTTGTCTCAAGTTTCTGCCCAAAAACTGCTAAAATCCTTGTCTTAGGCTTAGTGGCATTCACAAAGAATTTAAGACCGGTCTTAGGCTTAGCCAAGGGCTCAACTCTAAGACTGGTTGGTAGTGGGCTTAAGTTTTGTAAAGAGAACTTAAATATGGTCGCCATAAACTTTTCTCCACTTCAAAATTTGAAATGGCTGTAAATAAAGTATAATTATACAGAACACCTCACTAAAGCAGTCTTTGGGAGTTTATGTGTGGTAACAAGGTTTTCCATTTCAAAATAGCACTTTTCCTTTGATAAAATACATTAAATGAATGATATATATCAGCAATAGTATAGTTTGAAATAGAAAAGAAAGTTCACATGACACATAAAACCACTGTGGTTATTTGATGATCTTGGACTTAGCTAAGTCCCTTTTTGTGAATACAGATTTAAGACAAAACTTAGCTGAGTCAAAAGTCTCAACTTTAAGACCACATTTAAGCCTAAGACCTGGCTGAGTCTAAGACCCTTCGTGAATACCAGTCCAGCAACACAACCCTCTCACTACAACCACTACATCTTGTGTATCCCTTCTTTTTTCCAATGTGTCTCAGTTCCAACACACACTACCTACCACACTTTAGCATCACAGGTGGTGATCAGTCAAGTATGCTAGTGAGCAATTGCAAGAAATAATTGCAATGACTCGCACAAGGCTCAAAATTTGATAATTTGGGGGGTAGCAATTTCAGCTACTTGCACTCGTCCACCACAGTGTCTCCTTGTAAATAGAGTATTTGCTCTATTTTATTAGTGGTCATACTTAGTGTTAATTTTTTCATGCAGCAGGGTAGTGGAATCCATACATTGCCCATTATCAGGTACAAGATCCTGGTTGGGGTGAGATACTTTGAGCACATGGTTTGTGTTAGAAGGTGAAGGACTTGTATCCGGTTTTCATTGTTGAAGAGTCCTCTGGGACTGGTGACACACTTTGAGTCTCATGCCGGTCTATCAGAATAACTGGTGTTACTTTTACAGGTAATAGCTGGGATACTACTTGTAGGTAAAGGGTAGGTGTCAACTGAACATGAAAAGACAGCATTGAGATGTTGCAATGGTGAACAATGTATAGTGTTATCAGACACCTTTTGTCCGGCTACCCAACCTTTGCTTTTAGACCTTTGAGTTAAGCAATTACCCCTAATAACTTTGGAACAAAAAGCCAACCTGCTGTGTGAACCACTAGGTGGGGGACTGGAAGTGGACTAACTTTCTGCAGCATAACTGCTTCCAGTAATGCCATCATCAAGAGATTACTTTACAGCTTAGGCATATGAGCAATTTTTGAATTTGTAGAAATCTGAACTCTAGTTGTCACAATAGCCTGTATCAGAGGTAGTGTTATAAAATACCTTAGTTTCAAACATCCTTCCACCACACCTTAAATCTCTATCACTTCTCATGAAGTCGAGTAAAACCATCAGCGACATTGGTATTTTTTCTTTTTGGCAATACATTGCTGCAGTGCCTTTCTAGTTCTTTGCATTGTCATTCTGGCTCCTGGATTTACTAAAATCATTTGCAGTATGTTTCAAACGCTTGCCATTGGTAACTCAAAAACTACAGATGTGCCGATATAAGTGGCCATCATTGGTGTAGTCAGTGTTTGTGAGCAGACTTACCATTCTGAAAATTTCAACAACCCTTGCCCTGAGCGTCACCAACTTTCCTATTTTAAGGAAACACAAAATTTGACACAATCTTTTGGGCGTGAGCACTTCTAAACCTGTAAATCTTCTCGGTCATAGACCAACTGATTTTGCCTTCCTCTATTCTGCACAGAATGAGGGCATGGACATTTTTGACAGAGTCCCACCCAAAATCATGATTGTCGTCCATAAAACCAGTGACACAGTCTAACATAACATTTTTGTAAATTTTTGTCTGCTTTTCTTCTCTGGTGATAGTACATATACCGGAGATCAAATAAAAATTGGATCATGACCTTTGTACATCTTACATTGTACAGATTTTTTAATAGACAAAGTACCCTCAGCTGTTGTGTCACTGTCTTTACGGGCTGTTTGAAATACAACGCAACTTAAAATTTTTGGAGTATAATATGGAGCATCACAAATGCTGGTCTGATTTTTATACATGTTCAAAAGCCTTTGCCAGTTAGGATTTCTGTCCTGTCATGACTAATCTGTTTGGCCATAAGTCAATTTTGACCTATCGTTGTGGTGTTTTGACCTAACTGTGCTTTGATTTATCTTTATTGTACTATGATTTATCTTTGTAGTGTTAACAATGAATCTTGTATACACCTTACTTCAAAAGAGCAAAGTAATCCTGTATTATAAGATTACTGCATAATAATTATCTAATCTAATCTACTGCTTTGCAGAAAGTAGAAATGGTAGGGGAAGGAATATCAGGTAAAATGCTGAGGACTGAAGGATACAAAAATTCTACTCAGTTTTGTCAGTTAAAAACTCAACAAATCTATCAGTCAGAACCTGAGTGGAATTTATAGATGGGAGCAACTTTGCAGGTAACCTATGTAACACATCTCCAGAGAACTCATAATGTTGTGGGTTATGATGATTTTCTTGATGATTTTCTTGTGCTCAAGAATGCTGATTTGGCTCTCATGGAGATTCTATTTTACTGATGACCTGGCAAATCTGAATGAACAAGATAAGTTCAAAGATCCTGTTATTTTATAACAAGTGCCATCGCCCCAAAATTATGTTTTGGCTGGTGGTGTAAAAAACATTCAGTCCCCTCAGTGAACTGAAGACGAAAGGTGCTGCATTTTTTATTGATATACAAACAATACGTTTTATAATTAACATATGATAATAGAGTCTATGTATATCTATGCAATTCTACTTTTACTATACTTGATACTATATGGTAGAGTCACTAGCAAGAAGATACACAGGTAATATACACACATACTGTTACTACCCTAAGCTCAGGTGGGATCAGGTGAGTGTATCAGTACAAAAGAAAGTCCCCCTCTAGTTACTGCTAGTTAATAAATGAGTCACCACCTACCTCAATTTGGGTGGTGCTGAGGCAAATGTATGAGACAGGAGGGAGAGTTAACTAAGTCAACCACCTATAGGGTCCCACGTGAGCAAAGGTTTACAATGTAATAGTTTATTCATTTCATCATTCTGTGTTATGCTAAATGTATATATGTATGTAAATATATATCAAATGACTAAGTAAAGAGATAAAAACATTAAAATGACCTCAACCCCAATAAACATGTAGGGGCATATCTAGACATTATGCAGCACCTGAGCCAGTGAGGAAGCAATGGTTTCTCCCTGAGACTGATCCTGATTAATGAACCTCCAAACACAGTCCAACGTACAGGAGCCATGTTATGAATTTTTAGGGAGCATCGGAACTGTTGCAAGGAAGAACTGAGTCAATATTGGGTCAATATCCTAGATTCTAGAGCAGAATGAAAAATCACTTCCTCACGTTCCAGTCAAATTTGATTACTGATGACTTTGACAAGACACAAAGGTCAAATAATGATTGCAGTTAATACATTTTATTTAAATTAAAATTTTGATCTCCACTATTTATATTTACAAGTCATCATATACAGTCAATAACAATATGGCATAGGGTCACCTGAACTTAAGATACAGTTAAGTATACTGTACTCAACCTGAGCCTACTGACAAATGAAGTAACTTGAGAGAACCCTACAATAGCACATAACGAAAAGTAACCAGAATAAGATTAACTTGTACATTTTAAACGTTTGCATAATGAAATAAAATTCTGAAAGGGTACTTAATCACTCTGCTTAATGTTATGTCGCCCTGCTTATCTTGTTATATCTATATTCACTTGTGACTCATTTGTTCATGTCATATCATCAGTTCATGCTGTGACCTATGACCTTATCCCTCGTTATTATGTTTGGTTTTTGCTCTCAAAGTCAGGTTGTAAAATCAAACCAACACGGTAAGCAAAGGTATTCACCTGTTTCTGCTTGTTTAGATATTTGTATGTAAACAAAGAAATTTTGATGTAAAACAACAAAATTATCTAAATAAAACTATAACTGTTAAATATATGTAAAATAATGTACAAATATGATACTCTCTCTCTTTTGGTACCTCATAAATTTGGCTGAGAGTGCATAGGGTTAATTTGTATGGAATAGCCACATGTTTCTGGTATTTTATTAACGCTCGACGATAGGAGAGGGTTATTGTGATCAGTTTGTTTCTGTCTGTCTGTCTGTCCGTCTGTCTGTCTGTGCACCGTTTCACCCTTATAACTCAAAAACTATAACACCAATCAAGCTCAAATTTGGTGGGCATGTATTTTATGGGGTACAGACGGATTTTTCCAAATTTGGTATAATTTGTGAGAAAATTAAAGCCAGGAGAGAGTTTTCCTTATTTTTAATTGGAAATACACAGTGAAACTGCTTCTCTTCATCCCATAGGTAAAAAATCAAAATTTTGCTTTCTGATGATGTCATTACTCAGTGATGTCACAATGTAATTGTGATTGTGAGGTCACAAACCTAGCTTGTGATACTTACTGTCTTTAAGTAAAAATATTTTTTCTCATATAATGTCTTGAAATTGACATAAACATAATAAAGAGGGAGGTGGTATATTCATCATTTTTATTAATTATTATTTCTGTTTTATTTTCTCTTTTTTCTTTCAATTCCTTGACAGTCCATCACAAAAAATACCATGCGTGATTTTCACCAAGAAGTGACCTTTAAGTAATATTTTTACCTCCACCAGCAGTTTATGTTTTGTGTGCTAATTGTTTATTTGTCTGTTTTTTTTGGTTTTTTTTTGCGCGCGTGTGTGTGTTTAGATTGCTCCTAGAACTAATAACAGATCTTTACTTAAAAATTTGTGGATAGGACCTGACTGAAGGAAGAAGAACTTTACTAAAAGAAAGATCTGGATCTTATTTTGGATACAAAAAATCATGATTTTTCAGAGGTCTCATTTCAATGTATTTTTATTGACTTTAGCTTTCTACTTGATATTTATATGAAGATTAATTTACATGTTTGGTTTTATTTCATTGTCTTCCTTAAAATACTTTATGTCACTTGAGAGACTGGTCACATGGAGTCGAGCGTCTTGCTCTCTCTGAGTGCATCTTGTTTTAAAAGTTGTTTTACTCTTCATAAAAGTTTTACTGCTTTCAGGGCCTAAATCCCAAACCATAGTAAAATGCCAAATATACCATGGTCTGTCGTGGATTATACCTGTATAAGAAATCAATAAATGTTAAACCCCAACCTGAACTTATTGCCTTGTTCATCGGAGGGATCCTAGGAATGGCACAAAGAGTAACACATACAAAATCGGTCAGTTACCATGAAAAACAAGGTCAAAAGGTGTTTCATTCTACATGCGCAAGCTGCAAAGCCATCAGAGACATGAGTGCTGCAATTGAATTTATGAAATCCTGTTGACAAAAACAAATTCCGAGTCAGATACATCCCATATCTTGCTTAGAACTCAGGCACTCACCCATCCAAGTACCAACTTAGTCCATTGCTGTTTAACCTCAGTGATAAGACCGGTACTCATCATGCTACGCCAAAATTCATTAAAATCCTATGATCAAAAAAGTAACTAAAAAGTGATTTACCAAACCACAAAGATGAATCAGTTGTTTTTCCCCTCTTGTGTATTCAAATTTGTTTCCTAAATACATATTCAGAAGATGTACAAAATGGGAAGGTGACATCTTGGATGCCACCTTATTCAGTGGCAGTATGTTTCAGTAATTCTTGTTGAAAATGTGATTGGTCACCTTTGACCCAGTTTCCCTTAGTTTTCCCGCTAATTCTTATTTAACCTCAGTTTAAAACTATAACTTGAAGAGGCTACAAGCCATTTTAAATTCAAACTGTTTTAGCTTTATTTTATACTTGAAAATTTTACAAGTTTTATATCAAAAGATCTATGAATGTGCAGTGAACAGTGAATGTTCTGGACTATGAATACAGATACGTTTGTGATGATCCTGCGTTGAGTCTACTAGACAGCTTCATGCTTACTTGCCACAGTTGAAATTGATGGTCTAACCTAATTCCTTGCATTATAGCCATTCATGGTCGAGTTTATGGCAAGCATGCATCAAACTGTTTAGCTTAAGCCTCAACACAGGTGCCTATTTATACTTTCAGTTTATAAAACAGTGACTATATTGTGAAAATATCATAATATTAATCATGGTTAAGACATTTGATTGTGTGAAATGTGGAGGAAACCATGCACGGTCAATCAACCGTAATTGCAAAGAACTAAGATCATCTGCTATGGAACCTGAAGGGGACAAATTCGTTAATTTTGAAAGAACTTAAAAATCTGTCCAGTAGAATGACACAAATGGAAGATAAGGTCCAGTCGTTGGAAGTCAGTAGATCTCCCAGTGTCAGTAACAGCAGCAGGTCACCAGCATCCAGCATAGCCAGCAGAAGGCACCAGGAAGACCAAGAAGAGGATCTAATACTGCCATCATTGCACAGCTTCCGGACCTCCAAAGATATACAGGACCAGGTGGACGCTCGGATCCGGGATCTTCAAGCAGCCCCTGAAAAAGGCAAGTTAAAGTCCAAACGTGGTGGATCTGAAACTGTTTTTGTCAAAAGAGAGGTACCTTGGCCTCAAAACTTTATTCTAGGGGGTAGTACTAGGGCCAAAGTTAGTTATGACAGTCTTTCCATGGGGCAATGGGTGTCAGGCTTTGCAACTATCATAAAGGACGAAAAAGATCCAAAAATTAAGCAAAACATGTTAGAATACCTCACCGAAATAATGGAAGATAGCCATGATTTTGGTTGGGGTGGGGCAAAGGGGGCCCATGCTGTCCTCCTCTGCAAAATGGAGGAGGGCAGGTTGGAATGGTCTGATACCATTAAAATTGACAGGGTTGGACGTGCTTATGCCCACAAAGTACAAAACATAAATCCTAGTGTACCTGGCACAAAGAAAAATTTAGGCAGACAACCCAACACCCTGTAAGTTCTTCCAAAAAGGTACTTGTTCACATAAAGTTGATCACGAAAATAACAATCATTTGTATCTCCATGTGTGTAGCTTCTGCTTTGCAACAGGCAAAAAATATCCCCATGCACTAAAAGACTGTAAAAAGAATGTACAATATGAGTAAGGCACTGCTTTGCATTGCAGTGCCTAAACAAAAAGCTGAAAGTGTAAAATATAAAAGTCGACTTGTTGTAAATAGTATTCTCAAAAACGTACAAAGTTTCAACTGGAAAGCAGACTACAAAAGGTTTGCAGGACTGTCTTATGCAGACATTGTTAAAGTCTAAAAAATAGTGCCATTAGTACTTTGGATATGTCCAAAAATGACTGGGTTGGTTCTCAAGTAGGGAATAAAACTTCTGCTCAAACCTGTGTCCCCAAAACCCAAGTCAGAGCACCTGAACATTCAAAACCCCTGATGAAACCCTCAGATGTACATAGTACCTTAACAATCACAAGTCCTGTCAAAGGTAGTCGTGGTAAAACTGCAAATTTGCAAATCACGTTGATTGTGCTGATATTCAATTACACAACAGGTTTGATGTGTTGAATAGTATTCATGATATTGATTCGTCTGACATCAGTAATATCAGTGATATTGAATCACACGTTACCCTGTATTGTGAACCCAGTATGAAGAGTGTTAATTATGTAAACACTGACAAACAAGGGAAGAAAACCAATGCGGATAAAAGTGGTAGCAACACTCAGTGTAATGGTGAACATATTACTGCAGAAATCTTAACCAAAAATTGTCAAAAATACGACACTAAAAATACTGGTAAGAACTTCAGTAAAGAATTTGTGTTAAAAGAACAGGAAGACAGGTATGATCTAGAACTTAGGTTCAAAAGCCAAAATACAGACAACGTATTAATGAGGCAAAACTATACATACTTTTAAAAATTGGGATAACCAGATGGAGGACAAATACGGCTTTGTCCCATTGGGTGATATCCTGGTTCCGGAACAGGGTGACAAAAATCTAACTATTCAGAATATCAAAACCCTTCACGAAGCGGTAAAAAATTCCAAAAAGTTCAACTTTATTGCATCACAAATTCAGGTTGAGTCCCAATTAAACCCAGATGTTTGGGAAAAGTATTTAAAGTATTACTGGGATAAACAATTATGTTACCTCATACGGTACGGCTTTCCTCTGGATCACAAACAAGAATCACCGTTAAATCATGATTTCAAACATCACAGTACGGCTACTCTATATGAGGATGACGTTAAAGCTTACCTTCAGGAAGAAAAACAATTTGGGGCCATATTAGGCCCTTATAATAGTTGTCCATTAGATAACATGCATTTTTCCCCTTTTTTGACATGAGAAAAACCTGGAGCCACCCATAGAAGAGTGATAGTAGACCTAAGCTATTCTGAAGGTTTCTCAATCAATGCTGGGGTTGATTCTTATAAATATCTGAATACTCCCTTCATTCTCACACTTCCTACTATAGATAACATAACTCAGAAATTTAAGGAAAATGGCAAAGGTTCAATGTTGTACAAAATTGACCTCAGTAGGGCATTTCACCATGTAAAAATAGATCCTAAAGACTATAATCTCCTTGGCTTACAAATTTCTAATGAAAGATTCTATGATTGGTGCCTTCTATTCGGATTTAAACATGGTTCAGCCATCTGCCAGCAAATCAGCGACTTCATAAGATATATTATGAACTCCTTAGGATTTAAAGTCACAAATTATATTGATGATATTATAGGTCACTCAGTGTGTAGCCAGGCTTCTGATTCATTCCGTACCCTATTCAGAATCCTCACAGATCTAGGTTTTGACATTAGCCAGAAGAAAATTGTCACCCCCAGTACCAAAGTCACATGTGGGAGTAGATATCGATACTGAAAACTTCACCATCTCTATACCTAAGGATAAAGTCAGTGAAATAATTGACATTTGTCGTATTTAGGGATCCAAAAAGTGTTGTACCAAAAGAGAATTACAATCACTCCTAGGAAAACTCCTGTATATCACTAAATGTGTGAAACCTTCACAGTTTTTCCTTAATAGAATGTTGGAAGTCCTCAGAAATAGTCAAAAAGGGTTAAAATTCAACTAACCCCAGAGTTTCACAGAGATTTGAACTGGTTTATCAATTTTATACCCAAATTTAATGGCAGTGCATACTTTGTTCATCATAATATCCAACATGAAATCAAATTATATGCTTGCCTTCAGGGTCTAGGAGCAAGGTGTGGCAATCAAGTCTATGCAATAGAAATTCTACTTAATTTCAAAAATATGGGTATAGTTCATCTGGAAATGATCAATATCCTAGTGGCTATTCGAACCTGGGCCACCTTGTGACAAGGTAAAAACATTAGAATACATTGTGACAACCCAGCAGTGGTCAGTGTGTTGACCACTGGTAAGACTAGAGATGTCCTATTGGCTGCAATTGCTCGTAAAATTCTTATGGAAACTGCCAACGCTTATATCAATTAATGGGGGCCATGGTAGCAGAGTGGTAACACTCTTGCCTCCCACCTCTGCGGCCGGGGTTCGATCCCCGTCATGGCCGTAAGTGGGAAAGGTGGTAGTTGCTTGCTGTTGGTTGGCAGTTTACAGTACACAACCCTAGCGAACTCTATGTACTGGTTTCCTCTCCCCTTCCAACTACCCGTCATGATATGACCTGTACAGTGTTGAAAGCGACATAAAACCCCAAATAAATAAATATATCAATTAATGAAGCACCCTACCTGGGTTCAAGCCCCCCATTATGCCCTTAACATAAACTGGGATATCTAATTGCAGGTACTTCCCCTCAGATTCGAATATTGTCATCACAAGCAAATGCAAGGCTGAATGCTGCATATGCTACATCCACGACCAAAGCTTATGACCACAAGTTCAGAATTTTTGTGGCTTTTTGTTGTTATGCCTCTGTAAACCTACACTTCCTCTCTCCTCAAATTATTCTGGCATTCTTGGAGTTCCTTACTTTCAATAAAATATCATATTCAGGTATCACTAACTTCCTGTCTGCTATCAAGACCAAATTGTCAAATTTTGGCATAGATACTACCTGTTTCCAGGATGGATGCATTAAGGTCTACAACAAAGCCATATTACGCAATTCTCAATTTAATCCTAATATCAAGTCCATCATTGACATTTCAATGCTCAGCAGACTGGTAACCCAATGTGAAAGTATGCATATGGGAATCATATTCAAAGCTGCTTTTCTCACTTCCTTTTTCAGTTTTCCAAGAATTTCTAATCTGGTTCCTTATTCGATTTCATCCTTTGATTATATGAAGCAACTAGCAAGAGCTGATGTGATCTGTGCCCCCCTGAAGCTCACATTCTAATAAAATGGTCAAAAACTCTCCAATTTTGTAATAAAATCAGAATAATTAAAATCCTTGCCCTTGGGTCATCCAGCATCTGTCCAGTGGCTGCCTTAAAAGCCATCCTTAAGCTATACCCTGGCTCCCCTAATTCTCCTTTGTTCCAGATAAAATGTTATGGCAGATGGGTGCCCTTGACTGACACCAGGTTGCGAAAATTCCTAGCCAAAGTCATTTTTTTTCATTGGGCTGGTCACACAAAAATCTCACTTTTCACTCCCTCCGCTGTTCAGGTGCCACTTGGGCGTTTAACTCTAATATTCCCCTGCATCACATCCAAAGTCATGGCACCTGGACGTCGGAGGTAGTCTGGTCCTACATTACACAGGACCACAGGGCCTCTGATATAGTAGCTACCACCTTTCAGCAACGCCTGTCCTCTTAGCTACTTCTACCTGAGGTTTGGGGTTCTCAACAATGTAAATATATTACCATACAGTATTTGTAGTGTTATTATGAAAAAGTACATTTAAATAGTAATAGTACTTCATTATAGTAGTTAACTTGTGACCTTCTAAAGGTCAATAACAGTAATTCAGATACTATCTATTGTATGTACAGTAATTGCTTTGTTATCATGAAAAAGTACATTTAAGTATCCATAGTACTTCATAATAACAGTTAACTCGTGACCTTGAAAAGGTCAAGGTAATTCAACTTTTAGAATGTATTTTTACTAAATTTAATCAGTTTTAAACATCTTAACATGAATTTCAGTAACAGATCTTATCTGTAAGTAATGGTTTGGTGTTAAGGTCACCTCTACAACTGTAGTTGTGTGTGTGTAATATAAGATAAGGTGATCTTTAAGTTCAGTATGTAAATAGTCTTATAGTTGTAACATAGAATAAACTAATTTCCCCAAGTTGTTGATTACTTCCCTGCCTTCATAAACTAAGGCCACTGCAACTTTCACTTTTGCTACTGCAACCATTAACGTAATATATTTTGACAGAAATGGTACTCAAATATCCAAATTTTGAAATAGCTGAAAATAAAGTTCAGAAACTCCTCCCTCAAATAGTTTGGGAGTTTTTTTTTGAAGAGCTATATGAATGATTGTCAATCCATAATGCACACTGCAGATGTTTAACCTTCTCTTTCTGTCCAGAAATAGGCAGCCTCTTCCTGTAAATTCCCGTGGTTTTCAGTTTTATGTGGGATTTTCCCATCCTATTTTTTGTTGCATCTGAGAGACTGCGCCGCCTAGCCATTCTCTACAAAACACACTGGGAAAACAGGATAATACATTTAGTTTACCATTATACTGGTAAGTATGTTATAATTTATGATACTTAGATTGGATTTTATTTTTATCAACATCTCAACTGGGTGAACTTTGAAATCACTGTTTGCCTAATTGTGGTACTGATTTTAGCGAAGTACTGGAATATTACTTCCTGGTATCTGATAAGCGACTGAACTGTATGAGAGATGACCTAAATAATGATGATATTCCCAGGGTGTTTATTCAGAAATATAATTTCTGCAGCTAGATTTTGTTATGTACTGCTAAGCTATTGTTCTCAGATACTTATTTATGATAATTATTTTTTATATTAATTATTGATTATTTTGGGGTGGGATTCAGAAATATTTTCTCATTGTTATTAATGTTAAATTAGCTGTTGTAAAATGAATTGTATAACACTGTAATAAAGCATTTAGTTAAGTTGAGCCAAACATTCAGGATTATATTCACCTGATTTCAACGTAATTAAATGGAAAATAGTTTCTGGTGTGAATATGTACCGGAGCAGTTTTCTATATATTAAATTTTATTGTCTTAAACATCTTACCTAAAAGACAGTAGCCTATGTACTGCACAAGCCAGTCCTTTCAAATGCCAGGAAAAGGCATTCTGAGTAGACTTTCATCGAGTCCATTTGTCTGAGGTATTATCTAAGGACTGAACGACTAAGGACTTTTTTTACCAGAATGTATGACTGATAAAAGTTTGTATTTCTCTAGACAGAACGTTTTTTTTACTCATCAAGTGGGTTTATAATGATTTCATGTATGTCTGATTTGCTGGAATAAGAAATACAAAGACTTGGAGCAAGTCTACATTCTGGGCTATGCTCCGGTGTATTGTTGATAATTAAGTTCCCCAACACTCACTTGGTGGCAAGCTGGTCACGTGACGTCGTGTTGTGTTTTTTTTTTGGTAGATAGGATATCAGCATCTTATTAACTACTTTCAAGTTTCAGTATTTCACTTTTTAACTTGAAACTCCTTGGAGAGATCCCATGTTACACAGTGATATGGCATCAACACATAAATGGATGCTCATGGCAATGTTTTGACATTGTTTGATCCACACTTGCATTGCTTGCAAGTAGGGACAAGTCAGTGGTCTTTGTGTGTTGACACAGGATTGTAATTTCTACTAACCCTCGAGCAATTGCTGCAACTTTTAGTGTGTGCATGTTAAGTGTCTCTTACATTCCATCATGTGCACATACGTCCTGGTTAAAATAAAAATTGGCTGATTTGCAATTGGCACTTAAGCCGCATGTGCGATTTTATAACAGAATCTCCAGGTCGCAGAGACCCCACAATGAAAAGTGGCATGCACATTTTCTCTTCGTGCACTCAGTGCACTGGCTACAAACGCATCCATGTCTCAAGGATAACTTACGAGAAACTTGGACATGTGTGTTTTTGCTTGATAGTGTTGCACGTCCTCCCGATTCAATCACAGGATTTGCAGGTGCTGTATGACACCCTCACATGTACCTTGCATTCACACGAACCCTCTGTGGAGCCTGTAGCTAGACACAGACTGTTCTTTGATGTTGAAGTACTGACACTGTTATTGGAAAAATACACCTTGTTTGCACACGAAAATCTCTGCTAGCCCACTCCAGGCTATGGTCATATTTATCAACAATATTTGCAGCATATGCATGAAATACAGTTCATTTTGTTAAAACTTTAAAGTCCACAGTGCATGAAAAAAAAAGTTTCTTTAAAACTTTGTACATGTGTGCCAGAGAGTAAGACAATCCCAGTAAAGAAAACCAGACATTGATCAGACGATCTCCCATTGAGATATAGCCTCTCAAAGTGACATATAGAATAACATGTGTGGAGGTGTTGTGATAAAATAAAAGGTACATAACTGCACATTTGCATTGGTCTCTGTTATATAAGTGTATTTGGAAGGATTAGATGTAATTGAATATGTAGTTGATTAAATTGTATTTTGAAGTGATTTTTTTTTAAAGTTTAGCTTTGAATGAATAAGGATAATTTTATTTGAAAAGTTTTTATAGTTTAACATGATAATTGGCATTTATTCTTTAATATGAAAGCTGTAAATCAGACTTTATCTAAAATTGTCAGTGACAGAGAGGAATAAGAAGTGTGTGAGAGTCAGGATTCTGTAGAGATCACATTTCAAATATTAACAATAAGTAATATGATTCTAACAGATGGTTTGGTTACAGTCATACATATATGAATGTGGATCAATCATTGTTAGTAAATTGTTATTTTTTTTTCTTTTGGCCTCGGTTGCAAAACTTTTTATGAAACCTTCAAGTGTGGTCTTTACCTTGGTTATTTCTTGCATACAATTCCAACAAATTACATGAAAATGTTTTATAATCAACAAAGTAAGCTACTCTTCTCAATGAATTTCATACATTTAAAAATCCACACTTTCAGGAGGAAATTTACATGATCATTATAATCTGTTATTAAAAGTAGATGTATGAAAGACACACTGTTTTCAATAAAATGTCAGATTGAGTTTCCAATCTCCAGTGTATTAAAATTGGTATACGAGCATCTCGTGACCATGGCAGCTCGTGACTAAGAACTCATACCCACTACTCTTTCCCAAGATTGTTTTTAAATATCGCAAGCCCCACCGACTTATTTCTGCTCATTTTTTTTCAATTTTGCATATTTTATTTAAAAATATTGAAGTAAACTCCACGGACTTCTGTCTCCCCATGATTTTTTTTCTAATTTGCATAATTTATTTTAAAATATTTCGGGAAAATCTGCGAACACCTGTCTTCTAAATTTTTTTTTGTCTAATTTGCATAATTTATTTTATAATAGTTCTGGGAAGCCCTTTGGGAATTTCATGACCTCGCATTTTCTAATTTGCATTTTCATTTCATAACATTGCTAGGCAACCCCCACGGAAGTATGATAATTTGAAGTATTTGATCTGTAACTCAACAGATGTTCTTACATAAAATACTCACTCTCCAAGAAGTGTTTCTATTTATTGTGTATGAGTTGTCCGTACGAGTTGTTGGTCAGGAGATGCCATGGTCAGGAGTTGCATATAAATCTGAAACTCTACATCCTGGTATTGAACCATTTCACACTGCTTACTTTCAATATTTCCGTGTAGCACCATATAATGACCAGATGTTTTTATAAATTGTCACTGTCAGTTCACAATGGTCAGCTAGAGTTAGTAATGAATATTGATCTGTTCATTCAAAAATAATGCAATGTACCATGTACTTTTGAACCTTGGGCTAACTTTTGCTGTTCTGATAATAAAGAGTTTCGATAATCATGAATGCCGTAAAATTGATCCCACTTTGACAAAATGTGGAAAAGAACTGAGTGAAGAACATGCTTATCAATAAATTTAAAAACTGACACACTATCAGAAGCTGCATTGTTACAGTATAAAACTACACACTTATTCACTATTTTGGAAACAAGTTACCGTCAAATTGTAGTGTTAATTATTAATTATAAGACCATTATTTGTGTGTGACCAGAATATATTTCAAGTTCATTTGATAGAAGAATCTTTACACTAAGTGTAGGAAAAAAAATATATTTTGGACTGAAGCTCACCCTTTCCATGACAGTTTATAAAACACCAATTTCAGTTCATTTTTCACTGTTTTGTATTGTAAACATTGAGTGCAGAGTTCTAAATCACCATGTGTGACGTGGCACAGTTTCAGAGAGATCTGTTTTTTTCCCAAGTGTCAGATTTAACTGGCTTTTGATGTGCTTTCTAGTGGGAGTTTGAAGATGGGACTTGGCAGGTGCCTTGTTACTCACATAATCTGCACAGGGATGCAAAAAAAATTTTCATGCACTGTGGTCTTTAAGAAGTTTATGTCTAATTTTTGGGCCTTTCACCTTTGTATCTGGCATACCAGGGTAATTGGCATTCTTTACCATTCAACCCCAAACTTTTTTGGAGCTGCTTGAATCTCTTGGACATACTTGTTTTTTCCGTCCCTATCCTTGAGATTGAGAGAAGAGGAGCAGTCCTGTCCAGTACCAGTTTACAGGTTTGGCCTAAAACCTGGATACGTGGAGTATTTTTCTTCTGATAAGAGTCAGTCTTCCAGTTAGCTGCCCACCATCCACTTTGTATTTATTGTAGCAATTGCCTATACTTAATGTGTATTACCATAATAAAATAGGAAATTTTAATTAATGAATCATATTTTTATAGCCTAATATCGTATCTGATAGATAAGTTCTCTGCCCAACCATCCTCACATCCATCCTGGGGATTTGCATATTATTCCAAACATTAGAAAATCAGCCCTTTTAAATACAAACAAAAAAAACAAATATACAAGATTACTGATTTCCTATGCAAAAAGGGTGAATAGTTTCATATATTAAAGGGTTACTACACCCCAAAAAGAAAATAGCCTTTAAATATTTATTATAATATGGTAAATCATTTCCCCAAACAGAATTTTGAAACACCTCTTAATTACTGAGTAATAAGCAATTGAATATAATACACATTTGCGATATATGGCAAAACTGAGTCCAAGCCATGAAAATTGCATGGAAAAGTGCATTTGTGTAGTAGTGTGTGTGTGCACTGACATCATTATGGCCCATGTATGTTCTCTGTTTTATGTTCAGATATAGAAGTGTAGATATACTGGAAATGACCTCATTTAAAACTGAGAAAGAGAACCAAGATACTTTCCATAATGTGCTTTATCATGGCCTTATGTTTTAGCCTGTGAAAAGACTAAATAACCTGACAAAATGATGAGAAAACTAATAAAACTGACAGAAAAAAAGAATATGGGATGTATGATTTAATCATGTTTCCTATACTATACTTACTATACATTAAAATACATTAAAGGTGACCTTAGAAGAAGGTTTATTTTGTAGTTTATAAACATTCTGTTATCAGATTTTTGTGTGTGCTTCAAGTATCAAAGACTCCAAGTATAGTTCAGTGCAGTACTGGCAAGTGCTTTTATTCCCATGTTTATCACATATACACACACTGTGTGATCAGCTGAAGAAAATATCATTTGTTCCGGTATGTCATGGTTGTGGAATATTGAAAATATACTAGTCGTTTTGGTCAGTTTATAGGCATGATAAGGATATTGAGGAGTCTTATAATTTTTACTGTTTTGTATATTTCATAGGTGAGACCAATACAATGGTTAATTCTAAATTGGTATGAGATATAGTATATCTAATTTATAAAGTTACATAAAAGTTATTACCAGTATATATGAATTTAAGTAAGTACATTGCTGTAATACCACAAATAATCATTTTCATCCAAATCAAATTTGTCCAGTTTTGTTTGTTGGGTCAGTATCTATCAAAAATATTTCCACCTAAGTGAATTTTTACTGCAATATGAAAATCAGACATTTTACCCTAAAGAAATTTTTGTTTAAAATTACAGTTTAAAAGTGAATGCCCAGTATGTATCCTTATCCAGTTAGTTATAAACTTCACACATACAGATGATGATACAAAAATGAGATAAATATTTAGTAATAATTAATTTAGTAATAAATACTGGGCTCCACCATATTGTACATGATTTGAAAACAGTTAAGAAACAAGGGTGCAGTGGCTGGCTTTCTGCCAACCACAAAGTAGAATCTTAGGACAGCAATGGGTGTTGAAATCTGTACATTTGCTATTATCGCCCGCATTTGCAAACTGCTTCCAGATTTTGAAGTGAGAAGACATAATTTAATTTTGAAGCGATGATATAATAAAATAAAATAAGATTAGCGAACTTTATTTTGTAATATAAAACAATTTGGAAGACATAATTAAAGTGTTATATGGATATTTTACAAAAGCAAACTGTAAGTATTTTAATAAAACATTCAACAATTTCATTTAAAATAAGAAATTTTTTTTTGTGATTTATGTACGTGTGACAGTCGGTACTTTTAGTGTATGGGTAGCATTGTGTGCAGTCTTCGTCCTGATTTGTCAAGCAAATAACCCGCAAAGAAATTATGAATGAAGTGATGTCATTGTAGTACAAACTTTTATTCAAAAAAAAGCAAATAAACTCACAAATTTCATTGTTGTAAAGCTTCTTATTTTATCCCCAACTGTCATGCATTCACCTTTTCCAGTTATATTAATTCCAAAAATTATATATTTTCCAAATTTCACAACTTCTTCTAAAGAAGAAACGTATTGACAGAAAAAAAATTAAATTTAATGTAATCACATGATAACTTCTTGGAAATGGAAACGCCTTCGAGTGGTTGAATGTAGAACTATGGAGTTGTGCATATTTAAATTGCTTGTGTCCTTGATTCTGATTGGTCAATTCCCGTTGTAAAACCGATCATAACCTCACAGCCAGTTTTTCACAAATGGTCGATAATCCCACTTCACTTTTTAAAAGTAAAATTACAAAGAGTTTGCATTACAAATCTTCATAAAACCAGTAAGAAGAAAAGGAATAAATGTGAAAAATAAAATGTTAAACTTTGCTATATCGCTATTTGTTGTAAAACCCTGCATAAACCTATACTATTCGTGTTTTATTTCTACAGTATCTAGTACTACCATGATGTCACTTCACTCATTAATTTCTTTGCGGTTTCTTTGTTTGACAAATGAGTAAGGCTGGTAAACAGAAAAATCTGTCAAACGATGTGATTGGTTCATAAATTATTGTCAAGCTTCAATGAATGAAGTCACGTGGATCCGCAGACAACGATTTTACATTAACAGTGACTGTGTGATAAACCACCAGACGAATAAATATATATATTTTAATTGGCCTTTCACGTCTAGAAACCAGCAGACGAAACCGTTAAAAAAGACTCGTTCGAGTAGGCCATCACAATAGCAAAGACAATAGTTGCTAGGACATACCGGACCTTACAGAAAGCCAGACGTAGTGCTAGACAAGCTTTTTACTTTATGGAATATAACTGAATAAAAGCATTAAAATTTTCAAAATGGCAGAGTGAATACTATACACCTTAATGTACAGATATGTGAACAAATATTATGCAGAATTTGATGTTTAAGGGCTTCAACGGCGTATTTAAAATCACGGCCACAACCCAGTACATTATAGTATTGAACTGGTCATTTATCAAAACCTAGCAGTGTCATATGACAATCACTAATTCAATCCAGATATGTTCCATTTTTCCATAAACTTATTTTTATCTGAAGAAATACTGATGAAAATTTAGATGTTTAAATCTATTTTGTAAATTTTTTTAAATTGGCCAAAACTGGACAAAATAACTACTTGTCATATACAAATCCTTTTCATATATTTATTTCAATGGCCACCGAGTTGATTATTCATATATTTTATTATTTCAATGGAAATAACTAAAATATAATCAAATTCACTACAAAAACCTTTTTACAATGCTCTTCCCATTGCACAACACTTATAAAACATTACAAATTTCCATATTTGCTAAAAAATTTTCCCTGTAGTCACATCTAAATTTTTCCCTTTTTGACATCTGGTACTTTTGAAGTTAGTAAATCATCTAAACATTTATTCAATTATGTTAATAACATAACTTTGTTATATCACTATTTATGAAGAATATGCCCTGCAGTATTGAAATAGGCTATAGCCAGATTCTCTAGTGGGGCACTGCTGACATAAGAGCACCGGCTCACTGGTGAATTTGCGGAAGTGAGGATTGTGTACTCTTACCTTGACAGGCCTGTAATAAAAGTAATTTTATAAAGTGTGTGGTTTGTTTTGAGAGTTCTAACTGTGGGTAATGTATATAAATACATTAGTTTAGCTGATTACAAGAAAAAAAATAGTAAATTTTGAAGGACAGTAACCCTTTAAGTTATTTATACAGAGCTAAAGGTGTAGAATCAGTAGATATGCCAAATGCTGATGAGTGCAGTCCTGTATTGCATTACAAGGCCATGTAAGCCAAAGGCTTCCATACCATATAATGGTTAAGAGAGTGCAGGTTGAGCTGACAATGTTGGGTGATGTTGAGGGTTACACTGAGTGACACATTGTTGATCCTATTGGCAGAAAGCCATGATGTAGGCTGCAAAGAGCCTCCAAGCAGCCAATTAGTGATTTTATATGTTGTATAAACACAATTTCCAACATAATTTACTGGCAGGAAATTAGGTCTGACCCAATGAGATTTACCCAAGGACACCAGGGGGATACACTCTCCTGACTCACTCACTCCTATAGCTCTTGCAAATGCCCTGCTACTGGGAATCGCACTAGTAGGGTACTCTTGATGTAATAAAAAAACAGGATCAGCCAAGCTGCCTGGAGGAGATCTTCGGGGTTGGGTGACCTGAAACTATACTAAAATTAAAATATGTTCTATGTACTAGGATGGGTAAGGAGTAAAAAGTAATTTTTAACAGATTAATACAGCGTCTGCCTTGCTTGATTTTCATGACTGGAAATTGTTTTAGTGTAAGTAGGAAACACTGAGGCCAGGTCAAAGTTCAAACAATGAAAGTTTTGAACCATAGAATCAAGAATTTTTTATGCAAAATCTGGGATACTGACAGCAGTACAACTTTAGACGTACATGACCACATTGCCTCAGATAGGTGATGAGGAAAGAAGAAGCCACATTTGGGGATATTTCTTTACAGACAAAGAGAGGCAGAAAAAAAGGCCCCAAACCCCAACAAGGGAGAAGTGTAGGAATAGAGGTGTTGTTGTAAGGTAAGGACAACTTGATCCGAGGCATTATGCTCAGGTGTTATATATTTCCAAGCATATTCTGGCGTCCGGGTGCCATGGCTTTGTATGTCTTGCAGGTGCACATTTTAGTTGAAAGCAAAGGTGTCACCTGAGCATTAAAGGGCATAGGAGGTAAGGTTAGTGTCTTGGTTATCCAGTTTCGTGAGAGTAAGCCATTGAAATATATTTTTATATTGAAACACGGGAGAGTTTGTGGATCCAGGAGTGATGACTAGTAGGTTTCAGGTGGTTGAAACTGAACAGATAGGGTTTGTACCCATTGAAGGTATCTTTAAAATATTGATTGTGGACCTATTATTGGATGGCTTTTGACCACTTAACTACAAAAGAAAGTCGAGGAGGGGCCAATATGAAATTCAATTTAACTGAATGAGGGACCAAGTTGGAGAGTTGCAAGAAGGAAAAGAAAGACAAGGAATAAATAGCTTCAAATACTTGTCCCATATTGGTATAACCGTGGGCTTTAGTGATGTTAAGAAGGTTTTGAATATTTACTAATTTCAAATTGGCATTAAATAGCTTGCCTAAAACCATAGCTTTTTGGAAATAGTTTATTCGAGGGTCCTGAAACATGTGGATAAGATGACCAAACATCATGGCCTTAAATGCTGACATACAGTTGGCCATAGCAGAAGGGGCTATTTTAACATAATTTAAGAATCACATATAAGTAAGCAGAATTACTGCAGAAACTTCCAATAAGGGGATATTCATAAAGACAGGAAAGGCAAGAAACGACCTGAATATGCTACTGTAGGCCCAATGTGTGGATGGTCTGAAAGTTTGTTGACTGTTCTGCAAAGCTATATGGGCATAGGAAACCATGCTAGAGGAACTGAAAATGTATAAAAGTGTCTTAGATTGACAAATCAGCATTTTTTGTTCACGACATAGAGACATTTTGCTAGCTGTGAAGTTATAGCCTATCTGGGAAACAAGTCCGCAACCAAATTTAACTTACCTGAGGCATGAATGACCTTGAGGTCAACATTTTTAGTGGTTTCCTGGAACTGAATGTTTCCGGCTATGGCTGCCGGGGTCAAGTCTCTGGTTCTGTCTGAGGTAAGGTTGTTGACAATTACCTCATTGTCACAAGCTATGGCTATCTTGCTGTTGGCCCAATGGTTCTCCCAAATCCTAGTGGCAGCTAGAATGTTGAGCATTTCAAGATGGGCTATGCTAAGTTGAAATAGACCAAAAGAAGAGCGAGGGTGTATACCAGATAGCCTCATCTGGGCCCTATGTCCTGCAAACTGGTATATAGTTTCATGAATGTATTGATAGGATTATCACATAAGGTGGTACCATTATAAGTTGGTGAAGCTTCATGAACTTGTTAATTTCCTTTTTTGCCTCTAAGGTAAGGGTGACAGAGCCTTTGTCTTTCATGGACTGAAGGAAGTCAAACAGCAGGTTTAAGTAAAATTGGGATGACCGAACACATTTGACAATGTATTATACTTTCCCCAACATCGATTGCATTTCTTTATTGGGGCACTCAAATTTATGGGTCCAAGCAAGACACATTGCAGAGATTACCTGTAACTTTTCAGGAAGTATAGCCAACATACACTTTGTTGTGTCCACTAGAATTCTCAAGAATTTACACAAGTACTGGGTATGACCAGCTTCTTCTTTGATATTTCAAAGCCTAGATCCTGAAGCAGTGAGTGCAGAACGTCAAAAGATGTGTCAATGAGACTCAGAATGTCAACCCCGATGATGTCATCAATAAAGTTGATGATGTCAAAGTGACATTCATGCACTATATGATGCATCGCTTAGGTGATGACACAGAGTGCTGCCATGATGATAGCCGAATGGCAGGCACATATCAACACAGCAAGAAGCATGAGAAAGGCTTATAGGTTGTAATCCATAGGATCTAACTTGACATGCCTAACGGGGTGGCTAAGACCTATTTTACATAGTTACAACTTTTTCCTAAGGCCTTAGTATGACTTGTGATTGTATCAATGGTTGGCAATTTAAGACTAATAGGAGAACCCAAGTATGTGTCACCGTGAATGCCTGCATTGATCGAGTTCCCATGGGTTTTCCCTAGTCATGAAAGGGGAAAAGTGAAGGCTGGGCAGTAGGGGTTGGTCAAAAGGACGTACTATAGTCCCATACCCTACTTTCTCTTGCAAGTAAGCTTCTATGTCTCTTGGGTATGCTTTAACTGAGGAATGATTTTCAAAGTGACTAACAAGAGGGGCAGATCTGGCAAAGTCAAGAGGGAAGTTAAATCTGATGTGCAAGCATAACTGCTTGTCACAGTAATCTTAGAGGAATCTGCCCTACTTATCTGGGTACAACTCCAAACTTAGCATAATTGGTCTTTCTTAAACTGTAATCAACTATATGCCCCAAGGGGTGTCAGACAAGACCACCTCATTTTCTTATGAAGTGTCACCTTTATTTCAGCCATGTGTATGGACCAGTAGTCTGATCAACTTGGGAAACAGAATGACCACAGGAAACAACTTCGACTGAGCTCGGGACAACAGCATCAACTTATTTAAGGCCAGCCAATATATGCTTACAATGTACTGGTACTTCTAGAGCACTCATGTTGTCATTAACAGTTTTCTTCTGCTGTGTTCCATGTGCTGGATTGCTTTGTATGTGCCATTTATTTTTGAGGCTAAAGCTTTATCTGATCAACAAGTAGGTTACCGGAAGATTCAGAAGTTTGAGTACGACTTGGGTGAACAAGGCTAGATGTACACTTACTTTGAGCACTTTTTAAATTTTCTTTAATTGCCTGGGCAAACGTATAGCCAATATTTTGAGAATGAGCAAGATGAGAATTTGTGGTTACTCTAACTTTAAAGGTCCAGTTGCATCAAAAATCGACTTTCAACTATTGTGTGTAAACCCAGGAGCAAGAAAATACATATTATGCAGGAAACAGTTAACCAATTAGTCTCCAATCTCCATTTGTTTACACATGTGTCAGATTCACTGAGTGCAGAAAACACAGCCATGCTTTTCTTAGCTGTGACGTGTGAGGGGGTACAGTTGTACAGATTCAAATGTGCAGAGTAATGCTTTGCTTCATTTATCTTTGATTGAAAATTTCAGGACTGCATTTCATTATTTAGTTTCTGAACACTTGTACAAAGTATAGAATTGAAAAATATATATATGGGGAGTATTTATATTGTGTATTCTAAAAATATAATAAGCTGATACTTTTAACATACAATGCATAAGCAAAAACAACAAATAAAATATCCCTCTTTGTGTAACATTTGACTTTAGCTCTGCCATGGTGCTTTTAACTTTCTACTATCACAGAGATATTTAGATTGTGGCAACTGATTAGTATTTGTACCTTTTACCTTACTGTGCTATCTCGATTAAAACTGTAGTCAATTCATAATTTACTATTTTATAGGTTTTATTTTACCAATTAATGCGTTTGCTGTTGATTTGTTCGGTACTCAGTGGTGTAGCAGTTACAGTCCTCACCTTCAATCTCTGAGATCACTAGTTTAAATTTCAGTCCAGGCACTTCATGTATGAAAATTGGTAGATTTGAGAACATTTATACAGAAAGCTGACCTTCGTACAAAAAAGTGTGTACTTTATGCCATGTAGGGACATTAATTATAATGACCAAACTGAATAATCACTTGATGATGCCCGGTGATTCACAGTGCAGAATCTTGACCAGCTAGTGTGCACTGATTCCTCCACCTGTTAACTACCTGCCACAATATGATCCTGGCTGTTCAACACAACAAAGGAGAAATCTAAAAAAATCTAAAACTATTAAATTGTTTAGTTTTTATACTTTGTCTTTACATACATTTTCTCTCTCTTGCGTATTATTTTCTCCTGCAAATGTACATAGTAAATTCTATATCTAATGTTGTCCAATCCCCTTTCCCAGGCTGTATGGTATGGGTGTCTCGTCTTTAGACTAATACTGTGCCAAATTTGATTCAAAAGCTCTTCAGTTGAAATATTTTTGTTTGCCTACAACATGTATAAGTTAAGTATTTTTTTGTTGAAGAACTGTAATCAAAGAGCCTCCATATTGAAGGGTGTTCATGGCCAAATGTCTGAGAAAATGAGTTATTCCATACCTTATAACAATTATTTATGTGCATAATAACAATAATTTCTGAGAAACTGTCTTAATGTGTTTACCTCAAGAAGTACTTCCATTTAAAAGCATTAAATGTAATTGATTTTCCAACCTCAACAAATTTTTGTGGATTTATTTTTTTATAATTATTCTCTTCACTGTGAAATAGAATTCAAGTATTTTTACTAGTTCGATAACGCTGGATTTTGTGGATCCCGTGAATTTACTATGACTCTGTGTTAATTCATTCTTCACTATGTATGATCATTTTCACTTTCTTCACAAAATAAATTATTGAAATATTCTTTTGCAGAAGACATCCTTAATATAAATTTTTTTTTGTGTTTAAAAAAAGAAGTCTTTAGTTTATGAAAAAATACTTGTACTAACATTAAAAACAAAACAAAATGTTCTAAATGAATAAAAAGAGCATTAGTGTAAGTATTTTAGCCTGTGTCTGTGTATGCAGAACAACTGCACAACCACCTCAGTGATGTAGCTCCCTTGCCTCTCCATTATCTGTGTGTGGGGAGATAAACAAACAGAATCTGTGTGGAAAAAGGCTGAGTATGCTGTGTCATAAGAGATTTGAGTTGTGTGTGTACTTGATTCTTAATTCCCAATACTGTCTGCACAAAATATATGATTTTCAAAGAAAAGTCAAATTGGTGCAACTGGGCCTATAAAAGTTTTACTTACTCTATCCTTTTTGATATAAGGTGAGTCTGCCTTTGACCAGTTGTGTTGGGCTTCTGAAACTGTGTCCATTATGCTTTTTGCACTGCATTTCTGCAGTCTTTACCATCTTTGGACTAACCTTTTGCCATCGCTGTGCATGTACTTTCTGTGCATGTGCTCTTCGGATTCTATCAGTCCTATCTGTCATAAGCTAATTAATTTTTCCATCTTCCACTCTGCATAGAAGTAGGGCATGGGTCCCCAAAGTCCTGGGCATCTTCCATCAACTCAGTTATATACTTGAGCATAGCATTTATCTCACTATCTTCACTCATGATAGTGCAAAATCCTGCCACTTATTGAAAGGTGGACCAACTATCATAGGTGACCCTATTTTGGGCAGTTCTTGCTGATACAAAATTATTGGGCCATGATGCTTTTCATTGCTGGCAGCCAACCCTTAAGTCCAAGATCCACAGTATCATGTATGCTTCTGGGTCCTTTCTAAAATCCATAGTGGGAATAATAGGCATCGTCCTCAGCATCACTCAGATCGCGAGCCAGGTCCTATGAAGAAGAAGTGACCCTTGGAGATCTGGCTTCATCAGAGATATTGTCACACCTGCCATTCAACTACGCTTCAGTGCTGGCAATGCCTATTAATTTATATTGAATCTAAGCTGGAAGTAACAGCACTCAGAGCATAAGCAGCGCTTGTATTGTAACTTTCCTGACTCCTACTTGAGCCATTCATGCTCTTACTAGATTCAATGACATTTAATTCAATATCTTTTACTTGACGCCTTGTGCCAATGGGTTTATTGCGCTGAATCTGGAACCGAGGACAATGAAATACTTTTGGTATGATATAAACCCTTACAAAAAAGTTAACTAGTAACTACTATATGTAAATAGTGAGGGCAGAAGTTATACCTATGCAATTTCTTAAGGTTTCCATGCAAAATTATTCAATACAATGCCACTCAACGGCTAAATATTGTGCCAGTACACCAATACTGACACAAGTACAATGTTACTTCATATGTGGTGACTTCAATATACACGTAGATGTACCTTGTACTGATAGCGACAAATTGAAAGCCCTCTTAGAATCATGTAATCTGAGACAGTCAGTAAACAAGACCACTCACTTGCACGGTCATATCCTAAATGTCATTCTTTCCCCCAGTGATCAAGATATGTGCGTGCATGTTGACATCTACGAATTCATATCAGATCATGCAGTTATTAAATGTGCTATCGACATTGCTTCCTCTCCTGCTACCGGAACCAAGGACAATGAAATACTTTTGGTATGATATAAACCCTTACAAAGTTAACTAGTAACTAGTATATGTAAATAGTGAGGGAAGAAGTTATACCTATGCAATTTCTTAAGGTTTCCATGCAAAATAATACAATACAATGCCACTCAACGGCTAAATATTGTGCCAGTACACCAATACTGACACAAGTACAATGTTACTTCATATGTGGTGATTTAAATATACACGTAGATGTACCTTGTACTGATAGCGACAAATTGAAAGTCCTTTTAGAATCATGTAATCTGAGACAGTCAGTAAACAAGACCACTCACTTGCACGGTCATATCCTAGATCTCATTCTTTCCCCCAGTGATCAAGATATGTGCATGCATGTTGATATCTGCGAATTCATATCAGATCATGCAGTTATTAAATGTGCTATCGACGTTGCTTCCTCTCCTGCTACCTGTCAAACAAGAATTTCCTATAGGAGGTATCATCGTATCAATATGTCAGACTTTCGGTCTGACCTTAAGGAAATGCCTTTTGTCAAATGCCCAGCAAATTCTGTCTCACAGCTCTATGATCAGTATATACATGACTTGAGTTGTGTACTTGACAGGCATGCTCATCTTGTGTCCAGTTTAAAGACTGGTTGTCTGAGTCCTACCGCCTTGCTAAGCCACTGAGACGCCAATTTGAACGAGCTTGGCATAAAGATAAAAGCCAATACAACAGGAGTCGTCTTCGACATCAAATTGCCTGGTGTAATCATCTTGCAAACAACGATAAAACTGTCTGTTACAGGAAACTAATCTCCGATAATAGCCATGATTCTAAGAAACTATGGCAGGAGTTACATAAAGTCCTACATAGATCCTATGGCACTACTCTGCCCTCTTGTGAATCATCAAAATCATTGGCTGATTGCTTTGCTACTTTTTTCTCAAATAAAATCGTGAAAATTCATGAGAGTTTTTCTTCATCTGAGTCTTGTAACACTGTACATCCCCCCCTTTGACCCTCCGAAACTAACAGTCTTTACTCAAGTCACTCAAGATGAAATTGAAAATATAATCAGTAAATCACCCACCAAATCATGCTTGTTGGACCCATTACCCACATTTCTTATTAAGGAATGCATGGACATCCTTCTACCATCAATAACCAAGTTGGTCAATTGTTCACTCAGTGAGGGACTGGTTCCAGACGGTTTAAAAAAAGCTGTAGTCACTCCACTTATCAAGAAGGCCTCTCTTCCTGTTGAGGACTTGAAAAACTACCACCCAGTATCTGGACTTAGCTTCATTTCTAAACTGGTGGAGCGTGTAGTTGCTAAACAGCTGGTTAATCACATTCATCAACATGACTTGGATAACTCATACCAGTCTGCATATAAGTCAGGTCACTCAACTGAGACGGCTCTGCTTTCCGTCAAAAAATGATATTCATTTGTCACTATCTCGGGGTGAAGCCACTGCCTTGGTACTTCTAGATCTTTTGGCTGCCTTTGATACTATTGATCATTCCACTCTCCTTTGCTGTCTTTTGGATTGGTTCAGTGTTGGCGGTTCAGCTTTGAAATGGTTCTCCTCATATTTGACTGAACGCTATCAGTGTGTAAAGATTGGTTCCACATTGTCTAACTTAAAAAAACTCCTGTTTGGTGTACCTCAAGGTACTGTTTTGGGTCCTCTCCTATTTTCTCTGTGCACATCTCCCCTTATTACACTGATTGGTAGACACAAAGGTGTAAACTTCCATTTTTATGCAGACGACACACAACTCTATGTCCATCTCTCACACAGGAATGCTTCTGCTGCCTTTGATAAGTTGAATAGATGCCTTCAAGATGTAAAAGAATGGATGTCGTCTAGCAAACTTAAACTCAATCCTGATAAAACTGAGTTCATACTTTTTGGGTCCAAGAAGCAGAGAGAAAGGTTAAGTGCATGTTTCCCAATTGATATCCTGGGCAACCCCCTTCACCCCACTGAGTCTGTCAGGAACCTGGGTGTGTGGTTCGACTCTGATTTTTCCTTCTCAAAACATGTACAGAAAGTTTGTAAAGGCTGCTTTTGTCAACTGCGGGATTTTAGAAATATTAGGCAGTTCTTGACTCAGGATGCTGCTGTGTCGGTTGCCAATGCTTTTGTTAGTAGTCGGTTGGACTACTGTAACTCACTTTTCAGGAGTCTCTCTAAAGCCAGTCTCCATAGATTACAGTCAGTCCAAAATTGTGCTGCTAGAATTGTCACAAATTCGTGTAGATACACTCATATAACACCAGTACTAGGGAAACTACATTGGCTCCCTATTCAGTTTCGCTCAGAGTTCAAACTGGCTACCCTAGTGTACAAGTTTATTCATACTGGTTTCCCTAAATATTTTGCTCCACATCTTTCCACATACCGCACTGCTTACAACACTAGACGCAGTCAGAGCATTGCCAATTTCCTCAATGTACCAAAATTTCAACCCACAATTCACAAGTCCACTAAGCAGTTTGGCTTCAGTTTTGCCTTTGATGCCCCCACTGTTTGGAATTTACTCCCTAAGACATCCGTGCATCACCTATAGCCTCTTTTAGAAAGAAGCTCAAAACGCAAAGGCTTATCCTCCTTAGCTCACTTTTCTTATGGCTTCTCCGTGGTGCCGACCTATTTTTTGTCCCTGGACTTTGAATTTGCCTATTGCTATTGCCTTGTTGCGCCTTAGAGTCCACTACTCAGTGGAGATTAAGCGCTATAAAAGTCAAATTAGAATTAGAATTAGTTATAAATCAAAACTATACCTCAAGTCATCCATCTACTGGTGCACAAAACAAAACAAACTAATTGTAAACAGATAATAAAATGCTAAATATAATCCTAGAAACAAAATAAATAAAAATAAATTTGTAACAGATTAATATGATAACCCGATTGACTTTCCTTTCAAGAGTGAGGATTAAATAAATTTGTAACAGATTAATATGATAACCCGATTGACTTTCCTTTCAAGAGTGAGGATTATTTAAGTTTAACTGGGAAACATTGGAGTCAGGTGAAAGGTCATCCCATGATCATTTTCAACTATAGAAACAGGAAATTTATTATGCAAAGACTAAGCCAATGAAAGCTGTACAACTTTTGCTGTACATACCCAGACTGACTTGTGCAGGACGTCGGGTTCAGTCTGTGAGGTAAGATGCTATAAAAATGTTATTTACAAATTAAAATTTTCTATTTCACCATTTACTTCAAGTGAGATGTTATTCATTTGTAGAATCATGGAAAACAATTTGCTGGAACCATGGGGTCCCCAAGAATGGCCTGTTAAACAATGCCATAAATCAGAGTCAGAGGGTGAAGAGTCGTGGGAAAAAGTGATAAACATATGTGAAAAGGATATATACAATCTAAAGAAACTGCAAAACAGGATAGATTCGCAAAAGAAATCTGATGACAGAACACAGATATGGCTTTCATTATTAGGTGTTGCCTCGGGTCTAGTGTTTCTTACTGCTATTTTTGCACAGGTGTCAGTGCAAATACTTTTTGCAGGTGCAGTAGGATATCTGGTATCAGGTATATGTATATTTTTATTTTAGAAGAGACGAATGGTCTTGTTGGTGGCCTCACACCAATCAGGGGACTTCAGTGATCGGGTTGCATAAAAATTGGATCATTTATTCACTCAGGTCTCATCTTTGAGGTTGAAATCTCCCATACTTTACCTTTGACCTCAATCTGTTGGTATTCATTTGCTTACTACATTGATTACTATTCCCACATATATGTATTCAGAAGTGTATGGCATCAGTTGCATAAATTCACAATAGTTTGATTTATCAGGTGATAAGCGATTGGTATGGCCATTAAAATTAACTTTTAATGTGCTCCTGCTGGTTTATTTGTTTGACTTTAACATCATTTTCAGCACAAAAAATAGAGGCCATATCTATACATATTGTTGCTGGTGTAAACTCTGAAAGTATTTCCCCCTTTCCTTTCATCCCTGGGTAGGTTCTGGGGGACCTCCACAATCTACCTCACCCTCCCAGATTACTCCCTGGATTCTGGAGGTTTCTTCAGAATCTACCCACTATACTTAGGTAATTGATATTTTATGTGACGTCGTATTAAAGCTTTTCAATTATTCACTGAGAATGAGTAATTTATGTGACTAAGTATTTAAGCTTTTCAATTGTTCACTGAGAAATAAATTCATGCATCAAATAATTCTTTACTGAAACTCTGTAATTTGTATTGCAATATATAGCCAAGTTTTTGATGAAAGTAGTTAAAAGTGATGTGCTTGGGTATTAGCATTGGTAATTCAGATTTTTCAACAGAGACCATGTTGGGCTGTTAAATAGATGGATTATATTTTACGTATGGTGAGGCTCAGTTTCATCTAATGGCAAATTATGTAAGACTTTTGAGGTATCTGAGGCACTGTTTCAACCAATCGGAATTTAAGAAATCAAAAGAAAAACTGGGCTTTTGCTGTAGCTTGAGGCCCAGCTTCAACTAATCCCAATTTAGGACACCGAAAGAATAATTGGACTTTTGATGAACACTGGGATCAAGCTTCAACTAATACCAATCAGCCCAATCATAAGTAAAATGATCAGTGATGTGAAACAGTAGCATAAATACTATTAAATAGTAACAAAGTAAACTATAGATATTCTGAGGGGTCTGCTTAAAAATGTATCCAAGCACATAATTTAACATCAGTATTATCCCTTGTCAAAATTTAAAAATGGATGACAATTGTGTGCATATCTTTTGAAATATTTCAGCTGTACAAATAGTGTAGTAAGATAGATAAGATAGATAAATGTATATTAAACTGAGGGTGTTATAAATATATTACACAAATTTATCGCACAAAATGTAACACACAGAAGCTAAAAAGGCTCATAAGTCAGTTTTAAATAATTTGCATAAAATTGTGAGTAATGTGTGCAAAAAAGGGTTAAAATAGCCTCAACATCCTTTTGATTGATATTCTATAAATCAATGTTGCTAATTACAAGGGCGATGAATTATGGGATGATGGGGTATATTCTGGTGAGGTCATAATCTGTCCCCAGTTTATATTCTGAAATCTACACCTGTGTAGATTCTGGACCCTCCGGGTATAAAATGAAGGGGGACCAGGGTATAATCTGGCGGCTTACACTGGGCATCACTAAGCAGCTATATACTTTCCCACTTAAGGTCAGATCTGAGTCTCAAAACCACGACATCAAAGCTAGGAAGTGAATGTGTGTATGTCAATGACCCAGTGTAGCAACAAACAACAAACCATTCTTGGAATGGGTAATAAGTCGACTTGTACAACTCTTCTTCTCATGTGAATATATATTGTATTGCTCCATTTTAGTCATATCACCATAAAGATAATTTGCAACTGACTTTCTGAAAACCAAAGTTTGGTCCAGAATCTTTGATGTTTTCAAATATGTTTGATTTTTGAATTTCAGAGTAGTAAAATAGTGGAAGGGAAATACCACTTATATTAGATGTCTATATGTCTCTTCATCTGACACCCTCAACCAGTCTTATAGTCGTAATTAGATGTGGGCCCTATAAATGGACAAGTATAAAATGGCACATGGAGTCACTTGTGATGATTACAAGAAAGCATTTTAAATATGCTTTGCATAATAGTAAACTTTTTTTACTTATTTTGATCTATCTACTGGAGAAGTTGACAATAACTTAGACACATTTGGCCAATTAAAAACCATGCATACCTATAATGTTGCTCTTTCAGAGAGAATACTGACTCATTCTATTGTTATGTTGGACAGGTGGAGGCAGTTTTGTGCATAACCAAACAAAACGTCAGTTTGAAGCAAAGGCTTTGCACTGCATTGAATCTGTAGTAAAGGAATTGGAAGATATTCTCAAAGGTATAAATAAGGGTACAAGAATAGACATGGAAAACATACTTGCTCTCCGCTGCAAATGCCAAAACCTGCATGAATCTGTCAACTACTGGTCTGCTTTATTGCAGTTTGCTCACATAGCATTAGGAGTTTCCCAGCTTCAGCATTTGCCAGGTGTTCCAGAACAGATGACACTTCTACCATCTCACATGATCTTTGTTGCTGCTGTCGAATTGGTGACCATAATACAGTTGCTGAACACCATTGATGGGACTCTGAGCAAACATAAATTGTCTGAAGCCATTGACCTAGTTATAAAGGGAATCACATATGAAAGGACAAAATTGGAGTTAGCTGAGAAAAACAAGCAGAATGACGGGTGTACAATTATGTGACTAACAATAAACAGGTTTTCTTTAAAAATAAACGATAATGGCCTAGTGTTATGCATGCATTTTTAAATAATGTTCAACAATACTTAAATACTAGAAGATTTAAAAAAATGTGTTAATGTTCATAAAAGACAGTCAAGATAATTAAAGTCAAATTCACCTAAGTACCAACCATCAATACACACACCTAACAATCTATCTTGATATACACTCGGTCATAAAGAAAGCAGAACGAGCAGTAAATTCTACTGTTTCAAGTGCTTTCTCTGACTTAAAAAAACACAGTTTAATAATGCAATATTAATAGTTTTGGTATTTTTTGTTAGTATATCAGTCGAAATATAGAAAATTTTAAAATGTGCACTTGCTATTTTCTGTCATGTTAAAGATCAAACATTTTATGGCAATAACAGCAGTTGTGTGGCAGTTTTTTTTTGTCTGTACACTTTTTACTGGCATGAGACAGTTTTCAAACAAATAATGGCTTGGTCTTCTAAATGAGTTGTCGGTTGATCTAAATGAGTTAGTAGTTGTTTTAAAGTCAATTAATTTGTTTTGGCTTTTTGTTACTAATGATGTTTTCTGGAAGTGTTAAAGATTCATTGATTATTGTTGTTTTACTGTGAACCATAATATAAAAGAATTTTGTGATTTTTCTTCACTTGTGCTCAACCTTACTAATTATTTAGAACCAGCATAGTCTTGTTTCCTTAAGAAACATTGTTGCTTTGAAGTCCATTACTCATTATATAATGACATTTGTTCTGTGCTTAAAATCCTTGTGTTTTGAGCCACTTCTCTGAATTTTTGTTGAAAAAGAGATAACAGTCTGATGTTCTACATGATTAGCACTTTTTAAAACAACATCAAACAGTTTTGGTAAGTGTAGAATGATCTGGTGTTCTAGATGTTTAATAAACAAAATTTAAATTTAATAGATCTCACACATTTAACATTTGTCTTGAAAGGTCTCAAATATGTTCCAATATGTGACAAACTAGCAGGTATTTTGCAATAGATTAAATTAATGGTGTAAAACAATCTTAAAACTCACAGATTTATTAAGAAGTTCCTATTATCCACAAAAAAAAAGCCATTTAACTTGATACAGCACTTATTTCTATGTTGAATTACTTAATTCCACACTTCTCATCTCTCTTATGTTTTCTTATATTTTTGAAAAAAGTCATATTATTCTGCTTTTATGATATCTCTAAATACAGTAAAATTACTAGTATATCCAATGTAGCATATACTGGATATTCTTATCTAGTGTTGGGTTGTGAACTTCTTTGCTTTATTTTTTCCAGAATATCTTCAATTACATAAAGATCCGCAATTTCTTTGTGGCTGTGAAATTTGTCAGTTCTAATAACAAAAGTGCCAAAAGTAACAAACTTACTAGTTTTCAAGAACATGATTGTTTACAAAAGGCAAAATGGTATTCCTTGTCTTTGAATGAGTCTATTTTTTCTTTAAAATCCGATTTATCCAAGAATGGAGAACAAAGGGCAAATCTAAGACTAAGGCAACTGCATCCCTGATCGACAGAGTCACCTGCTGTAGCATCAACTTCACTAACATTGGATCTTCGACTTGCGAAATGTTATGTAACTGACCTGCTACCCACTGAGCCATACTCATGTCATTATAGGCTGGTTTGTTTACACTGGAGTTGGTGATATAACCTTCATGTTGCCACTTAAATTCTGGTTTGACATTCGTAGTGTCCGTTACATTATAATGTCCAGATTTCCTATGACCATATGGACCCTTACCTTGCAATTCTTCCATCTTCGCCTGCTCATCATAATAAGTCAACAAATGCGTCACCGCCTTGGAGATATCTGAGGACCTAACTGCTTCCAATGTGGGAGGAGGTCTGTGCCTGCTTGCTGCCCTACAGCCACATCCTGCCCCACTCCTGGGGCCTGTTGCCTCCACACAGGAGGATCTAAAGCCATGGGGTGCCCCTGTTGTCCGGCGGGCCCACCAACACACGAGCTAGCTGCAGGGAAAGCATTCTGTGAATTCACACCAGTTCATGACACTGTGACAGATGAACTAGAACATGTCGCAGATGTATTCTCTTTTTCAATCTTCTGCACTCGCTGTATAAGATCCTTATTGGATTGTTCAATTCTGTGAAGAAGCAAGATAACATCCGAATGCGGTGAGGGAGAAACCACTGAGTTACCTTGGATCATGTCTACAATGCTGCTGGTCGTAGGTTGAGGTGACAAATAAGACCCGTCCATATCTATGTGCTTCGTCTTCGTTTTACCCTTGTTGCAATTTGGGCCCGGGGGACTGTAACATTGTGTATTATGGAGCCTAGTGTATCTCCATCCATAGAGAATTGTACAATGTAACACATTAAGCAGTTGCTTTACAGAAGTCCTAGAATAAAGATCACTTATAGCTTACTCCACTTCTTGTGATTATTAATATATATAAAATATATACACAAGAACATTACATGGTGTCAGATGTGGGATGGGACTATTCTCACATTGAATGTAATAGTTAAACAGTTACAATGGAAGGAATAAAAATATCTCCTTTGGATATGTGTGGTGATAATCTCTCAGAAAGTTGGAGGAGATGGTCACAAACAATGAAACTGATTTTAACTGGACCACTCTCCAAGAGATCAAATAAAGAAAAGTGCGCGTTCTTTCTCTTGTACATTGGTCAAGAGGCTAGAGATGTCTTCAACACATGGACACTGGCTCCCAATGACGAGGACAAACCGGACATTCTGTTTGATAAATTCGAAGACTACTTCAAACCAAAGAAAAATCTAACAGTTCTGAGGCATAAATTCAACAGCAGGGTTCAAGGTGCTTCTGAATCAGCAGATCAGTTCATCACAGATTTGAAGCTCCTGTCACTTGACTGTGAGTATGGTGGCCTACGTGATGAAATGATTAGAGATTGGATAGTCGTTGGTGTTTACTCAGAGGAAGTTAAGGAAAAACTTCTACAAGAAGCCAACTTAACCCTGGATAAGTCAGTTGAGATTATCAAAGTGGTTGAAGGGTCAAAACGGCACATCAAATCCATGGCAAATGGAACCGAATCGTCCATTGATGCAGTCCGGAAAAGTGCACACAAGGGAATAAAGCAAAAGGTGACAAAACAAGCCAGCAACTCGAAACAGTGTGGAAGATGTGGGGAAAAACACGAAAAAGGTCAGTGCCCGGCATATGGGAAAAAGTGCTTGAAATGCAACAAGCGGAATCATTACGCAAAAATGTGCAGGGGTCACAAAGCCGTACACAGTGTCGAACAGCCACAATATGAAAGTGACAACAGTGAAACTGGAGTAGCTCACTTCATTGGTGCAGTACACAACTGTGAAGAAAGGCATGAAGCAAGTGTCACATTACTTCTCGGTAATAAGAAGTCAGCTCTCAAATTCAAGTTGGACACAGGAGCTCAGGTAAACATAATTCCTGCAAAATTGTTCAAAAATATGAACTTACCGGAGGCCAAAGTTCACTCCACAAACACTAAGTTAACAGGTTATGGAGGACTCAACTTGAAAGTTAAAGGTACTTGTGACATTAAATGCTCATACAAAGATGCTGAAAATGTTTCAAAGTTCTACATTGTAGAAACAGACTCTCCAGCAGTACTTGGTCTACAGTCATGTATAGATCTAGGCCTTATACAGTTAGTAATGTCAGTGTCTGAATCAACTGGCATCAGTGATACACTGGAGAAGTATAACAATGTGTTTACAGGACTTGGATGTCTGAAGGATCCCTATCACATACAGATTGATGAGTCTGTCAGTCCAGTAGTACACCCACCTAGAAGAGTCCCAGCAGCCCTGAGGGACCGATTGAAGTCAACGCTTTGTGACATGGAGCAAATGGGGGTGATCAGAAAAGTGGATGAGCCAACAGATTGGGTCAGCTCAGTGGTCATAGTGGAGAAACCAAACTCCAACAAGCTGAGAATTTGCCTGGACCCAAAAGACCTGAACAACGCCATCAAACGGGAACACCTGGAGTTACCCACTCTGGAAGAAATCACATCAAGGATGGCTGGTGCAAAGGTTTTCTCAAAAATAGACCTCAATCATGGCTATTGGCAACAAACCCTGGATGAAGAAAGCCAACTTTTGACCACTTTCAACACTCCGTTTGGTCGCTACTGCTATAAAAGACTTCCCTTTGGCATCAAATGTGCACAGGAAGTATTCCAGAAGAGAATCTCACAGCACTTTGACAGTATGCCGGGTGTAGAAACAGATATTGATGACATTTTGATATGGGGTGCCACAGAAGATGAGCATGACAGCAGACTGGAAAAAGTCTTGAAGAAATGTGCTGAACTGAATTTAACACTAAACAAAGACAAGTGCAAGTTCAAAGTTGAGACTGTGACATACCGAGGGAATATCATCTCAGCTGATGGAGTTAAACCAGACAGTGAAAAGGTGAGAGCTATCATGGACATGCCTCCACCTACAGATCGCAAAGGAGTTGAAAGACTTTTAGGTACTGTGAATTACCTAGCAAAGTTCGTACCTAAAATGTCAACAGTGATGGAACCAATAAGAATCCTTCTGAGAAAGGATACTGAATTTGCTTGGTTAAAGCCACAGCAAGTCGCATTCACAAAAGTCAAAGACATTCTTAGTCATTCGCCTGTTCTGCAATTCTTTGATGTGAAGAAACCAGTGAGAATCAGTTGTGATGCTTCCAAATCAGGCCTTGGAGCAGTTCTACTCCAGGACAACAAACCAGTTGCCTTCGCCTCAAGGTCAATGACTGATGCAGAAACAAGGTACGCACAAATTGAAAAAGAATTGTTAGCCGTTGTCTTTGGCATGGAGAGGTTCCACCAGTTCACATATGGCCAAGATGTAGTGGTTGAAAATGATCATCGTCCATTAGAGCAAATTATGAAAAAGAAGCTCAGTGCAGCTCCACCCAGACTCCAACGCATGTTACTCAGGCTACAGCAGTATAACTTCAAATTAGAGTACAAGCCTGGGAAAGAGCTAATTGTAGCTGACATGCTGTCACGTGCCTGCACACCAGATGCAGAAAGTTGTACAGCAAATGATGTAGTAAAACATGTGCAAACCGTTGTAAGCAATATTCCAGTAGCTGCAAACAGAATTGAGGATATCAAGAATGCAACCTCAGTGTGCACAGACTTTTGTCAACTGAGAGACATTATCTTGAATGGTTGGCCCGACAGTAAGGTCAAGGTCCCATATGCACTGCATGAATATTGGAATTGCAGAGACGAATTAACAGAAACTGATGGTCTAATCTTAAGAGGTGACAGGATAGTGATCCCAATAGCACTTCGCCCAACCATGTTGAAACTCCTACATGTCGGACACATGGGAGTAGACAAAACCATCAAGAGAGCCCGAGATGCTATTTACTGGCCTAGCATTGATGCTCAGATCAAGGACATGATCCTGAAATGCGCAACCTGTCTAGAAAATAGAAATCCAAACCAGCAGCGTGAACCACTGATATCTCATGAAATCCCTGATCGACCATGGCAAAATCTGGCAACGGATCTATTTCAGTTGAATGATCGCAATTATGTACTGGTAGTGGACTATTACAGCAGGTACTTCGAAGTCACTCATCTGAACACCACAAAAGCAACAAGTGTAATAAACCAGATGAAAGTGATGTTTGCCAGACATGGAATTCCGTCAAAGGTCACTTCAGACCAAGGACCACAGTACAGTTGTGCAGAATTTCAAGAATTCGCAAAGTCGTGGGGTTTTCAACACATAATGTCCTCACCTTATTGTGCAAAGAGTAATGGTCTTGCGGAAAGGACTGTTCAGACTGTGAAAAACATTCTAAAGAAGTCGGCAGTAGACAACACAGATCCACTGCTTGGGTTCCTTGAGTACAGGAACACACCAATTGATGGCATAGCCTCCCCAGCTGAGTTACTCATGGGTCGCAAACTCAGATCCATCCTTCCAGCTTTGCACCAAAGCTTAAAGCCGAAACTTCAAAATCCCAAACAAGTGAAAGCTGCTCTGTGTAAAAAACAGACAAGGCAAAAACATTATTATGACAGACATACCAAGATCTTGAAATCACTAAAAGAGGGAGAGAAAGTTAGAATTCTACAACAAAACAAATGGGAGCAAGCCACTGTCAAAGAGAAGCTGAACACACCACGGTCATATTTAGTGACAACACCCAATGGAAGTGTGTATCAAAGAAATAGATCACATATTCTCAAATCCAATGAAGGCCAGGGGATAGAGGATTGCAGAGATGAGTCAAACACCAAAACAGCAAGTGTCAAACAGCCACCAATGGGAAAAAACAATTGGGCCTCAAACAAACAATTTACAACCAGATATGGAAGAACAGTCAAGCCAGTGGTTAAATATTAACTCTAATAAATTGGATATTATTACACATTTAGATATTACTCAAATGACATTGATAATTATACATATTGTGTTCTGTACTTTGTTCATTTGTAGAATGAACTGTTTAATGTTTAAACACCCTTGAGTTATAATCACACAACTTTGGAGCATAGTGTAAGTTGAATTCCAGTGAAAACTTTACACACATTTGATAACTGTTCTTGCAAATGATTATCACAAAACTGTACAGAGTGCAGTAACTGTAACCAGGTAACTAATCTTTGAACAGAGACCATTTGTCCTAAAAAAAAAAAAAAAAAAAAAAAAAATTTGTGTAAAAGATAAAAGACCAGTGTACATGTGTAAACACACATACCGACCTTCTAGACATCAGTAGAGGGATAATTGTATAAACAGTTAAACAAAGCCAGTAATAATGGGGGTATGAAAGTGCAAGTTTGAAAGTGTGAAACTATAATGCATGTATCCTGGTGAAGTGTAAACCCATCAATCTAACTTGCAGTGGTGTTGTAATTGACTACACATGTTATTTGTAAAAACCACAAAACTCAAGGAGACTGCATGAGGTCAATGAAAAGGAAAAATAATGCAAGAAGAATCTGAACAAATTTTCATAATGAGGTCTTAAAGAACTTGTGTTAAAAAATTTATACTTTATAATTAATTAAAGATAAATTAATTATCCTCAAAAGGGAGCATGTAACATTGTGTATTATGGAGCCTAGTGTATCTCCATCCATAGAGAATTGTACAATGTAACACATTAAGCAGTTGCTTTACAGAAGTCCTAGAATAAAGATCACTTATAGCTTACTCCACTTCTTGTGATTATTAATATATATAAAATATATACACAAGAACATTACAGGGACGAAAGATTATCTCTTCTCTAGCTAATTGTTCTAAGGGATTGAAAGCTGCCCTAGAAAATAGAAATACGATTTTAGATTGTCAAGAATGAGAAGCATGATAGGAAAAGGGCAGCTTTGTATACCAGACCCATGTACATTGTGTTACAACAGTTGACAATTTTCTTTAAGAGAGGAATGGCAATAACTGTTTTTAATAAGCCCCTACAAGGTACAGAGAGGGCCAGGGATCTAGCAAAGTATTTGATTCTGTGCTTACAGAGAGAGGAAATGTCAAGATCATGAATTATAAATTTGGCTTTAAGGGCTGAAAAGTAATAATTTATGGAGAGGTTGGACACGTTGTTGTATAGTAAAAACTCCAAGAAGACAAGAACTTGGTTGGTGCTGACATGCAGAAATGGAATGAAGGCCCTGAACATATCATTATATGCAGCTGAGGTTGAAGGTCTAAAAGCGTGGCATTGACTTTTGTCATTAGGGAGGCAGGTCTATGGCGACTACCTGCAAAATATCAAACATTCCAATTGATATCAAGAATGTGAGGGGAAACATTCAGCCACAATGGGCTTGGGAGTAGTTCCCAAATTTTCTGCCGGTAGATATCACCCACATGGTATCTGGACAAGCTGTCAGCAATGGTGTTATGTTTACCTAAGATGTAAATAGTTTCGAAATGGATGTCCGCTGCAGCAGTTTCCATGGCAATATTTCTAGCCAGTGCAGCGAGGACGTGATTCTAAGTCTTCCCTGTGTTAAGAACAGAGACCACAGCACTGTTGTCACAGTGTATGAGAATGTGTTTGCCCCCCCTGCCCATCTCTTGATGCACGATATCCAGGGCTAGATAACCTCTTGTCAGGAGAATGGCGTAGACTCCGTTCTCAAAGACGGTACCCAAACCTACAAGAGATACGTCAAGAGTAAGTTCACCTTGTACCTTCGGGTGATTAAAGAATGCAGTGCCATTGAATTGAGGCAAGAAAGTTTGAAACCATTTGAGATCTTGGAGAAATGGTCGGGTCAAGGTTATTCTTGTATGTTTGTCTGAGGATCTGAGTAGTTCAAGCATTCTATTTAAAGAAAGTACGTGAAACCCTGACATATTTGGAAATTTATTATGAGCTTCCCAGCAAAGAATTTTAGCTCTTGTTTTGGTGCTAGTGCGTTTGTTTTGCCAACCTTTACATAGGTTCAATATCTCTTGCAACTTATCTGGTGGAATGGATACCGTGAAATTTTAATTTATATGCCTAGACAGATACAGGTGGTAGAAGGAGGCACCAGTTTTTGTCATTGACATCAAAACTGAGTTCTTTGAGCAAGGCATATAAATGGTCAAAGGCTGCGCTTGCCTGGCTTATTGTGGTGTTCCCAGTTCAGATCGTCAATATAATTAATACAGAACCCTCTGGTGGCCATGACATACCTAATGGCATCTGTTAAACATTGGAAATGACAGAGCCAGGCATTTACCCCAACGTGACACATGTATCAAAGTAATGTTTATTAAAGTTCAAACCCAAGATAAGGTAATCACGAGGGTCTACCATTACATGCCTGAAGGCTCTGGGGGTATCTATTTTAAAGAGAAGTGAGCCTTTACCAAACTTTCTGACTTTATTGGTGATATTGTCAATAATATGGAGGGAAAGTATGAAATCTGTACCTAACTATTCATTTCAAGCAATGCCATGGTTTACAGAACAACCTTGGGAGATCTACAATGACTCTTCTGTGGAGGGCAGATGGTTAGACCTTGCCATAAGAGGAGAGCAGTACAAATTGTCGAAGGAAGGGTTTTCAAAAGGACCTGCGATTGCTCCAAATTGAATTGATGGATGTTTATGAGATTTGCCTTGAGAAACACATAACTGATACACGTGGTGGTAAGTGATGCCATTGGCCCCAAGATCAGATATTTGATTACATGTTCCTTTTTGGGAGTACACTGTATTTGTAAGGGGTTGGGTTACGTGAGGAGTTCCTTTTACCAGTAGTGCTTTGAAAGCAAATGGAATTTGCTCTCTGAGCCTGTACCCTACAAACTCGGTTGATTTTGTTTGTTTCATGCCAGTCTATCTTCTTCTCTTCCATCTTACATGAGAGGACAGCGTGACTCGTTTTGGTGGCTTGCTAGCCAAGATCGTTGCTGTCCTGCATTATATCAGACATATATTTCAACATATAGTTTCTTGTTTGAGGATTTTGCCCTTCCCATATAATTAGATTGAACCCAGCCACCCATTTGCTCATAGATAAAGAATCTTAAGAGACACACATTTTGTTGGAACCCCCTAACATGTACTTTTATGGCCAGGGAACCTCTCGTTTAACCCAAACTTTTTCAACACCACCCCTTTGCAATCTGAACTTGCCTTGCTCGTTGAACTTTCCTTGCTGGCAAATTTGTTCTCCCAGCTGCTGGGGCTTTGACTTTTATTGCTTGAGTGCTGGCAAGGTCGGGAAGATGAGGTCACCTTTATCGCTGTCGTCTATCCTGGACTTCATGGATGAGTGTCTTCTATGTGGGGAGTAACTAGCACCATTAACTTTACTCTCCATAGCAGTCATACGACTGCTCAAACATTTGACTTCACTAAGTAGCAATGCATTTGTGTCATTTGAGTCCTTTGGCATTGAATCCTGATAACTCTGTTTGTCCACTGGAATGTTCTTTTTTATTTGGAATTAATGGGACATTCATGAACGCCACCAGAGTAATTACAGTCAAATAGTTTTTTAGGCATCTTCTTTCTGCTAAATATAAATACACCACTTTAATACCTGACCATAGGAGGAGAATATTCACCAAAAACTGACAATAATGGCAATATAAAAATGTAAACGGCCTTCAGCCTCCGCTCCAAAGAGCTATAATCGCAGGACTCAAAGAGTCAAATATAGGCTCAACAGCCTGGGCTCCGTTAACCAGATTAAAACAGCATAACAAGTCTGACCCTGCAAAACACTGAGACTTTGGAGTTTCGCAGTCAGTGAAACTCGAAAGTTTCGAATACAATTAGACAAAAATGAAGGTACTTAAGTTAAACAGGTGTGTTGTCAGCTTGATTGCTAATTTATAAATGAATATGGCCACCAAAGGCGGGAAATTGAGGGGTAAGGTGTCATAGTTGACCCCTGTTACTAGGTCAGTGGCACAAGAACAGTTTTTTTTTGTGGAGAGCACTGATTGAGGTGGCACCTAGATGCTAACCCCCCATACAGAGGTGACATAAACAGAAACATTTGAAGGCTAAAATGCAGCATATAATGGGCTTAGTGTTTGAGCTGTTGCATTTTAAGGAACAGTTATCGTATCCAGTTTATGTTTCAGTTTGGAAGTTTGAAGCCATCTTAATCTGAACCATTAACAAGGGAAAGAAAGTCAAATAATTTGAATTTCCTCAGCTAGCGAAGCTAAATAAATATTTGAGAACATTATGCAATGGAAAGTACTTTTTAGGCAACCAAACAGTTGTGTGTATACTCTACATATAAACGCCTGTGGCAAGGCTAGTTCCCATGTTTCCGATAAGATAAATGCCTCGTCATGAAAAACCGCCGCAACTGAGGACCCCGGTAAGGTTTATGATAACATCCCTGTCTGCCAAAAGGGGCCACGGTGGCAGAGTGGTAACACTCTCGCCTCCCACCTCTGCGGCCGGGGATCGATCCCCGTCATGGCCGTAAGTGGGAAAGCTGGTAGTTGCTTGCCGTTGGTCGGCAGTTTACAGTACACAACCCTAGCGAACTCTATGTACTGGTTTCCTCTGCCCTTCCAACTACCCGTCGTGATATGACCTGTACAGTGTTGAAAGCGACGTTAAACCCCAAATAAACAAAAAAAAAAAAAAAAATAAACTGTCTGCCAAAAATGTGTACAATAGCTATACGATCTTTATCATAGGAGTATGGTAAGCCTGATCAATAGTCTTGATTGGGTGTACATTGCAAAGGATTTGGTATACAATGCAGAAGATTAAAAAGATCAGTTAATGTCATTTTGCCGATGCCCCCAGGTGATTTCCGGTAACATGGTAAGACAAAGATCAAATACTTTGAGTTCACATTAGTAACAGTTTCAAGGTCTTTTACTGAGAATATATGATTACTGACGGTAGACCGAGTTTCTGTCCCGTCGCCAATTGCTATTGATGTACTGATGGACACAATGGCGAGGGACAGAGTTCACATGTACTAGTTTTCTGTGTAAATCTCAAACTGTGGGAAATTATTTCATTTACTTTAAAAAGTAATTATTATGTCCAAGTCGCTGTATCCGGTTTACAGTACATATGCTGTTTAACTAAATTGCTTTTACAAGCCAAAAATTTCTTTTGTAGATAACTATGTACTATTGACGGTTTGTTTACATTTTAAAACAGGTTGACAGGCACATGAATATAAAAGTATAATTCAAATAACACTTTATACTTGTTGTAATATGTCTAGAAATATGCCGTTCCAAATTTACACAGAAAACTAGTACATGTGAACTCTGTCCCTCGCCATTGTGTCCCGAAACATATCAATAACAATTGGCGACGGGACAGAACTCGGTCTATACTGACGGGTGTGACGAATTTACTCTGACCAGACTTTCCTCAAGTCCTTTTGTCTTAGGCATTATATGAGGACTGAATGACTTTTTGGCCAGAATGTGGGGCTGACAAAGTCTAAGACAAGTCTTTGTTTTTCATCCCTCAGTCATTTCCCCATCCATGATGATAGCTTCATAATGATGCCATGTATCTCAGATTTGGTGGAATAAGAAATAAAAAGACTTGGAGCAAGTCTAACTCTTAACTCTCATATTTTTAAATTGAACAAAGAAAAACTGGTCATTAAATTCCCGTGAAAATCCGACGCCTCACCAACTGAGATACTGTTTCATTATTTGAATATTACATACGATCAATAAGGGATTCCCCTTCAGTATCATTAACATAAATTAGCATGATACCCAGACATGTCAAAACTGCTGAATCATCAGCCATACATTAAGTACTTGTATTGATTGTGTGTGCAATCGTACTGACTACATCATAGTATTGCATGTTTTTCAGTGTCACATAACCTGTACGGACATCAGCCCTCTGATACTGCAAAAGTCAAAGTTGGGGTTTTACGTCCCGTTCAACAGCCAGGGTTCTGATACTGCATCACAAGTCTCTTGATAATACTTTTTATTTGTCATATTTTATCTATTTTACACAGTATATGACTTAAATTACTACATAGAGGGCGTGTATGTGTGCTATTTTCTGGTTTTAAAATAAAACCCCTTGCACTTTCTGCTGGCACAATCTGTTCTTGTCCTCTTGAGCAACTGAATCCAATAATATTGCATTTAATGTTTTTACCAAACACTTTAGTTAGAACTGACTGCTCTGATTTTAGTCAGCTGGCTGCCTTCTTTCGATTTTATGGCTTTCCATGTTTGCAAATCTCAATCTACAATGACCCTCAAAACAGACGACTATAAGACCAATCAGAAATGAGACAAAAGTACTGACTGTGGTACGTGTAAAGAAAGAAACACAAAAAAGTGAGATTAACCATAAAATGAATGGTTGAGTTTATGCGCGAATACTACACCAGGTTAAACACCAATTTACACAAGAGTTTCTCAGTGAGAGAAAAACAAAACGAAAATTACAGAATATTTGTAAATACGGACCAAGGTCTGTATGCCCTTTATTTAGACTAAAACAACTTCTTGTGGATATCAAAGCATTCTAGTATCACAAGATATCAAAGGTGCGCACACACCTACCTAACACACCACAAGTATGAATCATAAGCCTTTTTGTCGTCTGTTTTCAAATATGTTTCCAAAAGTACATTTTCAGAAAATGTGTTGAAAGAACTTTCATGTTTGTCTCTGAAAACATTCACTTTCTTTACCAGATGAAAAAAATAACACTACTTAAGTCTCTGTTACATCCTTCCATATGGGTTAGAACTCATTGAGGTCGTGTGATTTTTGTGACATATGAAGGATGTGGTCAATCTGCAGAGGAAGTACATAGGACCATGGTGGCACAGTGGTAACAAACTCCCATCCTGCTTCTGAGATCGGCGGTTGAAACCCCAGACCTTATGTGGGAAAGTTGGAAGTTGTTTACTGATGGTCGGCAGTTTACAGAACAGAACCTTGACCAACTCTATGTACTGGTTTCCTCTGCCCACAAAACTACACGTGGTGATATTACCTGTTCAGTGTTAAAAGTGGCGGAAAACCCCAAATATATAAATAAATAAATAAATAAAGTAGAATAAGGACAGCATCCCATTGCTTGCAAGAATGTTGCCCAGATACATGATATCAGTCTTACAGAACCCCTACCCTATCTTGCCTAACAACCTGATTACAGTTCTTCCTGTGGACTGGTCATTTGAGAAGTTGACCCATTTTTGGGCACCTAAAATATGAAAAAAAAGTCCATTCATGATATTAATACAATTTGCTTACAGCAATTAATCTCTCTCATACAGTGTTTTTAACTTATTGTACTGGTATTCAAATCCACTAAGTACCTTATTTTGATGTATTCAAGTATACATGGAACAAGTATTCAAATTCTGCCTTATTTCAGGATTCCGAGTGTTTTTAAAATCAGTTTTTTTTTCTGTTACTTAAGCTAACCATACTGATACACTAATGGAGTGAAAAATACCTTCAAAAATCGAGGGTTTGCGTCTTTTATCATTAAATATATAAAATATTGTCCATTTTCTGTGAATAAATCTGAGATAATCCCCAGACATTTGCATCAGTTCTTTTGTATTTGGTGGCTTGGAAGTCCATATTTAAAATATATATATATATTGCCTTCGGGTTTTAGGTAGGTTAAAAGAATAATTTAAAATTTGTTTTTACCCACTTGACCCTTCAAGGACGTCTCCTCCAAAATGCGCAAACGAAACCGTGATTTGACTCATATCACACAATAGGCGTATTTCCAAATCGTAATCCATCTAGATTCAGATTTGGATTCATGGATTAGTTAGATTTGTGAAATGCAATTTTCTGTAGATCTGAATCCAAATTTAAAACATAAAATAAACCAACATATATATCATATATTATTACAAATTAAGATGACATAAAATAATATTATAATTTAACAATATAATAAAATTCCCCAAAAATTCTACCTCGAGAGGTAGATCAACGGATTCATAATCCAGATTCAGATTCAAGTCACATCACAAGCGAATCCGTTGATCTGACGAATCTAGATTCGACGGATTACAGTTGTGAAATACGCCTAGTTTCTTTCCAAAAATAGACAACCATCGATGATATAAATTTCCGTGGTTTTCATGCGGGATTTTCCCATAATATTGTGGCCGTATATATGTAAAGCTGTGCACACAAAAGATTTGGCACAAAACACACAGAAAGACTGGATCATACGTTTGTAACATCTTTTCCAAAACATTCTGGTACGTATATCACAATTTTAGATAGTTCTTCAGATTCTAAGTATTAAGTTAAATATAAACTATGCCAATCAACTAGAATTTGAAGGCGCTGTGTACATTATTTCTGTACTAATTTGAAGCATATTAGAAGCTAAGTAAGGTATTACTATTGTTAGTGTTTGATAAAGGTCTGTACCGTACAGGGACTGAACATAAATATTTTTATTTTTTTGGAACATCTATTTGGAAATGTTATTTCTACAAAAGGGTGTTTGTTGTGTATTTCTGTCATCAGTACCTGATCAATATTTCATTTGAATTACTAATCGTGATGTTGAGTGATATTGGGTGATGGTTATTTCTGTTAAATAGAAGTAATAATAAGTTGGTGTGAAATATATTTCTGATGTTGATATAGATCAGTGATCCTTAATTACACTCCAATCTCTAATTTACAAGAACTTCAACTGAGGTTTAATCCATTTGTAGAATAAGATGGCAACTTGGGAACAGTTGACTGTTCACATGATGCGGATGGCGCCACAGATCAATGAAGAAATGTTAAGGGTTAAAATGAAGTGGGAAGAAATGGTCAAGGTTTGCGATGAGGAAATCTACAATCTGCAGAAACTGCAAAACCAGGTAGATTCCAACAAGAAATCAGATGACAAAAAAGATATTGGTCTTTCTGCAGTGGGGGCCATCTCAGGTGGAGTCGTTCTTGCTACTGTTTTTGCACCTGTTTCTGTGCCATTGATTGTTGCAGGAGCGGCAGGATCCACAGTGTCAGGTGATTTATTTTAATTATTGGAGTTGAACCCATACACAAGGTCCTTGGTTGTCTAGTAGTTAGCAAGTTTGGTATCTTATCATAGGCTGTCGCCTCTGTGGGTTCAAGTCCTACAAGTGACAATGCTGAGGACCTGGGGCCGATTTCACAAAGGGTCTCAGACTTAGCCTGGATTTAGGCTAAGTCAGAGACTTAAAACTGAGCCTTTTGTCTTTGCTAAGTCCTGGACTTAAATGGATTTCACAAAGGGTGAGTTAGCTAAGTCCAAGCCTATCATATAACCACAGTGGTTTTCTGTGTCATGTGACCCTTTATTTCTAGTCAAAATATTTTAGTGGTAACATGTATCCTTTGTTTAACTCATTTTATCTTTGAAAAAAAAATGCGGGTTTTCAATGGGAAGCCTTGTAATCACATAGATATGTCCAAAGAATAATTTAGGGAGGTGCTCTATACATTTATTCTTTATTTCTTTATTTGAAATCCTCCAAGTCTAAGACCACAGACTTAGCCTCATTTTAAGACAAAAACCATAACTTTAAGTCTAAGTCTGGGCTAAGTCCTTCTGTGAAATCCACCCCCTGTTCTATTATGACCCTGGCTGTTGCCCATACTTTGACTTTGAACCCGTACACAGGCTGAGACAGATATGACTAGAGCTTGTGTTCCCAAACTTAACAACATATGCAGAACATCTTATTTTTCGATCACCTAGAAGTTAATCAAATTCTAATTGAGAATTAAACATTGTCAAACACCCCTTCGCACCGTCTAGAAGGGCAGAGGAAGCCAATGCATACAGTTAGTTGGTCAAGGTTATGTACTGTAAACTGCTGCCCAAAAGCAAGCAACTACCAGCTTTCTGCATATCTTTATGGTACCAGAACAAATAAACTTTTATGTAATTTAATCATCTCACAGAGTTTTCTAACACAACACATTCTGTTGTTATGTTTTTGCAGGTGTAGGCAGTATTGTGCACAGTCAAAGCAAGTTTGGGTGGGAAGTAGAAGTTGTACACCAAATTAAATATGCCGTGAAGAGATTGGAAGATATCATCAAAGATATTAATGCCAATACAAGACAAGCAAAGAAGAATATGGCAGATCTCTGCAGTCAGTGTAATATCACTGTATCAGAGCATGATATAGAAAAGTTTTTACAGGTTCTTAAATGTCATTTGGGATTGATGCAGGCCCGACACATTAGAACAGCACTACAGTCGTCACAAACTGTAGCCAGATCAGTAGGAAGAACAACTGCAGTGGGCCTGAAAGCACTGAAGGTAGCCGAAATTGGTGTGGGTGTTGTCTGTTTGGGTGCTGACCTATGGCAGTTATGTCACACTATAGATGGGATAGATGACAAACACAAACTGTCTCAAGTCATTGACAAAGTCATAGAGGGAATGGAGCGTGAGAAACAAAGGGCACAATCTGAACTGAATTAAAAAGTCAAAGCAGCTTGAATATAAAAGAAGCTGGTTTACTTAGCTTGACTAAGGAAAACATTGAGAGGGCAATAGATGCAAAAGGGTGAATTATTTTTGTTCATACAGATAGATGCTATGTAGTCATATTTTGAAAGAACAATAGGAACAAAACGATGTTTTTAATTGCACATATGTTATTCAACTGCTGTTAAATACATGTAGATAGAAAAAAACCGTCTAACTAATGTAAGATTAATTTGTTTGGGTTTTCATTTTAATTTGTATATGTATATTTATATAAATATGAAGCATTTTAAGACCAACCACAACAAAAAGGCAGAAAAATGAATTTAAACTGTTAATTGTACAGTGATTACAGTGATTACAGTAAATTTGATTATGCTTTCAATGTTGCTGCACCCTTAGATAGGCTAAAGTATCAAGGAGTACTCTATTACCGTTTTATCTGGTTGGAATAGGCGTCCACTATCAGATGTAGTTTTCCTACCCATATGTCTAGGTATTCTGTATCCAGTTTGTGATTTTCAGTTCATATGAAAAACTATGTTAAAAGAAATATGAAAATGATATTGTTCTTTTCATTAGCAACTGCATTTTTTTTTACCCTTGGAGGGAAAATATGTTTTTGTCAATGGGATATTTGATGCCTCAAATCATACTCAGGCAAATGTAAACAACCACACATAAAATTAGAAGGTAGGAAAATCTCTGTTGCACATTGCAATTGGATATTTGATGTTATGAGTCACACAGTGTAGATATAGTTAGTTAATGGGTGGACCTTGCCTGCATTAATGTGAATGAAAACCCTCATCCAGTCTTGTAAATAAACAAATACCTATTGCTTGAATATATTCTGCAAATGTGTCACTGCTTGTTATCATATATTATTTGCTACAAGGGGTTATGTGTTTTATGTGTAACATAATATTTTGCTGGTAATTTAACCTTTATAAAGTGAAAACCACATTGCTACGTTTTAAACCCAATGTGATCAACATTACGACCATCCACAATACAAAGGTATGAAGATAAAAATATTATAACAAGATAACAATATTATATATATTATATGAGTGCAAAGCACGAGTATTATATTGTTAATATTCATATATACAAATAAAGTATATCCCACTCTGTATATCCCCCTATACGGGTCAAATACAGCGCGCAGTGGGTAATAAATATTTTGAGGTTTCAGTTAAAGTGTCACTTAGGTTACATTGAAAGGAATATGAATTTTATGTTTTATTGATTTTAAATATTTACTGTAATTACAGTGACAGAATAGTTAAAATCTTGATATCAACAGTCTTCATTGGTTGATAAATGTGCTTGTAAAGTAATATGAAATAAAATGGGAAAATGTATTATATTATTTATTAGTGATCCTCATCCAAGGCTTAAAGTATTCTACCAACGCAAAATATATTCACACAGAACTTTTCTGTTCATTGTTCAGTGTTCAAAAGAGCAACAATGATTCATAAATTCTTCCAGAGTGGTTTTCCAAAATATTGTTGTTCTTTATATGATTACTACAAAAGTTTTTTACATACTCTCAGTATTCAGATGGATGGTGAAATTCGTGAGCGGTCACAGTTAATTGCATCTCTACATGAGTCAACAAAGCAATTTGGCTTTTGCTTTGTCTTTGATTCTCCAAAGGAATAATTTACCTGGTGACATCCACTCTCCCACAACTCTCGTATGATTCAGAAAGAAACTGAAGGCTTATCTCTTCACAAAAGCCTACCCACATTTTTCCTGGTTCCCTTGCCAGGTTTAGTCCTCAGCTTGGGATTGGTTTTCAAAATGACTCAAAAAATGAGTGTGATACTTCCAAGAACGTGTCTGAGTTAAGACATACCTGTTCAGTGGAAGGAATAGCCTTTACCTTGGAATGTCTTTCACGATGCATCTCTCCTTACTCATGAGCTTCCCCTGTACCTCAGTCCTCATTAATAGTATTCTGTGGAAACTGGAACTAGCCATGGCAACTTAATTTGTTTATTTTGTGGTTTACGTCGCATCTATTACCTTATTAGTTATACTGTGATGGGTAGTCAGAATAAGCAGAGGACACCAGTGTAGAGTTGTTTAAATTTTTGTACTGTTAACTGTTGACCAGCAGCAAGCAACTACCTGCTGTCCCAAGTGTCACCAGTAGAACAACAGCCAAGGAGGTCAGATAGGGACACAACAGATTTTCTATCTAGTATATCACCAAGTGCCAGAAACATCAAGACAAGTGGAGTTGGTGATAAGCCTACTAAAAAACTTTAACCCCCGGTCTGTCATCTTAGCCATTGGAGATGAGACGGCACATTACATTGCCATATACAATAATGCATTGTGAGTGATTAAGTGAGTGATTGAGTAAGAGTTTGGCTGAGTGATTTAGAGACTGGCATGCAGACATCAGGCCACACAAAGATTGATGTAAAGTTTAAGACTGTAGAGACAAGGGCCAAACATAAGTCATTTGTTTTCTTTGGGGGTGAAAAACGGGTTAGGTTACACATTAGAGATAGGTTAGATAGGTGAGATTGGTTATTGTCAAGTATTTTAGTTTCAATTTCTTTTGATTGGCACTTTTTCTTTAAGAAATTTTGGACATTTGTTGAACACTAGCTTAAATATTAATTCTTGGGATATTAGGAATAGTCCTGGAAAGGCCTCATAGATGGCAGCTAGTTCTATCATCAGGGTAGGCCCCTTTTCATGTTACATCATCAGAACCTTTCATTCTACCCACACAATGCACCTTGTGGTTAAAGTAACCCTTATGTAGTAGGTCTCTTTTTTGCGTTGCCACTTTGAGGGGTTCCTGCAGTGTTCATCTGCCCCACATAATAACTGTTCATTATGGCTGCCAGGTCATCCTCTGGATAAGTGGTCCTCCTCCTTGGTGTGTCCTTAGGATATTGAATAGCACAACACATGCCAATACTATACCTTTAAGGACCTTTGATTTTTGTTCTATTATTGTGTTGAGTATAGCTCCGAATCTGCTTATATTCAAAAAGCATTTCCCACTACGATCCTGCCTCTGGAGATCCTTTTGTTTGCTATTCTCTCTTCTTTACTCAGCTGTCTTCTGCTGCATAGTTTCATTGGCCATAGCTTCAAGGCAAGAAATAGTTCGAATGGCCCACCCTCCTCCAGAGATTTAGGTAGAGAGAGCCCAAAGGTCTCATCATCCATCTTTTTCTTCAGCATGCAGATGTTAAAAATTCAGCGTCTGATGAAGAGTCAGTGGAGCCTACGTGTACCCAAAGGAATCTGTAGTCTGTGTCAGAGCTAGCAGATCAAGGGATCACTTGTAACTGTAATATTCGCTCTCAGACCTTGTAGATTTGTTTGTAATATGTTCCCCATCTAAAGGACTAACAACATTTGAGACATTCTATATATTGTAAAGCTGAGATCTGCCTCCATTTTTTAGTACTGGTAGGACAGATGAAGTACTCTGGCCTGGCAGATTTGGGAGATAAATTTAGGTATAGGTGTCACTTCAACCCCCAAGTGATACCCGAAGAACTTGTAACTTTCTGCATTAGCAAGTATCTTAGTGATATGGCCGGTTTTAAGTCCACTTCTCTCTGAAAATAGTTGTTTTTTTTTCTTCATAAAATGTCCTATCTGGTCCTCAACTGAAGGGGGCAACTTTAGTTTTTTGTAACATCCTTTATCATAACACCCCATATCCATGGCAAAAACCCAGGGGTTGGTGGGTTATGTAGTGGCTGTGTGGCAGGTGCTGGTCCCTGTGTTCAAATGTTAAATGATGTGTCCTTCCGGCTGATGTCTCCTTCTTCTCTGAGTGAAAATGAAAATTTTCAACTAAACCCCCCTCCCCAAAAAATGTCAAAAAGGGGGGAGGGGTGTAATTGATACAGGTAATTAAAATGACTTTGATGGCAACTATCATCTTTGCATTGAGAAATAACGAATAATGGCAGCATCTCTGGGATTGTAAAGTAGTTCTTGCACCTAGACTGGCAATCTGGACTGTAAAATTCAGTCTCAGTGATGAGACTGGACAGGACTCCCGTCCAATCGGGTTGTCACTTATTGTGACCAGCTACAACACACCTGTTTGCCTTTGTAGGCTGTCATCACATTTTTATGTTTGATTGTGCTGAAAGATAGTCCAACTCAAGGACAGATCAGGATTGGGATCCAGATAAACAGCAATGTCCAATGTCCTGCTATGAAGGTCCAACTAACCCTTTGTTTTCCCATACTACTAAGACCCTGAGTTATGTCATGTCTTCATAACCCTCTAATCAGTTAGGTTCAGCTCCAGTGGAACACTCTCATTTCTGAAAGATATCCATCTTTCTACATTTTGTAGGTAAGCATTCAGTTAAGCCAGAGCAAAGGAATCATTAGTGTAGGATAGATATACAACATTTTGCCATGAATCTGAATAAAATTACATAAAATGAATCCCCATTCCAAACCCCCCCACAAAGAAGAAGCAATGGAATTATATATTTTATTACATTCATACTACATTCAACAAATATATGTCACTACTGAAAGTATTTGTATGGCCACATCATAATGTACTCTTATATACAATAAACTGGACAACATGAATATTTGAGCAACCGTTAATAATAACATAACAGTTACACTGAAAGATAAAATTAGGTCACCAGGTGCAAGCCAAGCAGACGAGGTGAATAATATAAACTAAAAGGTCAAATTCAAAATTGCGAAGGTCGTAATGATTAAGGCTAAGGAAAACAAAGATGTAAATAACATCTTGGCTCACCAGGTTCAGCAAAATCACACGCATATCCCAACAACGGCGTAAGGCCAAGCCAGGCTGAATCCGAGTGAAAAAAGACAATGTTTTAAACTCAAAGGTCAAATATTGGGGCCCAAGGTCATATAAATAACAGGGAACCCCAAGATACTAATCAGATCAAGTCACCAAGCACAAGCTGTGCCCAATATAACCGGAAGTAAAACGGTTTAGCAAGCAATCAGAAATATAACAATTTATGCATCAATATATGTCTACATATGTACCCAACCCCCCATGAGAAGAGTACCATAGTATATATAATAAAATGGCTTGTAAATGTGAGACAATAATAGTACAGACTGGTAACAGGAGAAAAGTAATCCCCAGGCACCCAGTAGATAAGCAGTCAAATAGAAAGGTGGGTACAAAATGAAGAAGCAACAGGGGAGGCGCCAGAGGGAGGCGCTTGAATATATCTCCAGACACAGGAGGATGACCAAGTTCCCTGTGCCTGGATATCTTGAAGGGAAAACCCATGCCTGAAAGCCCAAGTGGTCCCATCAAGCCCTCAAGTCATGAAAGGTGAAGGACTTCTGAAAATCTAGACATCTAGACACATCCTTAAGGTGCTTACGAGCCGTTGAGCCTGTAAGAGGAACGGCTCCAGTCAGGGAGGGCACCTGAAACAAAGGAAGGTCCTGAATCCCATTGCTTTTCCCATTTTTCAATAAATACTACTTGTTTTCAGCTGTTTAAGGAGTAATTAAGTTTTAAATGCTTGTATGACCTAATTTCACTTTTCTTGTAACTCATATTATTGTTAAACTGTTTGAGGAGTAATTAAGTTTTAAATGTTTGTACGACCTAATTTCTTGCTTTAAAGACTTTAAAGACAAAATCAAATGAGTTACTTGACCCTCTCTATTGTGCGTGGTAGTTTGTTAGTGGCACTGCATGTATTTTTATATTTTACTTAGGCAAAATAAATTTGGACAGTTCTAGACTTCTGTGTAGCTGTTCACTTATCTTGTTACTCATATTATTGTTATATTTCTTATACCTATTTTATTTTGCGTCTTCTATAAATACAAGTGTATGCGTTCTTACAAATATTCAAGTAAGAATATTATGTTAATAATATGTATGTAGCTATCGGCTTTGGACACTTGATGGTATCTGTGAGACTTTCCAAATCAAATATATAAATCAGCCATTATTTATCTTGATATTCAGATATATTTGCAAAGTACACGTTCAGTTGACCAACGATTGCTGACTTTCAATTAGTGATACTCTGTAGAGATGTTTAACTTGTCCTCAAAATGTGATATATTTATGTTATATTGCACAATCTGTTTCCACTAATAAGAACATTATCAGATAAATACTTATAGCTTCACAATTTTATATACGATTTCACAAGCATATTTTAGCTGCATAAATTAAGACTGCATGGCCAAGCCATTCTCAATGCAACGTATTTGAATGCCTCGAAAGTACATTCAGAACAGTTTTCACAAATATTGGTATGAATTAGAAAATAAAACTGCAAATTAAATTTTTGTAAAGCTAATTCTTACCTAACAAACATATGCTTTTCGTCCTGATAAACGTCAGAAAAAAAAACATCTTGAGTTATACCTAGGTAAGGTCCTGATCACACAATAGTTGGCCTACGCCTCCACCACATTCTTGGTTGATGTCATATAGCTTAATTTTTTTATATTGTGCCCTATCAGTGGAAGAACACAAGTAATTTGAATTGAAACAAGGCCAAAAGGTGTTTTGGCCCCTGGTTTAAGCACAAAGCCATCAGAGACAAGAGTAGTGCACCAGAATTTAAGAAAGTCTCATGACACAAAGAAATTCCAACTTAGACACATCCCACAGTTGGTCTCAAACTGAGATGGTCACCCATCCAAGTACTAACATATGCAAGAAGGACATATGTATGGGAAAATGCCCAAAGGGCATGTGTCGTTTTAGCTATTGGGGAGCAAGAGAGGCAAATTCAGAATCCACAGTTGTTGTGAATTGCATTAAGTTCGTAGACAAAAAAAGTGAGCAGGGTGGTTATCCAGTTTCTGTTATGTAAGATAGCCATCAGGGCCACACCTTCTGGCTATCCCTTGCCAATTGATTTTCAGAGAAGAAACTAGATAGAGACAAAGGGAGACCACGAATCCGTCTTTTAGTGTCTTATGATCTTTTTGCCTGGATTTCATTTCTGTGCCCATCCAAAAACAGGACAGCAAGAACCTGTCATAGATGTCAGGTATACCAAGTACATGAATAATGAATATGAAAAAGGAATATTCTTGATAAGTTTACCTATTTTCTCTTTGGATATTGTTGACCCATATTAAAGTATGTACTCCCGCCATATGTAGCCAATTTCTTCATTACAAACCAAGCTTTCAAAGAAGAAAACATCCCTTTTAATAAATTGTTAAAATTTTAAATCCAACCCTTGTTCTCCAGTAGATGTAACACTTCTGTGTAGCTCAGGTATTCCAAAGCCTGAACCTTGGACCCAGAGTCAAATTTCCAGAGTCACTATGTGCTTGGGTTTATACATATGAAGCTTCATGTCTCGTGGAAAATCCTTATTCAAAAGACACCAAGATTATGAGGACACAGTGACACTGAGGTACTGGTGTCCGGCTGTATTTCTAAATTTTGTGTGCTCAGGACTTACCTTGCTTATGCTCATCAACGCCAGTGGCCTATTTGGCTTATTTAGCACTCGGCAGATAGAACACAACTAGAAACCCTGCAAAGATGTGGACATATTTAAATGTAAAATAAATAAGGTTTGTCATTTCCCAACTTTATACAGCATATACACATGTGGACATTGTGACTAAATGTAAAGTGAACATAATGTATCTCTTACTTAATTTTTCTTAGCATGTTTTATCGAGGTCCCCGTTTGCCTAGTGGTAAGTACGTTTGTCATCTAATCTGTCACCTCTGTGTGGGTTCTGCTCCCACAAGAGACAATTTTGAGCACCTGTCTCAATATTACCCTAGCTGTTGAGTGGTACATAAAGCCCCAAATTTTGTACTTTGGTAAATTTTATCATTGTTTTGGTTTCATTCAGCCTACAACTGCTGCCCCCAGTCAATTAAGGCAGTTCCTGGCTGAGGGTAAGGCGGCCATATGGAGTTTGTTGTTTGCTAGGAAGAGCCAGGACTTACTTGTACACAAAAAGGTAACCATTACATTCTATTATCTATATAAAATTATTTTACATTTACATAACTAATTATGTTCAGCATCTGTTCCAATATTCGTTTGAAATGCTCACAATCTCAGTGACAGTATACCCACGCCAACAAAATTAATCACCCCTGCAATATGCACTAGACTAGGCAAATGTACCTATTGCCCACTGATAAAGAGAAAATCAGAAATCACATGTAACTTCTCCAAAAAGTCTCACAGATCAGTAAACTTACCAAAACAAATCACATTATATGTGGGATAAACTTCCAGGGCCCTGGAAAAAGGATGTATGAACACAAAGCTACAGTCATGAAAGAGTTACAAGAAACACCAGTTTACAGACAACACATGGGAGCAGAAATGTTCTTCTCCAGGGATTTGGACTCATACCAGATGTGTTTTCAAGTTCCATTTGATTGGTATGAAGGTTCACAAAGTCTGGGTCATATTTGGACAGGTCTTCAGTATTATCTCTTGTGGGAGTCGAACCCACACAGAGGTGACAGCCTGTGATAAGATGCCAAATCTTCTAACAAACTCTAGACTGTAGGAAGGAATGGTGCTTTTGTGATAGTAGTGGGGATGGTGGGAAGTAAAATCACATTCTACACCAATAACATACCAAATACACCAAGAATATTAGTAGACAGTGACACTGAGGCGTCTGCCTCCTACTGTATTCCTAACTTTCATATGTTCAGAGCCTACCTTATTTATGCTCATCAACCTCAGCAGCCTGTTTGGCTCAGCTGACAACTGAACATAAGCCCTACAAAGATGTAAGTATATCAAAAGATAACAGTAATACTTTATGGAATTTTGCATTCGAATCTACCATATACACATGTGGACATTGCGACTTACTGTAAACATAATGTATCTCTTATTTAATTTTTTGTATATTGTGGGGGGCCACGGTGGCAGAGTGTTAACACTCTCCCCTCTCACCTCTCAGGCCGGGGTTCAGTTTCCGGCCCAGCCTCAAGTGGGCAAGCTGGTAGTTGCCTGACGGCGCTCTGGCATTATTTGGAATTCTTGCCGGGTGTATATCCTGTAACAAACACCCTCACACTCAGTCTTTATTACTACAATAATGTCTTATGTTTCTTACTGCCTGATCTTGCTTCAACTCTATCTGACATTGTTTCAAATATATTTACCTAAAATACTAATTACCCAGACGTAACTGGAACTACTAATTTAACCATGAGGCCACCCTATTCAACTTACTCAGTCTCACTATTTTTCAATCAGATCCACCTAGACCATAAGTTAAGGCCAACATAATAAGTGGCCCTATTCACAAAGACATACCAACTTAAGTGATAGCCACCTATTCTTTTAGACCTTCCTGTGTTGACTTAAACTAAAGTTATGTTATGACTACCTCAAGTGGTCACTTTACGAACTTAAAGGTAAGGCCACCTTTGGTCTCATTTCACAACTTAATTTTAAATTTATCCAAGCTTGGGGATGACAAAGCAGAAGTTGACTAAATTGTATAGTGAAATTGAGATCTTGTATGGATCTGAGAAAGATTTTATGTGTTCTTGCAAGTTGTGAAAATCTCTTTGTTATTCCTCCAATTGCTATCCAAAAATATTAGAAGTATAAAATAAAGTAAAAATTGAAAAACTGCTAAAAATGGCTTCTCATTATGGTTGCCTCCAGATGTCCAAAAGTCTAACAGAAATGGTCAACTTGGAAGATGTTAGTGTGGATTTGATAACTACCAGTATTGAATTATGAGAGTGAGATTCAACTATTTCCAGCATGAATGACAAATAGGAGTTGTCTAAAGTCCTAAACTAAGTGATGGAGGAAATAGGGCAATAGAAACGAATGGTGAACCCCAGCTGAACCCCCAATCTCTAGTCTGAAAATTCCTATCTTCTGGCCAATAGTTGAGATTAAAGTAAATTTATCAGCTGCATTTACTGGTTTTCTCTGCCCATCTAACTACCAGTCACAATAAAACCAATAAAAAGTACATAGGCATGATGCAGAACACTACAAAAATAAATGTAATTTGCAGACGGCCAGTTCAATATATTTGTTTCTTCTGTTGTCCATTTGACAGTTCTTTTTCTGTTTTTATTTTTAAAACCTGGCCCCTGCACTACACCGTGTCATAATAGATTCGCATTGTTATAGTTTAGTTCATCCAACAGCTGTTGCTCACATTTTGTGAATTTAACTCAAATGCCGTTATTCAATTATATTTGTGCTTAAACAAATAAAAACACAACAAAAAAGGCAAAGTCTGAAATATCTCTCCACTTGTGAAATTCATTTAAGCTAAAGACATAAGCCAAAACAAAAGGCACTGCCTTCCATAACAAATGAAACTCATTCTACACAAGCTCAAGTAAGAATTTGAACATCAGGTTTGAGCCAATTTACCAAGTGAAACAGTATACATAAAATGTGTCTGAAAACCTGTTGAAAACAAATATTTGTTTCGTGTGGCATTTGCTTCAAAAATTACTTTTGTACATTATGATGTCCAAACCCTTTCCAAAATGTACTCATTAGGTTCAGTGGCACAATTCATGAGTACATATTTACACCAAAACCATAATTGGTGCTGGTTTTTAAGTACTCCTGGGACAGTATTCACAAAGCGGATTAAGGATAGATAAATTAAAAATTAGTTTATCCAAAAAATTAAATAAGCACTTAAGTGTGGCATTCACAGAGAAGGTAACCCTACTTTTGGATTAACTTTTGGATTAACATTAATCCACCCATACAATTGATGGACCTTTGGATTAATATGGTTTAATCTGCTGCACTTATTCCAAAAAAAATGTTTAAGTTTTTTTTCTTTTAAATCCACCTGGTTTTCATTAACAGTGCAAAGTATAATAAATTTGTCTGTAGACAGCCCTGATAATGTGATGTTAAGTGTAATCACATTAGTAGTACAATGCATATTTTCAGTTATGAAGGGCAAGAGCATATAATTACTACTGTAGACACATAACCAAAATATCAAGCACAGATCAAACCCATTTCGAGTCAGCTTTTATCTCTAAAGCATTTAAAGCCTATTTCTGCGTTGCCAGTTACAACTAGGAAGATTTCAGTAAATTTTGGGAAAGATTCGGACAATATTCTAGACACAAAAAAATGAACGATATTTTTGGAAATCGCGAAAGTGGGCTCAATGAGTGTGCTTCATAGCTTTAGTTGTTATTTATACAAATTTGTAAATAACAATTACTTCTTATGATGAACAATATAATACAGCTACACACTGATTGTGCTATGTACTTGTGTACCATTGTCATCTGCATTCATGATATGTATATATACATATAAACTGAACATGTCATTTGGGAAGCTTTCCTATTATTATCCCATATGAAGTATTTGGGGTTACTGTTGAGGTTATTTGCACTGCTAGAACCACCACAGAATTTGGCACAAAGCAAGAGTTGAAACATTTGGAAAATCTGTTATATAAATGTTTTTAATGAAGCATATTTGCGTAATTACTATTTTACCTGTGCAATTACTGTAACTAAATTTTTAGCGTTATGGTAAGTTCAAGCTAAATATTATGGTGTCCTGAACCATCACTTTGTTCTGCTGAGAAACATTCAGATGCAAAATATTGTTTGCATAAGAGGTTCTGCTTACAAATTAGTTCTTACTGATCAAATTTACCTGTTGAACATACACATATGCATAATCATGTCCAGTATGGATCCACTCTGATTACAGAAAAACATTTATTACTTGTAAGGCTACACTGTGAACAAGACTTTTGTCATGAGTGGATAGTGAACATTTTGTGGTGACACATTAATGGCAACAATCAGTAGACTTCATAAACACACAGAATTTAGAAAAAAATGACTTTATTACAGAAAATATGTTTTCTTGATACAAACAATCTTACAGTTTCCTGAGGTGAGGTAGTGATGATGGGTTAAAGGTCAAAGGTCAAATATGAGGTCAGGAAGGTGAAAATATTCGAGTATGTTTGAGGCATTTATTTACAGATTAGTAGTTATATATATATGCAGGGTTAAGACTTTAAAATTTCAAAGGTTTGAAGATTTTAAAAGCACCATACACAGAACAAGAAGTACTAAAAGACTAAAATATATAAAACAACTCATGTAACTTGTATCACAGCCATAGTGGGAGCTTATAAGCCCCTAATTCAACACAGCAGCTAGCGCTATCACAATAACTTGTCTCACAGACATAGTAAGGGCTATCAACCCCATAATTTAACCCACTGCAACTAGTGTACCACTTTTTGTTATTTAACAAATTACCAACAGGCACTGCTTGGCCTCATTCTCATACAGCAACTGGTGCCAACATACTAATTTGACTACATGTCGATGTCTGAGGGAGCCAAATTTGGCTGCCCTAGTGTCAAGTGTGAAGTGAAGGATAAGAGAGGGGGCTACCAGGGTATTGCCTGGCCCTACCTTGACCCACACATTCTGTGAGCTGATACAGTCAAAATCGAGAGGGGGTCACCCAGGGTCAGCCTGGGGCCGCTTAAAATACACAGCTGATATGTACCAGGGAGGGAAGGTGGGGAATAAAATCGGTTGCTACTTCTTGTGTACTTGATTCCTGAATTCAAAATGGCCCTCCAAATTCAAAGTGAGGCCAATATATTGAACCCCAATCTATGTGATTGGAAGACCCCTAGTAGGTCATGGGTCACTTAAGGATTGATGTAAGATTAAGGTTGTGAGGAAACTGAGGCAGCAGGCCCCTATCAGGCCGTGCTGGGCACAGTTTCCTGAGGTGAGGTAGTGATGATGGGTTAAAGGTCAAAGGTCAAAGATGAGGTCAGGAAGGTGAAAATATTCGAGTATGTTTGAGGCATTTATTTACACAATCAAGGTCAAGCAGAGGTCAAAGATGAGACCACTCGGTCATATTAAACTCTAATTTTTAGTTTTGGGCAATATCATGATCTCCCAAACACAGAATGTCAAGGAGCAGCAACCCAACACCCCCGATTGGGATTGACATCCAAGGTCAAAGGGGAAGGTCAAAGGTAAGACATGAAGGTCAAACCTGACTAAAACATAGCAATTCTATAATCTCCCCAAAACGACGAGATGAAATTGACCATCCCATCGAGACTCAAACCCAATGACATGGAAAGACTAACCCAAGCAGGATGATCTTCAACATAAGGTCAAACCAAAGTACCTTTATGGCCATAGGACATGGGGTGCTATAATCTCATTTAACATTTACACAAGGTAACAATCTCCAGCATCCCCTGGAGATGTGTCATAGGTCAAGTTCAAAGCAATATGTACCATCAGGTCAAACCAGCCACAAGGTCAAACCTCAGCTGAAGGTCAAAGGTGCATTAGTATAATCTCCCTCAAGACAATAATAACCCAAGGTTGGGTTTTTATACATTTATTAAATTATTTAATAATTACTCACAATACTATAACACTAAAAGTTCTTGTAAAACAACATCAATACATTTCAAAGGTGGTTATAACCAAAAGTATTTCCAATTAAAGTACAAATTTGAAGATTAATCAACAACATTAAGTTAAAACTGAAAATATATAAGCAAAGGTGGATCTTAGGTAAATCTGGGTTACCTATATTTTTACCAGTATTTATTATACAATTTTGTCCATTTCTCTATCAAGTCTCATAGCATACACAAACAAAGGAATACAGAAGAAAACATTTAATTTAATTAAGTAGAATGCTTGAAATTTCTGAAATCACATTTACAAGCACGTAGTTTATTGACAGAAAACATTATACTATAATTACAGTTTTAAATTTTGTCTCTTTCTCTTTCGGGAGGTCAAACAAACTTAAAATAACTTTTTATGAAGTTATTCTAAAAGAGATGCAATTTTCTCAGGCACTGGATTCATAAAAGAAGAAAAAAGAGCCACTAATAATTTTAAAAAGAAGCTAGCACTGACATTAGATCTTTTTGAGTTACTGATATATAACATGACACTTTTAAAATTTTGCTGTTAATGAAAATTCAAAAGTTATTTATGATTAATTATAAAAAGACCAATTCATAAGAATTTTATGAGTGTTATAAAATATAAAATCTTTTCATTGTATAGTTATGAATTTAGTTATTTGTTTTCTGAAATCATAAACGAAATGCAAGTCTAGTTTAATAAATTTGACATTACTAAATGTCTCTTCTCTTGTTTGATATTATCCTTGAACCTTTGAATTTCAGCATCAAGTTCATGTGGATGATTGATCTTGACTAAAGTTGAGCAGAATGCTTAAAGATCTAGTGTGAAACCACAGGCAACTAGTCCAGGACCAGTCAATTACATATTCATTCTGAACATTCACATTAACACATACTATATACTCATTGTATGTCATGCTGCTAGTATTTTCAATTATGATTTGAGACAAAAATTTTTAAACAGCTTTAAGTTCCATACAGGCCATTTTCTAACGAGACTTTTGTCCCTCATAATAAAATGACATTAAAACTTTTTTGAGCTTCTTCCAACACTTTCTGCACATCCTTTTTCAGCGCTTTGTTTCATTGCTTGTCCACCCGTTACAAATTCCTGTAAAAATATAGTTCTCCTGTTACATATTAATGAATGCTGATTAATTTATTTTACAAAAAAAATAATTGCAAGAAAGAAAAATGACATCAGAATGAAATTCTTTTACTTTTGCTTCTTTATTTGACTATGATTGGGAACCTAATTTAAGTTGCCCTGTCTTTGTTGTTGAAAAACTATATATTGTACCCCCTTCTGTAGTAAAGTCATGTCTATGTGCAATGGGAACAAAATTGATAAAGTAAGGTCAATTTAATGTTTGAGAACGCGAGTTTTATAACTTATTAAAGAGATTGGCTTTATTACAAAAAGAAGGAAAACTACCTGATGTGACAGCACCAACCATAGAGGCATCAGCTATCAGTCCCCAGTACGTCCCCCCAAGACAATAAAAGACATTGATGGGTTAAAATATATATACATTCAATCTACCAATTTATATTTTTATGCACATCAATGTGACATTTATTTTATTTGATACATAATAATTTCTGAACTTGCTTTTACAGGGCCGCTGGTTGCAGGTACACACAAAAGTTTCAATTGTAAAGAAAATTTAGCTCCAAGGCCGTCAATTCGACTCGACCTTGAGAATAGAAGAGGTCACCAGAAAGGTCAGGTGGAATTGGTAATTTAAGCCGAGGACAAGCAATTTCCTTGACCCCGAGGAAGGACTGGTGACCCCAGTATGGCAAGCCATACTACATGGTTCAACCCATGAGAGTGAGAACATGCAAGCAGCGGGACAAATGTATCCAATGTACTACTACATATGTACTGAAAGGGCCCCTAATGAGAAAATAAGTGAAAAGCCTAACTCCACCATGGAGGAAAGCCGTACTGTAGACCAGTATACCAATTTAAAAGGAGTACGGCTAGAATTTTAGGAGAATAATTTGGACTTAGAACCTGTAAGGCGATGTTATATATACATAGGTTATTAGGTGGAGTAAAGGTAAGCCACACGTACGTAAACCAAAAAGTAAAAGTGGCTTGTAACATGTAAAATTTTGAAGATGAAAAGCACCCAAGTGCCAAGTAGGAAGCAGTGAACTAGGAATGAAGGTGGCGAGTAAAGGCTTGTGACACAGGGGAAGAAAATGAAGGTGCTGAGAGAAGGTAGGTATGAATGGCGTCGGATTTCCATGTGCCATGTTTCTTAATGAATTCCAGGGGAACACCATTGTGGAAAGCCCATGAAGCACCAGCTTTGCGGAAAGCATGGAATGTAAGTGGAGGAGTTATGTGAAGAGCTACTGATACTGCTTTTAGATGTTTTCTGGCTACTGAGTCCATGAGTGGGGCAAAGCCATGCTTGAGGGGAATGATAAACAAGGGTTCATTGTGTTCTGCTGGAAAAGCCTGGATCATGTTTGTGAGGGCTGCTATGGGGCAAAGTGGGGAAGTCCCTAAAAAGGGGAGAGGAAGGGTGATGGTATCCCTACGGTTCTGAATGGTTTTTGACCACTTTATGAGGAGAAGTGCAGACTGGTGGTGTACAATGAAATCCCCACGTGCCAGTTGCCTGGTGAAGTCAAAGGAATTAGCTGAGTGTGGCAAGATATTCGACAATCTTAAAAAGGAGAAAAAACAGGTGAGATAGAGAGCTTTAAACACTAGGGGATTGGCCATGTTGTCTGACTGTTGTATTATGTTGTGCAACATAGGGATGTCAATTAAATATTGTTTTTTAGGTTTTAGTGGAGCAGCATATTCGATGGACTTCAGAAAGAGTGGAAGTCGCTCATCCTTGAAAGGGGCAGTGGGGAGGCCATATATAATGTGAAAAGCCCTGATGGCAGACAAACAATTGGCTATGTTCGACTTGGACTGAGCATTTGAATGTAAATATTCCATAAAGGCTAGTATCATGTGTGTATTTACCTGGGAGGTGAGCAGCCCAGCTGCCACCTGGAAGGCCTGGAAATCAGACCACATATGAGTGTATTGCCTGAGAGTAGAAGGCCTGAAGCCATGGATCATCCTGTTGGCTGCCGAGGTGGCCAGCTGGGCTGCAGGACCATGGAATTCTGAAAATAGGAAAAACTAGTGCAGAATTATATGACATAATTCAACAATGTAAGATCAATGTGGGTATTTAGCCAGATAGGATTCTGTATTAATTTGTCCAATTTGTTATTGTGATGTGGGCTGTTGTCCCACCTTGACAGAAGGTCTGCAATAGAGTTATCTACCCCGGGAATATGAGAAAAGATGAAATTTATATTGTATAGGGCTGCAATGAGCCACAGATTTCTGGCACACGTAGCTAAGGTTGCGTCTCTGGTTTTGCCAGTTGTTAGGACTTCTACTACTGCCATATTGTCACAAAAAATCTGAATTTTTTGATTGGCCCAGTGATTGGCCCATATTTTTGCTGCCACGACAATGTTAAGTATTTCTAGATGGACAATGGTGTATTTCATGAAACCTAGTGGAATTGGGAGGGAGTACACCATTGTTCCATAATGTCCCCCAAGACCTGTAAGACAGGCATCTAGATGTACTGGAATCCGGGAGAATTTTTGGTCATAGTAGGTGACCCCATTGTATTGACTGAGGAATACATTGAACCAGGCCAAATCTTTAAAGAATTCTGCATTTAGTATAATCTTGGTATTATGAAAGTTGTCTTGCAGGAGCTGTAAGATTCTATTTAGGAAAATCCTGGCCGGTTTGACACACTTAGTGATATATAAAAGACTGCCTAAAAGGGACTGTAGGTGAGTTTTGCTACAAAAGGTTTTAGTAGCCCAATTTTTACACATATTAGTGATATCTTGTAGCTTTGTAGGTGGGATTGAAATGGTTCTCTGTATAGTATCAATTAATATACCGAGGCAAGTAACCGAAGTACTAGGGGGAACTAGTTTTTTCTGACTGATGTCAAGGCCTAGTTCTTGGAGCAGGCCTTGTAAAAACTGATAGCTGGGTGAATTTTTGAGGGCAATCCTGTAAAAATCGGATCGTCAATATAGTTGTATAGTCCTGGGAACCCATTTTTTGACATAATGTGGCGGATTGAGTCGGTGCAACGCTGAAAAATTTTTGAACCGTGCCTGTACCCAAACGGTACCGATAAATCGAGAAAATACTGATCTTGAAATTTCATGCCTAATAAGTCTATGTCGCCAGGGTCAATTTTGATTTGTCTAAACGCTCTGCTTATGTCTATTTTGAAGAGCTGAGCAGCTGGACCTAACTTACAGAGTGAGGCAGTGATGTTATCTATTGATGGGTAGTTAAGGAGGTAATGTGTGGACAAATAGGTATCTTTATCCACGCCATTGTTAATGGACAACCCTTTGGGCCAACTGAGATCCATGATAGTCCTTTTTTGGATAGAGTCATGCTTATCTCTGGTCATTAGAGGTGAGATGTGAATGGGAAATGGGGGTTCCATAAAAGGACCTATAATTGCTTCATGTTGGAGTTCTTCTTGAAGATAGTTGGAAACATGTGTATCATTCTGTAATGCAGATGTATGATTAACAAAAGTCGACACAAGAGGACAATTGCGATCAAAATCTATTGGAAATCCATATTCCAGGAGATCTAGCAGCTGCTGATCCCAATAATCGGCTAAGTGGGAACGCCACCTGTCGACATTTAAGTTTGATTTAACTGGAATGTGACATTTAAGGAAATTTGGAAAACCACTATTTTTGATCATCAAATGGGTGGATATTATGTCTGGAATGGTCTGATAATATACTGGATCACCAGTGTACAGTCGAAGAGGTTTGAATGGTACAAACCCGAACCCAGACTTATGTACAGTCTCAGTATCAGCAGTGAGTACATGTTGAAACTGCTCAGCATTATTAGTACTATTAAGGACACAGTTTTTGTCAAACGCTTTACCCGAATCGCTAAAATGCGTACGGATTTCTGTGGCAGTTGATACATCCGGAGACAGTGTGTCACTGTCTTCAGTCTGTGCACAAGCAAGCTTGTTGTAAATAAGATCCCTACCGGAACACCCAGTTTTGTTTTTATTGCCCGCCAATGAGGTTTCCAACCTACCATCCAACACTGGACGAGAAACACCAAGCTTATTCTGCACGTCTTGAGTCTGTTTACAAACTTCATTTGGTTCACTATCGTATTCTGTATCAATATACTGAAGCACGTCAAACCTATCATGCAATCTGATAGGGTTTTGATATTGCTGTTTATTGATCTTCGTAAAGCATGTGGTCGCATTGACCCGATTGACTGGAGTTCTGGGAGGTAAAATTTCTACTCTGTTGACGGGAGTGGAACCCATATTGTTACTAGCTTGACAGAGCAGGTTATGTGATTGGTTGGTAGGGACATAATTCTTAAGTTTCAAGGCATCAGCATATGATTTGTTTGGTTTAATTGTCTGGTAACATTTATCCCTATGAAAGTAGTAGCAAGCTGTATTTTTACTTGTGTTACAAGCCTGCCTGGCTTCAGGGATGACTGGCGAGTAATATACTCTTGATTTGTGAATATGGGTGATCATACTAGTATGGTCACCCATATTTACTCGTTTTTTGGGAGTTTTTTACTCTTAGATCTACATTCGATTTCTGGGTGTCCAAATGATTTACCATTGGCAAAACAAGCCGAGCAAACATGTTTGTATACAACTCCTCTGGTCTCGTGTGTCTTGGTATGGGAACATGTGCCTGCATTAAAATAGTTACAAGTCATGGATTTAGCATGTTTTGGCCCTAATTTTTTACTACTTTGGCTGGCATTGGTTTGTACATTGTGTCTTTGGGCATTGGCACGCCTTATCCTGTCTATTTTGTCAGTCTGACCATAATCACTAATTTCCCCTTGTTCCATTCTGCAAAGGAGAACCGCGTGGCTGGCCTTTGCCGCATCCCAAGAAAAATCATTTGCATCATCAAATAAAGATATCATGTAATCTAACATGTGTTCTTTGAATTTTGAATTTTTTTCTTCCTTCATGATGCGACAAAAGCCAGCCACCCATTGGGTAATAGACAACTAGTCGTATGACACGCGTTCCTTACTAGACCCCGATAACACAAATTCATGAGGCCACTTGACACGATTGGGAACCAGAACCTCTACAGAACCACCACGCAAAGATTTTATCTTTGTACCTGTTTTTTCTGTATCTGCGAGCTGCCTGAGGCGCTGTTCCACCAAACCCTGAACTGACATATCTTGTCTCAATGCGTTTAAATCTGGAATTTGAGGGACTTGACTGCTGGGTGACACTGTGACCGAGGAGTCAACTTTCCTCTTGGCCTTTTTACTATTAACTTTGGTAACACTTGACTGGTTAACATTTGTTTCAATACTATCAAGCCTTTTGCCAAGTTTTTCAAGTTGAGGCAGAATTTTAATGTTAATAGCCTCTTGGTTTACAATACTACTTTCTGCCGAAGTAACAACTTTTTCCTTAGGAGAACTAGTTTTAACGGATCCGACATATGAGTCTTGATCTGATGCTATCAGCGCTTCACAATCTGATTCAGAAATAGACGACTCAGAGTCAGAAACTTGCCCATTTTGCTGTTTCAGTAGCTGTGCGAGGAACTTGCTGTCTTCCAACTGCAGCTGTACTGGGAATTGAAGGGTCTCCTGCTTGCCAGATCGTAGATTGTATTGTCGAGTGGATGTGCCAGCCATGTCGACAATAATACACATAAAAAACTAAAAACCTAAGATCACATATATAACTTTAAAATTTCTTATTTTCAATGTCACCTCCTTGCCCTCCAGATTTGAAATGGCAGAGGGAAGGGCAAGGGTCCACGTGATTTAGGGCTAGACCAATAGAATTATTTAACACATATCTTGATTGGTGGCAACTAAACTGCAGGACTATATCGATAATAGGACTACCCAGGACTGATCTGCCCGGCACCCACATGCAGGACCGAATTGCCAGGACAATGGGTTGAAGAAAGAAATTTCAGGTAAAAACCAGATGCAGCACCCACACTATAAAAAGTCACTTCGGCTTTATCATCCTTTTGTTTATTTCATTCAATACTCTCTTGAAGTTTGGCTAGCTCGTCTAGCATGGGAGACGATGATTGGAAGCCAGACATAATTTTGCAAAAATTTTCTACTGAAGTTTTGCCAGGTCAAAAAAAAAAAAATTTGTGTGGTCTGGTAATATTACATCTGAGAACTTATGCAGGATCATTTGGAAACTGTTCCTCAATGATTTCAGTTTTCCTTCATTTTCAGCCATGATTCTTGAAAAATGACTGCTCCAGGCCTACTCACGGTGGAAGTTGTAATGATTAACAGATGCACGATATCTACTTCAATTCCTGACTGAGCTTTTGAGTGGTCATGTTTTCTCACACTTCATCTTGAAATGTTTGGCAGCAAACGATGTCAACATTCATAAAGCCAGTTTGGAGTGGCTTTGGAAAACGTGATTGGAACAGGGAGTTTCATGTTGTTTTCTAGGAAGATGCTACTAGGAGACTGATTCTTGTATGAAGAGAAAGAAAGGTATGTAGTGGGTAAGAGTTTTAAACAAACATTTGCAGGATTTGTGATTTATATTGTCAGAAGAGAGGGTTTGGGGCATCTTAAACTTTTGAATAACTATTTCTGGTATTTCTAGAAATAGCTTTTGATCCACAGCTAGAGCTAAAACGGAGCTTGTTAACCTATTGCTTTATGACAAAGGGTCTGAATATATAACACATTATGTCTTGAGCTTGGGAAAGGTTAGTGGATATTACAGTAATGTGTGCTATGGATACTTTTTGATCAACTATAAATTGTTTTCATTTATTATTCTTTCAATATGATATCTATATTATAGCTAATCTAATGATACTATATGATATCTAACTTACTTAGCAAATACATAACTTAAATTTTCATTTAACCTTTTTAGACCAGTATTCCAGCCAAGCTTGTAAAGGCATTACATAATTATTTGTGATGTTTCTGTCATTGTGTTTCGTGGTTTGGGAGTGTCAAGTGGAAGTTCTCTGGTCTTGTTTCCTCTGGCGTTGGCAGCGAGGAGTTGGATTTAACGAGAGAGCCTGCTTGTGTATGTTTATGAATTGGTGTATAATAAACAGCATATGGCAAGTAGTGATTGTACTTTTCTGTAGCTCCCTTACCTGGATGTATCAATTTTTAGGCCCAAATTTGTGTATCCTGGCAATTTCTCATAGCTTGAGTACCCCACGCAAAAGTTTGCACTCTACAAGGAATACCAAGGCTCCAGCTGGTATTATATGTAATTAGGATGTCTGCCCTGTAGTAGCTGGTATTTGCATTCTTGGAGCACTCCAGGACAGGCATTGGATTAATAATTGTTGTGCATTTATATAAACTCTATACTTACAACATAATAATTGCTATTTCTGTATTACATTATTGTGACCACTGCATAATTATATCCATCAGATTTATTTATTTATTTAACTCTAAATGATACATAATGTATTGTTGCTAATAGATAAACTTATAAAATGCATTGTGATTTCCAATAAATCTAGTATGTCCTGATATATTTCTTTGACCTCTTGCATGAAGACGTTATGTCCATGATTATTTATCTCAACTAGCACATTATTTAACTATACTTCTTTTATCAAGATATTTTACATTGCTCATTATGTGACTAGATTTTATTTGTTAGCTTATTTTACTCCTTGGTACTTGGCATGACAGTCGTGTGGGGTGTTACCTTGCCTTCTCTTGGCCTCTAGGTTGGAAGTTTTGCAGTTCTTTTATTTTCACCTTTTAGTTCAACGTTTACTTGCCTGATGATCTTGGCTGGCCTCTCTTCTCTCTAATTAGTTTAAATTAACATGTTCCTTTCCTTAGAGAGGTACAGTTGTTAAAGCTTAAATATAATAGGGCTGGGCCCAGAACTTATCCTTTACTATGACCTCTACAGTTATACATGTGTTTTGCTTTCATTGTCAAATTAACTGTTTGTGTGTGTGTTTATATCTATGCTAGTTTATATATAATATTTCAGTAATCACATTTACCATTTTGTTATTGCAATAAAATAGTAATCCCCTCTTTTATTTTGTTGGTGGGGTGTAGGGAATGAAGCTGCATTCTGAAAGTGGCTAGGGAGTAAGACTCTCATTAAGAGCATTCCAAATATTGTGAGCATCAAAAGCAAGGGTATAATCAAACCATATGGCAGACTATTGAGTAGAAGGGTAAACCTTAGGAAAAACAAGGAAATTACCATCACTATGACTAGAGCATGCTCTTAAAAACTGGGGCCATATTTTACAAGAATAGCTAAACCAATTTTAAGTTAGATTTTTTGTTTTTCTTTGATTGCAAGTAAGAAATGGTGAAATTTAATGTTCCTAACTTTTGTGACAAGAAAAAGTCCAAGAAAAATATAAGTAAAAATCCTCCTCTTACTTAGATCTAAGGTCACCTTATCTAAGTATTATTGGAGAATACAGCTCCTGATCTCTAAAAAACTGCCAACTCAAGGAAAACCCATGCAAACTTTGGTTGGTTTATGTGTTTAATTTTGGTGATTTTTTTTCACTTTGGAACCTCATTAGCACATGTAATATTTTACATATATATACAGCTCACGAAATAAGTGTGTTATCCCTTTATTCTCTTAATAATTATCATTATTGCCAGATATTAATATTCTCCTAATATTGATACATACATTACATATTTTACTTTTTCTATGTATAATTACTGAAACCTTGCGATCACTTTATGGGTTTGAGCTATTTATATTTTGAACGGATTTCAAAGAACAAATGCATATCTACCAAATCACAAATATGAGTCATCAGCTTTTTCTATCTAGTTTTCAAATTTACTTCATACAAGTACATTTTCAGAAAATGTATAAAAACAACTTTCAGTTCCGTTATTGTTTTCATTAACTTAATTACATACGTTTTGAATAGGCTCAAAAAGAGAGTTAAGCATTTCTGGTTGTGTTCAGCTAAAAAGTTAAGTCGACCTGAGAGTAGGCTTAACTTTTGTACACAAAGACTGAAAATATGACCGCACTGCACTTCCAATTTTCAAATGGCTGAAAATAAAGTTAAAATGTATAGAACTCAACCTTAACATAGTTTTTGAAAGTTTTTAGGTGATTACAAGGTTTTTCAATGAAAAATTACAATATTTAAATGTGTCAAAGGATGATTGTCTGCAGTCCTTTTCTGTTATGTGGGTGTTCCACCACACGACTAAGGCTTTTTAAGGGTCGGTTTGAAAAATTTGCTTAGTCCTAGGTGTCCTGCAAGGGTCGGTTGTGGTCGGTTGGGGGCATGAGAAAAATCTAACATGTTTGATATTTCTCCCGACCCAAACCGATTCTTTTTTCCCGCCATAAACAAAATGTCCAGTCCCAGGCTTCCCCAGGCCTCCCCAGACCACATTTACACAGTCCTATGTTGTCCCAGGCCGCCTGCGACCCTTAGTCCCCGACCCTTAGTGCCTTAGTCCCAGGCCTCCTGCGACCCTTAGTCCCATTGCAAAACAAGAATCCGCCATCTTGGTCTGGGGAAGACTGGGGAAACCTGAGGACGCCGGGACTTAGTCGTGGGTTAGTCGGGGTTAGTCCTAGGAGGCCTGAGGCGTCCTGGGACCCAGTCGGTATGTCTACGACCAGATCTTGAATCAAACCGACCAGAAAAATGACTTAGTCGGTTCTTAGTCCCAGACCAGTCGAGAACTCTCTAGGGCAGCCTGGGGCCTCCTTAGGCCCCCTGAGGCCGATCTGACCTTAATCCCAGACTTGGACACTGATCCAGTTTTCGCGCCCATTTTACCTTTTTTTTCACCAACTGTCCACAATTAAGGGTCCCAGACAGGATCAGGGCTTAGTCCTTTGGTGGAACAAGGTCATTAATAGACATAAGGCTCACATGACATACTCATTATGAGGTCAGTTAAACTTACAAGATATATCTAACTGTCGTACATTGATACAGCTTGTGAGATCAAAACCCCCTAGTTTCATAATGTCCCAGTCTGTTCAAATTATTTGGTTAATATCGCCCAAGTGTGAGATTGGCATAAAACTCTAAAGGAAAAATAATATGCTTAGCTTGTTGTATTGGTGCACACATTAAGTTAGCAAAAACAAATCAATTATTGGTGACTATCAATTGATTACTCACTATGCGCATTTTTAACTTGTCAACAAAAATGTTATTTCTTATATTAACGCAGTATCTAACCAAAATAGACAGCCCATTATCAGATAAATTCCCGTGGTTTTCACAGTATTATGTGGGATTTCCTCATTATATTTTTGTTGCCTGAAAGACTGTCCTGCCTGTCTCCACATGACAGAAGAGTTTTTACATTGTACACTAGCGGGAAGTAAGCTGGGTAGTCTCGCTCCTAATATGGTAGTGCACGATTTCCATGAAATTTGAGGGGTGGGAATTTATACATGTGTAAATCAATAATTGTGTACACATCTAAAACTAGACAACATGTTTTCTGCTAGGGCCTTTTAAGTGGTAGCCAGTGTTATGACACCTCAGGTTGCTAGTAGTACTCTTTGAGTCAATCGAACGACATAAGTCGTAAAAATTGATCTGAAATGATCGGAAAATGATCTAGATCACTGTTGATGGTAGGTATTGCTTGGTGATGGTGCAATACTGGAAGACCCCATTCACCTCTCACTATATAGATACAGTAGTGCAAATTTTATGATCATGATTTACAGTTATAGATGTTAATCTGATGGTTCTGAAATGATCGGAAAATGATCTAGATCACTTTTGATGATAGGTATTGCTTGGTGATGGTGCAATACTGAGAGACCCCATTCACCTCCCACTATATAGATACAGTAGTGCAAATTTTATGATCATGAATTACAGTTATAGATGTTAATCTGATGGTAGAATGACATTGCTGATGCTGCAATACCTCTAACTTATTACTTATACACATTCTACGTAAAAAATTACCAAAAAATCAAATAAAAATTTATAAATTGCAAAATCATGGTACAATCAATACTGCAGCTCTCCTCAGAAATATAAATTTCGATAACATTTTAAGATGAAATCATTTCTATCTACAACATGGCTGGTACTATCACGCTCTGGGATTTGTATCTTCAAGTGAAGAATTTTAAATTGAAGAAGCCAGCTGAATTTATGATCTTAGTTTTGAAGGACTTTCCAATAACCTCTCCTGGAAGATTTGGAATTTCAGTATATTATATGTCATTATTTTATTGGCATTATCCCTTTAATTTTTTTTCTCTGCTATCAGCCTCCTTCCAGATATGTACACACAAGATATCTGGAACTTATCGACAGTGGAAGAATAAGATGAATACTTTTTCACCTATGGCCAGGTTCTACACAGATCAAGCCGAAGATATGATAAGAAGAATAGAAGGGGGTGGTGATGAATTTGCAGATATTTAAGACATTTTACTTGATTCTACTGAATGTATGTACGAATATGTAATAAAAGCTATGCAAATGATATTTTCTTTCAACTTATTTCAGACCTACATCAGAACAATATGTCATAATTTTAGAAACTTTTTGCATCATCATCAACAATTGATGTTAACTCTCCCATATGTTATTTGAAACTTGTTGCATCATCAGTAATATGTAAATCAATATCACATGTATATACATACACGAACTGCCTCATCATCACTAAATAATCTTATAAATTAACCACAACTCCATTTTCAGAATGTATTAATGTTCTTTGATTTTATAAAATGGAATTCAAATGTCTATTTTGTCAATGTGATATGCTTAATGCATATTTGTTGAAACTTCACCAGAAATTATGTAACAAGGTCACTTCTCAGAGGAAGTCTTCAAAACAGAAATTTCAATGTGAACATTGTGAATATGTTATGTTAAATCAGTATATGTTGAACTGTCATTTGAAGATATGTGCCAAGAACAAGGATAATTTACAGAAATGTAACATATGTGATAAGGAATTTCATTCTTCTCAGCTGTTATTCCAACATTACAGAAGGTGTGGGAAGTTTATATGCTTTCAATGTGACTATCCATTTATTAGCACTAAAGCTCTGAATTCTCATATTCAACGATGTCATAGGAACCCTGGGAATGCAGTTAATAAAGTTTACAAGTGCTCTATATGTAAACACATATGTCACAACAGGAGGGAACTCTACACCCATCGTATGTCCCAGCATGGTGGAAATGACATTTATGAAATTCCACCATACGTGGAAGATCTGAATAATCCAGAACTTCAGGCTGAGTATGCTCTCAACAGACGCCATATTCTAGCAGGTGATGAGGACACAGATCTGAAGAAGGTCTACAACTTTCCATCCAATAATCTGCACAGAGGGCTCAACGAGATTAGAGGACATTTAACAGAAATATATAATGACCAAGGACATGCCTTTAGAATTAATTTTTCATTCGGTATGATACTACAGAATACAGAAACTGCTGAATATAGGTATTACATTCCATATTTTAATAATAAGATTCTACATTTTCCATTTACTATATCTAATAGGAATAGTATTAAATTTCTTATGTATAAGCTTGCAAGATTAGATATTATAGAACAGGCTAGAGCTGTGAGACCTTCAACTGCTTGGACATTAGCTTTTATTACAAATATTCAATATGTCGTTTTCAAGACAGAATTTCCATTGGGACAGGTAGATAATTTTCCCTTATATCTTAAAAATAATCCTTATATTATTTCATTTTACATTAATAGAGTTACTCGCAAGCCTTATCAAGATAAGCTGTGTTTTTTTAGATGTTTACATTATCATTTTAAAGATGATCAAAGTGATAAACCATTGCAATACCTTAATCAATGGAGAAGATATAACAATTGCCCAGAATTTACAAGTAATTCCGTTGCAAATTTCAAAGGTGTGACCATGGAGGATATGAATAAGCTTGAACAATGTTTTAATGTAAAGATAATTATTGTATCTCTGAATTCATCTAACTCTGTAAATTTGCTATACGATTCTTTATATGACAGTCAAAAAATAATGTATTTAAACAATTATGAAAATCATTTGAGTTACATAACTAATTATTCTAAGGTAGTCAACAAATTTCAATGTGAAAAATGTAACAAGATGTTTAATAGGTATTGGAATCTTAAAAGACATTATGGCAATTGCTATGAAAGAACTAAATACTTATTTCCTGGAGGATTTCATAGACATCAAGAGACAATTTTTGACAAACTGGATTCCTTAACTGTATATGTAGCTGAAAGTGACAGATATTACCCTACTTTTATTGTGTGGGATATGGAGGCTGTGTTAATGAAGACAACTACCTCATGCACTGACCAAATGAAATATTTGTCCAAGCATATTCCAGTAAGCGTTAGTATTTCCTCAAATGTTGAAGGTTTTGCTGAACCTAAGTGTTTTGTAGATACATCTTCAAGTAATCTTATCTCTAGGATGATGTCTTATCTCATTGAAATAAGTTCCACCAATTTAAGTAGACTTAAACTGAAATACGACTATGTATTTCAAGATCTGGATGAGCTTCTTTCAAAATATTCAGTGGATTCAGAAAGTGATTCAGATTTTTCAGACAGTTCCTCCACAGATTTCACTAATGAAGAATCACTCAGTTCTAATACGAAAACTCATTTTTTAAATAAGATACTTGACCTTCAGAAGAAATTCGAGATATATCTTTCTCAAATTCCAGTTGTAGGATTTAATTCTGGTAAATATGACATAAACCTAATTAAGGAAGAGATTATGTTATACATAGCCAGAAATTTCCCCGAAAAAGATATTCATACAATAAAAAAAGAAAACTCTTACCTAACCATTGCTATCCCTCATTTGAAATTTTTGGACATTTCTAATTATCTTGCTGCTGGGAGTTCTTATAGTCAATTTTTGAAGGCTTATGGTTGTGAAATATCAAAAGGAATTTTTCCTTATGAGTGGTTTGATTCTTTTGACAAACTAGATCACACCTCACTACCTGATATGGAGGATTTTTATTCTACCCTCTCTAATACCAATCCTTTGAAATCTGAGGCTGAATACCTTAAATTAAAAGAAATATGGAATACTGAAGGAATGCAAACCTTCAAGGACTATCTAGTTTACTATAATAATCTAGATACAGGTCCATTTGTTAATGCACTTTCTTTATTTGTAAGCATTTACACAGAGCAAAAAATTGATATTTTTAAAGATTATGTAACCTTACCTGGAGTAGCCAGGAAGCTTCTATATGCATCCACAGAATCTAATTTTTCTTTGATTAACCAACAAAATGCAGATATGTATTATACTTTTAGAAAAAATATTGTGGGTGGTCCTAGCATAATATTTTCTCGTTATCATGAAAAGGGGGTTTCTGACATTAAGAAAATAGAAGGTAATAAATGTCAATCTATTGTTGGGTATGATTGCAATGGTTTATACTCATATGCAATTAAACAAAATATGCCTACAGGTGCATACATCAGACGACATCCGAACAATAACTTCAGACCCGAAATTTCTGAAAAATATATCGATTCATACGTATGGATGGATTATATTATGGTCAAAGAAAATATCAAAATTTTGCACAAATTAAATAATTGCAAAGAAATAAGAATTGGGAATTTTCTGGTAGATGGTTACTCTCCCACCACCAAGACAGTCTATGAATTTCAAGGTTGTTATTATCACTATTGTCGGGATGATTGTCCTATTGTTAAGAAGATCAAGTCTTCCCAGTGGCTTAAAAAAATTAAAAAAACTCAAATGAAAGATAACAGAAAAAAGGATTTCATTATCTCTATGGGGTATAAATACGTATCTATTCAACAATGCGACTTTTACAAAGCGGTAAAGTCACTCTGTAATGACTATTATGATCATTATTTGCCTACATATTACACCAAAAATAAAGGTTCATTATCTGAAAATAAAATCAAAATGGATATTGCTAATGGACAATTGTTCGGTGTGGTTGAGGTTGATATATCTGTGAAAGAGGAATTTAAGGAATTTTTTTCGGAATTTCCGCCATTTTTTTGTACCTGTCAAGTGTCAATGTCTGACATAGGTCAGCATATGACAGAATATTGTAGTCAGAATGACATCAAATTCGACTGCAAGAAACTTCTAGTCAGTGGAACCTCAGCAGCAAAGATACTATTGTCAACTCCTCTCTTGCAGTGGTATCTCAGGAATAATTGTGAAATTACCAAAATCTATCAGATAATAGAATATCAACCAAAAATGGCATTTAATTCCTTTATCGACACAGTGACCAAATATCGATTGGAGGGTGATCGACATCCTGACAAAGCAATCATTGGGGAGACCTATAAGCTGATCAGTAATAGTTCATACGGATCTCTGCTCATGGATAAATCCAAGCATTCCAATGTTAAATATTTAATGAATAAATCTAAGGTCTGTAAATTCATCAATTCACCTGTATTTAAAAATATGAATAAATTAGGACAGGATTTATATGAGGTGGAGACATACAAAAATCGTATATCTATAGACACTCCCATTCAAATCGGTTTTTTCATTTTACAATATGCTAAGTTAAGAATGTTAGAATTTTATTATGATTGTCTAAACCGTTATCTTAATAAAAATTCCTTCGAACTCACACAAACAGACACAGATAGTATCTACATGGCTATAAATCGTAGGGGACCTGGATGAATGTATATCCGTAAAATATGAGAATAGATATCAGAATGAAATTTTTAACTCCTGTTCAGACGAATTTTCACCTCCTTGGTTTCCTAGGAGATGTTGTGACCATCATATTGCATTAGACCGTCGTAGGGTTGGGATTTTTAAGAAAGAGTTTGAAGGCTGTCAGATGATTTCCTTATGTTCTAAGTCTTACATTATTCAGGATTCTGAGGGCAAACAAAAGATATCTTGCAAAGGAATTTCTAAAAAGCAGTTGGTTGACCCGTTGAATAAATTTCAGCAAACATTAGAGGAGAAGGTAATTAATTCATCCACTAATGTAGGATTTCGGTTAAGAGGAAGTAAAATATACACATATTCTCAGGAAAAAATTGGCTTCAACTACTTTTATTGTAAAAGGGTTGTTGAGAATGATGGTGTAAGTACAAGACCCCTTGATATGGTTCTATGTCCATGGGAGGAAGATGTAGTCTTGATTGAAAAAATTCAGTATTCTCTGTCAAATATTTTTTTCGTTAAATTAAAATACGAGAATTACTGTTTTTATTCTCTTGAACAACTTTATTTCTTTTTAATAGCCAAACACTATAAAAACAACCAACTATGCGAACAGTTAGCTGAGGAAAATGACTGCTTTAAAATAGCCGAAATAATGAAACCTTATAAAGATGTATATAGGGACTCAGAGCTAAGGGAACGCATTATGAGATTTGCAGTACTTCAAAAATTTATTCAGTGTCCTATATTTAGAGAGGATTTACTTTTCAATAAAAATAAACATCTTGTGTATAAACAACCAACTTTTAACTCTGAAGAAACCACTTTTTGGGGAGTTTCTACACCCTCTAGACTGGTTACTGTTTTAAAACCATCCTCTTTAGCTGGTAATAATATAATGGGAGAAATATTAATGGAATATGTTTTAAAAGTCACTAATTGTTGATTGTTCTGAAATTGAAATCGGTGAATAGAAAAAGAATTCCTAAACTAATCTCCTTATACGACATAAAGAAGGACAAACTATCCGATCTCATTGAGTAATCTATCAGAATTTGAATTTGTAACGGCAGATCTCGCTCGTGTGAAAGGAAATGAGTGCATTAGTTTGCCTGCTTTTCAAAATTGAAATCGGGATCAGATAGCTTGCTAAGGTGAGAGGTACTTTAGGGTAATGAACTATCTTATGTTAAATAAAATTACAAAAAAAATTTAATATTAATTTATTACATGCTATGTTAATTTCTTGAATACATAAATATACAACTGTTAGGTAACAATGTTTATGGATATATACATTTATTAAAATAAAATAATTACAAATGTTACTCGATAATTTCACTGTACAGTCTTTTTACAATATCTTCATTACATTGCAAGTTACTGCTGAAGTTTGTTAATAATACATTGTAGTCTATCTTTCTGGAACTGTAGTAACTGTAGTAGAGGCAGAACAGTCCACATGACTCTGTATATGGTGATTGTAATCTCTTTTTATTGTATTTATATGTAAATCCTTTACTTGTCAATAAATTATGTATTTCTTTCCTTGGTTGTTTCCCTAATGAATCGAAGTACTCCACATGCTTTCTTTGATAATGTAGAACTATCCAATGACTTCCTTTCTTCTCAGAACTGTCCAGATTTACTACGATGATCGACGGTAATGGAAGATCTTGAGGGATTAGGTCTATAGGATATACTCCTATGAATATTTTACTGATTTCTTTGTCGCTTTTCATCATTTCATAAACCTCTTGTGTGTTCATGATCCCAAAGTCACATTTCTACTATGATCTATACTGAGGGTCTCTGGAAAACTGCCATAAATTATAATATTTATAGTTTCTGTTAAAGGTTTTGAAAATCTCATAGTTAATCTTGTATGGCCTTTAATACCCTTACTCATAATATGACCTGAAAGGTAACTTTGAATATCAAATAAGAACAAAGTGTAGCCTTTGTCATATTCTAATAATTTTATAATGATTCCATTTTTCTTATTGTAATCATTATCCAGTAGAGATAGGTAAGAGGACACGAAATCTCCTTTCTCAAAATTTGGAGTTAATGCTCTATTAGGTACAGGCTGTCCATCTACAGTCACCTCCAGGTAGTTAACATTCATGTGTTTGAAATCAAAGGGATTTTTACCATAATCTCCTGAATAACCTGCATTGGAAACCATTCCTATTATTAATTTACTTGGAACCGTGCCATGGTATATGTTATCTGTCATAAAATTAAGGGAACCTTTAGCAACACTGAAACTCTTAATGTCACTTCTCCAAAAGGGATATATTGCAGGACTAATTTTTAAGGCTTCATCATGGGCTAGTATCATGTTAGGGTTAAGAGAAATGTAACATACTTTCCATACTGCAGCCATGATTACTAATTTGTAATTTTTAGTTCCAAGTCTCATTAATCTGAACTCGTTTAAAGCCTGAAACAACTTAAGGTTTACAGAGACTCCATTCAGAATTGCTCTATTTTCTCCCTGGGAAATATCAAGATATAGACATCCTTCAACATTGGCTGCATCTCCATCCTTAGTTGGTCTACCTCTTTCAGTGTATCCGCTATTACTTCCTATATATTGTACTTCATCTAAATGTCCTGCCTGGTCCTTGAAGAACATAGCTGCCTGAGCCTGAGATAATATCATATCATTATTGGACCCTAATAGGAGGTCAATAAGAGCTTTGTAAGGATAATTAACACCCACATCCGGTGAAACAAGTTTCTGATTTAAAGATAAGTCAATTTGTCTGAAAATAGAATGTAAGGAGAAATTAACAGGAGCCACTTGATCTGTGTTAGGAGTAGGGTCTCCATCAAGAGTTCTTTCGTCACTAACTTTTTTTCCTTGTTCATCTGTGAGAATATATTTTATGTGTAATTTGCTTTTTCCTAAACTTATGTAGTCTACAGAGGTTCCTGGCACATTGAATTCTATAACCCCTCCCTCACTTATGGCTGCAATAGGATTGTAATCCACCCAGTATTCCTTAACAATAGACTGATCAGTGGGAGGAGGAGCAAATAAGGATAATGACGTTTGGACTACATCCATATGGATCTGTAGCTGGTTAACTTCTTCTTGATTTTTTTAACTCCCTTTTTCGACTTTTTACCTTGTTCCCTTCTTTTTTTATTTTTTCCTTTTTTATTGACAACTTTCTTTTTCTTCTTACTGGTATTGTTTTGTCTATCTTTACCTCCTATTTGATATTTGTTCATATTTTTCCCTCTATTTATATTCATTTTATCTCTAACCTCACTTTTAGCCTGTTCAACTGCCGCTTGTGTGGGGGTAACTATTGAAACATCTATGGAATCATTTTTTTTATATTTTCCATTGTCCTCATCTCTATCTAGAATATAATAGTTTTTTGACAGTTCCACTTTTCCATCCATACATCTTTTACAAAAATTTAAATATTTATTCATAATTACTTTTTCTTCTTTCGAAGATGCAGGGTTAATTCAACCACTCCAGTTAAACTACTTGCAAAACGAAGATTCTTATTCTTTATATATATTCCAATTCGACTGAAGCTTTGATTTTTAAGTGGTAAGTAGTACACATTATTAAATAATTGATATTTATTTGAATTAGATTGAGGTAGAATTCTTAATATTCCTTGCATTGAATTTCTGACATAAGAGTAGTCTACAATATCTGAAAACAAGTACAGTGTTTCATTAGTTACAGTACTCGCATGAAAGTCGCATATCCCTACTTCCCAATCACCAGATAAGGTAGTTCTCTCAGCAATCTCCACTGTAAAGTTATAAGCCTTGTTATTTGGATGAAAGTTTAAGGAATCTATTGAAGATAAGAAAAAGTAAATGCTATCTTCCACCATCTTAAACTGTGTTATTTCAGATCTTAAACTATGAAAGATATCCTAAATTATGAAATGGTTTATATACACTTATATATTTTCCACATCTTCTTCTGGAATCCATGAATTAAACTTTGCAGGCCATCCTTTCCATTTCACTAATACCTCCACTTTCCCACCTTTTTTTTGCCTTTTTTTAAGAATTTCCTCAATTTTATACAAGGTCTCAGTACCTATGTATGCTAATTGCAGTTCAGGTTCATAAAAGAAACCCTGAATTACCTCATTATTGTAATCTTTCAACTCATACATTGGAATATTTTGATTTAATTTACGATTAATTACAGTAAAAATTTCGCCAGACCATTTCTCAGTATATTCTTTGTCGAACATCCTTTTAAGATGACTTATCTTAACCCTGTCTGATACTTTGAATTTAAAAAAATTTTTATTTAAAGTTTGTAAGAGTTTTGGATTTTTACTTTGTTTCTTGACACCAAAGAAACTTCTGGGATATTTCAGATTATCATATTGAAATTTCCAAAGTAAATACTGATTCATCGATGATGCATCTTTTGGACTCATATTTATGGATCTATGGATAGAATTATTGTAACCATAGGTTAGGTCAGACAGAATGTCAATCCATCTTAAGGTTTCCTTTTCACTTAAATATTTCATTATTTTGTTTTTAATAGTTTTAATAACTCTTTCAGCATAATTAGCTTTGGTTTCATAGTATGTGTACACATGTTTTATTTTATTTTCATTTAACAAATTATTAAAGGAATGGTTCTTGTATTCACTTCCCTGGTCAGTTCTTAGAATTTCGGGTTTCTCATCTGTTTCAGTAAGTATTTTTTCTAATACAATTACCATCTCATCCCCCTTTAAGGTTTTTAATGGTGCTGTGTACAAGTAGCGAGTAAATATATCTATGAATACTACAAAATATCCATAGTCATTGTTTTCTGACTTGAATTTGAGCATGTTAGCTGTATCACTATCCCATTGATAATTTTTTGCAAAAGCTAAGACTTTAGGTCTACGAAAAGTCCGTCGAGCTGGGCGAAAAGTTGTATAAGTTTCCTGTTTACTTAACCACTTCTTCAAATATCTAGGGGTTATATGGTACTTTCCATCCCTTTTAATATGTGGATATAATTTACTGTAACTGCTGTAGGCTACTGGACTCCTAATATCATAATAAAGGGTATGAAGATATCTATCGATTTCTTCGTCAGAATTAGAATTTTTTGGTCCATTTTTTAATCCATTCATTTGGTCCGCTCCCTTTTTGAATTTTCCTTCCATTTTTTTTTTTTATTATTTTTGAGAAATAATTTTTTTGAGTGTAAACTCCTGCTTCAGGAAGACCTGGTGGAGGGAGGGGATGAGTAAATTCTGCCTTGTCCTGCGGCTTATTACTGGACTGACTAATTACTGTCTCTTTTCGAGTATTGTGCAAGAAGTTTTCTGAATTAATATTATTATTATTATTTATTATCTTACTGTCTACAAATTCTTTCCCTGTATTTTTTTCAGATTTATTTTCATCCAATGTTTCCTGTTTGCTTTCTGCAATTTTAATGTCCTTTTTACCAGCTAGAAAACTTTTGAAACTCTCATATTGTTCATGTGGTATTACTACGTACTTATTCATTCCAAAATTTTTGCTATGTAATATTTAATTGATAGAAGCAGATTGGTTATTCTTTCAAAGTGTTTTCTTGCTATAATCCTCCTCCCTCTTTCATCAGACTTTATATATTTTTTCAATATTTTTAGACATCTTAAGAATTTTTCCCTTTTGCTCTTAGTTAAAGGAAGCTTGAATACATTATAAAAAATTTCTGCCACTGCCTTCAACTGAGATGAACTTGCATGAATCAATATATTTTTATTTAGGTCTAAATTATTCTCCAATAACAGCAAAATGAAATGTTTAGAGTTTTTAAGGTTTCTAGACATATCGGAACGACCTTATTAGAGGAAAAATGAAAATGATTTTTTCCTATTTATATATAATCGTATGTTCATCAGGAAAAATGTGACTTCTCAGCATGTAAGTTTCAGTGTTTCCAGGTGATAAATCAATCAATAGATAACCAAATGGATGCTGAGTTGCGTCTAAGTAAACCTCTAATAATTTTTTGGACATCCCCAATTGTCGACCAAGCAGTTTAATTTGTTGAATATCTCGAAGATTTTTAAATAAAATAAAGTAATGAGCATTTAAGGATATATCTCGACTATATTTCCCTTGATGAAATAAATTTTGCAAAATTAATATTACACTAATGTTCCTATGGTGAGAATCTCTACTAAAAAGATTTGCTATGAAAATGTTGTTTAGTGCTGAAACCTGCATATCATCTATCACTACTATGCACTGCTCATCATTAGGGTAAGACTTAAAATCCTCTTCTGTAGGTAGACCTTGCCTGTATTCTATATCACTAGTAAAATCTTCCTCAAATTTTTTCTGCCAGTTGTTATAGAAGTAATAAATTTTCTTAATATTTTGTGAAAAGAGTGCACTGGCATTGTTCAACAGCCTCAGAACAAAGGTAGATTTTCCGGATCCGGTCGGACCACATATTATTGAGGTGAATGGGTTCTTCAATAAAAATGGATCCATAAACCTCTGTAGTTTGGCAGTGTACAAGGTGATAACAGTTTGCAGTCCACAGATAGCCAACAACTCTCTGTTTCCAATCAGCTGCAGTAAGTCAAATGAGAAGAAATATTTCACACAGTGTTTGAAAGCTAGCCAGTAGTATGTGTGAGTAATGAAAGCTGTGATTGCTAAGCATCCTCACTGCATCTCATCCAACCCTTTTATATCTGTTTGCTGAATCCAGTGGATTAGTACATCTTCTCAATAATACCATTTTCTCTTCGTTGTATTTCATTCAATCTTATCTGATAAGGATTAGATAATATGGAAATTTTCAGATGTTACATATCTCTTCTTTTTTGCCTTTTTTCTTACAATAAAACAGTGAGTGGATTCAGCTGTGATTATGCAGAATGCACTTGCATGGACGACATGATAACCTGTGTTGGAGTCTCAGCACCCAGGTTCAAATATAGAGCCACAGTAACTATGCTGTATATGGATGCAGTACAAGTAGTGAACTTGCTGGATGTCATAAAGAACTTGCCAAATTTAAAATATTTGAGTTTAATGAATATGAAATACTTCAACTGTAAATGGCTCAAGGAAATAAATAAGGATGTGAATGTGAGAACTAACATGTGTTTGAATTCATCAAGTATCTCTCAATATTCGTCGACTAGACAACCTCTTAAAGAGAAGAGAGTAAGAGAAGATAAGCTCTCTAAGCAAATAGATGAGGTGCTATCCACCTCTTATTGGTCAAAGTTTAATTCTGTCACTGAAATTTCAGAAGGAGTGGAGTCCAATCAGATAAGAGAGGAGATAGATAGGAGCCAGTCTGACCATAAAAAGTCGAATAACAGATCAAATTACAATGAGGAATTGGGAATAGGAAGTGCGAATTATTCAGAATATCCACCAGGAAAGATCTCCACAGGGAAATATAGGTACTTTTGGTGGATTTCACTGACTGTTCTATCTTGTATTGTGGTTGCAATATTAATTATCTCCATCCTGTACCTGTGCAGAAAGAAGTTTATCAGAAGATTACAGGGTAGGAACAATGAGGATATGGATGACAGTGCACTACCATTATCCCAATGTCCTAATGAAGAGTAAGTTTGAATTTATTAACGGTTATGTAAAAGAAATTACACTTTTTAAAGCAATCTTTCTGGCAATGTTCACTATTATCTTGTAAATGTTCCTTCAATCACATACCCGATTCGATTATTATTTGGATATAAATCTTAATAAATGTAAAAAATGTCATTATATTGGATTGCAGCTTATCTATCAACGACCAAAACTCAGTGCATAGGATGGACTCCATTATAGGTAAATCTTATCTAATGTGATCATCTTAATTCAATTAATTTATTTGAGCCTTTTACTGATGTTTTCCTCGTAGAATTTTTATCGTTCGATGTAATGTGACGTCACATGCCATGTAGTGTGACGTCATTCTCTCTGGCTACGTCAGATTATGACGTATATGACCTTATCAAGTACAGGCTTCTGTCGCAAAGGGGTTCTTCTCAATATGTTTTTTCCATTTTCTCAGTGCCGTATGAATTTTTGTGATAACGATGGATAGAAAAAAAATTTTAAATAATGTACTTTCAGTGATTATTTGCATTTATTTTATGTCTGTCAGATGTACTGTATGTGTACAATGTTGGAATACATCCTTTGGGACATCCGTACATGGAATATCAGAAATTGAAGATTTTCGCTATTGCCATAATGCTCAGAGTGTAATAGTGAACTATTATTCATGCAATATTCCTTTTGTGAAATTGCCTGTAGCAATAATAACTAAGACATTCCCATCTGTGAAAATTGTAAATTGGGCGTGTAGAACAGAGTGTTATGTGGATACAAGCAAACTGAAGTTTAAAGTTCGTGGTTGTACTGAAGGTGAATATAGATTCTTAATGTTTCAGTTATATTTCTTAAGAATTTAGAAGTGTAATCTTTATGAATGTATTTAGAAATATGTGTACATTTGTTTCTTCGCCAAAATGAAATTCGTATTCCTATTTTTAATTTTTTTTGTATTAATTATTTCAGTGGACATGGAGAACTCGCAGATTCAACCTTCTAATGAGATACGTTCAACTGATTCCATAACTGAGGATCATGTGAATGTGGAATCATCAAGACCTTTGTATGGACTCTTTGTTCTGCCAGTTTTAATCATATCTATTGGAATATGTGTAGGATATATCAGACACTTCATGTTGCATCGTGTAAGAAATATTATCAGAATGGTTGATGATTATATGATTTCAAATGATGATGATCCAGATCAAACTCCAGTTAAAGTGTTAGATATTCAGGATGCCTTGTCAACCTTCGACTACGACTCTACTGATGAACTAGCCTGGGATGACAGTATTGAGCGCAATGCTCAGGATATAGTGAATAAACTGGAGGAAAGTAAAGATGATTCCAATTCATCCTTGATTATTGACGTTAACTTGGATGATTATTTAAAGTTATTTCCAAAAATTCCAGATCAGATCCACAGCACTCCAAAATCTAAAAAAAATACCAAGGATGAAGAGAGAGAACAAACAAAAACGTCTTCCTCCTTAGCAAGATCCAGAAGCACACCTTCGCCAAGTCGGGAAAACAGATTTGAAACAGGTCCTGATCACTTTCCATCCTTCAACATTTCAATCTCTGATTCTAGTGATGAAAATTTTGATGAAAATGATTCCAAAAAAAGTCAAAGTGACATTTCAAAGGAATCTGACATTCTAACGGAAATGAAGGAAGTGAGTAGGACAAGATCTGGGAAGAGGTACAAATAATTAGGACACAGTAAAGTCACATGTTCGTATATATATATGTAATTTATTAGCAACAATATCAAAACTGAAATAATATCATAAGATGTAATTTTCTTTCTATTGTACAGATTACTACCTTTGGATACTAGAGTACATAAGAATATGTTTCATTCCATAAACGTGAATTTTGAGAAGGAAGAAAGTTACTTGTAATTTTTTTTTTTAAAAAAAAGTCTGCGTACTGGGTATGTTTAATTAATGAACATGTTTTTCTGAAACATAGCAAGTATCATGTAATGTTAAGAATATTTACCTGAATATATATATATATTAATGCTGAATATATGTAATAATTGCAATTAAGTTTGTGTTACATTGATTAATAAAATAGATACAATACTCTGAAAATATTACTTCGAAGCACTGGATGAGGATATTATAATAGAACAGTAAATACAATATATTTAAAACATACATGAGTACATTGTAACAATACCTTCGTCATTACAAGGCGTTCAATACTTTTTAAAATATTTTCTCTACACATTATTAAATTACATGTATATCAATAAGGCAAGTTAATTTAGAAAATCGCATCGGATTGGGTGTCTTTGAACGGTTTACTCTGCAGAACTGCACAAGAGTGGGGAGAGTTTTGAGAGCAGAGATTAAAGCGCTGTAAGAAGTAAATGAGCAATATGATTTCGGATGAAGCGTACACATAGCTTCTGTGCTGAAAGAGGCAGCAAGTTCAATGCGAGTTTTCATATATTGGGTAATGCAATAGAAGCAGTCACAATATACAAATTGATTCTTTACAATGAGGGTATTAATTTCAGATAGGCAATATCTCAGTGCAATACAAATGATCTTATTTCATGCTGCTGCATGTATTTATCATATATAATGTCAGATTATTGGTACAAAGTGACTGCATGGGGTTTTTTTCATTTTTTACCAGGATTAAACTGGGCGCATGAATATTGCTGGTAAATCACCAGTTTCTATTACAGCTAAACAAGCAGTACACTCCAAAGGTTCTTTCCTTTCTTTTTGTAATAAATAAGCAGCACATACAGTACAGTAAAAGTGCCCACAGGTCGTAATAAAGAGAAGACTTAGCTCAAATTTAGCAACACAAGAACTACAGGTCATATCACGAGCCCTGGCATAATAATATTCTTCCCATTCGTTGGATAAAGAACTGTCAATATCATTGGGAAGGCGATTTAACATGAAAGCTGCTGCAAAGGCTTTGAAAAGATTCCCCTCTGTTAGACTATTTATGAGGTCTTGCTCATAGTTTCTATTTATATAAGTTCCTGTGGGCACCCATACAAAGACTGATGTGGCATCTGATTTTGACATGTTACATAATAAAGGTTTTGTGAAATAATTATCAACCAAATTAACTCTGCACATTGGACATCGCCTCTTCTTCTTCCCATCATTTTTCCAGATTCGTGTGAGTTCGCATGCACAATCTGGACATGTGAAATGCGAACAAGGGTTAGTGATCACAATTCTTTCCCTCTCAAGGTATTCAGAGCAGATACAACATCTAATAGTTTCCAATTCGTCCGAGAAATAATGAACAAAATCCGGATATTTTTGTCTGTTAAAAGAGAATAAAAGCCCCTGTTAGGATATACTAAGGTAAAAAAAATTTTTTTTTTTTTTGTGTGTGTGTGTGGATTCATACAGTCTTTTGAGGTACAGTAAGAGGAATGTGTGCATATTCAAAAATTAATTTGAAAATTTACAGCATCCAGAATGAGGTTTAAACAATTAAATCTTATCAAGAGAGGTTAAAGTAAATATTAAAAAATTGTTGTCGAAGATTCACATTAGATTAAAATAATAAAAAATTATTAACTCACGCAATAAAGGCTGGTATGGCATCATTCAATAACAACAGAATGACAAAGGCCTCTCGAAAATTGTTGCCGTCTACCATTGACACTAACTCCATCAGAGTAACTGTTTTGCTGATGATCAGATGAGGATGATAAATATCGCGTTTTCTGCCAAGAAAAACATTCATGATAGTTTCCATTTTTCCTTGGTTTTATTTCTATTTCTCCTTGATTTGAACTAAAATTAACACTATGTCCTCCTTGAGCATTGAAAACTAAACCTTGGGCTGGATCATCAAACTTCCTGAGGATGGATTCACAATGTGCTCCTTGAGTAGTGAATACAGATCACCAAAACTGTTGACACTTTTATAAGGAATAAAATGGAAGATATCCCTACTTCTTCAATCTCCATATGCTGTCATATGTATGTAGTGCCATCAGAATTATTTACAAATTTTCTAGAGTAGCTACAGTGTATTAGTTGTATGTACAAAGGAATGTTTCTGATTTTTTTCACTTCAGATATTAAATTGGAATGTTCTCGTTAACCTCACCCCTGCAAAGATTTTCTGGAGATGTTCTGCACTCCTCACAGCTATTCACGTCATGGCCTACTCTGTCCTCATCCAAAATGCAGGGCTCACATGTATAAATTTCAGAATATTCACTATACATCTTCTGTGCAACCTTAATGAATTCATCCCATTCATTAAATTTGAAAGACATGCCTTGTGCAGTGGGATATTTCTTCCCATTTGCTGTTTTCCATAATCTAATGGAGACATTTCTGTAAGGAAATGCACAGGAAACGTAAAGGCCTGATCCTAGATAATAACTGGAGTCGACTTCCTTATTTCCTTTGGATATTTTTTGAATAGCACTCATGATGAATTCTACATAATGCAAGATGACCACCAATTTAGGTACTGAGAGTCTTATGCCTTGATTTTTGACCTCACCATCTTCCCATTCCTTCAAATATATATTCTGAATAATTCCTTGATCACCTTGATATATGACATACTTCTTTGCACCAAGGTGAAAAGTCCTTTTAATGAAAGGTGCAGGTGCCTCAATGTTTGAGGTGAGAGCAGATTGGGGTTCAATGTATTCAGAGGGTGGAGCATTACTCATGAGAAGAGTTGAAAGCGAGTCCTCTACACTGTCAGATATCTTGCTAGTAGATGTAAGAACCAAAGACTTCTTGCTCTTGTTCCCTCCCACTCCATCACCTTTGCGCTTCTTTGATCCATTGTTAGATTTCACTACAGCTGCCTCAGCCATTGTAGAGATGATATATTCAGATAGGTTAGAGGTAGTTATTAGAAGTAAAAGCTTCCAATGTCGGTTGGATGAAATTAGGCAATAGATGGGGTTTATATAGATATAGTTCATGAGGAGTAGGCCAATTACAAAGAGACAAATGCAGTTGTTACAGCTTGAACCAATGAGATCGCAACATGCATTAAAAAGCTGATAATGCAGTTATTATTTGCAGTGGCAGCAAAAAATTTATTATTAATTGCTTATTATTGCATGTTCAGCGTTTTCAGGTTCATCTAGTGCAAAAATAGAGAGAAAGATCTATAAAAAAATAAGGATTTGAGAGGTGATGCAATCTTGTGAAAATCTGACTAAGTAGATTCATAATGAACAAGTTCAGACTTGTTACTATTTGACAAGTAGGTTGCATTATAATTTGATAAAATGATTCAATATCTGTGCAGATTGCATCAGATATTGACTTACTTGTCGTTATTGACAGAGATATTGAAAGATAATGGAGAATGAGCATACTGGTGAGAGAAAAAAGGATACATATATGTATCTATGAAGTATAAAGATGATAAAAGTTGAGCAATGGAAGCTATTTCTAATTTCATTAGGAGATATTGAGGAAATTTAGATGAAGTCCTGATATCTTTCCTCCAAAGATTACCAAAGATAACATATTGACAAATTTGATTAGAGATATACGTGTACTATAACATATTGAGTATCATAATGTACATCAATAAGAAGATTTCTGAATCATGCAGGCACTTGAAAATAGGACAAATAGCAAATTGAAACATATTGGGATGTCTAGCTGTAAGCACTTATTGACCTGATAGTGTTCAAATATATTTGACCAAATAAATTTTTAAAAAATTGAGGTTGAATGAACACGTGTATGCTTACATATTGAGCAATGTATTCTAGATCAAAACACCAGCAAATTATTTCTCAATCATCTAGGCATTTGATTATAGGAAGAGTGTGAAATATAAACATATTGAGGATGTCTAGTTTAATGCACTTAGTGACATAGATCAGATTAACAAGACCCAGTATAAGCTTCAATATTTATTTCAATTTTTTTTACAGCAAATGATAATTAAGAAATGGATTTAACATTAAGACAAATGCACAGTAGGGTGAATGCTTCTGATGCTCCTCCATGGGGATGTCGTAGGTCTCCCACTCAATCAGATTAAGGTTACACCATGGACAGATGACCTTATCCCCTTCACCAGAATAATAGAAACCAGCTTTCACATATCTCTGAGGATGAATTGGATGAGACTTGGGCCAAGTCGAAAATGTAGATATTCTGTCATCATATCTAAAAAATCCATCTGTAGGATGAACTTTAGATTTCGTATCTGATCTGGGCCCTCTCAGATCCGATGATCTTTGTGGTCTTGCATCTGATCTGTCAGTGCTTCTGCCTGAAAGATGTAGACCTGCTGCTAGATGGCCTGTTTTTTCAAATTTACTCTTGCTACATAGAGCAAAACCTCTAAATTCAGACCTCCTACCCTTAGTGTTAGTAGCATCAGATTCATTAAGATTATCAGCAGTCAATCTGAATGAATAACCGGGTCTGGAGGCAGGTTTGCAGATATCTGTAGTTGTTTCAGATTGCATTGACATTTTAGTGCTTGCATGTTGCAGATATTTTAACTTCTAAATGATATTTGAGAATTCAGGGATGCTTTTATATATAAATTCAGAGAAAAAATTTCTGCTGAGAGCGATTTTTTGCCAGTCCATTTATAGTAATTATCAGAATCTCAGCAGGAGAGAAAAAAGATTTCTTAAAATGAAAATTTTGAGAAAAAAGGAGGACTTAAACTAATGCAGTTATCCTACTAGTTGATTACATTCAATCCGAAAATTGATATATTAATGAGATAAGTGTCGGATGTAACAGTTCTTGGATGTGTTAGATTGGGGTGTTTCCAAATTTGAAAATATATTTTGATGTATTGTACCATTGACAAGAATAAACAGCATGATACAGCAGTATTGCTAGGTTCACATAAAGCAGTAATGGTTGGCTCAGTATTGCATCATCACGAGTCTCTCTTCAGTATTGCACCATCACCAAGCAATACCTACCATCAACAGTGATCTAGATCATTTTCCGATCATTTCAGATCAATTTTTACGACTTATGTCGTTCGATTGACTCAAAGAGTACTACTGTTGCTTGTTATGAAAAGTGTGTGTGCCTGTTTTCTAGTTTTCTTTTTACAAATTATCTTGTGTATTCTTGCTAAACTGTAACCATATTTGTTGGCAAGTGAACGAAAACTTAATTATTTTGTTGGTGACTTAAAATATAATTGTAATTTCGGAGTTAGTAATCTCATTTTAACAGTTAGGTAAATAAACTGTTTGAGTTTTAAAGTGAATCAATATCATTTTATTATTATATTGTCCCAGCCAATTGGTTATTGGTTGAAATCTGGGAGAAAATCCCTACAGAGAAAAGCTTTACAGGAGAAAAGCCCCACATGTTTTGATACCCAATAGAAAAGCCATACACCAGTTTTCAAGATAATGGAGAAAGTCTTATACATCATGAGTAATTTTCTTATGAAAGAGTTGCTCATCATTTAAAGGGGTATTACAATTGCTATTCAAACTACCTGGTGCTGTAATTTCCAAACCCAATGTCCCTTGTAGTTTTAGGAACAATTAAAATTATTTTATTAAAAGGTACTATGTTGCCATTACTCAACCTTTTAGAAGATAACTAGTCAAAATGAATACGGCTAATGAGGGCTGAACATTGCAGTGAAATCTTCAACTACAAATGGAGGTGTAACCAGCTTCATTCCAGAATTATCACAAGCAATTGAACTTTGTGTTTTTTGCCGATTGAGATTTGTTTACTTTGTTGGCATTCATATTGCAATAAATATGCTCTTTCTTCTGTTATTTATATTGTGAATATTAAAACCTTTTGTTTTTTATATTTTTGTTAACAGCACAATAAATGTGTAATCTATATAATAAATACTAAAACAACAATAAATGTAAAATATTAACAGGATGCATAATTTTGAAACAGTACATGTTTATACTTTGTCCCGTATGAAAAGGGCTTTCATACATAGTCTCAAAAATGGTGTGGAGCTTGAAATTGAAAGGAGTCAAGGATGTATATTTTACTTTAATGAAAAACTGGTGCAAGATATTTTGAAAACTGAGTAATTCTTATTTCTGTAACTGGATTATTTTTACTTATTTATTTATTTATTTGGGGTTTTACATCACTTTCAACACTGTAAGGTCATATCACAACGGGTATTTGGAAGGGCAGAGGAAACCAGTACAAACAGTTCGGTAGGGTTCTGTACTGTAAACTGCTGACCAACGGCAAGCAACTACCAGCTTTCTCACTTGAGGCTGTGACAGGGATTTAACCCTGGCCTCAATGGTGGGAGGCGAGCTGGATTATTTTACACACACATGAAATGTGTATTATGCTTGAACTTCAGGAGTCAATAATTTTAGGCCTTGTGAAAGGAATTCTGATATATATAGACATGTTATAAATGATATTTTGAAACACTTAGCCAGACACTGGTCTACCACATTATCAATCTAATGTACCTATACATTAGGTCTTTTTGAACTTGAACCTTAGCTGATAGGTTAAGGGTTTATCCCTTGAGTTTATCATTAACCCGGTGAAGAACAGTCATATTTGGCCCCACTGTTAGGGCAAGGTGTACTAAGTCCTTCATCCCTCCAACATAATGGGTTCATATTAAAAAATTCTTAGCTAATGAACTATTGTACATCACTGAACACCCATACCACACTTAGTTGTTACTTCAGGCTCCAACCACATGCCTGTTAAATTATTTCATTGGTAATTCATAAATAGGTCAGTGTATTACCCTGGGTAGGAATGGTAACAATGTAAAAACTTTATTGGCAAAGTAGGATAATACATTTAGAACAGATTTCCGATATACTAGTATGTATATTATCATTTTAAGATACCACTTTAAATTTTACATTTTATTTTAACAATCTCAATTTGCTAAAGTTTGAAGTTGCTGTTTACATTATTTTTAGATCTGTACAAAGTTAATCAGGCACAGTAAACACAGAAAGCTAAATGAAGCTACCATAAACTTAAGAAAAGAGGCCATACTTGATGTTGGATTAATTTGAACTACTGGTTTATTTCATTGCACATTTTAAATTCAGTATGTAGACGAGTAAAATTTTTGGTTGTTATTCATTGTCAGAATACACCAATAGACCATCCATAAGACTTGTATGTTTATTTATTTATTTGGGGTTTTACTTCGCTTTCAACACTGTATAGGTCAAATCACGATGGGTAGTTGGAAGGGCAGAGGAAACCAGTACATACAGTTCATCAGGGTTCTGTACTGTAAACTGCCGACCAACGGCAAGCAACTACCAGCATTCCCACTTGAGGCCCTGCTGGGGATCAAACCCTGGCCTCAGAGGTGGGAGGCTAGAGAGTTACCACTCTGCCACCGTGGCCCCATAAGACTTGTATGAGTGTTACAGTTACATCAAATCCCACTGCGTTAAAAATTATACTAAAATATTAAGATGGATCTGAAAACAGTTAATTTGCTCAGTACCTTAAATAATTCTTGAATATCAGCTGTTTTGACTCATGCAAATTTGAAAATTTCATCACCACACTCCAATCCCTAAACAGAAAGCTTGTAGAAGTCAAAGCCTGAAACTATTTGAAGCTTATTGGTAAAATGTTTGTTTTGTCTATATTACAGTCAATCTTTAATAATCTATCATTTGTGTATAGTATTAGCACAGAGATATGTAATCAGTTTTTAACTATTACATTATGTTCATATCATATAAAGCAAATGAAAAACATTGTTATTTGACAAAAAAGGACATAAATATGAAATGGAAAAGGTCCCATCAAGGATATAAAGAATATCTTCAGTGCTTCTTTTTTGTTATCTTACAAACTAATTCAATCTGAAATTTAACAAATTTGTTATAACTGATCTAATCTTTCCTTGGCCTTCCTCTGTTCCTCTTTTATATCATTCTTCATCTTTTCAATTGCAGTATCAAGTTCATGTGGATCATTGATGTTTGCTAAAGTGGAGCCAAGAGTGAACAGATCAAATGCTAAGCTGCCGACAACCAATACAGGACCAGCAACTTTTGCAACCTTTCCCGCTGTTTCAGCTGCTCCAGCTGCTACCTTGCCTCCATTTTTCAAAGCAACATTAAATCCTTTAGCAGCACCTTTCCCTAAATGTTTTCCAATGGCATTGGTGGCAACTTCAGCCACATCTTTACCAACTTGAGCCACTTTAGCTTTTGATGCAGCATTACATGCACCATTAACCCATTTGGCAACAGACCCACACACTTTCATGCCCTTTGCCTTAACACATACTTTACACACATTACTGGAACATTCAATTGCGACGTAAGACATGATTTTATCAAACACTATTTTTTCCAAGCAATCCATGTTCTGATGAGATGTCTGAATCTCATAGACAGAAAAATCAAGTTCTTTTGAAACTTTTTCTAACTGTTTCTGCACATCTTGTTTCCAGGAATTTGCTTTATAGCTTTTCACGGTACTACCAACGCCTGTAAAAATATACTTCTCCTGTAACATGTTTATAAATTCTGATTTGCTTATTTGCTGGAAAATGGAAAACAGCAATTAGAACAACCTCGGAAAGAAATTCTTATTTATGCTGATATTCAATCAGCTATATTTTATATTTATGTGAATTTGAAGGCTTTTTATACAATTTCCTTTTGTACTGCAGTAAATAGACCATGCGTAGTAGAAATCTTTTATGTCAAATGAAAGGGATAAACAAACATTATAAAATATAACAAAGATAAAAAATCCTTTTACTAGTTTTAATTTTTTTAACTAATTTTAATTTGTTCTGGAACATTTATGTTTAAATCTTGTAGCCAAATTCTTGAAAAATTTACATCAAAAGAATTTGATTACTTTAATCATCAATATAATAGGAAAACTTCCCCAAAATACCATGAATGAAAATGACAATATTATACGAGTGGGTAGCAATACTCATCAATTGTCAATCTTCGTGAGTGATATATTTTTTCTGTATGTGTCAAGTAAGGAATGTTTTACTTTTATTATCCGCCATTTTGAATGAAAAAAAAAATAATAAAATAATTTGGTATTTAAAGAAATAATACAGAAACGCTGTTATAGATATAAAGACCCTGTAAATATCAAGGTTAAATAGCTAACCTGAGATTTTTTGGCAATTTTTGTGTTTTAAGGTTAAACATGTCCAGAAATATCAAGGAAAAATCAGCACTTAGTGATGAATTACTAAATCTATTTTTTCTTGGTAAGGTGCACTGGTTAATAAAAAAAGAGTCACAGCATGTATATCACCCTATTTAGGATAAATATGGCTGTGGTGGATAATAAACATGTATACACTTTCTTATTCCAGCCATTTTTAGCATTTTGAATAAATGTGTTTTTCCAAATCAAATTAAATCAGATATATATTTTATTTAATTGCTACTTATGACCAATGGCATTTCCTATCTTGCCAAACTAGCATATAATTGTGATCCATCTGACAACTATGACTGAAATAAACAATCAATTATAATTTGGAAGAGAAGGGCTACTTTGTTTTTGTGTTACCTCACTGGATTAACTTCTCTCTGTGTTTGATCAAAACCACATTTATCAATTTAATGTTCAGTTTATGTGAATTTGATTATTAATTGCATTAAATTGTTATATTTTAATTGCATTAAATTGTTATATTCAAGGAAGAATGCTTACCTGATACTACAGCTCCACCGATACCAATAACAACTAATGGCAAGGCCACAGGGACAATCAACGAAACCAAAGCTACAATGCCAGATGCCGTTCCTATGCCGGATAAAGTTAGACCAGCTCCATCATGAATGTGTTTGTTTTTTCGTACACGCTCTTGAAGTTTAGTCAGAGTGTTGAGACTTTGACTACACAACCAGTAAAATTGTTCCTCTTTTTGCCTGACTTGAGTTCTGCTTCTATCAAACTCACCCATTAAATCATGGTTTATTATATTCACTTCCTTCCTGACGTTTGGGTTATTTACTGTAAAATAAAGCACAAAAAACTATTTCATTTTTTTAGATATCATGGAATTAAACAGCATGTTAAGAGTTGGTTTAACTGTCATTAAAGAACTATTTTCACCCAACCAAGAATAAAATGGGGGTTCCATATTCAGACCAAAATTTAGGGAATAGTGTATGTTAGGAAGCCAAACAGATCCACTCCAGACAGATTCTGTCCCTATATTTTTACTATATTGCTGTTATGACCAATCATATTAAAATTGCACAGATTGGATTTGAGCAAATTGACAAACTGGAGCAGTTATATGCTTGCCATCTCCTAGCTGTGAATTTTATTTCAGGCAAATCAAGAAGATCTGGGATATAAACCTATGCTGCAGTCCTTCTACTCTTTTCAAAATCAGGTAGAAAGGAAAGATATCAGGTTAAAAATGCTGGGAACTCCAAATAAGGTCGATTAGGTAATTTTAGAATAGGTTCTCAGACTAAATGGTGGTTCCTAGTGTGATTCCAAGTGTCTAGATGCATTCAAAGTTTCCAATTTTTTATCGCACTTTTTGGCACTTCTCTGGCATATTTGGGGCTTGTGCCCAAGTGGTGTCCGAGTAGAGTATCAGCCCTCACAATACTGGCTCCAGTGAGCAACATAGCTTGGATAGTTGGATACTGTGGATGTATTTCACATAAATAATGATAAAAGGGAACTCTTTGGAAAGTTGGTGAATGACACAATGTAGGATTAAAAAGAGGGGAAACAAATCAAATAGACAACTTATTTGGAACTTCACTTGTTTCTTTTACTTTTCCTTAGTTCCTCACAGATGAATTTATGTTCATTACTTGTACTTACAAAGATAAAATGTATCATAATTTTACTTACAGAGATGTCTTATTTCACCAAGCTTCTCAGCCGCTGTTCTTCCACAGTTGCCTACCAACAAGAGGGTCTGATATTGCCCTATTCTCTTTGAAAGATCTGTAAAAGTTTGTGAAATACGTAAAAATAAAATAATGTCTGTTTTTTATGGGTCTATTTACTCCAAAACTAATGAATCGGTGTCTTGAAAGTATGTTCTGTCCAAAGGAAGAGCTGATTAATTTTGATACTCATGTGGATTATATTCTGGAAACCAGAAATCCTGAAGGTCCCCTGATGAAATCTGAAACAGTATTTACCAAAGGTGCTAGCAAATCGCATGCTTGCATTGGGCATATATGTATATTTTGAATATTTGAATTTGGTTAGTGTTCTCTGTGAGATTTTTCTATTTATTTCATTAACTGTTAGTTGTGTGCAATTTGCAAAAGTACTTTTCAAAACAAGCAGTATCAATGGTTTAACATGTATAGCAAAATGTACTGATATATATCATGTTATGTTAGTAATGTTATGTTTACTGGTTTTATCAGAGCAAACTTACAAAGCCCTTTATCCGCTTGGTCTCTGCAATAGCTTTGTCTTTTTTTTCTGTTGGAATTATGCAGTTATTGAATTAATATGCATTCATCATGTGTTTACACATACTGTATGAATGATATACTACTACCTTTGTGCATAAAATTATTTTACCCATTTTTATTTGCTTTAAATCGAAAAATACTTACCAGGAAGCCAACAGTATGCCATGGTAGCCTTTCCTTTGGCTGTAGTTTTCCAGATTTTATGCTTTACCTTTAATGCTCATTCTGTAACATATATATCTTGTTACTTCATGTAATTTATATTACAAAAGCTTTCCAAATGTCATACACCAAAAACTTTATCACGAGTGATGATAACAACATTGCATGAGTGTGTTAGGTTTTAATCTTCCTGAGTGATGTGTATTTTCATAAAGGTCTTATGAGGAAGGCTTTACCTTTATTATCCACAATTTTGTATGCAAAAAATGACAAAACACAATACGTAATAAAAAAAAGCTGAAAAACCATTTAGCAGTAAATATAAATAAAAACCAAGATTGAACTTAAGATGTCTTCACCATTTTTATATGAACTTTCAATGCAAAAGGCAGTGTACATGTAAAATACCTTTCCAATAAATTACATAAAATGTTCGCAGGTAAAGTATTATCCAAAATATTGACAAAAATGGCACTTGTTAAAATATTATGCAGAATGAGTGGCACTTGAGTATAGAAAAAAATATCCCCCCACTTTATGTCTCCTTTTTGGACAAATATAGCTCCGGTAGAATAACCAAAATACAATATTATTATTAGTCTATTGGTCTAATTTATTGTCTCAATTTAATGAAGCACACATAATGTATGAACACAGGAGCAGATTTCACAAAGGTTCTCAGACTTAGCCTGGACTGAGGCTAAGTCAAGGACTTAAATCTAAGCCTTTTGTCTTTGCTTAGTCCTGAGTGTCAGTAGATTTCACAAAGGGTGACTCAGCTAAGTCCAAGCTTACCATATAACCACAGTGGTTTTCTATGACTTGTGACCCTTTATATATAGCTAAAATATTTTAGTAATGACATATATCCTTTGTTTAGCTCATTTCATCTTTGGAAAAAATGCTGTTTTTCAATGGAAAATCTTGTAATCACAAAAATATGTGCAAAGATTAATTTAGGGAGGTGCTCTATACATTTATTCTTTGTTCTTTTTCTCAAACATTTCAAATTTTGAAGTGAGAAAAATATACAGCAGCCATATTTAAATCTCTGTTTACAAAAGTTAATCCAACTCCTAGGTAGACTTAGCAAAACTTAGACTTAGCAGATTTGTGACACCCTCTCAGTCTAACACCACAGACGTATTTTTAGATAAATATTTAAACTTTAAGTCTAAGTCCAAGCTAAGTTATTTTGTGAAACCGACCCCAGAAGAGTTAACTATTGTAATGTATCCAATATTTCATTTGAAAAAAAGAACAAAAATATAATTTAATATATTATTGCAAAAATGAGCAGGCCCCGTATTCATGAAAAGCCAGGTCTAAGGCTTAAATCTAGTCTTAAAGTTAAGACTTTTGTCTCAGTTTTGTCTTAAAACCATATTCACAAAGGATGACTTAGGTAAGTCCAAGATTATCAAATAACCACAGTGGTTTTCTGTGTTATTTGACCTTTCTTTTCTCTTCAAACTATACTATTGGTGACATATATCCTTCATTTAACGCATTTTATCTAAGGAAAAGTGCTGTTTTAAAATAAAAAATCTTGTTACCACATATAACCTTCATAAAGATGGTTTTAGTGAGGTATTCTGTATAATTATACTTTATTTACAACCATTTTAAATTTTGAATTGGAGAAAAGTTTATGACAGCCATATTTAAGTCCTCTTTACAAAATTAAAGCCCACTACCAACAAGTCTTAAAGTTGAGCCCTTGGCTAAGCCTAAGACTGGTCTTAAATTCTTTGTGAATACCACTAAGCCTAAGACAAAAGTCTTAGCAGTTTTTTAGCAAGAAACTTGAGACAATCGTCTCAACTTTAAGTCTAAGCCCTGGCTAAGACCTTTTGTGAATACGGGCCCAGAAAAATTAAAATACAATATAAAACTTTATCATAAAATAACAGCTTAATAAAATGGCCAAGAAGAGAAAAGATAAATGAGATTAATAACAAAAATATGGATATCACAAAACACTGACAGACAAGAGTACATGCCACAATAAATGAACACAAATTATTAATAAACAATATAAAAGAGACACAGAGAATAACTAAACTTTAATGACAAGCCAACTTCTTTTGAATAATTAATTATCAAGAAATGAATGTTAAAGTTTAGAAATTAATTAATGTTATGTCATTTGATCAAATAAATCAACAATAGCCTTCGTTTAATAACCACATTCTTTTCTACTTATTTCGTATTTACAAATGCTTGATGTCTTCATTACACTTAGAACTTTCATTTAGAAATAATTACAAACACAGTCAAAAGAATATTTTGAAGAAATCATTTAATAAATAAGCAAGAAAGAATGTATCAATATATGTACCTTCTTCACAGAGAAAATCCCTATGCTATCTTATTTGTAGTCAAATATGGTATTTAAGTTATTTATATTATTCAAGCTTTTATACCAATTTCTGTTTATAATCGAAAACCATGGGAATTTTCGGTGTAATAAAACACACTCTGTCACTTTGCCAATACAGTAAAAACTACGGTAAAAACAAAATGGTATGGTATATTCATAAATGAATTGAAAATTGTAAAATGACTTGATATTCATAATAATCAAATTGTAAGTAATGAGATGCACAAATGTATTTATATTAGATACAACATGCTAGGGACTGTAACGTCGCAGGTAACATGAGTCATATAACACCAACAAACAAAGAAGGGGGACTGAGAGTTACGGAGGAGGGTGGCTTTGTTGTGGAAAAGAGGCCTAAGTACAAAGGCTGCCAGCGACTTTTGCATTTAAAGTGTTTGTCACAGAAATGAAGTATACTTTAGGAAGGAATAGGGCTTGTGACCACGTTTACTAACAGAGTATCACAGAGACAGGACAACACCACCCATCACTAAAAGATGGAGGAATTCAAAGGTTACCCTAAAATAAGTAAAACACCGGTGTGTAAACAAATTATCAATAAAAAGTTTAAAATAATAAATGAAATAGGCAGACATAATGAAAAACATAAAAACATGGACTGCTACACAGATAAGTGTATCAGTTGTAGCCTCAAATCTCTCTAAAGTATGTGAGGAGGGGGTAGGGGTTCCATTTTTTTTGCACAAAAGCTTCTCAAATACAATAACCTTTCTCTGAGTAGGATTATATTTGATGTTATCCCTGGCTGGACTTTGCTTAGTTACACATGGAGGTAGATTAGATTACTTTCTTTATCGTTTTTGGTACTCAGTCAGTAAATAAGATCTGCATAGAAATGGTACTTTGACGAAAAAGATGAGATCAGTTTTGCTAAAGGAGCTGGGCAGAGACATAATGGTTAGGACCCTTAACTGATGCCTGTGGCACTCCATATTTTAAGTCTTAAGATCAGATACAGATTTGTAAACCTTCATGGATTGACATCAGCAGACCCAAAATATATAAGGGCAGCACTGATAAATTATGTATGGTCTTGAGGCGGCCCAGGAGCATGAAATAGTCAATTCTGACAGAGGCACAAGAGAGGTCCAGAAAAATAAAAGTACAACTGCGTATCATTTCTTTTTTGAAGCTGTTCCACCTTTGCAAGCCGATCATAAACCTTGTTCCCGATTGGAAACATTCAGAAACTAGGGGTGTGGTTTTAGATACCTGTAAAATCGCACCATGATATCTTTACAAAGTTCACAACAGGTATGTGAACCTTAAAGATCGACTTAAGATGAAAAAGAAAAAGATAGGTTTAAGATTGCTGTAAGATGGAAAAGATTCCGTTGTGATAGTTAAGATGTGTTCAAACTGCTGTAAGATAAAAGAAATGACTGTATAAGTAAAAACATAGGTTTAACATAGATTTAAGATGATAAAACTCTGATGGGGATCAGGAGCAGTTTGCAATATTTTCAAACGGTTAAATATTGTTACAATAAACCCATCAGGAAGTACCTTATGTACTCTGGGTTTACAATGGCTATAAGATCATTGAAAAGGTCTACCTCCCGTGTTGACAATTTGCAGGTTCTTAAACCTATCATAACGCATTATTGCCAAGGTGTAACCCTAATATGTAGAAACGGCATTTCTGTGGATTAGTACCACCTGTGGGTTGACTTGCATGATTTGTAATTTGAGAAAGAAGTGCCTTTGAACAACTTCAGAAAGCAGTGGAAGGCCTAGGGGAGTTTTGTGGTTTGTTTTATTTTTTAAAGTGATTGTTTTTGATATAGCCTCTTAAATGAATCTCTATGTACAAAATATTATTAGTTAAGATTTTCATTCAGAATAATTTGCATTCCGACTCAACCTAATCAATTTAGGTCTTCACATTTCTTCTGAGATGATTGATACAATAAAAAACTTCACAAATAACATATATAAAACATTTAAAGAGAAAACAGTTAAAAGTACAGAGACCAGGAAGGGATATATACAGAGCCCAGGAAGGGACATAGAACCGTTTTCTTTGCATTTTTCTATCTCGTGCCCATGAGATAAGAAGTTGTGGCCACAAGTTAGCACCTCATTACCACAAGTTAACAACTCATTACCACAAGTTGACAACTCTTTACCACAAGTGAGAAAGTCGTTCCCACAAGTTAGAAAGTCGTTACCACAAGTTAGAAAGTCATTACCACAAGATACTAACTCGTTCCCACAAGTTAGCAAAGTCGTTACCACAAGATACTAACTCATTCCCACAAGTTAGTAAAGTCGCTACCACAAGATACTAACTCGTTCCCATTACCACGAGATGCTAACATGTTCCCACAACTTAGCAAAGTCATTACACTAGATACTAAGTCGTTCCCACAACTTAGCAAGTCATTCCCACAAGTTAGCAAGTCATTACCACAAGATAGCAAGTCATTACCACAGGTTTTACTAAGTCAAGCTTTTATGCCAATGTACAGGCAATTTCTTTGTCTATGATGCCAACTTATATAGCGGCCACCCATCTACTAGCATACCATTCAAGTGTACATATCCCTGTATGCCTCCAGAGCTCGGTTCCAGTAACATGTTTCCTGTTACTTTACAAGTGAAACTTTCATACCATTATGGTTATCATTTTATCAATTTTAATGGTTATTCTTCCAAGTTATCTCATTAGTGACTTAGTGTCATCTACTTCTTCTTACATGTATACTTCAATACTGTCTTTTAGAGGTTATGGGAATGAGACAGTATCTTGTGGTAATGACTTTGCTTACTTGTGGGAACGAGTTAGTATCTTGTGGTAATGACTTTGCTTTTCTTGTGGGAACGAGTTAGTATCTTGTGGTAACGACTTTCTAACTTGAGGTAACGACTTTCTATCTTGTGGTAACGAGATAAAAAAATGACAGGAAAACAGTTCTATAGCCCAGGAAGGGACATAGAACTGTTTTCCTGGCATTTTTTTCATCTTGCTACCACGAGATAGTAAGTCATTCCCACAAGTTAGCAAAGTCATTACCACAAGATACTAAGTCGTTTCCACAAGATAGAAACTCATTCCCACAAGATAGTAAGGCGTTTCCATAAGGTAACAAAGTCATTACCACAAGATACTAACTCGTTCCCACAAGTTATCAAGTCATTACCAAAAATACTAAGTCATTCCCACAAATAAGCAAGTCATTACCACATTATAGCATGTCATTACCACAAGATATAAAGTCATTCCCACGAGTTTTACTAAGTCATGCCAATGTACAGGCAATTTCTACAGAGGTCACCCATCTACTAGCATATCTTACATAGGCTTTTAGTGACCTTCAGAGGTCGCATGTTTCCCATTACTTTACATGTCCAACTTTTATACCATTATGGTTATTGTTTTAGCAATCTTAATGGTTATTCTTCTTAGCTATCTACCCAGTGACCTTCAGAGGTCACCTACTTATTATTACAGGTATATTGCTTTGTTGTCTTTTAGAGGTACCTGTTATGGCACTTTTCTTCGTCTTTCTAAGATATTTTAGTATGTTACATTGAATTGGGTGCTTTTTGGTACGTTTTCTTACAAAAAAATACCATTTTTGCCCATTTTCTACATTCTTCTAGTATGGGCATGGGTAGACTTTCCTCAAGTCCTTTTGTCTTACATATTATATGAAGACTGAATGCCTTTTTCGCCAGAATTTGGGGCTGACAAAATGACTTTGTATTTCAGATAAGTCTTTGTATTGCATGGATTCATAATGATTCCATATATGTTAGATTTGGTGGAATAAGAAATACAAAGACTTGGAGCAGGTCTGGGGCAAGGATAATGTAGAGGTTTACTACTCATGCCCTCACCCCAGAAGATTAAGAATTTAATTTAACACAGCCTCAGTGCCAACAAGCGAATGAAGCTGATTCAAACCCATTACCATAGTATCCCCATATAGACAAAGTTCAAGGAACACAATATGACCGACTTTCTAACTTGTGGGGATGACTTGCTAACTTGTGGGAATGGCTTGTTAACTTGTGGGAACAACTTTGCTAGCTTGTGGGAACGAGTTAGTATCTTGTGGTAATGGCTTTCTAACTTGTGGGAACGACTTCCTAACTTCTGGTAACGAATTTGCTAACTTGTGGAAACGACTTTCTATTTTGTGGTAATGACTTGCTAGCTTGTGGGAATGAGTTAGTATCTTGTGGTAACGGCTTTCTAACTTGTGGGAATGACTTCCTAACTTGCTAACTTGTGAGAATGAGTTAGTATCTTGTGTAACAATTTTCTAACTTGTGGGAACGACTTGCTAACTTGTGGGAACGACTTGCTAACTTGTGGGAATGACTTCCTATCTTGTGGGAACAACTTACTATATTGTGGTAAAGAGCTAAAAAATGACAGGAAAACAGATCTATGTCCCCTCCTGGGCTCCGTATAAAAGAGTACCTATTTGTGACGCTATTTTTCAATTTTGCCAATATATTTGTTAATTAGGGTTTGTAACATACACATTTTCTCTCAACGTCTAGAATGACTTTTTTATGAACAGTATTTGAAGCTTGAAGTTCTAACATTTAAGATGACATAATCCATTTGGTTGGCTCTACACATTGTAGCAACTACTTGTTTCTTAAATCCTCTAGTTTACAAGTGAATGTCACACAATCAATTTGGATTTATATCTGGAGTTTGCCACATATTTCTCACAAGGCACTTAATACCTACAGAAAGGAAAATCATGAATCAGGAGATTCAAGACAGTGGGGCAGTGGGAAAGAGCTCATAACCTGGAGTTACGATATGTAATCATAGATGGTATTTTAAAACTTTGAGATTATCTTTATTTGAATCACAAAATTTTGTTAGCTAGATTATTGATAAAATGTCAAGCCTGGTATAAAAAGTTGTCATTGCATGCTATTCACAGGCATGCATAGATAAAATGTAAAAACATGGCAACTCAGTCCACACACTGTATGTTGGTCAATATATTCATCAAAATGATTTTGTAGCATTCTGTAGTCATAAATCCTCCATTGATCAATAAATAAGAACCTCATTGAATACTTACAGTGGAAGGTCGATTCGGAATCTTCGGATTAAACGATCTGAAACCTTCTCTCCCTAATACATGTGTAAAATGTACAGTCTAGCACAAGCAATGCAAAAGGATTTTCTCAATAACAGTTAAGTCTAGTGCTTTATAAAACATACTGTCCTGAAAAATGTATGAATTCTCTGATCTTTAATACCATTGTTTCAATTGGGGAGGCATTAATTAATTTACACGACCCCACTACGCAACTTCTGTGATCAACCCAATGTGTGTTTCCTTGCATTTTGAAATTATGGTGTAGGACCATTTACAGACTGACAAATGTACTATCATACAATTCCAATTCCCTAATTAGTAAAAAAGATGAGAAAAACAAAACACATGTAGTGAAATTCGATAACTGCACTTATTCATGGCTTTGCACTATTTCTCTCCGAACACTTAATGGAACTGCATAGCTTTTGTTTTGTTTTCTACCCACTCAGTCCAATCGATCATCGTCTGCGAGACAGCACATGAATTATGTAGCCAATCGCAAAAGGCAAACTCACCAGATAAGCTTTTATTTCTGAACGAGTCTTACTTTACTTGCAGGGTAGATTAGGATTAACATCGGAACTAGCAACATCAAAATTCTATTTGGCTATATCTAAATTCAATTTTAAATTTTTAATCTCAAATTTATAAACATTTACATTTGGAAACTTATTCATATTCAACATCTATCTTTTAACATTTTATTTGTCATTGGAATTCAAGCATTTATTATCTAAATTAACTCCAATTAATTAAACTCAGTTTTACGTTTCATGAAGTGTATTTATATTTGGATGTTTTCATTTCAACAGTTAAATTAAGGAAGTCCTAATTGGAATATAAAAGAATGAATAATCAGGGCAACATATATTTAATTTGTGTGAAATGTAATTGTGTGATTGAAACATCAACTTTATCAGAAAGGATTATGAACAATAAAAGATATCCAGAACTATTTCCAGTTTATTCATTGTCATTCCAAGGACACCATTGATGGATGAGTCAACTAAATGCCACGTCTCGTGTAAATTGATCAACATAAAACATTAACTCTCTACCAAATCAAGAACTTTATGAACTCAACCAAATAAACTTTAAATCTTATAAAACAATAAGATGTATTCCACTGGGATTCTGCAATTAATAATCTCCTATGTATGGACAATGTTTATCAAAAATGAAATGTCAATAATTCAAGTACCAACCAAACACACCCAGCTTGAGTCCACAAAAAATTTGCAATAAAAAATGACAATATCCATGGAAATGAAGCTTACTTATAAGAATTGAATTGAATTGAATTTGGATCAGAATCGAATTCTGACGAACAATTGTTACATAATGAATTGTACTAGATTTGTTTATTTGGGTTCAGTGAAAGACTTGTATATTCTGTGCATTCTTTTGTGCGTTTTTATGAATGTATTTGTATGTTAGAAGATAAAAACAATAAAAATGTTTATTTATAATTCACAAATAGGGGGTCATTTATATTGCATTACACAAACATATTAATAAGCTTCACCAATGACCACCCAATGTACATATTTAGTGTCTAAAATAATCATTCCTTAATTATCGCCCACTTGGTAACCGCATAGACATTGAATTTTGGGTATCCAAACCCCTCGATTACCCAGTCTCATGCATTCTGATTTTCCAGGTTCTACTGTACTTTGAATGCTTTAATCAAGGTGTATAAGTTGCAAACATATTGAAATATACAGAAACATACACTGTCATTTTACAACAGCTTCACTACAGAGAAAACCATTCCAAATGACCTAATAATCAAGTGATACATTCATTCCTCTTCATTGCCTTTAGATGTAACACAGATGTGATATAAATACTGTAGTAACAGTCATTAACTTTAGTACTTTATCTATATAGATATAGTTTTATTTCATTGGTTTTTCTTCCGAGTACCTTATGGGCCAAGTTTCTGTACTGTAAACTGCTGATCAGGGGAAAGCAACTACCAGGTTTTCCACTTGAGGTTAAGCCAGGATATAAACCCTGATCTCAGAGGTGGGAAGTGAGTGTGTTACCATTGCGCCACCCTAGCTGTGAAATTCTAAAGTTTCCAGCTTATTTCAATACAACCATTCACCTAGACCTGAAGTTTCACATGAGCTTGACTTGGATTGAAAAACAAATGTTACCTCCGTTTAGTAGTCTAATTGGTGCCTTTGTAAGTGAGTGGTTAACACATGCCTATTATGTTTAGGGTGAATAGTTTGAATATCAGACCCAGCCCTAATTGGGAAAGTTTGTAGTTTGTTACTGATGCCCAGCATTTTGGAGTGCAGAATTTTGACCGACTTGTCTGAACTGGTTTCCTCTACCATTAAATCCACCTGTTGTAAAACGGTATATATAATCTGTTCAAAGTGATATTAGATCCAACTAGACCAACTTAGTGGTTAAGCTTTATAAGTATCGCTCTATCAAGTAATCACTTTTTTCATTTTTTTCAGTGGAATTTTATGGAATTTGCACTTCAAGCAAAGAATCTGTCCTTAGAGTGTGTACTACCCATGTTTCTGATTGCTTTCAAGCTTTGATGTCAGTGCCCTACTAATGTCTTTTTACGGCTTGTGCCTGTAAATCAACTTTTCAGCCTTGTTTTTTCACATTTGTGTCACCGTACTTTTGTGAATTGTGTCACTGCCCAATACGGAGCCCAGAAAGGGACATAGAACTGTTTTCATAGCATTTTTCTTATCTTGTTCCCACGAGATAAAAAGTTGTGGCCACGAGTTAGCAACTCATTACCACAAGTTAGCAAGTTGTTCCCACAAGATAGCAAGTCATTCCCACAAGTTAGAAATCGTTCCTACAAGATAGAAAGTCGTTCCCACAAGTCACCAAGTCGTTCCCACAAGTTACCAAGTCGTTCCCACAAGTTACCAAGTCATTTCCACAAGTTAGAGAGTCGTTTCTACAAGTTACCAAGTCGTTCCCACAAGATAGCAAGATAGCAAAATGCCAGTTTTATGGCACTTTCCTTGGTCCTTCTAAGATATTTTAGTATGTTACATTGGACTGGGTGCTTTTTGGCACAGCATACCTTGCAGTATCTCCACTGGATTCTCATATCAGCTATGTCCCTGGATGCAGCAAAATTCATGTTTGCTCTGGTGCAAATTGCATAGACTTTTCGTGCAGTAAGTTTCATAGTCTTATCATTCTCATCCCCTTCTTTATATCCATTACCTTGGTTCCCCCTTAGGTACCACTTATAGACACTGTAACGCAATTAGTATTAAACGTCTAAAAGACAGTATTGCAATATACTTGTAACAATAAGTAGATGACCTCTGAAGGTCATTAATTAGGTAACTTAGAAGAATAACCATTAAAGCTGGTAAAATGGCAACCATAAATGTATGAAAGTTTAACTTGTAAAGTAACAGAAAACATGCGAGTTCCGGAGGCCTAAAGGGATATGTAAACCTGAATGGTATGCTAGTAGATGGATGGCCTCTATATAAGTTAGATATCATAGACAAAGAAATTGCCTGTACATTGGCATCAAAGCATGACTTAGTAAAACTTGTGGGAATGACTTCATATCTTGAGGTAATGCCTTACTATCTTGTGGTAAACTTGGTAAATTGTGGGAACGACTTGTTAGCTTCAGGGAATGACTTGTGGTAAAGTTGTGGGAATGAGTTAGTATCTTGTGGTAATGACTATGCTAACTTGTGGGAATGAGTTAGTATCTTGTGGTAACGACTTTGCTAACTTGTTGGAACGACTTAGTATCTTGTGGTAATGACTTTGTAAGTTGTGGGAACAAGTTAGTATCTTGTGGTAATGATTTTGCTGACTTGTGGGAATGAGTTAGTTTCTTGTGGTAACGACTTTGCTAACTTAGGGCAACGAGTTAGTATCTTGTGGGAATGGCTTTCTAACTTGTGGGAAAGAGTTAGTATCTTGTGGTAACAACTTTCTAACTTGTGGGAATGACTTAATACCTTGTGGTAACGACTTTTTAACTTGTGGGAATGACTAATTATCTTGCGGGAATGACTTGCTAACATGTGGTAATGACTTACTATCTTGTGGTAATGAGATAAAAATGATAGGATAACAGTTCTATGTCCCTTCCTGGGCTCCGTAGCCCAAACAGTACCCGTCTATTATTGAGGTTTTGCAGCAATTGGCTATGTTAGAGCCTGGGGCAGGTAAGGACTGTATCCATGTCTGTAAGTTGTGTTTTATTCATTTGAGGGAATGGTTCTAAAACACATGTCTCAGGAAACTGCCATGGTGGCAGTAAAATGCTTGGGTTAGTTGTCGCCTTGACTATTGCCATGTTTTCTTACAAAGCCTTACAAGATCTAACTTGTGTAAATTTTGGTGTATCCAGAATACTCTTGGTAGGGTCATTTACAATAATAGGTATGTGCATGTGGCACCTACCCTGAGAAATCTCCTGGTTGAATATTTTTCCATATTCCAAGTGACTATACTGGTGTACACGCATTCACACAAGCTTAATGTATTTGCTGATATTTGTCTATGCAGAATTATACAGGTTCTATTTTTTTTCTGATATCCACTGATCAAAGAACATTTGACCATAGTTGCAGATGACGCAAGTACCAAATAAAAAACATTTGATGTGCCATCTCTTCAACAACATTCAGATAAAAATTAAAAACTTACCTGTTCTGAAAATCTAATCCACAATAGTTTTTCCTTTCTGTTATGTCTGCTTGGTTGCTGGCTTTCTTCATGCCTCCCCCAATTTTCAATTTGGACTATGGCCTTGATATGTTGTGCCTTTGATTCTGCAGTGGCCAGAGATTTAGCAATGCAAAACTTTAATCAGAACTATGCACATTGCAAAAGCTTTTCAATCTTGCTTATTCCATGTCTCCACTAACACTGGCTAAGTGCTAGGTGAAACTTGCAAAGTATTCAATGTAACTTTATATCAAGTCACCAACATTTTTTCACTGATCTAAATTAAATACCTGTATTTTCACAAAAAAGGAATTCCAGACATGTAAATTATTAATTTTTTATTTGCAGCAGTGCATGCCTAGGCCAATTACCATTATTAATGTGTGGACCAGTGATTACTTTTTCTACAGATTCCTACGTCAATTACAAAAATATGTAATGCATGTCTGTCAAAAGTTACTTGACAGAGTGTCTAGCCTTACCATGGATACATACATGGAAAGTTTGGCATTCAAGAGATAAGTGTAGATTTTTTGATGTTCCACTGAAGCTGACTTGTTGGTTGGTAAGGGTTTTCGAAAGGTTGGTTGAATGTTCGATATTTTGCCAATCCACCTAACTTTTCATTTTGATAGTGGATCCGCCCACAAAATTACCAACTTTTCGGAAAATAATTGCTGACCTGTTGTATTCAAGTACCTCTACTCAGTCCATGACAACACCAGACTTTGTGGCTTCACATCAAGACAGAAAATCTGCAAGCATGAATCCAGGTGCATGAAAAGACATATGACAAATATTATATTGAGAGGCTCAGATGATTAGGCTATGGTAGATTTTGTCAAGGATCATGAGGAGCTTAGTGACAAAACCCACGCCAAGTTCAAGGCCTTGCCTGTGGGAAAGATTTACAAGCATCCATAACCTCTCAGTAAAATATGCAAGACTTTGTTTGAATCCCCCAAAAGACTTGAAATAAAAATTAACCCAGTCTAAATCTGACCAGGCTCCTAAAGAAAAGTTGGAGAGGCAGCACTGGATTCAGGGTAAGTTTGAATTTTTGAAGAGCCACATAAGAAAGCAGGATTTAAGTCACCACAGAGAGTCTGTGCTAGTTTAGCTTAAGCTAATGATAAGGATTGATGGATAAAGACAGTATGAAGACCAACATCCGCTCAGACACATTACATCAGCATTCCATTGCCAGCACCTTTAGTATGAGTGTAGAGTCCCAGCCTTCATTAGTCCACCACTAGGTCAGGAATCAATTTGCCCAGATGAATACAATGCTTCACTTCTTTCTCTGGCTTGGAGGAAAGAGACTTTCAGACTTTTCAAAATGAGGCAGTTAAACTTTTAAGTGGGATACAGAACAGGGCTGAGCAAATAACTGTCAGTCACAGCGACCTATATTTCCTAGAAGCTCCAGTGTCACTTCCACATATTTGCCACAGACTTACCAGCACATTGGGACATTGGTTCATCTCTAGCATTAATAAAAGCTCTTCATTTTGGTAATTCCTAAAAAGGACTGATAAGTGCCAGCTTCTGCAACACAGGAAGATTCTTGTCACATTTCAGATCCCTTACTCCTGCTCAGTCAATTCACCCATGCGGTTGAATTATTTTTTGAGGAGGTCCTGGTGTAACTATACTTTTCCGAGGGATTTCTGCTTTTTATCAGCCACATATACTACTGTAGACTTGCTCACAAGTCTCTACTTTGGGAGGTTTATGAGACAATGAATGAGTGGATTTTATAACAGTCTGGATTTTGTACTCTCATTAGAAGTAAAGAGTTGTGTCAGAGGCCCCTCTAGCTTTGCTGGCCTGGTGTTAAATGCCATTTGGGTGGCATTGGGCTCATTTCGGCTCTCCCTGTCCTTGCATTTAGTATGATACTTAATTTGCATACATAATCGCCATTGGTCAAGACTGACCAGCGTGGGACCTCTCTGTTTTACAGGCTTCAATCCTCCATTCTGTCATTGGAAAGCAACGAGGACACACATATTTTCTACATATGCCACACTGAGTTATATGCTGTGCAATACTACACGTGATGATTCATCGACTGTATGGTTTTCTTTTTATGATATTTTATTTATTATTTTATAATATATACATTTACAATTGTTGGTTAGTACTCGTTGTGTTGTTATCATTTTGTTTCCAATGACGGACGATACTGTTTTATAGCAAAGAATTTTTACATAGTTTAGTCCTCAACAAATATTTTAGTCCATTTTAAATGTATGTTATTTGCATGATTCATTATGTACAACTTGAGGTCTAATAAGAAAGATACAATACAATTTCCTGTGCACATTCAAGTAGCGGATGATGAGCAATTTTTGACTGATTTATTGAATCAAAACTCTTCTTTGCTTAATACTAGTGCAAATATGTCGGATTCTGTGCATGAAAATTCGGATAGTGAGGTCTATCATGATGCTTTGATTCAAGATTCGGATAATGAAGCACAGTCTTACTTCAGTAAAACTTGACAAAAAACATTCGGATACTCTAGATTCGGACAGCATTGACATTACTTCACAGTTCAAAGTCCAGTCGGTGATAAACTCACAAATTTTGGAGCAGTTGCAGAAAATTGGGAAAAGACTTGATAAAATAGAAAATGTGGAATGCAAAAAGACATCGGATAAAAGTAAAATTAAAGGCCTCAAAGGTGTTTCAAAATCAAAGAAGTTGGTTTCAGCTAAGTCGGATCCGAAGTCAGATGCAAAGCCTGAAACGCACAATTCCAAACTTCCTACATTTGACTCTCTTAAGGAAGATGCTGTTATTCAGTCGAAGGTTGAACAAAGATTACAAGAACCATCAGAACTGGCTAAAACAGGTACAATTCAAAAATTAAAGTCCCAAAGGGGTGGCCAAGTCGAGGTCATGGTCAAAAATAGGGTCAAATGGCCCAACGAATATATCTTGTCCGGGCTTAACAAAGAAAGAGTCTCAGATGACCAACTTTCAGTTACTCAATGGGTGGCTGGTTTTGGCCGCACCATGAGGGAAGAGTCGGATCCGGAAATTAAACAACACATGCTTGACTACATGATCTCCCTCATGGATGATGCTACTGATTTTTCGTGGGTTTCGGCCAAAGCCAGCCACGCAGTGCTACTAGGTCATATGGAACAGGGTAAAGTCAGATCATATTCGGATGTTATGGCCATTGATCGGATTAGGAGAGCAAATGCTCAAAAACATGTGCCTAATTCAGCAGGTACTTCCCCTCAAAATTCAATTTTTCCCAAGAAGTTTGGAAAAACTACAAAATCTATGCCTTGTACATATTTTAATCAAGGTACATGTCTGCAAAAGAAGTCTCATGAGACCAGGGGGGTCCTTTATAAGCATATCTGTGCTTCTTGTTTTGCTTCAGCAGGGAAAACATTCCCTCATGCTGAAGTTGAATACAAAAACAAACACAAAGGTCAGTCAAAAAATGATTAACATTGGGTGATCACACACAGGTGCTCACCCACTGTGATCAAATTTTTGTAAATAAGAATACTGATGTGTCTCGAGTCAACACTCAATTGTTGGCGACTCGAGACACATGGTCCAAATGGTTCATGGTTAACAGATCTTTTTTAACAGATCGTAGATCATATGCTGAAGTATTAAAAAATACTTCTAAAAATGTTAAACTTGGCAGTGCTACCCAGCATGTACCCAGTAATCCTGATGCATCTAATTCCTTTCAAACTACGCACAGCAAGGTTCATTGCGTTCCTGCCAATTGCGTTCCTGAACGCATTTCCCACAAATCAAGCACAACCTGTAAGGCCTTGTCTTCTAAATGCAATTTACTTCATAAAGGTCAGCCTTATGTGCAAGAGTTTTCTTTGCCATTGCAGAATAGATATGAAGCTTTACAGCCGGTTGTACAACCACAGCAGTTAGCTGAACAGCATGACAGTTTCTATGAACCTTTGCAGGGCAATAAAAACAAAACTGGGAAAAAATTGGGTACGAATACATGCTGTAGTGATACTCCTGATGGTACTGATTCGATAACTTCCAGGGGCAATAAAAACAAAACTGGGAATAAATTGGGTCAAGTATCTCAGGATATCCAACAATTAGCACTTGTAGATCATTCAAAGCACCAAGTTCCATGTTTCAGGGACAATAAAAACGGACCTAGGGCTAAATTGGGCCAGGTGCTACTAAACAGTGATAGTTCTACTCAATCCAACACTGATATTTCTTCAAACAGGGCTTCAGAGCATACTGGCAGCAGAGTCAGCAAGACACACAGAGTGTCCTCTCATCCACAAGTCATGATTTAGCATGCGTGGAGGAAGACAGTGGTGACAATTATGTCTACCTTTATGATGTTTCTAATTCATCTATGAAACATAAACGTAATATCCCTGATCATGTTTATCAGAATAAATTCTTATCCTCAGATTATGTCAATTGTGTTCAGCAGAATGGTAAGGACTTCGGTTTCTTACCACTGAACAACCTAATGTTTTATACAGGACACAACATTGTATGGTCACAGGTTCCTAACATTGTTGAAGCCCATAATATTGTTCGACATTCGAAAAAACCTAATTTCATGGGGGCTAGGATCCCTGTAGCTAGTCGGTTTAACATTCATGCTTGGAAATCGTATTTAGATCAATATTGGGATAAACAAATTGTAGATCTCTTGCAATTCGGCTTTCCTTTAGATTTTGATAGGTCAAAAGTATTAGAAAGTACTTATGTCAATCACTCATCTGCTTTAAAGTTTCCAGATCATGTACAAACTTACATTGCAACTGAACAGAAATATGGGGCCATATTGGGTCCTTTTCAGGAATTTCCTTTCCCTTGTCACGTATCTCCCTTCTTAACTAGAGATAAGCCTAATTCCAACAGCAAAAGGGTCATACTTGACTTAAGTTTTCCACAAGGTAAATCAGTTAACGATGGGGTTTGTAAAGACGTATAATGGAATACATTCTTTGAATTGAATTATCCTTCCGTCGATACCGTGGTAAATCGTCTCAAAAAGTTAGGTTCTGAGGCACTTCTGTACAAAATTGACATTAGTCGTGCTTTTAGACATATCAGGATTGATCCTGGGGACTTAGATCTTTTAGGTCTCAAGCATGATCAGCTGTTTCTTGATTGTACGCTGCCGTTCGGATTTCGTCACGGTTCCGTCTTCTTTCAGAGGTGTACGGATGCAGTACGGTATATTATGAACAAAATTTTTAATTTTCCTTATCTTTGCAACTATATTGATGATCTTATATATACGGGTCTTCCACATGAAATACATAGTTCTTACACTACCCTTATTGCTTTGTTACAGGAATTAGGTTTAGAAATCAGCCAATCTAAATTGGTTCCCCCTACAACTACTGCTGTATGCTTGGGAATTGAAATTGATACCATTAAACGTACATTACACATACCTGCTCAAAAATTATCAGAAATTCATAGCATATGTCAAAAATTTGCCTGTAAAAGTAAAGTTACTAAAAATCAGTTACAATCCTTATTGGGATCTTTATTATATATTACCAAATGCGTTAAACCTGCAAGGTTTTTCCTCAATAGAATGCTGCAGTTATTAAGACAACATACAAACAAATCTATCATTTATTTGTGTCCTGGCTTTAACAGAGACCTTAACTGGTTTAATACATTTTTGTTTCAGTTCAATGGGGTTACCTTTTTCGACCATAAACAACCAGATTATACAGTTTATTTAGACGCATGCCTTACTGGCTTTGGAGGAGTTTTCGCTGACAAAATTTATGCCTTGCATATACCTCTTTCTTTCAAAAATTATACAATTGTTCATCTGGAGATATTGAATATAGTTGTAGCATTAAAACTTTGGGGAGAGACTTGGAAAAATCAAGTGATTGACATTAGATGCGACAACATGGCTGTTGTTGAAGTTCTCAACTCTGGTAGAGCTCGTGACCACATTTTAGCTACTTGTGCAAGGAATATCTGGTTATTAACTGCAATCTTTAATATACAACTCACAGTTACTCACATCCCCGGGGTTCAAAATACAGTAGCAGACTTGTTATCTAGGTGGGAGGGTACTGATTACCAACTTAACAAATTATCCTCTCTCCTTCCAAGTTATGAGTAGATGCCAGTGCATCTGAACCACACTTATTTAAATGAATATATATAGCATGTTCTTTGTATTGTAGATGTATTGCCACATGCCTCACAGCTGGCAACATCGGCCTTGGAAAGGCTCAAGACAGGATTTTGACCAGCTACATGGCTCCAATACAATCGAATGTTTGCACAGTTCCTAGCATTTCTAGAATTACAGAAAATTCACATATTGCAAGTGAACACAATTGTTTTGCTTTCTTTTATGGAGTTCTGTTATCAGAGTGGTCTTTCGCAGGCTAATATCTCTAATCATTTATCTGCAGTTAGAGCCATGTTTATAGTTCATGGGCTAAATACAGATTCATTTAAAGATCATAGACTCCCTTTGTACATTAAATCTCTTAAAATCAATGCAGTTTTCAAGCCTACCATGTCAAAAATAGTTTCTATTGATATGTTGCAAAACATTGTAGCATTGTGTGATCAAAAGCAGTTTCCAGTAGTTTTTAAAGCTTTGTACCTCTTCTGTTTCTTCTCTTTTATGAGACTTTCCAACATATTACCACATTCTGCTGCTCAGTTTGATTTTACTAGGCATTTAACTAGAGGAGATGTAATTTTTAGCAGTCAGGTGTGCACAGTTATAGTCAAATGGTCGAAACTACTACCATTTCATTGCCACTGTTAGGTTCATCACCCCTATGCCCTGTCGCAGCTTTGAAGTCCATGTATAGACTCTTCCCTGCTTCCAAAAATTCCCCATTATTTTTAGTCCAGACCCATAGCAAGCTAGTTCCATTAGCTGACTCTGCTGCCAGGAAGCATCTGAAGTCTATTTCGGCTATGCTTAATGTGTCTCCTCATTTAACGTTTCATAGTTTTAGGCGATCAGCTACCACTTGGGCTTTCCATAATGGTGTGTCTTTGCAAGAAATCATGAAGCATGGCACCTGGTCATCACAGTCAGTGTGGAGATACATCAAATCTGTCCCTTCTTCTTCTTCCCAAGTCTCCCGTACCTTTCACCATCACCTCTCATTGTAGTTTGGCATTTGGCACCTTATTTCTTAGCAAATTTTTACATTTTTCATGGTTAAACCATATACAATATCATTACATTTTCATATTAAGCCATGTAGTCATGCTTTGAAGTGAATTATTATCCATTAACATGGCTGCTCTGTCACTTTTAATCTGGGAAAGAGTATAATAAATGCTATGAACTTCATTGCCTATTGGTTTCGGGCTTGCAAATTTATTTTGTGCACCCGTAACTCCATTGGGTCTATCAGGAAACTTGGGGTTGTGAATTAGTTGATTTTGGGTCAGGGCAACTCTGTACTGCGTCTCTTGGTTATATGAGTGACAGGGTCTTTCAATTTGCATATTTAAATGCAGAATTCTTAATGTCCTCGTATATATGGGACATGTTGTTATTATCATTAGGTTATGACCTACTGGGCACAACTTTCTATTAGGCTAAAGTGGTTAGGTCAAATTTTTTGGCTCCCGGGTTAGCATGGTCTTGTTCACCCGATTGAGCCCAGTAATTTTCGGTACTTAGGGGTTATTTGTTTGTGGGACATACTATGTTAACTTCTGTTTGTCTGTCTGTTGTTGACACACTTCATCATATCATCATCAGTATTATATAATGCTTGTACTACAATTAAATGTGTAACATGACATTGATGTTTTAATAATAATAAAATTATATAACCCGTATTATTTCTTACTGTCTTGGGGGGAAGCTGGAAATGTGCCAAGATTTTCCAACAGGATTAAAGCGCATATTTCAATACTGTCAAAAACAGTGCTGGGTGCAGTTCAGGAGTGAGTTTGTTCTTATCTGTGTCAAAATGTTCATTCACTCCAACAATATAAATACTCTTAGTATTTATAAAATAAATATAAGTCATAAAAGTCTTTTCCCTCTAATTGTCTTCAATCGTTGTTTTATAACTGTTAAACTATACTACAATTATTTGATGTTCACACAAAATAGATGGATAATCTATGTTGTCATATTTAAATTTTAGACTTTTATTACAAAATAATTCTGCACATTGCTTATTATTTGTTCATTTTTTCCAAAATCAAATACCACTAAATGTTTGGACACATGCATCCCAGGACATCCAACGTCTCATTTTCAACTTTAATTTTTCAGTACTTTTCATTTATATTCAGATGTTTACATGTGTCACACTGCAATTTGCAGTACATACATGGTGCAATCAAATGGTAATTCTGTTGGCTCTAGGATCAAGAAAATCGGGTGAAATGTAAATCATGCATGCCTGGTTTATGCTCAATTTACTATTTTAATCATCATTGACATAAACTATTTTCTCATATTTGGTGAGTGAAAAATTAAGGGAATGAGATTTATTCTTTTTGTTTAATAAGAGATTAGAGCAACTGTAGTGTACATAAATATACACATACTTTGACAAATTAAAAATTTCTTGCAGTGATTTTTTATTTGAGAACATGAGATTTTGTGTAAGTGCGAACACTAGATTTGTATTTTGTAGTTGGCATCCAGATATTGGAAGCCTGCATACATATCCAAAAGATTTTTTATCACCAAGACCTTCCATAATTATGGACGAGCAGTAGGGCCATCAAAAAGTTTTTATACATGAACACAGATTCTGTTTGCACCTCTTAATCCAGCTTTCTAGGCCATCAGTCACTGATTGGTGAACAAGTTTGAGTTTTGGTTACTTCTATTTCATCTCTGTGCTGTTGCGTTCAAATCTAGGTCATGATATCATGCTATATTTAGTGAGGATCTCTCCTTATATGAAACTCTCTCTTAAAACCCAGCTTTAATCTTTGGCTCTTAACCCTGTGGGATTTAAGGCTCAAATTGGTTGTATTTATATGCTGACTTTTCGGTTTTGTCTCTTAATATTTGTACAGTTTGGCCAGTTTTGTCTATTTAAAATTAATAATAATGTTTAAACTCAATGTAGAATGTACAAAGCCACATTTGTACTTAACTGCCAAGTGTTTTAACTTAAATATACAGGAGTTGGAAAAGGTACCGTTACTGTGAGACCATAAATAACAGTAAACAGAAACATTTAGGGGCCACGGTGGCAGAATGGTGGTAACACTCTCCTCTCCCACCTATTATGAGGCCAGGTTTTGGTTCACGGCTCTACCTAAATTGAGAAAGCTGGTAGTTGATTGTCGCTGGTCGGCAGTTTACAGTACAGAACCTTGACCAACTGTATGTACTGGTTTCCTCTGCCCTTCTAACTACCCATCGTGATATGACCTGTACAGTGTTGAAAGCGATGTAAAATCCCAAATAAATAAATAAAACCAGGTGAGTGAACAAGGTACTTCCTTCTGGAGGGAAATGCTCTCATAGAATCATAGTGCACTAAGGAAGGACCTTGCACAAGGTCAAATACTACTGGCACATTTACTTTGGCTGTAACTTCATCTTGTTGAGTGAGTGCCCTGGCTTCTGCCTTTGTGTGTCATCAGCAACACCTCTCAAAGCAAAGTATATGACAACCTTTGGCCTTTGCTGCATTGTGCCCAGACACATAATCTTCTCGCTGGGATTCCAAATGAATTCTCCATTGCTGTCATATCTCTGGAGTTCCTGTAATTTGCTATTCTATCTCCTCTAGTGGGTTATCTTCTACAATAGGTTAGGGTTTCACCCAGCAAAAATATTGCAAAATGTAACAGATTCAAGTGTTTGAAGAATTTTCTATATGTTTTCTTTAACTTGCATTGGTTAAATATTTGTATATCTGATGAAGATCAACTTGACCCAACATATACCCACAGGAATCTGTATACGGCACTGATCTGGGCTAGCAGAACCAAGGAAAAGAAGCCTTATTATTGTGAGATGCGCTCCCAGATTAACTTGGCTTCTTCATTGTGATATATATTTCCCATCTAGCGCCTCAAGACTGGGGAAATTATTGTCTGTGAATCTTATTGAAGGGGTGCATATTACATTTCACCCCTGCTTCAAGGTTAAACCGTGTTTACTTGTTGAACAGGACTTCTCTCTTTGTTATATATTTCCCTTTTAACTGTGGTAGTTTAAAATATTTCATATAGAACTTTATATTTTTGTGGCTGTAAATGTGTAAAGCCTTAGTACTTTGTTCAGTGGTCTTGATTTTTCCAAACTAGACAGATGGTGGCCTTCTAAAGATCAAATTGGAGGTATTTCTTATCATTTTGGGCTATTTTTCGTATACAGAGATCATCCGATGGCTGGTATACATAAAACACACATGTATCCCCTGTAAGTTTTGAAAAGTTTTGCATTTGATCTCTTTCTTGAAAGCCATGGCTTCACACATTGACAAATGAGGCTTTTCTCATATTTTTGAAATGTTTTCATATATAACTCCTTTCTTATTGGTCATATAAGTCCAGAATGTTATACCAAATCATGGGCTGTGGGGCTCAGCCTTTCTTTAGAAGACAGATACCACCCTTCTAAATGTTAATGTGGAAGTAAAGCTGAGTAACATCTGCTTAGAAATGGTATTTCAACCAAATTAACACAGAAAAGTATACCTACGTGGCCTGTGTAGTAAGAAAATGGAGTAGGTATGGAATGGAGTTTTTCAATTCAATTCAGTTATTTATTCAAACCTAAAAAGATTGCAACTCATTTTTGTGTTTTGGGATAGTTGCCTTTTGGATTTTTGAAACCTTATCTTGACAAGTGATAACCCATCAATGCCAACCACAAGACAAAGAAACTCCTAATTTTCAATACCAAACATGCACTTTGATGGACGGATATACAAATTGGCAACCGTAAAGCTACGAAATTAAGCAAACAAGGCCAGTTGGACTGAAAGTATTTTACTCAACCGAAAACATCCCTGGCCCTAATATTTTGTACTGAATGGTTCAAATACACCAAGAGCATCATACGACTCTCTTTCCATATGGGTCTTTGGATTTGCTCATGTCATTAACAAATAACCTGATGAAAAGACCTGCAGTCATATACTCGACCATTTGTCAGATCTAATAGAGGACATCCATGACTTCGGGTGGCAATCTGTCAAGGGAACTAATGCTGTTTTATATAAAATAAAGGAAGACAAGTCTGATTAGAACAAAACTACAAAATTTATGTCACCATGAGGCTAATGGCCAAACATATCGTCATGTTTATCAAAGCTGCTTTTTAAGGCAAATCACATACCCACTCTTTTGAAACACTGTAGATCTCGAACAAAAACAAGTAAGACACTGCAAGAATGCAGTGCGTAAAATATTTTATACCCATACAATCACAAACTCAGTTGTTAAAAATCCAGAAAGCAATTTGGAAATTAGAATTATAAAAAGCTTTAAACTGGTCACATGCTGATCTTGGAATGGACACGAGTTCACAGGTTTGTGGTAATTCTGCCCTTAACGATTGACACAATAGGAATACTCCAGCATTGAATGTCAAATCAAACAATCACAATTGTTCTGTGCCACTTGAAACAGTATTGACAAGCAAGTTAATTGTCAAACAAACAAAGCATATGTTGCATATATTAAATTGTCACATTTGTACAACAATATTGCACCCAAAGAATGGTATATATGAATTAAACGGACAAATCTGTTAATGGCAAGGCAACAGAAACCAGCAAATGCTTTCTAAAAGTCAGTGAAAAACCCTTGACAGGTAAATACAAGATGGAATTACTCACAATGGCTACAAAATCAAAACTTGCTACAGACTTTTTAGTATTTTAGCTCCTATGGACACTGTTGAGTCCACCTTTCCATCCCCTAAGATAAACTAAAAGAAATTCTGGATACATGTCAAATTTGGACAAATAAGATTCATTGTTCTAAAAGAGAGCTCCAGTCTTTAGGCAGTCTACTTTACAAGTTTTTCGAGGCAGGTTTTAAACAGAATGTAAGATCTCTTTAAAAGTGTAGACAAGCAGAACAACATGCTCAATCAAATGAGATCTCCCTTGGTTTAATCAATTTTACAACCAAATTTAACGACATTACACTCTTTCAGCATAATTCTGTCCAGGGTAGAACAGAATTGGATGCTTCCCTGGAGAGCTTAGGTGCTAACTTTAACAATGAAGTTCATGCAATACCACTTGAGAAAGGCTAAACAGCTTTGGAATACACCCGTGGACAGGTGTATTTCACTAAGAAATGGTAAATATCTTGGTAGCACCAGAGTATAGTCAGCCCAATGGGATGGCAAAACAACAGTGATTATTTGTGACAGCCATGTAGATGTTTCAGCTTTACCAATGTTATAATGCTGGCGGCTATAACTCAATAAATGCTACGGATGCAGCTGAACTTGACATCAATCTTGAGTAATTGATATATTAAGACAATACAATATCTTTGCAGGCTGCCTTTTCAGATGGGCCACTTTCAGTCATTTTAGGGATAAAGTTAAACACAAATTGCTGAAGCTAAATGGAAAACCCCTCCGACTTGTTTGTACATAAACTGTGATATTTAGTTCATTCTGCAGATGAAGACACAAAGTATGCATCCCTCGTATCAAAGGCTCAGTCAAGAATGCATCAGGCCTTCAGACAGTCTACTTTCAGGTCATCTGATAACATGTCTAGAATCTTCGTAGCATTCTGTATTTTTCATATCATTTCATCTCCCATCACGCACTCTGACCAAGTACTTTTGTTTTGAGAGTTCCTAGTTTGAAATTACCTATCACAATTCCCACGTTTGGGTGGGCCTTTCAGTACTCACTCTGATTCCCAGAAGTTACTGATAGGTATTTTTTATTTGCATGGTAGCTTCCGGGTTAACAAGTAAGCACTGAAGTGATAGATATATGTCCTGTGATTTCTTCAGTAAGTCAGATGATAAAGAAATAAGAAAATAGCAGCTAAAATCACAAATTTTATTGTAAATAAAACCACAATAATTGTTTATTTTTTTACTATTAAATTATCATTGGGAAGCTACTAAAGATATAAAACAGTTATTTTCTCATGCTTATTAAGATTAAATAACGTCTTCCCTTTGTTAAAAAAAACAGACGTAACAGGCTTCAAAATTAACTTAATAAAAAACCCACAGAAAATATATTATGAGTACACACCTAATATTGAATGATTTATGCAACAAATGCACAATTTTCATAACAATTTGTAAGTTTATATGGAATATTATACAATTTAAATAGGCCAAGGAAATAAAATACAAAGTTTAGAACATATTTTCAATACATCCAAATACCCACGTGGAATAAACCTAATTTATAAAAATAACTTCCAATCAGATTTAAAAGAAAATGACATTATGGCGAATTTCCTCCTTTTTCACTTTTTGTGATAGGGTTTCCAGTAACTACTGATTGTTACTGCGCATATGGGCGGAGCTTATTTTACTTACTGCAAATTTCCCGAGCAAATGACAATAAACCTCACACCTTATTTACATCTCATGGAAGTAACTCACTGGGAGTCTCATTTTAATTGCAGTTATTTAATTCTGTGGCTCAACATAATTATAATAGGGCATAATTCTTAACTAACTCTCTCTCTCTCTGTAAAATCTATTTAAGCTCAAGACTTGCAAAAAAAAAACAACAAAAGGCACATTTTAAGTCTATCACTTAGTAAAGCACTAACTGAATAAAAGACCCTTGTGAAACCTGTGTCTGAGTTTTCTGATCCGAAATTATATAATTGTTACTTCAAGGGCCACCTTGAATGTTAATGTGATCCAACTGTGCAGTGCCTGCTTCTGATAAATGCCATAGCGAATAAAATCCAATATGTTAACTTCATATTAATGTATGGCAATAAATTGTTGCTACTATTGTGGTTTCCCTGGCTGATCCCACTTGCATCCATTTTAGTCTCTTTGCTGTTTTGTTTGTCTGTGGGCATAATGCAAAAGTCATAGCGGTTCCAAAACCTTGTTTCAGATTGGCTTAAGATGAAGTAATAGTGCGCATTGTGAGGACTAATTCCTCTCCAAAATTTACTTATAATGCAGAGCAACGTAAGGCATATGAGTCCTTTATCACAAACATTATTCTATAAATCATTATTCTATAAATGATGTTATTGGTGCCCTATTACTTGAAGCAAAACAAGGGTGCACATACGTTTTACGATAATACCCAGTTTATATTTGACATAAAGGTAACTTTAAATTCTAAATGGGATGGCTTTCCAGGCACATTAGCATTATACATTTTGAAAAGTTTGAAAATTGCCTTTGATGAAACTGATTTCCACAGTTACAATTGTTAGTATTTTACTATGTTTACCCCATTTCCAAGTGTAGTAAGTTGACTTGCTACGCAGATACATGCGTTTTAACAGGTAAAGTATGCATGGCTTATAAATGACAAATAATAGTTACAAGAATAAACTGTGCAAATGATGCGCTCAGGAGACCACAGTGTATATTTTGTGTGTACAGAATGATAACAACACTGCACAAAAACAGGAATTTTGAAAAAAAAAACATAACTTCACCACACAAACATCTGGCCTGGATATATACAAAAAAATCATACAAACATATTATAGCTACAGTTACTGTTGATGTTGAATTTCTGAAAGCTAAAGTGTACATGTATTTAAAATGTCCGTTGTGACAAAAACAGTGTTAGGAAAAAGTTTTAGCTTAAAGTAACCCCCAAACATTTGCATTTCAAACTGTGATTTTAAATTCAATAAAGTTTGTACTTATTTTCCTCCCATTAGCTTTTGAACATCTCTCAAAGCAGAGCAGATAACCCCTACACCTTGAGACACTTTTATAACTGTGTCAGCAGTAGAACTTACTTTATCAAGTGTATTATTTAGTGTAACCCCACTTCTTCCATCATGGCCCGTTTCAATACTTTTTCTGGTAGTAACTGCATCTTCGTTTCTGTCTAACATATTCGATGCTCCTAATGCTAAAACGCCACCTACACAAGCTGATGCAACAGCAATTCCTACAGCACTTTTTCCTGAAAACCCATTCGAAATGTAATAATTGTTTGTTGTATTGTTTGTAATATTATTAGTTACATTTGTTCTTTCAGTCGATGTATTCTTCAAAATTTCATTTTTGTTGTGATCATGTTTCTGCAAGGACAGGTTTATTTCACTACATTTTGCTTCCAACTTTTTCTGGACGTCTTTTAATCTTTCATGCACACCTTCTTCACAACGTATTTTGCTCAGTTCTCTCACAATATTTCCAACTCCTACAAATATACAGTTGTCTTTTTTAGCAGATGTTAAGTAGTTCATTTATTTAGACAATTATTTTCGAATGAATGTTTTACCCATCAAAATGGAAAATTTAATAAGTAAGTTCAACAGATTATTGAGTTAATGGATAGATGCAGATTCAGAAGTTTAGTGATATTTTATGTTTTATGTCTAAAAGGCTAACTAGTTCAACCGTTCCAGGAGCAGTGTGCCTCTCCTTTTTTACTCAAATTGAGGATGGAGATGAAGTAAAAACAGTCCAGTCTTGTGGCCAGGGGAATATGAACAGGGTCGAGACAACCTCTCTTCCACCTATTTGTTTATAGCAGCATAAATAAAAAGCAAAGAATCCTTATCTAAGACAGCCGTGCCTGTTTTTGTATATGGTAAAGAGAAAGTACCAAAAAGAGAAGTACAAAACCTGATTGTCCAATTACTCTCAGATCTGGCATACCACAACTGTAGGGCCTAGATGAAAGAGCTAAGAATAAGTCCAAGTCACATCTTTAAATAAACTTGTGTAAAAGTTTTCCTTCTAATGACAAACTTAGAAGATTTGATTCGCGGAAATGCCGCATTATAGCGTGTTAGAAGCAGTAACAGGTCTAACATCACTGGGTTTAACCTGATGTAGGGTTAAAGCATCTATTGCAGACAATTTATAACAAAGGATTACAATTCAATCGAAGAAGAGATTGATACAGGGGCTATATCCTTGGCAAAGTCTTCTTGAAGGGGACAAGTACCATTTTCTTTCCTCTTTTGAGATCTTTGGTCTTGTCTAATTAGCAAGACAATGCTCTAACGGAACAGAGAGTATTTTCGTCTTGTATTAGTCAAGTGTAGGAGCCAGAGCTGTTGTGACTACTGTGGCTACGCAATCTGGTCCATACCTAGCCACCTGATTTTTAGAGAGGAATCTGTGGAAGGATACTGAGTAATATATAAGACCAATAATCTTCATGTCACCTCTGCATTTGTCTCAGCGTAATGCCAGAGGGAATATATATTTTAACATCAAATGCCTGAGGGAAGCCTTTTTGAGATGTTAAAAAGAAGGCATGCTCAGATGATGGAGGACCAGATGGTGAGATACTCCTGCAGCTCTGTGCCTGAATAGTTTGTCTGCTATCACATTTAAGTGACCTAGAATGTGCAAGTTTACCAACACTGGGTTCTCACTAACTAGTCGTCTATGTACTATTGAATTCCTATACCTTTGTTTTAAGCCATAATTTCCTGATCCCTTACTACCCTTTTGAACTCCATTGGAGCAGTTTCTAGGTAAAAGAGAAGAACTCTGAATTTGTAAGTCTGACTATACGTCAATGAAAACTAGGACCATGATGCAAACTCCCTATTGCAGACAGTTCAAAAGACCCTTGGGTTTCCATCTTGAATGTGCATGTCCTAAGAAAAAAGTTTAAGTTGATACCTCCAGTTGTTGCTTAGTTTTGGAATCGGGAACAACATGTTGAAAAGGCCAGGGATGACTGAAACAGGACCTTCTCTACTGTTTCTTTGAAGTAGAAAACTTTGCAGCTGGCCCCCTTATGGTAAATTATTGTTACATTGTGGACATTTGTGGCAGGCTGGGAACAAACAGCTTGATCTACAATAAAACAGCTTTGAATATTTGGGTTTTATTCATCCCGTTCAACAGACCGCGTCACATTAAGACAGATCCTCAGAATTGTCAGTTGTCAGAGTTGAACCAACACAGTGATCAGTGCCTGTTATTAGATTGGAAACTTGCTAACCACTAGGCCTCAGTTTTGATATGCAATATCTTGTCCTGAGGCAATGTGTGACTTAAGCTTTTCGTTTGCAGCTGTCTTACAGATTTAATTAAAAGTAAGAGTTATAACAATGTCTGAGTACACATTCATTTGAGAGTCCTAAACAGTACAATTTTTTAATGGACTCTTTACTATTGCACTGCGTATACAGTAATTGTCATTTACACTGATTAGCACCACTATTCTATATCAACGAGAATCGTTGCTTCTGTAAGATTGTCAAAAAGGTACAAATATCCCTCTAATAACCCATGATTTTCTTCCATTGCCTTTATCATGACAGTGAACACACTTATCCTGTGAATTAGGTACTGCCATAATATTTCTGCAAGAATATATGTATTGACTAGGGGATGCAAAGATATCTTATATCCAAGCAGATGTACAAGAAACTTCCAAATATACAGTAATTAAAATAATGAAAGTAAAAAGAAGTTTCTGAACGCAAACTCCAGTGTTCTCACAAACACCCAACAAAAGGATTAGGCATCAGGCTCAATTTAGCAAGAGCTTGGATCACTAATTGTATCTGACTAGTGAATTGGGCTACACTACTCTGGGCAGAGCTCAACTTAAGACATGTCTCTAACCTTTGGCCAGACCGAAGCATCTGTCCACTTGGGTATAAGTGGTAAATAAAATAAAACTTTTGCTAATTTCATTGAGAATTTTTGTGGTATGACGGCTTATGGAATTTCATTATTCTGGAATTTATTACTGACTGTGTGATATGAATATTTGTCTTTAATTTATCAAAAGTAAAATATTAATTCATCGTAAATGCTTAATACGGGGTTAGTTTGTGCACTTGTTTGCATTAATGTGACTTACTTCACCAAGAAGAAAACATACCTGTTGTGAAAGCTCTAGCTAAGCCAACAGCAGGTATTGGACAGGGCTCTGGGTTAAATACACTTGCAACATTTGCCATGTTTGATACAGTACTCAGACTTGCAGAAACCACAGCAGCTTCATCATCATCGTGTCTGTTTCTCTGTGGTGACTTTTGAATTTTCTTGATTTCACTGCGCAATTCACGACATATGGCCACCATTTCTTTCCATTTTTGTTTAACCTCCTGTTTGCTCTCCCCATATTTTTTTATTAAGTCAGGGTGTTGTTCTTCCACTTCTGATCGAAAGGCCTCATCTTTACAGCACATATATATTACATATGTATTTAATATGACAAACATCAAATTGCTCATTTATATGTCTAGAATGCTCGATTAAAGATAAATAAAATAGAAAATTTAATATAAGATACCTTTTTTGTGAGTATAACATATTCACAAGGTACAGGTAACAGTACAAATTAATTTCAATTATAGACTTCATTGTAGCCAAAAAAAAAAATAAATAACCAAAAACAAACAGAAACTATTGCTCTGCATTATGTATAGTTATTTTTTACATACTAGAAATAACATATCTGCCGAAACTTGACTTTCAAATTGCAAATATTTATTTTGACCAGCGACAGATATGCATGATATAACAAGACCATTTTTAACCGATGTATTTTACAGATAAACAGTTACATTCACTTTGCTAGTAAGGCTTAAATATAGTACCTTTATTATTAAATATTTTACAAATAGCAAGTTTTTCTCTTCTTTACTAATACCGTATTTCATCTAAATGTATAAAGCTTTCATTGAATAGATCCCCTCTACCTCTTTTAATATATAACAATTTCTCCAGGGCAATTTATATAAAATAAGATTTCTTAATATTAAGATATTCAGTGGCAACACCCACAGAAGAAATTGTCCAAGTACATATTACTGGGAAATCAAATGAGCGGCAACAGCGGAAAAAAGTGCTGAAGTGAACAATACAGGGAAATCAAAGGGTATTTAAAATGTCTGTCAAATGCCTATCCATTTAGCAATTTTAAAAATTAACAAACCTCAAATTGTTCATTCCTGTTTGCTGAATACTCGTTTATAGATAATTTTTTCTGATAACTTGATAAGGATTATCTTAAGTAGGATATTCAGCAACAACATCCAGTAAAAATCGCTCAAATATTATTTTAAATGGCTGTCAAATGCCACACCCTCAGATAATGTTTGTCTTTTTAAATGAAATATTTAACAGATATCATACAATTAAGATATTAAGTTGTAAAGGTTATACTGGGAAATTAAAGTATAGGTTTTAGTTATGTAAATTCTCAATAATTTGATAATTGTAATGAGACAATCATCAACTTACTCACTGTAATTTGCAGAATGCACTTTTATAGATGATAAAGTTGGAACTTAAAAGAAGATGTCTTAAAAATAACGCAGCAACATTCACTCAAAAATCGCTGATAAAAATTTTACTATGCAATTTAGAATAATGGATATTTTAAAATTCTTGGGTACAATTTTTAAGTTTTTCATAATATGCTTATTTTAATAAATACAGAATTACAGTTAATATGTTACCTTTTGCCTTCCCCCAAAAAAGAAACACAAAAAAATATTGTTCATGAATGCAATCTATTTCTATTTTTTATTTGTGGAAGGAAGAATTTAAAATAAAGTTTAAATCAGGCTTTCAACAAATCTTTACAACACAATATGAATATATGTTACAGATACACTATTAACCTTTTTAACTTGTGTCTGATAAAGTGAGGTTTTACATATTGTCTACTTAAGAGAAATATACACTTCAAAACTTTGGGCCATCATTATTGCTTTCTTTAGTAAAAAACAAAAATACAAAACAATAATATTAGAAATGTGGCTACCAAAGAACAGGACTTTACTGTAGTTGTCATATTTAAATCACACAGACATATTTTTTTACCGATTCAATCATTAAAAATTAAAATCTTTACGTAAACTGGTATATTTGCACTCACTGAAGTGTCTACCTAATGATGAATCTAGGAGTTAATACATATGTGTTATAGCCTGTGTTTTTGGTTATATATTTGTAAATATGTTATACATGCTGTGGTATCTATTGTATGTTTGAATAAAGGTTGCGCCAAGTATTATTTAAACCAGAATGAGGTAATAGCACCTGTTTACTGTTAAAAAAGTACAAGTTTGGGCATTTATTATATGAGTGAGTGGATATTTCCCCTCTAGTAACACCAAGTTGGCAACAAAGATGTGGCATTAATCTAAAAAATTCGAAAACAAAATTTGGAGGTATACCTGTTTTGGAATGTATTTTTATGAAATTGTATTGCTTTATGTTGTTCATTCCTTCAGAAAGAACACAATACCTATAATAATAATTGTTATGATATAATGCATCATGCACTCACATAAATCTGTTATTTCATCAGACTTTTTAACAATTTCTTCCTCATTTTCTACAATGTCAGGGTGTGACAACAATGTAACATATTCATCTACTATCTTCATAAGACCTGTCAAAACAAGTAAAATCTACAATGGTGTTCCTCTTTTGTGTGATTTTTGTGTGTAAAAGAACGAGAGGTAAACTGCAAAAATATTTGAAATGAGGAAAGTGAATTTTATCTTGGTGTGCTATACTACACAGTTATAAAGAGTAATTTATTACTTAACAATTTTTTGTTTCTTACTGTTAAATAGTTTGATATCCCCAATGTAAGGCCTTCTACTGTTTATGTAGAAGTAATTAACCGATTAATTGCCTTGGCACTAGGTGTGGTATTTTTGGGTTAAGTCATCACTTGGAAATATGCAGCTGTACATTTTACCAAACAATACTTACCTTCAAGCCCTGGAGAATTTGCCATATCAACTTTTTCTTTCACTCTCTTTTTCCATTTTTAAATATGACCTTTTCAATGAAAAAGTATTGTATCACAGTCAAAGTAAGAATATATAACATTTTATTTCTGCTGAAAAGTAGCTATTTGTCTTCTTTTGACAGCCGATGTTTGAACATCACTATCATGGAACAAAATATTATAAAAGAAAAACGATTTGGTTGTATGGAAAAAGTCGCTGACAAAACATAAAACTTAATGTTTGCAAATTCATTACAAACTCATATATCCAACATATCAGTAATTTCAATTCATTCATATGAAATAAATATCATATACTAATGTCTATTAATCAAAATTTCTATGCAATAATTTAATAGTTCCACAATACTTGCCGTCAGTTTTTGACAGTCACTAAACTTAGTCATAAAAGAAATAGTAAGAAATTATTTGTCAAATAAATAAGAAAGAAAAGGGCAATCCACACGTTCGACTCAAAACTGCTTGATATCCTATTTTCTGTGTAGCCTAATGTCAAATGGGGAAATAATCAATCCTTTTCAAGTCTTTATGCCTGTTTTTGTAATTCCCCACTTCTCAAATAGAAAACCATGGACAATTATGTAGTGCTGAAATAGAATTTGTCACCTTGCTGATACAATATAAAAGGCTTGTGGAATATTCCATTATGAATAGAAAATTATGGAATAGATAATATTCATGAATAATCAAATTACCAAAATAGTAAGTGACAAAATGTACAAGGAACACTGTCGTAAGTGCACCTATTTTTAAATTGTGGAAGATTCCCATATTAAACTACATTCACAGCTAGAAACGTCATGGCTCTTAATTTTAGAAATCCACAGAAAATTACGCTGTCGCAAAATAGAATTTTTCACGTTGCCAAAATAGAAAAACATTTATGAAATAATCTTTTTGCTTATATTGAAAATGAATTGAAAATTAAATAATAACTTAATATGGATCAGCTATCAATTGCTGAAGCTGTAATTGACATAACTGTATCAAGTACAGTATTCTAAGAACACCCGTAGCTTCATCAGGGAAAATTAAGACAGAAAAATAGCATCAGAAATGCTACTGTATCCTACAGTATGGGGAAAACATTGAACACTATGAGATATAGAAGAGGTGAAACAATATGAAGGTCAGACTTTCAGAATAAACAGTGTAAGTTATCTAAAGGTGCAGGATAAAATTACATGTAAGAGAGCATACATGTATGCAAAGACAAAATAACAAGACAAGGCAATTCAATAGCAAGATAACATTAATCAATAAACTAAAGTTATGAAGCTGTAAATGTTTTTGTTTGAAGTATTGTTTCATGGGATATGGTGCAACTGGGTAATGATACAATAATATTCAGTTGCAGCAAGTTATTTATTTTTGTGATAAAAATATATCTCAAATATGGCAGTAGAAAACATTTCAGCAATGACAAACTCAAACATTACACTTTGTCAAACCATAACATTAAAACCTAGATGCCTTATTCAATGACCCTACAAAGCATCAACTTTCTACACCTTATGGTTTCTCAGATATAGCCAAAAGGTCAAATGACGGTCATACCATGAGGTTGCAGACCTACACTCTCAAGCCAATGCCCAAGTGTCAACATCCTACGCTTCACAGTATCGGAGATAAATTCCAAATGAGATCTTACAAGACAAGGCCACTATGGCAAGGTCAAAAGTTTAATCAAGGTTGTACATTGCTGTAACATTGTACACCTATTCCTCATCCAATATCCCTGCCAAAGTTTCAACTTTCAACACCTTATGGTGTTCAAAAATATAGCTTGTAGCAATTTGTGTGTGGTACAGCACTGAATAGTTGTAACAAACTATCAGTTAAACCAAACTATGAGAAACTAGTACAAAGATACTACCCCAGACCTAGGGAACAATTAGCTACCAAACCAAAGTTTGCCCACTTGAAAGTGACTTGAAAGTGTCATCAATGACAGCGAAAGTTGACGACTCAGACACTACTAGAACAACTCCCAGCAATGTGGACACTGCATTTCAGGAGCATTTAACAGGGTTATTTGGTGACATTTAACCTTGAGTAAAACTCTCTTCACACATGTTGATTTATTGAATATTTAATTAAGTATGTTATATTTAATGTTTAATACTACAATATTAGTACCCTGTGTCCCTACCCACGTATACATATACACTAATGTATTTTGTATGTTTTATTGTTCATATATAACATATTATATTAAAACACAATTTTAATTTACTGAAATATTTATTCAATAAAAGAGCTCATGAAATAAATTCTGTCTTAATTACTCACATTTTAACACAATAGGGAATAGCATTTAAAATGTGATTAAAATGATAACTGACAATCACAAACTGATTGGTATGCTTTAACCATCTCACAACATCCTTAAAGCGCTAAGGAGGCAATGGGATTGAGTGAATAGAAGTTTAAGTTACTAAGCAACCACCTTAAGGTGCATACAAACCATCTGCACCATTACATATATAGGAGTAACTAACCATCCTGTAGCGCACAATACTCCAGGAGCTTGGCAGAGCTACTATAAGCATATTATGGGGTCAGATCACAATAAATTTTCAGCCTCTGATGAGACATACTCTAATCCAAGAGGGCTGAAATAAATACTTTGAAATAAAGGCACTTTATCAGGGATCACCTATCGTGCTGGTGCCAGACTCCCTTCTAAGTTTGTATGTGCTACCCTTTGGCCCCTAGTGATAAGTCAGTAATATGGCTGAATGGGTCTGAGCAAGGAATGTCATTATTTGGAAACCATGACATTCGCACTGGAGTGATGGGAAAACAAGAAAAATACCTATTTTGCACTACACAAAAACACAAGCTAGGGTGAAAAGAGAAGTCTCTCGGGTAAAACAGTTACCTAATGAGATTATTGAGTTGAAAGATGCCAGATCTGAATCCAGAATGAAAGTTTCTTAGACGATAAAACAGTACCAAAGGTTCTAGGACATGCAAGTAAAAATGCTACTTTGAACTGTATGGCGAAACTGTGCTAATGTGCTGATATCACAATAATAGAGTCGTAAACCAAGTATTGTGAACCATTATTATTGATAATTTGACCTTATTATAGTTTATTCTGGATTTTTAAAGTAAGATTAATTACACTCTGGAAGCCCTCCTTGATATAATATAATGGCTTAAAGGTAGAATTATCCTTCCTCATTTTGGTGTCTCTCTGCTGACTTTTTCCTCACTTGAGACAGAGTTTGCTATCATCATGCATGTGTGCTAGTGCGAGTGCTAGCTTCACTGGATGGTTTTAGTAGTCAAACTTCTTCTTATAGAATTTTCGTGGACAGGATGTTAATCTCTTTATAAGCATAGATTCCCAGTTTATAAGCTATTGTAGTAAGATAAAACTAGTTTTTAATAACAGCACATATAATTGTTAGGAGTGATAAAGATAACTGGTAACATGTAGTACAAGTGTTTCCTTTGGTAGTTCAGTTCCGACATGGCAATGGATTGACCGATAAAAAGTTAATTTTCTCGGCATATTGGAACATCTTTTAATCACTGATGAAATATATATCGGTTCATTTTTAGTAGCTGCTGTGCTGTTGAACATGCAGCAACTCACTGTGATAGCATAATTTCCTGTTTATTCAATTTCCTTCATTGCTCAGTTGATCACTTAACCCATAGAAACATACTTTCTTGCAAATTTGCCATAAGAACTCTAAACAAAATATGATGTTGATACAGTCATTGCTAGAGTCATAGTGGTAACACAGTTTACAGTTCAAAATTTTGACTAACTATATGTGATGATCTCTTATCATTATAGCTACATATCATGATGTTATAAGTACAAAGGTACTATGGATGATGCAGAGCATTTAATATATAAAACAATTCACTCACTGTTCACTCAAAGTATTTGTTTGTTGAATTGTCCAATTGACAATTCTTTCTCTGCTTATCTGTAACAGCAATCAATCTCACATCTGTTCTTTAAGTCTCATGAATTTCACCCAAATGTATTTTTTTCATTTTGGTAATTCAATAACATTGCTCACAATGGCAAGCATCTCGGATAAGTCTACATGCAGTGATAAGCAATATAACCAAAGAGAAGAGGCTCATATTTAAGTCCATGACGTGTAAAAGACTGGCAAAAAGTCAAAAACACTTTATGAAACCCCTTTGTGAAAATCCACAAGTGGTTACGCTTTGCTGGTGGTTGCTCTTTGCAGGCTCACTTGGGAGAAATATGAGTCAGAGTTATGTGCACTCTTTCCATGTCATGATGTGTTACAAACCAAATATCAATAATTTCAAAGGATTATTGTCTGCACATTTACTTGCAACAGTATTATATGTTAGGAAAACATGAAACATTTACCATAAATTGGTAACTTAGGTATGTTGAAAATGTTAACCATTTATACCTTTTTAAACTGGACTGAAGCCTACATTTCAAAAAACAGTTTAATTTAATTTACATATTTTGTTTATGATGATAAAATAAAAAAATTCTAAAATTGTATTCTAACAGTATCATTTTTAAGCTACAGATTTTAATGCCCTTTGATAGTTTAAATTAAATATTGATAGTTCATATATATGTGATAAAATTTATTAAGTGAACTAAGGAATGAATATTACACAATACCATACAACTAATTTCACCCTTCTAGGGAATCTAAAGAATAATTAGATTTATAATCATGATTAAAAAAGTTAGTATAGACACTACCCCGACTTTACAAATTCTAGGGTTGGCTGCAAAAGTCAGGAATCAGGAATGATAATCCAGAAAAACACAAAAAAATTGGGTTGGTTTCATCTCCTCAACACGATGTAGTACACCCTGGGATGATTTGATCGTGGTACTTTTCTCCACAAAAAAACAGGAAACTACCAAGACAAGTCATAAACCCCTAAGAGACAAGCTGTATCAATCCTGGACAAGCCGTACTGACAAACCGACAGAATTGCAGTATTTTCTGGACCCATCCCAACTGGACTAATTCATTTCAACTCAACACTATATAACCCCTTCTGTTTTACTTCATTAGCTATCACTGCAAAGATGCCAGCTTCCCATCAGTGAAACTTTCGTCAGAGGCTTAGGGTATTTTTGTATTTTACTGAGTTTAATATTTTGATTTTCATTATCATTTGCAGACAGAAAAGGACACATCTGAGTCCACAACCAGCAACTGTCCTACAGCCAGCACCTTCACTACACCGCAGTGACCACCAATGAAAAGAAGAAAGCAACCAAACCCCTGGGTCATACCCAGGATAATTCAAAGAGAAGAAACAGGATGCTTTCAAACCCTCCTGGCAGACTTAATACAGACTGATATCTCAGGCTAACAGACTTTTGTCAGGAGGCCACCAGCATTGTTTTACCTCATTGAGGAATGCATACAGCTCATCAAGAAGTCAGTCATAAATTTCAGGAAGCCCTTAGAATTAGGACTCAAAGTGGCAGTAACACTGATATACCTGTCAACAGGAGAACCTACATGTCCTTGAAGTATCACTGGCTGGTTTGCTAAACCACCATATGTAAATTCGTCCCTGATGTCTGTCGTGTCTTCATTTCTGAAGTCCAGGACGAATATTTGACAAGTCCTATTGACCCTGAACACTGGAAAAAAGGTGAAGGAGAAGATCATAAAAAATGGAATGTTCAAATGCTCTTAGGGCACTATATAGGAAACGTATCGCCATAAAGAAACCAAATAAATCTCGAAACGAATACTACAACTACAAAGATTTCTTTTCCCTAGTACTGCTAGCCCTGGTCAACTCAGAATACAGATTCCTCTGGGTATATGTTGGGCGAAGTGGGTCTTTATCAGATGCACAGATTTTTATCTGAAGCAAGTGGAGGAAGAATATCAAGGATGGTACCTTTGGGAATCCATTACCTGAACCCCTGGGGATGGAAGACCAGATTTGTACTTTTTCTTGTTTGGTGATGATGCCTTTGCCGTGTTGCCATTGCTTGTGAAATCCTACAGTAGAAGACAACTCACAAGGGAAGAGAGAATGACAAATTACAGGATCTCCAGAGGCAGGAAGGTGGTGGAGAATACATTTGGAATATTAGTAAGCAGGTTCAGGGTCTAACTGGGCACAATAGAGTGAAGGCCAAAGGTTGTCAGAAACATTGTTTTGACAAACCAGGAAGAAGCAGACAAGGCATCCAGCCCAGCAGATGATAGAGCAGCCCTACAAAATAAACAGATGGTGTATATGACACATGACAACTACAGGAAACCTTCAAGGGAAGTCAAACATCAGTGAGACCTACTGAGAGATTACTTCAATCATGATGGTGCATTAACTGGAAAGAAGGACGGGTCTAAGATGGGAGCTACCCTGGGCCAGAATAAAGATGATCTATCAGTCCTCAGGATTATCCAATTATTTCAAGAACTTCTATTTAAGCTGGTGTTGCTCCAATTTCCAAACAATTTTTCCAAAATCCAATACATTTTGAATAAGTTTCCAAATCATTTCCAATGAAATAACAAGCCCCATAATACTGTTGAAAAACATCAACACAAGTTATGTAAAAAAGTCCAAATTACAATTTAAATTTTGTAAACCTTAAACCTTAAAATTTTTTTTTTCATAATTTTTATGTAATTCAAATATGCAATATATTTCTAAGTTAACTTATCAAGTAAGTTTAAGTATCAAAATCTTTCTCAGAGGTCAAAAGCTGAAAAGGTCGGTTCCAAAGATTAAATTATTCCAAAAAATGTCAAAGATCCTTAAAAGTCAAAATGTTTCTCATCATGTTTTTTAGCTTATTTTGGTCTAGTTTTTGTGGGCCAAAGTCTTTTTTATTTAAAGTTTTATAGCTTTAATATTTCATGACTCACTCACTCATTCACTCATTTTTTGTGTGTGTGTTTGGGGGCTATGTGTTTGGTGTGGAGTGGTGTAATGCTTCTTGTTTTGGGATGTTTATAAGCATGGAGTTACTAATTGTTTGTGGAACATCCGGATGGTCCTGAGAAGGACTATCAGTTTAACAGCAGTGGTCCTCAACAGGACTGATTGTAGGTAAATGAAGTAGGAATACTGCTGCTGCTTGGGCCCAGATGACTGCTGGGGAGCCTGGGCTTGCTGCTGCTGAGGTTCTTGCTGCTTGGTCGAGGAGAGGTAGCATGTTGATGTGGGTCAATTGGTGAAAAAAATTGAGGTGTACTGATATGGTGGTAGCTCGTTACTGACTATAGATTCCCAAAGAAGCTAGAGAGTCCTGTTATGTTTGGTGAAGTTTCTTTGCATGTATCATAGGCAGCTGATGGTGGGTTGAAGTACTTTTTCGGGGTCAGTGCAACAGTGATTTGTGGAAGTGCACTGGAGGTCCTATGTGAGGGTGCACTGGAGGTTCTAGAGAGTGTAGTTTGCTGGGGCTGACGGGTTCCTTCCTCTGCCATGCTCTAGATCCCACTTAAAAATTACACAGCCTTGTTTCTGAATGTTTTAAAGTCTATTTATTCTACAGCCTCAACCTCAGATGCCCAGTAGTTGTCTTGGCCCAAGAAAAAATTACAGTATGGTTTTCATCTTTTCAAACTGGTCCGGCTGTTCAATGCAGAGAAACTACACTTGGACTTGCAACTGGATGCTGTTTTGTGGTGTCTGATTCAATGCTGATCTCCATACTCTCCATGTTGGTAGAACCTCTGGAAATGTCATCTACTGAGGCAGCAAATATACTGCGTTTCTGGCCTGAGACTTGAAGGCTGGGGATATGTGGAATCCCTTACATTTGATTTGTGTCCTACAAGAAGTTAAATTTTTCCTGAATCCTGTTCTGCCTCTCTGTCATTTCCTTGGGAGCCTGGCCAATTTTGGATTTGTGAGTTTTCTGGACTATGCCCTTTGAGATTCAAACCAATATGGCACACTTGGACAGACAGCTTGTGGCTGCTGGCAAACCTCTCCCACAGGTATTCCTTTCTGGCCTAGTCATTAAAGTTTAAAGCTTGTTGGTCTTGTTGTAGAGATCTTCATGATCCACAATAGCCTACTAATCTTAGTTTATTAAGTAAATGTTTGTCATATGTCCCTACTTGTGCCTGCATTGCAATTGAGATGTGCCTACTCTCCTCCACCGTCGGTGTCCATTTCACTGTTACTTCTCTCACTTCTTGGTCAGTTTTTGGCCACTCCCTCCTCTCTGTGTGATTGTGGAGTTTTCTTGGCTTCCTCCCTTTCCCTCTCTTCCCTCTGTTGTTTCTTTTTGCCTTCTGATGCCTCTCCCTCTGCTCTCTCTCCTTCATCTTCCTCTGTACATCAGCAGCTGTATCCCAAACTTAAACTCTATTTCTGTGGAAACTGCTGCCCTTTTTAGGACCAATCTTATAAATTCAATAAAATCAGTGTTTAAAAAAAGAAAAGCCTATAAGGAAGTCAGCCAAACTTTTATCTTAGCAATAAATCCTAAGTTAATTTTAAAAAGGCCAATGTAAGCACTGCCAGGTGTAATCCATCAGATGCCAGATATCAAATCATAAATTGTGCAAACTGACTCACATTTTATAGTCAAAGATTTTATAGCCGACAACCTGTGGATTTGTTAAAGGAAGCTATCCTGTCCTACATACTTCCTGGCTTCTCTGTTGCTGTAACCACCTTGTCGGTTTTTCTTTATGGTCTGTCCTAGAGTGTTCCCCTCTTGAGCTGCTGAGATGTTACCAGCTCTGCAGTCAGACTGACTTGGATACTTCCCGTCTTTATAGGAAGCAACCAAGTAACATCAGGCTGTTTACGACAGGCCAGTTTCCTTTCAAACAAGGTTGGTTTGTGCCTGTTGTGAAGTGATGTCCAGACACTGAACCATGATAGGCTGGCAAGTGTTTCCAGACAAGATGGTTGTACTGTAGGACAAGAAGTGTGTCCAACAACCCAATAGAAACACATGGCACGATTTTTACCAAGAGGGACATTTGGTAACAAGAGTCATGGAGGGTCGGTGAAATATCTGGAGAAGCCAGGAAACTACAACCCATCCTAACAGACTCTGCACACATTTCTCCCGACCCTCAAAATATCTATACTTGTCAACAAGACGGCCCCAGTGCATTGTCCCTACAAGTGTAATGAGCCACAGTTAGTAAGTAAAATGCATTATTAATTTAAAGTACATTGGGGTTTGCTCTTGGTTGCTCTTTTCAGTTTTCGTGGGACATAAAAAAGGTGGTTGCTATTTTCAGTTAGCAGATGGTTGCTTTTCGCAGGTCCAAATTAATGTAAAATTTCATGAGCGGTTTTAAAGGTGGTTCTTCCTCACAGGTGGTTGACTTTGAAGGTGATTACTTAAGGAGGTTTTAAACTTCATTTAAAATACACGTATTGCACTGTTAAAATATTTTGCAATATTTCTGGTTACCCTTGCATCCATTTTTTGTCTGTTTATCAGTATGATTGTCTGCAAGTATAGCACCAAAACTATATGTGGGATCAGGGTCATATTTTCACACAAGGTGGAGAGTATCAGTCCTCAACAATGATTTAGATCTTAATTAGGGAATTTGTGCCAATGTATGGTTCTGGATTCTATGGTGAAGGTTGTGTTTATTCAGGTAAGTCTTGTTTCCACAGCTGATATTATTATCATTGAAATGACCCAGTGTAACTGTAGCTTCAGTATTTTAATCACAATTTGAAGGTACACGTTTAGGTGACACAAAAGATAAGTTTAATATGCTAAAATATTACTGCCAAGATGTGTTTTCAATAAATTAAATCTCTTTTTGTGTACATCAGGTTTACTAGTTAGGTACACATATGTTAATAATTATGCACAGTATGCATTGAGCTTGTCAGTAACACATTCCTTCAAGAATAAACTGTACATTCGTTTTTTTTCTGGAGAACACAGTGTGTATTTGGTTGTCAAAGAATAATAGAGAGGTTTAGTGTTACGTTTTGGCCATCAAAACCTTAAACACAAACGTATTTACGTCAGCATTAGATGTGTATCAGATGACTTTTAAGGTTTGGGGAGTCAATTACATTAGGTTTTACACGTAAAGGATGGTGTATTTACGTTCTCTCACCCCTATCTATTTTATTTAAAATCTACACATTACAAAGAAATATGCCACAACCTCGTAGGCAGATAAATATGTACACCACATTTTGGTCAGGTTTCAGTTCACGAAATTTCCCATATATTTGTTTATTTGGGGTTTTACGTCGCTTTCAACACTGTACAGGTCATATCACGACGGGTAGTTGGAGGGGCAGAGGAAACCAGTACATATAGTTCGCTAGGGTTCTGTACTGTAAACTGCCGACCAACGGCAAGCAACTACCAGCTTTCCCACTTACGGCCATGACGGGGATCGAACCCCGGCTGCAGAGGTGGGAGGCGAGAGTGTTACCACTCTGCCACCGTGCCCCCCCCCTATAAATATCAGAGGTCTGTTTACAAACGATGCTTCTTTTTTAACACATCAAAGAAACTACCTTGATCTGCACTCTTTCATATGGATGAAAACTTAAAAACTTAACATATCGCTTACGGAAATTATTTTACGCCAGGTAGCTGTCAAACGCATCACTAAACCTTCCTAATAGCAACAAATCAAACACATTGATTTTTTAAAAATAACTTTATTACATCAACAGTTTAATTGCACAAGTATATTACAATAGGTACTTTTGATGTTAAATTGCTTAAAGCAGCAGCAGCATACATGTACTTCTGTGTCACTTGCAATAAAGTAATAAGCACGATTGATATAAAGTTTATGTCGTACATGTGCAGGTAAATACTTCAAGCCATAACTTCATAGAAGAGAACTTAAATAAGATAATTATTGGAAAAAAGGTAAAATTCAGATTCATTCAAGTTTGTTTTTATTTTTATTCTTACCCAGATACACAAAAGTGTATTTTAAACTGGCTACATAATTTTGTTGGCTTTATTTATGAATAATTTAAAATAGCTCTTTATATGAGTTTTTGTAGAAAGAATTCATGAAGTTGTTTTTGTATGTTTATATTAAATGAACCACAAGTCAAATATTTGCTGCACATTTTTTGATTGCATATATGTAACGCTAAAATAAAACCTGCGATTAAACAAAAGAAAGATTCCCAAATACAATAAGTCATTTGGTTACAGTACATAGGTAATGCAATTTGCAAAGAAAATAAACAGTGTCACAGACAACACTAAGTGTTTCATTTTATTTTGCACCTTTGACACAAATGTTTGTTCAATGACAAGTCATTGGCTCCAATCTAAGGAAACCCAAAAGTAACACTCCCAAAACTATCTAATCAGTGATAACCACTTTCAAGGTTTGTTTTTGAAAGGTTAAAAATATGTAATTTGAGATGACATATTTTTATTGTTTTTGCAGGGTAAAAATATTTGTTGAGATAATGAGATATTGTTATTGTTTCTGAAAGTTTGAAGAAATACTAAGTTGTGATGATGAAATAACTTTTTTTTTGTTTTCGAAGGGCTAAGTTGGGATAATGAGATGCTTTTTTGTGTTTTTGAAAGATTCAAATATTTGTCTCATTATTACGACATAGTTTATTTGTTTTTAGGGTAAAAATATAATTTTAATCAACCAAAAACCAAAAAGGATTATTTCATTATCACAACTGACATAATTTTAGCCTTTCAAAAACAAAATCTGGAAGTCGTTATCATGATATAAAAACGTTTAACCTTTCAAAAACCAAAAAGTTATCTCATATAACTTATACATTTTTAGCCTTTCAAAAGCAGAAAAAATGTCTTATTTTATTATCTCAAGTTATATTTTATAACCCTTCAAAACCAAAGAAAAAGTTATTTTATTTTCTGATCTTATATTTTAACCCTTCAACCCCCCAAAAAAAACGTTTTTTTTACTATCTCAACTTATATATTTTTAGTCTGTCCAAAAACAAACAAAATATGAAAGTAGTTATCACAAACTAGAAATTTTAATCCATCAAAAGCCAAAAAAAAGATTATCTCTTTATGTCTACCTTTAATTTTTTTTTAGTTTTCAAAAACAAAGTCTCTAAGTCGTTATCATAGATTAGAATTTTCTTTTCTGCAATGTTACTATTGGGCTTCCATACTACTAAACTGTGTCAGCATTGCTGTGGCCTCTTTTTTCAAATTTTCAACATCTACCTTGACCTTGTAAACTTCGTTTAATAGTTCATGTGGATCATTGAAGTTTTTTAAATTAGAACCCAAATCATAAATATCTTTTGCTAAACAGCAGACAGCCACTGTGGTACCAGCCACTTTTATCACTTTCCCCAATGTTTTGGCAGTAGAATTTGCTGCATTACATGCAGTTTTTTCTGCAACCTTACCTCCTACATTACTGGCCACTGCATTACTACCTCTGCCGGTCTCTTCAACCAAATATCTGCCTAAAAATGTACCTCTTGTAGAACTAGTAGCAATCACCTCATCAAATATGACATCACTCCCTGCAAAAGACGTTGCAACCACCTTTTTACGCAGGATCTGGCCAGTTACATCAGTATACTTAATCACCTGAAAACTTACGGGATGATAAACTACACTCAACTTTCTGCTTGCTACCTTTCCTGCGGCACCAGTGGCTGCACCCAAATTTCTGCTTACTGCCGTTCCAGCAGTAGCAGTAGCAGCACCCATATATCTGCTTGCGGCTTCACTGCTCTTTGCAGCAGCATGTCTCTTTAATACCTTACGAACTGTTGATGCTAACACACAAGCTATTTCTGTGACATCTTTTACTGAAAGCACATCTGAACTATAACAGTTGTTTGTTGCACTACATGAATTTTCATTTGTTCTTTCAGCTGAAACCGTCTTGATCAATTCGTCTTTGTTTTGGTGATGCTTTTGCGCAGCATTATTTATTTCATCATATTTATCTTTCAAGTTTTTTTGAAGTCCTTGTAATTTTTTTGCAATAGTCTCTTCCCATTTTCTTTTGCTGCTGTCATTCAAAATATTTCCAACTGCTACAAACATATATTTGTCCTTGATAATTTATGTCAATTAGTGTATTTTTACTGACAAGATTAAAACAACAATGTTATCTGAATGAAACACTAAAATGAAAGCATTTGAATATTTTATTTAGATTTTTAAGAATACTTAAATTTTGATTTTGGGTATTCTGTAACTAATTGTGTCATAATTATCGCTGAAAAGAAAATTGAAATTACTTTGTCTTTGACATTCAAGACGTGCAGGACACCTGAGAAAAAGTATATAAGTGAAGATAGACTGATATATTAAATATTAAGTGAATGTTAGATTGTGCACGTATTTGTATAAAATTGTTTTACTTCAATAAGAAGGAAGAATACCTGATACAGCAGTTCCAGCCATACTAGCTGCAGCTATTGGCCAAGCCACTGGGTTTAACAGAGAAACAACAGTGACAATGCTGGATGCCAGACCAACACTTGACAACAACACCTCATCAGTATCATGATCGTGTTTGTTTTTCTGTACTGTCGCTTGAAGTTTAGTGAGTTCATCAAGAATTTCATCACACAGATCTTCCATTTCTTTCCATCTTTGTTTAACCTCTTTTTTGCTGTCCACACATTTTGTTAAATCGGGGTATTGTTTTGCCAGTTCTGATTGAATGACCTCGTCTTGAACTGAAAATTAGCAATATGTATGTATTTGTCTGTTTTTTTCCTGGTGTATTATTAAGATGTAATAGATATTAATGCTTCATATGGCCTGTTTAATTAAAGGCTGCAGTAAAAATTCCTTTCTTTTAATCATTCAACTTAGCCGATTGTAAGAGCATCTGTTTTCAGCTTGTTATTGCAAGTTCAAAAGCTTGGGCAAAGGCCATTTCACATAATTAACATTAACAGTGACCTTGTGTTAATAATCTACAAACTCCTAAACAAATTTGTAAAGTAATTCTGAAGCTTGGTAAAAAAACAAGAGTAATTTCCGATATGGAATGTTTTTTACACTAAAGAGAGTTACATTGTACAGTCTCTTGAGGAGGAGGTACACAATATCTTTCTATCATCTATTGCCATGATATAATACATCTTACACTCACGTAGATCAATCATTTCTTCAGTCATTTTGTCAATTGCTTCCTCATTCCCCACAAAGTCTGGCTCTGAGATTAGTTTATTATATTCTTCTATTGCCTTCATAAAAACTGTCAAAATAATACAGTATTTTTGCGCAAGTACTGTGTCAATTTTCTGTGTTTGCCTGAACCTTTGTTCAAGAGAAAGACATGTAATCTACCAAAATATTTGCGAAAAGAAAAAGTATTTGTACTTGTTCAGCCACAGTAGACATTTTCAAGGTGTCACTTATTAATAAAAAAGTTTGCCAATGTTATAAAGTCAAATAAGTATCATAAAATGTAATATTGATGCCCTTAATGTTATACAAATTATATTTACTGTTCAAATCCAAAGAATTGACTGCTTTACAGGCTTGGCACTAGGTTTGACATATTTTTTGATTGAGTCACCAACTGCAAATATGCAGTTGTTATAACGTATTTTTGACATTAGTAATCTTTCTAATATTTATGATATATAATTTTTAGATGTTATTATTTTCTCTCATTTTTATTCACTTTATTGCAAAACAATACTTACGTTCAAGCCTTTCAGAAAATTCCATGTTAGAGTTTTTTCTTCGATTCTATTTTGGATGTTTCAATTTGTCCTTTTGTATCACACAAATATAGTTGACATAAATATTGACAACACATACAAATTAATATTTGCAAATTACTTAATAACTCATGTCAATAGTTATGCCCATGTATTGACAAAAAGTTATTACCAATATATCTACAGTAATGTCAATTTATTCACATTCATTTCTATGTTTATATAATAATTAATGACAACAACATTTAATGGTATATTTAACTTTAAATATTAAGAAATCCTTTGCTGATCAAATAAGAACGAAAATGAGAATACATTCCATATTCATGGACACACTATCTTACTTGTGATCCTATGTGGGTACGCCAAAGTTTTCACTTCAACTGGAGCTTTTGTACCACAATATTTGGTGAAAACCCCACTCTTCATTAGAAAACCACAGGAAATTATGTAGTACTGAAATAGAATTTGTAATTTTCCAAAAACAGTAAATTATGTGAAAAATTGGTTAATCTTATTTTAAAAATGAACAGAAATTACAGAAAAAATAATATTAATCATTTGTCAATTTGACAGAAATGCTCCAAGTATACTGTTGTAAGAACAACCTTTTTTAAACGAAGGCGTAAGAGATCAAACTATCTTTATGGTTTGAAAAAAAACATGGCTGACAATTACCTCTGCTCATAAAAGAAAACCACAAAACATTTTGTTGGCTTGAAATAGACTTTGTCACCTTGCCAAAACAATGAAATATGTGTGGAATATTCCTATCCTCATTTTAAACAAGAAAGGAAAATTACCTTATCGCTCAATATTAATGAACTATCACATTATCAACATAAGTGGCAAAAATGTACCAAGTAAAGTGTTGTAAAAACATCCTTTGTTTAAAGTCAGGAATCATAAGGCAGTAATAAAGTAAGTTTAAAAACCATGCAAAATGGTATGTTATTAAAAGGAAATGCCACTTTGCCAAAAAGTATATTATTTTATAGAAACTGAATGGAAAAATTAACTAAGTAAGACTAAAGCTTAAGAAATAATAATATTGTAATTCAGATTCACACCTTGAGTTGCCAGATGCTCCTGGGGCCTGTAAATCAAAGCCTTCGTTCTGCTAACTAATTGGTTAACTCTAAGTTAACCCTAAGTTAGCAAACTGTTGAGTAAATCAAAACCTTAGTTACTTTAGTCTTCGTTAATTTTTCGTAAAAAACCCTCAAATTTAACGACAACTCAGACCCTGTTGTTAACTGTTAGTTGCATTAAAATCTTTGTTCTTTACTTCCAAATAAATATGAAGTTATAATTGCTGTAGAAAACAAAGTTTCTGAATATTGTGCATAAAGTTAAAGTGAATATAAATGGTAATTTACATTGGATTTGGTCGAGTGAATAATACATTTCAGTGAACATTTATGAATTGAAGGGAATCTCTTGTAACATATTCTTGGGATCCCAAATCAATTTTAGATAAATACCATATTTTCTTAAGATATTTGGTCAACATTTCCCGATAGTATCTCACAGGTTTAAGACGCTAAGACTTTTTTTAATGATTATCTAATTCTTTTTATAAGTTTTGACTATCTTTTTTCAAGTGGAGATCTTACCATTTTACTCATCTTTTATGTTTACACCTTTTACTAGTTCACTTACATTTATACATATTAAAAATACTCATCACTTTAATCTGCCCATTTTGTAAACAACATGACAAAGGGGGTACTTATTAAATATTTCTCCACAGTATTTACTCCTTTGCCCACTCTACTTAATCAGAAAATCTAAAATATTATTACCATAAGCAAATGCTTAAAGTTATACGTATGCTTAGCTTGGCCCAAAATCTATGTTGGTAAAGTAAATTTCCTCAAAATTACCTTCACTTTCAGTTTCAATCTGAATGTCATCCTGCCCACTACTTAGAAACAAATGGGGCCGAGCTACGTTAAGGCCACCTTAACCTAATCTATGTTGCTATGTTAGTTTATCGCTAATATATCTCAGTATTCTCAATATAGATTAGGTAAAATGTTTAACTATATACTTTTATTAAGGTGGCCTGAATTTCTCATTATACGAGTATGTAAGTGGTATTTTAGATTTTTTCTGCGCTATTGATTAAGTATTTAACCCCACTCTTGTGTGTCTACCAAATAAGGTACTATGACATAGCACACTGTTACACACAAACACGTAACAAGTAACCAAATACAGCCATACATTTACTCTATAGTTTCCAAACGAAAGCACAATGTAATGAAAACATAAAGAGTGCTTTCTATTTACCCACTGAATCCTTTAGTTAATATGTCATTATATTGTCGTTAGGTATTGGTTAGTTTACAATTTTACGAATGCTTCGATTTACAGGCCCCATCAGGTACCAAACACTTACGGGAAGGGAGGTTGTGAATTCGAGTAGGGGCATTGGAAATGAACCAGCAAAGTGCCATATCACTGACACGACAGTGTGTGTTCAACTTGTCTAGGGGAATATGATCAATGGTGCCATAAGCGAGAGAGAGATCAAGAAGGATGAGGGCTGTAAATAACAATGAGCCATATTGTGGGGAAAAATAGTTTTGTATATTGAGGAGGGCACTTTTAATTGAGTGATGTTTTCTTTGAGCTAGGCAATAAGGTGCATTCTAATGAGCCAATGAGGACTTGTTTTTTATACAAAGGTGCAAAAAGGTGTTCAAAAAGATGGTACATAGTGACTACAGATTAAGACCTGATACCTTCACAAAGTACCCTTCTCCTGGCCTAGTACATATTGGCAAGACAACAGACAAATTCCTCCAATGTTCAAAAACAAAATTATGGAAGGGTGTTAAAATTATAACACTGCATGGGGAATATCACTTGTAATGGCTCTTCTTCACACACAGAATTTCTTAGCCCAACAATAAAGGATATGGATTATACATAGCAGTGACAAATTTGACCTTGAAGTGAGAGTCAAAGGTCAAGTCTGAGCCCACAAAAATATTTGGGGCACATGATTTCGTAGAAGTTGTCTTCACATACCAAACCTCTACCGTCAATGATAAAGGAGATACTAGGTATCAACAGTATCAGTGACACCAACTGACCTTAAATGAAGGGTCAAAGGTCAAATTAGACCCACCAAAAGATTTAGGGTACATGATTTTCTACAAGCTGTCTTTACACCCCAATTATTAAAGGTATCAACAATCCAATTTAACGTTGAAGTTAAGGTCAAAGGTTATACCCGATTCTACCAAAATATGCAAGCCACATGATTTCCCATTGGTGGTACACAAATCACAAGCCTCTATTATAAATAATAAAGGAGATAAAAGACATTTTTTCCATTATTAAAACTGTTAACAGATAGTAAGTAGCTATTACTGTTTCATGCAGTGGGCAACCAACACTTTTGAAAGAAATTGTGTGCATGCAATACTTTTGAATAAAGAAGCCATTTACTCATAATCGTAACTACAGAAAGGTGATAAAGTAGATATTACTCACTCATACATTGAGCAATAACTTTGAAACTTAATTATGTTATAGTTCACAAGAATTAGACAAAGAAGAACTTGGAAGAAATGGCATAGCTGCAACACTTTCGAAGATGCTAAGTGCCAAAAAATGATTGATCTATTTTATGTAAATTCTGTAATCTATTACTTTACAAGATATATGACATTCACATGACATAAAAGTAGCCATTACACACTTATACATTGAGCAACAAGTTTAAAACTATAATATGTTTTAGTTCTTCAAAAAGTAGATGAACACAAGAAATAAGCCTTATTGGAGTTCCGAGTGCGCATGTGCGCCAACCCTGTTTACAATCGAGAAAGTGGAAAAACAATAGCCACGTGCGAACAAGAATATTCACTAATTACCCGGTTAAAATATATTTAATATATTTTTCCTTAATTTTAACATATTTTACATCGTTTTGAAGCATAAAATACACAGAATTTAAATTCCTATTGTCTTTTTATGGTTTTGTGGTGAATTTATGATGATTTTGAGCCTTACTTTTAAGTCACAATGAAATATGAATTCTTGTAAATTCCTTGATAGTCTCAAATGGAAAATGCTATTTAATGCCTGGTCATGTGCATATATCTTAATATAAAATTTGAAATAATTAGGCCAGATTTTATTTTAATATATTTTAATCTATATTGGAGAATGAACTATTTTAAAAACTGAAAAAGATAAAATAATCATTGTAGAGTTGTCATGTTCATATGTTCATATACTAGCTTTCAAATGCTCTGGGGTAATATTAACTAACAAGTCTTAGGCTTAACTTTTGCTTTACAAGTTTTGCCAACTTAAGCCTAAATTTATAGATTATAATTCTAGACATAAAAACATAAATTTTAAAAGGTCAACAGATGTGCAAAGATCACAGAGTCAAGGGGAAACAAAAAAATACATCCACCATACTTTCATAGAATTATACCAATAATTTTATGATCTGCAACATGTTGATGGTATTATTTCCCATGCAAAATCGTATTAGTCACATTTTAATCAATACAGCAGTTTTTAATAAAAAAGGACATGAATAAAAGTAAATATTCATAATATTTCCAGTTTAATTCATAGATCTAAAATTTACTTTAAGATAAAATTAATGGCACTGAATATAATAATGATAATAAAATAATCGATTTAACAAGAGAATTATGAACATATTTTATTAAACTGATATGGCATTGTGACTTCTCAAACACCCAATGGATCACAGTTAGTGTTTTCACTGGGGGCTATCCTCCCCCAATTCTTCTTAAAAGGTTATTTATTTTAAGGGTCACTTTCAAAATCAGACATGGCTGGGAAAAGTGTGGGGGCGGATAGTCCCCAGTAATAAATGTTCTCTTAATGGCTAGACACTGCAGTGAACAACAGCTAACGTCCTTAACTTCTGGTTGTTTTAATAATATACGTGGCAAAATTTTTCTTTACCATTTAATCCCCAAATTAGCAAATATACAATCAAACTGCATAAATTAAGAACTATTAGAAGCGATAATGTGCCTTTAAGAATGATCAAAATATCACATTTTATAAAATAGGATTCAATCTAAATTGCAAAACATAGGAGGTCAACATGGGATCTTTCCAAAATATTCTAAAAATTGCCATATTATTGGAAAGGGATTTAACAGTGCCTCTATTCACTTTTTTTCCTATAAAAAGCTAGCCACAATAAAGAAAATATTACCTGTAGTAATTTTTTTTCTGGTTTAATAACAGCTTACTTAATAATAAATTTCCTCTGGTACACACTTTTTATGTAATATGTATCACATCCACAACTAATTTCACTAAACTAAGGGGAAATCTAAACCTACAATAAAATGTCATTAAAATGGTACACATACCATATTTTTACTCCAGTAATTATGAATGTTTAATGTATGTTATTTCCTTGAAAAAATAGTTTCTCAAAATCTAATTTCTTGTGTTTCAACACTCAAAAAAAATATTTGCCAACACCCTACAGCTTTATTTAAATAAAAACACCACAAATTAAAAAGATTTCCTTTTAAAAAGTGTAAATAATTTTTTTAAATATATAAAAAAAGAAAAGTCAAAAATAGATTCATGCAGTTCCAAAAATCCCTATTTTCGCCCACCTGAGATGACTGAAAACAATAGTTTAGAATATATTTTTACATGTAAAAATCACGATTTTGTACATTCATGTGTATATGTTTTATAAAAATTAAGTGTTATGATCAGTGTTATGCACGAAAATATGTATATTTTTGCATTTTTATCAGGTTTAAATCACTTCCTGGTTTAGATCTACGTAGATTTCTTTATCCACATACATTTTCCACGAACGGAACTCCAATAAGGCTTATTGTGTAGTTGCACCACTTTTAAAGACACAAGCCATTTACTCATTAGGTAAGTGCTGAAAAGTGCGAAACTAGATATTACTCACTTATGTATGGGAATAGACTTCCAAAGATGTCACCATGTTGCCACTATGGAAAAAAGTAGTTGAACAACGTACTTTTTTAAAATGCTCTAGATACAACTGTTTTGAAATAATAAGTCATTTTACACATTTAGAATGTACTGATATGTGAAAAGTATCTATTATACATTTAGCTTTGGTATAGACTCCTAAGTTACTCACCATATTGTAGGTATGGAAAAAGTGGCTGAACAACATATTTTAATAAAATGCTCTAAATGCAATACTTTTCAAGTTACAAATTATTTACTCAAAAGGGAGAATCTCAAACAAGATATTGCTCAGCTATGTAATGAGTTACCGATCCGCAGTTTTACTATGGTATAGCTGACATAAAAATAAAGGTGAAAAACATATTTAACAAAATATTCTAAATGAAAAAGTTTTCAAGTTACAAGTGATTTACTCAACAATGAGAATCCCAAAAGTTGCTCATGCAGATATGAATGCCATAGAGTGATGCCATTATGTCAGCTGACTGACAAATCAGCTGACATGAAAAACATTCTGCATTTCCAATCCTTTTCTTAATCAGGACAATTGATCTGGATACCTTCATACCAGATTTGCGCAGTTAACAAACTAACTTGTTTATAAATTATAATGAATCAGTATCTTCTGGGCATGTACTTTTCAAAGCAAACTAGACCAATGAGACTATATATTTCAGAATATATTAACATATATATGTTCATGCGAAGAGTTTTACCCATCAAACAAAAAATCAGCAAATTGTTTCAAAAGAGACCAAGTCACAAAACAAACACCACACAGAAATAGCATTGAAAATTTGGCCCAGTTTCTGACATCATAATGGCTCTTTTTTGCAGTTATGCGCAGCAGTTTATTTTTCTAAAATCTCTGATTTTCTATAGCTAAAATAGGCAGAAAAAGTACTCTAGTTAATTGGACAGGAGGTACTTGGGCTTATGATCAAGGAACTTAGAACAGTGGGGTAAACTAGTTCTTTAGTACTCTGGTACCAATTGAGATTCATGAGAATCATATGAACAGTTTCCATTCTAGAGTCCTCTACAATATGGATCTCATGTGTATGTGTAGTCCAACGCAAGTCCAGTAATTGAAACTATCTAAGTTTGGAACATTTATTAACACCTTCACCCGTTAGTTACTGACAGTTTAAGTTGACCTTAACCTTGCTGACTGCACTCTGCGTTAAGGTTACCTTAAATTGCGTGTCTATGTTATTTGAACTACTTCCTACAAGCTACCAGTCTATTTACACAGAACTATTTACAACTGTTAGTAGAAGTGGAAGTCAATTCAGCCGTTCTTGAAAGGTGCGGACCACTGCCCCTGCTGCAGAAGGGGTTTTAAGCAGATAGCACCAAATTGCATCAAAACACCACCCTCCATGGTCTTTGATATGCTTGAAGTCGATTTTGTTGTCAAAGGCCCAAGATGCACCAGAACGACGGAATGAATGGTATCCGAACTCTGACGGGAGCAGGCCAATGCCTGCCACTAGCCAACATAGAACTGCCCTGACCTTACTGGCTGTCAGGATGAACAGTGGCTTATCTGAATGCCTGGAGTTATGCGAAACTATTTCCTTGAGAGCAGCGACTGGACATATGACTGTGTCTGAAAGCTGGGGAAGCTGAACAACCTGGACCTGACATGACACTTGCATGTTTTTAACACATTTGGTGATGATATGAGCCCCAGGGCTACCCCATATGACATCTCCATGCGTTGGATATCTGGATGGACAAAAGGCAGCTTGGGATGTGGGCACCATCGTGGATAATCTATAAAACCCCCAAAAAACAAGAAGCATGATAGCCTTGTATACGTGATCTTCCGGAACATTAGCTGCTGTCTGTATCAGTTGCTTGAGCTTGTTGATTGTTAAAATTTCCTTTATATTAAAAGACAATGGGGCATTGTAAGCCACAGCTCAAATTGTGAGCTTGACAAGGCAGCTATCAAGAGCTGATATGTCCCAGTTGTAGAGGGCGAAGAAATGCTGGACACATTAATGGGAAGGCCAAGTGACTTAAGTAGGTTGTTCAAAGATAAGAATGTGTTGGCCGCAGAACTGGGAGGGGAAACTCCAATGATGTCATCCAGGTACGCCCACACCCAGTGGCTGGAAGACACCATGAAGTGAGTGACGCAATCCATCTGGAAGGCCACGGCTCTTGTCTTTAACCCAAATAGTATGCTTACGTCAGGGTTCTTCTGGTCCCCCTACTGTAGCCCTAAAACCGACAAATCCCGGGGATCTGTCCTAAGGTTCCTGTAAGCCCTTTTTAGGTCCACTTTGTAGATGAGAGTGTGAGGTCCAGTGCATCTAATTGCCTCCACATTGGTGTCGATTGTTGGATATTTAAAAAAATACTCCATGTTATCGAAAATATTGTCTGAAATACAGCTGTTCACACTAGCCTGGTGAGCCCAACTCGAGTCCACTATTAATCTTCGGGAAACATCTGGTTTTGGTCGGGTCGTAATGGGGAGACATGTGAAATGGAATATCTTACAATGGGCCAACATATACAGACCAGTGTAGAGTGCAAAAATCACTAAAACGTAAAATTGACATTAAAAAAAAAGAAAACAGTCCTCCCCTGGCAAACACTAAAATATATCATAGAAAAATGTATCATAAAAACAACAAATTTAATAATACTACCAAAATATAATTGAATAACATTGCCTCCAGTTAGGTCAAGTCATGAATGAAACCCCAGTTGGGGAATAATATTTTTATTCATTAACAATTACTAATCTATAATTTTATTTACATTTACAACATGTTTACTAAACTTATGTTCACATTGAAGCTTGGCCATTGACCAGATATTTACATATTTTACAGGTATTATGTCAATGGCAAGTAAAGTTTAAAATCTATCATTGATTGCAGTACAGTGGCATAGCTATGCAGCAGTTTGAGGTGACCCTAAAGGATGTTTAATACTGAAATTCTAAACCAGAATGATTATGAATAAGTTAGGGTGGCCTTAGCTCCAGGCTTAGAGAGAGTTAAGGTCACCCTAAAGTTTGAGTGTTAAGGCTGTAATTTAGAGGTAATGAGAGTTTAAGGTGACCTCAAACTGAAGATTTTGGTATAACCTGTGAGTTTAAGTTACAGTTTAGATTGAAGATTGGTGTTTGAAATTTTACTCACAGGTAAATTACTTATGTAGAATTTAGTTACAAATTTTAATTTTTTATTTAACAATATACAGAGAAGGGGATGAGTAGAGGTTTGATTTGAGAGCCCCAAACCCCAACTAGTGAGTAGGGGAAAGGTAGAGATGCCTTTGAAAATTTTTGACCACCTCATCAGAAGCATTGTGGTCCAGGGTTATATATCTCCAGACACAGTCCGACGTCCAGGTGCCATGACTCTGGATATCTTGGAGTGGAACATTCGAATTAAAGGCGACAGAGGCACCTGAACGGCGGAATGCGTGGAATGTGAGATTGGAATTCTGGAGATTGAGTTTAACTAGTAGGTTTTTAAAATGGCGCCTGACCTGGTTATCTGTGAGAGGGAGCCACTTAGTGAAAGACTTGTACTGGAACAGGTGTAAATTATTGGATCCAGGTGTAATTTTAAGTAAGTTTTTTATGGACATGACTGGGCAAATTGGGTTGGAACCCAGAGCTAGAATTTTGAGGATTTTGACAGATTTCCTATCCTGGATAGTCTTACTCCATTTAACTAAGACCTGAAGGCCTGGGTTTGCGAATATAATATCAGCTCTGGCTAGGTGATACAGGGGGGAAAATGATTTCACAGAATGAGGGACTAAGTTGGATAATCGTAAAAATGAGAAAAATGCAAGGGTATAAACAGCTCATATTTATACACCTCCATGTCTAATTCAAATCCATACCCCTCCTCAATAAATTCCCCCACTAGTGGCTGTTCTCCTTTCTATCACTTTTTCTGTAGTATTTTACATATCATTCATTTCTGTAACAACTACCTTCTCCATCTTGTCATTTACAACCTCACTCATATCTTAGGTCGGATACGACCTCATTTTGACCTTTACCTTGTCATTCAAGGTCATTCACTTTCACTGTATTATACAGTGTCCTGTACTGGCTTTCTGTTCCGTCTAGTACAATTCTTCAAAATTTCAATTCTAATTCATCTTCTCACAGGTCGGGTATGACCTGTCCCATGACCTTACCCTTGTTATTCAAGGTCAATATACCTTACTTTGATCTTCACCTTGTCATTCAAGGTCAGTCAGTTTCACTGTATTCTACACTCTCCTGTACTGATATTCTGTTCTATCTAGTACAAGTCTTCAAAATTCTAATTCTATTTCCTCTTCCCAGAGGTCGGGTATGACCTGTTCCATGACCTTTACTTTGTTATTCAAGGTCAGTATCATTCTTTTGATTCTTTACTTGTTATAATAAATTCTACCAGGGTGGTGTGATCATAAATTAATGCTTATATACCTTACCTTGTAAATCTTCATGATTGTTAACTTTGACAGTAATTTTCTGCTTTATTAGTATATGCTGTCAATGGGTAATTTGAATTTATATTCTGATTTAAAATATTGTTTTACTAACTATAATAACTTGTTCATAATGTTGTTCAAAGCTACTCATGTATGTAATAATGTCATTTTAAAAAATATTAGTAGATAATAAATATATATATCCCAACTGCCTTGTTTCGTTGGGTTTGGGTCCCCTGGGGAATGGCAAGGGTATAAACAGCTTTGAGCACTTGTCCCATGTAGGTAGAGTCACAGGCTCTAGCCAGTAATTGGAGGGTGTCAATATCAATTACACATTTAAGTGAACGTTTGAAAGGTGTACGGAATGTTACAGCTCGATGGAAGTATTTTATTCTGGGATCCTGGAAAACAAGGGTGGAAAGTCCGTATAGTGACAAATTTGCTTTAATAGCCGCTAGGTGGTTTGCTAGGGTGGGGCTTGATAAACCATTAGAAGCTAAGAATTGAAGATATGACACAATTATCATGGGTTGAAGTGAAAACAGTGAGACTTGCATAAACACTGTGAAGGCTACAAATAGCCTAAACATACTTTGGTAACTGCTCCTGGTACCAGGCTTGAATGCCAATTTTGTCTTCCTGGCTGCTTCTTTGGCCAAAGGAGCCAATCTAGGAGGCAAGCCTATCAAATACACCAGTCAATATGTAAGTGAGTGGGTTGAATCCCGACCCAGTGATGTTGAGGTAGGATATTATTAGCTTTACCTAGGGGTCTTCAGTGAGAGACCAACGAGAGAGCAAGTCAGCAATATGGTTATCCTTACCTGCAATGTGGTTGACCTGAAGGTTAATATCCCAGGTAGCCACCTGGAATTGTATGTTTCTGGCAATTGCAGCTAGTGTCAAGTCCCTGGTCTTGCCCGAGTTAAGTACATGTACCACAGCCTCATTATCGCATGCAATTCGGACCCTGGATTTAGACCAAGTGTTATTCCAAACCCTGAGAGCCACTGGAATATTCAGCATTTCTAGGTGGACAATATTCAGGTCCATATAGCCCAAAGGTATGGGGAGGGTATAAACTTGGTCACCACATCTGGCCCCAAGGCCTTGTAAACATGCATCCAGCTCAATATGGAAGGCAATGGGACTATGGTCAAAAATGGTTATGCCATTGAAAGTAGTTAGGAACCTTGAGAACCAGTTTATGTCTTTTCGGGCCTCTGTGGAGAGTTGTACTTGATCTGTATCATGCATGCTGCGCAAGACGTCCAGGAGGCGATTGAGAAAGAACCTAGAAGAACGCACGCATTTGCTGATATACAGTAGGCTACCTAACAGAGATTGAAGTTGACACTTGGTGCAGTGAGTCCTGCCACGCCATGCATTGCATTTTTCGAGTATTTCTTGCAACTTATTATCTGGGATGGACAGGGTGAAGTTCTCAGTGTTAACTAAGATACCCAGACAGTTGACGCAAGTGGCTGGCTTGACCAGCTTATTATATGAAATTTCAAAGCCCAACTGGACTAATAGAAAACTTAGGGCGTCAAATGAGGCGTCAGCGCGACTTGGAAGCTCAATCCCAAGGATATCATCTATATAATTTATAACGTCAAAGTCGCGCTGACGCATCATGTGACGCACAGCGTCGCTTAAGCGTTGAAACAGAGCGCTCCCGTGCCTGAAGCCGAACGGCAGGCAGGTGTCCAGGAACCAGGTGTCCTGACGCAGGCCCAACAGGTCATACTCCAAGGGGTCAAGCTTAATATGCCTGAAGGCGCGTTTGATGTCAATCTTATAGATTCTGCAACCCTTACCCAACAACTTGACTCGTTTGACCACATGATCAATTGTAGGGAGTTTCAACAGGAAGGGGGTATTGAGATATACGTTATGAGCACTACCAGCATTTACAGACTTGCCCTGGGGAAAGCTCAAATCGACTATCACCCTTCTGTTTTTGTAGTGGGGCTTGTCTCGGGTCATGAATGGGGAGGTGTGCAGATTTGCCAATGGTGGGGCATCAAAGGGGCCTAATATGGCATCATAACTCTTCTCCTCCTCCAGGTATGCCCTTACGTCCTGTGGGTAATTCTTTGCTGAGTTGTGGTTTTCAAGATGACTTTCCAGGGGGATTTTTCTGTCAAAATCGAGAGGAAACCCAAACCTGATCAGTAAGGGAAGTTGGGTATCCCAATAACCCACTAACAGTTTGTCCCAAGCATCTGGCTTAAGCTGAGATTTTATGTTAATCTGACATTTTTTGAAATTATAATCCCCAGAGGCCTTGATTATTTGGTGAAGGGTCAAGGGATCTGCCTGGGAGACTGATTGGACTACTGCAGCAGGGACCTCTAAGTCACCCATTGGTATAAAGCCTGCCTTGAGGGAGTTTTGCTTATCCCACAACTGGAGGGTGGGGCATGAGGGCAGCACTTGGTTATAGTCGATTTTTTTATCTCGAAATCGAAGTGAAAGGTCATATTTGCTGGTGTAGTATCTGGGTCCCTATGAAGAGACTCTTCATATCTATTCTGTGATTGGACCTTAACACAAGCTTCCCATTTGAGTTTATCATAAGTGTCATTTTGTGACGCGTTTTTGGGAGTACTGTTGGAGTCGACCTTATGATTCGACTTTTCTTTTACCTTTATTGGGTTACTTCCTAACTCTGAAGCCAAGATTGGAACGACGCCGTCGCTTTCATGAAACACAGCATATCTGTTATAACATGTCACTGGGTTTGTACCATGGTCCTTACCTGGTTTGCTGCTTTTGTTGCACACTTTCTTGACACCATTGTTACTTTTTACTTGACTTAGGACCTTACCTTTGCCAGGGTCAACAGGAGTAGTGTGAACCTTGGTGAGATTAGTATCTTGGTTCAAACCCGGATGTTTTTCTGCAATAAAGGGTTTCTGACCTCTCTGAAGCACTTGAGCATATGTGAAACCTTTATATTTATGATAATCTGACTTCCAGTTTACACTTTCACCATTGACCCATACATTACTAGTCACTATACGTGTCCTAACATGGTTAACACTGGCAATGGTCATATTTGATCGATTCGAACCTTTGGATTTGTGCACTGCAGTTATGCAGTGCCTGATTCGTTTTTTGAATCAGTATTAGTACGTTTGGAGTTTCTGCACTCTTTGATAGGATGAGGAAACCGTTTTCCCAATGTATTGCAAAAACTACATATGTGTCTGTAAAGGTGACCCCCAGTGTGGTGATCACCCTTGTGAGGGCATTTTTGGGACTGGAAAAACTTACAGGGAACAGCATTGGCTTGGGGTTCAGCATTGGCTTTTTTGGGTGCTACATTGATTACTTTTTGGGCATGCGCCCTTCTAATCCGGTCAATTTTTTCTGTCATGTTCCAATTTACTTTGCCCTCCTCCATCCGACACAAGAGGACTGCATGGGCACCTTTGGCAGAGGGCCACCCAAAATCTTGGGCGTCCTCCATCAACTCGGACATGTAGTCCAGCATTTGATTTTTGGTATTAACATTTTTTTCATTCTTGATAATTGCACAAAATCCCGAGACCCATTGAAAAGCAGTTAAACTATCATAAGTAACTCTACTCTTAGAAGTGCCTGCGAGAATGTGATTTTGTGGCCAAGGTATCTTGTTTTGAACCGTTACTTGTTTGTTACCTCCACGTTGGGATTTGAACATACCTCTTTCGTTTAGAGAAGCTAGTTCTTGCAGTCGCCTGTCCACAGCATCTTGTATGCCTCTGGAACTTTTGAGGAAAGCAGGGGTGGGGGTTACAACCTCCTCTTCCACGTCACTATCAACTAGTGTGGGTCTGTGTGAACTCAGACTGGTGGGAGAGTTAACGCTGTCAGAATACGACGCAGCCCCATTCTGCAACTGCTCCTCGACTCAATTACGCGACTCAATTGCAGTCAACCTGGAACTCACACTGGTTAAAGCAGATATGATATCACAGTTTACACTATCAGCCGTATTTGTATCAGTATTGATGTTTGAATTCATACTATTCGAACTACTACTTTCAACATTTACATCATCTTTGAACTGGCATTTCACACCTACTGGTCTTTTGTGTTGGCCACCACAGCCAGAACAATGAAAGTTCTTTGGCATTGCTACGTTATAAACTTGATATCATGTACAGGTTTTTAAAAAGTTTATTTACAATATTGTTTACACATCAAGGTAGAGTTAGCGGGACAATTTAAAATTAAAGTTAAAATGATAAAATTACTGTTACAAGTAATAAAATAACCCGCCAACTCACCTGATAAGTAGAGTCCTAGCCGTGCAGACAAGCAAACGTACTCAGCCACCAACACAGACCAGCAAAGTGACCACAGACTGTAACCAGTGAAGCACCATGTAAGATTTAAAAGAAATTGCAAACATACAATATTTTTCTCTTAGTAAAATGGCGACTGCCTTGTTTGACTTCCACTGAAAAGTGAAGGCAGACTGGATTTTAGCGGGAAAATTCTGACCCCAGGTCAGAGGTCAACCAATGAAAATTATTTGTACAGAAACAAGAATAACTGTTTAACAAATAACTGAGGCAATGAGTTGCGTATAACTAAAGTGATACACATTCATATTAAAACTGACTCATATCCTGGGGCACAAATGAACATAAAATAGTTCCAGCTTTCTAGCATGTATTTTTATAAAAGAAATATGACAAAATTTATAGTTTAAAACTCAAATAATGGGTCATTTGGCAGGTTTTTACAATGGGTCTAAATAATTGACCTTCGATTTGGCTAATTCAAGGAATTAAACATGAGCCTTTTTTCTTTGCAAAGTTTTGGGCTTAAATGCATTTCTCAACAGGTAAATTAGCTAGTTCCAAGCTTATGAAATAATAGCTGGTTTTCCATGTCCTGGGAACCTTTATTTCAAGTCAAAATAGTACAATGGTAATACATATTCTTTAACATATTTTATTTCTGTGGAAAATGCTGTTTTTCAATGGAAAACCACATAAAATATCTAAAGACTAATTTAGGGAGGTGTCACATATATTTATTCTTTATTTCTGGGCATTTCAAATTGTGAAGTGAGTCTTTGTTTACAAAACTTCTTTTGTATAACAAGCCTTTTGAATATCCTATAGGACCAAAACAGACCTATGTTAGGAAAATACTGGTTAACATTTATCAGTTATATATTATGATATATTTTTCTACAACTTGATTATATTGCTGCACAGATTCACTGCTGACACTGCAACTTAGCACAACTTGTACACAAAAGCCATATTTTGATTACATTAACGGGTAAACTTGGATTTCTTTTGACGTTAGTGTAATTTACAACTGAATTTTACTAATGCAAAATTAAAGTACTTTCAATATTCTGTTCTTCGGTTTTTTGTCAAATTGAGGGATGAGCCTCAATATGACAACATTTAGTACGTGGAGAAGGAATAGATGAAAGCGGTGTACTTGTTGGCCATAATTATGCACTGACGCCATCAGGGACAAGACAAAAAGAATCAATTTTCTCACTTCAGGACCTCAGAAGTGCAATATGAGCATGTTACCTGCTAAACCACTTCATTTTGATAGCTATGCAAAGTTCAAACTGTATGTTAAAATGAATAAGTTATACTTGAAATGGTATGTTCTTGTTATATTTAGTATTTTAGTTTGCCAGTACATATTGCATCAGATGTAAAGTGCATGTGTAATTTATTCAGAGTAAGAGAGGTTTATTTGTACTAAATAGTTCATGTAATGCTGCGAGGCACAAAGTGGTGGTCTGGAATTTCTTTCATATGATATAAACTTTTTTCCCGATTGATTTGTATTCAATAGGAAGGCCCTTTAAACTTGTTTGTTGGTAAAGCAATCAGAATCTATTTTTGTGGGGAATTGGACACATACTGTAAAATGAATCTTTGAATTAACAGGCAGTAACCTGAGAAAAATAAGATTAAATAATCTAGGAAATAAGACACCATGGTATAAAGTCATGTGCAAATAAGAATATCTCTTAATAGGTTTCTTATGTTCTCACAGAAATTTCAATGCAAATGTGTAGATTTTTACCAAGACAAATGTTTGCCTATTAATAATGCTCCATTAAATTTGTCACTAAATATATGGATTCTTCTAAAGCACCCACAGAAGAATTCTTCAAAATTATTCAAAAGAGGAGAGTTATTGAGCAAGCTGTGCTTATTTATGTATACCAAATAACATATAGCTTGTGAGGGTTCTCTTTGACATTTAATCTGGTTAAAGTGACAAATAAAAAAAAATTGTGGTATACTCAGTTTCAAAAGGCTGTTTATATTTGAATAGTCTCAGACATAGGTGGCTGTTAATATAAATTTGTTCACAAAAACTTCTGATTTACAAGTATGAGACATATTATTTATCAAATTGGTTTTTATCTCTCTCTTTTATCTAACCTGTCCAATATTTTGTCCTAAAGTTGTCCAAAAACTTTCTACAAAAAAGTTAAACTTATACTCACTCTTTAAAATTTTGTCATATTTTAAATTCTTTATCAAGTTGTGGTATGTTAAAGCAAACTTTTAAATCTTTAAATGTCATTTAACTTTTCAGAAACAAATCTGTCATCCTGCTTTCATCACAGTGACAAGAATTTACACTGACAATCATTTTATTAGTGAAAATTAGGAGTAAGATTTGAAAAAAAAAATCAATGACCTCAAATATATGAGTCAATTGTGTTTTTTAGCATATTGATAACATAGAATGCAGAATGGAAATATACATGAAAAATCATTAGTCGTTGTGGACATAAACATTTATTTACATTGAAACATGTTAAAACAAATATACTATAATAGTTAAAATAGAATTTTTCCCACATTTAAAATTGACGCCTTCTGTTGATTCTATCAGGTTATATCATCAGACAAACATTAGATTAACTAGTTCAAAATTATCACCAAGTTATTTTTGTCACATGTCAGATATAAGTCTATGTGAGATTTTATATAGTGTTGCCTGGTAAATCTGATAGATACACGATGTATATCCAACTGAGGACAAGAAAGTGAAAAATCTTGATTTTGATAAAAAAAGGCTTTTATCATAAAGATGGTAAAACTGAGGATACAGAACAACGTTATAATCTGGATTTCATCAAAAATGTTATTTTCAAGTATTGCATTCCACACTAATCATGACAACGTGTCATTCGAAGTTAAATGACTTTATCTATATATCTGTCCAGATAATTCAAAATAAGTTTCAACTACATTCTCATTTGAAAAACTGGAACTAATATATTGGATCAAATCTATATTCACCATACCATCAAGACAAAAAGTGAGGAGGATATACCACAAGGATATATTTCATTAAAATACAATTACTGATTGTTTAATTTGTGATAGATTACTTTTGTATCATTTATTTTAAATGATGTCTTCACTTGACAATGTTTCATCTGCGGCATTTGCAATACAGAAATAAGTTATTTTTTAGTTTTAGATATAGAAGTGGCATTAAATATACTTTGTATATTACAAAAATTGTGTCCCTGAAAGTTGCATTGTGTGTATGTCAGTTGACTGATATGAACCCAAATATCTAACATTAAAGGTGTACTCCCCAATTTTTTTAAACTTTTTTTTTATTCACTAAATATGTTCTTTATAACATTTTTTATGAAACCTATATATTTTAAGAACCCATACGTTGTTTTAATTAGGAAATAAATTAAGATAATGTACATGTGCATATGTTTGTGTACAAAGGTTTGTTTTGAAACCACCTGTCACATGAGCACAGAAAATTTTGAGCAGACCAATCAGAGTAGAGCACTCCCTGGTTTTCAACCACAGTGGTTTTTTACCATTATGCTCTTTTTTATTGCTGGAATAAAGCTGTGTTTCCTTAATGCTGATCACTGTCGATGGATGGTGATCCCTGTGATTCCATATACAAGATATATGATATGTGTATGGCAATAAAACCATATTTTTTTGTAACTCGCTATTTACTACCTCAACCACAGTGGTTATGTTTTGGTGTGCACTCGTTTGTCTCTGTGTGTGTCAATTACTAGAGAAGTGATGAATATATTTATGATTTTTGGGTGGGTAGGGCATTGTCAAAAAAGAAGTGATCAAAGGTTTTGAAAGATCAGTGTCATATTCTGGACCCCCTAAGCTCCTGAATATTTAGAAATGCACCCTATTGGAGATCAGTGCTCTCAGATTGATTTCTGGGGTTGAGTTTGCTTTTTTTCTTCATAATATCTTTGAGATATTAGTAATTCTTTTATCATTCATCACAGTACTATGCATCAAACATGCCTATATATAGTGAAATATGTATAGGTAGATATGACAACTATTGCTTAGGTTTACTGCCCAACTGCTGTGATAGCTGAATTTCACTATACAGGGAGAAAAGAGGAATAAGGTTAGCAATCACCCATTAACATTACCATGATTGAGTGCACAGAAACATTTAGAGTAAAATCAGATATAGGGATAAAAATGAACGGTCGGTGATCACTGATGTGGAAGTACCCACTAAGACAATGAGGTGTGTGACATCTAACTGAGTTACTTATATACCAACACCTGTTTCCAGCTCATCCTGTTAAATGCATCTCACCTTATATAAATTTGTAAATGTAAACTTAACACTTATATAACTTGAAGAACCCTTTTTAACAAGTTATTTATTAGAATTTATAGAATAAATTGATAAGAATTTATACATATACTTGTTTGGTTGAAGAACATTTTTATTGAAAGATTCAAAATAAGGATACGAAGTTAAGAGTGTCAAAATTTCAAAGGGCATATTCAAGTATATCCAGATAGTTCACTGCAAGGTGCAATCAGTGTCAGGATTTTTCTTGCAAACAGAAATATTACCGTACCTTGTAAAAATTTAACGGTCAATTAAATTTTGAATTATTTGCAATCTTTGCAATAAATTTTATTTTTGTGGTATCAAACCATATCACAAAACAACAACCAAAATTTATGACCATACATTTCTTAGAAAAGAAATATATTATCTGCTTCTGTTAATTCTACTTTTATTTTTTTGTACATTTCCCCCATTTACTGTAACCCAAAGTGTCTTATAACCAGTTTCCCCCTTTCTGATGTGACTTTGCCTTTAAGCAGATTAAATTCAGTAACCTAACTTCTACTTAAATCCATGAAGTAATCAGTGTCAAATTTAAACATAGACAGTCTAAGTGTTCCCCAATCCATTCATCTATACGGATTTAAGTTTAGGGTGTACACTTTCCCCAATCTTTTTATTCATCTTTGTGTTCCCTTTATAAAAACACTGACTTCATCCGATGTATGGATGAGATCAGCTTTTCCAGAATTCCCCACTGTATATTACCTTATCTTTGTTATCTTAACAAACCAGGCGGGGGCCGCTCTGCTGAAGTTTAAAGTGCTGTTTCTTTGTTAATAAGCTAAAGTTTTTCATTTGGATTGATTTTATGGGGGGTTTTATGATTATCTCTGTGAAATGGAATGATAAAATTCCACCTTCAAAATTGGGGAGTACACCTTTAAACAGCCGACACATGGAAACTTTAATTGTAAAAGTATGGTGCAATAAAGCAGAGCACATATGGACGGATTGGATATGAAAATACGTCAAGACGAGGAGGAAAGTGGCAGCTTCAAAGCCAGCAAGATGGAAGTGAAAATGTTTGAGATATTTTATTTACGTTAGTTACCCAGCAAGTACAGAGTAGAGAAAATTTGAAATAATTGAAATGACCAGTAAAATGTTTAAAACCATCAAGCCCAACTGTAGTTTTGTAGTGTTTGTGGAAGGCCTTTTCTGGGTAGTCTCTTTTGATATAGTAACTGATGAGTTTTTTCTAAATTTGTCTGAAAATCTTCATCATATGTGCAAATCCTTGTTCATCTATGGAATTGGCCATATGGGCTCTTAGTTTAACTAGGTGAGTGGTGTGATAAAAAATAGTGTAAATATAGGTGGGTGTCTGTGGGCTTCTCATATAGGGTGGTATATAGTTCCCTATCCTGATTCACCTTTACAGTAGTATCCAGAAAGTTGATTTGAGTCGGACTATGTTCATGTTCTTAATGTTCAAATCATGAAAATGTCATCAATTAACCGCAGACAAATCATTGGTTTGAGAGGCCAGTTATTTGTTTTAAACCTATCCATAAATAGGTTGGCATAATTGGGTGCTACTGCAATGCCCGTTGCTGTACCTCCTGTTTGTAGGCAGTGGTTACCATTAAATTTGAAGTTCATTGAATGTAGGAATAATTCTAACAACTTTAGTAAATGTGTTCCTAATTTTGGTTTTTCAGGATCCCTTCTGAGGTGGTCAGTTACAGCAAGTATCCCTTCATGATTAGGGATGTTTGTGTAGTGAGAGCTGACATCCAGAGTGACCAGGAGAGTACCAGGGTGGATTTTTCCCTAGCTGTTTTAGCCTGCTTATGAAGTGTTGTGTGTCTCTAACATATGAGTTGGTTCTAGGGACATACTGTTTGATATGTTCATCGACAAATTTGCTTATGTACGCTGTAGGGTGTTTGATTGAGCTGCAGATGGGTCTACCTGGAATGTTATTTTTATGTATTTTTGGTAAAAGGTAGAACCTAGCCTCTGTGGAGTTTTTAGTTTTGAGTAATTCAAAATTATTTTCAGTGATGAAGTTAAGTGATCTCATTTTAATTAGCTCTTTAGCAATGTTATCAGCTACCTCGGAGGTAATATCTTCTGGTATTTTCTGATAGAAATTGGTATCTTGTAATTGTTTATATCCTTTTCTCAGGTAATCAGTGGTATTCATGACTACTACTGCTGACCCTTTATCAGCCTTCTTAATGACTATATGTGGGTTATCTGTGTGTGTTTTCAGGCCTATTTTTTCTTGTTTGGTAAGATTGTCATAATTTTTATGATTAGTTTTACTTTCTGTATTTCTTTTTTAACAGAGTTTTGAAAGATTTCAAGTGCTCTATTGGGAGGACTAGGTTCCAACCCGATTTGGGTTTGAATTTATTCTGGATTTCCATATTTTTAATTGATTCCAGGTTTTTATTATCTTGATCTTCTGATCTTCCAAGGCATTATCGTTCATAAAATTAATAATACTTTGGTTATTAATTGGGTCTGTTACCTTTTTTATCCCTTTTGAAAAATTCCATTTATTCAAGTCTCCTGTGGAATTCTTTGAAGTCCTGTCTGTGATTTGTCTGGTGGACCTGGAGTTGGACAAAAAGTTACTCCCTTTTCCAGTGCTTTGATATGTGGTAGATCCAAAGTGGTACTGGAAAAGTTGATGACAGTATGTCCTATGTAACTTTCAAACTTGGCTTCAAACGAGGCACCGTAAGTGTTGTGCCTCAGTTCTGAGGGTGTCCATGAAATCATAATCCTCAATGCTAGACATTTTTGTTCTGGATCACACTTAAATATTTCACAGCCTTGTTTCTGAATATTTGAAAGTCTATTTATTCTAAAGCTTTAATCTCAGATGTTCGGTAGTTGCAGAAGGCTGTTCTGGTGGTATACTGCCTTGGCTCGAGAAAAGATGACAGTATGTTTTATCGGCTGCTGTTCAATGCTGGGTAACTACACTTGGGCTTATGACTAAAAGCTGTAGTGTGGTGTCTGATTGCATGCTGATCTCCATACTGTCCGTGTCTGTAGAACCTCTGGAGGTGTCATCGACTGAGGCAGCCGTTGTGCTGCCTCTTCAGGCCTGAGACTTGAAGGCTGAAGATTGGCCGAGTCCCGGGCATTTGATTTGTGTCTTCAAGAAGTTTAATTTGTCCTGAATCCAGTTTTGCCTCTGTGTCATTTCCTTGGGAGCCTGGCAAAACTTCGACTTTGTGAGTCTTCCAAACTGTGTCCTTTGAGATTCGAACCAAGTCTGGCACACTTGGACAGAGAGCTTGCAGCTGCTGGCAAACCTCTCCCACAGGCACTTCTTTCTGGCCTTGTCATTAAAGTGCTTGATCTTGTCGTATAGCTCCTAATAATCCTTGAGAAAGCCCACAATAGCCTCCTAATCTCTGTCTGTAAATCTTCGTCCTATGTCCTTACTTGTGCCTGGACTGCGATTGAAGTGTGCCCGCTTCTCCTCCACCCTCTGCGTCTATTTCACTGTTACTCCTCTCAGTTCTTGGTCTGTTTTGGCAACTCTCTCCTCTGTGTGTGACTGTGGAGTTTTTGCTCTCTTGGCTTCCTCCCTTTCCCTCTTCTCCCTCTGTTGTTTCTTTGCCTTCTGCTCCCTCTCTCTCCCCTCTCTCTTTTACATCCTTCTCTGTACATAAGCAGCTGTATCCCCCAACTCAAACTCTATGTGTTTCTGTGGGAAGTTCAATCTTCCTCACAGTCCTTCTGCCCTTTTTAGGATCCATGTTATAAATCCAGTAAAAACAAAAGCCTATTAAAAACAAAAGTCTAACAGTAAGTCAGCCAAAATTGTATTTTATCACTAAATCCTAAGGTGTAATCCATCAGATGTCAGATACCAAATTATGAATTGAGCAAACTGACTCACATTTTATCATCTTAGGTTTTATAGCTGACAACTTGTGGGGTTAGTAACAGGGAGCTATCCTGTCCTGCACACTTTGTGGCTTATATATTGCTGTAACTACCTTGTCAGTGTCTCTTTATGACTTGGCCTGGAGTGTTCTCGCCTTGTCCTGCTGAAATGTTACTAACTCTGAAATCAGACTTGGATACTGTTTACAACCAGCCAGTTTCCTTTCAAGTAAGGTCGGTTTGTGTCTACGGCCTGTCTAGTGTGAAGTGATGCCCAGGCACTGAACAACGATAGGCCAGCAGGTGCTTCCACGCAAGACGGTTACACTATGGGACAAGAAGTGTATTCAACAAGCCATAGAGACACACAACAGGATTTTTACCAAGAGGCAAGGTTGGGATCAAGAATCAGAGAGGGTCAGTGAAAAATCAGTCAAGCCGGAAAACGACAACCCATCCCAACAGACTCTGTAAACATTGCTCTTGACCCTTAAAAATTCCATAATTACCGACAAGACAAACCCAGTGTAATACCTGTAAAGTGTAATAAGCTGCAGATAGTAAGTAAAATACATATAAATTTTAAATACATTGCAATTTTCAGAAAGCTTTGTTGATCTTTTTAGGTTTTCTTGGGACATGAAAAAATGGTTGCTATTTGCAGGTAGAATGTGGTTGCTCTTCGCAGGTTCAAATTAATATAAAATGTGATGGGCGGTTTTAAAGGTGGTCCTTCTTTTCAGGTGGTTGACTTTGAAGGTGGTTACTTAAGCAGATTTTTACTTTCATTTAAAATACAAGCATTGAACTGTTGAAACTTTTCACAATATTTCTGGTTACATTGGAAGATAAATCACAACTTGATTATGTGTATTTTTAAAGGCTTTTATTAAAGTGCATATGTGACTATTTCAAGTTGTAGTAAAAAGACAGACATGTTAGAAATACAAGTATCAAGAGTCAGAACTGTCAATCAAAATCAGTAATTTTATGCCTGTTATTGTGTTAAAGCATCCAGTTAATTGTCAATCCATTTGTTACAACACACCCGTTCATCTTCAAATGGATTTCAGATGGACTTTTTACCACTGTTTAATAGTCCCAGAATGCCCAGAAATTTTAGAGAGCAAAATCTTGATGAACTAGTATGAATCGGTTTCCTCTACTATCAAAACTATATTTGGTATATTACATTCTATATAATCAGCTTAAAACCACATTTCACCCAGCTAAACCAACTTAATGGTCTAACTTTTTCACTTGTAGGACAGTACAGAGAGATTTGTTCACCCGAGTGACATTTTCTACCAAGTTTTGAAGTACTATCAACTTTTCTGCATGTTTTTAGCTAACCCTATATTGTGGAATAGTTTGGTAAGTTACATCTTTAAAATGTTTATAGAACATCTATGCTGGGATTTTGAATTCTGAAACCTCTGATATTCCCATATCAGCCATCTCTGTCAACAGTTTTGCATTAAAATAGCTACAATGTGTTGGAAAATAATCAGTCACGTGATCTTCACTCTAGATGATTCATCACCAAATGTAACATGGATGAATTTGAAAAGTTCATACAAGTGTGGATAAATTACCAACTGTTCGCTACATTAATTTGGTTATATCCTCAAAGTGTACACCAACGTAGTAGACATCAAACAAGAAAGACCTTTCAAATTGTTTAGTTCAGCATTGTCCTTGACTGATATTTCATCATAGAAGGCTACTTAACTCTGATTCACATTATAGGTAGTTGGATACATTAAATTTAGTAGATTTAAATAAAACTTATTAACATCAATACAGCATTTTCAAAATTCAGTCTTACAAGACCTTACAGCTGGCATTCAGTCACCAACTTGGGCATTTTATTTTAAAAGTAGCTTTGATAAACTACAAGTTTATCCATTGTAAGTGAACACTCTATCGAGAGATAGATAATATCTAAAAATGATGTGTTTTAATGTTCTTCGTTTGGGAACGGCTACATGTAACAGCCTTAACATGTAAATGCTTGATTCTTATTGGTCCTCGTTTAAATCTCGGCGTCTGTGTGGGCAGAATGGGTTGGTATCTTTTGCGTTTTCAGTGATAAGCTTTTGGATATTTTTTGGATGTATACAGCTCTGGTAACCCACCTAAAGTGTCATTCACAGATACATGGTTTTTCAATGATCTTCTCTCTCACCTCACCTCATTTTTATTTTCAAAAGTATTTCACTAATTAGAGATGATTTTCTTTCTGTAAACTGCTTAGTTTACTGTCAAAATTTATTTCACTGTGATAAATTATTTGAGCTCTGCCTTATGTATCAAGGCAATGTGTTAATCACACAATATGGAGAGGAGGCCAATTGTTTTAAAAAACGTACACTTAATCTTAATTCAAACACACACTTAATCTAAGGCAAATCAAATTAAGACCAAATTACACTGACAGTGTCTGAAACAGGATCTAAAAACAGATTTCTTCAAAAACAAAACAATGTGTCAAAAATGAAATTTGCAACTTAATTTAGAGTTGAGCATCTGTTATCCAACTACTTTGAGAGAGTTAAGTTTTGTTTGGATGACAGAAGCTTTGTAAAACAGAAAGGGTAATTAAGAGTTGGTAAAATACACAGGAATGTTTATTGATATATTTCATATTTTTAAGGACAGTTAGGTATATTTGCCTGCATTAGGAGGTTATGTATATTTCTATCTGTGAGTTATAGGGGTGTTCCACTGGGGCTGTGTTGTTGGTAACTAAGGATTTTTCTAGATATGGTCAGTTGTAGTTCACTGGTTTGTTATGGTGGGTCTGGAAAATATGAAATGTTTGATATTTCACTGACCCTCCCTGACTCTTGATCCTGACCGTGGCTCCACCGACCTGAAAAATTCTAGTCTTGACTTATCACTTCCAGTGTTGTCCTTATCAAGTTTAGTTGACACTTGATTCCTCTTTTCTACAGTAATTCATCAAAACTGGACTGGCAATAGCAACTGCAAGTTTGGTCATGGTGAGTTGATAAACTTCCCCAGTATTGTTGGTTTGTCACTATGGCTTGTTGGGACCTACGACTTGTCTGTTGTACCTCTTCAGCTTGTCCTTATAGTTTCCCATCTAGTTATGGAGAAAAACACCTTGATCCCAAGTCTGTTCATGATCTGGATCCAGACAAACCAGGATGTATTACATCCTGTCAGGGAGCTGAAAATGACCCATGTTTTCCCACATTTTTTTCTGGATTTTTGTCGCCGACTCAGCTAACCAACTAGAGTCATAGGGACAGTTGTAGGGTCAGCTCCAGTGGAACAACCCCCTTACTCTGTGCTCATAATTACTCAAAAATAATGAATAGTTCTGTCTGCTTATTTATATGGATATGTAGTTATTACATTTTGGTAAAGATCGGGATCATATTCCGGATATAAAATTGCAAATTTTTAGAAATGCCATTGGTGGAGGTCTGTACTTCATGAGTACTTTCTAGTTTATATCACAGCTATCAGCATCAGAAAATGAAGGATGAAAATAATTTACAAACAATATAAATTCTTAATTGGTTGACCAACTCAGTGATAAGTAGCAAATTTATTTGCTTGTTGAAAGAACTAAGCAATGTGGTTATACCATTTATGACACAGTTTAAGGCATATTAAACTTTCCTAGGTGAGGTGTCTGTTCATAACTCATATGTTCAATTTCCATTGATACCTCTTTTTTCTGAAAAAATTGGAAAAGTTTGTTGTTGGTGTGACACAAATTTTAAAATCTTTTTCAACAGCATACAGAGGAATAAATGGGTACTTATTAATATTTTCTAAAAGGAAAATATTTCAGAGTAAACATTTCACCAAGTTTATAAAAGAATTTAGACTACAGGAAAGCAGCATCAAGTTTATAAAGAATTTATACCACCAAAATGCAGCATCAATTTTATTACAGTACTGCGAAGACAGGTACACTTTACAAGGTGTTATATTACACATTTGTTGTTTTAATGCTCATCTAGGTCTGTGGAGATAAAAGGTCACATTAACTCACTATGTGTCTTTTCATGTTAGTCCCTTGTGGATATAAAGAAAACAGAATGCATGTAGTTCATCTAGTTAGAGGTTGGGGCTAGGAGGGATTTGACTTCAAGCAAAGTTTACAAGGCTCTCTGTCTTAGCTGTATGCTAATAGAAAGCCAGTACATGTACGAGTACATCATATAAACTGAAACTTCATTATCTGAACTAAACATTTTCACTAACTGCAAAGAAACTTGAGCCTCAAGCAAGGCTACTATTTATACTATATTTTAGTCAAAATGTTGTGTTCCCATGTTTTTCTACTGTAACCTTATAGCTTTCTTATTGTGTATTCTTCTGGAAAATTTAAAATTGTGATGAAGTTGCTCTTTTGTATCAAAGCTTTACTGTGAATAAAAAATGAACTGAACTGGTCTATAATTCTCAAAAGATCTATCAGTTCCTATTTATATGATTAAGGTATGTTATGAATTTCCTTTCAACGGGAGAGACAGAAAATGATAAAAGGTGGCTGTAGGAAATCAAAAAAGAAGATTTAAGTGCATTGCTATTAACAGCAATAAAATATTCAAAAAGTTCTTCCTTACATGACCTTACAAGTTGCATTGAGTAACTAGCTTGGAATTTTATTTCTAATGTAGTTTTAATAAAGTGCAATTTTACCTATTGTAACTGAAAGCCTTTTTCTCTACAGGTTGCCTCCCAGTTAGATAATATCTAGCTAAAATGTGCTTAGGGTATTCCATCTGGGGTTGCTAGGTGTGGCCTCAGGATTACCAGTTGATACAGTTTTAAGGATTATCATTTGATACATATTAAAGTTATCAGGTTAATGCAACATACTTAAGCAGTACAGTAACATCCTGGATAATTAACTTGACAAAGTGTCAGCAGAATTTATTCAGGTGGTCCGGGATGTATCTAGCTTTGACTGATATGTGATAGTAGGTGTCATAGGAAGACTAACATCTCATGTGAATGTATTTGCTCTTTTGTTTGTTTCAAGGTTTGAGCAACCACCTCAGATAACCTCAGATAACCAGGGCTATGATTAAGGAAAGAGTGTTTTCCAAGTGACTGTGGATCTCTCTATTGCTGATATAATAATTTATTTGAACTGGGCTGGATGAAGACAGGCGTTTACAAGTCTATTGACAACACAAATTCTAGTGTGTTTAAAGATGTCCCTCCATTTTGAAGTTTTTGGGCTTTGTACGAATGTTCGGAGTATATATTATTATCAGAATGTGCAAGCAAGGCATTACAATCTAAATCACTAAAGGACTCACTGACAACATATTTTGAATAACAATAACTCCAAGAGGACCCAATTTATTTTCAAACATTGTCAAATCTTTCCTATCATCACGCAATTGTATGCATACTGGCATGTATTATTGCCCGTGTTTACTAGAAAGTAAAATGCACTGCTTTGTCTATCTGACATTTTGACAGAAAGCAAGTTTATTTACCGAGTGAAGAACTTTAAGTATTTAAAATACTAAAATATAATTCAAGAAAGCTAAAACAATGAACTTTCACTGCTATTAGCTTCAAAATGATGTTATTCTTCTTTTGCCAGTAAAAATAGCAGACTGAAGGGAGATTTCTTGTAGGCTCAAAACATGTGGTCCAATGAAAATGCTGTTAACAAACGGACATGGTCAGACATGCTAAAATCAGAGTTTGTCCCAAAATGCTAAAGAACAAAGGGGGTCTCTCAATAATGACCCAGGTTGCACCAAAATGCCACCACATAATTTATTTATTACTAATAATTAGCGGTATTTTCCATTTTGTTTAGCAATGAACTAAAAATGTGGTGGCAAGGGAACCTAACGGCTTCTAGAGACCTCTTTGTAAGCTTCACATCAGCGTCTCATTTTGCCTGTTTTGCCATTTTTCCTGGTAAATGTAAACCAGTCATATAGGATCATTTCTTAATAATCTCTTCACAAAATCTGTGTGTATCTCACTCATCAAAAAGTTATGGTTCACATATGTTATAATATAATCATAGTAAAAATATAGTGAAATGTTTCCAGTTTTGTTTATATATCCTTGTATACTGCCACTTTGTATTGTAATATTAAAACTTTTATGTGCAATGGAAGACAAATAAAATGTTGGACCAGAATCAACCAGAAGTGAACATACTTATGCTGGAGGCAAGATCCAGCAACCATGGATGGAGTTCACTGAAATTTGTCGTTTATCTTGGCATCGGATCATACGAGAGACAACTATTGAGTAAGTAATATATAATGGATTAGCTATTAGCACTATAAAAATGTTTTTTTTTCAAAAAGAGCATTAAATTTGCTTAACCATTTGTCACAGTACCATAAATACTGACAACTGTATTTGGTGGAACGATCTATTTGGTTAAATATATTGAAATATATATTGTAAACAAACTTAATCTAATTCAGTCAAATGACCATTAGTGATCCCTTCGTCAGAAAAATTATTAAAGTACAAACGTCTGAAATACCCTTTGTTTGCTTATATTTAATGATAAATTCATGTAACATCATTTTTTATATTAGAAAATTCTTCTTATTTTTCATATAGATTTTGTGATTTACGGTTAAACTATCTCAAATTTCTAATAAAAATATTGTTTGGAAAACCTGATTTTTCCTAAACTACACTTCATTCTGTTATGTCTTATTATATTTTTAAGGACTGTCTTGAATATATTAAGCACATTCACTTGAGAAATTACATTTATAAAAATATAGCTTAGTCAGCTATTTGCATAACAGCTAAAGTATCTATTAAATATTCACAAACAATCTTAAGGCATCTGCTCCTGGCCATTCCATTTAGAAGTTTACCAATGTTTTATATTTTGCTTCTAAAGTTTACATGTATAGCTATCCATTAAACCTGAACAATAAAAGCTCTGCAGGAAATAATTTTTGAATTATCTTCCACGCTGTGTGTTGAACCAAATTACCATGGAATGAATGTAGGGGATTATTTATTTTATTCACAGGAGTGCTTAAAGAAGTGCATTTTTCTGTAATTTCCAGAAACTGTGTTAGCTTCCATACATGTAACACGTTTCATTTTGAAGGTGTTTTATGACAGAGCCTTTACATAGCCATCAAATAATTTCACATCTGTGAATCTAACATTCTAGAGGTAAATGTAGGTGCAATGTACTTTTTGTTTCCATATTTTCATGGGTGGCAAATATGAAATAACTCATGTTTTTACTTTTAATTATTCAAAACAGAAAGCACAGCATCATGGGAAGGAGTAGAGTGTTATTTTCATAAATCATTCCTGAGAAAAAAACTCAAGCTCTCGCATGGGAGGTGTGTGGGAGAAAACAAAATAAAAAGGCATTCTGAATTTTCAATCCTTATCATTAACAGGGTCATTAATCAGGATACAGATAAACTTAGATCAGTCTATGTGAACATATGACCCTGGTCAACTGTAGACGTTTATTTCGAGCTATGCGCACACATAAATAGACAAATACAATTAAAAATACCCCTTTTCACACAGAGATAATTATCCTGTTATATGTCTCTCTTTAAACCTAGCATTAAGCTTTCAAACACCTCCTAACAGAACTGTCAAGTCAGCATGCATAACAGCACATTAACCCTGAGGAATGGACCTAAAAACAGATGTATGAAGTTTACAGACGGACTTTCCTTTGCTGATTACAATGAATCAATACCTGATGGACATTTGTGTTTAAAAGTAACTAAGCTATACAATAGAGATAGCAAAGTATTAATATTTCACAATATATTAGCATATATTCACGCCATAAGCCTGAGTCCCTGAATAAGTTCATTAAAGTAAAGGAACCTTTATAATTTCCCTATTTCTTTCAATCAGATGACCATCATTGATCATTGATATTACATCTTACTATTTTAGCAATAAATTATTGTGACATCATTTTATTCCCATTGGAAAAATCTTCTTAGTTTGTTTTATATAGCTTTTTTTACTCTATTGTTAAGCCATCCCAAATAACCTATAAACAAGTTTTAAAGACTCACTTTTTTCTTTCTTTACCTGAGCAGAATTTTGGTATGCCTTTAAGCATTGAAGGAGTGGATTGGTGTTTTGCAAATATATATAAACTACTATGACCGTCAACGGCCTGATTTCTGACACTCCCTTTTGGTACTTATACAACAGTAAAATTATATAATTGCATATTCCCTTTAAGTTATTTACCAACACTTTTAACAAATCTTCTTAAATTGTTTATTTAGCCATTAGACATTCCAGCCATTCCACAAAATTTTATCCCCAGCAGTGCATACTTTGGCCAATTATCATTACTAATGGGTAAACAAGTGTTGTTTTTATGCAGTCCTGAAAGTATGTTAGCTTCAAGACATGAACAGTAGAACCTCTATTATCTGGCCCTCTACAATTCAAATCTCTGGATTAACTGATCTCAAGCCCTTTTTCTCTTTACATATATGTATAAATGCACTTTCTGGCATGAGCAATAATTCAGGATTTTTCACATTCTAGAAAACCATTTAGAACATACTATTCACAGAAGCGCCAGTCTTCTTTGATCTCAAACATTATTGTTTCAATTGAAAAAGGTTTGCCATGGTGGTGCAGTGTAGCATACTCGTCTCCTGCCTCTGAGGTTGGTGGTTCAAACCCCAAACTCTATGTGTAAAGGATGGTAGTTTCTTATCGATGGTCAGCTGTTTACAGTACAGAACCTTGACCAACTGTATGTACTGGTTTCCTCAGCCCATTAAACCATTAGTCATGATGTGACCTATACAGTGTTGACGTTTAAATGAAAAAAATAAATAAGTAAATCAGTTGCAGAGGGATCCACTACAACAACTTGTTTGATATTGCACCAATCAATAAAAGCATGTTAGATTGGGTTTTGCAACTTATAATCTCCCTGAGTATGTAAATTCACAGACTGACAATGTGTATCAAAAGAATAAAATCAACAACATTACCGATCAAATATACACCATTACTGAAGGCGTGTTTGATTGGGGTTGCTCAATTAATAATTCGCCAGAGTTTTTGAATTGATGACATGCATGACAACGTTTATGAAAAATGAAATATTAATAAAACTTGTACCAACCAAACACACCCAACTGAAGCCTGAGTAATATTTTAAATAAAAATGATAATATCCAGACATGAAGCAAATAAGTCATAAGCAGAGGGGTAGGTACATATTTAGTGTCTAAAACTATCTTTCATTAATTATTGCTCGCTTGGTAAACCCATTGTTATTGGAAATCAAGCAATTACGAACATCCGAACCCCTCAGTTATCCGACCTGATTATATATGCTTCTTGAGTTCAGATAATTAAGGTTCTACTGCAAAACTAGCCTCAAGTTTAGAAAACACATGCAGAGCTGTCAAGTCGGCATAAAAAACAGCAAATTAAACGTGAAAAATAGACCTCCACAAAGCAGACATGGGTAGTTTATTGACCAACCTTTTTTGCTGATTATCATGACTCAACACCTGGGGGTCATTTGTGACTAAGCAATAAATAGAGAGAGAGTGCAAACTATTAATACTTTAGAATACATTAGCATATATATGCATAAGTCTGACTCACTGAATGAAAAAGTTCACTAAAGAGTTTCAAAACAGACCCAATTCTAAAACAAATACCAGAAACAGTACTAGGAAAAGTGGTCCAACTTTGTGACACCATATGAGCCCTTTTTTGCACTTATGCACAACCACTTATTCCCGTAATTCAACAGTAAAAGTGTAAATTGATGAAAACATCCTCTAAGGTGCTCATGTCCTAAAAGGGAGAGTCCAATTTCTGATAAAAGGTCTGTGTCATGTCAGCATCTGAAGGAATCATAAGGGGGTTAGCGTTCTCGCCTCCAACCTCTGAGACCGCCGGTTCAAAACTCGGGCCGGGTGCTTCATGTTGGAAACTTAGTAGTTACTTGCCGATGCCCGGTGGTTTACAGTGCAGTATGCACTGGTTTCCTCCACCTGTAAAACTACCCATCGCAATATGTCCCTGGCTGTTGAACGCGACGTAAAACAACAATTAAATCTAAATAAATCTGAAGGAATCATAGACAAATCGGCCCTTTGCCAAGTCGGCCACCAAAGTATGGTGGGGGACAACTTACTTAAGGGCGCGTTTTTAGGGGGCCAATTTGCCAAGGGGCGATTTAGCAAAGGGCTGAGTTGTCCAGTTCCCATCTGAAGTACTCCAAAAGAAGTTAAATCTTGGCAAAGGATTGTAAAATCTCATAATGTTGTAGTAATAATAAATCACGTGTTGGATTTAATGCAGAATTATAAACTGAATGGCTGTTTAAAACAACACATTTATGATACAATAAATATGAAAATATATATTTAAGTTTGTATATTTAATAATAACTTATCTACACTAGGCAGACTTTTATACAGTTTTATAATCTGATCATATATGCACAGTTTATCCTTTATTTCAATCTCCAGCTAGATTGTTCAATTCACGACACTTGTAAGCTTCAATCACGTTTTTTTTTCATTTCAGTCTACATTTGAATTTCTTTATATTTGCTTACTTTTGTATTAATACGTTTGTAAATTTTGAATATAAATGAATGTATATAATCCAGCAAGTTTTGAGTTATTCATCTGTTGATTCAATTATTTCAATCCTACATCATTGAGAGAAAAAACAAATTTCTTTGAAATTTTGAGACTTTGAAATCTACTTCAATTTAAAAATAATTATTCTTGAATTTTATTTTTAACTATCAAAGAGCTGGGGCAAAAATGGTACTTTTAGTTCATATATTTTCTGCGTGATTGCAGTATGTTTGTGGTTTTCGTTTTCACCGTTTATCACTTTGTCTGTAATGTCTCTCTGTGTTAAGTTGTATTATTTTTTCTCAGCCAGGCAGAGTAGATTTATTTATTTATTTGGAGTTTTACATTGCTTTCAACACTGTATAGGTCATATCATGATGGATAGTTTGTGGGCAGAGGAAACCAGTACATACAGTTGCTCAAGTTTTGTACTGTAAACTCCTGATAATAGGTAAGCACCTACCAACTTCCCCACATAGAGTGAGATGCTTGAATCACCAAAATCAGAGGTGGGGGGAGAGTGTGGCACCTTAGTAAATGTACTGAATCATCAGTTATTGAGGTGTGAAATGTTGGACGGTGATCTAGTTTTAAATTTAGTGATATTGTTTTCCATCTTAAAATAATTTTAAAACTAAAGTTATTATGAGTGTGTAAATACAATTACAATACAATACCCAGTTGTACAAAATGCAGCCAGGTATAGTGTAGAGAAACTAGTTTTAACTAAGAGAACAATTTCCAGTTGTGACCCCATAGTGGTTGAGGGATGTACAACCTAAGCAGAGAAGACAGGCACAAACTTTTGAAGTGGATCCCAAGGTGAGAGTTACCAGTCCAACACATTACAATGTTGAAGACATAAGTTTGGAAAAAGGTATTCCAGTCATACAGGCTTCAACTTTTATACCAGGAGCTGTGTGATGGGGCTCAACTAGAACTGACTGAAACGTGAGTGTAGCAGTGTGTATCCATCATTAAAAAGGAGGTTTATTTGTGTGAGAACTGGTGTGCAGAACCTCGTGTGATGGTGTGTAGGAAATAGCACAGACACAAGGGGGCTATGAAACTTGACTGTCTACACTTAATAGCTTTAGTAACTGCATTCATTGTGTAAATGGGAAGGGTATTAATTTGTATAACCAATGGGGTAATTTTAGCATTTGTGCAGATATGCCTAGCCATTGTAGGTTTCAAGTGGAGGACCGTTGTTATACAGTGCAATGGGAATTTTGAGCTTACTTTAAATGTTTATCTATAATAACTGTCCAGAACATATTCTTGGTCTAATCCTAAACTTGAATGACTGTACCAATATATTTTGTTTAAAAAGTTAGATCATCAACAGGGGAGGCATAGTAAAGTAAGTGGCATAGTTTTCCAGAAAAAAAACTGAGAGCTGAGGGTAGACATAGGGTCAAGTAGTGACAATTACCTTTGAATCCAATTGGCCTTCAATAGGGACTGAAAACAATGGCATCCAGAGGCATGGCTGTAGTAACTTTCTGCAGGAGGTACAGTTTTGGACCTAGGTTTCCCAGGAAATGATTTTTGGGAACACATGGAGGAGTCTTTCTTCTATTTGTTCGAGTGTGTATGTTCTAATTTATTATTCAATTTCAGCTACTCGATGGGTTCTCGGGAACACATGCAAGAGTTTTAAGAGATAAATAGCAGAATTGTTGGACACACAACAGTATCATTACTTTTTGTGTAGGTAGTATCCCTCCTATTACTACTTGTGTGTTGTCTGGAAATCTTGGACCCGTGATCACATCTTAATAATTAACATTCCCGCACATCAAGGTTTTACCTTAAAAGTTTTCTTTTTCAGTTATTTTTCAGGTTATTAATTTTCACTTGAAGAAAGATGGCTGGTATTTAAAAAGAAATTTGAGGAGAGTCTAGGAGGTTTAATTACTAGGAGTGATAATTTATTAATAGCTTGATGTGCTGCAGTATTTCTTTGGTAGTTCAGCTTTCTCTGAAAGATGAAGGTATGATTTATAATTCATGAACAATTTATACCAAGTAACATCTACTGAATGTAGACTACAGGAATGAAACTGATTGACTGGTAAAGAGATCTGTTTCTTCCATATTTTGCCCATCTTATAATTACTAATAAATATATACTTGTTATTTTGCAGCAGACTATGTGCTGTCAAATTGCAACAACTATTTTTCACGCTTTTCGTTCACTGCCCAAGCCTTCAGTAATCACCAGAGGCATGTATTTTATTGCAAATTGCCACAATTTCTTTGAGACACCTTTGAAAATACTCTGCACTGGTAACATTTTTGCAGGTTTTAACTCCTAGCCCTACCTCAAGTAGAAAAGCAATTAGTTGCTTGCAGATAGTGGTTTGCTAATGGTCTGTGGTTTCCAGTATAGAACCCTGATAAACTGTGTGTACTGGTTTCCTCCACATCTCACTTTATTATCCATCACAGACCATATTTCCTTGGTATAGGGGGAAGAACTAATGTTATTTTCATTCCAAGTGTCACTAATATGCATAATTAGAATGTATTACAAATGTATCAGCAATGGACAATTGTTCACACCTGTTATATTATGTAGCCTTCAAATTTGTTGTATGTGAATCATTAGAAAAACATTTTTACAGATGTTCTTTTCTTGCTTGCTGTATTAAAATATTTGCAGAAATGGTGGTGAAACCCCAAATTTGAAAAAAAAATGGAACTTTTATGTTCACTAATGCCAATAACTATATGATATTTTTCAAAACTGTTTTTACACGATTGTGTTAGATATTCCTTTTACCTAATGCCAAAGCAAAGTGGATGATAATAAAAGTAAAATCACCCTTTTAGTGTATATTCTTCTCAGTTTTGTTAGTGAATATGATAGAAAAAATTATTTTGATGCTAAAAAGTAGATTGAAGTGCATGTTTATTAACATCAATACAATATTTTCAAAATTCTTTCTAATTTGAAAATTTTAAATGTAGTTTTAGTAAACTAAAAGTTTACCCAGCTTAACGGAATGCTTTTTTGTCCAGAAGATGCCTCCTGGGTAGATAGTATCTAGCTAAAATGTGTTTTAAGGTACTCCATTTGGGGTTACTAATTGTTGCCTTTAGCATAAAATGCTCCATTTTGAGTAGTTTCTTATCCTCTTTTGAATCTCAGTCTTTTTTCTCCAGCTGGAATTGCACAGGACGGATGGGTTGGTATCTCTTGAGTTCTAAATGGTGAGCATGTAGCTTATAAAATATACTTTGAAAGAAATACATGTATTTCCAATTCCTTATTGGTGCAACATATTACTAATTGGGGAGCAATTCATTAACCAACCTGCTTGGAGGAGGGTACTGCTAAAAACATGGCACAGCTGTTCTGTGTGCATGATTTGTTATTTAAACACATCCCAGAATGCATACCTTCTCTGATCTCAGGATTACCAAAGGATACAGGTTTAAGGATTACCAATTGATACAGATTTAAGTTATCATGATATTGGACAGAGTAATGCAACCTATTTAAGCAGTACAACAAAATCCTGGATAATGGTCCATTGACTGCAAAATTATCTTTTTTTCGGTTATTTATACTACACTTCAATAGAGTAGGTAGTGCCCCCCACTTTTTCATGCAGACTAGATTTCTCAGGAGATGAGGGTTCTATAACCAGTGACCCCAAATTCAATAAGTTATCACTGTTGTCCAGTGCATTGCTGTCCACAGTCAAATCTTTGTGGCCACAATTTACAAAAAGTACTGTGGACTTCCCAGTGACATGCATTTTTGATTTGATCAACTGATATGCCATGAAAAACCTAGAAGCTGCACAGTCTCTGATGTCATGAGTTTCGACTAGGTGTAGACATTGATGAGCAGTTTAGCGACAGGAATTTAAAATAGTCTATTTGAGCTAAGATATGTCCTTGTACAGAGAGCTATCTAGGACAGTGGTCAGAGCCTGAATAATTATTGTGGACACTCTTTGGGCTACTTCCTTTGCTACTTATTTTGGCTGTAAATCATACATGGGTAAAGTGCAACCTCATCCCACTGATTATCTTTCAGGTGCAGCAATTCCTTCGTTACATGTAGTTGTATGACTTCCCAGAACAAGTGCATCCCTAATTAGCACAGGGTAGTCAGGATCATCGTACACCTTTTTATATTGTTTTACATGACTTTGCATGACAAGCTAGAAGTAACGGGTATGCCTTCACCCCCAAACAAATTTAGAACATTGTCTCCCCATTGCTCAAATTTAGGATTTTAGGGAGGTAAAGAGATAGGCTTGCTTTTGAGTCATGATGAAGCAAATGTAGACATGGTGTTATTTTATGGTGTAAACCACTTGTAAAGCTTTTCAAATACCTGTGGCTGTAGCGCTGACTCTATCGATTTGAACATGGCCAATCTTGACAGTGTCAACAGTATTTATTCTGGTGGTCCTGGATGTATCTAGGTTTGATTGATATGCAATAGTAGGTGTCATAGAAGGACTCTCATGTGGATGTATGTGCTCTATTCTTTGTTTCAAGGTATGAGCCACCACCTCAGATAAGTCTCCCAGGACTATGATCAAAGAAAGAGTGTTTTCCCAGTGACTGTCGATATCTGTTTTACTGATATAATAATTTATTTGATCTGGGCTGGATGAAGACAGGTGTTTTACTAGTCAATTGGCAACACAAATTCCAATGTGTTTAAAGATGTCCCTATCAACTCCATTATGAAGTTTTTGGGCTTTGTCTGAGTGTTCGGAGTCTAGATTATAATCAGAACGTGCAAGCAAAGCATTAAAACCTAAATCACTAAAGGACTCACTGACATCTGATTTTGAACGAAAATAGCTCCAAGAGGACCCAATTTATTTTCAAACATTTTTGTCCAAACTTTCCTATCATCATGCAAATGTAAGCATGTATAATTGCCTGTGTTTACTAGAAAGTAAACTGCACTGCTTTGTCTATCTGACATTTTGACAAAAATCAAGTTATGTACCGAGTGAAGAACTTTAAGTATTTAAATTATAATTCAAGAGAAAACTAAAAAAATGAACTTTCACTCCTATTAGCTTCAAAATGATATTATCATTTGGCTGTCAGTTGTAAAAATAGTAGACTGAAGGGAGATTTCTTGTAGGTTCAAAACATGTGAAAATGCTAAAGAACAAAGGAGGTCTCTCCATAATGACCCAGGTTGCACCAAAATGCCACCACACAATTTATTTATTACTAATAATTAGCGGTATTTTCCATTTTGTTTAGCAATGAACTAAAAATGTGGTGGTAAGGGAACCTAACGGCTTCTACAGACCTCTTGGGAAGCTTCATATCACTGTGTCATTCTGCCTGTGTTTACCATTTTTCCTGGTAAATATAAACCAGTAATCATTTCTTAACCATATCTTCACAAAATCTGTTTGTATCTCACTCACCAAAAAGTTATGTATCACATATGTTATGATATAATCATAGTCAAAATGTAGTGAAATGTTTCCAGTTTTGTTCAAATATCCTTGTATACTGCCACTTTGTATTGTAATATTCAAACTTTTATGTGCTGTTGGTCAGCAGTTTACAGTACAGAACCCTAACAAACTGTATGTCCTGGTTTCCTCTGCCCTTCCAACTACCCGTCGTGGTTTGACCTGTATAGTGTTGAAAGCGACATAAAACCCCAAATAAATAAATAAACTTTTATGTGCAATCTAAGGCAAATAAAATGTTGGACCAGAACCAACCAGAAGTGAACATACTTATGCTGGAGGCAAGATCCAGCAACCATGGATGGAGTTCACTGAAATTCGTCATTTATCCTGGCATCAGATCATACGAGAGGCAACTTTTGAGTAAGTCTTTTTTATGGGTTAGCTATTAGCACTACAAAATGTATTTTTTTTCAAAAAGAGCATTAAATTTGCATAACTATTTGTCACAGCACCATAAATACAGATAACTTTATTTGGTGGAATGATCTATTTGGTTAAATATATTGAAATATATATTGTAAACAAACTTAATCTAATTCAGTCAAATGACCATTAGTGATCCCTTCGTCAGAAAAATTATAAAAGTACAAACGCCTGAAATACCCTTTGTTTGCTTGTATTTCATGATAAATTCATTTAACATCTTTTTTATATTAGAAAATTCTTCTTATTTTTTCATCAGTCCCCCCCACCCTGGGAACTCGAGCAAATGCGCAACTGCGGAATAAATTTTATTTATATATATATGTTTGTGTATGCAATATCATTTAATTAACTTATTTTATACAGTTCTATTCTAATCATATGTACAGACATTGATTGTTATACACAGTACAATCACACACATACCTTGACTTCCAGCAGACCAGGATTTTAGATGGCTAGGCCCCCCCATTAAACCAAAAACCCCACTTGAGTAAGTGCAAGTGAATTAGGGTTACGGTCACCTTAGACCCCCATTTGGGTTAAGGTGAGCAAGTAAGAGGGTGCTAGGCCTTGAAGATGGAGGGGAGTAATAAGGTATAGAGAAACTGAGGTCCGCCTGAGAGACAGGTTTACAATAATAGTAAATACTTAATACTGTCCATAAACAATGACTACATATATACGCAAAGCAATTCCCTCAAACCTCAAGGACGAGTAGCTAAGCATTATTTACCACAGTAGCAAAAATATTAGCAATATCCTCCCCCAATTTTTGATCTTGCTTTATGTACCTCCACACACAGTCCGACGTCCAGGAGCCATGATGTTGAATTTGATGGATAGGGACATGAGAGTTATAAGCCAAAGTGGCCCCTGAACGCCGGAATGTGTGGAAGGTAAAGAAATTTTTGGGGTAACCCATACAAAGATTTATGGATGAGAGAACCTTTCGGATGTGAGAGTCAATGAGGACTTGCATGCCCTTTGCTGTTTTTATTTGGAACAATGGATCATCAGGGCAGGGATTATATGCAGCAAAAATGTCTTTGAGAGCTGAGTAAGGGCACAGGAGGGGAGTTGGCAATTTAGGCAAGGACAATACATGAATCTTGTCTCGTGTTTGAACAGTTTTGGTCCACTTAATGAGAATCTTTACGTACTTGCTAGTGAAAACAACATCCCCACCACATAAATGCCTTGAGTGATCAAAGGACTGTGTAGAATGAGGTGCCATATTTGACAATCTTAACATTCCAAAATAAGCAACCAAAAACACAGCTTTATACACTAAACCGATCGATATGTCTTTGCATTTTGCTATTAAAACCTTTAAATCTGATATTGACTTGACATTCCGCCTAGGGATGGACAGAGGCCTGTTTATTTTCATGGCTTTAATAAAGTATCTGATTTGCGGGTTGTCTACTACCGCGTAGTTTAATTGATAGATCACTAGTTTAGCTCTAAGAGCAGATATGTAGTTTGCCACCATATGTACTGACGTGCCCTGCGATGCCAAATATTCAAGAAAGCATAGAACAAACTGTGTTGAAATGTCATATCTTTTTTATATTAGAAAATTCTTCTTATTTTTTCATATAGTTTTTGTGCTTTACGGTTAAACTATCCCAAATTTCTAATAAAAATATAGTTTGGAAAAACTGATTTTTCTTAACCTACATTTCAGTCTGTTATGTCTTATTATATTTTTAAGGACTGTCTTGAATATATTAAGCACATTCACTCAAGAAATTACATTTATAAAAATATAGCTTAGTCAGCTATTTGCATAACAGCTGAAGTATCCATTATATATTCACAAACAATCTTAAGGCATCTGCTATAAATAATAAATAATATTTCTCCTGGCTATTCCATTTAGAAGTCTACCAATGTTTTATATTTTGCTTCTAAAGTTTACATGTATAGCTATCCATTAAAGCTGAACAATAAAAGCTCTGCAGGAAATAATTTTTGAATTATCTTCCACACTGTGTGTTGAACCAAAATATCATGGAATGAATATAGGGGATTATTTATTTTATTCACAGGAGTCCTAAAAGAAGTGTATTTTTCTGTAATTTCCAGAAACTTTGGTAGCTTCCATACATGTACCACGTTTCATTTTGAAGGTGTGTTTTGACAGAGCGGTTACATAGCTATCAAATAATTTCACATCTGTGAATCTAGCATTCTAAAGGTAAACATAGATGCAATGTACTTTCTGTTTCCATATTTTGTTGGGTGGCAAACATGAAATAACTCATGTTTTTACCTTTAATTATTCAAAACAGAGAAAGCGCGGCATCATGGAAAGGAATAGGGTGTTATTTTCATGTATCATTCCTGATGAAAAGAAACGGAGAAAAAAACTCAAGCCCTCGCATGGGAGGTGTGTGGGAGAAAACAAAAGACAAAGGTATTCTGGATTTTCAATCCTTATCCATAACAGGGCCATTCATCTGGACACATATAAACTTAGATCAGTCTATGTGAAAATATCACCCTGGTCAAATGTAGACGCTTTTCTTCGAGCTATGCGCACACACAAATAGACAAATACAATTAAAAATATCCTTTTTTCACACAAAGGTAATTGTCCTGTTATATGTCTCTCTTTAAACCTAGGATTAAGCTTTCAAACACCTAACAGAACTGTCAAGTCAGCATGCATAAGAGCACATTAACCCTGAGGAATGGACCTAAAAACAGATGTATGGAGTGTACAGACGGACTTTCCTTTGCTTGTTACAATGAATCAATACCTGATGGACATTTGTGTTTAAAAGTAACTAAACTATGCATTAGAGATAGCAAACTATTAATATTTCACAATACATTAGCATATATTCACACCATAAGCCTGAGTCACTGAATGAATAAGTTCAAATAAAGTAAAGGAACCTTTATAATTTCCCTATTTCCTTCCATCAGAAGACCATCACTGATCATTGATATTACTTCTATTACTTGTAAAAAGTATATTTTAATATTTTGAAAATATCCTGGGTGCGAAGATTATATTTTAGAAATAAATTATTGTTAAATCATTTTATTCTCTTTGGAAAAATCTTCTTAGTTTGTTTTATGTAGCTTTTTGTACCCTACTGTTAAACCATTCCAAATTTACAAAAAAAGACAAGTTTTAAAGATTCATTTTTAACTTTCTTTACCTGAGCAGAATTGTGGTATGTCTTTAAGCATTGGAGGAGTGGATTGATGTTTTGCAAATATATATATAAACTATTATGACGATCAATGGCCTGGTTTCTGACACTCCCTTTGGTATTTATACAATAGAAAAAGTCTCTAATTGCATATTCCTTTTAAGCTATTTACCAACACTTTTAACAGAACTTAAAAATTATTTACCATGAAATGTGTCTTCCAGCCATTTGGCCAATTATCATTACTTATGTGTAAACAAGTGTTGTTTTTGTGCATTCCCGAAAGTATGTGAGCTTCAAGATATGAACAGTAGAACCTCTATTATCTGGCCCTCTACAATTCAAATCTCTGGATTAACTGATCTCAAACCCTTTTCTCTTTAAATATATGTATAAATGCACCTTCTAGCATGAGCAATAATTCAGGATTTTGCACATTCTAAAAAACATTTAAAACATACCATCCACAGAAGCACCAGTCTTCTTTGATCTTAAACATTATTTTATTCAATTGGAGACAGTTTTCCATGTTGGTGCAATGTAACATACTCGTCTCCTGCCTCTGAGGTTGGTGGTTCAAACCCCAAACTCTATGTGTAAAAGATGGTACTTTCTTACCGTTGGTCGGCAGTTTACAGTACAGAACTTTGACCAACTGTATGTACTGGTTTCCTCTGCCCTTTAAACTATTAGTCATGATGTGACCTATACAGTGTTGACGTTTAAATGAAAAAAAAAATAAATAAGTAAACCAGTTGCAGAGGGATCCACTACAACACTACACAACTTGTTTGATATTGCACCAATCAATAAAAGAATGTTCGATTGGGTTTTGCAACTTATAATCTCCCTGAGTATGTAAATTCACAGACTGACAATGTGTATCAACACCATTACCGATCAAATATACACCATTACAGAAGGTGTGTTTGATTGGGGTTTCTCAATTAATAATTCCCCAGTGTTTTTGAATTGAGGATATGCATGACGACGTTTATGAAACTTCTTAACTACTAAATGAAAGAACTCCTATTCATTACTATTAATGTTATGTTATATCTAAAAATAAAAGTGCACCTTCTTTATTATAAACCTCTTCATGACAAAGCAAATTCTGTGTTATGTTATGCCAATAAATCAATATTAATACACACTGACTGATCATTGTTTATTGTAACTGTCATGACAGATAATACTCTTATGCCAAGTCAAATGCCTAGTTTATATTCACAGCTAGGTAGACTGTGGGTTTATACTGTATTCTATAAATATTTGCACCCACCTTTGTTGATTTAAGTACTAAAGTAAAGCCTTTATCTATGTTATGTAAATTCAAAAAAGCAGCCTATCTGTACCTCATCATATTTATTTATTTCACAACATATATTAATTTTATTTACCTTACAACATTTATTAATTACTTTTGTAATGAGTGAAATGGCATTGCCACATATGACGTTTTGATTTACAGTCAGTGATTCATAAATTAACTGTTATTAAGTAAAATTCTATTTGTTATGAAATTGGTCTTGTATCACAGTTAAAATTTTAATAAGAACAATTCAATTCCTTGATGGTTCGCCATCAAATGCAAACCAATGATTTTAGGTTCCACACATTGCTTCTGAAACAAGTGAAACAATGAAACAGTTTATAAATAACATGCAAAAACATACATCATGAAAAAAGATGGCAGCATCATATAAGCGTGTAGACTACACATCTGAGGGCGTACCTATTTTTAATGGTATTTTCACTTTTGCCTACACATTTGTTAATTAGGGCTTGAAGCATGCACATTGTCTCTCAACATATAGAATGGGGTTTTGATAAACTGTTCTTTTAGCTCTAGTTCTAAAACTTAAGATGACATATCCATTTGGCTGGCTCTACATACTGTAACAACTACTTGTCTCTTAAAATCTCCAATTTATAAGTGAATTTCATACAATCAATTTGGACTTATATCTTGAGTTTACCACATATATACATATTTATTGAAAGGCACCTAATACCCACAGAAAGATATATCATGAATCAGGAGATCCAAGATAATGAGGGTAGCGGGAAATAACTCATAATTTGGAGTTATGATATGTAATAATAGTTGGTATTTTGAAAATTTGAGGTTATCTTTATCTGAATCACAAACTTTTGTTAGCTGCATTATTGATTAAATGTCAAGCTTAGGGTAAAAACTTGTCCAGCTATGTTATTCACACTCATGAATAGATCAGCCCAGACACTATATAATGGTCAATAAATTCATCAAAAATGGTCTTGTAGCATTCTGTAGTCACAAATCCTCTATTGATAAATAAATAAAACCATCATAGCACAGATACAGTAGAACCTCGATTCCATATCTTCGGATTGACCAATATGAAACTGTGTTCTATTGGGATTTTTCAATTAACAATCTCCTTTAGTTCTTCTTTTGACATAATGCATGATAACATCAGACATCTAATGTCCATAATGTGTAGACGTGCTATTGTAACTCACCAGTTACTGTTTCCAGCATCCCACTTACCTGGATACTTAGTAGTAGTGACATTATATAAACGTTCTTTATAAATGTCTTTTACTATATATTGTCTTTCTACATAATATTTGCATGACGACCTTCACCTTTTATATTGCTCTTTGCAAGTGGCTATTCTAACGGCGAGATCGTCTCACCCGTGATGCACCACACTCTCCTCTGTCAACAAGAGACTTGGTGTTATGACAAACACGTTGACAGCACTTGTCACACTCATGGCAGTGTCTTCACCTCCCTGCCCATCTTCTAAGACATATTCAGCAAGTGGTAGACCACCTGCTGAATATTTTCCTCCTACAGAATCTGTATTTTTCCGTAGAGCCTTTTTGCGTTGAAGGAGCTTAGATCTAAAATCTCCCATGCAGGTTTTCCCATGCAAAAAAGCTATCCTACGAGCTACTTCATCAATTTCATAAGGAGTGTGGAACTTCTTGGTTTTAAATGCTGGGAGGAGTAGATGGGGAAAATCTGACTCCAGGAGAATCTTGGTTGGCTCCAGAGATCGTACCACTTCTTCTAACTCTGGATAATGCTCACTAGTTAGCAACAATCCAGTGAAACCAAACATTGCTGTTGGGTATTGAGCCAACCAGACATCCTTCTCTTTCATTCCCCGTTGAAACAATGCACATGAATTCTATAAGAATAACTGACTACCCATGGTGTCCAGGCATAACTGTGGCTTTCCTGGAATCCGTACTGTCTCGGCAGTGAATTCTGTACTGGCATAATGCCTCAGCTGATCTTTGAATACCTTCATTTGCTTGTCCAGATATATGCTACAACCATCAGTTAGGTTATAACCCATCTCACCAATTCCCATACACTTTGGTTCCTTCAACTTCTTTCAACTTCTTTCACTGCTTTCATCTCTTCAGGGTTACTTTGTAAGCATGCTTTTGATGCACCCCAAAGGTAAAAAACAATCATCGATCCTTGGACAATTCCCGCCTGACACTCCTTGATAGTACGCCATCAATAAAGTTAGCTATTGCAGCTTCCAATTTCAATAGGGTTTGTGGGATTGGCCCATTGGCTAGTATCTCCTCTAGATCCCCCATTCTACTTTGTTGCTGCACACGATCAAGGTGGAAGTGAGAATCCACAAATGGTATCCTCTGTGAATTCCTCACCAGACGCACTAACCTCAATCCCGTTCTTCTTTGGGATAGGGAATACCCAGTGGCAATGGTTTCACCTTTTTTACTTGTAAGGGCACTGCTGGACCTGATTGCAAAGCCACAGCATAACTCCTTGTGGCAGAGGAGGTTGACTCCTTTGTTCCCACTGGTTTGCTTGTTTCCATTGCTTCAGATTCCACAGACTCCTGTGCAATTCCTTCTTGCTTTTCCTCCCTTTCTGGGGTAGTTTCTTCCAGATCTATTTCCATCTCGTCCGCCCTGTCCAGAGATAGACTGTCCACAACTACAAACTCACTACTTTCATCTTCTTTTACTTTTCTCTTCTCCATTGAGCCTTTCCTCTGTGGAAACTTCTCTGCTGAAGCTTGTTCTAATGATTCAGCAACAACAACAGATAGTGACCTGAATCTCGGCACACATTCCGCTGTTTTTGCTTTGTCCAGACTCTGTTTAGCAGGCTTCTTGTGGGTCTGTTTTTTGGTTTGCTTCTCTTTTGATTTTGCCTGATCCATATTTTTCTCACTGGCTAGTTCTACTTGAACGTCTGAATTGTCTATGCTGGCTGGTACAAGGTCCCTTGTAACACGCACCTTGTCTATCTTTACACGTTTGACATTGAACTTGCTCTCTCCTATACAATTGATGAGATGAGCCAAGGCTCTCCACTGTACCAGGGAGGCTACAATGTTAGGTGGACTGTCCTTGGCAGATTTTCTGAATACAACCAATGGTGGAACTGGTTCATCAATTCTATATCAGGCTCTGTCACCTCATAAGTTTTATCCATGGTTGGATAGAATTTCAGGAACAACACCTTCTACAGTAATGCCTTCAAATCCTCACAACCCAGATGATCACAACTAGAGGTACTTCCCTGTGGTCTTTGCAGAGTTGACTGAGATCCACCAGAGGTTTTTTCCCGTGATCTCGGTTTGTCACTGGATGACTTGTCGGCCCTTTGTGTTTTGGTTACAGAGGGGCTTCGAACAATCACACTTGCGGTACTTGCTGCAGGGACTCCACTGGTACTTGGTTCCTGCGGGGTTGCCCTTATGTTGGCTTGTACGTCGCCTGGTGGAAAGACCGCGTAAATCCTCTAAACATCCCCGGAGTAGAATCCCCCTATCAAAAGGCCTCCTTCAGTTTTTGGGGTGATTGATGCTTGCCATTATGACTTCTACCCTGAGTTCACTGTATATATCCATCAGTATTATTGTGACAGAGTCATCCTCTTCCTTGGTAGTGCACTGTTGGGGATCACGTCTGTAGCGGTCATGTGAAGCAAAATCAGTGTTATGACTTCTGCATTCATGTCTTCTGCCATAGCTGTCATGGTCATATGGCCTTTGAGAGCAAGGTCTATCATTGTAATGACGTAACCCCCCTCCCTGGCGGTAGCTTGGATGATTTCTGTCTCAGTCATCTCTCTGATGACCAGGTCTCCTGTAGAAATCGGTGATGGGACTCCAACGTGGGTGGTACTCTGGTCTCCTCTCCCGATCCCTGTCTTGGGATCTCCTCCCTTGGTAGGATGACCTACCTTGATCCATCTACAAGAAGGAAACAGCCGTGTAAATCACAAAACATGAGAGCTATAGTTGATTAGTAACTTGTAAACTTTACCTGGTAAGCCGTGCCAACTTTGGTAGCAAGACACTTAACTACCTTAACTATAGTAGTCTACCAGGTGTCTGGGCTTCCTGCTTTCACGGCCTGCTCTCGTTAATGAGGGTTTGTTCACTTCCTGATTACCTTCATCTGTTGTATTTACTTTTAACTCTTCCTCCAAAGCTAAAGAATCATTAGCTTCCATACCTAAACCAGCTGTAACCTGACAGTTCACTTCAAATAACTGGCTGAGATTTAGATCATCATCCTCATGGCAAGTTGAAGTGTTCTCACAAAGTTCAAACTGATTACCTAATAACTGATTCCTCTCACGACGCAACCATATGGGAATGTTTCGATCACAACAGGGTTTTTACCAATCATGATGTATGATGAATTTTTTCTTCCTTCCCGTGATCTCAAAAAGAGTTGGTGTTAACACTTTAGTTACCAACATCTGGCCCTTCCATATCTGTTGCAACTTGCCACTTCAACCAATCTTCCGGGCTGAATGTAGCAAATATACCAAGTCACCTACTTCATATGTGTTTTTCCTCAGTCTCAGGTCATAGTCTCATTTGTGTTGACATTATATTGTCTCTTGCTAAAGTATGAACTTTATTCAAAATGGATCACAATTTCCATACATACTCTGCAGAGGTTTTATTCTCACCTTCTGTAATGCCAGTCATCAGGTTAACAGGCAATATAACCTCACCACCTAACATCATCAAATTACGGTTAACAGTAGACCTTATTACTCCATCTAGTTGTATAAGATGTTCATCCAAAGTCTGATGATTACCTTGTACAAAACATCTGATTAACTGTAGCAATGTTCTATTCTACCTTTCCACTTGACCATTTGAACAAGGACTGTATAGTGTTGTCCTTATCTTGACAATATGCAATAACTCACAAACAGAAGCAAACAAGTTACCATCAAACTTTTTACCTTGATTGGTGTGTATCTCTAATGGACATTCAAATCTGGAAATAAAACCATCAACTACACATCTGGCTACTACTTCTGCTAATTGATGTGGAAGAGGAAAACATTCCAACCATTTGGAAAACTGGTCCACGATCATAACTACATACTGATTACCTTTAACACTTGGCATAAATGATCCTAGTATATCAATATGAACCCTCTCCAATGGCAAACCTGCATGGAACTGATCTAAAGCGGCTTTTGCCTTAACATTCACTTTCTTATTCTTAATACACTCAGAACAAGATTTCTCAAACAGTTCCACATCCTTCCTCATGTTGTACCACATGAAAGATTGCTTCACTCAAGCTAAGGTCTTAGCTATTCCCATATGACCAGAAAGTGGCATGTCATGATTAAGAGACATAACCTCTTGTTTAAGTTTATCAGCAACCATGAGTAATAATGTGTCACCAGCTTCCTCTTTCCACTTATAATACAACAGCCCATCTTTATAAAGTAATTGTTTCCTACAAATATAAAAATGTTTAACAGCTGGACTACTCAGGTATGACTCCCTTTGTTAAGGCTCCTTCTTACTCAATATACCTGCAATTATTTTACCAAAACATGGATCAGAAGACTGAATCTCACTCATCTCACTTGTAGTGTAACCAGTTATCCAAGGTACTGACCTACTCACTAGTTTTACCAACTTTACTGTCCTAACTGCAAGAAGAACAACATCATCAACTTCCTCACTGAATCTGGGCCACTGATTGTGTGCTCTGAGACAGTACTTACAACCAGCACATGGTAATGATTTGGGATCAGAACCAGCTCTGTAGCAATCACAAAATGGTACATCATCTGTTATACATGACAACGCATCTGCATTACCATGCTTCATTCCAGGATGATGAATCACAGTCATATCAAATTGACTCAGCTCCTCTAACCACCTAACCAGTCGACTTTCTATATACTTAAATCTTAAGAGCCAAGTTAGACTATTGTGATCTGTCCTCACCAGGAATTTCCTACCGACAGTGTAGATAGTGTCCATACTGTCTAGTAAACCTCACAACAACTAACAACTCCTTTGTTGTTACGCAATACTTCCTCTGCTCAGGCATAAGAACAAAACTCGCTCTGTACCATCTTGAATTTGGGAAAGTATAGCTCCGATAAAATGGTCAGACATATCTGTGTCTAAAGTAAATGTGTCCTCTGAATTTGGATAGCTAGAACTGGTGCTGTTGTCAATTTTACAATCAAATTCTCAAAAGCTTGTTGATGTTTCCCTTGCCAGTTGAAAATAGCTTTGCTACCTGTCAATTCATACAACACTGATGTTATCTTAGCATAATCCCTGATGTGTTATCTGTGGCAATTTAGAAAAGCCAAGAATTTCTCAACATCTTTCACTGATTTTGGAATAGGTCAGTTCTTGACTTTGTCAATGTTGTTTGGATTTACACCACTCCCTCTGAGCTGACTATCCTACCCAGAAACATGGTTTCAGTCTGGAACAAAACACATTTCTTAGGTTTGAGTTTAAGGTTGTATTTGGCAAACCTTTCAAATGTAGTGTGGAGGTTTTTGATATGATCTTGAAAGTTTTCACCTAGCACAATTACATTGTCAAGATAGGCCAGTATTTTATCCCAGGTTAATCCCCTCAGGACCAGTTGAATTACTCTTTGAAAAGTAGCTGGGGCGTTACATAAACCAAAGGCCATTCTTCGTTGTTCAAACAACCCAAACTTAATAAATGCCATCTTATGTCTATCTTGTTCTTCAATTTCTATTTGACAGTATCCGGAAGCCATGTCTAATGTGGAAAAGTACACGTTTCCAGAAAGTTGATCTAAACATCGAGATATTGATGGCAATGGAAATAAGTCCTTAACAGTCTTGTCATTAAGACATCGGAAATCAACGCAATATCTCACACTCCCATCTTTTTTCAGCACTAATACTGGAGCTGATGCCCAGTTTGAGGATGATTTGGAAATAACTCCTGTTTCCAACATTAATTTCAAGTTCTCGTCCTACTCCTGTTCGAAACCTATTGGTGTCCTAATGATTAGTTGTTTGACAGGTCTTTCATCTCCGGTATTAATTTTATGCTTGATTTCAGAAAAACAACCTAAATCTTCACTACCTTTAGAGAAAATATGTTGAAATTCCAACAAAGGTGTCTTTAAGTGCTTCTGTTCTGAATTGTCTAAGTTGTTAACAGAACAAGTGAACAAAGCTGACACATGTTCTAGTAATTTATGTACTTGTTGGGATGGTGGTTTATCTGTTATTGACCTCACCTTGAATGATGAATCAGTGTCTATATTCCCTGGCACCACATCACATTGAATAGCATGTCCAATGACATGACCTTTCTTCAATCTGACATACCTGTTCTGGTCATTTGCCAGTTGTACCGGAACATGCATGCCTCCACCGGTGACTACAGTGTTTAGTATCAGCAATCCCTGACTATTGAATGAATGTATAGAATAGGTTTCATTTAGTAAAGAAAACTTAACTAAAATTCTAACTACACTATTAGGAGGTATAACAGTCTTGTTATCTATAGTTACAGGACTTCAAAACTATCTCCTGATTCAGTTTTACACAAGTGGATTCCTTTTTTTTTCATCATTCAATGTAAATATGTAATTTAAAAATTCTAATTTCGCTCCAAAATTGCACAAAACATCAATCCCAATGATAACTGGTTCAGCTATCTGTGCTACATAAACATTCCAACTATTTCTTGTTTGACCAAAAGTTATTTCAACTTGTTATACACATCAAAGTTTACTACAGTTACTTCTGAACTGGTATCTAACAAGGCATTCACATGTATTCCATTTAATGAGCACAGAATCAAGCCACTCAAATTATTTTGGTTCTGTTGACACAATTGTTGACATGCAAAACTGATTTATTTACTACATTTATGAACATGCTTGGTAACTATCTTAACTAATGAATCTAAAATATTATGTTGGGCCAGAACATGGGGAATTCAACCGTCCCAGTTTAGTAGTTTAAATTAAACTTGACTATCTCCAGGTTGCCCCTGCAGCAGTGTCCCGATCTTCCACTCTTGATTGGCACGTTCTGGGGATAGCTTCTCTTTACTAGCTGCTGATGGTGGGATGATGGCTACCTTGAACCCTGATCTTTCTCTCTCCGGTATGGATTAGATGCGCTGTCAGATCTTGATCTCCAATTACGATCATCACTCCTCCTGGGGCTTGAATTTGGTGATAATCGTCATCTAGGACATTGCTTAACAAAATAGCTCAGAGATCCACATTCAAAACAACCTTGGTTTCATGGTGGTGATCTATAACCCTGATTTGGTGGATTTTGTAATAAGTTCAACATCTTTCCAAACATGGTTTTCAGCTCCCGCATTTCTGTTTTAACGCATGAGTGATCCTGTTGTTTGGTTGTTGTCAATGGTTTTGACTTATTTTGAATACTGCATACCAGAAGTTTTTCCTACGTAGTAGTATTCAGCTCATCACTGTTGGTATTACTTGACTTATCAGCCTGGATAAGATGCACTCTCTTGCTTTGACCTTTCTTGCCCAACACTGCTCTCCTGTACTGTGAAGATGATTGCACAAATTTATAAGCTTCCTCCAGGCTTGTTGGCTTCTTGTTACAAATGGCAAGTACAGCTCCTTTCTCCCTGCATCTCTTCAAGAAAAACTTTATGAACAGGATGTTATCTTGTTCACTTGGGCTGGAACCTGGATATGCTGTCATGATCATTCCTTGAAGTGGGGCTAAGTATTTTTCAAGTGGTTCGTCTTCGCCCTATTCAATGTTGAGTATGTCCCAACGAATGGCAGATGCAGGTTCAGTTTTGCAAAAGAACCCATCGAACCTCTACTTGATCACCAGGAAATTCATTTCATTTCATTCTGGCAAAATGCTGTAATACTCTGGCACATCTTTCTTCAAACACATGGAGAAGTTGTCCAATTTCTCTTGCTCAGACAATCGTCACTGCTCAGATATGGTCTCAAACTGAGAAATGAATCCTCGTCAACCTTCACCAGAGAAGGACATCTTTGGATCTTGCATCCTGGATGATTTAGTAACATAGAACAGTTATTCCTGGCATTTGGTCTGAAGCTATTTTCATCATCTAGGTTTGTTGAATTTGATGAATTGCTCTATTTGTAAAACCTATTTCTTCTCCTTCGAGCACTCCTTGCATAATGATGTGCACTCCTCAAGGGCTCCATGGTCTTCCTCAGTTCCTCTTTTATCACCTCCCTCATCATGGTTTCAAAATCACCTTTAGCTGGAATGGGTTGAGGTACAACTTCGGGTTCATTATGACCCACTAAGTGTCAAGGCTGAATTGTATCCCTGTTTTCCTGCTGTGAAGTACTGTGATAGACTGGTAGACGATACAATTTCTGTGACTTTCGGACATCTTGACTGTGTCATGGGCTGAGGTTGAGGGTCACAAGGTTGATCTTGTGGTGCACCATAATGGTTGTCCATAATGCACAGATTTAGGCAGGAAAGGGGGAGACTATGGTTTTTGTTCTGGAAACTTGGAAGGGAAAGATTGGCACCTTTCTGATCTTGCAAGATATTCACGCTCAAAATCAGATCTATTCTGTTTCATCTGTCCTGCTTTTTCATAGGATTCTTCAAGCTGATCCACTGCTGCTTGCTTCCTAGTCTCCTGCTCCATCTGATCCAGAGGCTGTTGCTGTCCGATACCTGTTACCTTTGGCTTCACAACATGCTGTTTCTCTTTGTCGGATCCACTACTTGACCCAATTGAGCTTGACGACCTTCGCTCAACCTTCGGTCTCAAGTCGCTGACATCCTTCTTGATGTCATCAATTTCATCAGCCATTTGGTCTATTTTGCCATGAATACTGGACACATCATCCTTCATGGATTGAATTTCTCCAGAAACTCTCCCACTAAGTTTTTGGATTTCAGCTTTGACAGAGTCAAATACCCTGGTCATCGTCTGACAAAATTGCTTCAAGTCAATGGCTTCTGGCTTCATCGGGCTTCCAACAGGATCAAACACAAGTTCTCCTTGCTGTACAATCATCTCCTTGATATGTTTGGGGATGTCCAACATCATGAAGATACTTTCACTGATTGACCCAACTGCCTCCCTCATATCAGCGATCAATGCGGCACGCTTTGATCCAGTGTCAACCAGATCCTCCAACTCCTTCCTTGACGCAACATTGATGTTCAATGGTTTGGTAGCCATCTTAAATTTCAACACAAGTTACTTAACTATGATTTGTCAAAGGTAATGTAACAAAAAATGCAAAGTAATGGTTACTTAACTATGAATTAACAAAGTTAACATAACCAGCCAAAAAGTGCAAAAATTTTGACAATTTTTTTTCCAACTTTAGACTAAGAAATCAAATCAGGAAACTTGATACTCTTAGTACCACTTTTATTACAAAAACTGGTCAACCTGTGCAAACCAATACTGCCAAAAATATATCTCCCAAAAATAAATATTTATAATTATTCAAAATTGATTTTATATTCTAAAACATGCACTATTTGATTTTGTAAGCAAGTGTAATCAATCAATTACAAATGTCTTTACTATATATTGTTTTCTACATAATATTTGCACAATATTTCTTCATTGTCTTTATACTCGTAAAATGGTGGCATTTCAAACTACATCTCTCGATACTTGGATTGGATCTCTCATCGTCACGGTTCACTACCAACCAAACACACCCAGCTCAAGTCATGAAAATATTTTAAATAAAAAATGACAATATCCATAGAAATGAAGTAAATAAGTTACAATAAGAAGGTATTTATATTGTATTATACAAAATATATTAACAAGCTTCATCAATTCTATTCTATTCTGAACTTTTATAGCACTTAATCTCTGCCAAGACAGACTCTAAGGTAGACCGAGTATCTGTCCCGTCACCAATTGTTACTGAAATACTGATGGACACAATGGCGAGGGACAGAGCTCACATGTACTTGTTTTCAGTGTAAATTTTGAATGGCATATATGTACACATATTACCACAAGTATAAAGTGTTATTTGAATTCTTTAACTGATGTATATGTGCCGTTCATTAATATTTAACGCCAATCAAACTGGCATGTATGTATTTTAGCCTATTTTCTTAAAATGTAAACATCCCCGTCATGGCCTCCAGTGGGAAAGCTGGTAGTTGCTTGCCGTTGGTCGGCAGTTTACAGTACACAACCCTAGCGAACTCTATGTACTGGTTTCCTCTGCCCTTCCAACTACCCGTCGTGATATGACCTGTACAGTGTTGAAAGCGACGTAAAACCCCAAATAAATAAATAAATTAAAATGTAAACAAACCTTAAACATTGCATAGCCATCTATAAAAGAAATTTCAGGCTTGTAAAAGCAGTTTAGTTTAACAACATATGTATTGTAAACCGGATACAGCTATATCAATATAAAAGGACTTTATAAAGTAAATGGAATAATTTTCAACATTTCAAAATTTACACAGAACTAGGATACTCGGACAGATACTCGGTCTAACTCTAAGAGGACATATTTCTTCTTGCAACCCTGCTGAAGGAGTGGTTGAGTTTGGCAGGGTCTGTACTGTTGAACTCTCATTGTCCTTCTCAGCATGCATCCAGTACCATCTGGATGGTCTAGGGGTTTTGATAAACTGATCTCTGAGGAGGCCAGTGTTGTCAGTGTTTCTTGTAGGGTAGCCTTCCTTGACTGTGAGGTTAAGACTGGACATCTTCCTGCACAGCCAGTCATCCACAGGAAGTTTCACACTGACTTTTCCGGTTGGCTGGACCCTTGCACCGGCAAAAGGATTATCATCAGCAGTGGAGGACACAGTTTCAAACTCAGGAACCCTGTGCCAGTTCATGAAACTCCTCACACCTCTCATGGTTTCCCTGTAGTTAGCTTCCTCAGTGGGTTCAGTCTCAGGGTCATCTCTGGAGGCATCTTTGTCTGCTGACCGGTACCGGTGGATGTCGCCATCCAGGGAACCGGTTTCACTGAACTGGTCAGCTTCACTGTCAGAGGCTGCACTCAGATCTGCTTCACTGGTGGGCTGAACATCTGGGAATGAACCGGGGGCCTAAACAGGCTGGGTTGCTATCCCTGCACCGGGAGCCCCAAGGGGCTGGGTGGCAGTCTCCATCTCCTCTACAACATTACCGGTGGCCTGGTCAAGGCAGGGACCGGGTTTCTCAGTGGGCAGGCTCTTATCTACAGGCAGCTTGCTGGTGGAAGGCTAAAAAAGGGCTTCTCAGTGGGAGTCACATCAGAAGCTGGCTTCACAACTGGTTCAACCGGCACTGTGAAGGTCTTGGCTAGCAGCATTGCTTCCAGTCTGGAGAACCTCTCTGCCCACTTGTCGTCCAGTTCTTTGAGATCTTCATTGGAAGGTCTACTGCTTGAAGATCTCTTCTTGCTGGCAGACTGTTTGGGAGACTCACTACGTTTCGTATTCTTGATAGTTGGGGTAGACTGCACAGCCTTGCCCTTCTCCACTTTACCCAGTACACTAACGTGTGCTGGGTCCACGAGAGTGGGGGTGGAGAAGGTCGTAGTTGAAGAGCTTGTCTTCTTCTCTTTACTGTCCCTGTAATCTGGGGTGGCTAGCTGAAGGACCTGGTCAGGGGTAAACCCCTTGCAAATAACACATTCTTTCTTCAGGCACCGCAGGGGTTGTCGCCTAGCCCTTTGTCCCTACAACGTGCACACTTGGAGTGGGTGTCGAACCCAGCCATAGCATGTCTGCAGGAACCTCTTCTCTGTCCTGGTGATGACATGATTGTAGATAATACTTCTAAACTTCTTCAAAGATGAAATAAAGAAGATGACGTTGAAAACACGTCTTCACTCTCCACGCGCCAAACGAAAAAGATGGGTCCACGAGAGTGGGGGTGGAGAAGGTCGTAGTTGAAGAGCTTGTCTTCTTCTCTTTACTGTCCCTGTAATCTGGGGTGGCTAGCTGAAGGACCTGGTCAGGGGTAAACCCCTTGCAAATAACACATTCTTTCTTCAGGCACCGCAGGGGTTGTCGCCTAGCCCTTTGTCCCTACAACGTGCACACTTGGAGTGGGTGTCGAACCCAGCCATAGCATGTCTGCAGGAACCTCTTCTCTGTCCTGGTGATGACATGATTGTAGATAATACTTCTAAACTTCTTCAAAGATGAAATAAAGAAGATGACGTTGAAAACACGTCTTCACTCTCCACGCGCCAAACGAAAAAGATGCTATGACGTCATGGTGTCTAGACAGCAAGGAAGTACGATGCGCCACCTGGCAAATGCGCTTTCCTGACCGGCTCTGCTAGTGTTATACACAGGACGTCTTTTTCTGACGTTTGGCAGACCGGTCGCTCCGACCGGTAAAGCAATTGTCCATTGGATAGGATGTATTAACGCAATAAAAATAATAAATCATCAATGATCAACCCATGTACATATTTGGTGTCCCAAAACAATCTTTAATCAATTATTGTCCACTTGGTAACCCCATAAACATTGAATTTTGCATTTCCAAGCCCCTCGATTATACAATCCATTTGTCCACATTGCAGTCTGATAACACAGGTTCTACTGTAGTTTGAACACTTTGATCAAGGTGCAAGCGAAAAACATATTGAAATATACAGAAACACAGCACGATAATTTTACAACAATTTCACTGCATCTGAAAGCATTTAATAGGACCCAGTATTTAAGTGAAGCATTCATTCCTCTAAATTATAACTTTATATCTGCATGATTATATGTTATGTGTAACCGACATTTTTCACTGATCTAAATTATAGATCTGTATTTGAGAAAATAGGGTTTTAAGATATGGTAATTATTTATTTTTCTTTCCAGCAGTCCTTGCTTTGGCTATTTACCATTTTCAATGTATGGCCCAGTGATTACTTTTTCTACAGATTTCTATGTTGCCTACAAAAATATGTAACATATGTCATTCAAAAATTGCTTGACAGACAGAACAGCATCATCCAATGAACAAGAACATTAACTGCGTATTTTGAATCATAATGAATTTTAAAAGGCAATGTTCTATGGCTGAGAATGCATTAAATCCTGCACAGGAGGTAATAAACACAAAGACTTTCTTCAAATTAAATCATTCATATAGATAAAAAAGAACAGAATCTTTTTATGGACTCAGATATTAATAACACATTTTCTGTCTTGATTAAAGCACTAACTGTGGGTGAGTATTCATTAAACCCTACAAGTGGTGATAAAAACATTCTGCATTTCCAATCCTTTTCTGAATCAAGACAATCAATCGGGATACCTGCATCAATAATTTACTATTTTTTATAAATTATAATGAATCAAGATCTTATTAGCATTCCCTTGTTAAAGTATGTAAACCGTGTAAAACACAGAACAAAGCAGACTATTGAGATTTCAGAATATATTGACAGATATATTCATGCCATAAGTTTTGCTCATCAAAAACAAAATCACCAAATGGTTTTAAAAGAGACAAGTCCTAAACAAACACCACACACAAATGGCATTAAAAACAATTTGCAGAGTTTTTGACATCATAAGAGCTCTTTTTTCCATGTATGCATAGCATATTATTTTTTATAAAATCTCCCATTTTCTCCCACTAGAATAGACAATGTTCTCTTATTAATTGAATAACGGATGTTTGTGATTTCATAACTCGGGGGCTATTTCACTGTTTGGTAATCTACGTACCTCGGTACCAATTGAGATCATGGGGATATTCACTATACAATAGTCCTCTGTCATATAAGTCTCAGCTGTGTGTATTTACAGATAAAACACATAGAAAAGTTTACTGATTTCATGTGGCAATGTATAGAAGAAAATCGTGCTAAGATGACTGAGTTAGTTCAGAATCCACTATTGATCTAATTATGCAAAAATATGTCAGACAGTGACAATAAAAAAAACATATTATTAAAAAAACATACTATTATCATTATTATGTACCCGGTCCAAAATAAGAAAATCTAGGTTTCAGCACTCACTCACTCCTATGCTGCAGCGATTTATTTTCATTTGCATACATAATATTGTATGAAGACCTTTGAAGTTTCGTAATTGGGTTTATGGGTTTGGTCTTAGAACTTATTCTTTGGGGCCCCATGGTTCCACAAAAAGAATGGTAACCTTCTGAAGTCCAAATTTGGGGTATTTTTTACATATTGGCCTGGTACTCACATACATGACCTGTGGCTAATATTTATTTATTTGTAGTTTTTTGGGGGGAGGAAACCAGTACACACAGTAGGTCAAGGTTCTGGGCTGTAGATTGCCAGCCATCGGTAAGCAACTACGAACTTTCTCACATAAGGTCCAGGTTTTGAACTGCCAACCGCGGAGATGGGAGGCGAGTGTGCTACCACTGCACCACCATGGCCCCAGTGGTTAATATAATAATACAAGTATGTATTGTTTTCCGAGATCCCCTTTTACATGCAGATACTAAAAATATTTATGTAGAAGTTTTAGATTTGTTATGTGGATGTATGTTGGCAAAGTTTTGGAGCCCTTGTTTTGAGGTCTTTGCCTTCCCGTATTAGCAGATGGTGGCCTTGTAAAGGACAAATTTTCAGGATATTTCTCGTCATTATGGGCTACGTCTCACATACAGAGTGACAGATCATCCCATGGGTAGTAAAATATATAAAGCTTCTATTTATGCCCCCTGTAAGTATTCAAAAGTTTGAATTCAGGAACTCCAATTATTCTGGATATAAAAAAAACAGAAGTGGATTTATCAACTTAATTTCTCAAGTACCTCAACCAAGAATAGACTGGGACTCTGGAAACATTCCAGAAGTATAGAAGAAATTCAAGCAGCACCCGAGCTAATATTCAGAGGGCCCCTCAAAAGAAAGACAGAGAAAGATAAGTGTGCTTACCTACTTCTCTGGGTAGGAGAACATGGCCAGGATATCTACAATGCCTGGGAAAATACAGTTTCAGCTGACAACAAAAAGAAATTGGCAACTTACTATACCAAGTTTGAGGAGTACTCTCAAATACTCTCAGATTACCCCTAACCTGAAAAAACTCCACTGGCTCCATGTCAAATATAGGATACAATTCAAAATTGGTCTCATTACATACAAAATTCTCAACCAGAGTCGACCAGTTTACCTAAGAGAATTAATTATTCCCTACACATCTTCCAGGAATACAAGGCGAAGTACCCCTAAACTCAAGTTCCTTCACACCCCCACTTCCGACTGTAAGATTCATAAATCAGTCAAACTTTTCTCCAATTCTTTCAGTCACTATGCCCAGGTTCTTTGGAACTCTCTCCCCTTCTAAATAAGAAATAGCCCCTCTGTTGCATCTTTCAGGAAACACCTCAAAACCTATCTCTTTAATTCCAGTTTCCCAACTTAGTTTCCTCCTCTTGGCTACACCCACAACTGAAGATTACTGACCTTGAACTCCCCTTGACTCTCCTTATGATAATGATTTTTGTTGAGTCAGCGTACTGAGTTCCCTTTTGTGGGCAAAGCAGTAGATTAGATTAGAAGAGTACATCACTCCAAAGTCCAACTCTGTGTTTGCCAGGTATAAGTTCAAAAAGCAACAGGACAAATTTTAATCATTTGGCCACTTCCTGACAGAACTTAAACTTCTGGTAAAGCCATAGTTTTCGCATGTGAGAAGTTCCATCAGTACATATATGGCAAACATGTACATGCTCAGTCTGACCATAAACCTCTGGATCTTAAGCTCCACAAAGGATGATGAAGTATTGTGCAAACTACAAAACACAATATTACAGGGATGGCCAACAGAACGAGAGCAGTGCTCCCTACTTTTAGAGCCTTATTGGAATATTTGTGATGAATTGGCAACTATGGATTGCCTAATTTTCAAAGGAGGTAGAATTGTGATCCCATCAGTCCTATGATCTGAAATGTTATGCCTGATACACCAGGGTCATTGTGGTATAGAGAAATGTCAACAGAGAGCAAGCCAAGTGCTCTTCTGGCCAAATATGAACAAAGACATCGAGAACATGGTAACCTCTTGTGCTACTTGTCAGAGACATAGAATGTCAAATCCAAGAAAGCCCATGATACCACACCAGATAGCTGATCGTCCATGGCAAATGGTAGGCACTGACATGTTTGAATGGAACAGCCATTTCACTGAGATAGAATGACTCCGAAACAGTGTGCCACTGTCATCAAGGAAATTAAAGTAGTTTTTGCTTGACATGACATACCAGAAAGGGTCATTAGTGATAATGGTCCATGTTAGGCAAGCCATGACTGTGCAGTATTTGCAAGGGATTCAGATTTTCAAACCCTGAGCCCATTATATCCCAGATCAAATGGCCTAAGTGAAAAGTCGGTTCAAGTGGTGAAGCATCTCACAAAAGCCAAGGAGAGCACAATGGATCCATACCTCGCATTGCTAGAGCTGAGATGCACACCTGTAGACAGCTTGGAATCCCCAGCCAAGTTACTCGTGAGCCAAAACCTAAGGTCAGTACTGCAGTAACTGACACATTTGAAGCCTAAAGTGGTTAAACCATCTGAGGCTGTCAGACAAAGATGCATATTGAGAGACAGAAAAACGTTATGGTAGATCTGCCAGACTGCTGAAATCAGTAAGTTCTGGCCAAAGGGATTATCTGCAAATACCAACAGGTCAGTGGCAACCAGTCACTGTTAATGAGAGGAGGCCTGACGACCGCTCTTATATAGTTGAAACTAAAGATGGAGGCTTGTACAGAAGAAATAGGAAACATTTAATGCATCACCCCAGTCAACTGCAAAATGATGGACCAGATGAAGTTAAAAGCAATCAATCAAATAGGGATCCTGTGCCACAAAATCCACCCAAACAACACCCAATGGATACCAGATCTCACCCCTATGTGACCAGGAGTGGTAGAGTTGTGAAAAAAAACACAATTTAGCCCTAATAGCCTTTCAAATATCTACCAAATTGTTAAAACAATAGCATGTGTATTGTTAATCAGTGAATAAAGTTTATCAGCTATGGATATAAACATAATTCATGGATATACATGTATGTGGAATATTACATTTAAATGTACTTGTGCACCAAAGAGTTAACTAAAGTCAAGTGATGCTTGCATTAAAAATTGATCATTGTAAATATATATACTTTCTACCCATACCAGCCAAATTAAAAACAATGAAAAATCAGCTACACATCATAAGTGAGTGTCTGAAACATATAGTTGTTTGATGGATTTTTTTATCTCTTAGTAACAAATGTATAACCTTCCTACAGTGTAATAAGAGTTAAACTGCATGATGTAGAATTCTGTTTCAAATATGTGTAAAATCTCCTATTTTGCAGCCACTCCTCTGTGCTTAATGACACGGAGGTTAATTTCCTGTTTCCACTTGTAAGTGATATGCTGGAAAAGAAATGTGTTCTGGAGAACTAATCTTGTAAATTTGGTAACATTTTAGCTATAAATTCAACCACTAAGGTAAACCAAGAGTGTTAGAAAAAGGCATAAATGCAATTTATCAAGTAGAAATGTTTACCTCATTTTAACATGTGTGCTGTGTAGTTGTATAAGCAGTGTTCTGTTGTGGACAAGAATGCTTCACAATAACCTGTCCAAAAATATTGTACATGAAATAGTCTGTATGATTGATACTAGCCTTTCTAAGAGGCTAAAAAACCTTGCATCAAACAATTGGTTTAAATAGATTTGTTAAGATGTTGCAGTTACTCCTTCTAAAAGGGGCGTGAAATATTATAGATGAATCTCAAACTAATACACTAACATCGTATAAACACTACACTGTAAATGAGTGCAGATTCTAAATGCATGTACTGATATGTATGTGTGGGTTAAAACAAAGACGCTTCTACTGTGGCAGCCTGCACGATAACATCCTTCTTAGATGCTTACTGGACTTGTATATCTTTGTGTAAAATCGCACGGGTATAACACCAATAAAATATTACAGTGTCCTTTCTTATACAATAACTGAAATCATTTGTACATGCATTGGGATTACTATGACAGGCCCAAACTCATACAGTTATAAATGAGGTTTGCAGTTTTGAAAATAGTTCCCGTTTGACAGGAAACCTGTGTGGAGAGACGTCAATCAAGTGATGCAGATCCACTAACCATGGCCTGCAAAGGGTATTCACATCCTTTTTGAGACCGAAGTGTTCTGCACTGATTCTGCAGTCTCAGACATCTCTGCCTTAGCAGAAGTGTATGTGAACTTGTTTGAATAAATAAACTGCTGGACCTCTTTAGGCACTTCTCAAGGTGAAAGAAAGCATTTACTGCAATGTCTATGGTTTAATTGCAGTAAATCTGAGTATCATATCCATAGAAAAAGTTTTGCAAAATGACTTGTGTTGAACGAGAACAGAATAGGAATCATGACCAATCCTTGTGGTACTCCATACTTCTAAGACCTAGGATCAGATACAACTTTATGGACCTGTTCAGTAGATATGACCCAATGTATTTCAGGGCATCATGTGACAAGCCATACATGTTCATGAGGCAGCCCAAGAGTGTCAAATAGCTAATTGTGTAAGATGGTGCTGATAAGACCACAAAAAGAATAGGAGGCACACCTTTTAATGGTGACGATTGTATACCATTTGTTATGTAGAAGGACTATTTTTGTGGAACAGTACCTCTTGTAGGTTGACTTGATGATTTCTAAACTTGAAAAAGCAATGGAAGGTCTGAGAGTGGGCTGTAGTGTTTTGAATAATATTTTAAATTAATATGGAACAAAACCTTTAATTAAAGACAAATTATTTGGTCAGAGAAGGATCAAGAATTTCAATGCAATCTATAACTGATAATGTTGCTTATACATTTTTCATAGTGATTTCACGATCAATGTATTGATGTAATATAGGAGGTTCGGTTGTGTTGTTCTTAAAGTGCTCACCTTCAAACTCTGAGGTTGCCAGTTTAAATCTCGACCAGGGCACTTCATGTTGGAAAGTTGGTAGTGACTTGTCGATGCCCGGTGGTTTACAGTGCAGAATCTTGACCAATTAGTTTGCACTGGTTCCCTCCACCCATAAACTACCTGTCCCAAAATGACCCCAGCTGTTGAATACAATGTAAAACAGATAATGAGTCTAAATACATTTAAAATGATGCAATATGCACTAAAATTGGTGTACTAACAGGTGGCATGGAGTAATTTAGTTGTGTGAATGTCAGTAAAACTGCATTAAAATACTTGCATTTTGTCATTAAAATAAATACCACAATGATCCATAAGCAACAGTACCCTGTTTGAAGGTTGTAACCCCACCATTGAAAGATGTGACCAAGGTATAACATAAGCAGTGTCTTACTTAGTAGTTCTATTTTGTGCCTGTGATATCTTACTATGCAGGTAAATGTGATACATTTTGATCAAATAATAGGACTTTTTATATGCTGTTAACTGCGCATAAAATGTCTTATTAAAATTAAACTTCCCAGTGACTTGATGAAAAACACTGTTATATACTATTAAATGTTGTTTTCTGTCTAAAAATAGAAGTACGCCTTAATTGTTAAAGGTCTCTACATGACGAAGCAAATTCTGAGTTTTTGCCAATAAATCTACATCAATGCAATCTTATTCATCATTGTTTATCATATCTGTCATGACATATTATACTCTTGCTGCCAAGTTAAATACACAGTTTATAATGGCTTCTAGTCAGACATATGACGCTGTACTTTTTTTCATATTTATTCATCCCCCCAGCTTTGTGGATTTAAGGACTAATTGGAATTGTATCAGTCAGGATTGAATATGTGTGGGCTACTTAATTTGTTTTTAAATTAATACCAAATTTTGTCTGATTAGTAAGTAAATTATCCTTTATTTAAATAAGGGATGTAACAAACCTCTGGTATATATAAGAAAAAGATAAAACAATTTATCTTTAATTATCCTGTGGTTTAAGAATGCAGAAAAATATTTGAAAACTGAATGACACAAAATGCGGCAATGGGATATTTCACCAATCAATGAAAAACTTGGTGTATTGATGGAAAAATGTATTGATTTCAGTGATTACATTTTAGAAATATTTGAGATCAGTAAATATTGTTTCTTTTTCCAATAATGTTTCATTTCTCTCGCTAGTTAAATCACTCTGCCTTTTTATATATCAATACATTATTATTATCCCTAAATTATGACTGGAGTGCCTGTAAGCCTAGCTATGGACTGGCTGCAATTCAAAAGTTCGTCTTTTTGTAAAATGTTCTGTATCCAAAGTTATTTTTCATCAAGTAATTATAAAAATGAAGGTAGACTACAATAATATAATCTTTCTCGGCTTCCCTTCCCAACTCTCCCTCTATCTATAGGAACACCAGTGAATTTTAAAAATTCAAATTGTAACTTCAGATTTCTCTTCTATTTCCACATGGATTTCAGTACAATAAACGAGCAGAAGCTCTGTAAAATTACCTTGCTAAGAATATTCATACTACATTTGTTGCCCATACAATTAATGATATAAAAAATAACTTGTTTACTCATTTGTTATGCCAGTTTATGGTGGTGCCAGGGATTATGAAAGAAATACACCATGGTATTTTGTGTTTACCTATTCATGTCAAATATTACACGAGGTGGGTAATAAAATGCACGCAAAGCTATCTGCCAATTCGCTAGTTTAAATTGTATGGTTTAAAATATTGCTACGGGTTTGGAGACCTATTTTCACAGTGCTTTAAACAACCTTTCTTCAGTTCGGGTATCTTTACAGTGTTTATCGCACTGTGGTTTTAATTATGCTTCATTTTTATTATGACTGTAAACCTAGGATCAACATTCTCATAAAGTAATCATATAGTCATCTTTTAAATCGTACATCTATCTTTAACCTATCTTACAATGGCACAGCAATCTCATAGTGCTCGTAAACTTATTTGTTTCATCTTAAGTCCGTCGTAAACCAATAGAATATCAATCAGATAGACCAGGAAACATCTGCAAAACTGCAAATTATCTGAGGCAATGTAAATGCCAATCAGTAAACTAGTAGGAAAAATATCTTGTGCATTAGGAACGCATCTTAAACCTCATTGTAAACTATACCCTTGATTGTGGCTTTTTTATTACTTCCAGTTGCCACACCAGGGCAAACTTTGACCCAATATGCTATAGCTGTTGAAGGTTATCCAAGGTTTAAGACCTGACCTTGGGTAAGTATTAATCAATTAAGCTGAAGATTAACTTAGCAAGTTCAGTAATGATAGCCAAAGGCCTATAGCTAAGAGGAATAATCCCGACAGATCAGGTGAGAGCCAAGCTATAACTTCAGTGACCTAGCAAGGTCAGGTACAGATCAATAAAGGTTAAAGGTCAATGTGTAAGCATTACTCAGAAACTACTTATCACATTGGGTGTCTTAATTCTACACAGAGTTGGGGTCTAGCACTGTATTGGTCACATGAAAAAAAAACAATTCAGATCCCCTTGAGAAATTTCGATAGATTTTTCATTAATTTATTGTATCAGATCTCAAGTAATTTGAGTTTGGTGTGTCCCATTTAAGTTGGAAGGTATGTTAATGCCTTCTTTTATCTCGACGAGTGGGACAGTCCCCAATTGGATCAAAATGAAGTGGCATTCCTTCTTTCTTATTAAGTGGCAGATATGTTAAGTATTTTAAAGAGAACATCAAAAAAATAATAAAAAAACTACCCGAGAGAAATTAAGAAGTGTTAATCAGTGTATGGGTCTAGTATTTCATACAGTTTTATTTTATGTATCAAATACCGTGTGCGTCATTATGAGCGTCATTCATTTTTTCTTCTTTGTACCAGGTATTCTTTCCTTGACTTTTTCATTCTCTGAATAAATAAAACAAAAAGAGAATTCATTTTAATGAGCTTTCTCTCTGGAAAAAGGTTAAAGGTTCATTATAATGAATAGCTTATTTTCAACCAATTCTTACTGGTTATTTTCATACTCAGTTCTATGTTGGGAGTTTTTTTCCAGTTAATAATATCGAGTAGTTATCCTATATATCCTTATCTATTTTATAAAAGACGAAAACATGGAGTTTCATAATTCTGTATTCTGATTACTGTGCCACACAGATATTCACATCTAGTTACAACATAAAAACTTAAACACACGGTGGCTGAACATAAATGGTAACGATTAGTTTATTATGCCGCAGTTAAGGTTGCCATATTTTGGGCATACATGTGATGACTTTGTACTTTCAGCAATGTGTACTTTCATCAATATGTCCATGTTGTAAATGATAAACAAATATACAAAAAGGAAGGTCTGACAGAATATAAATCCTCACACTGGGATTTGAAACTAGATTATGGTATAAAATCCTGAATAAAATTCTGTCGTGACGCAGTTCCCGATTGTCTTTGAGGACGAAACCATATGTATAGAGCCTAATGTACGAAAAGAACCTTATCAGGGGCCAGTTTCACAAAGGGTCTTTAACTTAGACAAGTTTTTGGCTAAGTCAGGGACTCAAACCTAAGACTTTGGTCGTGGCTAGGTCCGGCACTTAGCTTTCTATTTAAAATATATTATTGCTGACATATATCCTTCATTTGACGCAATTTATATAAGAATCAGTACTGTTTTGAAATGGAAAGCCTTGTTACCATATAAAAACTTCCTAAAGACTTCTTTATGGAGGTGGTTGATATCAAATATCCACAAGCTTAATCTCCGAGCCAGCGGATTCTAACAGGGGTATTCCACTGGAGCCGACCGGATGGTAACTAGGTTTTTTTTCAGGGTCAGGGCCATTGTTTTCATGGTCGGGTAGAGTAGGCTCTAGATTCCAGGTCTGTCAGCAAGATTCGGTAAAATATGATATTTCTACGACTGTTGCCGACCCTTGTAACAGACCCTAAATTCATCCACCTGGCAACAGGCCTGTCGGTTAACTTAAGGGCCTCTCAGTTCGAGGCTTGTCTGTAACCCTTCCACACTTGTCCTTATCACTTGTAGGCCTGTCCTAACATGAAGCTGGCTTGTCCTTTGTACCTTAAGTGCTGCTCATTTGCAGTCCATTTCCAGCATGATGTGAGGTAAAAATATAATCAAACGTTATGTCAAGAATGACAAAGATACAGTGCAAGTGATTCCACATATATTCTATAATTGACAAACGTGAAAAAGTGTTTTTATTTGCTTAAATAAAATAAAATCCCAGCTTATTTCAAGAAAAAAAAATGGGGCAAAGTGTCGACCAATCAACAAATCTAAAACTAGGTCACTAGTACATATTTGGATCCCATCATGTGACCAGAACTACAGGGTGTTTACCTCCACGTCCAGAAAATTGTGCTTATTTGGTATAAATGTGTAGCAAAATTGCTCGAACGTTGGACATTTAGGTCACGTGATGGGATCCAAATAGTCATCCTTGACCTAGTTTCAGATATGTTTATTGGTCAACACTTGATCCTCTTTTTTCCCAAAAATCCATCAAAAACTGTAATGACAATACCGACTGCAAGTCTGGTCGTGGGGTCCTGTATGTTTCTCCAGGCCTGTCTGTCAGTACGGCTTGTCAGGACCTGCTACGGCTTGTCTGTTAAGGGTTTAGGGCTTGTCCAGATAGTTTCCAGACCAGTCTGTATAAACCATCCCGACTTCACGGCAGATCGGCCTCTAGATCCAGACCAATCTTTATGTATCACGTCCTATCGGGGAGTTGAAGCCCATCCAAAATTTTCACGCCTTTTTTGTGAATTTTTGTCCCCAAACCCCTGACTTTTGTAGCTGACCATACATATATATAGAGTCATAGGGTCGTGCTCCAGTGGAACACCAGCATAAGGCAACACCATCTGAATCATAGTGGATCAAATCATACGTTGTAAATCAAAAAGGGGTCATCACCACGGGTTCATCGATGTTCGGTAGTGAGAAAACCTAAAATATGACCTGATATATTTATACGTTATTTATAGCCATTTCAAATTTTGAAGCAGAGAAAAATATATGGCAGCCATATTAAAGTATTTATTTACAAAAGTTAAGCCTACTCACAAGTGAACTTAACTTTGATCCCAAAACTTAGCCAAAGCCTTGAGTTTGCTGCTTTGTGAAATCTGTCAAGTCTAAAGCTACAGGGTTAGCGTGAATTAAAAAAAATCTTAGCTTTAAGTCTAACTACAGGCTAAGTCCTTTGGTGACACTGGCACCATATGTAGGGTTTACGAGTTATGTAGATGGACAAACAAATAGACATAATTACACATAGCAATAAATTCAAATTTCTCAGTGCAGATTTCTGTTTTTTTTTTCGATTGAGACGATGATTTTAAGCAGAATTTGTTTAATATTATTGCTCCTTTAAAATCCATGTAAAAGATGACTTGCGCTTAATATCTGTTGATCAGTATGCCCGCTGGCACAAAGGCCAGAAGGTGACTGTTTCCAAGGCATTTTCTACTGAAAGCAGTCAAAACCAGAACATGTATCACAACTATAAACCACTTACCTTACTCTGATCAGTCCGCAACACATTATAAGGCAACATCCATAATTTTCACCCGCACTAAAGAAACACATTTTCTAGTTATAATTGCAATAGACAGCCAATCCTGGCCCCTTTTTTCTAGAGGCATAGCACTGGAATATATTTATAAAAAACAGTGACACCTAAAATGAAATTCTTGCATAACCTGAATTAAACCTATGTATACAACTAAAGGTTACATTGTCTGTGTTTTTCTTCATATGTCATTTTAATAAGATATCCACAAATATTCAAAACATTTACGTGATAATATGCAATAATATTCATTTTGCTGCATAAAAATTAACACATTTAATATGCAACACGTAATACCTAAATGTAAATGTCATTAATATATATTGGTGTATTCACAAAGGTGGAGAATCGCCTAATTCAATGCTGCAAACGAATTTCCCACCTGATTCTTGTTAACAGTGTCACAACGACATCGTACAAGACATCCATAAAACAATCAATACAGAACTCGGTATTTTTTAACCATATAAGGAAATCCTGTTCAGTTGCCTTCAATGCCGGAATTCATTCGTCGGCCGGAATAGCTCAGTTGGGAGAGCGTTAGACTGAAGATCTAAAGGCCCCCGGTTCAATCCCGGGTTCCGGCACGGTGCCCCGGCGGCCGACAATTGTTTTTCAATTTTAATTGTAAGAAGTGCAAATTGTACTTAACCTTATTGTACAAATAACGTGATATTTCTTCTAAATGACATGGTTTGAAGTTTTACATTAATCCCCCATTCAGTTGAATTGTCACATACACTGTAAACCCTGAACATTTCAATAGACATTAATCTTAGCTATTTTCGCCAATGAACTTGAATAGTGAAAATTAATTCCCAGTGACACTTTAAATCTGTATTAACATGCATTAAAAAGTTACTTACATCCAATCTCTCATCGATAACTTTAACACATTGTTTCTTGAGAGTGTACACAGTTAAAGATTTGTTTTCAAGACCCAGTGTAGATAATATTCCTAAGATAGCTTCTGACACCTGGTAACCTTTTTGTATCATAGAAATGAACTAACCTATAGCAAGAAAGGAATGGCTAGATTACTAATACCCGCCATAATTTGGAACAACTTAAAAAACATCCTATTTTTGTATAGCACAATTTTATTAATGAAATTATGTAATGACACAAGCACATCAATGAATGGACTGTAAGGGTTAAAATAAAACCATTTTGCCTTTGAGAGTGTATTTAAAGGATGATAATGTCATCTCAGAATTTGCACACGGACTGTGTCGAAAAAGCAAATTTATGTAAATGTCATCTCGGCTATCTTTTTGACATTCACACATTCCCAGAACTATAGATCAATGCTTGAACGTTCCTATAGCTGCAAAGCTGTTTTAATTTAGGCCATATGGCAGGCACGATGACGTAATAACAAGCTGAAAAATTCAACTCATGGAAATACACACTGTTCATCTGTTCGCAATGTCAACATCAAAATGATTTGTAATAAGACGTTTTATGTTGTTTATACGTGTTGGTGCCAGATGCTGGTCTTGCATAAAAACAACAAACGAAAAAACAGCTGGTCAGGTGTGGGTAACATGTACAAAACGTTTGCAAAGTGTTCCGCTTACACCTGAAATCTTATCATTTCAAATATTCTGTAACCCTCGCGGTAATTTTCAAAGTTAAACAAAGCATTCAAACTTAGTTGTACATTTATCTTCAAGACCATCATCACTCAGGAACGATTGCTTTATTGAAAATTAACTCTGACATCAACCGCAAATAATCGTGTGAATTTACCAAGACCTATGTTTCTCATTTGTAATCATAATATGCACTTATTGGTCATACATTTTTGAAAATAAAGATGGTATGCACATAATGTCTTTAATGTTTTGAAGTATATTTATTGATAAAATATGCACAAGTAATAATATTCAGTAAAGTCAATGTACATGTTCATGTGCACGTATTACAAGTAAGGACTTGCATATGTAGCTTAAGGTCATTATTTGTAAATTTTGCCAATAAATAAATAAAATAGTTACTATGCCCTTCTTTAAATGACCACAACTTCCTTATTTATTTGTCCTATTTTAAAAATTCTTTCACCACTCTGTTAAGTTGAATCACCTTCAAAGCTTATAACCTTATATATCATCTAGAATATATATATCTATTTTTGGCTGGAGTGAAAATGTGGTTGCTGCTCGAAAATTAAGTCGAGTCGCAAACTGCACCCACAAGACACATCTGCAAGTCCTGTATATGGAAACACTCCCTCTGTAACTATAACATTTCATTTTTTTTCACCATAAGCTGCATCTGCAAGTCCCATACCACTTCCACTCACATGGACCTGCACGCTTATACCGTGCAATCAGACATAGTAGGTGCTGAGAGAGATTGTTTTTCTGGGGAACATTTTCTTAGGAGAGAATGCTTCACGATAACATTTATAGGGATGATAACACGTTTTTCCCTTAAAATCATCTCCCCAAAGTATGACCACTCCAATTAAAATGCAGCTTACATCTAACAAAATTTTGTGTCAATGATTCCTGGTTGGCTAATACTCTGCTCCACAACCTTGGACACATCTCATCTTGACGTAAAACAGGATACTAGTCAATAATTGATTGCATTTTTATTAGGATTTATCAGTACAGTTTAAAGTAGCATAAGTTAAATTAATTGTTTCTGCTAATTGCCCTGGAAATGCACTGTAAACGAGTCATTTGTTTTATATGTTTTGTTTAAGTACATTTATAACTTACACTTGTGTCAGTACAGTAGCCGGGAGCAGCAGAGTTTCAATTTATTGCTTATTTCATGCATTTGCCAATTTAAGGCGGCCCATGCGAAATTACCAAGTCAAATTGTATTACTTTAAGCATTTTAAAATTTGAATAACATATTAAAAACTTTGGGTTGTTAAATGTCTATTAAAAAGAGTCTTAAAGGGGAAAGCTTTCATCCGGGACAAGAATCTCCTCAAATTACAAAGATCATACATTTGAAGTCCTTATATACACGTATTAATTATCTGAGATAGGTGTATGCACTTGCCATGCAACATTAGTTTGTTTATTTTAGCATCACACTTGACAGAAGAATGAAGGTTGTTAAATGCCATTTGACCCCTCGACTTTGGGCTTTAACGAGACAAGTATTCCATGGGAAACACATGACTACAGAGGTTAGGGTTAAAAGTCAAACTCAATTCTCAGAAAATTCTTTGACTCTGAATGTTCTGAATTTGAAAGAACCCATTAACCCTTCACTGTAGATGTCAGGAAATTCTATAATAAAATATTGCTTGATAAATGCTGAGCAATTCATTCCCACCCCCAACAAAGACCAGCAATGGGATTATATATTTTATTACATTCATACTACATTCAACAAATATATGTTACTGCTAAAAGTATTTGTATGGCTACATCATAATGTACTCTTATATACAATAAACTGGACAACATGAATATTTGAGCAACCGTTAATAATAACAAAATAGTTACACTAAAACATAAAATTAGGTCACCAGATGCAAGCCAAGCAGACGAGGTGAAGAATATAAACTAAAAGGTGAAATTCAAAATTGGAAGGTCATTATCATTAATGCTAAGGAAAACAAAGATGTAAATAACATCTTGGTTCACCAGGTCCAGCAAAATCACAAGCATATCCCAACAATGGCCTAAGGCCAAGCCAGGCTGAATCCGAGTGAACCAAGACGATGTTTTAAAGTCAAAGGTATAAAGTCTGTTTAATTGTAGTTACTAGTGACTGTTACTGTACGCTATGTTCTTGTTACAAATTTAGAAATCTATTTCAATGTAATCGATACCATATAACAGACAAGCAATCTGTTCACTACCTCGACTATTTTAGGATACATTTACTTATATATGTTACAGGGAAAATGTGAATCAGAGAATTTGAGAAATCACTGTGAATTTTATGCTTTTTCAGAAATTCTGAATAGAAAAAGTGGATCACATACTGAAGTTTCACCATTCAGGCCTTGGATTCGATTCCATGCCCTACCTGAAGTTGGACACGTCGTAGATGCTTGCAGGAACCCCATGGTTTTCAGTTTAAAATGTTGACCAGGAAGTATGCACTACTTTCCTCCATCCCCTCTAGTACCCCTCATGACATGACCGCATAAAATGTGTGAAAGGCAATGTGTTAAATCAACATCAAAACATATTGAAATATAATTTTAATATGTCAGTGTATAATGAAACCCATAGCTGTTTTATCAATATGTTTGTAATAAAGCCTTGCAATGCAGTATTAAAACAATTCATTATGGTCCGTTGAAATCAACCTTTAACCCTATCTTCAATGAATTTATCAATTTTAAAATTTTGAAACATATTTGTAGGTGGAATAGCTGTAGAAATGCAATAAATGCTAGACAACACTCGTAGAGTACAGACTGTTACCATGGTTGGTGGGAGGAGGGTTTCGAAAATGCAGGAATTTTTGTATCCAGACTATGATCTGGTTCAGTCCCAAAATGCAGTTACTTCTTTCTTTTGCTAGGCCTTGCAGGCAAACAAATTTCAAGAGAGGTGCTTATTAATTTTGCAGTTATAGCACAGACAAACCCACAAACATAACCTGGATGAGATTTCTACTTTTGTGAGTTCAGGGTCAGGTCTTCTGGACTTGCATTGGTCAGGCTACTTTATAGTGCTTAATCCCCTTGGAGGCTGTAAGACCTTATGGGTCTCTTGGTGGAAGCCAATGTGATCTTGTGTGCCTATATCTTACGGCTGGAGGAATGAGTCACCCACCTAGTAGTCTTATATTCAAACTAAGGCTTTAGTCAAAATTCAATCTGAGAACCTTAATGATTGCCAAGTTTAAAAGTGGGAATTATAATTTTTGAGTTAAGAATTCTTTCTAAAACCTTCTACCATATATTAATTCCTGAAAGGTCAATGAAATGCTTTATCCAGTGAGTAGTCAACACACACCGAATCAATTAGCCTTTCATGTATGAGGTCTGGGTTTCAAACCCAACTCGTGTCACTTTGTTGGATGAAGTTGGGGCCTGTCCTAATGCCTTCGTAACTAATTATATGGATGTAGAAACATCCATCTTATGACACTAAAGATGACAAGTTATGTCTTAATTAGAAGCCCAAAGATAGTTAAACCTGTTGAATTATAAAACTGCTATATGTGGAAATATAATCTTGTTGTTGGTCTCAATGCATACTATCGTTTGTGATATAGCCTACTGTGTATTGTCACATGGAACCATCAACTTTGATCTTTAGACTCTATCAAAAGTCTCTACACAACTGGTATTAGATCAACAGCTTATATGTACTAAAATCCAATTAAAATATACTTACAAGATTGCAGTGATATCAAAGATTTAACGTTATTGGCGAAAGTTAGTAGAATTAAGATCTTATTTGAAGAATTTGAAACCATGATTGTTTATCCTGTATGTTTTTCTGAATTAGTGGTCAAAAAACTTGTTACATGGTTTATATAAGTTCCCGTTTTCCTACTGTTTTATTGCATGTACTTTGTGTATAACTAATAATAAACAACAGCACTCGGACAGTGCAGTCTTCCACCAAGGCCCAATAAATCCTTTTAAAATTCCTAGATCAGAACTTTGTTACAGCCTATTCCCAAAAGCATGAAGCATGCATAGAAGCTCCTTGTTGGAGCTAATAAAATAGGCCACCAAAGTTTGTGAAAACATATTTATTATTTTTGTAACTCTACCCTCATAAAACGTTAATTTTTCCTGTTGACGGGTCTGAAAAATGTAGTGCACAACCTCCTTGCTGTTGCACTACTGCTGTACTTATTTCTGATATGTTATATTCCAATATAAGCATTGAAAGAAACTTATTTAGGTAGTGGATCTTATCTTGTTTACTGTGTGGCATTTAAAGTACAGTATAAATACTTTCTAAACCCACAGCAACTTACGCATACAACAATATCTTTAGCAATATTTTTATTTACAGTTGGCCAAGTTTCTGTACTGTAAACTGCAGACCATCAGTAAGAAACTACGAATTTTCCCACATGGGGTCCGGGGTTTGAACTCCCAACATCAGAGGTCAGAAGAGATGGTGTTTCCACCGGACCACCGTAGAGCCCATACAACAATATAAAACACATTTCTTATGCACTATTCTGCTACCCTACGGCAGAGAAGTTTTGAATGTCCAGTTGCTTAATTAAGTACTATGTGTATCACCTTTTTGAACAAAAAAACTGTCAGAAATTCATCTGTTGCCATAGCAACGTTTTCAACTCTTTTAAAACACTTGCAGCTAGCTATGAATGTTTAGTACTATATAATTGTAACAAATCAACAACGCATAAATAAGTCCAATTTTATCTGTATTTGCCTATTATTACCTAATATCCAGGTCAGACAGTGGTGGTTTTTAATGTCTGCGAATAGTAAACGTTTCTAGGTTTGTGACAGATTCTTCTTTAATTCTTACAGTCCACTTTTTGTGGCTTCCAGTGTGGTCACTGAAGTTAAGCAGCAGTGGGCTTGGTTAGTACTTGGATGGGATACAATCTGAGTTTCTGGACCAGGTACGGTCAGATACTTAATGGTGTTTTTTGGAATACAACAATTATTGACTGTTTTTTTTTTATTCCCTATAAACTGCTCAAATATGGCATCTGGCGGATAATAAAACTATACTTGCATATTCCTCCTTGAGTTTCTCTAAAACACCTGCTTGAAACCACATGGGTTCATTGTCTAGTGTTTTTGATATTTCAATTACATGTCAGGAATTGACTGCATGCTATTCACATTTTAGAACTGATATTAAATGTATTAAGGACTTTAGCAGTTATTTGAATTGGAACTGAATGACTTTATTGTCAATAAAAGTGTAGATTTACACTTGCTAATTTTCATCCATTTCATTGAAATTGTATGCATGCAAATGCTCACACCCTTTTTGTTAATGATGTAAATTGATTATGATCCAAATAGTTGTACATATACATTTATTAAATGTCATAATAAGTGATAATCTTCTCACATAAGTTTTCATGTTTGTTTGTGGACAGAGGTTTTTCCAAATCTACTTAAAAATTATGATGAATTGACTGGTGCCTTGATAAATGTTTTCACAAGTTTTATTTTTGTGACCACCACAACTAAAGAGGGATTTTTTTGTATCCAGAATATGATGATTGTTTCCAAAATGTAATCACTTCTACCTTTGGTCCAGTCCTAACCACATGGAAATTTCATGGATATCTACTCCTTACATTTGGCGTAATGTCAACCAAAAACCTACACAGTTTACATTAAAATTCGTACTGTTGAAAATTCGTAAATATGCTCAAGATTTCCCCCAAAATATAATCACTTCTTTCCTTGATCAAGGCCTACACACCTAAAACATCCATAACGACCCGTTCAGTACTTTCAGAGTTATTGTGAACACAAGCAGACAGACAGACAATACAGACAGAGACATGAACGCAGCTAAAACATAAACAACCAATTGAGGTAATGAATTTGTGAAATTGAGAATATTTTTGCAAAGTTGTAAACCTTTGGTATGGAAAACACACTGGTTCTTACAGAGCCATGTCCCAATCTGTACTACAGGGGGATTATTTACTGCAGCAGGAAAAACATATCAATGGTTGATATGAAATTGCAAAATTAACTGAATCTGCGAACATAGATTGTGTAATATGAAAACTGAAAGACAGAGACAAACGGATGGCCATTTATTGTTGCCCCTGAGGTTCTTTAGCCTGCTGCTGGAGATAAAACAGGGGACAGCCTTTTTTAGTGGACATCCAATCTGCGATGTTTCTGCCTCATTTATATCCCAGAAAAGAAACCACTTGGCACTCTTGTACAAGATTCCCACAAATGTTTAAAATTATCTTTGAAAGTAGCTTTCAAGTGTCAGTACTATAAGACTTTTTAAAACATACAATATCAAAATTATCTGTGATGGACTTAAAAATATCTAACAAGAAGGAAGACAAATACATATATGTACAATCCAATTCCTCCATCTTTGAGATAAAATTTAGTAACGTACATCATAAGGGTTATTTGAAATTTATGGTCTTGCATTTTACATGGATCCTAAGTAAAATAAGGTCATATTTATCTAAATAGTGCTTAACATCATTCACAGTATGGGTAGAAACTATAAAAGTAAGGAGAACTGTGGAATAAGGAAAATATTGCCCATTCTTTATTGACTAGAATTTAGGTCAATACGATGTGAGGTAGACAATAAATAGATGATATCATGAATGTTATATGCAAAGCTAAGTATTACTCAACCTGAGTACCTGAACTTGAGTTAAAAAGGCGCTATATTTTTGTCTGGACAGTTTACATATTATCACTACGTCTTCTGTGAAGGGCAATTTTACAGTCCTCAGCAAGATAACTTATTGGGTTATATTAGCATTTGTACCAAAGTTACAAGTGTGTTTTAGTCATATTGATAATTCATAGTATCTAGCTGTAACTGAAAACCCCAACACAAAACCATGCAGTTAATTTGACTGCCTAGTAATTGTAACTATTTTTATATCTCTCGTTGATTTAACATATATACAATCAGTTATTAATTTAAAACAAATGAATTAACTATGAATTTGTTGTCATTGGATATCAAATTTGTGTTGGTTTGTCTGCTGGTAACTTTGTTGTATATTCATCAGAATTGAAGAGTGACAAGAATTTGAAAACTTCTTTGATTTTTTTTCAAGAGATAACGAGGGCCACTTACTTTTGTAGTGCTTAATCTGCATGGGTAGATTGTAAGGCACTTTTCTTTATAAACATTATGAAGATGCTAGTGGGGAAAAATTGATCCAATGATAGCAGGTAATTTTGCTGCATTTTTGTGAGGAAGGCCTAGCCAAAGAAAGAAGTGAATTAGATTTAGGAAAGATCAGGATCATAATCTCGATACAAAATAAAAAAAAAACAGATTTTTCGGAAATTCTCGTTCTGGTTGAGGTCTGCTCTGTACAAGTCCCTGTTAGTGTTATATAAAAGACACTATGCTAATGTTAAACTGCTAAAACTGATTCTGTCAATAAAGGAAGGGAAAAATTGACAAACAATGTAATTTGTCTCCGAGTATAGATAGTGTTTGGCCTTACAGTCTCCTCCAAATTAGTACAACTCATGAACATTACTCCGCAAAGGGAGGTAATTGGCAAACTAACAAATTGAAGAAGCTTCATTTTTATCAGAGGAGCGCAGAAGGTATTTTGTAATAGCAGAGCCAAATTTGCCACACCTTGAAGATTAGTTGTAACTCATATAATATGTAACACCCTGCCTTATGACTGTAAAAGTTGGACAGCACAAAACGGGTACTTTTAAAACATATTTAACATAAATAGAAGGTTTTATATTGCATAAAGTAGCTTAAAATGTTCCAATGTGCTGGGTTCCGAAAAAGGAATTTGAAGTAATGATAATGCTTTTTGGTAAGCATCTACAATAACTCTGATTATGTTCCTGACCAAAGTGAGTGAGATACCTTGCTTTTAACTTTGTGTACAACGCAATGGAGTTTTCTGTCTAGGTTACTGTTACATACTGCACTTTTCCAGGATAATATATAATACGATAAAAGGTGGAGATGCTGCACCCAAAGTGAGGGCAATATATTAAACATTCTTGGGAGGTTCCTGATAGGGGTCCAGACTCACCACAATTAAATTGATTAATTGAGAATGACAACTATATGAACCCCTATTTGCTGCTGTTACTCATCATATGTTATTGCAAAGATGCCATTGGTACATCAGAGTCACTTTCTGCAGAAGATTAGGCACCTTTTGTTTTTATTGAGTTGAATAGTTTACTTTTTGCTCTGATTTGCATACATCAGATATATCGGAACGCAGGACCAGCTCTTGCTACATGGAGGGCATCCACAACCCACCCATAACCACCCACACCGAGGAAAAGTCACCAAACTGCTGTGTTTTACCATACATCTGTCAAAGGATTGATAAAGGATGTTGCAACAACCTCTTGCTGGAATCAATACAAACTGCTAATGGGAAATGTACCCTAATAAAGAAACCAACCAAATCTGGGAGTGAATTATACAAGTAGAAGGGGTTCTTTCTTCTAGTTCTACTAGCCATGGTTAATGAATAAACTGTTAGAAATCCATCAAAAGTGGCAAAGAAACAAAGCAAAACTACTTAATGATACATTAAGGTGCATTGGGTAGGCAGGAAGGAAGGATCTGATAACATGACATGGATTTCTCTTCGGAACAGAAGTATGTGGCATATGTCAGTCCTTTTCAAGATGACCTTATTATTGCATGAAATTTATTTAACATTATGTTTAACCAATTTCCAGCAAATTTCCTAGAAAATGTCCAACCAATTTTCAACAAAATTTCTCACAATATTCCCACAAATGGCAAACACATTTCCAAAACTCCCAAAGCAATATCGCCTCTCACCCAAGAAGTTCTTGCATTCATGTTGAACAAAAATTGCAAATACCCTGACATGATGCAGTGACTCGCTACAGGCCACACAGCAGGCAATACATGCAAGGTACACATAAATGTGTATTATACGACACATACAAACCCTGCAAGTGAATGCGGAGCACTTGCAACACTAGCAAGAAAACACACGTGTCCAAGCCTCTCGTAAATTTCCCTTGAGACATGTATGCATTTGTAGACATACTACATGCACACACACACACACACAGAGGATAATGTGCATGCTTATTTCCATTGAGGGGTCCCTGCGACCTTGATATTCTTTTATAAAAATGCAAATGTGTCCCCTTACCCCTTCTTTATATTTTGGACCTTATATATACCCGGACCAAGCAGATTGGTCAAACTAAACTTCAAAATTGGTAAGCATAGTTACTTAATATGGGTACTCTGTTTGATTCCTAAAATTATAATTCCTGTATACATAATGTGCTCATGCAAGTTATAATGTTTTACAAAGATATAGTAGTTTTAAATAAAATAAAAAAAATATATAAAAATATATATCCCACTCATATATCCCACTCATGCTTTCTATGGCTTGGTCAGGGAATGTTTCGACAAGTAAAAATGAATAAAAGCATGCTTAGACAGTAGCAATGTTCAATTCCTCTATTAAATTTTTAAAAAGCTGGACAATTTTCTATTGCTATTGGTGACGCATCTCTCTATTTCAAAGTATAAGATTTTTCACCCAGTTTATGAAAATATCACTGAAGTTAAAAATATCCAAAAATATAAGTATTCAACCTGATGAAGTATCCAACCAAGTGACCATTTTGTTCAGAACATTCTTAAGACGTATGGCTAAGAGTTGTAGTGTTGGGATGATGTGATGTAATGTGTGAGAGCTCCAATGAGGATCATGCTTCTAGAGATCATTTTTTTTCCTTCATTTTTTTGGTGTTGTCTCTGGACTTTCATAAATTGTAGCATAGTGTGATGAGTATCTGTTTCATCAGTGAAGTAATGGAGCAATAGGCTAGGTTAGTACTTGGATTTGTGACCGTCTAAGTTCTAGGCTAGGCATGGAATCCATCTAACTCGGATTTTGCTTTGGTCACCAGACTTTCATAACTTCTAGTGCACTACTCGTGTCTCTCAAGATTCTACAGCTCGTGCATGTAGACCTTTCAGCCTTGTTGTTGCATAAAGTATGTTTCCATGCAAGAATAATTTGAACTTGAATGCTTAAGATAACTAGAGAAATGGTTGCTTTGAGGTGCATTTTGGAATAGAAAGCTTTGGTATTGTTTTCTGTTAACGTGAAGACAGGTACAGGTCATATTTCTTCTGGAGCTGACTGTAATCCTGTGTTTGCTCTTTGTACATAATGCACCCTTTTGCATCAAATTGTCGCAGTAGATGGGTATTGATCAAACATAGAACTGACTTCATTATGCTAACTTCTGCCTATGGATATTTTAATCAAAAGAAATGGTCAAATATACAATAATAGAATTAAATCAAACACAAATCAACAGTTTATATCCAAACTATGCTAAGTTATGCGTGGAGGAGAGGGGGATGTGTGAGCACCATAACAGTATTAATATAATTTATTGGTTAATTCATACTAGTTTGGTCTGTGCCAAACTAAAAAACCAAAATATAAATTTTAATTTTTTCAAAATTTGAACAAAGATTGAGATTTTATATGACTTTTCAAAACAAAAGTATCATTGAAACAGACATTCCTTCAGCTTCATTTGAACAGAGGTGAGTGCTTAAAGCTTAAATGTCAAACTTATTTTTGATAAAATTCTGAGATTATAAGTCTTTCATAATTAAGAATGTTTTGGTGGGTCTCTGTCATTTGGAAGAACCTCCATTAACATGACTAAGTCATATCAGAGTAAATAGGGGAAATGCAGTGGCTGGGCATATATAAACATATTGTCCCAGACAATTAGAGATTAAGTTTCGAAAGGCCATCTTTTCAGAGAGTATGCACATCTGCGATATGTATCATTGACTTTAACCAGTGAGTTAACTCAAGGAACAGCTTGAGATGTTTCCTGTCAGTCTAGAACCAGTCTAGTTTACACACAAGGTGGAAGTTACAATAAAGTAAAGGTGTTGAATTAAAACAAAAACTGCAATACATGTAAACACATTCTGGGCCAGTACTCATTAAAACTTAAGTTTGGATTGTTTAATGTTTAATTAAAATTTGAGGTAATTGATGAAATATTGTGGTTTTTGCAAAAACAAAGTATTTACACTTTATATGTCTATTTTATGTTTTCATATAAAGTTGTAAAAATGTGAACTCTCATAATATAGCCTTAAGCTATTGTAATGAATATGAAACCCATCAACTGGTATGACAGCAACAGCTTGTATGCTACAAAAGTCAATAGAAAAAGTTAATAGACTGCAGTGATATCAAAGATTTAAGTTTATGGTGAAGGCATTTCAAATAATGATTGATTTTGTGTGAGTTTCTTGAATTTATTGCCAAGACACTATGTACATTGTTTGTGCTAGTATCCCTTCTTTTATTCTGTTTCAGTGCATGTGTGACTAGTAATAGCAAATAGAATAACCCCAGCAAGTATCTGTAAAACAATATGGACTCATATAGGTACATATATACAGGATGTTCCTTTGTACTGATAATTTATCATTGAGCAAATGACAGTTATTTGATATAGCATGTAGCACCCAAATAGAGTACATGGTACACCATTATAATGCCTTTACGTTCCAATTAACATGATATCAAGCCTTGCCTTTATGAAGCAAGTGTAAAATGAAGTGATATCTGCATTGAAGTAACATGTCTACACTGTAATCTGAGCCATTAGTGTGAATGCTTCACCTTGTTTGAGCATCAGTTATAACAGTGGCACTAACTGTATCATGAGTTAATTCTGTACGATGTACTTACAAGAAATAAACAATAATCAAATCTTCAATTTAAATACATTTTTAAGTAATCATTAGGGAAGGAGTGCATTTATGACTGAAAGTTAGGATTTTGGCCTGAAAGCATTGTGAATATGGTCTAATATCACCTCCTTAGTTGTATTTCTTTAATTTTTCTTTAGTCCATAAAATTACTGATAAGGCTTTTCTGAAAAAAATTTCAGAAACATTGTACAGTTCATAATTTTCTTTTGTGTTATATTTTATCTTCATTAGATAATGTCGTTTGCCAATTTTCATTTGTCATAAAGAAATTGTAAATGTATCACATAAACAACTTGGATTATGACAGACAATTACTGAATGATTATTTTGACTTACAACTTTTTTTATGTAAAGTTAACGTATTGGATTTCTCAAAAATAAAATAAAACGGAAAAAAATGATGAAAATAGGTATTAAAATATTGTGTGTAATTTGCCCATTTTACTTGAAGCATTTTAGCAGTATAAGTTAAAAATATTTTTCAGTCATTGAGTATTTAATACAAAAACCCTAAGCGATCTTGCTAATTAAGTATTCTCTTTAAAACACCTATTCCACTATCATTGGTTTACCTCTGACCTGGCCCTGAAATGCAGTCAGGAGCACTTGTTTCATTTATTTATTTGGGGTTTTACGTTGCTTGCAACACTGTACAGGCCATATCACAACGGGTAGTTTTGTGGGCATAGGAAACCAGTACATACAGTTGGTAAAGGCTATGCACTGTAAACTACCAACCACTGGTAAGCAGCTACCAACTTTCCCACATAAGGGAATTGGGGTTTGAATTGCCGACCTGAGAGGTGGGAGGAGAGTGTGTTACCACTGTTCCACCGTGGCTCCAAGCAATTGTTTCAGTCTCACAACTTATCTTTTTACTTGTAAAGGTAAGGAGCATAATCATGTTGATCATAGAATCTGAGCAAACATTTTGTACATATTTACAAACCTTGTCAAGCAGACATTTTCCTCCAGAGCAGTCATTTTAATGCACTTACCATTTATCTAAATGGTGCTACAACATAGTTTATGGCGATAATTTTCTTTGAAACTGTGACCCAATGGTGTTTTTCTAAACGAAAATAATTAATAATAATACCCAGAATACTGCACGAGAGTGGGGAGGGCTTTGTACACCTTGCCCTAGAAGATATACGTTTTCTATCCTGTATATGTTTGTATGTCAAGAAATCTATTAGAAAAACTGTGAATGGATTTATATGGAATATTGAGGAAATGTCAAGTATGGCACAAGGAACAGTCAATAAAATTTTGGTGGTGATCTAATCCTTGTTGGTCCTTGGTGGAGAGATGTATTCTGTGAAAGCTCCTTTTGACATGAGTTATGGGGGGGGGGGGTTCACTGGGACCGACCGGCCGGTAACTAGGTATTTTTTGAGGGTTGGGAGCAATGTTTACAGAGTCAGTTAGGGTCAGTTGTATTTTCTCAGCTTGTCGAGGTTGGTTAGCAAAAAATATCAAACATGTTCGATATTTCTCTGACCCTCCACAACTGTTCTTTTCGACCCAAGCTCTGCCCACCTAGAAACCGGCTTGTCCTAGTCATTACCCGTCTTGTCTGTATCACTTCCAGTCTTGTCCTTATCACTTCCAGGCTTGTTCTATCATGAAGCCGACTTGTCTTTTGTAACTCAAGTATTACTCATTTGTACTGCATTTTCAGCATGATGTGAGGAGAAAATATGACAAAAGATTATGTCAGGAATAACACAAAAAAAACCAGTGCAAATGATCATAATTTTGAAATTAAGGTCCACATGTATGCTGTAAGTAATTAAGAAAATTGAAAAAGTGTTTTTTTTAGTCACATAATAATCAAATTCTCAGCCTATTTCAACAGAGCAATTTCTGGGCAAAAAAGAGGATCAAGTGTCAACCAATCAACAAATCTAAAAATAGGTCAGGGCTGAATATTTGGATCCCATCACGTGGCCAGAACTACTGTTTGCTTACCATTATGTCCAAAATAAGGTTGTCCTCAGAGGCCTGAAATTATTGGGTTTAAATATGAAGATAAATTGCTCACAGGGACGGAATTTGATGGTTGCTTTCCCAGAGGTTCGAAATTAGAGTATAAAAGGCAACAACAAGCAAGAGGGTGTTCATTGTCACGTGAGATATGGTCAGAAGCACATCTCCCTCTTCTTGTTTGAATAGGATATTTCATTTTTAATGCAAATTTTCCATTTTAAGTGGCCTTTTCGGTCACAATCTAAAGCAGAAATACATTGATTTATTTCTTATATAAAATTAAAGCACAAGCCTGAAAACAATAAGTAAAATAACAAAAATGTGAAATTGGACGTTCTGGTCACGTGATGGGATCCAAATATTCAGCCTTGACTTAGTTTCAGATTTGTTGATTGGTCAACACTTGATCCTCTTTTTTTCCCCAGAAAATCATCAAAAACTGTAATGGCAATACCAACTGCAAGTCTCTCGTGGCGTTTCTGTATATTTCTCTAGTCCTGTCTGTTTATCAGTACGGCTTGTTGGGACTTGATATGGCTAGTCTGTTAGGGTTTTAGGGCTTCTCATGGTAGTTTCCAGTCTGGTCGAGGAAATAAGATCCCAACGTCCAAGTCCGGTTGGCATCTAGATCCAGACAAGGATGTATTATGGCCTGTCGGGAAGGTGAAAACGATTAAGATTTTTACTGCCTTTTCTGGACTTTTGTCCCTGACCCCTGACTTTTGTAACTAACCCTAAAGTCGTAGAGTCGGTTGTTGGGTCAGCTCCAGTGGAACACCCCATAAACCCAGTCTTCAATGAATTTATCAATTAATTTAGCAAGTTTAATTTTTTTTAAATATCTTAGTAAAATGGTGTAGCTGTAAAGATGCAATAAAGATTAGAAAGCACTCGTATAGCACAAACCTCTACCATGGGGTGGCAGGGTTTCAAAAATTCAGTTTTTTGTGTCCAGGGCATGATTTGGATCAGTCCAAAAATTCTATTACTTCTTCTTTTTGCTAGGAACTGCCCACAAACAAATTTTAAGAGAGGTGTTTATCAAGTTTGCAGTTATAGCACAGACAGACAGACAGACACACAAATCCACAAACATAACCTCCTAGTTGAGGTATTAAAGGACGCTAATATGGATACTTACTTCCTTACCAAAACAAGCGGATAGTCTACTTTGGATATACTATTTTTAGCACAGTATGCTCTCAAGTGTTTGCCATGAGTTTTCCCACAGAGTCACAAAAACAAGGTACAACTGGAGATGTTACCTGCCGTGAGCTACTGCCCAACAACGCCACTCCACTCATTGGTCCAGATTGGAAATAGGTTTCAAACCTCACAGATTTACAATTTCAGAAATTTTATACATCTGGCACCTGGCTTATTCCATAAGTAAATAACCCTTTGCATTCACAGAGTGCTGAGGAACTAATGATGAAATGTAAATACATTCAAATGAATTCTAATTTAAGAGTGACAATTAGAATTTAGTTAAGAATTCTCTCTAAAAGTTTCTACAATATATTTGTTCAGGAAAGGTTAATGAAATTTCTCATCATTTGGGCAGTCAACACACACTGAATCAAATAACCTCTTATGTGTGAGGTCTGTGGTTCAAACCCAACTCATGTCAATTTGTTGGATGAAGTGGGGACTTGCCCTAATGCCATCTCAGCTAATAATATGAATGTAGAGACATCCAACTTATGACACTAAAGATGATAATTTATGGCCTTTAAACCTGTAGAATTATAAAACTGCAAATACGTGGAAATAAAATATTGTGGTTGGTCTCACATCTTATTACATCTTTAGACTTTCTCAAAAATCTTTACACAACTAGTATTAGATCAGCAGTCTATATATACTAAAATAAGAAAAATGGATTGCAGGTATTTCTCAGATTTAATGTTGTTGGGGGAACTGCAACAGAAATAAGTTTTCAGTTGAAGAATTTGAAACCACGATTGATTTTTTGTGTATGTATTCCCTGAATTAATTATCAAAAAACTACATGGTTTATGTAAGTTCCTGTTTTTCCAAAGGCTTCATTGTAATTGCCTTGTGTCTGACAAAAAGATCAATCAGAAAAGTGCAGACCCGCACAAAGGCTCAATAAATCCATTAAAAATTCCTGGACCAAGAATTTGTTGTAGATTTTTCAAATAACTGAATCAGTTCTATGTTACATCAGGAATCAATACTGTAAAAAATTGAAGTACACCCGTTTTGCTGACAAATTCAAATTCTAATAGTATTTTTATAGTGCTTAACCTCCATCTAAAGACAGACTTTAGACTTAACTATTACAAATTCTAATAGTATTTTTATAGTGCTTAACCTCAATCTAAAGACAGACTCTAGGCTTAACTATTACAAATTCTAATAGTGTTTTTATAGTGCTTAACCTCAATCTAAAGACAGACTCTAGGCTTAACCATTACAAATTCTAATAGTATTTTTATAGAGCTTAATCCCCATCTAAAGACAGATTCTAGGCTTAATTATAATGATTAATATGAGACATATCAGAGGTCATCGCCACCTGAGAGATACCGCGAAAAGCAGAAATTAGGGTGGATATGCTTATGCAAAGAGCTAGGTTTTGAGCTTCTTTCTGAATGAGTGGAGAGAAGTGGCCGAACGTACATCATCAGGCAAATCATTCCAAATCTTTGGAGGATCATAAGCAAAGCTGAGGACAAAATGCTTGATAGACAACCAAACAGAATCTAATGATCACATAACCTCCTTGGTGGAAGTGATAAAAGTATCTGTGATAACATTGATTCACACAATGTTCCCTTTTGTACTGATGCCTTATTAGAGATAGTACCAATTGAACAGATGGCAGTTATTTCAAATGGCATATATCATCCAAATAGCTCTGGGCATATGGCACTCCACTATAATGCCTTTTTGTTCCAAGTAACATGATATGATCTGTATAAATGAACACGCCTTGCCTTGATAACGCCAATGTAAAGTAATATGTGCATTACAATGAAATATGTAAACTGAAATATGAGTGATTGTTTTCACCCAGTTTGAGCATCAATTAGCAAAGTATGTCTAACTGTATCATGAGCTAATTTTGCACAACTTAAATGAATGATATTTGCCTTGCTGAAAACATTCTGAGGAAAAGGCATTGGAAAAATACATCTAATTAACCAAACTTACTTGATTATTTTTTTCATTATAATTTAATCAAAATTGCAATGTCAGATTATAGCATGGTACAACTAGACCCCAAAAGCATGCCAAAAAGTCTACTTTTTAATACCCCAGTTCCACAATCACAATTGGCGTCCGGTGTAACGCTAGTATGCAGTCTTGACCATGAATGTATTGGTTATACGACTTATATTTTCACTCGTGAATATAGGGAGATTATTTGTGGTAATTTTGGATTGTCTTCACACTTTTCAAACATGTTAAAACCTTTGTGATGAAATATTTCCATCCCCAGCAGTCATAACCAATTTCTTCAGCTGTTAGGCCATTACAACTTATCTTAATGGTGTTACAACTTATCTGAATGATGCTACGACTTATCTTTATGGTGTTAAGTGTACACTCTTCTATACAAATTAAGCATGCTGGTCTCTTCTAAAAGGAGGATTAATCGTAGTAGTCCCTGGGCACTGCACAAGAGTGGTTGGGGCTTATTGTTATGAGTTATCTTCAGGCCATCAGGAACCATTCAAGTTGGGAAAATTTCACATGGCCACTCTTTCAGTCATACAACTGTTTAAGTCCACGCTCTGGTGAGGCTCATGCTTCTAGAGATCACATTGTTCTCATTTTTTTTTCTTTCTCCAGACTTTCATGAATTGTGGCATAGTGTGGTGAGTACCTGTCCCATCACTGAAGTTAGGCAGCAATGGGCTACATTAGTACTTGGTTGGGTGACCCCCTAAGTGCACTACTCATGTCTCTGATGGCTTTGCAGCTCGCGCTAGCAAACCAAAACCCCTTTTGGCCTTGTTTTATAATAAGCTGGATTGTCCGTACCCTTGTAAGAAAAGTTGTATCTACCTCCAGCTTTATAAATTGTGAAGGTCTTCCAATAATTCTTGCTGGGGGAACTGAGGTATAAATATTTGCAATATCAAAACAGATCAATAAGAAGCAGGTGATGTGGAATATCTAGTTTGTAATTAAAAAAAGCTTTTTGACAATTATAATTTTCAATGAATATCTTTGAAAGTGCATTAAATAATGGCTGTTTTATAAAGTGTCTATTTGGGCTGAAATTTTACATCAATCAATGATCAAACCTTTTACAATTAATTAAACAGCTGCTGAGTATTATTGGTAAACATTTCTTCCAAGAATAAAAAATCTATTTCATGATTTATTTATTTTTTTTGTTTATTATAGAAAAACATGGTTTATAGTGACAAAACAGAAAAAAAGATCTAGAAACAACACTCAAAGGGTGCAGACCTCCGCTAAGGAGCTTCTTTCCGTTCCTATTATTTCTGATCTGTGTCGTAATATCCAGAATTTTGCTAGGATCAGATTTTGTTATATTATATGTACAATTGTGGGGGTGCCCTGTGCTTTTTGGCACGCAATCTGACAATTTAGTGTGGAAGTATTCTTACAAGTACTAAAAATTGTGCCATCTCGCAATGATAAAAGATCCTTTAAAAATTGCTAGATCTAGGTAACTACCTGGATGAGAATCGAGATCCAATATTCTGCTGCTTATTTCACTGTCAACGTATCCGGAGAATTTTATTCAAAGTCCATCTGTAACCTTTAGAGTTATTTTGAATGCAGAACAAATAATTAAATGCGTGATGAAAAAAACATTACATTGGAGGTGGTTTAGTTGAGATAAATATACAAAGTGTGTCAAAGCCCATCCCTATTTGGGTCAAGTCTTTGAAACCCAAAACAGCGCCACAGATGAATCACTTTGCTCTTAGAAAGTCAATTTCAGTGACAAAGTAACATATTTCATATTTGAAAAAGGACAAACTAATCTTTTGGATAAAATACATGCAAAATACAATTATTACTTTAATCATAAGCTCAGTGTTAAAAAGTCTAAATATAGAAAATAATGATTGGTGGTTCTTAGATATGAACACCTTCAATTGTAGAGTAACATTTGACTTATTAATGCATGGAAAGTGTGTTACATACAGGTAAAAGGAAGATAGCTAGAAGAAATGTTTCTAAATTTGACTAAAGAATACTCCGCCTACAGAAAAAACACTGAAAAAACAGTTCTAAAAACAGTTGCTAAGGCATCCTGTGAATTGCAGGCACAACACATGTTCATTCAAATATCATGGCATTCTCTTTCATGATGGATTATAGTACAATGTATAAGCTAAAGTTTGTGATTAACTCCTCTAGGAGGTTATGTTTTTGGGTGTATCTGTCTGTCCTTCTGTTTGTTTATTTAGATGTTTGTCTGTGCTTGAGAGACAACTCCAACAGTAATGAAGTCATTATATTTATAAGTTTTGTATGTGGATAGGACCGGATCAAAGGAAGAAGTGATTAAATGCTGGAAATGATCCAAATCATAATCTGGATACAAAGAGATCTCAAACTTTCAAAGATCCCATTTTCAAAGATTTTGACAGTGACTTTGGTTTTCTGGTTAGCATTACTCCAAAAGTAATGAGTGGATTTCTTTATAAAATGAGTGCAGGGCCAGGCCAATGAGACCTAGTTTATATTCTCGATACAAAAATATCCCAGATTTTTGGAAATATTGCTGATGGAGGTCTGTAATAATTTCTGATAACTCTGGGAGAAACTACAGGTGCAGGGAGTGAGTCTGATATAATGTAAGTGTGAACACCGACTGATGGTGTCTGATCTTTTTGAGCGTGAGTTCAGGAGAGGGTTGAGCTTCTAGCGATCACTTTTTTTTTCATTTTTTTTCATTTTGTCTCTGGACTTTTATGAATTGTGGCATAGCATGATGAGTACCTGTCTCGTCACTGAAGTTAAGCAGCATTGGGCTATGTTAGTTCTTGGATGTGTGACTGCCTCAGTGCACTAGTCATGTCTATGATCGCTTAAAGGCTTCCACTAGTGGACAGACCCCCTGTTGGCCTTGTTTGGTTCTGTATATGATTGTTTTTAGTGTCCTCAGGGGTTATATTTTTTAGAATGTTTATGAATAACAGGAACACTTAGAGAGCACATACCTCTGCCGAGGCCCAACCCACTCAATATTTCTTTTGAGTGCAATGATAAAAATCCTTTAAAAGTTTTTAAAAATAATGATTCGGATAACCATAAAAATGTAATCATCTGTTTCTGGTGGCATTGTCTACATTTCCTGAAAATTTCATCAAAACGTGTCCACAAAGTCATGAGTTTTTTAGCAAAGCAATAGACATACAAATAAACAATTTCCACAAGGATCATAAAGCCTATGGTTGAGGTGATCAGCCTATTTCCTTAGATGGTATGAAATACATTGTCTATACACACTTATCATGTTTTTAGGAATTGACTTTTAGTTAAAATAATCCTTCAGTATCTGAATGTAAATGTATCATCAACATATATGATTCACTTTCATCAAAAATCACCATAAGTTTTAGTTTTTGTTAATTTTTGAAACAAATTGTTCACCACTTTTTGAGCTTTTAGAGGCTCTATATTTGAGCTTTTCTCATCTCAGTCATATTGTACAGTCCTTAAATTTATAAAATTTCTGAAATTAAAGAGCTAAGCCTTTTGGCTAAGACCAGGCTCAGTTCAGAGTCAGCATTGATGGAGCCCCCCAAACATACTCACTTGAGAGTCAATGCTCAGTTTTAAGCCAGTGTCTCAGCCTAAAATGAAAGAAAGAGAAAAAAATATTTTTGAAAGCCTTAAAATGCAACCAGAGATGCCAGTACAGGAATATTCAACATTTATTTTCATTTTGACACTTGGATACTTAGGCTGAAGCAATAAGCAATGGTAATAAAATATTAGATTAAGCAAGTATTAGCTGACGCCAATATGTTGGATAGGTTAAGGTTGAATAGCTAGAATTCTTAATATTTAGAGTAACAGCCTAAAAAGGTATCAGTTTAAATATTTTTTGTATGTTTCTGTAGGCATTGTGTTTCAAATATAACACATAACATGTATTTGCGGAATACACAACAATTTGTATGAATTTTTACTCGACCAGATCTTCAATAATGTTTGTAATGTTTATATGCTCAAAGCATGTACATCTGAAGCGTTACATACTTCGTCAAAAATACTATACATTGGAAACAGTTAGACAGTAATGCAAGCAATTACTTGATAACCTAATGAAGCTCACCATTTCAGCCTTACAGCATAGTTTGCTTGGGGTGAAGGACAGACAGTTGACAGAAAGACTACTGGTGACAGGTTCCGCCTGATCCTTGACACCACAGAAAACATATTTGAAAAGACAACTCCCACCCTCTTGCTACTTTAACTTACATTTTCTTGTTTTGAAGGTTCTGCTATTGTATTCAGAAAGTTTATTGCTTTGCATTGATGAAAGCATCATGGTTAACTATTAGTTCTCATATGATTTCCACAGGACTACAAATGGCAGCAACTTCAAATCTTCAAGTGTATTTATTTCATTTTGTAAGGATAAATTAATATGGCTGTTATTTTTTAAAGCTGTAATATTATACATGCCAAGCAGGAATTTATTTCTTTGTTCGGGGTTTTACTTCACTTTCAACACTGTATAGGTCATATCACGAAGGGTAGTTTTGTGGGCAGAGGAAACCAGTACATAAAGTTGGTCGAGCTTCTGTACTCTAAACTGCCGACCATCAGTTAGCAACTACCAACCTTTGCACAAAAGGTCCGAGGTTTGAACCCCAGACCTCAGAGATGAGAGACGAGAGTGTTACTACTGCACCAGCATGGGCACATATGATGAAGCACACACAAATTGAAAAAGCCTTAGGAAGTTGGAATATGTACAATGGAAAGAAAAAACATTCAGAAATGGCAAACATGTACAAAAGCCAAGAACCTTCATACATTACAATTTGTACAAAGTGAAAAAGAGCCTTTGTATGGTTAGAACATGTGCAAATTAAAAAGAAACTAAACCTTGTTAATTTGCAACTTGTACAAATGTCTCCCCCACAAAAAAAAAAAAATCTTGGAAGTAAGAATATGTACAGATAGGTAAAAAATTACAGTTTGGGGCAGGTACAAATCAGATACAAATTGTAGTCTGTGAGTGGCAATAGATACAACTTAGCAAAAATGTTACAAAGCAGACCAGGGAATATATTTTTGTGTGTTTCCCTGTGCCTGACAATATGGTTAATCCTTTGAACCAATTTGTCAGGTCCTGATTTTAACAAATACTGTATTAATTATGTAAGGTCCAAATTTGCTGTGTTCTGTTTTAGAAAGGTATTTTTGATAGACTTAAAAAATTGCATCTTTCATATTCACTGGTGTTCCATTTCGTATTTGTATTTATACTCAGCGCAGTATCTCCATGGACTACAGGACTCAAAGCGCTATATGACCCATTTGACTGTACAAGTACAGTCCAACTCTCAAATTACTGACATTCCCTGAAAAAACAGAGGCTCAAGGATGACCATTTATCAACGTCCTTGAGGTTCTTTAACCTGCCACTGGGGATAGGACCCAATGACAGAGGATCACCATTTTAAGTGGTCATCCGAGCCACTATGTATCTGCCTGTACCAGGGATTGAACCCACATCCTCTGTGTTCCTAGATGATGGGGTTACCCACTAGGCCACAGTGGCAAATTTCACAGCTATATGTTGCATTCTTTGGGAAAATATGGACTTATTTTACTTATTTTTCAAACAATATGGTGGATAATAGTGAAATATGTCCCATTAGAAACATACAAAATAATATATCACTGATGAAGATGGACAATATAATACTCATGCTATGTATATGACCACATGAAATAGTGTGAAAAGGACTTAAGTTAAAACATGTTATATATGTGATGCCCAATCCATGGAATTGCCCATTTTTTGAATAGGCAAAATTTTTGCCCATTTCATGAAATAGGCAACTGACTTGTCCAATCTATGAAATAGGAAATTAATCCAGTATTCGGCTACCTATTTCGTAAAATGGCACGAATTCAGTTCATTCTAATGAAAAAGATATCCTTTATGCAACTCAGATACAAAAGAAATATTGAAAGACACGTTTCTTGTTTCTAAATAATATTGAAATCATAAATAGACAAGGATTCAGTTCATTCAAGTGAAAAAAATGTGCTTTGTTCAACTTAAATACGAAATAAACATTAACAGATATGTTTCTTGTTTCTAAATAATATTGAAATAGTTTTTAGTGTTTATGATTTACAAGTCATTGTACATTGTCTCGTTATTTATCCACAATGTCACAGTATTTTATGACTGTGACAAGTACCTTAAATGTATCCCACCTAAGACTACTTAGGTGACTTATCTGCCAAAGGTGATTAAAATGATTGAAGAACCAGCCGATCTTTTGTAGCCACAAAACCCGATTGCAGTTACACATTAGAACCTGGGTTACAAGAAATGGGCAGGACAGTTGTCCATTTCATGAAATTTCATGAAACGCCTCCCCTATTTCAGTTCTCTTTTGTATACTTATTTCACTTATTTTTATGATCATTAAATCAGTTATTTAATAATATCCATAAAAAGGATAATAATAACTTTAAAATGAAATATATGCAACATTATTGTCGACATTTATGTGATTTTAGAATTTTATGTACAATATTGGCAAATGTTTCTATGGTAAGGGGCTCTGAGGAATATAACACCTATTAACCAGTCTTATATTCCCCATATATGGCTCACATATGGCATTTGGCGGATAATAAATATATATTTATATATACTCATGCTCTCTCTTAATCTCCTAGCACATTCATTATCTGACTTTGTTTCCCTAAAATATTAGACAGACTGAAACACCTGCTTGAAACCACAATCACATGGGTTCATTGTTTCTGCCTAGTGTTTTTATGGTATATCAGTTAAATGTCAGAAAATTAATACAACCACCATGCTATTCAACTTTAACAAATGATGTTAGGTACAATGACAAGTTAAACCTTTGTTTAAAGTAAAATTGAATGACTCTACTGTGAATAAAAGTGTAGATTTACACTTTTTAATGTTCATACATTTCACTGGAATTATGTGCATTCAAATGTTCACACCACTGGTGTCAGAGTGTGAATTAATTTTGATCTAAATAGCTGTACACATACATTTATTACATGTAGTAATAAGTGACAGTGCAATGGTGATCTAGGTTGAAATTCAAACTCCAAGCCTGAGGTCAGAGTTCACGTGACCTACCAAATTCAAAGTTTAACCAAAGGTCAGGCTGAGGTCAAAGTAGGTGTTCTGGTGCTAAAAGATTTTGGGGATTCTGTTTATATATTATTTAAAAGTATGTACAGAGTTTAAAATTTTAAAAAAGGGAAACTTTTAAAACCACTTTTACAATATTCAATCAACTGACTCACCAAAATGAATATGCAACATGCAACTCGCCATATGCCACAATATATCACATACTCACATCTAAAAGTCAAATCAAGACACCTTGTAGGAGAATAATATATAAGCAATAAATTATAAAGTGTCTACAATTAGTCTAGTTCTGTCTCTTCAGAAACTGCAAGCTATGAGTGGATACATTAGTCATAGTTCATGAAGAGGGGGGTGGGGGGGTCAGCCTGGTCCTACCTCTCCCTAAATAAACATAGATCCACATCGATCCGGAGAGACCTCTCTTGACGCATGATAATGGCAAGGGGTCCAGATCTGTAAGTGGAATGCTAAGCCGATTCCTAGGTACAAGTATTCATCAATGTCAAGAAGGAGACCAGAGGTCAGCCTATCCCGCATACAACATTAGAAGAACTCCATCTTGCTGTGGCAAAAAGAAGGGGTCAGGCCTAAGGAGGATTATTGAACCTTCTCAAAGAAGGGAAAAAGTTCCTGAGTCTGCCTATTCCTGCATTCGAGGTTATGCTTTGTGTTAGTGGTGCGGTTGGTGGCTAATTTCAAACCTTATGTACTCTTCAAGGACAAAGTTTAAAGTAACCGGGGTTCTAAAATTGGAGGCAATGAAGTGTAAGGTACTAGTGATTGGGTTGTACTAGACAAACAGTGGTTTTGTATCGCTAGGGATATGCACAGAATGCCTAAAAATAGAATTAAGGTTCACCAATTGGCACAGCTCCCTCACCGGGTCATGTTGCAAATTATCTTCTTAAGTCAGTTTGCAAGTTTATTTGCTAAATCACCTCTGATGACCATGTTCAGAAGGCACAAGTTCATTTTTTTCAGCTGTGACTGGAAATCACTTGTAGAACACAGACTTCCACTAGAAGGCATTTCCAAATTTTCAGGCTTTTTTATATTCAAAAAATGATCTGAATATTTCCCTAAATGTAATTGATTCTAAAATTTCACAGAGATCTGCCCCTTACTGTCGTAATGTCCACCAGGATGTCAAAGTTATTGAAAATATATAAAAAATAGAACCTTTTGGAGATAATGTAGATAGGACCTTTGAAAATTTGGAGATAATGTAGATGATTTCTTATAGGTCCATTAATTACTGGTAGTTATTGAAAACACAAACAAATGGACAGGCAGACATATGAACGTATCTGAAACACAACCTTCGGAGTAAGGTCATAAATATGGTGAATGATTGAGAATATTTTTGGAGGTTGTAAACCTTTTGTATGTCAATAACTTGGGGTCTGAAAGAGCCATGGCCCAGTCTACATTACAAAGTAGAGAAAACGCCAATTTTTAATAATGGGAAAAATGTCTTATTCTGCAAAAACTTGGATTGAATGATAACAAAACTGAAGGACAGAGGCTGAGGGATGACCATTTATCAATGTCCCTGAGCTTCTTTAGCCTTCCACTTTGGATAGGACCTATTGACAGAGAACCGCCATTTTAAGTGGTCATCTTACCAACTATCTATCTGCCTAGTTTATGTCTCAACAATTCAGAAAAGAAACCACTTGACACTGTTGTATAGGGTTGCCATAAACATTTAGGATTATGTTAGAAACTAGCTCTCAAGTGTCAATTTTATATGCTTTTTCTAACATATAATATAAAAATTAACTATGACAGGTATATTTTTGAAAATTTTATATCAAGAAGGAAGACAAACATATACTATATAGTCCTCCATCTTTGAGGTGAAAATGTAAAATTTACATCAAAATGGTAACTTTATATCCATTTTATTGAATTTTGTATGAACAATAAGTAATTTAGTTCATATTTACCCGAACAGACCTAGAAATCATTGATAGATAAGGGTCTGGTATAAAGTAGCTAACAATTAATACCTGAGCATTTTGTATGCATATCTATGTATTACATAAACTCTTTAATTACTTACCACATACTTAATTAAAAGAAACTTTGTTTTTGTCCAAACAGCACTGTAAAGTGAATCGGTCTACAAGTGTAAGCTATAGAGCCATCAGAGACACGTGTAGTGCACTCGAATTTATGAAAATTTAAATTTGGCTACAGAAACAAATTCTAAGTCAGATACATCCCAAACCTTGCATAGAATTCAGACGGTCACTCATCCAAGTTCTAACATAGCCCATTGCTATGTGTGAAACATAGCCCATTAACTTTAGTGACGAGACACAATTTATGGAAGTCAGGTGACACAAATTTTGGAAGTCAGGTGACAAAAAAGGCAGAAAAAGAAAAAAAAAAGTGATCACTAGAACTGTGAGCCTCACAAGAGCTTGAGCTTAAAAAATCTATCAGAAATATTACTAAATCTCCTGGAAGGTGCAATGTTAGAAGCCCCCATAGCACTATTATTTCAATATACTATATTGGGTAATATTAACATTTGTAGCAAAGTTACAACAGGTGTGGTTAGTCATATTGATTATGCACACTGTCTATAGCTGCAACTGAAAATCTCAACACAAAACCAGGCAATAAATTTTGCTAGGTTATTGTAAATACTTTTATCTATCATGGACCTTTTTTGCTAGGTAATTGTAAAGGTTTTGATCTGCCATGGACCTAATATTATACACAAGTAGTTGTTAAGTTAAAACAAATTCATAATGGATTTGCTCTCTTTGGATATCAAATTTTTGTTGGTTTGTCTGTTGGTCACTTTGTTGTATTTTCATCAGAATTCTGACACAGGTAAGTGGAAACTATTTGAAAACTTTTTTTTCTTTTTCTTACAAAGCTAACGAAGGAATTTACTTCAATAATGCTTAATCTGTACTGGCAGATTGTAAGACAATTCATATGGTAGAAACAATGTAATGGGTGTTTCCTGTAGTATTTTGTTAAGTTATAAATCGTTTTTAAAATTTTTTCCTGTATACTTTTAGCACAAAATAAACTGACCAATAAGTGTGGATTAATGGTCAAGTGAATCGTGGAGTGTTTTTAAATATTGGACACTTTTGAGGCCATTAATCTGTAAATATTACACCTATTCCGTAATTTATAATTTTAAAGATGTTATCTTACATCTTTACTTTTTTTTCCTATATTTCTGTTATGTATTTTTGGATTGTATATTAATTTAAGTTGATCTACATATAGAAGGGTTTCTTTGAAAATGTGTGAAAAAAGGCTTCTCTATATGGCCAAAGTCACAGAGCAGAACCATTGCCCATTAGTGAAAGATATTGGACACTATTAACAAAAGAAAAACTCTCAGATGTAATTAAAATTATAGGATCATGCAGCTGCAAGGGTCTGTTGACAGATGGAAGTTTTGAGAACAACCAGACTTACCAGCCAGCAGGATGCATGCTTCATAACTATACTACAAGGTAATGTTACCCCAGACACTACATGGGAAGTTTGGTAGTTGTTTACCAAAGGTAGGCAGCTTAAAGTATAGAACCTTGATAAACTGTATGTACTGGTTTCCTCTGCCCTTAAAACTACCCATCATGATGTGACCTGTACAGTGTTGAAAGCGACTTTAAAACTTAAATAAATAACTCAAAAGAAGCATCATAGACTTGTTTTTTATGAACTAAACTTCCAACAGTTCAGTCAAGAGACAGAAGAATGAAGTTACACATAGGTTTTGTAATAGGAAAAATACCCAAATAATACATAGAAAAATATCATGAATGAAGATGATAATGTGATACAAGTGCGTAGCATGGGTATTATATTGCTAATCGTTAGGAGGGATGCATTTTTTGCGTGTGTCTAGAGAAGAATATTTCATGCTTATTATTCACCAATTTGTATATATTATTCTTACAGATATGTCCATATTTTAAAAAAAGTTGTCATACATAATTAAATTCTCCCTTTGTTAAACTATCTGTCACTCGAAAAGGAAAATCATACTTTTATGCATCCCTTTTTAGATAATATTTCCTGGCTGTCTTCAACAGTGCATCCCTTTTGAGTATACTATTTTATTATTAAGACTCTAATCATCAATTAACCTTCCTATCTCTCAATGTACAATATGTGTAAAAACCTTTGCCATTTTAGTTCAGAGTACTTGCGACCAATCTCTTCAATTGTACCTTCCTTAGGACTGAAATGTTGGTGTAATGACCAACCTATTTTGGTAGTGCCAGCTGGGCTGTCCACTCTTTTTTAACGTGAGCTCTGGCGAGGCTTACATTTCTAGAGATCACTTTTTTCTCTGGACTTTCATGAATTGTGGTGTTGTGTGATGAGTCTCTGTCTCTTCACTGAAGTTAAGCAGCAATGGGCTCCATTAGTACCGGGATGGATGACTGCTTCGTGTCTCTGGTGGTTTTGCGGCTCACGCTAGTAGACCAAAACCCCTTTTGGCCTTGTTTATGATTCAATGAGTCTTCCATTAATATTGTGCATGGTTTCCAAATTAATCTTCTCTGTTTTTCAAGACTGATCTGGACATGACATTACGAGCAGTCTTCATGAAGGTTGTGTTAGGTAAAGTTTGTAAAGACTATGTTATTAGTTTTATGCCCTATCTGTTAACCAGGGAGAAATCATGCCTTTCTGGTAGGTTTCTAGTTTTCTTGCCTTTTAAGAGAGGTTCACTTGAAGGAGTTGAGAATTTGGTTGGTCTTACAATTGATTACCGTTCAATTTTTTTAAATTCCCAGCTTCATTACCACTTTCAAGTTCATTCATTACATCTGCCAGCGGAGGTTATATAATCACTGGTGTTTGTCCGTCTGTCTGTCTGTTTGTTATGCCCCTTTCACACTACAGGTGATATGTCCCGCTGTTAGAAGGTTTTCTTGGCCGCAGAACCACCACCAGGTTGCCCCATTTTGTCCAAATTGTTCACATTACAGGTGGATGGTCACTGATTGACCGTAAATAACAGTAGGATAACAGTACTGCAAACATTGGTCGCTGAGAAGCAACCTCAATTATCTTCAACTAACCTTTCGGAGCCATCGGGCAAACCCGTGGTAAAATAACCAACAACATAACTCATCTTTGCCACCATATTACACCAAAAAAGCGACCGAATCACAACATTATGTACACCGTGGACCACACTTTGCTAACATTTGCGTAAGTTACAAGTGATTTTGGATTTGGAGGTGCCAATGCCACTGCCGTTGATGTTAAGGCCACCTTAAAGTCGAAAATAAGGTTTTTATGCCTTGGCCCTCTGGCCTTGCAGAGGTTTGCGTTTTTGAGTGCTTTTTCTAGTTCATTCATTCATTGGGTTAAATGTCACTTTTGGCAAATTGTGTAGATTTTTTTGGTGTATGTTTAATCATCAGACGAAATCAGTACAACTAGTTGTTTGAGAATCACACCTCAAACAGAGAAGATGTCTCAGCAAGGAAGCTTAAGCAGGTATCTTTTTTTCACCAAGTGAGTGTTCATTCTGCTGAAAGAGAAATATTGAGGTAGTTTTTAACCTGTCTAGGAATAATTGCAAGTTACCCCTCATAAAACTGTTGTCTCTTAACTGGATTTTGACAAGTCAACCAAAGATTGATAGCATCCATTACACTTGCCTTGGAAAGCGAGTCAATAATTTTGTGGATTTTTACCTGTACTGTCCTGTGTCTTATTGCACAATGCTATCACACAAAGGTTGTTCACTCTCCTTGTCTTATATAAACTTTCAAGGAGATTTCACCAATAACCTTCTTTCATTCTTGTAACTTTGGATCCTGATCACCAAGTGCTGTGTTTGACCCAAATTATAAAAAACACACGGTCCGGATAATATTTTTGTTTTGATCAGCTCTACTTAAAAATCAAAATAAGCATGAGCAATCATTCAACAAGTGCTGTCTATATGTAATTACTTATGTGAGCTCTAAAATGTGTCATACAAATCATCTGAAAGTATTTTTGAGTGGCTTTCCTTTGCATTGGAACTCGTGTAGTTAGACGCGAAAAATCTCAAGATCAAAATTATCGTTTTTATACAGATCACAGCCTTTTGCATCCTCTCTTTAATAGTTAAAGTTGTTTATTTGTTGTACAACCTGCTAAACAGCTAGGGTTATATTGGTACTTCCTCAAAAATTGCTAATTGTGGAAGTCAAACCTACACAGGGTTGAGACACTGTGATTATATGGCAAATTTACTAATCAGTATACCACTGAAGATCTGCATCCTTTTCAATGTAATCCATTTTCAGTGTAATATTTTGTGTCTTCATACTATCTCCATATTCTTTCTAAGTGCAAGCTTTACCGAGGCTCCCGCTTTTAGAGATCTTTTGTCTCTGGACTTTCATGGATTGTGGCATAGAGTGATGAGTTTCAGTCTCTTCACTGAAGTTAAGTAACAATTGGCTATGTTAGTGCACTACTCCTGTTTCTGATGGATTTGCGGCTCGTACTAGTAGAGCAAAACCCTTTTTGGCCTTGATTTTGTACATGTCATTTGGAGCTGGAAGTGGCTTGCCATTCGTCCGCATTACACAGATGAGAACCTTGACCAACTATATGTACTGGTTTCATTTGCCCTTCAAATGACCCCTTAATGATATTTTTATAATAAAAATCAATTTACATATCACTGGATCAAGATCGTTGATTATCAATGTAAAACTACCATCTGGGTGCATAGTTCCGAAGATGCCATTTGCATTCCAATTGTATCGAATTGCTTTTTCTCCTGATCTTTTTTTAATATGCTCCACTCCGCTAAGTTTATTGGTCAAACTGTACATTGGTCAAATATTGCATGTTCTGGAAAAAATACAAAACACACTGGTTTTGGCAAAAGTGATGAGCTTCCTTTTGAGGTATTAAAATATAGAATGTTTCGTAAATCCAGGATATTAAGCTTTAAAATTGGAATTACGATTGATAACTTGAGTAACTTAAGTTTAGGTACCACAAAATAACATCACAATATTATCATTGATGACACGACACTTGTTAGTAAGTTATATCAATGTTTTGTCTAAAGAGGTGTAGAAAATACTGAAAAGTTAAAAAGTTGACGTATAATACAGGTAAAAGCGGTGCCTAAATGTGGATGAAAAGATGTTTTGAAAAATCAAAGAGAGTTCAGTGAATGAATGAAAATAAAAAATATTTATCCTACTTGTGATCCGAAATGTGATTAATACCCAATTGTCAGGATTAACATGATAATATATTTTTATTTCAGTTTTAAAAACACTGGCCTGTTAAAACCAGTGAGACGGTTTTAAAATGGCCAACAGGTTCATATAGCAGTTTTGAATTGGCCAAGCCGTTATTTGGCCGTCTGAAACAGCCAGGCTGTTTCAAAACGTCCAATGGTTTCAAAACAAGTAAAATGATTACTCTACAAACTGGTAGGTATTTCTGCTGACTTTCACATAGATAATACAATAGCAATTGTATCAGCTGTGAGCAAAATACCAGCTGTACAATCTCTTATGCCAAAGATTGAGAATCTAGTCACAACAATAAACAAGTATATAGGTGATTTGTTCATTTAGTGTTTTAAGCCACATCTGGTACATTATCCATTATTTTACAGACCTCATGTAAAAATTATTTTCTAATCATGCACCACATATTTGTAGCTAACATACTTTCTAAATGTTTGCAAAAATGGCATGTTTTTGCAATTGTAAAGCTAATTATTCATGGTAAGGGGCACTGGGTTCTGTATGTCCCGGTATTTTGGTAAAACATCTGCTGTAGTGGATTATAAAATATTTTTCTAAAATACAAATTATTTTGTTATTCCACGATACAAATCTTTGGAAATTGGAATAAAGATACGTTGAGTGTCTCATTTTGATATATGTGCTGTCTCGGAGAGGTACAAAGGGTATTGCAAAGTTATAAAAAAGTTGACAGTAATTAGGGTAAAAGAGCTGACTGCTGATGGAAATAGTTTGTCTAAGGAGAGTTCAGTCATGAATAAAAATAAAAGACACAATCAATAGACCACTGAAACTGTGATTAATAGCTAATAGTCAGACCAAACTATTGTAATGGGATTTCACACACTAACAAAGAGATCTCTCTTAATGTCCAGGTCACACACTGGAGACGGTACTGTGGTAATCATTGAAAATAAATGAGAATCAAGGCAATATAGCAGGTGCCAATATCAGGGAGGTGCAAAACGGAAGTTACATTATTAAAAATCCAGATTTCTACGATGTCATTAATTTTACTTTCTCCAGATAAAATTAATATATTAGCCTACCATCTCTCCGGATTTGGTTTAGAATCCCACCCTGACCTTTTTGCGAAAGGTTGAACGTAACAACCATACAGTTTTATTTAATTTGATCACAAAGTCTTGGATTTTGTTTTACAATATAACATAAAAAGGTTAGCAAAGATACCATGGTATTGTCTCTGGGGCTAGGACTCATGGCTGAGCCTATACCCCAGGCATGGGGTTTTGAACTTGTCCTTGCTTCCTCTTTGGCAACAAGTTACAATCTTAACCGCTGATCTGACTGCTGAAAGTAATATTTTTTTTGTGATTTCTCTGATCAATTTGCTTGCTAAAATTATAGTAATTTCCACATGATTTCATGGACATGTATAATACTAAATGATATTAACTTTGTAATCACATCATTTATATTCAAAACTTTTACTTTAATCCCATATTTTTAGAGACACAAGACAATGTATCACAGAACACCACCAGCTTCATGGGAAGAGGCCTCTGGTGGCCTTTATTGGAGACTCTCGTATTCGCCAACAGTTTATAGCAATAGAGAATCTGTTGCTGCAGAAGAAGTATGTCTACAAACCCATACACAATGATTTGTTTTATAAATTAAACAAGGATACAGTCAGCATGGTAAGAAAAAGTCAAAGTTAGGAGTACTTTTCAGTCCTTTTGTGTTTAATAGCTAGTCATTTCATGAGAGTCACCAAGTAAATCCCACATGATGACATATATGATGGACCTTCACAAGACAGGTGAGAGTCAGGCTTTGGATCAAGTACATATATATTTATATTTAAATATACTTGAACTTCTTGTATTTCATAGTTGTTGTAAATGATGTTCATTCTCAATGCTCCATAAGGCAAAATCTTGCATGAAGACAGTTTGATTTCTGTTAAAGATAAAAATTCTGTATGAGTGCTTTGTGTTACCACTACAGTCTTCTGCATAGCTGTATGAGTTGGTGAGATACTCTTGACATGTTTATGTGTGTAGTTTGGACTTTAAACCTGAAGTTTGTTTTGTTCACTGAAAACAAGCACAATTTTTATTTGAAAAGTTGGTGTTTTGTGTATTTTCTTCTAGTATGCTTTTGAGATATTTAGAGGATCCAAGATAGGTTTAGACAAACGTTTGAAGATAATTGAAGATTATTTGGATTTTAATTGTGCATTTAAGTGACTGCCAAAACAAAGTCGGTAAGAATACTATTTTCCTTTTATTATTAATTTTACAATTTAAAGATAAGATGCTTTTAGATTTGTGTATTTTAAGTTCTATTTTGCAGAAGTAGATTTCACAGTAAAATGAAATGGGATATGGGTAATAAGGCATAGATTTAGCTTGTACATGTAGTTTGGTAAATAGGTCTAAGAAGTAATTAGTTTGGTTTTAGATGCTCTGTTATTTCAGATAATTAGTTTTACTCTTTATTACTAATGTTTTATTGAGTAATTATTTTACACTGAAATTGAAATATGATATTTGTCACAGAAAGTACATCTGTTGAATATTATTGAATATCTCATTTGCATGTGGTATGTGTTGTAACAAGAAAATGTATGTATACATGTTTGTTTGTTCGTTTGTTAGCATGTCCAGGTTATTGTATTTACAGTTGACGGTCAGAATAAACCCTGATCAGTGAATGACAAGTTTTAATGCGCAGTTACAGTCAACGACTATTGGCCTTCATAAGAAAAGAAAATGTCTTCCCCAAGTGATGATAATGGCCAATACTTTGAAGATGACACTACAGAGATGACAATCAGAAGAAGCTCAAGAGAAAGGAATCCATCTGTCAAGGCCTTAGAAAATTTAGAGCAAATATTATTGGACAAATTCTGGCGAAAAATAACTGAGATAAAGGGATTATTGAAGACAGCAAGACAAAGTTTGATGAAAAACAAATTTGAATCAATGACACTGGAACAGATGTCCTGGCAACTAAGAAAATCAAAGGCTGACCTTTCCTCTAGTTATGATGAGATGTGCGAGAGATTCAGCATTCCCCAGGAAGTTAGATTAGCCTATGACAGCTGCCATGAAGAGACTGATGGAATTTTGTCACAAATTATCAAGGCAATGGCACCAAGCAACAAATATTCTTCTGACTTGCAGAGTAGAACCTCCTCAGTGTCATCCAAAAGGCTTGAGCTCACAGCAAAGGCAGCTGCGTTACAAGCTGAGCAAAATGCTAAATCTGAGGAAGCAAGGTTACAAGCTGAACTCGGGGGCCACAGTGGCAGAGTGGTAACACTCTCGCCTCCCACCTCTGCGGCCGGGGTTCGATCCCCGTCATGGCCGTAGTGGGAAAGCTGGTAGTTGCTTGCCGTTGGTCGGCAGTTTACAGTACAGAACCCTAGCGAACTATATGTACTGGTTTCCTCTGCCCTTCCAACTACCCGTCGTGATATGACCTGTACAGTGTTGAAAGCGACGTAAAACCCCAAATAAAATAAATAAACAAATACAAGCTGAACTCAATCGCTTGGAGGCAGAAGAGGCCATTCGACAAGCACAGCTTGAAGCAGATAGGATTGTAAATCAAGTAAAGCAAGAAGCAGAAGAGAAGACAAGGAAGATCAAAATTAAATTGGAAATGGATCATAGACGCCAAGAGTTGGAAAATAGAATACTCGAAACTGAAATGCAGAAAACAAATGCAGAACTCAAAGAATGGACAAGGTTTGAAGAATTAGACGAAGATAGATATTTTTATGGCTGACAAGACCAAATCCACTACAAGCCCCTTCACCCATCAGAAGAATTTGTTGACTATTTTGGAGCACTGCCCCATTCTTCACCTATTCAACCACAGGACAAAAAGATGGAAGATCCTACAAGCCAAAGACTGCACCAGCACAATGATGATACCCAAGTACAACTTGGCCCAGCTGCCAATTCAATGAATGCAAACAAAGCTCTTCAAAACAATTCAGCAGATATTGTTACTGATTTACCCTTACCTGAACCATGGGTATTTACTGGAGACCCATTAAATTACCCAAGCTGGAAAGCCTCTTTCGATACACTGATAAACACAAAGGGTGTCATGGGAAGTGAAAGAATACATTACTTGAGAAAGTATTTAGGAGGTGAAACAAAGTCAGTGGTTGAAGGAACTTTCTATCTGAAATCAGAGGAAGCATATGAACGAGCTGTGGCTCTTCTAGAAAAAAGATATGGAAACAGTTTTGTAGTTGCAGAGGCATTTCGAGATAAACTACAAGCATTTCCCAAAATACCATCCAGAGACAATAAAGCATTAAGAAGGTTTTCAGATCTGCTGCAACAAACTCTAGTGGTAATGGACCAGATAAAAGGATTGGAGATTCTTAACGATTGTAGAGAAAACAAGCGACTGCTTGAGAAGCTACCTGATTGGCTTCTACAAAGATGGACAAGGATTGTTGCTGACCATCACACTGCATATCCTTCATTTGAGAGGTTTGCTGACTTCATCACTACAGAGGCAGATATAGCCTGCCACCCAGTAACATCCACTCTGACAAGTAATCAACGAAGACAAGATAGCCCGGAAAGACGAAACATGGGCAACAGAACTCTTGCAAACATCAGTCAAGCAAATGACAAACCCTTTTGTTTGCTTTGCAAGAAGTCAAATCATGACCTTCATAACTGTTTTGTCTTCAAGAAGAATACTCCAGAGGAAAGAAAAATATTTTTGATGAAAAGTGGAATTTGCTTTGGATGTCTTTCACATGGACACAAAGCTAAAGACTGCAAGAAAAGAAGTACATGTGAAAGGTGCAACAAAAAACATCCAACCTGTCACCATGGTGACTACGAAGCACTGAAGACGAACAATGCAGAGAAGAACAACCAAGCATCCAGCATAACAAACCAAGACTCTAGGCATAATTCAGCTCAAGTAGACATTGAGGGTGCATCCCACAAAACTTCACAAAATACGAAGAGTCTTAAGACTTCAATGATTGTCCCTGTCTATTTGTCAACTACAGACAAGCCTTATGAAGAGCATCTCACTTATGCAATGCTTGACACTCAGAGTGACACAACGTTTGTACTTGAAGAAACAAGTTTGAAGTTAAACACAAAGTCTGAGCCAAGCAGACTGAAACTTTCAACAATGACTTCTACTGAAACCATTGAGTGCAGGCGATTCCACAATCTTCAAATAAGAGGCTTGAAGTCCCTTACAAAGATTCCTCTTTCTGTAACATACTCCCGAGAGTTCATACCTGCCTATAGGTCACACATACCAACTTGTGAGACAGCAAAACAATGGGCTCACCTTCAAGGACTAGAGTCAGAAATTCCACCGGACTTGCAATGTGAAGTAGGGCTACTTATTGGCTACAACTGTCCACAAGCATTGGCCCCTAAAGACCACATACTTGGAAGAGGAAATGAACCGTTTGCACAGCAGACTGAGCTAGGGTGGAGTATAGTAGGACGCATAAGTGCTGAAGATGATGGTGAAAATGTAGACAGTATTGGGCTTTCTCACAAGATAATCACAAGAAAAGTTCCAGAAAGTATCCAAATCTCTGGTGAATCACCTGAGGAAGTACACTTCATGTGTAAAGCCAGAATAAAAGAAGAAATGGTAACCCCTCAAGTTGTGAAACTTTTAGAAGCAGATTTTCCGGATAGAAGAAATGAAGAGAAGACAATGTCACAAGAGGACAAACAGTTCATGAAGATAGTAGAAAACGGGATTCACAAAGATGAAGAAGGTTACTATGAGATTCCCTTGCCATTCAAAAGGGAAATGCCAGCTCTACCCAACAACAAAGCAATGGCAGAGAAACGGTTAACCCATTTAAAGAGAAGACTGATATGTGACCCAAAACTCTATCAAGACTACAAGGCCTTTATGGAACAGATCATTCAGAATGGTGATGCAGAAGAGATAAACAATGAAAAAGAACCCACAAATGCTTGGTATATACCTCATCATGGTGTGTATCATTCAAAGAAGCCAAACAAAATTAGAATTGTGTTTGACTGCAGTGCAAGATACAAAGGCGTTGCATTGAATGATTACCTTCTCCAGGGTCCAGATCTCTTAAACTCTATGGTTGGAGTCCTCATAAGATTCAGAGAAGATCCTATTGCCATCATGGGGGATATAGAGAAAATGTTTCACAAATTCAAGGTGAATGAAGAGCACAGAGACTATCTGAGATTTCTGTGGTGGGAAAGTGGAAACTTAGAATCACAGCCAAGGTCATACAGGATGAAAGTTCATCTTTTTTGTGCAACCTCTTCACCTGGTTGTGCCAATTATGGCTTGAAGAAACTGGCCATCGATAATCAGAATGAATTTGGAAAAGAAGCAACACATTTTCTTCTAAATGACTTTTATGTGGATGATGGGCTGACAAGTTGCAAAAATGTTGCTGAAGCCATACAGCTGATAGAAACAACAAGACAGATTTGTGCAAAGGCAAATATAAGACTACACAAACTGGTTAGCAATCATCCAGAAGTTCTTCAGTCAATTCCAGAAAGTGAACGGTCTGAAACAGAGACGCTAAACATCAATCTGGAAGAAGTGACAATTGAAAGAGCCTTAGGAATTCAATGGTGCATTGTGTCAGATGAATTTCATTTCCGTGTCACCCTCGCTGTTAAGCCAAAGACAAGAAGAGGTATCCTGTCTACAGTTGCTTCCATATTTGATCCAATGGGATATATTGCTCCATTCACTCTAATTGGGAAGCAAATTCTAGAGGATATGTGCAGAGAAAATGTGGGATGGGATGATCCACTTTCAGAAGATTTAGCCACACGATGGAACCGATGGTTAGATGAGTTACCAGCACTTGCAGACATCAAAATACAGAGACATGTAGCACCCAAGGAATTTGGAGACATAGTTTCAAGAGAACTACACCATTTTTCAGATGCTAGCTTTTCTGGATATGGGCAATGCTCATATTTGCGTATAGTCAATGCACGAGGTGAAGTGTTTTGTACATTGATAATGGGAAAATCCAGAGTAACTCCAATGAAAACTATCACGATTCCCAGACTAGAACTCACAGCTGCACTGGTCTCTGTGAAGATAAGAAATCTGTTGATCAGTGAGTTGAAGCATACAGTTACAAGGGAAGTCTTCTGGACAGACTCAAAGATAACTCTGGGTTACATAAACAATGACGCAAAGAGGTTTCATGTGTTTGTTGCAAACAGAGTGCAACAAATCAAAGAAAGCACTAAAGCAAATCAATGGAGACATGTGCCTTCAAGCAAAAATCCAGCAGACTCTGCCTCCAGAGGACTACTTGCATCTGAGCTGGAAAGGTCGACATGGCTTTCAGGACCAAAGTTTCTTTGGGATATAGAACTGCCCTCAAATGATTCCACAGACATATCATTGTCATCAGATGACCCCGAAGTGAAAAAGGTAATTGTGAATGCCACAAAAACCTCAGAAGCTACAGATGTTGTACTGAAGAAACTTGAAAAATTTTCCAGGTGGTCATCAGCCATTTCAGCCATAAACCTTTTGCGAAGAACTTGTTACAAAGGAAGGGACAGTTATGATCCTGTGAAACATAGGCATGAAAGTGAAATGCTAATAATCAAGAAACTACAAAAGGTTGCATTTTCAGAGGAAATACAAAGACTGGACAATCTTCCAAAGGGGAGCAAACTGTTCAAACTGGACCCCTTTATTGATGAAAATGGTGTACTTCGAGTTGGTGGTAGACTGAAGCTCTCAAGCATGCCATTTGAAGTGAAACATCCAGCAATACTGCCCAAATCAGGACATATTAGTGAACTGATTATACGACACTACCATGAAAGAGTTCAACATCAGGGACGAGGATTCACTACAAGTGAAATTAGGTCACACGGTTACTGGATAGTAGGAATGAATAGGGCTGTGTCATCAGTTATCCACAAGTGTGTTCAATGCAGGCAACTTAGGGGAAGCCTGAATTGTCAGAAAATGGCAAATTTAAGTGAGGATCGAACTGAAGCAGCAGCACCATTTACTTACTGTGGCATGGATTGTTTTGGGCCCTTCATTGTGAAAGATGGGAGAAGGGAGGTAAAACGCTATGGACTTTTATTAACATGTTTCTCATCAAGAGCAGTGCACATAGAGATGTTGGATGACATGTCCACAGATGCATTGATTAATGGCCTCCGCTGTTTTGTCTCTCTCAGGGGCCCTGCAAGATCTATCAGATGTGACAGAGGAACAAACTTTGTAGGAGCATCACATAAATTAAAGCAAAGATTCAATGAACTTTCTGATGACAGAGTTAAACAGTTCCTGATGAAACACAGATGTGATTTTCTCATGAATGTGCCTCATGCAAGTCACATGGGAGGTGTATGGGAACGGCAAATAAGGACAGTGAGAAGCATCTTGTCTTCTCTAATGTTGCAACATGCATCACGTTTAGACTCGGCATCTTTGAGAACATTCTTTTATGAAGCAATGGCTATTGTGAACAGTCGTCCACTCACCACAGACAATCTAAATGTACCTGATGGGCCTGAGCCATTGACACCAAACCACTTAATCACAATGAAGTCAGGTGTGATTCTACCTCCTCCAGGAAACTTTGAAAAGGAAGATCTGTATTCAAGAAAGCGATGGAAAAGAGTTCAGTTCCTGGCAAACCAGTTCTGGAATAGGTTTAAAAGGGAATATCAAGCACAACAACAAAGACAGAAATGGAACAAAACACACAGAAATGTGAAACTTGGAGACATAGTTGTACTACATGATGATGGTTTGTTCCGTGGCCATTGGAGAATGGGGAAAGTCATTGAAACTGTTGTTGATGAAGACAAACTAGTTAGAAAGGTAAAAGTGTTGATAGGAGACAAACATCTGTCTGGAGATGTGAAGCGACTCTCTGAGCCTTCAGTTCTTGAAAGACCCATACACAAACTGACTGTTCTGGTGGAAAGTTTATAAACTCATTGATTGTTTTATGTTTTATAATGTCAAATTCCCTTTGGAAAATCAAAATGATTTTGGGAGGGACTGTAAATGATGTTCATTCTCAATGCTCCATAAGGCAAAATCTTGCATGAAGACAGTTTGATTTCTGTTAAAGATAAAAATTCTGTATGAGTGCTTTGTGTTACCACTACAGTCTTCTGCATAGCTGTATGAGTTGGTGAGATACTCTTGACATGTTTATGTGTGTAGTTTGGACTTTAAACCTGAAGTTTGTTTTGTTCACTGAAAACAAGCACAATTTTTATTTGAAAAGTTGGTGTTTTGTGTATTTTCTTCTAGTATGCTTTTGAGATATTTAGAGGATCCAAGATAGGTTTAGACAAATGTTTGAAGATAATTGAAGATTATTTGGATTTTAATTGTGCATTTAAGTGACTGCCAAAGCAAAGTCGGTAAGAATACTATTTTCCTTTTATTATTAATTTTACAATTTAAAGATAAGATGCTTTTAGATTTGTGTATTTTAAGTTCTATTTTGCAGAAGTAGATTTCACAGTAAAATGAAATGGGATATGGGTAATAAGGCATAGATTTAGCTTGTACATGTAGTTTGGTAAATAGGTCTAAGAAGTAATTAGTTTGGTTTTAGATGCTCTGTTATTTCAGATAATTAGTTTTACTCTTTATTACTAATGTTTTATTGAGTAATTATTTTACACTGAAATTGAAATATGATATTTGTCACAGAAAGTACATCTGTTGAATATTATTGAATATCTCATTTGCATGTGGTATGTGTTGTAACAAGAAAATGTATGTATACATGTTTGTTTGTTCGTTTGTTTGTTTGTTAGCATGTCCAGGTTATTGTATTTACAGTTGACGGTCAGAATAAACCCTGATCAGTGAATGACAAGTTTTAATGCGCAGTTACAGTTGTCTTTTGGTTCATAGTGTCAAAGATCCCAACAGCAGTGCTTCAATTTATCCATTACAACACAAAGCACTTCGTGGATGACTGGAGCATTTTCTTGGTTAAACCAGAAAAAGAAGTTAAACAATGTAAACTAGTTTAAAAAGTCAACCTAGTGTTTGTTTCTGGCCACTTGGAAATGTGATGAGGTATTTTAGTTTGTTTCTGTTTTTTGTCATTAAATTGAAAGAACAGAATCACTGGGGTATAGTATGGGATCTATTAATTATGCTTCAAGTAATTCAGTGACATAGGAGTAGATAAGTATCTGAAAGGCACATATGAAACTATTCCACATAAGCTTTTAAATTTTACATTAGGTTTAATTATTACTTGAAAGCAGAACAAACTGAAATTTGTTGTGGTGAAGACAAATGCAGTTCCTCTCCTTGGATTTAGGTCATGTCAAGAATTAAACTTGATCAAGGTTATCTTGGCAATTGACAATGTAAAGCCAGAAGAAGAATACCAAGATGTATTCAAGGGTATTGGGCTATTCCCTGGAGAATATCACATCAAAATAGCTGAAACTGTCTCACTAGTGGTCAATCCACCTCACAGAATTCTGCAAGCCTTACACTGAAGAGTAAAAGAGGAGCTGGACAGAATGGAAAAGTTGGAGATTGTTACCAAGGTAGACGAACCAACAGACTGGGTCAACTCCATTATGATTGTTGAGAAACCACAGTAAAAATCACTAAGTATTTGTATTGACCCCAAATCTCTAAATTCAGCCATCAAACGCGAACACTACAGAACCAGAACAATTGATGACCTCCTACACAAGCTCAGAGGTGCAAAGATATTCTCAAAAATTGATGCAAGATCAGGTTACTGGAATGTAAAGTTAAGTAAGGAAAGCTCATACTTAACAACATTCAACACACCATTTGGCCGGTATCAATTTCCCAGACTCCCCTTTGGATTAAAATCAGCTCAAGATGTCTTTCAGAAGAGGATCGATGAGACTTTTCAAGATATACCAGGCATCAAAATAGTTGCAGATGATATTCTGATCTTCTCGACAACTATGGAAGAACACAATGCCATACTTAGAAAGCTATTTGACAGAGCTCGTAAGTATGGAGTGAAATTCAATCTGGAAAAAAGCAGTTTTCAAATGGATGAAGTTTGCTTCTATGGACATCATATCTCCAGAGATGGTTTGAAAGCTGACCCATCCAAAATCACTGCAATTACAGATATGAAGCCACCTGAATCAAAGAGTGAATGTCAGACCCTCTTAGGAATGGTCAACCTCCTGTCAAGATATGCACCAAATTTAGCAGATATTGCTGCGCCTCTGAGACAGCTTGTGAAGAAGAATGTACAGTTTGAGTGGAACAAAACATAGGACAAGGTCCACAGTGAGATCATACAATTACTGTGTAAAGCCCCAGTGCTGACATATTTTGACAGCTCAAAAGATATAACAATCTAGTGTGATGCATCTCAGAATGGAGTAGGGGCATGTCTCATGAAAAGTGAGAAGCCAATTGCTTATGCATCAAAAGCACTCACTGACACACAACAGAGATGGGCACAAATAGAAAAGGAACTATTTTCAGTTGTATTTGGCTGTGAGAAGCTTCATGAATATATATATGGGCACAATATACGAATTCAGAATGATCAGAAGCCCCTAGAACTCATCTTCAAAAAGGATCTGTGTAAAACTCCTCCAAGACTTCAGAGAAAGTTGCTCAAGGTACAAAAGTATGACATCACAATGCAATTCACCCCAGGAAAAGATGTATCGGTTGCAGATCTCCTGTCATAAAAAAATAGCACAAAACTGGATAGCTGCAACCAGAAGTTTCCTGAAGAAATTGAATACCATGTTCACGCTATGTATAGCCATGTTCCAGTTGCAGATGTGAGATTACAAAAATTACATACTGCCTCAAAAGCTGATGCCCAATATCAACTGCTCCATAAGGCAATTGAAGATGGATGACCAAATGACCACAAATGCTGCCCAAAAGGTATAGCTGAATACTGGTGCACCAAGAAGGATCTACACATTGTAAACAGCTTAATCTTCAAAGGAAATAGGCTGGTTATACCTCCCAACATGAGGAAATACCTCCTGGAGAAACTCCACACAGCACACCTTGGTATTGAAAAAAACCAAAAGCAGAGCCCGCCAGGTAGCATACTGGCCAAGAATAGACAATGACATTGAAGTTATGATTAGCCACTGTTCTATTTGCCAAAGACACAGATTTTCCAACCAAAAGGCACCACTGATGTCCCATAAAATACCTGAACTGCCTTGGGAATGTGTAGGAACTGATTTATTCATGTGTAATAACGAACAATACTTAATTGCAGTGGATTACTACTCCCGATTTTTTGAATTCGAAAAACTACACACCCTCACAGGTCAAACAGTTATAAACAAGCTCAAGAATATATTTGCAAGACATAGAATTCCACAAATTCTCATCTCCGATAACAGACCTCAGTTCTCATCTGAGCTGTTTACCAACTTTGCTAAGACATATGCCTTCACTCACACCCCTCAGCCCTCATCATCCCAAATCAAATGGATTGGCTGAAAAAGCTGTTGGGATTGCCAAACGTCTCCTTACTAAAACAAGGGAAAGTAAAGGTGATATTTCACTTAGTCTGCTGGAATACCGGAACACACCAATTTGTGGTTCAGTTTCACCAGCACAGCTTCTTATGGGTCGAAGTTTGCGTTCAATTCTACCAGTGACCACCAAACATCTAGCTCACAAGGCCCCAGACAATCAGCAGATCAGAAACAAAATTCTCAACAATCAAACAAAGAAAGCTACATTCTACAACCGACAGGCCAAAGCTATACCACCACTGACTACAGGTGACCATATTTGTGTATAGAAAGAAGGAAAATGGGACCCTGCCATTATTACTCAAAAACATAATGAGAGATCCTACACTGTGAAAACCAAAGACGGTGAATACAGGAGAAATAGAGTACATTTAAACAAATCACTAGAGCAACCAGAGAAAGATTATCACAGTACTCCAGTTGCACATCAAACCTAGGAAACAACAGATACTTCACCTAGTTCAAAAGTAAACGGACAGACAAAAACACGAAGTGGATGGATAAGCAAGCCACCAGATAGATGGTTCCCATGTTAACAATCATGTTAATTGATCTAGGGTCACAAATGGACTTTAGAGGGGAGAATAATCCCTATTGTGACCAGAGGAATATGGGCAGTCTACCCCAATTCCAATGTAGTTAAGATCCTAAGATCCTTAAAAAATGTGTACAGGTTGCTATAACTTACAATGCATAGAATTTCTTCTAACAATTGATTTAAGAAAATTCTACAAAAAAGCAAGAAAGTCACTCCCTTATTTTCTGTTTACCAGCTTTGAAGTAAAACATACTTCAGTTTCATCATTTCAGGATTTTCACAGAAAGCAGACAGTTATAACAACCCACACATTTTTCTCAGAAATGAAGCATTAAAATATTTGAAATGCCAAAATTCTATAATTTTCCCTGATGAATGACTGAAGGAAACACCTTTGTTTTGATGCATTAAAACTGCTAACATATAAACTGTCAGAATATTTATAGCTCTCAGCTGATAAAACCTGTCAAACACACACAGCTGATAAGACAGAACACGCTTGCCAGAGTGGCATTTACAACTCTGACTAGCCAGGCAAAGACTCTCATTGTGAAAATAATTTTAATTAGTTAATCCATGTTTTGTTTGATTTGTAAAAAAAGTTTTAAAATAATTTAACTATTATTTTTCTATTAAAAAGAGGGCATGTAATGATGTTATGCCATTCCCATATTTTGTGTATGCCATTCTATTTGTATAAAACTTACAGTTACTATGTATGTAACATATAAATAAAGATGCTTTGAAACAGTTAAAATCGGCTTTGGTAAAAGACCCACAAAAACAGAATATAAAACAGTATGTACTTGCTCCCCACCTCTGAGATCAGGGTTCAATCCCTAACCTGATCTCATGTGGGAAAGCTGGTAGTTGCTTGCCGTTAGTCGGCAGTTTACAGTACAGAATCTTGACTAATTGTATGTATGAATTTCCTCTGCCCTTCCAACTACCCATCACAATTTAACTGAAAAGGTACTAGGCCTGATCTAAAATACTAAATAAATAAAAAAAAACCAAATAAATCAGCAGTGTGTATATCATACACAGACACAATATACAACATTAATCGACCAATAGTTATCAGCAACAAAATAAAGGAATCTAACACAATATAACATCTATCAGGCACAAACAGTTACAGTCAGTGAATAACTTGCACTTATGCCAATAAATATTTTATTCAAAGAATTAATCCTTGTTCCACATGTAATAAGCACATTTGATGCCAGCTGAATGTGAACAGGCAGTTTTCTGTCGTTGTTCCAGTTAGCAGAGGCTAATTTTGAACATAAAGGTTAGCAATAGATGAGGTGAATCTACTGACCTTCACATGTAAATAAAGATAAATAAAATGAGTATTTGTGAAGTATTAGATTAATATAGACTTTCTGTAAGGTGTTGAAGTCCAAAAAGAAATATCCCAATTACTAGAAAGGAACTGTCTTCATGTTAACATCAGAAAAGACTATAGTGACTACACTAAGACTACAGCAAAAGTATGCATCCCCACCCATTTATAGAGTGCGGTCAAGTATGGTTACCCCATGTGATGGCACTAGGCTTGATGATAGATGAAAGATATGAGGGGCCACGGTGACAGAGTGGTAACACTCTCGCCTCCCACCTCTGAGGCCGGGGTTTGGTTCCCGGCACAGCCTCAAGTGGGAAAGCTGGTAGTTCCTTGCCGTTGGTCGGCAGTTTACAGTACAGAACCTTGACCAACTTATGTACTGGTTTCCTCTGTCCTTCCAACTAACCATCGTGATATCACCTGTACAGTCTTGAAAGCGACGTAAAACCCCAAATAAATAAATAAATAAGATGAAAGATATGGAGGCTGATTCAGATTCATTCCTTTGTATGGGAGAAGGTTATATTTAAACAGTATACAGCACTCAATGGGTAGCCACTAGCCAGCCACTGTGAACAAATAAATAATACAAGATTCAAGATTCTGTACCCTGCATGACAATGGCAACAACAAACAGCCAAAGCTGGGGGGTTTTAGAAATCAAATTATACATGATGAGTATGGATTTGAATAATATTTTATGAATAATACAATATATTTACAGAATGTTTAATCATTTGCAGAAAAAATTTTTAGAACGCCAATCTCTAAATATCCTTGGGAGCCTAAGGCCAGAAAATATAATTGAACAGGCATTAAACAAAGATCATGAATCCAACACAAATTCTGAATAAATCCACTTTTTCAATAGATTTCTTAACCTATGGCTTTTGTCACTGAATGGAACAGACTCCCAAAATTGGTCTAATCACAGCACACAATAACAGGTTTCTGAAGCCAGATAAAAAACTATTTGTTCAGACTTGCATGTCTTCCACCAAAGTATATCTCCCCCAGAGGGCGTTAATTTGGATCTCGAGCTGATATGTTCCTGGACTTTTCCTTTTTGACTTCAAACACATTAAAGAATGTTCTGTCAATTTTGCACTATATAAATGTTTCTATTCTAAATTCAAAATTCTTAACCTAATAAAGCAATATATTAATCAGCCAATTTAGCTGATGTAAAACTTAAGAAATGTCAGACAAAACAAAGGTAGATTTTTAAAGGAAAGGCCCCAATACAGATTTCATGAAAGGCTATTAGACTTACTCCAGTTTCAAGCACAGCTACTGGTTCTTATGTAAATTTAGCCAAGCATTTGTGATTTAACACAAATATGTAAGGATATATTTGGTTTTAAATATCAGTTCAACAATGAAGTGTTGATACAAAAATTATTTAATTTTATGGCATTGAAAACAGTCTTAAGAGTTGAGACTAAGCCAGAATTTAAGCACCTGTGAGACTTATCAAAATAAGAATAGTTAAAAAGACTATGACAATTTTGTGGAGTTTCATTGTAAAAATGGACTATTTGCAATGGTTACAAATTACAAAATATAAGCTTTAAAAGTACAAAGAATATTTGGGAGACTTGTTTATTGTTTTAAATACCATAAACAAGGCTTAAGACTCAGTGCTCCAAATTAATGACACTAAATCTAAAATCAAGTCTCTTTTTCTGCTTTCATTTAAGTATGAGTCTGAGGACTCAGCTAAACAATCCGAAATATTTGAGCTGAAAGTTTCATGTAGGAGTCTATAAGACAAGGGTTATGTTGAATTGACATAAATACTTAGTATCCTGTATATCTCGGGAAAATATCATGTTAATTTAGAAAAAAAGTTAATTAATTTTGGCAGGCCAGAGGTTCCATAGTCTCCTCCAACAATTGCGGTGGTTTTCTCAATTTAATCATATACTGATTCAAGGGCAACTTACAAATGCACTTTATTCAAAACTTTATTTTACAAATTTATTTTTAAGGAAATATTTGAGAGATAACATCATATCCACTAGAAATCAATGTTTGACATTGGAAACTTAGAATCCTTTCAGTCAAATTACACAAATAGAACAATTCTGGGGGGTGTCACCCTTCCAGGTTAATACACATAGATAGTAACCTCAAAAACAGATACGTAACGGGACTCCTTTTCAGCTTTTGTAGAGTGTACCTAAGAGAACCAGAGAGGATGTTCTATAAAAATGTTGCTTCACAAATGATATTATCATCGTGGTTTTGATCATTTTTTTCACATAGTTTCGGCACATGTTGTGCTGTCAAATATGTCTTGGTCAGTAAGAGACTTGTTCTGTCTCACAGCCATACCCCTATCGCAGGAAAGTGATTGCTCCTGGTTAAAGTAATACTATAACAAAAGCAACTTCATCAGGAACTGATAATGATTAACTTAAATTAAAGGAATATTTTTGATTGGTCAGTGAATTATTTTTTGAATTAACTAAAATGTAATATTTCAACTATTTTGCAGGAGTTTAGGTGGAGACCAAAAGGAGATATAGGAATATTTTTCAGGAGATGGAATTCAACCTACAAATCTGGTGCTCCTTTAGTTGTTATCCTTGGAATTGGTTTGGTAAGCTTCAGCAATAATCAAATTCTCTATTAAAAAGATTTGTTGGAATGTAAGAGATTTTCAAAATCTGACCAGAAATTTCTGTTTATTTCAACTCATGGACTCTGACGCTTCTTCTTTTTCAAAAAGATAATAGTCATTATATAATTGTTTTAAGTGTTTATAAAGTAGGTGTTTGACATACCACTTCCAACAACATTCTCGACTCTTCTTGAATTATCTTACATAGCCATTGATGCTTGTGTTCATATTCCTTTGTGAGGTCCTGAGGAGCTAGTGGGTCAGCAAGTTTGGCACCTATCACAGGCTGTCACATCTGCGTTGACTCATGCTCCAAACGTGGCAACAGTACAGGTCTGTCTCAATATCACCCTGATTTGTCTTTTGTTTTACGTCGCAATGAACAGCCAGGGTGATATTGCGAGGGCTAGTTTCTTGGCGGAGGAACCAGTGCATACTAGTTGGTCAAGATTCTGCACTGGAAACCACCAGACATAGGCAAGTAACTACCAGCTTTCTAACATGAAGCGCCCATGCCGACATTTGAAGAGGCAACCTCAAAGGTTGAAGGCAAGCACTTGTTTTGGCCCTCCCCTGGCTGTTAAACAGGACATAAAACTTGTATCTCTTTACCAATATGTTATCTGTCAGTGATTTTTGCTTTCTTCGCCATTTGCCAGTGGTAATAGTTTCAGTAATAATAAATAATAATAATAAGAAAACTGCCCTCTACGTCTTTTGATATAGGCCAAATGAACAATAGCTTTTTAATCCTGCTTGATGTCTTCTTATGATGGTTGCTGATTTTTGTCTGATTATTTAAAAAAAACTATTGCTTATGAAAGGTAATGACTCTTTCTGTAGAAGCATTGTTTTATTATTTTTTTTTTACTTTTAATCAATTATATAAACATGTTTTTCTTTACCAGCATTTTGTTGGAAATCTAAATCGAATGGGAGAAAGAGAGAGGAATCTAAGACAATATAAAGGTAGTGTCGCTTTTTAAATTTTCAATAATTTTCAATTTAAAATTGTAGGATCACATCATATCAAATTCCATCTTCAGCTAAACTGATTAAAAAGATAGAAAATGCAAAAACTATCAAATGTCTTCTCAGGATAACAAAGCTGATATTTATTCCATGAAAAATGCCTTTTTAAAAGCATCATCTCTAAACAATATATAGTTGTATCCAAAATTTAAAAAAAATATATCACATTAAAATTCTAAAAGATGGTAAACCAGCATACCTCAGGATAGGACTCCATCCATACAACTCGCCTAGAAACTCCAGGGACAGTTGCCTGAAAATTTTAGTGTTTGTATTTCTGGCATCCCTTACCATGAATAATAAATATTACAAATGCATAAAAAGTGTCGACTTTTCATAAATATGCCTTAGATTGGGTGAGCTAGAGTATGGTATATACAACATCTCATTAATTCTAAATTCTAAAACAAATCATGACTGTGTCAACTGGTTGGTTGCCAGAACAAAGAATAGGATTATAACTCGGCTTAGGGGGCCACGGTGGCAGAGTGGCAACACTCTCGCCTCCCACCTCTGAGGCCGAGGTTCGATCCCTGCACGGGCTCAAGTGGGAAAGCTGGTAGTTGCTTGCCGTTGGTCGGCAGTTTACAGTACACAACCCTAGCGAACTCTATGTACTGGTTTCCTCTGCCCTTCCAACTACCCGCCGTGATATGACCTGTACAGTGTTGAAAGCGACGATAAACCCCAAATAAACAAAAAATATAACTCGGCTTAATAGTCCACCCATTTTTTGTCCACATAAAATGTCTTTTTTTTAAAAAGCAGATTTAAACGTAATTTAACCTTTATTAGAACCTGTATTAGAATAGCAGTAATTCATCACTGGTTGGACACATTATTGTCCTATCGACAATTTACAAAACACTCAGGTTTTAACATAATTTAACAGTTTTCAAAGTAGAATAGTAATAATTCATCACCCACTGGACAATATGGAGAGTTACTGTCCTACTGAGAATTTTAGAACCATTCAACTGTCAATCTGACTTTACTTCTGCATAATGTCCGCCCAGTGACAGATTAATACTATATTAAAAAGTTGAACTCTTTATATTCACTGGAGTCTGTGACTATGGATATGCAATTTTTTCATTCATTTAATAACTATGGACTTATTTTACTTATTATTCATACAAAATGGTGGACAGTAAAAAATAAAAAAAACATCTTATTTAGAGATACTATACAAAGTAAACAATACATTGCTCAATCACTCATACTACAAGTTCATATTATATTGTTATCTCCATTCCTACATGCTTTTGGAAAATGTCTTCCAATTTGACACGTCAGCTTTTCTGACAAAGTGTTGTTTTATGTAACATTTAATGTTCATTACCTTGCAATGTAACCTTGCTGTTCTGTTACAAGAAATACCATCATATATTTCAGATGCCCTGAAAACCATACTTGGAGAAATAGCTCACATAAAAAGCACCAAGTTTATTTGGATGATGCAAGGTAAATATGAAATTATTATCCAAATTAAATTGATCACCATTAAAATATATCAAATAATGCTCCACAACATTCTTCATATTCTGCAAATTAGACAATCAGTATTAATGTTTTGATGTACGAATGACTTGATTATCACAATGCTGATCTTGGGTATAATTTCAGAAGATCGTGAAAGTTATCATAATATATAATACCCCTTTCGTATTAAAGGTGGTATCACCCATGGTAACCTACGTTTGGTGAAACATCCCTGTTCTTAGATCGCCATCTGACATCAGTAGATGGCCTTGCGAGTCAGTGGTGAACCATCCATTACCTTATGCATCCTACCAAAATTTTGAAATATCTTAAGTTTCTGCCTCTAATTTTGGTACCGTGAGCATGCGTAAATGATAAACTACGGTAACCTAAGGTGTGGTCCACAGTGTACAGAAGGTTGTGATTCGGTCATCTTTCTGTGTAATACAGCAACATAAGATTAGTTTAAGGTATCGGCCATTTCACCGAAGGTGAATTAAGGTTAATGGAGATTTCTTCTCGGTGACCAACATTTATAGTACTGTCATTCTACTGTTATTGACAGGTTTAAAAACCATGCCAAATCAGTGCCTTTCCACCTGTAGTGTAAACATTTTGCACAAAATGGGGCTACCTGGGGGGGGGGGGGGGGGGGGGGGCAGTTCCGCCGACGAGAACAACTTCTAACCACGGGATGACTGCCTGTAGTATGAAAGGGGCATAATAATGTATGACCTACAGTTAATATTTAAAATCCAGTAATATATCATCAGCCATATGTTATATTTGAATTAAATACCAGCAGATACAGACTGGGTAATACTTTTTATGTTCCATTGAGCCAATAATTAGCATTACAAATTCATCAAGTATTATAGGGGCCACAGTTGCACAGTGGTAACTCACTCGACTCTCACCCCTGAGATCGGCTGTTCAAACCCTTGATCTAATGTGGGAAAGTTGGTAGGTGTTTACTGATGGTCAGCAGATTACAGTACGGAACCTTTACCAACTGTATGTACTCGTTTTCTCTGCCCACAAAACTACCCCTCGTGATATAACCTATACAATGTTGAATGGCCCTTAAACCCCAAATTAAAAAAAAAAGAATATTATTATTGTTACTCAAACTCTTCTGCTAATTTTTGTTGCATTGAAAGCTATTCAAAAAAGGAGTAATCTCAAAATAATACTGAATGTTTCTGTATTCGTAGATGCCTTTAACTATTGATACGTTTGACAGGTTTTTTTCTTTTTCCTTAGTTTGTCATTATAGACTCCTTTTCCTATTATTGAAACACAGGGAGTAAGTCTCTATTCCAGTCTCTATTTCCCCCTGTATTTGAGAAAATACGACATTGAATCTATAATGAAATATGGGTTGAACTCATAGATCCTACACAAGCTGACTCAGACAAGGATAAGATTCGTCCACACAATGAATTGGCTGCAAAGCTGCTGTAGGTAAATTTATTTTTGATGGAACTCATGTTGTGTCTTTACTTCGTTATTTTAGTGCTATAATTAATTTAACTCCAAGTTGGTGTCAAGACTTCCAATAAAATATTGTCAAAGCTTGTAAAATGTTAGCTGTTTGATAAAATACCATATTTTCTTAGCCTTCTTTCGCATAAAATACCATGAAGATCCACAAAATTGCTGAAGGTACATGTTACATACAGGTTAAGAAGACATTTGCCATTCATTTTGAAAGATTTAACTGCAACTGTTTCTTTTCAATATAATCAACTAATGTAATTAGCTATTAAATGTATATGATGCTTGATGTGATGCAAGACCATTCAGAAATTTAGTTGTATTCAAGCCAGAAAGTTTATAAACAAATTAAGAAAAACATATTGATATTCAGAAACTGTATGCAGTAGTTTTTAAATGTTTCAAAAGATTTTAACACTAAACCGAAGGTACACCTATTTTTAACCAACTGAACCTACTTTCTCAACTACAGGAAAGGTCACAATATTTCTATGTGGAGATCGAGTAGGCACATAGCTTTGAAGTACTTACAGGAAAGTCCCACACATAATGGGCAACACTTGGGTCCTTCAGCCTTGTATTGGGTGAGTTTGATATAACTACACATTCATTAATACACATGCATTTGCGAAGAGAATTGCAGCAAGTTAGGTGTCTATGTCATCTCTGAGCTGCCACTCTTTCTCTGGCTAACTTTTATCTGATCTGTAAGTTATAAATGCATATCTGCACACGATTGATTTATACATGTGGTATATAGGAAAAGTGTAAGTAAACATAAGTGCTACATGCCAGTTGGTTATTCTTGTATTTGTTAGTTGTGCTTGTCACAACATCTCAGTTGAGGACAGGTCCCTAATTGTGTGTATTCACCATGTAGCCTTCACATATTGTAATTTGGTATTATTGTACATGTGTCAGTGTCAATTAAACCTAAACTACATGTTCTTTTTAATTACTGTCATAACAAGTTACATCACCTCCTGTGTTTTCACTTGCCCTAGGTCAAGCCACATTCCTCATTAGCTCTTATTATTCTAGTGTCAGAATGTTCACTTATTTTCCCGCCTTTAAGCTTACTTTCTCACCTCCCACAGTAGTTTACCTCATTATTGTTTCAACACTTCTTGGGTTCAGACATCCTCCCTCCTCCCCCTTCATCACCTTGCATTACACCATTGTCTGGTTAACAATGCTTTCTTTTCCACTACACTGTAAATCCAGTCATGTGTTAAATCACCCTTACTTTTTCCATCTTATATTGTATGTACATGTTTACATTGCTTACATATCACCATTTATGTTCTATGTGGGCCTTTTAAGTATTTTAGTATTTTAACAATTAGTATTCTGTATGTGTGTTTAATTTATGTTGCTAATATGTCGTTATCTTGTGTTAACTCCTTGTAAAATAAAAGGCTCTTATCCCATTACAAAGAATTCGTGTGTCATTGTGTTAACTTGGCCTTACTAGTCGTACCTATTGATATTGGATCTTGACCTTGACTGTCACCTAGTAACTAAAAATTAAAAGTTAACTAAGTTGCAGTACATGGTAAGAAGATATGAGTAAAAGTTTGTAACACACAGATACAAGACAACTCACAAATACCAGTTTTACTTACTCAAATATGTGAATTGCAAACCTAGTGAACAACTTATTAACATAATCAGACTAGTATCTTAAATATTCAAAGCTATGACTTGCAAGTTCTTTTTAATATCTTGTAGAGACTAGTTAACACAAAATGTCATTTCAGAATTTTCATAAAGGCATGCATTGTTTTCTAATGTGTATATTGTATATTTATATAGAAAATCTCTAAAAACTAATCCTTCAATATGTGTAATATTTTTAGCCACTTTACCGCCTGTATGCTTACAATTTCAGGATTCCCAATTGTTAGCTAACCTTCTCTGCAACAATATATTGCATCCCAGAGATGGTACATGTTGTAAAACCTGGTCACTGTATGACATAAAGCAATCATTTCCAGTACTACTGTTCCTAAGCAGGTAAATTTATTATTTGGTATGGGCTTGCTGTATTGCAATTGTGTCCATTTGTCTATATGCCCATAGCTCAAAAACCCTACATCAATCAGTGTCATATTTTGATTAAAAGGTGGGATCTATCAGTGGCTTGCTACTTCTTTAAGATAATCATGATTCAGATCCGAATTGTGAATCTATGATTGTTTTACATATTTTTCAGCACGAACTCTAGCAAGGGTAGCACTTTTAGGGATCACTTTTTAAATTTATTTTTTGTTTCCGGACTTTTATGAATTGTGGCGTAGTGTGATGAGTACCTGTCTCAACACTGAAGTTAAGCAGCAATGGGCTACATTAGTACTTGGATGGGTGACTGCCTCCGTGAACTACTTGTGTCTTTCATGGGTTTGCAGCTCACACTAGTAGACCGAAACCCCTTTTGGCCTTGTTTTCTGCATTGCCAAAAAAAAAAAAAAAAATAAGGGATCTTAGGAAGAAATGGGTTCTATCATGATATTAACTGTACCAAAATAAGTGAGCAATTCATAACACACCGTGGTTTGTTTATTTGATTGCTGTATTACTGGTTTATGTTTAGCTGTTTTATTTTGAGGAAAAAATTGATTACCTTATAATATTGATCAATAATTTGCGGGGTATCACATTGTCAGTTGTTGCATTATTGCAATTGAAAGTCACTTCTTAAATAATATAAATTTAAAAGTATGCAGTTCTCCAAAAACATAAATGACTGTTGTTACTTTGTAAATATTCTCTTTGTTATAACTTCCACAATACAACATAGATTTTAACAAAGTTATCAATTTGGCATTACCAAAATGCAACTTTAATCAGCTCAGACTGTTTTGCATATTTTTGTTTACAGCTTGATGATTTTTATAATGTTGAGGCAGTGTATACTGAAACATGGACAAAAGAAACCGTTAGAGGTTCCAGCTAACATGTATGGATCCACTAAATCTAATATGGTCACTGTCAAGACAGCAGAAGAATTATCAGAAGTTTCTACAGAACAGGTTCCTGTGTCAGACTTAACTACTATGCAACTGAAATGCCAAATACAAATAGACTGCAATGCAAAACTCAAAGTCTTTTTGGTGACTCTCTGGAATGTCTTAAAATTCATAGCCATACTGGCATACTTTTACCTTTGTGGCAGGTACTAGTTGTATTTTATGTTTGGAAGATTTTTACAGTATTAAAATAAGATAGTTTACAGAATATTAACAAACAAAAAGCATAATCTGTTATCTGTTGTTTTGTTATGTAATATTAATCAAAATCAAATTAGCTTCATTTCCAAACTGGTGGAACGTGTAGTTGCTAAACAGCTGGTTGACCATATTCATCGACATAGCTTGGATAACCCATACCAGACTGCATATAAGTCAGGTCACTCAATGGAAACGGCTCTACTTTCCATCAAAAATGATATTCATTTGTCACTATCCCGGGGTGAAGCTACTGCCTTAGTACTTCTGGATCTCTCGGCCGCTTTCAACACTATTGATCATACCACTCTCCTCAGCTGCCTTCTGGATTGGTTTGGTGTTGGTGGTTCTGCTCTCAAATGATTCTCTTCCTATTTGACGGAACGTTTTCAATCTGTTAAAATTGGTTCTACCTTGTCTGATCTACAAAAATTGCTATTTGGCGTACCTCAATGTTCTGTTCTGGATCCTCTGCTATTCTCTCTTTACACATCTCCCCTTAGTACTCTGATTGGTAAACACAAAGGCGTAAAATTTAATTTCTATGCCGACGATTCACAACTTTATGTCCATCTGTCGCACATGAATGCCTCAGCTGCTTTTGATAAGTTGAACAGATGCCTTCAAGATGTTAAGAAATGGATGTCGGCTAGCAAACTTAAACTTAATCCAGATAAAACTGAGTTTATACTTTTTGGCTCCAAGAAACAGAGAGAAAAGGTTAAATGTATGTTTCCCAACTGACATCTTGGGTGACTCTGATTTTTCTTTCTCTAAACACATCCAGAATGTTTGTAAAAGTTGCTTTGTTCAACTGAGCGATTTTAGAAATATCAGGCAGTTCTTGACTCAAGATGCAGCCGTGTCGGTTGCCAATGCTTTTGTTAGTAGTCGGTTGGACTACTGTAACTCACTTTTCAGGAGTCTCTCTAAATTCAATCTTCACAGATTACAGTCTATCCAAAATAGTGCAGCTAGAATTGTTACAAATTCGAGTAAGTTTACTAGGATAACTCCCGTCCTTAGGAAACTCCATTGGCTCCCTGTTCAGTTTCGTTCATAATTCAAACTGGCTACCCTGGTGTACAAGTTTATTCACACTGGCTTCCCTAAATACTTTGCTCCATATCTTTCCACATACCACAATGCTTACAATACTAGATGCAGTCAGAATGTTGCAAATTTCCTTAATGTTCCAAAGTTTCAACCTAAAATTCACAAGTCCACTAAACAGTTTGGTTTCAGTTTGCTTGTGATGCTCCCACTGTTTGGAATTCACTCACTGAAGACATTCGTGCATCACCCACTATTGACTCTTTTAGAAAGAAACTCAAAACCTATCTCTACGCAAAGGCTTATCCTCCTTAGCTCATTTTCTCTTATGGCTTCTCTGTGGTGCCGACCTATTTCTGTCCCTGGATTTTGAATTTTCCATATTGCTATTGTCTTGTTGCGCCTTAGAGTCCACAACTCAGTGGAGATTAAGCGCTATAAAAGTGAAATTAGAATTAGAATCAAGAGTTTCATTTTCAGAATACTATTTTTTTGCAATGAGCCAGTTTGTTAAGGGTTTAATTACTATTTTACAAAGATGTATAGTAATACTGTTATTAATACTGCTATTTATACTTAAATAAGACATTATGTTTTCAAATGCAGAACTGATGCCTTTGAAACAGAGAACAAGCTCTTTCAATCAAAGCATTTCTACCTGCCTTTGTTAGTCTTGTTGGTCCTTGGAATTCTAAGCATCAGGAAAACCACAAATGTAAGCAAAGTATAACACATTAATGCTTCATTAACTTGTCATCTGCCAATAAACAATTTGTAGAATTCTTTCTATATTTTTCGCCAATGACCAAAACTAACTGTTCAATATTATGTGTAAGCTCAAAAGTGATGCATACTATAACACTATTATCCATAATGTGATGTGTACTTGGATATTAAAACCAGGAAATAAGTATTGTGATTTCCAACGTCACATGATGTGGATTATTATATTATTTACATATTTTGCAAATGTTTTAACAACTTGGTTAGCTACACATACTCTTAATCTATCACGGGAAAGGTATTATTGCAGAGCTTCAGCTTCATTAAATCAATATTTATGTCAAAAGTCTTGAGTAAAAATTGGATTTCTTGAATTGGCTAAGGTTGTTGTTTCCTTATTGTACAGGATAACATATTAAACAGACAACAGACAGATGAATGGAAAGGATGGATGCAACTGGTTATACTGGTGTATCATTATACAGGAGCCAGCAAGGTAAGGTTTCTTTTACTATTAATATTATTCTTTCTCCACATTATGTAAAAAGAAGTGCTGAACCAAGATCTCTTTGGCTTGAAAAAGGAATTTCTTGTCAATTTTTATATACTTTTATCGATGGAGGTCTATGTGTTATCTGTAGCAAAGGTATGAACTTTGAAAATTGTCTGAGTGGAATATATGTTTAAATTTAATCAGGCAGATAAAATTTCAAAATGTGCGTCAGGAGAGTTGTTACTTTATGATCCACCAATGCTTCAGTCACTATTAATTTGAACTACCAAAATTATAGTTTTCGTTTAGAACACTTGCTTAGAAAAAAATCCGCTGTGAACACACCTGTGGTAAGGGACACCTTACATACATATAAAAAATTTTTAACTTTTAATGCAACAAAAATGGGTACCTTTCCTTGATAAATACATCTTATTTGCAGGTTATAGATATTTGTGTATACAAAAACTTAAGACTTGGTTTATATATTGAAAGGGGCGCCGCCGAGTGAAACATTATTCTCTGACCTAAATTCTCTAGTATTGTTGTCAACTGCAGCATGCAATAGATAATAAACTACTTTAACCATAAAGGTAAAGTCATAGGAGACCGATTTTCTCTTCAATGAATACACAAAACATTTAATTTTCAAGGTTATTTAAATATCAATGCCAAGTAACCTAAAACAAAATGAGTCAGACTTGTTTTAAAATCAGTAGTAATTTGAGGAAAACATAGTTACCTATTATTCATCTATTTATATTTTTCTGCTTTCTTTTGATAGAATTTACAGATTTACATGTATATCAGAGTACTGGTTTCCTCATACCTGTTTATGTCTGGTTATGGTCATGTGATGTATGCACTAAAACACAGTAACAAAACTCTGGGTCAGGTCATTTGCAGAACCTGTGAGGTAAGTCTGTTCAGAAATATAGAGAATCTGAAGACCATGTTTTTTTTTAAACAAATCAAAAAGCAAATCAGTTTTAAAAAGTTAGATTCATACAAATTACTTATAGTTATATTACTTATCATTTCGAAGGCACACTTACTCATACTCAAAAGTATCTTCACAATAAACAATTTATTCAATATCATTGGTTACAAACAATTTATTCAATATCATTGGTTAAATACAGAGGCAAAAGAGTAAAACAGTAAAATAAATTTTCTGAAATGCTATGTACTCATTATTTATGTAGCTGTTGTTACACTACACATTTAATTTAAACTTGAACTTACAAAAAAATGTTTTTTTTTCTGTTGCATCTACAGTCTGGAATGACCTGCCTGATAACATATTTAATTCCACCTATATTGCCTTCTTCAGAACCAAGCTAAAAATTCACCTGTTTGCTAAAGCCTATCCATCTCTTATGTCTTCCGTGGTATCCCCCGGTTATTATAACAAACCAACTCTTACTGAACACTTGGGGCCCCAGCACCATAGTGCTGACACACTAGCCTGCCACCTCTAAGATTGGAGTTTGAATTCCTCAAATTGGAAGGCTGGTCGTTGCTGCCATTGGTCGATGGTATACGGTACAGAATCTTTGATCACCCATATGCACTGCTTCATTCCACTATTTACTTACTTTCTGGTACAGTACAAGGTGTAATGTAAATTTAACTTAAGGAACACTTTGTTTGCTTTGTTGCTCCTTAGATTGTATCACATGACGAAGATTTAGCATTATAAAAGTTCATATTAGATTAGATTAACTTAGGTACTGATGTATGCTATTATACTGTGATATTGTTTTATCTTTCTTTATCTTTAATATTATTTTTCCAGGTTCTGTTCAGAATGAATTTCCTCACAGTATCACTGTGTCTGATCATGAAGAAAAACTACCAGTTTTATTACTTTGTTCCACTGGTTTCATTCTGGTTTATCTGCATCATGCTTATTGCCTGGATCCCTATTTACTTGCGTTCATATCTGCGAAATAAAGAGTCAGGTAGGGCAAAAGTAATCAGTTCTACCATTGACCTGGTTCATAAGTAAAACTCTCAAACAAGTTGTCACTAAATGCCCTTACACAGTGATCCAATGCATTCTAGTTCTAAAAAAGCTCAAATGAGAAGTCAACTGACCATAATCATGAAAATATATTCTAGGTTGGTCCAGAAAAGTTTTGTCAATTACCACTTAATAGGAGCTGAAGTAATTGGGAGCATACATTTGTCTATTTGTATTTTCAAAGTAACCTAAAAAGTTACTTGCGGGGATTTTGATAAAACTTTCAGGATGTATTGACAATGGCACAATAACAAGTGATAAGATTTTGGCATTGCTCTAGATCACCCTCTGGATCCAGGAGTTTTTTACAAAAAATATTTTTACTATGGCACTCATTAGCAATATTAAAGATGTTTGTCCTTCACGTAGGTATGTCCCCCAAGAGTGCCAGATATATTTACATTATGAGTAGTCAGGTAAAATACAATCTGTACATTTATATATCTATGGGGCAAAGTATTATAACCGTGTTCTAAATACTTGTTTTCTGTAATCTGTTTTCAGAAAAAAATGGATAATAAAGCCAGCAAAGTAAATTTGATTAATTTTTGTCTTTCAGGTGATGTAATAACAGAGTCTTGGGCAATAGCTGGCCTAACTGTTACATGTTTCACATTAAATACTACATTATACAAAAATCAGGTATGCATATGTATGAGGATTGAATATTTAAGCGAGATCAAACCTATTGACCATTGATCAATGTTTGTTGCAAGTTATATCACCGACATCAATTTACATTACATTAGCAATATTTTTGTTAATTGTTAATAGTAAAAGTAGCACTGTTTACTTTTGTGCTAAATGTTTCGCAATCATTAACCAGATAGAGGGAGAGACATTTTTATTTACTGACATAATGTTACACAGTAGCAAAATGCAAGGAAATGAAACACACTTTCTAATATAGCCATACAGTCCTACAATTCTAATTCTAATTGGACTTGATAGTGCTTAATTTCCATCAAAAGACACAACTCTAAGGTGCACAAACAAAAGACAAAAATTAAAAAATTCATAGTCCAGACGCATAAGGTGGTGGTGGGGGTGGGGGGGGTGGGGGGGGGGGGGGGACTGGGGGTCAGCACCACAGAGACAATCAAAAGAAGGTCAGTTTAATTCATGCAACACATTTGAATTCATGAAACAGACATAAAATGTGTGTATGAAAAGAGGGACTTATTTAAAATGGAACAAGACTAGATCCATTTTGATTAGCCTCTAATTTCACGAGAACTCTAAATATGTAAATTGCATCATTATTGAAAATTAGCTGAAGCATTCTTGTAGATACATGTAAATCAGTGTCTGTAAAACTCCAATATCTTACACACTGTGTGATATTATACTGTTTATATTCTATAGGAGATATTCCATATGCTGTTCTCTTTACCAGTGGTCAAACCTCTCTTTGAAAGGGAAAACGGGACAACAACAGAGTGGTTCTTCCGCTGGTCCATAGACAGATATGTAAAAACATTAGAATTTTTGTTGCAATGTATCTATAATCTCAATCAGTGAAACAAGTATATGAAATTTTACTTGTATTAATTTATATTGTCTTTTTAAATAGCACTTGACTGTCACTCTGACATGTTGGGCCTTATTCAAGAACAATACTTAGACCATTCTTAAGTTGGATTTCAAGTAACATATTATAATTGTGTATTACTGAACATTCTTTTAAAGTGATCTTAGAATGTAAACAAGAAACAACATCTTCATATTAGAGTTCCATGGTGGCGCTTTGCAAACACATTCACACCCCCAGCTTTGAGTTTGGTGGTTCAAACCCTGGACCTTATGCAGGAAAGTTTGTGTTGCTTACCAATGGTTGGCAGTTTACAGTACAGAATCTTGACCAACTGTATGTACTGGTTTCCTCTGCCCACAAAACTACCTGTTGTGATATGACCTGTACAGTGTTAAAAGTGACGTAAAACCCCAAGTAAAAAGCCTACAACGTTTGTAGGTAATTAGGTTTCCTCCCACCAAACCAATTCAAAACTGTAAGTTATACTCAGACAAAAAACTTTTAAAACTTAAAACAGTGTTCATTTTAAAAGGAGCCCTGTGTTTTATTGTGGCAATACCTTTTGACTCTGATGACAGTTGAAGGATTCTTTGAATAAAAATATTTTGTATTAACTTGTATCATGAATCACAGTGTCCAATCTGAATAATAAAAATGACGTTCATTTGCGGCATTAAAATGGACATATTTACTGCTCCACGCCACAAGTTGGCACATAATTTAAGGCTGCACAAAACGGGATACAGAAAAGCTCCGTTGTCATTGACTCAATGGACACAAATAATTGATATTTGGAATTCTAAGTGCAACTCCCAAATTTGTAGGTGGGAAATTACAAAATACCCCTAGAAAGGTTAATTTCTTTGAATTTGTTGAAACATCACATCTTGTACTTTTGTATCTATTATATTGTAACAGTAGATGGAAGGGTGGAGGAATACATACACATAGTTAAGGGTTCTGTTCTGTAAACCACTGACCAATGACAAGCAATACTAAGCCTCTCACTCGAGGTAGAGCTGGGATTCAAACTCTAATTTTAGAAGTAGGATGAGAGAGTGTTAATGCATCTTCACTATGGACTAATAGTACAATAATGCGAGTTTGTAGGGCATTAAAGATTTTTACAGGCACGCCATAAATCATTACAGCCTGAAGGCCGTTACGCTTGAAACGGCCCGAGGGCAGTAATGATTCATAATGTGTCTGTGAAAACCTATAATGACCATGCCAAATAAGATTATTACTATTATTATTATTATATCTGCATTATATCTGCATAGGTTTGCTGTACAAGAAATGAGTCATTGAATTTATTTTCTACAATTTATTTTAAATGACCTTAAGAATTGTACAAACATCAGTATAGAGCTTTTTCTATGGCATAAAAACTGTAACAAGTCATTTTATTGTAGAGTTCCTTCTATGGCATTCTTGCTGCGACAGGACTGGTAATCTTCAAGCAATATAACTGGGAGGCAATTTTCAAGGAACAATGTTGCTTTGCAACAAGATTTCTTATTGCACTGCTCTCTACTGTCGGATTACTGGTAAGTCCTGTGTAATATGCAAATGAACTTTCCGACATAGCCTGTCAATAGTTAAAATAATGTTAAGCTAGCATTCAGATGGTCACAACACAACTTACAGATAGATAATTCAGATAGATACTGTTGAAGTGACACCCAAATGTCCAATGTCCTAAATGATTTAGTAAAGAGTAAATATTTTGTATACTTCTACTCGAATTTTTAAAAAAGATCCAGTGTATAAATATTTTATTAATGCTTGCTATTGAGCACTCTGAACTTCATTCAGTGCAAAAATTGATGGGTCATACTTCATCATCTTTCATGATACAATTTTATCGGTCAGCTTCAGAAATCTGTTTTTCAATCCTTTAAGTGAATCAACTTATGTCTTTACCATTATAAAGTAAAATATTATTAATGCTGATTAAAACCAAGGGTGTCGGTGAAAAGTTTTGGATTCTGATTCCTAGGCAGAGCTTCTTTTCCATTTGGGTAATGATAGTTTAATATTTTTTCCATTCAAGAATGTATTTCCAAATAGTGGGAGATACATATTATTTATGTGTGAGAGTGACCCATGCTTGTGGTTTCCAACTTGTATTTATTTACTTCTCACACCTGGTACCTTACATGTTTTGATGGATAGCTGGACGAGCACAGGAAACCAGTAAATATAGTTGGTCAAGGTTCTGTACTGTAAACTGCCGACCAACGGCAAGCAACTACCAGCTTTGCCACTTTAGGTCAGGCCGAGGTGTGAACTCTTATCCCAAAAGTTGGGTGGCCAGTGTGTTAACACTGCTCCACTGTGGCCCCTAAATTTAGCTAGTGAAACATTAAATAGTGGCAAATAACAGTAAACATTTCTTTAAACATATATGTAAATATGTCACTCATGAATCTGAACAATGTAACACTTGTGCTACAAACTTGTATGAAATTGCCATCTTAATTGGTGATATACTGGGGACAGCATTTCTGTTATATTTGTTTATATTTTATGTTTGTGGGATATTTATGTTTTAAAATTGTCTTGTACTGCAGGTATACTTAGCTGTGGGAGACATTTGCTCATCAAAACCTGAATGCAACTCATTTCATGCTCTTTCATGTGTTTTACCTGTGAGTTAATAATTAATACCTAGAATACCTGGAGTGTAAATATTTTTAGGTTTTACTTCATTCTAATTTGGCACAATAAGTTATTTTAATTTTTTTGGTTGAAATTTTTTCACACTCGTTTATGTGTTTACATCCAAGTTGATAATTATTAATTTCCTTTATCTTGAGCACAATTATAAACATTTAATTTTATTACAAGTTTCTATAACAGTAAATTTTATAATCTCGTCCTTGTTTAATAGGCCAATAAATTCATTACTTACTGTAATAAATTAGTAAAAAAGTGTTATTTCATTACCAATTGCATGTTTGTAGCTGTTGTAGATACAACATCTTTTCAGATTGTTTCCTATGTGATACTGAGAAACATATGTCAGTTGTTCAGATCCTATCATTTCCTTTTCTTCACATGGGTTGGCAGGTTTTCTCTTGAAGTAAGTTATAATTCCTTTGTAACCCCACTGTTTGTAATGGTAATATATGAAATAATGTGAAATGAAAGATTGCAGGAAAAAACGTTATAATTCCTTGATTTTTATTTTTTTCTTCATTTAATTCCTATGATTAATCTCCGTTGGTTATAATATTTGATACTTGACTCGTGTAATGATGTAAAAATGAACCAGAAAACACTCAATATCCAAAGCAAAACCAGTAAACAGATATATACAGAATATACACATTGATAAATGATGAAATGGTAGACAACTCAGTATATTCTTAATTCAGAAATGCGATGACAAAATAACATCAGTAACCAAGTTGAGAAACAAATAATGGCATCAGAATTCTGCTTATTTTACTGTTTCTGTCACACTTATCATTACTGATTTTAATATTATGCAGTTTGATTTTATTTTTTTCAGCTATTCGTCAGTCAGTACCACATCTGGCTTGCTGCTGACACTACCAGATTGCTCGTGGTGATACCTGGATACCCTCAGACCAATCTCACAGTCATAACAGTGATATTTGCGTGTTTGGCTCATGAAATTAACAGCATCACTTCAACACTTACCCAGTTCATCTTTCATGGATAGTCTACATAAAATATAAACAAAACATGACAATAGATAATATATTTACACTACATTATTATACAAAAACTGTGTTTTGTGAAGCTCCCTACAGGTGGCAATATTGATAAATGTGTGTCTGCCTCTTCTTTTGCCTGTTCTAAAATAAGCTGAAATGTCATCTCTTTAATAAAGCTTTCAACCATGGCGTCTCAATTGAATTGTTCTGGTTATTTCTATGCATTAACATTCATGAATTAGATTCTGGTGTTGGACCTTGTAGTCTACCTTGGGCAGAGATTCATTGCTATAAAAGTATAAAATTGAATGCAATAGAAATACACCCTGAGAATCAAATCTGATCCAATACGATAAACTGAAATGCTGAAAAATTAGATCAAACTTGGACCAAAACTACGAAGAAAACATAGAAAGCTATGACCATTTAACTACACTGTTCTTTGTAATATGCTGACAATACCTCCCACTCTGATACAAGTTTAGAGATTGTTTGTTTTTGTCAAAATAAAAATTGCTATATACATCACAGTGGTTTGCTTTTGATGTGGATAAACAATGCATGTTATACAAGTTCAAACAATGTAATTAGATGGTATTGCATCATATTGAATATCTTTGAATAACATTTTCTGTGTACTTCTGATATCCTTCACAAGTATAAATGAGATCAATGGTAGGAAAATTATGTATTTGATAAAATGATAAAAAAATGATAAAAAAAGTTACATTTGTTGTTTGATTGTGATATTGTGGCCTAATGGTTATGACATCTGGCAAAAGTCATCTATTACATCAATGCTAGCATTCTGCATCACTCTTAATAACTAAAGGCTGTTTCATACTGCCTTGGGGATAAAAACTTAAACAGAAATGTAACCAGTTTTTGTACCTTAATTATGTCATTACACAGTGCACAATACACTATGATTTGTTTGTCTGATGGATACTATGTTTTTGTTGCATTAAAATTTGTGTGGACATGCCTGAGAAATCTCAAATTCAATATTTCACTTTTAATATTCACTGGTGCCTCAAAATATGGATGGATGTCTTAGCAGATTTCTTACTCACTTTTGGTACATATCCACGTATTTTATTATTATCAGAGATAAATGGATAATTCATACAAAATATCCTTTACAAACAATAGTGCCATAAACTTAGATGTCAAGATTTTGTCTTCGCTTGGGTAATTTTCCTGTTTAATATTTGTAGCTGTTATAAAGATTAAAAATCTGATATTGCCTCCTTAATTTTCTCACACCGTGACATTCTTGTATGGAAGAAATGAATAGCTTCCTTTAAGATATAAAAAGACAAAACATAAATCATTGTATTTGTCAATAGTTTCCTAACTCTTTAACCCCAGACCTTTATCACATTGACTTCTAATCAATATTATTAACATTGTTATTTATAGTACACAGTGAAAATAACACAGAAATCATGTGCTAACCGGATTTTCAAAGCATGTCTACTGACAAATTTAAATTTGAAATCAAATGGAAAGGTATGTTTTATTTGGGATTAATGGAAAATGGGACGAATCTGCCTTTGACACAGCAGATCCAAGGGACCGGGGGTTATAAGTTTGAGATGTTCTTTTCAATGATGAAAAGTGACAAAAGGTCTTAGACCACTTAAGCAATAGCTTAACCAAATTCATGGAAAATATACATCTGCACCTGTAAAATGCCTAGTGACATCAAAATGGCCTATAGTAAGTAAGTAAGTAAGAAACACTTATATAGCGTCAAAATTGATGTAGAAATCCTCTAAGGTGCTAATGTTCAAAAAGGGATAGTCCAGTTCCAGAAAGAGGTCTGTTTTAATATTAGCATCTGAAAGGGGAGATAGGCCAGGGTGGAGGATAAGCTAATCTGAAAAGTTATGTTTTCAACTGTTTTCTGAAACCAGAAATGCTTTCTATGGTTCTAATGGCTTGAGGAACACAATTTGACAGTCTGAAAAAGCCACAAAATGCGACACAAAATATATATATATATATGAGTCGAATACAACTGCGTTGGATATTTGTGCACACTAATCACGGTTTGTTATTTTACACAGCTTTGAGAAAACAAACTTGATATAGGGGAGATCAAAATTATGGAAATCTATTTGGTAAACCACACACACTGTCTTTGAAGTAGACACATAACTTTGTAACATATGTATTGACCTGTGGTTCTGCACAATGAACTCCAAAAAGGGGAAAAACCACTGTAAACATCTAACTCATCCACACTGATTTTTATACATATACAGAAAGTCACGAAATTATGGAATAACCTCTAATAACATGATCTGGTTTTAGGACGAAAGGCATCCAACAGACAACCTTGGGCTTGTAATTTCAGTTGTTGATTAGCATCAGCCTCTGAAACACAAATCATAGCATCTGTAGTAAAGATGTTAGAGTTGTGAGTCCAACTCCAATTTGTTGATGGTGGTGTCAACCACACAAGATTTCTAACTAACATGCAATTCATTTATATCAGCAAACGAATCAGTCCATCTGGACAGTAAGTCTGCAGTACAATTGTTCTTACATCTAACATAAGTATAGTTTAAATCAATGTCTGCAGTTGCAGCCAAATACCATACGCTCCTGGCACATGCAGCTAAAAACAAATCACAGGTTCGACCAGATTTCAAAACCAAGACAACATCTTGATTCTCACACCTAATAAGAACCTTCCTGTTTTCAATTCCTGTCGCTAAATGTACAATAGACATTTGTTTGTACCCAGAGGGCATGGGAAGGTTATATACAAAATTTTCCCCCAACATCCTCCCAAACCAGTCAAACTGGCATCAAGCTGCAACGTCACTTGTATTGGCTTATGATCAAACAGCAATACACCATTGTATATGTCCAAACATTTTTTGAACCATAGAAGATCAGGTTAGACAGCGTCATTCAAAACAATTCTGTGTGGATTCTGGGCCTGAGGTGGTATGTCTAGCATCCTATTAAAAACACCGGACATTTATGAATATATAACAACAAACCAAGGAGAGACTGCAATTGGCGTTTAGTGTTATAACTTTCTGTGGACCATTCCTGAACCACGGCCTTGACTTGACATAATTTATCATCAGAAATGGCAACTGTGCCTTTGACAGTATCTATAAGAATACCTACGCAAACAGCCTGCGTCACAGAAGTAACTTTTTTGCACTAAGAGTCAAACCAAGACATGACATGATGTCACACAATGTATCGAAAGAACAATTTGCATAGGATGGAGCACCAAAACCCAAAAAGGACATCTACATAATTTATAACATCAAAATCATTTCAATGCATGATGTAACATACAGCTTTGGATGCATACTAAAAAAAACTGACTGCCATGTCTGAAGCTGAATGGCAATGCTCAGGTCTACTTTGTAAATATGGGCTCTTTTGCCAATGCAATTAGTTTGGAAGTTAGATCATTTATTGTCATTAACATAAGTTTCAACAGCTTTGTTCTCAATTTTTTCTTCCAAGTATTTTTCGTCATCAGTGGGAAAATGCAAAGCCGCATTATGATTGTCAAGACTAGGTTGTAGCTGGCAAGCTCTGTTGAAACCACCAGGAAAGCCGAGCTCGAGAAATTGAAGTAATTGTTGGTCCCAATGATCATCCAGAAGATGTTTCCATTCATCCATATTCAGTTATTTGTGGACTGGAATGCGGGCACTCATATAATTGAGGGTTGTTTGATTTTTGGTGCAATCCATTCAATGAATAGTTGTCATTTTCATGCATTGAACACATATAATACATTAATGGGGTCACTAAGTGGAAAAAACCCAAAGCTACCTCCTCCTATTTGTTATTGAAATAACTCATATGAACTACCATAAACCACACAATTATCGTCTTTATTGCCATTGTGGTATAAGACTCAATAAAAAAACTCGTTGTCACCACTGCTATTTCTCAATATCATCTGTACCCTGATCTTTGTCTGTGTGTTTGTTTATTTAGTTATTTGTGGTTTTACGTCACTTTCAACACTGTACAGGCCGTATCACAACAGGTAGTTGGAAGGGCAGAAGAAACCAGTACATGCAGTTCGTTAGGGTTCTGTACTGTAAACTGCCGACCAACGGCAAGCAACTACCAGCTTTCCCACTTGAGGCTGTGCCGGGAATCAAACCCCGGCCTTAGAGGTGGGAGGCGAGAGTATTACCACTCTGCCACCGTGGCCTCCTGTCTGAGTGTTTGGGTATGATTATAAAGGGCATTACATAAAACCTGTCATTGTGTCATTGACCCTGACCTGATGACAACTACAGGTTAAAGCACTTGACGTGTCAATCCTAGAGCCCTGATCATTACTTGAATCATTCTAGACCTCTGTTAACTTTGTGTGTTAACCATCCTGAGCAGCCCCAGTAGTTTCTTTTGTCAATCCAATATTCACAACCTGTGCAAAAGACCTTGGCTTGTACCCCTGGTTTTTTACCAGTTTAGAACCGATTCACAGCCGGTTCTGTACCTGTAAACCTGTCAAATTACAGGTTTGGGGGTTTGCCAAAAATAATAAGAGCCTCTAATAATCTTCCCACCCTCGAATATTAAAATCAATATTTCACAGGTGATCATTAAAGTCATTTTTGGCAAACCCCCAAACCTGTAATTTGACAGGTTTACAGGTACAGAACCGGCTGTGAACCGGTTCTAAACTGGTACAAACCAGGGGTACAAGCCAAAACCCCTAATGTACTTCAGGGAGTCCTGACTAGAATAAATCATAGCCTCTGATGAGACTGCTGCATTAATAATAGACAGTCGAAATACAATTGACATATAGCCAATTATATCAGGCAGAATACTTTATTTGCCCAGTTTGCAGTAACAGGAAGTTTTTATTCTGGTATTCTTACTATGAGTGCCCCTTCTACTACTGTTAGCCAAACTGATTTCCTGGATGCCATGTCTCGGATTAATGTCACTTCTGAACCTACAATTGGCTGTGACACACCCATCCCCATAGCTAAAATCTCAGATGAGACACTGAACACCCTCAATGCTGTCAGCTCCAGACTAGAGGCCACCACCTCTAGACCTGCTAACCCTGATTACCTGTTCTAAATGCCAAAAACATTATGTTGGAGAAACCTCTAGGGCACTTAGAAAGAGAATGTATGAACATAAATCATCAGCTCAAAAAGATGGACAAATAACACCAGTCTCACGTCACTTCAAAAGTGATGGGCACAACCACAAACATATGCAGTTCACTGTGCTTGAGTGGTGCACACCAAAGTTTGAATCATCAAACACTTCCAGACGAAGGCGTACTGAGTTGTCTTAGATATTCAGACTGCACTCCCTGGCACCCATTGGCATCAACCAATTTGTGTGATTATGGATGGCTATTATCCGGATTACACTGGCACTCAGTAATCCACGCCCACTTTTTCTTCTATAAAAAATGTTACCCGTATCTACTTTCCCAGTAAATTGCTCAAAAGCATGTTGGATAATAAATATAAATGCATATTTTGTCTCATAAAAGCCTTACATGTTCAATCACATTTTCACACGAGATATAAGCCAGGTACAAACATCTGGTTCTAATGACTAGAGTCACTGCTGAATTATGCTTTTTTAATTTCATTTAAATATCAGTGGTTGAATATACATTTTAATTACCTTGCCTGTCATAGTTTGAAAGCGATATTGCATACACTGAAAACTTAAACCTTTGTAGTAACTGAGATTGAATGTGTATCTTGTCAACAAAAGTGTAGATTTGCACTTATTAATGTTCATATTTTAATTGTATGCATTCAGTTCTAATTCTAATTCTAATAGTACTTTTATAGCGCTTAATCTCTATCTAATGATAGACTCTAAGACGCAGAAAGCCAAAATCAGAGATCGTAATCGTTAAATCAGGGACATTGCAGGGGTCGACACCACGGAGAGACAAAATGAAAAACTAGGGATAATCTAGGGTGGGTAAGCTTTTTCAAAGAGGTAAGTTTTCAACTTTTTTCTGAATGAGGAGAGAGATTTAGCTGAGTGTACATCATCAGGAAGATCATTCCAAATCCTTGGGGCATCGTATGCAAAGCTAAGGCCAAAATGCTTTTTAGACTTATATATTGAAGCACAATGAGGGACCTCAAGCAGCACACCATCAGATTGACTTCTGCGTGTTCTATACACACTATGCCTGGGTTTAAGGAAAGGTTCAAAGTATTTTGGATGGCCACTATGTAGAAACTTGTACACCAACAGGGCTGTCTTGAAGACAGAGCGATGCAAGACAGGCAGCCAATGAAGACTCTTTCTTACAGGAGTGATATGTGAGTATTTGGTGGTATTAGCCACAATTCTTGCAAGACTGTTCTGAACACATTGGAGCCTCCGAATGTCTAGAGCAGAGAGACCTCTGAACAAGGAATTACAGTAGTCAAGACGACTTCCCACCAAGGCATTTGCAGCTAAAAGAGCAGCTTCACGTGTAAGATATCCTCGGAGTCTAATGCCAGTGATATGAATAAATAATTGCATATATATGTATTAGATTTCCTTGTATCATGTTATCTTCTCACCTGAGTTTGTATGTTTGTTTATTGGTAGGGTTTCGCAAAATCTACTTCAAAATTATAATGAATTGACTGGTGCAAAAACCGCTTTGACAAAACCCAAGTTCCAGTTTTTGTTAGAGCCATGATAAATGTAGTGAAGTACTGAGAAAAATTGTAGGGGTTACAAAACTTTGGTATAAAAGTAACATTGGCTCTTAAAGAATATTCCTCCTCCCACCTCTGTGATCAGAGTTCAAAGCCCCGACTGACCGCTAGTGGAAAATGTGGTAGTTGCTTACCAATGGTCGGCAGTTTACAGCTCAGAACTTCATGTTAAGCGACGTTAAAACCCATATAAATAAATAATTAAATAGAGAATGTTCCACTGTCATCCTTAATGTCTATGCTTGTTCCTGTTTTTAATGCAACTCATTCCTCTCACACTCTTCTGTCAGTGAATAAATTCCCGGCTTATGAATTGCAAATTAAACTAAACTAGGGGACAGTTTTATGAGGCTTTCCCTTTGGCATTCCCCAGGGTCCTGTTCTGGATCGCCTCCTTTTACACTCTACACCAGTCCAGTACCCACAGTCAGGTAGTTCCAATGTCATACACCATCTATTTGCTGATGAGACCCAGATATATTTAGGGATAGACAGTAGATCAGTGTCTAACTTCTGTTTAGGAGTAGATGGATGGTGTGATATCAAAGCTGAACTCAGATGAAACTGAATCCGTCGTCTTTGGATACTATCAGACAAGGAAGTAACACATACCAGAATTTTCTTTGTCATTGCCTGAAATCTGTATTTCTCTGACACAGGAAGTAAAAATCTAGGTCTCATCTTTGAATCAGGAAACTCATCTGACAATTCTATAGGCATGGTTTGCTGTACCTGTTACTTTCATCTAAGGCATTTGTGATGCATTTGTAATTGTCGATACTGCAGTTTTAGTGGCAAACATTGTGGTCAGCAGTCTACTAGACTACTGTAATTCCCTACAACAAAGCCAGTGTTGATCAACCTCAGGGAGTTTAAAATGCTTTCTGCTGACCACTTTACAGTCTTGATAGAATGAGTCTAGAAAATCTTCACCAGATTGTATCAATATATCATTTTAAAATGTGTATCAGTGCATCAGGCGATAGGCGTGGTTTGGGTTAGGACTGCACTAGTTGAACATAACAGGCTTTCACAAATTGTCAGATCCAGACAGACCATCTCCAGTTTAACATGCTAACTAAACACTTATCTGTTCAGATTGGCATACTCAACACTATTGTCATCCCTCCCTGGCAGGTGCTTACTGGCTCATGACCTCTGCCTGGTTCTGGGTTGTCCTTGTTCTGGGTTGTCCTTGTTGCAGTTCATTATAATTATTATTGTAATTATTAATATTATTATTAGTATTATGAGAGAAAAACGCAAGTATTTTTTCTTCTCATTTGAGAGTGATATATTTCTTTGATAACTGTTTTATTTTGTTATATTTTTCATATTTCATTTTACTTTTCCTATTTAAATAAAGCCCAATATGAATTTTAAGATTATATTCAGTTCACAAGGCACACAGTTCAATGTCACAAGGATAATTTTACATTTATTGTCTTATATTTTGCATGAGTAATAATCAAAATAAGTCCACATTTATTTAATTGTGCTAAAAATCATCCAAAATTTGGGTCAAAAAATATAAGAGGAAGAGATGCTGGTCTTAAGAACCCAGCATTAATCTCAGTTACTACGTGTTGAGATTAAGAAGTAGATGTTGTCTTCATGTGTTATATGCATAGCTTTGTATTACATAACTTGTTAATGTAATTTGTAATAATCTATCTGAAGAGAAACTACATATTTGTCTCAATAACTGACACTACACCTTCCGGTAAGGGCAAATACCACATCCTTCCACAGGATTATATCATCAATTTAACATATTGGGTTATATTAGCATGTGTACCACAGTTACAACAGGTCATATTGATTCTTCACAGTTCCTATCTGTCACTGATAATCATGAAACTCAAAACCATGCTGTAAATTTGACTACCTGGTAATTGTTAATTACCTTTAATTGTCCTAGACTTTATATACTGAACATTATGTACAAAAAATAGCTATTTATTCAAAAATTAAAACAAACAAATTTATCATACATTTGTTATCGCTGGATATCAAATTTATGTTGGTTGGTTAACTGTGTTGTATTTTATCAGAATTCTGACATAGATGAGTGATAAGAATTTTAAAAATTTTTATACTTTGTTACAAAAAGAAAAAAAAAAACAGATGACTAATTATTAAGAGAATAAAACTCAAACCATGATATTTTAATTATTACTGGTGTTGTCATTAATAGGAGCCAGCAACTGAAGGTAAATTAATTTCCATGTTCTTTAATCAAAATTGATCTAACTTTAATAGTCTTTAATTTGTAATTGTGATTGTAAGCTATTGAATCATTGTTTATAGTTCATACCCAAATTATATCTCCTCCATGCATCATTAACTAGATCCGGAAAAGCGAAAGACAAATTAAGAAGGAAAACATCTATCAGAACAATTAGGATTACAGCTTTTTAAACTTTTGGGTGAAAGTGATTACTTGATTAGTAAATCTCTGGGAAGGTTATGCTTTTTGGGGTATGTTTGTTTATCTGTCTGTTTATATATTTGTCTGTGTTTGCAATAACTCCAAAAGTAAATGAATTGACCTTTCTAATGTTTTATGTTTTATAGGGACTGACCAAAGTAAGAAGTGATTAATTTTGATCTGGATCATATTTTGCATACTGAAATTCAAAAATTTTAAAAGTCCTATTTTCAATACACTTTTAATGGCTTTAGTTTTCTAGTTGACATACCTCTATAAGTTATAAGCAGATCTTTATTATTATTTTTTATAATGGTAGGGCCTGGCCAGTGAAAGAAGTAATTACATTTTAGGAAAAATCAGGAGCATAATCTAGATATAAAAAAAGAACCAGAAACATCCCTCCTGTGGAGGTAGGCACTCCACAAGTCCTTCTTAGTTTTAGATGCTATATCCTAATGCTTCGGTACTTTTGAGAACCAGTCAATATTTAACTGAGACAACTGACCAGTTGAGGGGCAAAATGACAAATGTTGTGATTTGTCTCCAGATGTTGATGGAAAAGGAGAAGGAAACTAACAATCTGACAAACTACTAATTGTACAGTAACTGAAGGACTTCTATAACTAACCTTCCCTTGGAAAAAATTAGATATTTAACATATTTCATAGCAGCCAAAAGAAAGTTGCAACAGCTTTTAGATTAGTTGTAACATCATTCAGATTCCTTGTAACTGCCTTGTGACCATAATAAAGTTGGATGTTTGAATATGTTCAAAAAGCTCAGTTGTAAAACCAATAAGATTGTGTTAATATATGCATTATCCGAGTTTTCAGAGGGTGAACACATGTAACTCTGGAAAAGTGTACCCCAAAAAAGAATTTGATACCTGGCTTAACTCTTTGCATACAGTGCAATAGAGCTTTCCTTTTAGATTAATGCTAAATGTAGCTAAGGACAAGTTAAATCAAAATCATGAGGAAATCAAAATCAAAAGTGCATCTAAAATTGTATTGATAACACATAAATTTCTAAAGTATGGTGCACCTTGACACCTCAGTGGTAAAATCTGCCTGTACACTTCGTTGAGAAACAAGACAAAACACTCGCAGAAAATAAATCTACTTCAAGGCTACGTGCCTTCTAAATGGCTTGTTACTGCAATGATAAACAACACATTAAAAATTCTCTGGGATCCAGACAGTAACACCGATTACCACCTAAATTAATTCATCTGTTCCTTGTGATGTTTTCAACATTTCCTTGACAATTTCAACAAAACCTGTCTACAGTATTGTTTGAGTTAATTTTTATTATGAGAAAATGCTAGGAAGGAAAATTTGTGATGTAAAGCTGAATCTTGAAAATGTTGCCTAAAAATGTTACTGAGGGGCTAGTTCGTACACGATGAAGATAGTTTGAATAACTCTGCTGGAAACATTACAAAAATAGTTGTATGGTTTGCATGCTGAATCCAAAAAATGTCTTAATTCACCAACGTTGACTATTTTGTACATCAGTGGTATAAAAGTGAATTACTACCAAAAATACATAACAGCCATGTTAAACATCTATATGTCTTTTTCATTCATGAACATATGTAGTAATAAATTTTATGTCAAGTCAGTTGCTCAATGTATCTGATGTTTTTCAACATGTCAACGATACAGAATTAAATGATGAATGCTTATTCAAGTCCATACATTATCACACATACTGGGCAGCCTTATTATCCACAATGTCCTCGTACATAATGTTTACGTCAAAGCCAGAGTTGAGGTTTTACCGCCCGTTCAATGGTCAGGGTCATATTGGGACAGGTTTCAGCATTGTTCGTTGTGGGACTGGAACCCACAGAGGAGAAAGGCTGTGTTTAGATGCCAAACTTGCTAACCACTAGGCCACCGTTGACCTCAATATTTAAAAAAAATTAAAAATTAAAATAAATTAAAATAACCACAAAAGTGCCATGACTACAAGTCATCAGACATGGCACTGATAGATAAAATTAGCTGGTGACTTCTAGTCCGCAAATGTGGTCTTCAAGGGACTTATAATTTTCTTAAGTATACAAAGATGATTTATCAAAGGGTGTGAATATAAGCTAAGATAATAAGACATTTACAGTATTTAATATCAGGATCAGCAAATTCTCTAAGGTGTAAAAACAAAATCATCATTTTCTTAAACCATACAAACATTGAGCAAACATAGTTATGCATCCAATAACTCAGATAGAATTTTAATGTTTCAAATGAAAATTATAAACAGATATTTATTTCAATGGAAAGTGGAAAATGCCATGTATGGACTTTTAAATTTTCATGTATTATTATATAGATAATGGCCAAGTGGCGCTCCATTATGTAAACTTAATGGCCTGAAGCCCTGAAAGGGCCGAAGGGTCATTAAGTTTACATAATGGAAGCGCAACGAGGCAATTATCTATTATAAAACCCAATAAATTAAAAGAATTTATTAATTCAACACCTTGTACAAAATGATCAACCTAGACAAGCTTTTCAATGTTTCCTTTGGTGTGCATACCATATGGGGCTATCACTAAATTAGTTCTATGGTTGTTTTTGTTATCCCAATACACAATCAACATTGTTTCACCATATGTACCACTGGTTTTCCTTTATGGGAAAATATAACTTTGGGAAAAGCTTGAAAAGTTTTAATATAATCTTACTGCCACAAAATTTAACCATGGATAATGATAATCGATAAAATATGGATCTGTGACTTACAAAAAGTACTTTCCAGAAAAAAATTAGACTGCTTATTTAACAATGCTGTGGATAATTTGTTTTGGTGAGTGTTTCATGTTACTTAATTAATCTGTGCTTATTTTAAGACAGTGAGCTATTACTTTTGTGTTTCAGGCACTGAAAGTATTAGAAACTGGAGAATTATTTACATGTTTTAGTTTGTGTTGAAGTTTTCAGGTTTCTCAAGATTTTTATTTTGTGTGCTTCTTTGTCTCTTAATTTGGAATCAAGGAAAAAGCCTCCTGGAAAGATTGTCTCCTGGAAAAAATCCTTATAGAAAGAATGCCTACTCCACATGTTGTATTTCGGTAATACCTACTATGAAAATTAATCAAACAGTGTGTCATTTTAGAAGTATATAACAAACTGTAATAAGATAAATTAAAATATTTATTTTGAACTTAAAAAACATTGAAAATTTAAATCAAATTTAAACCCAGCAGTAATGCATTTCAGAACTGCATTTTTGCACTATGTTTCTTTTCTCATTCTACTTCAGTAAATTTTGAGCCACTAAAAACACTCCTTTTAATATAGTATGTTGGGTTAAATTTTCACAGTGAGTTTGTTTGACAGTTAGCTGCTCCTTTGATTAACTTCACAGAAGATTGTTGTTAAGCCAGATTGTAAAGAAATGCAAAGAATTAAAAAATATTCAACTTTACAAATTAAATTGCCTATTTTGTATTTGTCAGGAGGTATTTTGTCAAGGTAGCATTTTTCCATGAGGTATTTTTCTATGATCACTGAATGTCATTTAGAATTGAAAAGACTTTGTAAATGTACACACTGACCTAATTAATATGAAAGATGTTGTGAAAGCATTTCAATATTGAATGAATTGTGCTGAGGATGACTGGCAAATACTAAGTACCCTTTTGTTCTTGGTAGACTGGCCATTGAAATGAACCACAATCCACTGTGAGAAAATAATGTAGTGTTACATCTCCATTATGCAAAAATAATGGAGAGTTGAGACAATGGAAGGGTCGCCCGTCTGGGTTTTGTTAAAAGAAGACTACACAATCTACGACCTATTGATTCAACTTTTATTGTATTGGCTACTGCCATGAGTAAATTTAAAGCTGTGCACTAACTTGGGCAAGTTAAGGAAGTGGGGATATTTCAGATGACCAACAAAAAGGAAATTTTGTTAGTTTTACACACATAGTTACTTCACAGTACCTGTCTTTCCCTTCTGAGGTTTTCTTACTACAGAAAACCAATGATCCGGTAGTGATGATCCTGCTATGTTTTACGTCTTCTGATTTATGTATTAGGATTTGGATGGTGTGCCTTAGAATCCATGAATTCTGAGATAAAGCAATGGATACCTGATACCTGTCAAGATTGTACACAGTTTTGTAAGTATTAATTATTTTATTACTTTTGAGAGAAACAATACCTTTTTGCAGTAATTCTAACATAAGTCATATCCAAGATCCAAACAGAGTTATCACAGAATTATGGGTAGTCTTTTAACAAGAAAATCACTATGCCAAAGATCACTTATCAGGTGTAAAGATTTTATTGACAGGGTGATATGAGTTTGATATTGTTTCAGTATATTTGTGGAAAAACAGTGAATACTTGTTGGTGAAGATTCTTTAACGGATATCACCGAGGGCATTGGTGAGCAACTAATAACATTAAAATTCAAGCTGGAGTCAAAGTTCAACTCCATGTTATGAGAAAGGCTCATTATATGTTTCACTCCAAAAATCTGCGAAAACATATAAGTATCATCATTTCATAGCTACAAGCAAGGTTAATTGGGGCTTACTATTAGAAAAAAAAATGTGAATGGGATTCAATAATTTATTTTAACTTTCATTGACATGAAAATATATTGTAATCAGTTTTCTCTCTTGTAAATGTTGAGACCAAGGTGGAAGTTATTAGCACAAGATACTGCACAACTGTGTCTTTTATGTCAACTCGTACGCATTATAAAACATCTACAGCTGCATGTAGCTTGAATGCCACTTATCCTCTTCCATAAAATGATGCATTGATGTTTTAACTCCAGCAATCAGAGATATAGTAAACTTATCATGTAAGTCAAGTGACTGTGCAGGTTCTTTGAAAAAAAAACACTAGTTCTGCATCTTTTGAAGAAACAAGGTCTTGACCTCGAACTATTATAGGTTTTTCACCAGTGTCAAATCCGAACTTTATTTCAAAATACTTGACGTGAAGCCAAAATGGCTTAGAGACAGTCTTTCCACAAATGACTTATTTTGAAAGACTTAGTCAGCTTACAGTGCCATAGCACTGAATTGCTTTCCTCGGAGTTTAAAGTGATATTTTTGATGTATGGGCGAGAAAAAATAAAATAGGGCTTGTAATGCCAGACCATTGAGCAGTATTCAACCTTTCAGACCATAACACCATCCTAAGAAAATTAGAGTTACTTTTTGCAATTAATGGTGTTGCCCTTCAATGGAAAAATGGGGGCATGGTGGCGCAGAGGTAACACACTCGCCTGCCACCTCTGAGATCAGAGTTTGAATCCCAATCCCAGCCTGACCTCAAGTGGGAAAGCTGGTAGTTGCTTGGCAGTTTACAGTACAGAACCTTGACCAACTGTGTATATACTGATTTCCACTATCTGTAAAATCACCCGTCGTGAAGAGTCTATAAAGTGTGGGGGGTAGCATCAAGGTGCTACCTTAATCAGTGCTAGTTTGGAAAAGTTTCTCTGGTCATCTAGGTCGATATCAATGATTGGCTGACCCCTCTGATGACCCTAGCAATTGCCGCCAAAAGCTATCTACCATCATTAAATAATTTGATTTCAATCAGGCAACTTGCCTTCTTTTAAACTTAACATTTAGAATTTTTATTATTTTGTTTTGTGACCACGGACGCCAGGAATTGATCTGTGTAAAGAATATATATTGGGCATTTTATTGTACTGGAATATCTGCAGTGTTTCACTACTTGACGGCGTCAGATGTACAGCTGACACACGATCCTGGGAAGGGATGTGTCTTGTTTAATGCGAGTTTTGCTCTGTTTCAGAGCAGCAGTGAAGGGATGAGTTTATTTTATATTTTATTTTAATATTTTAGTATTTTACACATATTTTACAACTGTTATTGAATAATTATTTTATGTAAACTTCTCTTGCGTAAACCCCTCACTCATCTGAAACCCGTATTAAACAAGGTATCACCCACGGGTGAATATATATTTATTTCAGAAACAGTAACTGTAAAAGCCATTCCATTTACAAACATTAACTCTGTTTTATAATATGGCTCCGAGGAAATATAAATGTAATCAATGTAACCAAACCCACAAGAAACCAATTGACGAACAATGCCCGTCTTTGTTACATAATGATAGTACTGAAAGTGTGAACAGTAGTCTTCAAAATACTGACGTTAGTAGCCAGATTCTGGCGGAACTACAAAAATTGAATGGCAGAATTGCCACAGTTGAGGAGAAAGTACAAAATAACGCTCAGAAACTGTCCAATGTTGTACCTCAGGTTTATAATACCCCTGTCACACAGCCCCAGCTCATGGGTGAGGCGACAAACGTCAGAAGTAGACATTCTTCTGCAGCTGAGTCATCAGTTAGAAGTCAAGACGTAGTGGTACCGTCACTCAACTCCCTCCAGACGTCTCAAAGAATCCAGGCTGAAGTGGACGAGAGACTGCGTCACCTGGCCCATTTATCCACAGAACAAGGTAAATTAAAGAGCCAAAGGGGGGGCAGTGAAAATATTTATGTTAAAAACAGATTCCCTGGCCCCAAAATCACATATTAGGGGGTCAGGCAAAAGCTAGAGTGTCATATGACGGTTTGTCATGGTGCCAATGGATGGCAGGTTTTGCCACCATAGCAAGAGAAGAGTCGGACTTAGACACGAAAAACGCGATGCTGGAATATCTGGCTGATCTCATGGAGGATGCCCACGACTTTTCGTGGGCATCCGCCAAGGGCAGTCATGCCGTATTATTATGTAAAATGGAAGAAGGAAAAATACAATGGACAGACACCCACAAAATCGACCGCGTTCGACGGGCACATGCCCAGCGTTTCACTCAGCAGAATGCTCAAAATTCGCAAAAAAGAACGGATAGCAAGGGAATACCTTGCAAATTTTTTCAAAAGTGCACATGCCAGCACAAAACGGACCACGAGTCGGGCTCAGTCTTTTATAAGCACATTTGTTCAGGCTGTGCCTCTCAGGGTAAAGAATACAGGCATGCAGCAAAAGATTGTCGGGTATCTCGTTCAAAAAACGAGTCAGGCACTGCAAAACTGCAGTGCCAAGTGTAGAAAACCAATACGTGTCAAAAGGTCATATGGGACAGGTCGAGGATGCAATGTATAGCAAAGTTTGTAAAAAATCAAAAAGCAGAACTGTATATAATAAATGTTTGTACAATGTTGAAAGTGTAAACTGGAGGGCTGATTGGTCCAAATTCTGTAACAGGTCATATGCAGAGGTGGTGAAACAAAATAATCAGCCTAGGCTGAAAGTTAAAAAGTACACAAAGATTATGTCATATCCCAGAGACATTAGGCAGGTCAAAAATGTCCTCTCTAATCATAGGGCCACCCACGAAGAGGGTCAGTCCAAAACTGTATCCCAAAAAACCACTGCCCTATCCAACACCAAAGTAGTGAGACTTAAAACCACCAATGTAAGGGAGAGGGATTTTTTCCAACTTCCGACCAGAAATAGGTTCAAGTTGCTAAATCAAGATCTGCAACAAATTAATGACACAGAAACCACTTTTAATCCTAATGCACCAGAGTATGTACCCATAGCAAACAGACAAGTAAAGCAAAACGGCAAAACAACTCAGCAAATGTATATCACCGAAAACCCAACCACTATCGACACAAATCGCAGCAATGTGAAAGCACCTTTAGATTACAGTGACGTCACACATAATAACACTGGGCAAAAGGTCAGACAGTGCAGACGTCCACAAGGTAGGAGCCAACTCGTTTCTGACGTCACTCACAGACAAAATAATCCAGCAGACACTCTCAAGGTGAACCAGGACAATTTCAGTGCACAAGTATTACAAGCCCCTCACCAGGCTAGCAATGAAACCCATAACTCGTCTAGACATATATATTGGAAAGTTGTGTGACAATGCAGGGGCGGCTAGTCAGTGCAAAAGTGGGGGAGGGACAGTTTTAAAACCTAAAGCTCCTGTCACATTGTACCGATTCCCTTCACCAAACACTGATTGTGGGGTGGTTGATAAAAAACAGTACTCACCACTGCTGGATGACAAATACAGTCTAGCCATTCATAATAAAAGCTATAAAAAGGCATTACTGTGGCAAGCCAGGGACAATACCACCTTCGAAAAATGGCAATCCCAAAATAAAGACAAGTTTGGGTTTACACCTTTAGGTGACCTCACTGTACCCAATGTCAATTTGGCTAATAATACTACCGACAGTCCTCTTGATATTCACAAAAGGGTCAGAGCTTCTCAAGTGCCAAATTTTTTAGGTTTCCAAATTAACATCAGATCTCAGCTAAACGTTGAGGCATGGGAAGAAGTCCTACAAGACTATTGGGATAAACAACTACTTTTTCTTATTAGGTATGGGTTCCCCTTGGATTTTGACAGCAAACTTGAGGCAGACCTACAACATAGTGGAAAAAACCATCCATCAGCCATACAATTTCCCAGTCATGTGGACACATATTTAAAAGAAGAGAGTGAATTTAAAGCTATTCTAGGCCCTTTCAAGGACCCACCCATAAGCCCCCTTCACATTTCACCGTTCCTGACACGGGAAAAACAAGGATCTCAAAACAGACGTGTTATAATTGATTTAAGCTTCCCTAAGGGTCATGCAGTCAACTCTAACATTTCAAAGGATGTTTATTTAGGCACTCCATTTCTTTTAACCCTTCCTTCTATTGATACCATCACAAACAAAGTCAGGCAGCTAGGCAAGGGCTCACATTTATACAAGGTTGACATCGCTAGGGCTTTTCGGCATATTAAAATTGACCCTAGGGACTATCATTTGCTAGGGTTAAGGCATGAAAACTACTTTATTGACACCTGCCTGCCATTTGGATACAGGCACGGGAGGGCTATTTTTCAGCGTATAAGTGATGCTGTGCGTCACGTAATGACGTCACGGCGCCATGACATCATATATTATCTGGATGACATAATTGGGTTCGAACTCCCATCAAAAAGCAATGACTCCTTTCAGTACCTCCAGGACCTCCTAAGAAAACTAGGTTTTTCTCTTAACGAAAAGAAAATTGTAAAGCCACAAACCAAAGTCTCTTGCTTGGGAGTAGAAGTTGACACCGTCAACTTCACCGTCGCAGTTCCCCCGGATAAAATGAAAAAAATCAAAGAAACATGTTATGGCTGGGTAGGTAGGAAAAAATGTCGTAAAAATGAATTACAATCATTATTGGGGGCACTTCTGTACATTAGTAAATGTGTGAAACATGCAAGAAGTTTCCTCAATAGGATGCTAAGTGTTCTAAGAGACAACTATAACAGCAGTGTTATCCTCCTTCCAGATATTTTTCACCAAGATTTGAACTGGTTTATAAAATTTTTACCATCTTTCAATGGCAAAGCCTTTTTTGACCACACCCCTGTGGCCGGTGAAATTCAATTAGACGCATGTCTTCAGGGCCTGGGTGCTTGTTTCACTAATCAAGTATATACTATAGAAATACCACTAGGATACAAAGACTTCAATATTTCGCATCTAGAAATGCTAAACATCCTGGTAGCATTAAGAGTATGGGGACCAGCTTGGCAGGGAAAGAAATTGCTGGTCCACTGTGACAATCAGGCCGTGGTCGCCATTTTGAATTCAGGGGCCACCAGGGATCTTACTTTGGCTGCCATAGCCAGAAATATATTCATGGAATCGGCCAAATGTGACATTAACCTAAGTGTCATACACATATTAGGAAAAGACAACCCCATAGCAGATCTGCTCTCACGTTGGTATATCACAGATAATGCAAATACAAAATTGAGGGATATGATACCATAGCCCAGATGGGTAAATGTCCCCAGTAATATTCTTGAAATTGATTGGTCTATATGAATTTAGGTATAACCGGGGCCATGCACAGCTTGGCAGAGAAAGCAGTAGCCAGGACTCAAAGGGCGTTTCAACCATCGACTCAAGCAGCCTATAACAGACATTTCAGGTCCTTCCTGGCCTACACCATTGTTATGAATTTTGACATCATATGTTCCCCTGTTTCTGTCATGTTACTGTTATCATTTCTGGAATTTTTGGTACAAAACAATACCTCCCATTCAGGAATAGCAAATTGCCTTTCAGCAATCAAAGCTAAATTATCTCTCCATGGCAAATCAGTGCAAGCCTTCAATGATCCCAGAATAACATACTACCAAAAAGCCCTCATCATGGATAAGCCTTTTAAAGTCAAAATCAATGCCATTATTGATATACCATTGTTGAGTAGAATCATCAGTTTGTGCGACACCCTCTACATGGGACAGGTGTATAAGACGGCTTATCTCATTGCCTTTTTCTCATTTCTCCGGATTTCCAACTTAGTCCCACATAAAATTTCCTCATATTCTCCTTTGAAGCAGCTGGCAAGAGCAGATGTCATCTTTGGCCCACCAGGGCTGCATCTTGTTCTGAAATGGTCAAAAACAATGCAGGCAAAAATGCAGTTAGAATCATCAAACTTCCTCAATTACCTTTATCACCTTTATGCCCAGTTAATGCCACAAGAAAAATGCTTAAACTTGCACCAGGCACAGCCGATTTACCTTTGTTTCAAACAAAATCCAAATCACAGTGGCTCCCACTCACAGATTCTCAGCTACGAAAACACCTAAAAGGGATTATGCTAAAACTAAATATGTCACAAGCAGGGATCACATTCCATAGCTTCAGGTGGTCAGGGGCCACTTTTGCATTTAATGCTAATGTTCCCATGCAAAACATAAAGAGTCATGGTACTTGGACTTCCAATGCAGTCTGGAGGTATATCACCCAAGACCACGACACCTCGGAACAGGTAGCCAGGGCCTTCCAGACTGCCCTTTCCTGCACTACCTCCTAGCCGGGGTTGGGGAATGACATGGACAAGGCATAGGCAAACAACCATTGGGGTCACCTCCCCTTTGTTTACGTCATATAAACACGCTTAAATACACCTTCATAAGATTGCATTAACTTAAGGTCACCTTAACACATTTCTGGCCTTAGGCTAAAATTGAGCCTAGGCCTACAAAATCCTAAAAGAATCTCTCACATCGGAAAGTTGTCATTCAGGGCTGAAACACAGCCCCACTTTAAGTTCATGTCTTATCTTTTCTTCCAACCAACAAAGACTGGCCTCATCTTACACTGTAAGTAAGTAAATTCAATGCCACAGGCCAGTTTATTTAAACTCTAGATTCACTTTCCACTCTTTAAAGACTGGCTCTAATTTTCACATTATGTTTCTGTGCATGTGGGTGCACAGGGGCTCAGTCCTGGTGACAACCTTAAAAATGTTACTTCGATATTTAGTATTACTGATTCTTGGTTTTCAAGCTTTGAACCCCTAGATAGACAGAAGGACGAATGGTGAATTGCTCAGCCACATGGCCTGCTGTTTTCCACGTAGATTTGTCATTATTAAATTGTATGTCAAGCAGTGTGCACAAAATTTTTAGTTTTTTAGTATTATTTACATGATTATTTATGCGTACAATGGAAGCAAAGAAATACAATCTGAGGTCAGGCAGAAGAGAGGAACATGTTATTCCGATTCAACTTCAAGTGGCGTCCGATGAAGACTTCATATCACAGACCTTGGGTTCAAGCCACCCCGCGCCCGGGCAAGTATTTTTATCAGATCAGTCACAGAGCACTAGTGAGTCCGACTTAGATATTAGCGGTATATTACAAGATTCGGATCAAAATTTATCTACTTCTGATAGAGAGGTCCATTTCAAACGGAAAAAATCCGGGAATGGCCGTTTGGCTGAGCAGTCAGATCCGAATTCTGGTCAGATTTCACAGAATGCTATAAACCAGCAAATATTAGCACAGTTACAGTCGTTAGGAAGTAGATTGGATAGTTTGGAACAGAAACCTGTTAAAAAGACTGCCGATAAAAGCAAAATTAAAACTTCAAAGAAAATAGGACAGCCTACTCTGACTGGCAGCGGCTCGGCACGGAAAAGCACGGTTAGGGACGGTACTGCTTCAGATTGTATATTTCCTTCCCCTTCTGACTTGCGGCAAGATGCAAAAATTCAGCAGGAGGTGCAGCTTAGACTGCAAGAATTAGCAGATAATGCTGGGAAAGGTAATGAAAAAATAAAATCACAGAGAGGCGGTGCTGTTGATGTGTATGTAGGTAAAAGAATTAGGTGGCCACACGAGTATGTTTTGGCTGGTAGTACGAAAGAACTAGTTTCTTGCAATCAGTTGACCCCTATACAGTGGATGGCTGGCTTTTGTAGGTCCATGAGAGAGGAAATAAATGAAAAAAATCGTGAATTTATGTTGGATTATTTGGTTAATTTATTAGAAGACACTACTGACTTCTCATGGGCGGCAGCAAAAGCCAGTCATGCGGTTTTACTGTGCAGAATGGAGCAAGGCGAGGTTAAAGATTGGTCGGAGGTAAAAAAGATAGATAGGATTAGGAGAGCTCATGCACAGAGACATGTTACTGCAAATGTGGGTTCAAATCCAAAGAATCAAGATAGGGCTCAATTTGCTCCAGCAAAATTTACTCCATGCATATATTATAATAGAAATGCATGTTCGCAGACCAAAACGCATGAAACAAAAGGAGTTTTGTATAGACATATTTGTTCTGCATGTTGGACATCTGATAACAAAGCTTATGGCCATTCGCAAGCTGATTGTAGAAGAACAAGGTCAAAAAACGAGTAAGACAGGACATGACCTTTAGTGATAAAGGTCATGTCCATAGAACTAGGGTCATTAATAACTCATGCTTTGAAGGTCATCAGCTACATCGTCTCATGAACTGGTCAAAACAAGAAGTCAAGTATCAATTTTTGAAAGGTATGGCTTTTGCAAATAATACTGATACTCGTTCGTATGCTCAGGTTGCAGCTTCTAATTTGCATGTGCAAGGGACTAGACACATGGGTTCGAATAGTAATGACAATGACATAAGTAACAGATCTCATGAAGGCAGTGCTGGTGTTGTTTTTTCCCAAGTATTGACACAGAAAGCTGTAGCTCAGAATATCAATAAACCACCATGTGTTCAGAGTATTGTACCTCAATTGTTTGAACCTGCAGGCATTCCTATTTGGAATAGATTTAAAGTCCTTGAATCTTTGAATTCGGATTCTGTAGAAGTTGTTGAGGACTGTGCTAACAATTCACTGCCAGTTACTAGTCCTGGGTTCAAACGTACTTCGGGAAAAAGTAGATTTTTTGGCCATAGTGTATTGAACAAACAGGATGTACCTTTTCACGACACTGAGGTATTTACAAATTTGTGTGAACAGATTGGCACCAAGCTTGGTTGTATTCCAAGCAATCACATAGCTTTGTTTGATGGTACCCCCACATATTGGGAAAAAATTCCTGACATTATTCAAGCACATAAATTGATAAGGGACAGTGGTCTTCCAAATTTTCTGGGCCTGCGTATACCAGTGGGTACTCGTCTTAAAGTGCAAAATTGGAGACATTATCTTGCTGAGTATTTTGATCAGCAGCTTCCAGACCTTATAGAATTTGGTTTCCCTCTAGACTTTGATAGGAAACAAGTATTAGGCATTACAGACGACAACCATCCCTCAGCTAAGCAATTTCCTGAAGATATAGAAGCATATATTTCTGAGGAATTGTCATATGGGGCCATGATGGGGCCATTTAATGAACCCCCTTTCCCTTTGCATATATCTCCTTTTCTTACTAGGGATAAGCCCGGTTCTGGTACTAGAAGAACCATAATGGATCTTAGTTGGCCTAAGAAAGGTTCTGTCAATGATGGGGTGGCTAGTAACAAATATTTAGGTACTGAATTTCACTTACATTACCCATCTATTGATGACTTTGTTAAAAGAGTTGTACAGTTGGGTCCGGCATGTAAAATCTTTAAAGTGGACATAAGCCGGGCATTTAGGCACCTCAGAATTGATCCTGGGGATGTTGACCTTCTAGGTTTGAGACATAAAGGTCAAATTTTCGTTGATCTTTCTTTGCCTTTTGGATTTCGACTTGGTTCAATTTTTTTTCAGAAAATCAGCGATTCCATTAGATATATTATGAAAAATCAAGGTCACCCTCATTTGCTAAATTATATAGACGATCTTTGCTATTGTGAATTGCCCTCTAAGATAGATACTGCTTACCAGTGCTTATTACGACTTTTGCAAGACCTTGGTTTGGATATAAGTGTTAAAAAGCTGAATCCCCCAGCTACTAAGGTCGTGTGTTTGGGCATATTATTTGACACTGTAACTAGAACCATATCCATTCCTGCAGACAAACTACAAAGTATTGTGGATCTATGTAAAGCTTGGGTGGGTCGTATTTCATGCACTAAAACTGAGCTACAATCTTTACTAGGTTCTTTACTGTATATATCCAAGTGTGTACGACCTGCTAGGTTCTTTTTAAACAGGATGTTGCAAGTATTGCGAGATAACACTAATAATCGTTATATTGTTCTTACCAAAGAGTTTCAGAAAGATTTAAACTGGTTTTCCTTGTTTTTGACCTCTTATAATGGGGTCACCATGTACGATTCCAGACCTATTTCGAAGTATATATATCTAGATGCTTCTTTAACTGGCTTGGGAGGCATATTCGGTAACCAGGTTTATACCTTGCCTCTTCCTGTACAATATCGTGCATTCAACATTGCTCATTTAGAGATGCTAAATGTAGTTGTGGCTTTTAAAGTCTGGGGTTCTTCCTGGGCTAATCAAAAAATTCAAATTAATTGTGATAATATGGCTGTAGTTGAAGTACTTCAGAATGGCTATGCCAGAGATTCTTATTTAGCAGCATGTGCAAGAAATATCTGGTTGCTTATGGCCATGTTTAATATTTCTGTTGATTTCATACATATTTCAGGTAAAACAAATTGTGCTGCTGACTTACTGTCCAGATGGCAAAATACTGCTCAAGATTTTGAAAAAATTTCTGCTATGGTCTCTGACCCTATCTGGGTACATGTACACCCAGATCTCTTATTGTTAAACCATGATATTTAGCTTTGTTCATTGTGTTTTCAGAGTTCCAGGGCCCTGGTAAAAGTTTGGCATCAGCTGCTAACCTTAGGCTTTGGCAGGCGTTCAGGCCCTCAACCATGACCTCTTATATGCGTATGTTTAAAGATTTTTTGGCCTTTCTTCACCTTGTTACTACTCCTGTGCAGCATATTTCTGTAACCACGGTACTGTCTTTTATGGAGTACTTGGTCCAAGCTGGATTTTCGGCTTCAAACATCACAAATTATGTTACAGCCCTGAGATCCATGTGTATTTTGTTGGCTTGTAATACTGCCCCTTTCAGAGATAACAGGATTCAGATGTTTGTAAAAGCAATTACTATAAATAGGCCGTTGGAACCTGTATTGTATTTGCCCATTGATGAAATGTTGCTTTCTAGGATAGTGCAGGCCTGTGGGGACCTTCCACATCCACTACTTTTTAGGGCTTTGTATTTGTTATGTTTTTTTCATTTCTTAGGTTATCTAATATTCTGCCACATTCATTGACAACTTTTGACAGTTCTAGACACCTTTGTAGGGCTGATATTGTTTTTTCCCACCAGGATGCAGTTATTATAGTTAAGTGGTCAAAAACATTGCAAAATAGAAGGCACATTGCTACTGTAAACATCCCTCATCTGAATGCATCCCCACTGTGTCCTGTCACAGCTTTGAAACTTATGATGCAGGTTACAAGCTCGCAGAGAGATGACCCCCTATTTCTGTACAAAAAGTTGGGAAATTGGGCCATATTGACTGACTCTGTTGCCAGAAAACATTTGAAAGATGTATCGAGGGTGTCGGCATTGCCAAAGGGCCTAACCTTTCATGATTTTAGGCGTGGTGGGGCCACTTGGGCTTATAACCATGGGGCCTCTATTCAAGATATTCAAAAACAAGGTACTTGGTCGTCCCAGTGTGTATGGAGATACATACGTACTCCCCCTGCTTCCACTTCTGCAGTCTCACGTTTGTTTTCCTCACACCTTGCTTCATAGCTACTTCTATTGGGGCTTGGGGATTTTGTCCTTCCAGTATCTTTACTTTATCTGGGGTTTTAATCTAAAGTTCGGGGTACTATTTGACCTCTGACCTTCTTAATTGCTTGGAGAGGTTTCTCTGAGTCGTAGGTATACAGTAATAATTAGTATCAATAACAGGCAGTAGTTTATATTATGGCCCTCCGTGCCGGGCTGCTGTCAGTAATCCATTCTAGTAATATAGCTTACTGGTTTGCTGTTATTTCTATTGGCATAATTTAAAGTTATGTTCACTTAACGGCCAGTGAATTTATTATGGCCTCTGCTTGGCCTGGGTTAAGTAAAAAATTAATATATATACCTTATTGAGTTATATTATTTTACAAACATATGTTAGCCATGAAGATTATGTAATACATGTCATGTTTTAATAATGTATGTTATTAATAAAATTTTAAATCCCTTTGCTATCTTTGTTGTCTTCGGGACTGTGTTTCTGTGCATGTGGGTGCACAGGGGCTCAGTCCTGGTGACAACCTTAAAAATGTTACTTCGATATTTAGTATTACTGATTCTTGGTTTTCAAGCTTCGAACCCCTAGATAGACAGAAGGACGAATGGTGAATTGCTCAGCCACATGGCCTGCTGTTTTCCACGTAGATTTGTCATTATTAAATTGTATGTCAAGCAGTGTGCACAAAATTTCCCACCCTTCCCCCCCTGGGGTAGGGCTCCTTTGTTTAATTCTGGTGCTCAGGCTGATTTGATAGTTTCAGATTGCCTGGGTGTGGGGTGAGCTCAGCCTGAGAGATGACTCCTGGTGCTGGTGGTTCCTGCTGGTCGCTTACGCCTGTGATGTCACCTCCCAGCCTGCATACCATATTGATGTATTTACCTTATCTGGCTTCACTGCATTGGAAGTTGGCTTCCTGGCTTCATTCACAGAAGTTTCTACTATAGTGGCTGCTTAGTGTGATGATCTACAGTTTTTCAGCTGTCTCTTATGATGCAGTGAAGTTGTGTTCATTAAGGGCTCTAGCAGGTTGTTCACGTTTGGGCTGTAACAGCTTGCATGGCCCTGGACGATGGCCTGTAGCCTTGTGTCATGCTGCAGTTAAGTTAATTTGTGCCACCTGATGTCAAGATGAAAGTGTGCCTCCTCAGTCTTACCCTGGGGATTTGCTGCTAGGAATAGGGCTGACAGTAGTTGGCCTGTTATTTCATTGGGACTGAGTTACATGTTAAATAACTAACTGACGTCTTCCCTGTTTGATGCCACAGTACTTGGTGTGTATCTGCTATTATAGCTATAGTTCCTGTACTGCTTTGGGACTGAGTTACAAGAATAACAAGTAACTGACGTCTTCCCTGTACCTTGCTATCACAACACCTGGGTTTGATTATGCTGAGATGTTGTTGTCTCCTCTGTTCTACGCTTAGGAGTCGCCTGAAGTTACACCGCCAACTGGATTGTGCACTGGAGGTTGCAGCTTCGTTTACTGCTTTATGCTGCACTTAGTTGTAACTGATGTTCATTATCACTTGGAGGATCTTTATTCGGGACTGAGCTGTATTGTTATTTAACAGCAGAGGTCTGCATGTATTAACTTGGTCGGGACTGAGCTGTATAGTTATTATGTAACAGCAGACGTCTGGAACCTTTATCTTTCTGCTATTGTTTGATGCATGGATCTGCTTAGGAGAGTTGTAAATTGTCAACTGATGTCTTTGCTTATCTACTGGATCGGGACTGAGCTGCTAGTTATGTATAGCTTGTTATAATGACTTATAATGTTATTGCTTATTTTTAACTGCTGAAGGCAGTTCAGTAATTAATTTTTTTTTTTAATATTTCATTCATAGTCAATTACTATTTTTTCCTCTCGTATACGAGTGTTGTTCATCGTTGCTTTTGTACTGACCTTGCATTGAAATCTATACATTTTAATTGCTGCTGCTTGCTCATTTAATAATGAATTATCTTTTAGATGTTTTAATGGTAACTTTTACATGTAAAGTTATATTTCTTCATCTTATTCATAATGCTATCATTATATGTTATAGTATGTTCTAGGTCTGCTATGAACGCCTGTTATTAAGACGTTTCTTACATGTGATGGAGTTTCTTATATTCTATTGTTTTATCAGCTACTGATACTCATGTTCCGGGCTGCTGTCAGTAATCCATTCTAGTAATATAGCTTACTGGTTTGCTGTTATTTCTATTGGCATAATTTAAAGTTATGTTCACTTAACGGCCAGTAAATTTATTATGGCCTCTGCTTGGCCTGGGTTAAGTAAAAAATTAATATATATACCTTATTGAGTTATATTATTTTACAAACATATGTTAGCCATGAAGATTATGTAATACATGTCATGTTTTAATAAGGTATGTTATCAATAAAATTTTAAATCCCTTTGCTATCTTTGTTGTCTTCGGGACTGAGTAGGCCCACGGCATAACATAAGGCCAGTCTTAAATTGTGGGCTAAAAGCAACCCACTCTTTATCATTCCAATGTTTGCTTAACCTCAAGTTAAGGTCACCTTAGGACCAAATGTTCGCATGTGAGGTGACCCCAAAGTATTAATGTGTACATATATTTAGAATAAATGTAGTATATATTCCCAACTTGGGCTGTTTCAATGTTCACACAAGGTCAAACTCAAACCAGGGCACTGAAATAAATTAATGGAAAAAATCATTTCCAAGTTAAAATTAGCTATCTTGGACCACAGGGATATATATTTTCGAGTGTCTCAGGATATGTTCTTGGCCCATTATTATCTAGTTTGTACATCAGCCTTGTGTCTGATACAGCAGAATCATTTAGCACTGGAGACGTGTTTCATTTGGATGACACACATTTAGATTAAGCTGTCAACAGCTGTGACACTTTTGGAATCATTGCCAAATTTGCCTCATTCATAAACAAGAACATAAAACTGAAGTGTCATCAAATAGCAACTGTGGAATTTGTTTGCATTTAATGGATCTTATACTACATTTTTCAGTCATAGGCAAAGATAACCACCTTCAGGAGAATCAGAAAGTTTCTCAGTAGCAGTTTGGTAGGATGTCAAGGCAATGAAAAAATACATAGACCAAATGCATTAACCATAATGGTCTAGAGTTTTATTTTTAAAATTAACATCAATATTATAAACAGTTATTATAAGTACAGTTATATACGTATTAGTTAACACAATTAGTCTTGTGATACACCAACTTACTGCTATTATCATTATCTGAATCCCTTATTTAGAGATTTGATAAAAATTTCTCAAGTAAATTCCAGCTGCAGTGTTAAACAACTCTTTGATAACCACTACTACTATGTTAGATTCTGCTATATACAATGGATTGTAGCCTGTTATGAGGCGTAAAGACACCAAGAAAATTTGAAAAATAAAAGAAAACACATTTGTTGTCTCAGTGTGTTTGGCTTTAATTCATATAGTATTTGAATGTATTATTAAACAATAATAACAGCAAAATTTTCTTATGAGAATCATTCAATTTCTTAGTAGCAGCACATGCAAAATATTCAAGCCACAATATAGTCTCATCCTGATAACTGTAATCCCCTCTTCTATGTAATCAATGATGAGAATGTAAATATTTTACAGACACTCCAAAGCTCTCCAATGCTGTCCATCTAATGTTGAATCTTCCGCAATATTTTCATGCAACAGAACCATGGAGATAACTCCACTGGAGTCCAATTAGACAAAGTACACTTTTGAAGACACTGACATTTTATTTAAATGTTTTAAGTGTCTGAAACTCGTCTTTTTGTGAACTGATTCACTCATACATTTCAAGTAGATTTTGGAGGTTAAATAGTGGAAATAGACTAGTCGTACCTCATACTGTTGTAAAATTAGCAGTCAGAGGTTTTCCAGTGTGTTGTACAAGTTGCACCAAGTTTAGGAAACTCCTCAATCCCATTTGTTGGAGATTGCATGTTCAGTGTAATTATGTTAGAACATTTAAATTGTAACTTGCTCTAAGCTTGTAAAAATCACTACATAAGAACAACATCTAGACTATAGACAATAAGTGTGGTGGGAAGGAAAATGTGATGGCTAAGTCTTCAATTTGTCTGTGAAAGAAACCATGTTGTTGTGACATGACTACAAATAGTAATCTATATCATTTGAATAGTTCCACAAGTGGAAAAAAGATGACTTTTTTGCCACAACTAAATTTGCTTAAATTTACCATTTCAGACAAATGAAGGGATTGCATATAGTTTAATTCTGTCAATAAACATAAGGTGTTATACTAAAAAACGATGGGCTCCTGAAAAGGCAGGCAGTGTTTTTAAACCGTCAGGCAATGGCAAAAATTATATTTCCTTGACATTTTATCCTATGCATTTTAATTATTTCGTATTTTGTTTATTGTTTATACAATGTTCTGTTGTAAATCAAAGACCAATGAGTCCTTCTGTAGTCCTTGTAATGACATATCCAAATGATAATTCATTGGTTAATACAATGCATACAATGCCTAGTACATCCTCAGCTCACCGGTTCAGTTTCTGTCTGACTCATCTGGCACTGTGGCCGGGTAACACACTTGTCTAGGAACTCAGAGGACATGGGTTCAAACCCAGGTACGGGCAGAAACATAGTGGCTCAGATGACCACTCAAAATGGTGGTCCCGTGTCATTCGGTCCTATCCCCAGTGACAGGCAATGTCAGTTACTTGTTTATTTGGAGCCGTACCTGTGCAGTCGGATTGGTAGAATAAGGCTTAGAGTCCTAAAGTATATCAATGATGTGTACATTATACTATGCAGTGCATTTTGAAATCAATGAACTGCAGTAATCTAGGTAACTATTTTATCCTTGCATAGAATCAAATAATTCCCTCATCATGAAGTACAAAATTCAAGTGTTACATTTATCTATCTGCTAAGAAGAGATGAAAATAGTGTAGAATAAAAAGCAACAGGACTCAGATGTCAGACCAATATATCCCCCTCCTGTATCAGCTGTCCATGATTTCTATCAATTAGTTGTAACCAACTGTATCCTTGCATACCACAAGCGTTATCTTTATAACCATTGCGTAGAGTTTGTGTCCCTATTAATGTACCTCAAGACAAGGAATTAGAGCCATCTTTATTAGCGTCTTTTGTCCTAATAGAGTAACTTAACAACCAAAATAAAATTGTATCACACTGCTATGGAAAATTACACATGACATATTTAGATTTTAATACCTTTCCTGTTTGAGTGGAAACACTAACAATATTAAGGGACAGATGAGCATATTCCAAGTCACAGAAACAGATTTATACTCAATTATGTGAGCACAACATTTAGGTGGAAAAGCCCTTCTAAATTAGTAATGGGGGGCTCAGTGGTGTAGCGTTTATAGTGTTCACCTCCAACCTCTGACGCCGCCGGTTCGAATTTCGGGCCAGGTGCTTCATGTTGGATAGTTGGTAGTTACTTGCAGATGCCTGGTGGTTTACAGTGCAGTATCTTGACCAACTAGTATGCACTGGTTTCCTCCACCTGTAAACTACCCTTCGCAATATGACCCTGGTTGTTGAACCCAATGTACAACAACAAATAAATCTAAATTGAATTAAATGAATTAGAAGATTTTAAGTCCTTTCCTGTTTGAGTGGAAATACTCAGGATATCAAGGGTCAATTCATTCTGGAGCCAATGAGCATCAGAGACAAAACTGTTATTGAAATGCTGTTAAGACCTGTAGACTTGTAAATGGAAGTTTCGAAAGACAGAAATAATTATGATGCCTTTTTGGGTGTATATGTGTCTGGTGTTATAATTACTTTAGGACACAGTAAGAAAAGGATCAAAATACTGTGATAATCCTGATTCTATGTTAAAGTTTTATTTACTACAAGAACATCCATACATTAATAACAATATTGATATACACAATCATAGTACATTTAAGAAGAAATTTAATTATTTTATTTCTGGGATTTGTTATGGATTGGTTACTCCTTCATCTTGATTTATATAATGTTACTCTGGTTAAGCTGTTTTCTGTAAAGAGAGTTACAAGACACCTACAAAATTCAGGTATTTTTCCAGCAATGGTACTTGAGAAAGAAAGTGTATATCCCTTTTAACGTCTTACAACTGAAGATACAGCACTAATTGTCACCTAGACATCATTATTTAAACGAGACCTCTGCTGAAAAGAAATGTGGAGATTATATGTATCCTTAAAAATGGTTAACATATTACAAAATAAAGTAGTAAGTAAAATATACTGTCAAAATCAAATACTTCTTCAAGCAAAGCTGTTCGTAGACACAAAACAAGTATTATGATTGACAATAAAAATAAGAATTCGTAAAGAATTATCACTTATTAATTGATATGTGTACAAAATGAATATAAATTGTAAATAAAATAATACAATTTCTTAACAATGTGTTAAATATATGTTTAACATATCAAATATAATATCTAACACAGACATAAGAATAAATATAGAATATAAAATGTATTTTGTTAAAAAATATATTTTCCTTTCTACAGCAATGGATAATCATCCATTAATCTACTGTATACAATCCTTAACTTTGTAACTTAGTGCACTGTCTCAAACTTTATTAGTATTTTAAAACCTGGTTATAGAAAATTTGAAAAGAAATGGTTAGATATTTATAATCACTTCTGAAACTGTTGTGTTTCTGTAAAATCAGTTAATCTACTACTTCTCTATGACCTTGGTTCATTCATAGTGGATATTTGTAAATAACACATTTTTTTACTTATTGATTTGACATTGTGGCCGAGAGGATCTTAAGTATAATGTGATACAAACTATTTTTGTAACAATGTTACTTAAGACTTAGAAGTGCGTAACCTCTTTAAACTCTCAGGTATGTACAAACAACCTTAACTGTAATCTAGATATCTTTTGCAAATAGGAAATCAACATTAAACAACATATCAAAATGTCTTACAGTGTTCATTTCACAAGATATTTTCAAAGATCCTACAACACAATGAATTTAGTCTTATCAGGATTCTGCAAACATCCTTTTTAAAGCATAATAAAGCAGCCATACTGTATCTACAGGAGAGTTGTGGTGCCAGTTCTGTATGTGAAAGGAACATACAATTGTGTGGAATCTGTCATTGAAACTGAGTCATGATGACCACCAATGGGGATATATTTCCTTAATCTATAATGTACAGTCTTATTCTAATTCAACTTTTATAGCGCTTAATCTCCACTGAGTAGTGGACTCTAAGGGGCAACAAGATGATAGCAACATGGAACTTCAAAGTCTAGGGACAGAAATAGGTCAGCACCTTGGAGAAGCCATAAGAAAAAATGAGCTAAGGAGGATATGCCTTTACATAGAGTCTACTACGCAACACTTAACAAAAATGATTTTATATATATATGCTTAATTAATTTGTTAATATCTAACAAAAAAGAACATAAATTATAAGCTATTCAATTATTTGTACTAAAGCTATCTAATTGCATGTATTGAAGCTGTTACTAGAGCGATTCAATTATCTGTACCAAAGCTATCGAATTACATGTACTGAAGCCCTTTGGTTACCTATAATAAAATATGAAGAAACGCAGTTATTATTATAAACATTTGTATGTATTTTATGTAATTTCAGTACTAACAGTTACTCATTTAATGAGTTGCAAAAACAAGATAGATATTATATTTAAATATTCATAATGTTTCAACTTCAAGTTTATCATTTTTTCTACTTTGTTACTACTTAACACAAGAACCTATTTGGACAAGCTTGAATTCAAGTGTACATTTAAACTACATGGTAAACAAAACCCTAAAAATAGACCTTTTAGAGAAGACCATATATTATTTCAGACCACCAGAAAATCAAGGTAGGCACATTGCTTGCTTTGGCAGAAAGATGACAAATTAAATTAAAAATCAAGGGACAAGTTCTATATAAGACAACAGTTACAAAAACCTAACATACATAGTGTTAGATAAAATTTTCAAAATTTTCAGTAACCAAAGGTGGTATGACTCCCTTTTATGTTTCTGAGATCTCATTATAATTTATTTTTTCAATATTAAAAATATTTTGATTGTTTTCAATGAATATAGGTGAAATTATGTAGTTTAACAAATGATTTGTATTCACAGCTATGTAAGATTTAAATTTGTAAATAGTTTACTTAGACCTCTTCATGCTGATTTTCCTGCCACCGTTGTACACTCATGAAAAGCAGTATACTCATAAATCCCGACATCGAGATATTTTTAGCTAAGGATAACTTATATAACTATAACTTATCTATTATAAGGATAACTTACATAACTATAACTTATCTATTCTATCGCATACAAAACATTACCATCTTTATACAGTAAATGGATAATCTTAAATTTCCTATTATTATTGTTTGCTAAAAAGAAATAATGACATTTTATATATATATTTACACAATTGATAACATTGTACACATTACACTAGAGAATAAAAATACATTGTCTTCTCAGCAAAACTACTTCTAAAGATATGAAATAGATATGATGATACACAATAGAAAAGGAAATTACATAAAAAATCATCATATGTCTATTAACATGTGTACGCGAAATAAAGGTATTATAATAAAAAATCTAATGCAATTTGTAAGCATGTGTAAAATGTACCTTTAAATACACCAAACAAAATAACATCTAACACAGTTGGAGGCATGAATTCAGAAAATAATCTTAATTTTATTCCTTTAGCAATGTATTAGTCGATTTTATCTTCTATTACTCTGCTCGTGAATCACCCTCAAGACATTCCTCAACCACATACATTCTTAGTACATACTTTATTAATAATACAAAAATATGGTCGTTGAATATTTAAAAAAAATGTTCAGATATTCCAACATTCCTGGATTTATTTTATCCTCATAACTACTACTTCTCTGTGTTCTTCATTCAGATCACACTATTGTGAATAGCACATTTCTGGATTTTGCACTCAACATGTATTTCAGGTATTTACAATATATTTACATGGGCTTTTATTATGAAACAATAAATGATAACACACAATGCCCATTCGAATGGGCTCATGATAAGGTGTTTGTATTGCCTGTTAGGTGATTTTAACTACAATGTGCAACAAAGCTATTGGTTCATGAATACTGAGAATTCAGTCATGCATAAGCTAATGTAAATACAGTCAAATGATCAAAAATACATGTATGTATGTTTATACTTTTGTTTACACATATACACTTCCCAGTATGCACATATAAAAAAAACAAATATAAATACAAAGAATTTGTATTGCTTATTGTCACAAACAATATTTGCAATATAACCAAATGGAAATTGCATAGATGTTATAAGATTATAAATAACCAGAAACAAAAAAAAAACATACTGAGTTGGGTTCACTTTGGTGGCTGTCAAAACGGAGAAAACACATTTCTTGTGCTGAGTTTATGCAAAAGTTTTTTCTGTGTCAAGTTGATCAGGATCCTCTGGTAAAGGTGTTCCCAGCCGGTCTTTGCTATGGTATGCTGTTGCTTGATTTTCTGTCAGATTTTTAAGATCTTGTACCATCTTTTGGGTTTTTAGTGTTTCAATATTGCTGTAAAAATAAAATCATTTTAGGGCAGAGAGTTATGTAGCCTAGAAACAACTGTTGCACAAGGGAGGAGTTACAATATATAGCAAAACGAATAGCAATATTTGGATCACAAAGGCAATGCCTGATTGATTCTAATGAGCTATTTATTGTAAAATCACTAGTAGACCCGATATTGTAGCCAATTATTTATCTTCTAACATGACAATATTTTAAAACATTACAAATACTATTATTAAACACAGGTTTTACTTCAAAAAGGGTGTTTTGATCAATTTATTGTGCAGAGGGTTAATATATGAACATTTATATTTATTTATTTGGGGTTTTACATCGCTTTCAACACTGTGCAGGTCATATCACGAAGGGTAGTTGGAAGGGCAGAGGAAACCAGTACATACAGTTCGCTAGGGTTCTGTACTGTAAACTGCTGACCAACGGCAAGCAACTACCAGCTTTCCCACTTAAGGCCATGACGGGGATCGAACCCCGGCCTCAGAGGTGGGAGGCGAGAGTGTTACCACTCTGCCGCCGTGGCCCCTATGAACATTTATAGTGAGCGATAACTTAGCCATAGGGTTAAGCAGATTTTAGCTATGAAATATTTTAATTAGCTGATCAGATTCACCAACACAGTATTTTTAGTCAGAGTGGTACATCTGCATAAAATGAAATAGAATAAATTTATGTGAAGAAGGGTCATTTGTGTGTAATTGTGTACCTGTATCTTATTCTGTATACAGCTATAAATGCATTAAGACTTTACACATATGCATTTACATCTCTACTAAAGTAATAGGCAACAAGACTTTGAAGTCAAAGTTGGGGTTTTACGTCCCATTCAACAGCCAGGGTCATATTGACTCAAGTCTTCAGCATTGCCAGTTGTGGGAGGTGAACCCACAGAGAGGTCACTGCCTACGACTACATGCCGAATATGGTAATCACTAGGTCACTAGGGACCCCTAACAAGCCTTTGAAATTTTACTCAAATTTGAACATAACCTTTTTGTTTGAACATTTTCCACGCAGTACTATTTTTACAGGTTAGAACAATGAATTTGTAGTTTCTCCTTCCCACTCTTTACTTCACACATCATTGGAATACTTTAAAAATACTTTTGATGCTCCTAAGATTTCGAATGGCAGACTGGGCAATGTATGCAATGCAACCTCCTTATTCCCTTGCCTCCCCTATTTTCCCTTTTTCCATTAAACAATAATTATCCAGCATTTTATGTTGGTTGTGGGTTAGAGTCCTCAAATGCTTGAGATTAGCATTAAGTTGTTCTCGCCACCTGATTTCTTGATGCCTCATGTAATGGCTTTGTTTAAACTGCATTTATTTCTTCAGGTGTTTGACATTCTCAAGTCACTGACAATCATTTTCACTAAAAACTGTCATAAAAATAAGCTTGTTAACATTACGAGCTTGTAAGGTGCAATATTACACTAAGATCAAATAACTTATTTGATTATTAATTTGCATCCCATCAGTCAGTTTATGTTTAGTTTACTTTTTAGTTTAATTTGTAACAGCAATCTACCAAAACTTAGTAGCACTGATACAAAGCAAAGATATATGTACATACTGATTGTAAGGCATCAGCTGAACCTTTGCTTGTAATTGCTTATCTTTGTTTTAACCCTGCGCTTTAAAAAATTATGAAATTTTAATTTCATGAAATGTAATATTGTATGACCACATTGACTGACATTGCACATCAATCTTATTAACATTTTCTTAGTAATCTACAATTTTGGAATTTTTCCCCAATAATCTAGTCGTAAAATTTTATAAAATTGTTTAACCTCAACTTGATACAATTCTAGTATAACAATGACTGGCAGGATATATGAAAAAGGTTGTGCAAGAATTATTCTTAGATTTAGTCTCTTTTTCCATTACTATGATCTCTGATCCTTAATAATGTCTTCTTGGTAAAGTTATTTTAATATTGATGCATTTGTTCCGAGTCAGAACTTTAAGTCTATTGTATTTAGCTTATTTGGGGTTATATGTTATTGTGTGTAGGGTTAAACTTTAAAAGTTACATTAATTTGTATATCGTCTGAATATAAATGATGTGTGACATTGAACACACAAATGTGCTAGGACGAATTAGGGTAAAAAGGAATAGTTGCAAGGTTGTTATTCCATGGGGCAGTTTGACAGCGTCAGAAAAATGTTCATCTATTTTAATTCTTTGTTTGCTAAAACTGAGGTGTGACCCTATCCCTTCAGGGTATGAACCCCTTGAAATAATCCCAGTGTCTCTAAATCAGTGAAGGAGGACATAATGTTCTATTTTATAAAATGAAGTGTCTCGTATGTAATTTGTTTACATACACCTAATAACTTAGCAAGCATTTATCTATTTACAATGGGTCTAATATGCTTGACACAGGTTGAGAATTATCTGTAATCATTTAAGATAAAATGCAACCTTTTATCCATGAAAGCTACATTGGCTTATATCAATGTGTATGACCCAAAAGAGAAAATGGCCGTTTTTGCTGAAGAAAAGCTTCTCTAAGAAAAATTCTGTAGAAAGTAAAGATTGGCATTGCATTTGCAGGTAGAATTAGAATTTTAGAGGGTAACCACAGAAAATCACAGAATAAATTTTGCAAAATCAGAAGAAAATAATATTTTCATGCAAGCAGATTCAATGTATACTTGGTTAATTTTTAAGTTACCATTACTACTCTACATAGTTTGAACCACTTTTATTTGTTTTATTGACCAACACACCATGGTACTAGTGAAAAACTAATAATATACTCTTTGTTTTCTTTTCCAGAGTAAAATCGATACAGTATTCATTTAGATATTAGCATTTAAATTTTGCCTGTTTCAAAGCAATTTTGTACACAACTGCAACATTCTATAATATATCAATATGGCGGCTGTTTTTGCCAGAGGTAAGATACCATAGTCCATTGTAGCTTCTCTTACGGAATGAGCATCCACTAAACTATTATCACGTGAAAATATTCTTTCATCAAACAGACATTTAATACTGTGGTACCGATGGTGCAATATTGACTCTCAGATGTAAATAATGAATGGCTATCAAGATTCTGAAGGCATATTTGTTGAGATATTTTGAAATGAAAAATTCAGATTTTCGATTGACAAAGACAAACAACAGTACCTTTTAGCTATCATTGTCTCTAGTTCTTTGAGTTTCAGATTTTCATAAATTCTTCTGTCTTCAAGTACATCTTTGAGGGCCTGATCTTCCATACTGTCTTCCCTGTACTCTTTGTTCAAACCTAAAGCATGGGATATTGAATGGTATAGATTGTTCACTTCTTGTAAAGGGTTCAATGCGCCACACTGATATACTACAAACAGTTGCAATAAGCTCACATCCTAGTCCTCTATAAAGATACAGGGAAAAGACTTTCCAAATAGGTAAATTGATAAACTGTTTCCTGCCAGGTAATTCCCAAGGTCATGCTGCTACCACAGAGATTTAACACCATAGGAATCTCTCCTTAGTTATGATGTACTGGGGTTGACACACACGTCATTGACATTTCAAAATTGGCAATAGTTTAAAGCAGGATAATATGAATCAAAAAGTGTTGACAGATATTTTGAAAATGCCAAAAATCTGTAAAGGAACACACTGGATTTTTATAAACTCACTGGTCACCAAAGGAAATGTAGAACAGAAATGGTCCTCTGTTTTAAATGAAAATAACATAGCCGACTCAATCCATAAAAGTTCTGAGCAAAAGTTTGAAAGTTTTTTACCACAAACATTTTTTAAAAACATGTAGTATAAAACAGGATGACAAATGCACCTTTTGTAAAAATGAGCCTTAAAGTATAGAACATCTCTTCTGGGACTGCAACTTTGTTAAAAAATTTTGGAAAATCTATCTGAAAAATTTAAAAATTACTCAAATTTTATTAATGCTCTAAGAAGAATAGTTTGCTAGGGGTAACACATGGGATACACAAAGAACTGATTAATTTAATTATCAATTTATGCAAAAGATATGTCCATGAAACAAAATTTATATCAACATATTTGAATGTAGAAACAGGAGAACAGGCGGGCATATCACAGTCACAGTCACAATATAAGAAGGGGCACATGACCAACATATACCTGAGGAGGCTCTTGTGGACTTTGTGAAGGACACAGGAATTGTATGACAAGACTAATGAACTTTTCAAGGTCAGAGCAAGAAGGAGTGTCTCGGGGACGGGTTAGACAACAGTCACAACCTGTCAGTCAAGGTGTGCAAGATCTAGTTTGAGTCCCAAAGGACATGTTCCAGCAAACTGATGCAATAAAGGTCTGGACAGGCTTCAAAATAGATGATGGAACATCAGAACTGGATACAGGATAAATTCCTGAAGTCGCAAATTAGATGCAAGGAACTCAGTAAATCATCAGGCTTCAAGTCCCAGGCCAGAGAGCAAGTGCTTTAGCTGTTTCAGCACATGACATCTCCAGAAGTTCAACCAACATGAACAGTATGGCGATCAGCATGCCGTCAACAGACACCACATTACAACCTCAACAAACACCAACCCCAAATCAGCTTCAGGGTGTTCTTTGGTTGACGACCAGCAGGCCATGGATCAGTTCACACAGATGAGAACCATGCTGCCATAATTCCTCAGGCAAAAGCAGGAGACAACACTTAAAGCCTTCTGCAACTACCTTGGGTTGGATATGGATGGATTAGAAGAGGAAAACTTTCAGACATTTAGAAGCGAGGCTGCTTCTTAGCAACATCCAAAGCATGGCAGAGGAATGAGGCCATCAGCCCCAGCTATCACAACAGCAGACACGTTCATGAAGCTCAAGTGCAACTTCAACATTTGTGCCACAGACATTTCAACAGCCATATAGCAGTTAGCACCACCTGCAAGGGAGTACATCTTAACCATCCCAGAGACTCAGATGCCTGTAAGCCAAATCATGAAACCTACTCAGCAGAGCCAAGTGGCAACCATAAGCCAGCAGCAACAATCCAGAGGGCAACTTCCTTCCTTCCTTGACATTGACAACCAACAGGCTGGACCTTCAAGACTACTTCCTGGATGGCTATATGCCATTATTCACATTGAATAAAATGAGAAAGGCTTTTTTGATAACAGGTCCACGCTCCAGTTGCGTATCAGGTACTTTTGCCTACATATATGCTACATTATGGCACATTCTACTACACGTTTTACGATTTCATTGTTTTCTATTAGTTCATAATTATATTGCATCAAATAGCATATTATTAAAAAATATGTTAAATATGAACATTATTTATAATTTACTGTACCATTAATGTTTATTCGATTTCAAGTTTCATACAGAAATAAAAGTTCATTAAGTACAACTAAATTAATGCATAAATTTCTGGAAAACAGAACTGAATAGATATATAGCATAACAATTTGAAGGACGAACTACCAGTCATTTATCAGGGAGATATGAGAAGAATGACATATTGATAAAATGGATAGATTTTCTGTCTATCTGCAATGAATTAAACCCCGAGAAACACTAAATATTTTTATTAATATATAATAACCTACCCTTTTTCATTATCTAATAAGTTTGATTATTTATCTAGTATAGAATTTCCTACCAAAGTAGCATTAATCCTCTCTAATATTACATAGAAATATTAATGAAATACTTACAAAACATGTCTGAAGCAAGACTTGGTTCACTGTTGGTATCAGATTTTTTACAACAATCCTGTAATTTGATTTTGGTTATGAGCGATTTTACAATCTTCACCAGATACCAAGGAAGATTCAATGGAGGTGGCATCCACACCTGTGAGTAGTACTCATGATAGAGGTCATAGAGGTGAAACTGCCAGATCTTTATTGATTTTGCTTCAGCATCTTCAAAGGAACGGCTGGATAAAATGGAATTGGAGATATTTAACATGATAGAAGTTCTTTGGATAAATTTCTACACATACATCATACACCAGTTTTTAAATAAACAATCAAGTTATGTCATTGCGATACAAACATGCTAAAAAGTTTAGAAAATATGGGCAAATGCAGACTGGATATGACACTGTAAATGCTTAATTTATATAAGACATATTGTTTGCTAGATGTCCATTTTCATTTTCTGCCTTTCAGCATTGGCACCGATATTCACAAAGAGTTATTAGGCTAACGACGAGATATAGAGATATAGTGTCAGCAGAGATCATATCTCAACTTTAAATTCACAAATAGGATTTCAGCTGAAATAGAGTATGGATCCAGTCTCAAATCATGCTAGTATAAACACCTTGAACACATTCTAATTTGTCCAGCATTATTTTAACGGTGAGAAAAATATATGTTTGTTATTATTTGCATCAAAATTAACATCTAGTGAAGAAATTTGTTTTGTTTGCTTATCAAAAGGTCTACCCCTTGTTTCCTATTTCTTCAGTAGATTCAAATGGCTAACCAAAGTAACTACTACCGATAGACGGAGCCACAAAAAAATGCGGTCCAAGTGGCTTTGTTTACATTATGCCTCATTAAGTTTTCCGTGTGTTCTGCATAAAACAGCGATAGTTTTTTTCTTCAAAAAGCTTAAATAAAAATCATGACTGACAGTGTAAAGAAGGTTTCCTATGGAAATTTAACACTTCCCCTCTTGAAAGATGAGCTCAGAAAAAGAGGAGCTAGGTTGGCAGGTCGTAAACAAGAACTTGTTGAAAGGTGAGTTGTGAGCAATAATTAATGGCTTTATAAGCTTGACTGCATTTAGTGATGGGTATTTTTCTTCTGTATTTTTCTCAGAGTTATTAAGTGCTGTCTTCAGCATAAGCAGGTTTTTTATTTGTGTGTTTTCATGGATATAAATCTGTCAACTAGTTTACAGACAGTTGTATTTTATACTTGTAACTGGTGTTATCTATGTTGGGCTTTTTAATTTTTCTGAAAACTTGACTAAATGCATATCTTATGACAGTATATTTAGCCAGTGTTGAAATGTTTATTGACATAACTTCACACGGGGAAACAACTTTTAACAAAAGCAATTATTCCTCTTTTAATATTTATATCAAAGAAATAAAAATGAATATGAACATATTGTAAAATACTTTGTACATATTTTATTCCAGATTAGAAGCATATGACAGAAACCTGAACTTTAAAAACCCAGATGAAACTCTGACTGATCAAAGTAGAGAATTTTCAATGGAGTTGCCAGATATATCTAGCTATAGAGATGTAAATGGGGATAGCACATTTGTAAATTTTACACAAGAAGACCTAGATCTGTATCTTCTCCAGTTTCAGAAATATTTGAGCAAAGAAGCTAAAGATCTATATGAGGAGCGATTTCTGAGGTTTGTTCGGATGGCTGACAAGGGGAACAAGTCATACATTCAGGCTGAGTGCAGAGCACAGATGAAAAAGACTGTTGTGTACAAGCTAGACTTGTCATTTGACAGTCAAGGACAGGTATATGAGGCCCAATGTGAATGTGGAGCAGGAATGGGGCCAGAAGCCCATTGCAAACATGTGTGTGCCCTTTTATATGGTTTGTGCAAGTTTGTAAAATCTGGGGACCTTAAAACTGAAATGACATGTACAGAAAGATTTCAAACCTTTCACTACTGTAAGAAGTTCAAGGGTTCACCAAAGAAATGTCATGACTTAAAACTATCAGTGAATGACAGTCGCTCTGGGTCTGTCATTTATGATCCAAGGCCAAGGGAACTAGTAGATAATTTTGATTACAGGTCTTATGTTCGCAACATTTGCGTTGGATCTGGATTTGTAGATATTCCTCTCATGCAGTTATACAAGCCAGCCAATGTACATGGCATTGCTCATGATCACGACTATTTGTTATTGACTCCGGAGGAGGAGTATCTGAAGGACAACAATATATCAGAAATATCAAGAGATGACATTCTGGCCTTTGAGAGTGCAACAGTTGACCAAAGCACAAGCAAGCTATGGATGCACATGAGGACCAAAAGATTACACTCTTCTAATTTTGGCAGGATTTGCAAGGCTACTGATCGTACCAATAAAGAAAAGCTGGCCAGGTCATTCACAACTTCAGTTGACATCAAGTCAGCTGCAATCAAACATGGCAGAAAATATGAGAGGGCAGCAATAAAAAAATTTGAGGGTATCTCGTATATGGTAGTAGCTAAATGTGGAACATACATATCTCAGAGCCATCCATATTTAGCTAGTACCCCTGATGGAAAAGTGGGAGAAAATGCATTAGTTGAGGTCAAGTGCCCATATGTTTCAAGAGATAAGCCTATAAATAGCTGTACAGTACCATATCTGAAATTAGAAGATGGACAACTGAAACTTGATAAAAACCATGATTATTTTTACCAGGTTCAAGGTCAGCTGTTTTGCAGTGAACGAGAAGTGTGTCATTTCTGTGTTTACACATTCAAGGACTTCATCACCATAGAATTGAAAAGAGATGACAAATTTCTAGAAGACATGATAACAAAACTGACTGACTTTTATAAAGTTTATTTTGAAAAAGCTGTACTTGAAAGACACTTTTATTTGGATTATTACAATTATGGTTTTCAGTCTACTTAAAGGCACACAAATAATGAAAGTTATTGGAATATACATTGTGCAACCTCTTTGTGTTAATCTTTAATAGACATCAGAGCAGACTTTAAAAAGTAAAAGAAATATGTGATACTTCTGTTAAATAAATATTTATTGTGTTCAACTAGATGCAGAAAACAAACCTCATTTTATCTACTTTTTTATAGTAACATATGTGCAGAAATTTCACTGTATAGTGTACATAAATCACATGTATTTCTTCACTAAACACATTTAACATGTTAGCCACTGACACATGCTTACTTCAAATGTAGAGAGGTATATAAAGACATGACAAAGGTTTAAATGTAAAAATAAATAATATAGTCTTTCCACTTCCCTTATTTAAAAGTATAAATTTATATAATTCATTTCTTGTATTAGCTTGGAAACTTATGAACATAAATAACTGTTGCAATAATTATTTGTGGATCTGTGATTTATTGATAGAACTATTAAACTTATAATTTACACCTATGAGAGTGATGCAGTTTAAGCATGTTTTGGCACAATACAGGTTTTGAAGTTTGTTAAAGTGAAGCACACTGTGGATATTTGAGTAGCAAGTTTTGTTTCAGTAGCAGTCAGAGGTTTTTTCAAAATTTGGTAGGTTTTTGCCTGTCCAATTACCCTTTCAACATGAACTCGTTTGCTAGCAATTTTTCTGTCCTTCATAACCAAGTCTCCAGACAAACGATTTTTTTTGTCAAAAAATGTTGGATGGTTCACAGTAATATCATAAGGAGCAAATAAATCTTGCACTTTGAACCCCTTATCAGCCAGTACAAGGGCACCAGGGTCACAGCGTTGTGGTAGGTCTGATCTTTCCACAATCTGCCTGTCACTTGTAGATCCACCATATGCAGGTGAAACATATGACACCATGCCACCAGGTGTCACACCAACAAGTATCTTTGCTGTATTACGGTTCTTGTATGTACTGAATGTTGCCTGCTGAGCAAGAGGTGCTGATGGCTTTTTAATCAGAAATTCAGTTCCATCGACTACAACCCTTGTTCTTGGAAATTGCCTCTTAAAATCAGAAGGCATATTGAAAGACACAACATTCCTCTCTGCCCATAGGTTGACTTCACCCCACTGTAAATACATAAAATTAACCCAGGTAATAAAAATGTTGGTCACCGTTGTCTCTGATATCTGAAACAGATCACTTAATTCAAAGTTGTCCTTCCCTCTCCTCAGCTTGACCAGTGTCAAGAAAAACTGATTCCTCACACTGGGCTGGTAAACCTTGGTCTTGTAATAATATATCAGGTCATCAACACCTGGCCCAAGAGTATCTAGCACAAACAGGAATTTTTCAAAAGATTCCAATCCAGTGTAATAACACATACCTGCTGGATTGTGCATGTATTTTTCAACACAAAACCCAGGCGAAATCTGTGTTTGTGTGGAACCCTCCTTTATTTTGGGGGAATCAACCATTTTACCCTCCTCTTGTTCCACTGCAGCACATTCAACCTCTGCTCCTATATCGGAAGATCCAAATTCACTATTTTACTGGACTCTGAAGTTGTCTTCAACTTTTTATTGGCATTTTCTTCTCTCCTGTCAGCTCTTTCTTGTCTCTTTTGAGCCTGTGGACTAGGCTGTACTGTCCACGAGAATTTGCTTGGAATAGCACCCTTTATAAGTCTTCTACTTAAAGGTTTGCACCCTGAAAATAAATTTGAAAGGGAACATGGGTGCAAATATCTGGCATATATAAATATGTAAAGATGTAGAGTTTTGAGTTAAAGAATGAATAATAAATATTAATAATAATAATTATTATTATTATTATAACTGCCTTTTCAATACTTATGTACACTGATATGATCAAAATAATTCAAATTGCTAGCCATTTTAGAGTGATATACAATTGGGTTTTAAAAGTGAAATACTTTGAAAATGTTAAGTATGGTCATATGGTTTTAAGTGTCTAAAAATACACTTAAGACATGTGTCTTTTTACAGTAAAAATCCTCACCATGTGCTGTTTCAGTGATGTAGTCTTCCTCTCTGAAGTGTTGAAAACAAACAACAGCACTTCTGGATTTGGGCTCCCAAGTGTTGTCTGTCCTTGATACACCTGTTTCTTGACGTCTAATAGCATTTAACCATTTTTTTCTCAATGATTCATTGCTTGGTATAACATGTCCCCCTCGGTTGTTACATCCAGGTACACAGCACTGTGTTTGAGGCATTACTTTTTATTTTTTTTCCTATGTTTCACTGGATCGTGATGTAAACAAATAAAAAAAAACCCGGATGTATATTATTCTGGACCGCATTGTTTACTGGCGACACCTGTCGAATGAGTTTTCACTTTGGATAGCCATTACAGACTATATGTTGACTGGTCTCAGACTTGTTGACTAACTTTTAGACTTGAAACAAAAATTTGATCTTAATAGGCTTTATTTGTATGGGACCAATTTATATATAAAATAGGTAATACTGCAAAATCATAAGAAACAAGTATTCCGTTAATAAAGAACAGTATACTATTTTAAATGAGCACATAATGATGGCTATTGAAAGTCTTTTCCTTGGATATCAGTTTATTTTGTTTTGTGAGCGTCATGATCCTGATGATATTCATACTATAGCAAGAGGATTTTGGTGATGTGACCAATGTCATCATGGCCTATTGTTAAGGTAGTTGATGACCATTGTATTTCTAGAAGGAATAACAGACACAAAATCCCCTGGACATCATTCCTTTATAAAAGCTGGTACCATGTATATCCATTTCATGATACTGTGTTATACTACCTCAAAAATAAAAACTGATAACATAGAATGAACTTGAATAAAGAGACTGGTGAAAACTGAAGTACTATTATCCAACCAAGTACTGACAAGGTCATTGGCAACAAGTATAGAAGCATTATGAATTCAAAAATGGTTTTAAGCAAAAGTGGCAAGCTCAATGGAATGCGTGTCCTGATAAACTATTCCAAATAAACTCTTTTGTTGGAGATTTTTATGTTTGGATGGGTTTATCTCGTAGGGAGGAAATCATTGACTGACTAAGCGAGGTGGAAAAACAATCCAAGAAGTCGCTAATGAAACATGCTCTCAGTCTTTATCTGTCTTTCAGAAGACAGTGTTTGGTGTTTACCAATCACTAACCTGAGGAGAGAAATGTAGAGTGAAAAACAAAGCACTCAAAGCAAAACCTTGGGTGACACCAAACAAGAGTTAAGAAAGATCAAACAAAGCAGAACCAATTTTATGGACTTAGAAATACTTAGTTAAGTAGGAAATGGCAAGGTTGAAGGCAAAGATTTAATCACCCTTTTTGGAGGTTTTACAATAGAAAGTGGGCAGTCAGGCAAGGGTAGCAAAAATCCTTTACAATCCCATCCTTATGCAGTATAAAGCTATTATCAAGCATAAAATACAGTATAAACTAGGCCTATCGCATCGGAGAACCGATGCAAATTGTATCCACTAAAAACAAAACTCACCAAAGCCATTAAACATCCTTTAACCTTAAAGGAGAAGCCCATGGTGAAATATGACCATATCAAAAGATTCTTAGCCCATGATTTCCTGGAGGTTGGTGTGACACTGCAAACCTCCAGGAACATGAATAAGCGATATATAAGCACTGTTAATTTGGGTTATTGTCATTTGCCCTTGAAAGAGGGGCCAAAGGTCAAATCTGATCACATCAAAAGATTCCTAGCCCATGATTTCCAATAGGTTGGTTTACCATTTCAAACCTCTAGGACCAATAATAAGTGAGTTATAAGCACTTTCAAGTTTGGCTATCCTCGTTTGACCTTGATGGAGGGGTCCAAGGTCAAATCCGACCACAGCAATAGATTCCCAGTCCTTGATTTCCTAGAGGTTGGTATACCATCTCAAACCTCTAGGACCAATAATAATCTAATCTAATCTAATGTGGACTTTTATAGCGCTTAATCTCCATCTCAGATGGACTCTAAGGCGCAACAGAACATAAAGCAAAGGCAATTAACATTAATCCGGGGATATAGCAAGGTCGTACCAAGGAGACACAGGGTGACAAGGGAGGCTATGACGGATAGGTTTTTGCATACAAATAAGTCTTAAGCTTCTCTCTGAAGGAGGCAACTGATGCTGCACTGCACACATCATGATGGAGTTCATTCCAGATTCTAGGAGCATCAAAGGCAAAGCTGTGATCAAAATGTTTCACAGACTTAAAGACTGATGGGCAGAAAGGAGGAACAGTAAGATATTGACAATCTGGGTGACTACGCCTGGTACTATAGGAACTACTACTGGGAGACAAGTAAGGTTGAAAGTAGGAAGGGGAGCCACTATGTAGAAATTTATATACTAGAGTTGCAGTTTTGAACATACATCTATACTTCACAGGCAACCAGTGGAGTTGTTTCAGAATGGGAGTAACATGAGCATACCTTCTATGGTTTGTAACAATACGAGCAAGGGTATTCTGAATACTTTGCAATTTGTGAAGATTGAAACATGACAAACTACTAAACTACTACTAACCAAGGCATTTGCAGCTAGGACTGCCACTTCCGTAGTGAGATACTGTCTTATTCTACGAAGGTCACGCATCTGGAGAAAACACGCTTTGCAAGTCCTCTTGACATGTTCAGAGAATGAAAATTCTGTATCAAACCACACACCTAGATTTCTAACAGAATCAACCGGATGAATAAGGCTGTCAAAAATACTAACAGGAAAGTAGGAAGAAATCTTCTGACGCTGAGACTTAGAGCCAAAGACAATGAACTCCGTTTTCTCTGGGTTAAGCTTCAGTTTACTGAGAGACATCCATCGTTGTACATCAAGAAGGCAGGCATTAAGCCTGGCGAGAGCCGCCGCGGCATTTTTATGAGAGAGATGGATATAAAGCTGTGTGTCATCCGCGTAAAAGTGGAATTTGATATGCGGATGAAGGCGGATGATTTTACTAAGTGGTGTAGCATAAAGTGAAAACAGCAATGGACCGAAAACTGAACCTTGGGGAACGCCGTAGATGAGCTTGCTTAATTCAAATAAAGTAGAGCCTATCTTAACGACCTGGCATCGATCACCCAAGTAGGAACCAAATCACTTAAGTACAGTTCCACCAAGACCGAACCAGAATTTAAGGTAACTGAGAAGAATGCTATGTTCTATGGTATCAAACGTGGCTGATAAATCCAGAAGGACTAGAGCTGTAGGTTTGCCACGTGCCAAAAAGAGATGTACCTCGTTCTTTATAGACAATAGAGCTGTTTCAGTAGAATGTCCTGGCTTATAGGCTGACTGATGTGGATTTTCCAGTTTGTTAATATTGATGTGTGACGTACGTTGCTTAGCAACAACTCGCTCAACCAACTTTGAGAGGAAACAAAGGCCAGAAACTGGGCAGTAATTCTTGAGGTCATTTTTGGGCAGAGATGCCTTTTTAATGAGGGGGGTGACAACAGCCATTTTGAAAGCACTTGGAAAAGAGCCATCACTAAGAGAGTAATTAACCAACTTGGTGATAGATGGAAGGAGTATATCAAGACAGTCCCTGAGGAGGAATGTTGGTATGGGATCCAGTAGGCAGGATTTAGTAGGAGACTCATTGATGCACTTTCTGACCTCGTCTTCAGTCACAGGCTTAAAGGTATTGAAGGCGGCAGGCACATAATCAGGTGTATCACTGAATGAACCCAAAGCGGAGAATGTGTCCCTGATTTTACTTATTTTATTTGTAAAAAAAGAGGGAAATGTGTCTGCAAGGCTTTTTTCCGAGCTATGAGCTGGCAGAACCGTCTCAGAGGTGCGATGCAATACCTTCCTTAATGACTGCCATAGCTTCTTAGGGTCTTCACTATTTGCAGTTATAAGATTGGCATAATAGGAACCCTTGTCTTTGTTGGCCAGTCGATTGCACCATGCAATTTGCTTGCGGAGCCTCGACCTGTTCGACAATGTCTTATGTTTTCTCCACATCCACTCAAATTGCCGCCTTAGGGAGAGAGCCATATGATATGACTCAGAAAACCACTCATCTGACTGCCGTTTTGCCATGCGTGAGATGATAAGAGCGTGCTTGTCAAGTACCTGGGTAACGTCAGCCCGGTACTGATCATACAATTCTGTCGCGGTTCCTGCAGGAGAGAGTACAAATGGAATATTTCTAAGGTCTTTGTGGAACTAGTTGATATCAATCCTATGATACCTTCAATAAGAGACCATTTTTCCAATGCAGATTGCTGGGTGGGAGAAATCAAGTTGGCATCGTATTGCAGCATGGTCAGAGATAAAGTCCCCAACATGAACATTACAGACAAAATCTGAGTCACCAGGAGATATCAAAAAGTCCAAAGTGTGACCCAGTATGTGAGTCGGACTATTGACACATTGAATCAAACTGCAGCACTGAAGGATGTCATAGAACCTTGACCTGTCACCACACTCAACATCCAGATGAACATTTATGTCACCACAAATGATAAAATTAGAACCGATTGAAGACAGAAAGCCAGAAAGAGCCAGAAAATCTTCCAGAAATTGAGTAGTGCAAGAACCAGGGGGACGATACACACAAGCTGCAACAAAGCTATTGTACTCAGACCTGAAAGATAATATAATGATTTCAAATGATCTAAACACCGGTGAAGAGACAATACTGGGGGAAAAGGATTTCCTACACAGGAAGCCAACACCACCACCCAATCCAGTAGACCTTGGTTTTTGAATTAAGTTGTAATTTGTTGGAGTGACGGAGTTCAGGAGACCATCAGTGTCAATTGGTCTGATATGAGTCTCAACCAAGCCCAGGATATCCAAGTCACTGCATTTAATGAGGTCTTGTAGAAGAGGGCCTTTATTTCTCATGGATCTACAGTTGACAAATCCAAAATTGGTTGGGCCAGGGTTTACAGCAACATCGCCGCACAACAGGAGGAGAAGGAGAAGGTTTTTTAGTTTCAATTTTGGAGGGACCTGTTTTGAGTTCCTGAGGTAGCAATATTTACGTACAACAACAGGGAGCCGAAAAATAGATGGGATGCTTCTGTCTACCTTTTCACAATTCAGTCCCTTGTCAGCATTTAACCAGTTCTGTGAGAAACCAACACATAAAAAACATATCAATAAAGTAGCTTTGAAGGCCAACATTGTCAAGAAACACTATGCCAGATCCAAAAAGCAAGAAGGAACAAGGACTATTGCCGAAATCAACTGTATATAAAATAAATGACAAGAAAAAGAAATGAAAAAAAAGATCACAAAAGGCTTTAAGGGTTAACAAACCATGAGAGCAGAAGACCCATGAATCCTATGATTCTATGACAAGCAAGAGTTAGAAACACCTTATAGAAGTCTACAATGAACATAAATGCCAGGACATAGAGGACCATAGAAAAATCACTGAGACATAGCAAGTGGTAACCATGTATATGACTATAATCAAATTAAAACCATAAAATAAACACTAGGAAATGAAAACCATAAAATAATGACTAAAATATGTCAGGTGATGACGGGGAATGTGAATGAAATCAACAAGGGGTTGAATACATACTATCACGATAATGGCAAGTTATAAGCACTTTAACTTAAATAATGACTAAAATATGTCAGGTGATAACGGGGAATGTGAATGAAATCAACAAGGGGTTGAATACATACTATCACGATAACGGCAAGTTATAAGCACTTTTAAGTTTGTCTATCCTCATTTGACCTTGAAGGAGGGGTCCAAGATCAAATCCGACCACACCAAAAGATTCCCAGCCCATGATTTCCTAAAGGTTGGTTTACCATCCCAAACCTCTAGGATAATAAGCAAGTTATAAGCACTTTTAAGTTTGGCTATCCTCGTTTGACCTTGAAGGAGGGGTCCAAGGTCAAATTTGACCACACCAAAAGATTCCTAGCCCATGATTTCCTAAAGGTTGGTTTACCATCCCAAACCTCTAGGACCAAAAATAAGCGAGTTATTTTAGAACTTTTAAGTTGGCTATCCTCATTTGACCTTGAAGGAGGGGTCCAAGGTCAAAACCGACCACACCAAAAAATTCCCAGCCCATGATTTCCTATAGGTTGTTTTACAATCCCAAACCTCTAGGACCAATAATAAGTGAGTTATAAGTACTTTTAACTTTGGCTGGCCTCGTTTGACCTTGAAGGAGGGGTTCAAGGTCAACATCCGACCATACCAAAAGATTCCCAACCCACTATTTCCTAGAGGTTGGTATACCATCCCAAACCTCTAGGACCAATAATAAGCGATTTATAAGCAATGTTAATTTTGGCTATCCTCGTTTGACCTTGAAGGAGGGGTCCAAGGTCAATCTGACCACACCAAAAGATTCCCAGCCCATGATTTCCTATGGGTTGGTTTACCATCCCAAACCACTAGGACCAATAATAAGGGAGTTATAAGCACTTTTAAGTTTGGCTAGCCCATGATTTCCTATAGGTTGGTTTACCATCCCAAACCTCTAGGACCAATAATAAGCAAGTTATAAGCACTTTCAAGGTTGGTTATCCTCGTTTGACCTTGAAGGAGGGGCCCAAGGTCAATTCTGACCACACCAAAAGATTCCCAGCCCATGATTTCCTAGAGGATGGTTTACCATCCCAAACCTCTAGGACCAATAATAAGGTATAACCACTTTTCATGACTGACAAAAAAAACGCCTGTGGCAGCCATCTTGTTTTTCAAAATGAGGCCAAGAATATTCCCAGTCAAGATTTTATAATGAGGAACATATCCTGCCAATTTGAGATCTCTACCTGTAATACCCTTTTCTCTGAAGGGCCAAAGAAAAGTCCTTGTTTAAAGTCGAATAAATGTCCCTGGCGGCCATATTGTTTTTCAAAATGAGGCCAAAAATATTCCCAGGCAAGATTTTATGGTTATGAATGTATCCTGCAAATTTGAGAAGGCTAGCTATAATATTTTGTTTGTTAGAGCGATAATGGTGAAATCTCTCTACACACCGCGGTGACGTCAAGTTAAATCCATAGTATCCATCCAGTGGATACAAATATTGTATACTCAATTTCATGCATTAGCCAGAAGTAGTTTTACTTGACTTTTTCTTTCAAAAAGCTTCCTATTGAGTGTCTTAGGTTTATATCACTATAGCCATTTAACTATAAACTATGTTTGTTCCCTTTGATGTCCATGCAGAGGCTTCTATCATGTCCCATTTTAGTGATCTTTGGTATTTGTTTAGTATAGGGATTACTAGCTTATGATAGCCATATCTGTATATTATCTCTTATTCTAGTACTTAGTTGCAAGGCAATACCGTTTTACATACGAATTACATACTACTGCCTATCTAGTGCCTTTGCAGTTTGATAGTGCTTCCTGTCACGTTGTCTTATGTTATATCATGGAGTTAGCCAGTAAATTGAGAAATTTGGGGGTTGGGGCCATAACTTCATTATTCCCTCTTTGTCTTTGAGGTTGTAAATCAGTGGCGTAAGATCCAACTTTTAAGTTGCTAGTACACCATTTATATGTAGAACTCACGCTTTGGGGGCAATAATTTCTATTATTGCCTCCACTGCATTGGGGTGTAAGCATCTTTCACTTATATTTGGAATTACTTATGTTAAACTATTACTGTCGTGACAGGGACTGATGTACTGCCATACTTTGTAAACCATACATATATGATACAAACTTCTTTTAACAACTAAATGATATTTATAATTAATTTAGTTAAATATTTTAATCCCATGCTGTGGTATTATTGTCTCGAGGGAAGTTGTTGGGAAATGTTAGCTTAGGTGTTCAACAGTATAAGACATTAAATGGTGATTGTTCCCTTTGATTGCCATGCAGAGGATTATATCATCTCGCCCTCCCCCTTGTGGGCATCAAAGAGGACAATAGGCATTATAGTTCATATCTCCACAATGTAATACAAATAATTAATATTATTACTATGATAATTATTTATTTTATAATTTATCTCACAGGTAACCCCAATGTACATGGGTTGTGAAAAAAACTTAAATCATATCTATCTATCTATCTATATCTAGGGGACCGATTTTACCATATTTTGTAAGGGGCCGATTTGACCATAAATTTTTTTATAGGGGGCTTATTTGACCAGGTAATTTTATTTTGGGGGCTGATTTGATGGGGGCCGATTTAGCAAAAGGCTGATTCGTCTATGATTCATATCAACATATGTCTTCTGAAACTGCAGTTCTAAAAATACAAAATGACACTGCCACTCCAATGGACAAGGGTATTGCTGTTGGTCTAGTCGTTCTGCACTAATTTGCCACGTTTGGTACAATTGACCACTCTATCCTGTTTGACTGCGTTTAACATTGATACGGCATTGAAGGAGTTTAGTGGGACTGGGTACAGTCATACCTTTGCTCGAGGAAACAGTTGGTTAAAAATAGATGCTTTTTGACATACTTATGGGGTTCCCCAGGGATCAGACTGGGGTGCACTTGTTTTTACCCCATACACAACACCTCTTAGTACAGTCATATGTGAATTAGTCATCCATCAGTTGGTGGACGGACATAAGCCCCCCTGACACAAGCCCCCCTTTTTCAGAAGCATAGGGCAGAAGCCCCCTCTTTTTAAGGGGGTGGGGGGTGGGGGTGGGGTTGATCAAAGCCCCACTTTAGAAATATTTATCATTAACAAAGGGTAACCGAGGAAATACTGTTAAACAGAATACAGAAGCCCTCTATTTTTAAGGGAGGTGACCAACGCCCCCAGCACCGCTTTAGAAATATTTGTCAGAAATAAGTAGTTAAGCAGAAGCCCCCCACCCCTTACATCATAACACATCATAAGGAATGGTGACATAAGACCCCTTCAGAAAATAACTGCTATTAAATATAACTGAGGCAATACAGTTAAACTTTAACCTAAGTTTGAAAACACCATTTTAGGAATCCCTTTTCATACTGATTTTAAGATAATTGAAACAAAATTAAAGACACCTTTTAATGAATCACTTTTCATCCATTTTAGCCCTTTTATGTGTACTCTGGAACCTAAGATTAAAAGTTCATAGAGTGTATGCAGAAGGATATCAGAGAAGTTTGGACCACCCTGGCCTTGCTGGAGAGAGGTGAGCCCCTTGTAAAACTGCAGAAAAGCCACACAAGACCTGCAGAAAAAGTTGAAAAATTTTTGCTTAGAATACCTAAATGGAGGAAAAGATATCAAGAGATTCATCAATGTTGTGGGACACACAATTAGATTTTAGATTAAATTTTGCATTTTGTGCAAATAATATTCCTTAATGTTTTAATACAGAGACCTTGTGATAGGGTAATAAGGAGAAGCATGATTTTATGTTTTGTGTTATATGTATATGTTTATATTGATTTTTTTCCGAAATAAATGTTTCAGCTCACAGATTGTGTATTTACTAGCTTGTTATTCCTGGGGGGATTACGTCCTATTGGAGGGGGGAACTTGTGTGTGTGTGGGGGGGGGGGCTTTAGTCACCCTCTGTTAGAGCGGGGGGGGGGGGGGGCTTGTGTCAGAGGGTGGCTTATGTCCTGTGATCCATCAGGAAAATAATACACAAATTTACTTGCCTTAAGGTCATCCAGGTTTCAATGCCAAATAACAAACTCAAACTAAATATCGATTAAACAGAACATATTTTTATTGTTTGTTTGGGATACCCTTCTTAACACATTCAGAAAATAAGACCTTTTTGGTGGTTTTCCTCTCAACTTATAAACTAATACACCAATTAAGACTTTCATTATTCCAATGGTTTAACAGCTGTTTCTTATGTCTTAATTTGAGGCAAAGTTAACAGAAAGTCTACTATTCACGAAAGGTACGCATATCATGTGTAATACTTGTCATTTCTGTACCCATTCAAGCTAGTTGTGATAAGAATTCAACACAAGGAGCAGTAGTTTTCAAGATCACCATTAGGAAGAAAAACCTTTACAGTTAGAACAGTAAAAACAGCAGTTTTAAACTATTACAAGACGTCAAGCAATAGGCTATTTTTCATTAATATATAAAGTTTGATAGTAATCCATGTAGTACCTTTAAAGAAACAGAAAAATTTTAGTTCAGTTCTAAATTTTACTGGGGTCAATTTTACGAAAGGTCTTAGACTGGTCTTAGGCTCGAGATTTTTGTCTCAAAACATTTGATCATTTTTCTTGAGCCCATGGGCTCAGCCTTTATTGATTTCACAAAAGGTCTCAGTCAAAGCTTCGGCTGAGCCACTGGGTCAAATGCTGAGACTGCTAGGTAGGTAGTGGGCTTAAGTTTTGTAAACAGAGGCTCAAATATGGCTGCCATAATTCATGCTTTTTTGCATGCTTACAAGTTTTTCTATTGTAAAATAGTGATATTCTGTGTCAAACAATGAGCATATATGTCATCAGTAGAATACTTGACAACAAAAAAGGGTCACATGATACAGACAACCACTGTTGTTATTTGATGAGCTTTGTCTGACGTGAGGCCTTCTGTGAAAAGACTTGGCTGAGCCAAAAGGCTTAGATTCGAGCCATGGCTCAGCCTGAGACTGTACTAAGTCTGAGACCTTTAAGGTTTATATGAGCTGAAGTCTCTTTGACAATTTTCTTGCCACACCATTTAATAAGCAACTGTGTCAGAGTAGATTAATACTTTTACAATTAACTACATTAGATTTATGAAGGTTACTGTTGCAAAATACACCAACTATTAGAATACTATATATTTTGTCTTACCTGAATATTGCAATCAGCAAATTAAGAAGCAATATGTTGGTAATCATCATAAACAATCCCAACAAAACTAGCTGAAACCACTCATGGCAGTGTTCATACACATCTGGTTGTGATCTTGCAAGATCACGGTCCGTTGTACACTGTCTTGGTGTTACCTCCAAGCCTTTAAATAAAAAGTAAGCAAACTAGTGTACACATTGCTATGTTTAAATATTTGTTTTGCTATGAAAATCATCATTGCGAGTTTTTTTTATTTAGAGGGGTCAGGCATTGTTTGAAAAGAGGAAAATATTGAAATAATTTAGTATGCTGAAATGATGTGAGAAAATAATACAATATTTTAAATGTTCAGCTATTGTTTTGAAGATATACTTATATATGTTATATCAATCAGTCTTTCTTCACAATATGTTATTCAATGCATATTTATGATCTATAAATACTCTTAAGTCTGAATAATGATACACAATTATTATAACTGATTAGCAATAACCTGATATGTGTGTTTTTGATAACTGCTGGTTGACTATTAAAAGTTCTATTTTTTTCTAATTTAAATAATTTCTGCCAAATTCAGTGTCTTACATCAGCATATGATCTAACAATAAAAAGTTGACAGATAACAAATGTAAACTGTTATAAAAATACCCATTCCTTCTGTAGCATCATCAAGGAATATTTCTCCCAGCATTTGCCAGTATCCACGCCACAATACATTGCTGAGTAGTTGCCAGGAAGGTTCTTCATTTGGACTAATAAGGGACTGGAACGCCACTCCAAAACTTATAATGAACACCATCATTATAATCAGGAAGTAGCCTAAATCACTCAACTACAACACCAATGTATGTAAAGTATAGAAATTGTTTTACAGATCTCTCACTTTGAAATTATTGGTAAAAGACATGTGGAATACATTTTTTGTGTGTGGGAGAAATCACAAGGAAGTGTGGAGTAGTGAATCAGAAATACAAGGCCGAAGGCTTAGTCATTTTTCTTATTTATGAATTCACACTTTCAAGTGGTTTCTCTAGCTTAAAACACTAAAAAGGACATGTAAAACTAAAGTTTGCATATACTTGGCCTAAATCTTTAATCACATTGAATGTGACGACCCAAACATTAAAGAAAACGTGCTGATTCATGGATCCATCTTATTCATTTTTAGCCCAACTGCTATTACGTGAAAATATTCCATTAAATCTGACGCCATTTCCTTGGAATTACAAACTGATGATCAGTTAGAAACTGTGTTACTGACATGATATCATCATCAACTCAACCTACTGGCACTGGCTGAAATGCACCTTTGCCAATTGACAGAGTTTTCTTTGCCCTATTGCCCCATCCCAATGCAAGTTGTGTTACAAACAAATATTGCATATTTGTGCTAATCTTATTGGTTCTTATTGGGGTTAACCTGGACCATAAACTTGTTGATTCTCCGTCTTTTAGGAATATTGTCTCCAATGGGCTCTACTGCTGGTATTTTTGTGCTTGTTTCTGTGTATCAACCACATGGCTTTTGCTTTGAGGTCTCAATTGTTTACTCTTTCTTGAGTTCCTTTCTTCAATCATCACCGCAATTTTAATGTGTGCTGAGTTCAATATTCATGTTGAATGTTATTGCCCGGTGAAATGCCCTAATAATCAGGGACAAATCCAATGATAACAAAAATCTTTTCAGTGACCATGCTCATGATTGTAAGAAACTGTGGCAGGTTTTATGCTCAGTAGTGCACAAGAGGTACTCCCCTTTCATGTCTCTGAGAAAGGTCTTGCCAACCGTTTTTGTCACTTTTTTTTGATAAAATAAGTAAGATCGCGGAATCCTTTTAAAACACTGACTCCCTCACTCTCTCTGTACCGTTTAATGTACCCATATTTGACCTCTTTAAATCTTTTTCTGAGGATGAAATTCGAAAAGTAATTGCCAAATTAACAACAAAATCTTGCCTGCTAGAGCCATGGCCTACTTTTCTAGTGAAGGAGTGATTTGGTATTTTCTTGCCCTCAGTTACTAAGCTTGTCAACTGTTCCCTATCTGAAGGCGTTGTCCCCGGGGCTTGCAAGAAAGCTATTGTGGGAAGTACGGCCTGTTAGGGGCTTGCTAGTTCAGGTGGGGGTACCTTAATTAACCCTCCTACTTATTACACCCCTTATTATGGCAACCCCCTGTTTACTAGCATTGTCCAATACAAAGGGGTGTTACACTTCAGTGACCACAATTGACCTGGTGTCCATCATTCTGACTACATAGTTTGAAGGAGTAACAAGTGTTTTTCCCACATCCCACAACGCTGGTACATGTAATAAAAGTCATTAAGGTCTAAAGATTCGAACCCAGTGTTCTGTTTGGACTGATCTATGGGTCATGCAGACCCCCATAATATTCCCTTATTGTGGTGAATTAAGGTTTTTTTCTGTGTAATATTAGGATTCAATCACCCTCTAAGGTTCCTGACCCCTTGGACTTATCCCACCCATGGGAGTTCTAATGGATAGATATAGTCCTCAGAGTTCTGGGCCCAGATTTACAAAGATTCTTAAACTTAAATTCATGTTAAAACTACCCTATAAACACATCTTTATGAGATTATGCTTAAACTCAAACTTTTCACATTACAGAAAATTCTTAAACTTAAACTCAACCTTTAAACTCAGACATAAACTCATTTTCTGAGTTTATGCTTAGATTCACATTTGTTGACATTTTTGAAAATTCTCAGGCTGAGATTATGCTTAAACTCATCTAAAAATTTGAGTTTGCATCAGACAAGACTCAAAAAATGAGTTTATGATCAATTAATGACAGTAAAGAGAAGCCATAATATCTGTGGTAGCCTTTAAAGAAATTTACTCCTGTGATTCGGTTATCTACCATACTGACAAATATATTACTTGTTATGAGTCAGGATTCACCCATTAATCTTAAATTATTAGTAAGAACAATGCAGAAATTACTTTTTCCCATCAAAATAAATCACAGTAGCGATTATTCATAAAGAACACCCATATGGCACTCAGCCATGATAAGACTCGGAACATGTTTGAACTTGTAAGCTAACATTTGCACAGTTTTGCAAATAAAAAAAATAACTAAATAAAAATCTTGGACATAATAAACAAAAGACTCAAAAGGAATTAATGTAGTCATTCTAAACTCCATGTTCAAAAACATCATGGTATTTTTTCAGTATCAGTCATATATTTACACAGGATTCACACAGGATTAACAAATTCTACCTGTAAAAATTTGAAAATTTGAGCTACTGTGTCAGATTTTAAGTGAAGTTCATAAAACAATTGTCACTGCAGTGTAACATGAAAACCCTTCATAGCAATTAGTATAAAGCCTCTACAATAATCAGTAGCTATAAACTCAAGAGTGAGTTTATGCATGAGTTTATGTGTGAGTTTAAGAATTGCTGTGGTGTCAACCAATGAAATGCTTGCTTACATATCAGCTGAGTTTAAGTTTATTCTCACGTGAGATTACTTTTGAAAATACCAATTTAATCATAATCTCAAGTGAGACAAAAACTGAGATTTTGTGTCTGAGTTTAAGCATGAGTTTAAGAATCTTTGTAAATCCGGGCCCAGGATAACAGGGTGGACCAGGCAGACCCTGCCTTTTCCTGCCAACCATATTCTTTCGACTGATGTTGACTTTTCATCCTGTGAACCTGATCTAACTTAGAGTGATAATTAGGATCTTGTGTCTATGATGTCCCCTTAGCTTAGTGACCTAAGGTTCTCGAATGATGTAATCCAGTTCACAGTAACCGTCCGGGGCCCCGACCCCTCCTGGCACAAGGGAGGTCTCCTTCTGGATAGATGTAGGGATATGTAGGACCAGGGTCACCCTGGTTCCCCTCTCGGATATGACCTTTTGCCTTGAATATGACCTTTTCATTTCAACTTAATGTGGAGGGTAGTAATCCTCACAGGTAGTGTCTGTGTGACCTATTCTTGTATAACTTGACCTTTACTGCTGTGATGAACTGTATACAAATAACATTGTCTTGCTATGATAGTTTGTACGTATTGATATGTAACTTTGCATTATGACATGTTGTGACCATCGCCTTTTACTTCTATATTATTGTATGGTGGTTTTAAAAATTTTCATGTTTTACATAAAAATATTTTTAATACCCTGTATCTAGTACATGTCTTACTACTAACATGTAAATAAAATTCATAAACTCATATCACATGTATCTTCTGACCCTGGTTACTCACACTGTGAAACTATTTTGACCTGGAACTGACCTTTGAACTCATGTAACCTTCAACTGTCTCTCCACTGTTAAATAATTCCTCACTATCACCAGATGAATTAAAAAACTATTGACCCACGTCTTAAGTGAGCTTAATCTCTAAACTTGTTGAGCTTGTAGTGGCTTCTCAGTAAAATGATCACGTCAACTCCATCTCTCCGTACAAAACTTAGCAAATTTTTCCCAGTTAATATAATTGGTAACCTCCTCTCACCTGCAAGGAGATTAGGAACCTTGGTGTCTGTTTTGATTGTGATTTTGTCTTCTCTTGCCATATCAGGAATATCTGTAAGGCTTGTTTTGTTCATATCAGGGATCTATGCTACTCAGAGGGTATCTTAAGTAGGAAACTGCTCTTTTGGCTGCAAATGCCTTGGTTGAAAGCCGACTTGACTTCTGTAATTCCTTGTTTAGAAGTCTCTCTGCTCTTGTCTTTTGCAGGCTCCAATGTGTTCATAACTGCCTTAATAGAGTTGTGGCTAATACCACCAAGTACTCACAAGTAATCACTCCTGTAAGAAAGAGTCTTCAATGGTTGCCTATCATGCAGCACTGTCATCATGACAGCCCTATTGGTGTACATAGTTGTTATCCAAAATACTTTGAACCCTTCCTTAAACCCAGATACAGTGTGTACAGAATGCGTAGAAGTCTATCTGATGATGTGCTGCTCAAGGTCCCACATTTTACTTCAATATACAATTCTAAAAAGCATTTTGGCCTCAAACATGCATATGATGCTCCAAGGATTTGGAATGAACTACATTATGATGAGCTCATGATCAGATAAATATCTCTCTTCATTCACTAAGAAGTTAAAAACTTATCTCTTTGCTGAAGCTTACCCACCCTAGTTTTTTTCTGGTCTGGTTTCTGTCTTTCTCCGTGGGGCTGACCCCTGCAATGTTTAATTTAATGGTTACAATCTATGATTTCTGGCATCGTTTGTCTTACAGTCTTTCAATAGACAAAGATTAAGCACTATAAAAGTACTATTAGAATAGAATAATGTTGACTGAACCTGACAGTGCTGAAGTTTAAAGTAGCTTGGAATTTTGCTGTATCACTCAATATGTGCAAAAGATCTACCCGCCTTCGTGGACATATTCCTATTCTCAATCTTGTTGAATTTGGGTCTGTTTCAAATGTCTTTTTTTAGTTTTGATAATGCCTGGGGCGGTTGTATTTTTATATTCACAGCCCTCCTTCTCCTGTGGCAAATAGTGTTAAGTTGGGGAAAATGTTTAGTCAGTAATTGTAGTTACATTTTTCCCGGTAATAATATCAGTTTCTTTCACGATAAATACATGGCCTGTTGCATAGATGTATCTAATCTAATGTGGACTTTTATAGCGCTTAATCTCCATCACTGATGGATGCTAAGGCATATCTAAACATAAAGCAAGGCTGTTAAGGTTAATCAAGGGACACAGCAAGGTCATACCAAGCAGACACCGACGTGACGGGGGAACCTAGGATGGGTAGGCTTTTGCAAACAGGTATGTTTTAAGCTTCTTTCTGAAGGAGGCAACTGATGTTGCACTGCAAACATCTTGAGGGAGTTCGTTCCAAATCTTAGGAGCATCAAAGGCAAAACTATGGCCAATATGTTTGGCTGACTTAAAGACTGATGAATAGGAAGGAGGAACTGTAAGGTATTGATGATCTGGGTGACTACGTCTAGTACTACAGGAACAACTACTAAAAAACAAGAATGAGGGTTCAAAATAGGAAGGAGAACCACTATGCAAGAATTTACACACAGGAAACCAGTGGAGTTTCTTTAGAATGAGTGTAACATGAGCATACTTACGTAGCAAGGGTGTTCTGAATATTTTGTCATTTGTGCTGATTGAAACCTGACAAACCTCTGAACAGAGAGTTACAATAGTCCAGACGACTACTAACCAAGGCATTTGCAGCAAGGACTGCCACTTCAGGACTAAGATACTTTCTAATTCTACGGAAGTCATGCATCTGAAGAAAGCACACTTTGCAAGTCCTTTTGATATGCTCAGAGAAGGAAAAATCTGCATCAAACCACACACCTAGATTTCTGACAGAATCAACCAGATGAAGAAGGCTACCAAGAATGCTAACAGGAAAGTGAGACGAAATCTTCTGATGTTGAGCCTTAGAACCAAAGACAATAAATTCAGGTTTTTCATGGTTGAGCTTCAATTTACTGAGGGACATCCACTCTTGCATATCATGAAGGCATTTAGCTTGGCAAGAGCTGAAGAAGCATTCTTATGGGAGAGATGGATGTATAACTGAGTATCATCCGCATAAAAATGGAATTTAATATGCGGATGGAGGTGAATAGTTTTACTGAGTGGTGTTGTATAGAGTGAAAACAGCAACGGAGCCAGAACAGAACCTTGTGGAATGCCATAGATGAGATTGCTTAATTCAGATAGTGTGGAGCCTATCTTGATTGCCTGGCAACAATTTCTTAAGTAGGAAGCAAACCACCTTAGAACTGTTCCACCAAGACCAAACCAGGATTTAAGGTAACCAAGGAGAATATTATGATGTCAAATGTGGCTGATAAGTCAAGAAGTACTAGAGCTGTGGGTTCACCGGGTGCCAGAGAGAGATGAACCTCGTTTTTTATTGACAATAAAGCAGTGGAATGTCCTTGCTTATATGCTGACTGATGAGGATTGTCCAGTTTTTTGTTATTGATGTGTGACGTTAGCTGCCTGCCGTCTTCAGTGACAGGCATAAAGGCATTGAAATCAGAAGGCACCGAATCAGGTGCATCATTGAAAGAGCCAGTAGAACAGGTGTCCCTGATTTTGCTTATTTTTTCGGAGAAAAAAGGAGCAAACATGTCCGCAAGGCTTTTGTCTGAGCTATAAGCAGGCAGGACAGTCTCAGACTTGCGATGAAACACCTTCCTTAATGACTGTCATAGCTTCTTGGGGTCATCACTGTTTGCAGTTATGAGATTAGTAGAGTATGAGCCCTTGTCTTTATTGGCCAGTAGATTACACCAGATAATTTGCCTGCGGAGCCTTGACCTGTTCAACTCTGACTTATGTTTTCTCCACCTTCGTTCAAATTGCCGACTAAGAGATCGAGGCATGCGATACGAATCAGACAACTACTCATCTGACTTGCTTTGCGTGAGATGATAGGAGCATGCTTGTCAAGTACCTGAGTTACACCAGTTATGTATTGATCATACAGTTCTGCAGCAGTACCTTCAGGGGACCGTACAAACGGTATATTACTAAGGTCATTTTGGAACTGGTCGATATCGATCCTGTGATACCAATGATAAGAGACCCATTTGTCAATACTGGTTGATGCGTGGGAGAAATCAAATTGGCATCTTATGGCAGCATGGTTCGAAATGAAATCTCCAACACCAACATTGCAGACAAAATCGGAGTCACAAGGAGATATGAAAACATCCAGAGTGTGACCCAGTAAATGAGTCGGGCCACTGACACTTTGAACCAAACCACAACACTGAAGGATGTCGTTAAACCTGGACCTATCATCACACTCAACATCCAGATGAACATTCATGTCACCACAAATGATGAATCTACAACCAGTCGAAGACAGAAAGCCAAAGAGAGCCAGAAAATCTTCCAGAAACTGAGTAGTACAAGAACCTGGAGCACGGTACACACAAGCAGCAACAAAGCTATTGTAGTCGGACTTGAAAGTAAGTATGATAATTTCAAATGACCTAAAAACTGGTGAAGAGACAATACTGGGAGAAAAGGTTTTTCTGCACAGAAAACCAACACCACCGCCCAACCCAGTACACCTTGGTTTTTGGACGAAATTATAATCAGCTGGAGTGAGAGAATTCAGGAGGCCATCAGTATTATTTGGTCTAATATGAGTCTCAACCAGACCCAGGATATCCAGGTCACTGGATTATATGAGGTCCTGCGAATGGATCTACAATTGACAAATCCAAAATTGGTGGAGCCAGGGTTTGAAGCAACATCACCACACAACAAAAGGAGTAGTAGTAGGTTTTTAAATTGCAGTTGTGGAGGAACCAGTTTTGTATCACCAATGTAACAATATTTACGCACCAAAACAGGAAGCCAGAAAATAGAAGGGATACTCCTGTCAATTTTTTCACAATTCTGACACCTGTCAGCATTCAGCCAGTTACATGAGAAACCAACATACAGGAAACATATCACTAGAATGGCTTTCGCAACTAACATGGCTAAGAGCACACTACCCAGTCCAAAACAAAAAAGAAACCAGAACTGTGCAAAAATAAACTGTCGCAAGAAAAAAGAATGTAAAAAGATTGCAAAAGGCAAAAGTTAGCAAACTGTAAAAGCAGAGGCACCCATAATTACAATCATTCAAAAGCCAGCGTAAAAACCACCACAACTAGGTAATTCAGCATAAAAACAATAAAATGATCACTGGGACATAAAACCATAAAATAATCACTGGGACATGTCAGGTGATAAGGGGGCATGCGAATTACAACAACAAATGGGTTGGAGAATTACTACCACAATAACGGGGAATGTGGGCGATAATGGGGTATAGAAGATATTTAAGCAATTAAGGAGATATGAAGGAGATTAAATCAAAAATTTGTTAAAGGGAACTATGTATGTGGTAAAAAACGGAAATGATGAACCTTATAAACCAGTATGTAGCATAATTCATGCAATTTGAAATTGGATCGTTTGAAAACCCAATACCCGCCACTGCCTCACACGTAAGTTAACCTGTACTTTTTAATAAAGAAGCTTTATGAAGTCCTTAAAAATAGTGTCAGACTGCATATGCAGACTGTGTGGTACAACGCACTGGCCAACAAGGAAAAGTCACGTACTATAGCAAATTTGTCTGTAAAATTGACTCTCAGGAGTGAACTCATTTGTTCTAGTAATGCTGTCAGTGTACTGTATTAGCAATGCATGAAGGATGTTCTAACATGTTGGAGAGATATGAACCTAAGCATTTCAGTAATATTAGTAAGAAACACCTTTATACAAATTGCTAACTGATTCTTATGTAAGGGCTATGTCCTCACAAAACAGGTCTAGGCTGCGTAGTGCAAAACTTAAAAATTATAGCAGGTCTTATGGTTGACACTTCATAGTGTCAACCATGAAGTTCTTCTATCTTGTCAATCACAAAAATCTCTTGGTAGCTGCCACTTTTTGCTGACAGAATATGAAAATTCATGATTCTTTTCCCAGCTCTGATTCCTTTGAGTTCAGTTCCACAATTAATCCACCTATGTTTCCTTAATAATTCCCCACTAAATCCTACTATGCTGGACCTGTGATCAGAATGTCTTTTGAAGGAGTGACTGGATATTCTTTTTCCATCAATCTCTAAACTATTGGTAAAAGTAACCCTTTAGTGGTGCATACTGTTATCACTGTACACCATATCTCCTAAAAAGTCATTTGGGTCAAATGTATAACATGGACAAGTTAGACCCCACATTGTGTGAAAAAAATGACTCAGATCCAATGTATAGTTTTCTAGTAATTAGCCAGGATGAAAAGACGGACAAGCTAACATAATTACATTGATTGAACAACTGCGATTTGGGGAGGGTAGTAAACTTCAGTTGTTAAGTGGCTAAAAGTTGTTTCTCACTTATGTGTTCATGGGTTTTAATCTGTAGCCATCGAAAGGGATTTAAAAAGTTACCACCAACCAAACCAATGTGAAAATTATATAAATTTGTCTTATAAATAAAACATAACATATGCAAACCAGTTTTGCAATAACAACAATTCTTGGTCCCATCTCCTTCACAACATATCCAAAGCGCAGGAAACGCCAGTAGTACAGCAACAACACAATGCAGAAAAAGATTCTTGCCACTGTAAAATCCTTCCTTTCAAGAGTAAATCTCAGACACAATGATACCTGTGTTTTTAAAATTACATAAACTTTACATTGTAATTGTTTAGCTGAGCATCTTTAGGTGTTTAATACGTCCTTTATACTGTTGCTACAATGCTTTTTAAAATTAACGATTTACTCCAGCTGTTAGTTGGAAGCAAGAACCTGACTCCTGGGGCTAGAGTCAATAAAATATTTGTATATGAATTGTTTTAATGCCTTTTCCAAGTATTTGAAATTATTTTAAGTATATGTATATCAAATTCATTGATAGAAATTAATTTGATTCTAAATACTTGCATTTAAATACTTTTGTAAGACGAATGAAATATAAATACTATTTAAATACATTTTAAATGATTTTGTTATACTTAAAAGTCATGAAGTCACAGTGTTACAAAAACATGCATACCCAGAGAAGTAGTATCATGAGAAAATCCATGACATTCCATACATCATAAATGTATGATTTTAGACGGTAAGTTTTTAAATTAAACTGCAAGCGCTCATGCCATTTCCACACTTTACTCCAAACTTCTTTGTTCACATTGCCCATATTGTGTACAGGTCCTGATATCTTCTTTTGAAACATCTGTCAATTATAAAAGGACAAACCAATAAAAATAAAATGTAAGTGTACCAATATTTTGTTTACTGTTTCGATTTGAAACTGACATCTTACTAATATTTACAAGGAAGGTCAGGGCTCCTTCGTCAGGTATTTCTAGAAGGCGTGCAGGGGTGAGTTAATTCACTTAGGTATGCTGATAAGGTTCATTTTAAAGTGTACCCTATACTTGGCTTGGAACCAATGAAGCTCTTTCAATTGGGGGATGATATGGAAAATCTTGAGGAGTGAGTGACAACCGAGAGTTGTCAGCAGAGTGAGTTTTGGATGTGCTGCAATATTTTAATCTCAAAATCATTGAGTGATGCAAACAGGTTATTGCAGAGTTTTTACATTGTAACCATTCCTACCCAGGGAAATACACTGACCCATTTGTGCATTACCAATGAAATCATTTAACAGGCATGTGGGTGGAGCTTGAAAGTAACAAGCAAGGGTGAATTGGGTGGCCAGTGGTGAACAAGGGGTGTTTCAGCTCAGTAACAAAAGAAAACTTTAATATTAACCCATTATGTTGGAGGGATGAAGAACTTAGTACACATTTCACAATCAGCAGGGCCAAATATGACTGTTCTTTACCATGCAAATGGTTAACGCAAAGAAATATGTATGTACAGTATTGTACAACTTTTGGTTTTAGGTAGTCTTGTTCTAGGCTGTGGGATATTTTTAACATTTTATATTATATATATTTTTCTATGTTTTTCTATTTTTCCAGCATCAAGTATCCATGATATTCATAGAGCAAATTGAATATTGGAACTAAGTGTGACTAAAAGAAACAATCTGACCTATAGAAAACATTACAATTTAGGTTACATTCTACTTAGTTCTAACCAGAATCTATTAGCTAAGGTCCAAGATAAAATGCCAAGCTTTTATGTGTCATGAAAAAGCCAGCATAGTATTTGTACATACTTACAGAATTTCATGTACTTGGCCAGGGGCTCTGGTACAGCCCATGGACAAGGCTAGATGTATTGTTACACTGAATTGATAATATGATACACCAGAGTGTGGGGTCATTGTTTTAAAATATTACTTGAGCAATTGTGAAGTGTGACAAATCATTGTTTATAACATGCGCACCAGAATTCCTTTCACAGAGCCTAAAATAAATGACATATTTCATTCTTGTGTAAAATTAAAAAGTTACACAAATAACAATTTCTTGGTACTTCCTTTTTTCCAAAATATCCTTTGGCCAGTTTTTCATCATGTAAAGAATGGAAAAGCCCTGCAGAGAAAACCCACACAAAAAAAGTCATACAATTTGTGGACCCCCTTGAGAACACCCTACATGATTTTTGAGAGTATGAACAAAGGCCCTTTTCAGATAGTACACTGTGCAAACATAAACTGTTTCAAAGTTATATATCACTTAATACTTCAAAATTATTTTTGTCTTATTATTTTCCTATATCACATGCATATTTATTGTTCTGCAAACTAGAATATAAAGAAATACTTAATGAAAGGAAAGTAAACAAATCCCAATCTTTAGAAACAAATTCTAAGTTCAACAGACTGTAAAAATTGTGGAACTAAACTCCATTTCTACTTAAAGTTTCACTGCAATGTTCTTTTTGATCAGTTATCGAGAGATTGAGTAACTGTAATGATGAGTGGTTTTACTTTGTTAACAAAGTGATTATTTTATTGTTTTTAAAACTGCAAAGGGACATTGAGATTGAAAATTACAGCACATGGTAGTTTGAATAGCAATTGAAATACCCTTTAAGTAATGATCAACCCTTTCATAACTAAACATAATGTATAGGGCTTTCTCCAAGATCTAGAAAATTGTGTATTGCTTTCTACATGGATATCAAAACCTATAGGGCTTTTCTCCTGTAGGGCATTTCTTGGTAGGGCTTTTTCCAATAAGTTTCGAATCAATAACTAAGGGGCTAGCGTATTACACTAATGAAATGTGATTACTTCACTTTCAAAACTCCAATAGTTAATTGAGCAACCTGTTACAATGAAATTATTAACTGTCAAATTAGAGTTTTATTTTCAATCATCAACAAAATAATTAAGTGTTACTTCTGTGGATCAAAAATGTGATCACAGTTTAGCAAGAAAACACACGCACTAATTTGTGAAAAAACAGGCACCACACATCTTTTACAACTAGCCACTTGAGATTTCAAAATAGATTCTACTTGCCAGTCCTTAAAAAGGTTCTAACAGACAATGCAGCATATTGTCCAGTTTTTGGATGTATACAGAAATATTGCTCTACACATACATAAAGTTGCCACACCTCAAATTTTATTTGAATCAGCCACTGCCTTATTAGGCATGTAACTACCCGGCTTACTTCACACTGGTGTACAATGTAAAAACTCTACTAGGAAAATTTGTCATCATGGAACCAAAAATTTTTAAGTTTCACTTGGGCGAAGTTCATACTTGTTACCTACAAGCAACGAACCACACTTACTTCTAATGTATTGGATATTATCTGTTTTAATTCTTATATTCACACCAGTGTTACAGCTTTGATATGTACATTAATTACGTGCCACTTGCCATGTATATATGCTAAAATGTTTATTTTGGCATAAAAAATTATTCACCCAAGTTTACTATCCACTTTGGACAGTTGCAACATTGCTTTTGTTGCCCTGCAGGCTCAATGTCATTATGTGACACGCTGTTTCAGAAATGGTGGTCCATCACCCTGATTATTTCCGGTGACATTAGCTTGAACCTAGGGCCATCTGTCAGAAATATCAAAGCCTGTCTGCTGAATGCACGGTCATTGCATAACAAAACATTGGCCTTTAGTGATTTTGTTTTGTCAAATAACCTTGACATGATTGGTGTGACTGAGACTTGGCTAAGGCCGTCAGACACACAGGGCCTAATAGATTAGATAACCCTTGCAGGTTTCCAGCTTCACCATGTCCCATGCAGGAACAAGAAAGGAGGAGGAGTTGCTATTTTTGTCAGCAATGACAATGATAACTTGCTTTATCAAACTGTTCAGAGGGACACTTTTGAACACATTACCGTCAAACTGTCAGAGTGACAGTCAAGCCAGTTCCTGGTACACGTCATCTACTGACCTCCGAGCACCAACAAAAAAAAATTTATTGGGGAATTCAACTGTTTCATGGAAGCGGCTGCTTTGTCACCACATGAAAACATTATCCTGGGAGATGTCAATATCTAGCTAGACAGTCAAAAGTGCTTGACAGATAATTTCAACACCATTCTGTCGGATTTGGATTTTATTCAACATGTGTCAACACCTACGCATATACAAGGACATATCCTTGATGTACTCTGGACTAGTATATCCCTAACTTCCTCAATTCACCATTATGTAAAGGACAGTATATCAGACTACCTGGCTGTCTTTTTCACCACAACTTTTCCTGTCAAAAAAGCATGCAGAGTAAAATGCTTAAAAATCAGAAAACTTGGCAAGATAAGCAAAACCAAATTCTTGTCTGATATTGCAAATTCTGAGCTTATCCAGGCTCCTTACAAAACAGCCAGCTTACTATCACACCAGTGTTTTTACACCCTTACAAATTTACTGGAGAAGCATGCACCTGTACATGAACGAAAAACTCCACAACATGTTAAGAAAGGGTTTATAGACAGCAAAATTTTGGCAGCAAAGAGACGCAAGTGCAAACTCGAAAGGGAGTGGCGACGGGACAACTCTGCCATTAATTGCAGTAGGTATGGAGCCACAGTGAAGCATTTCAACTGCCTCTTGGAATGTGCGAAAACCAAATACTGTAGTAATACGGTTAGGAAAAATGAGGATACCCCAAGGCCTTGTGGAATTCCATAAAGAAAGTCCTCCATAGATCACCAAAAATTGTGCTTCCAGATGATACTACCATCAATAGTTTAATTAACACTTTTGGCAGGTATTTCACAGACATAATTGCTAAACTAAGATCTGGATTATTGTCTTCTGGTGTCGATTCCCCTGTCTCAGGTTCATACAAAAATAAGTTTGTTTCTTTCCGGACCATGTCAAAGGAAGAAGTCCTTAAAATCATTAAGTCCACACCAAATAAATCATTTGACTTGGATCCAATCCCAACATCATTGGTCCTTGAATGTATCAGTGTGCTCTTGCCTCCTATTACAAATATTGTGAACTACTCTCTACAGGAGGACAGTTTTCCATCCTGTTTTAAGACTGCACATGTTACACCCGTATTGAAAAAAAGCTGATCTTGACAGAAATATTCTCAAGAATTATTGACCAGTGTCAAACCTCAGCTACATCTCCAAACTCATAGAGAAAGCTGTGGCTAGACAATAAATGAACACATTGCTCATGAGGGTATATCCAATGAAAATCAGTCAGCATATAGAGTTTTTCACTCAACTGAAACAGCATTGTTAAAAATACAAAATGACATTGCCATCTCAATGGACAAGGGTGCAGCTGTTGGATTAGTCCTTTTGGACTTATCTGCAGCCTTCAATACAATAGACCACTCAATCCTATTCAACTGCCTTCAGCACTGGTATGGCGTTGATGGGGTAGTGCTCAAGTGGGTTCAGTCATACCTCAATTGAAGGAACCAGCGGATCAAAATAGATGGACATCTTTCAGATGCTATCTTATGGGGTTCCCCAGGGCTCTGTTCTGGGGCCACTCCTTTTTACCCTATATACAACCCCTCTCAGTTCGGTCATATTTAAATTCAATGTGACCCATCACTTATATGTAGATGATACACAAATTTACTTGGAACTTAACTCTAGGAACTTCGATTCTAGTATCACTGAACTGACAAATTGCCTTGAGGCAGTCCAGGCTTGGATGGGAAATAATAAATTTAAATTAAATCCTGACAAGACAGAATTCATAGTAATTGGTGATGATCAAATTAGAAGCTCCCTGAAGTCATCTTTCCCAGTGAGTTTGCTTGGCAACAGCATGGAACCAGCTGAATTGATCAAAAAGCTTGGTGTAATACTGGACATGGATAATCTAATGCAAAGACACATGGCTAATCTCTGTCACATTAGTTACTACCATCTCCAGGAACTACAAAGGGTCTACAGGTACTTAAATCATGAAACAGCTGTAAAGGTGGCAAATGCCTTGGTTAGCAGTCACCTGGATTACTGTAACTCACTGCTTTGCAACACAAAAAGGCACATACTATCACACTACCGACAGTTCAAGATGCCTTATGTCGTACAGTATGCAAGCTAAATAAATATTGTCATGTCGCACCCTTCTGGCACAAACTACACTTGCTCCCCATTCACTACTGTATATTGTTCAAATACAATCTCCTTATCTATAAAGCAATACATTTCAGCCAACCTCCATATCTTTCCTCTCTGATTAGGTGGAGTGATCTCACATGGGGCAACCGCCTATCAATTTCCTCATCTAGACCAAATAAATGCCCAGGACTGTGCAACTTCACAGTAGGGGCTCCCACAGAGTGGAACAAGCTTTCTCAATCCATTAGAATTATAAAAAGCACATTCTGGTTTCAGAAAACAGTTGAAAGCATATCTTTTTAGATTAGCTTATCCTCTGCCATAGGCTATCTCCCCTATCGGATGCTAATTATGGTAACGGACCTTGTTTTTGAACTGGACTATCCCTTTTTGCACATCAGTGCCTTACAGGATGTTTGCATCAATTCGGCGCTTTATAAGTGTTTCTTACTTAAGTACTTATCACATTTGATGGATGAATAAATGACTTTAATTGCTTTTAACCTCTCCACTTTGGGATTTACAAAATTCCTGTGAACATACATATACAGGAAATGATGATTATTATGTGAAAGTCTTTAGCATAATTTGTTTCAAGCAGGAATGACAAACTACAAACCTGCTTTGCCTCTTGAACAGTAAAAGAAAGCATCCAAATGTATATCAACCATTCATATGGTGTGATCTCCTGCACTCCATTTCCATCAAGTGGTTTCAGTTCTGTCAGGACGAAATGTGTAAATAGCACAAGAAGAATCATGTAGCTGACCTAGAAGATAAAGTTTTGCACTATTGTGTTCAAACCTTTTGCTCATAATTTACACATTGTTTTCAAAGGTGACAGGTAAAAATACATAAAGAGATTTTTACAATAGTTTTAATATAAGGTAGCTTATTCAATTTCATTTGCCCCCCCCCCCTTTTTAACAGTAACTGGCAATTATACATATTGTACACTGTGTATATTGTATACTCATGGAACATCACAATGTAATACATAACTCAAAGCATTATTTGACCTATCTGACTACACAGGCTAAAAATCGTAATTTTAGGGTATTATTGAATTATCGGTTTCAATTTCATATGTGGATCTTTTATATTATCATGTTCATAAACCGTTTTTGGTTATTCATTTTATTGTTTTATTCTTCATTGTTCTTACTTGGGTTCCGCAAATTTTGGGCCCCCTCTTATTCGTTTTGTATTGTGATTGCTAAGGGATCTCTTCATTTCAACAGGCTCAGTGGTTTACAGGACGACCAACTATAAGGTTGGACTGCCAGATGCTTAGTAGACTGGGTACTTAAATTTAATAATACAGTTAAACTCCAACAAAGTGGCCAATATCACAAAATATTGGAGAGCGAGACCTGATAGGACCAAGATTTTTAATATTTTCTGGTATTGGCCACTTTTGAGGAGTTTGGCTGTTGTAAACCCCACTCTATATCCTATTTCATGCCTAGTCCAAAGATAAATAATACTCTGTCCCCGAATTCGGTAATGTATCTTTTTACCGGAATAAATTAATCGCCCAAAATGGTCACTGAGAGAAAGTGTTTGAACCATAATGCAAACGTGAACTATTTTTGCCATAATGCCCGCTGGAGAAGATCTTTCTAACCTGGGAGACAGCCTGAAAATATCTGCAGAAAAACAGCTAGTTTTCTGTCTCTCTCACTGAGGAAGGAAATGTTTGGGGTTGATTGACAGCTCACTCTCTAATCAGAGTGGATAAGTTCACGCTATGTGTCTGGATGCTCTAGCGATGAACTACACTACAAAGTATATTCAGTACTTGGACAAATAAAAATTCTCTTTTATTCATTCCAATTTGCTTGACTCTAGCTTTTTTGTGGTTCCCATGGATCAAAGTCGATGTTTACAACATAGTGTTACTTTATCCAAACTTTTTGTCCAATATGAAATAATTTGTCAATTTAAGTTTTGGTAACTTATAAAATGGATTTAGAAATAAAACATAAAAATGAAGTGTTGTGTGCTAGATGTAGGTAAAATGATGCCTGATATAATGCTTAATCTTATTAGCATATATTTCGACCACCACAGTTGGATTAGGTCTTATAAGAAGCTATTGATATACTAACAAGTAATAAAATCAATTACCCCCAAAGCCATTAGAAAGGGAATCTAATACACTACCCCAGTATGCACTAGACTGGCAAAGTGTGCATACTGCCCTAAACTTAATAAAATAGATCACTTTATCAGCACCCACACCAAATACAAATACTGGTGTAATAAACTACCACCAAAACACAGACTCTCTTGTGAGATATACAATGTAATATATTTGATATTTTGTACTAAATGCAACAAACAATACCTTGGAGAAACATGTAGACCAATCAGAAATAGGATTTATGAACAAATAGGAAGTGCAAAAAAGTCCTAAAAATCACAATCAACCCCAGTGTCCAAACATTTTACCACTGAGTAACATAAATATATGAAATTCAGTGTAATTAAATGGCTTTGAAATAATACAGGACCAGATTGTATGACAAACCGTAGAAGGTAAGAACTCAAATATATCTGGGATGTACCAACCATTTCACCAATTGGCATCAATCAACATGTATGATTAATTACTTCTCAATGGTATAAAGTGGCCATATACCACCCTTTTATCTCTATTAGAAATAAAATATGAGATGAATTAACAGACATCCAAAGGGGTGTTTTATATATACAGCATAACCCCTGTTATCTTCCCATCTTGTGGGAGTTGGGAGTAATAATTCCGTTGAATAGAAGGGTCAGATAATAAATAAAAATATGTAATAAATTGCTTGTTGTTATTTCAGCTTACTAGTTTGGAATAAATTTATTCAGTGACAACCCACAGGTTATCCCTTAAAACTTTAGACTGCACATAGCATTAGCAGCTGACAAATTTTTTTCAGTGTCGGCATCACTTTGGTTTGCCTTACATTTCCTCTGTTAGTGATCTGAATATATTTATTCAGTGACAACCAACCGAGTAACAATTAAAACATCAGAAAAATTTTTTCAACACTGGGATAAGTTTGGTTCATCTAATTTCACCTCTGACTAGTTTTGGATAAATTTATTCAGTGACAACTCACAGAGTATCCTTTAAATCTTTAGGCTGCACATAACATTATCAGCTGAAAAATTATTCAGTGGTGGCATCAATTTTGTGTACTTTACATTTGCTCTGTCAGTGTCTGAATAAATTTATTCAGTGGCAACCAACAGAGAAATACAAGGGATTGAATAAATTTAATATAATATTGTACATTTCAGCCTCTGCTTAAAAAAACTAGATTGTGCAGACTTGACGCCAACATATCCCCAGAGAGACCATCTCTGACACCACAAGCATTCACTGGGTACTTTTTGCAGCACCCATTTTGAGTGATTCACAATTATTTTACAATCTATTTTTCATTTTTTTGGTCAAAACATTTTTTTCAATTTTTGGGATCAATTAAAAAAATCCTCTGAGTGGATCATTCATGGGTCTCACATACATGTTAAATGTCTACCTAATGCCTTGGTTTTTTGGTACATGAAAAAAGAACATATTAATATATTTCCAGATAAGATTTCAGCTGTATCAGGTGCATATTATGACATTTATAGGGTTTAAAAGTGGTAAAAGTCCATAAATTTGGGCTCTTTGGGCATACAACAGACCTTAAGATGAACTTCAAATTAAAGTTACTGACTTAAAATTTTTGACAGGCAAAGATTTCATGTAGAAGTTATATCTCCTACAGTCAGAGACTTGTCAGACTTACCATTTCCATGTTACAGGCCCAAATATGTTGAAAAATATGGTATATGGTCCTCATACACAAGTTAAACATCTATTTAAAGCGTAGATTTTTCTAATTATATATTCCCAGACGAGATTTCAGCTGTATCAGTCACATTGTTTGACAGCTATAGCCCTTCAAACTGGCAAAAAGTCCCGAAATTTGGTCTCTGTTGTCAAATTAGGGACTTTAAGGTGACCTTAAAATTAAAGTTACAGAATTAAATTTTTTTACAGACTTAGAGTACATGTAGAAGTTATATCTACTACAGTTACAGACTTGTCAAACCTACCACTATTAAGGTATAGGGAAAAATATGGGAACAATATCGGAAAAACGTCTAAGTATGATCTTAATGGGCCTCAAAAACATTTTCAGCCTTAACATAAAGTCTTGATTTTTGGTATATGTAAGGAAAATATAGTAATGTGTTCCAGGTAGAATTTGAGCCAGATAAGCCACATAGTCTGTAACCTAGAGGGCATTAAGTGGCAAAAGGTCAAATTTCTGACCTTAAGGTAGCCATAAGTTCTTTATTATTGAGAGTTTAAGGTCATCTTAATCTAGGGTTCCTCTCCTGACTCAAATAGATGTGTGTGCCAAGTTTGAATGAAATCAAAGAAAGCGTTTTTGAGTTATCATATTGAACATGAAACCAACATATCCCCGACTTTTGTCTGGGGATATAATTATTCAGTGGGGCAAGCACTGTTCAACACAATATATATTTTTTAATTTCAAGCAGTTACATTGTGAAAAAAGATACAGCTAACATTTTTGCTCATACCTGTTAAGGAAATTGATTTTTCATTGATTAATACTCACTTTTAATGATACAATACGGTCAACCACTGCACAATACAAGAGACTTAGGTGCTCCATAGAGTACAGATTTCACATCATCAATGAACAATAAATGCCTTTTGCTGCCATTTATTGAATAATTAGCCTTTAAATGGTTAAGATTATGCAAAATGAAGATAAATTGATAAAGAACATTATCACTCTGTGTTGAAAATGCAATTTACCTGTGTCACCAAATTTTTTAAAGTGTTCCTTCAAAACTTGGTAGAGCTCTTGTTGTTTCTGTGGTCATTTACATGTCAATATTATTGTTTGTTGGTATTAAACAGTGATTCACATATAAGAACTGGAGAATTTATGTTAAGATCTGAGGGTGACAAAATTATAAATCTTCAGACAGATATCTGAATTTGTATGTACTAAATAAAATTATGGATTATTGTAGATACTGCTACGGCCTCCATGACTGTTACTAATCTCATATTCACTGCTAAACATTCACCCCAATAATGGAGCAGCAACATTGTGTTAGCTATGTATCCTATTTTATCAGTAATTACAAAAACTGCAGGCCTCTGTCCCATTTTGTGACATTGTAAAAGCCCTTAGAGGAGGGAGCCTTTTAAAAATCTCACACTTTTTTTCCATCGTGTCAGATTGTTTCCATTACAATTGCCTTGCAACATGTATTTTCAATGGCACAAATTTTCTTTTCAGTTGTACAATCTGTCTTGAATGAGAAGACAGGTTTTATGAGTCTGCAAGTTGATATTCCCTGGTTATCTTTTGGCATTATTACAGTCATAAGACATACTAGTATTTATTTCCTGTTATGAATTATCCAAGGTATTTGTCTTTTCTCTGATCTTGCTTCCCATCCATCTTCAATTCTGCATACTATCTCACCTAAGTATGATATACCAGCAGCTCTTGTTATTCTCTGTTCATACTCTGTTCATTCATTTTGCAGTTTAAAAATGTCAGAAACAAAAATTAATTAAAATAACTCATAATTAGGTAAAGATTAAAATAATAGATAAAATACATAATTAGGTAAAAGTAAATACAAAATATACACAAATCACTTACGGCTATCCATCTGTGTGACAGGAGAAATGTATCTTTAATATAGCAGCAGAAAACATTTTGGCATAGACAAGGTCAAAGGTCATATCATGCATACTCTTAGCATACCTACACTCCCCAATCAGTGACTGTCCCAAGAATCAACTTCCTATACCTTACAAGATTTTAAAAGTCAATGTTACTACAGCTAGGTAAAAGGTCAAAGAACACTTCACTCCGAACCAATATCCGTACAAAGTAGTGGGTGGACATTTGGACGTGTGCTCAAATAATCATTGGTGACAGTGTACAATTGTTGGCAATCACGGACATTTTCTAATAATCAATTGTTCAGCGTAAATCTTAACTTCCCTAATTTATCTTAATATCCGTTCATTTTCTATTATATTTTATCAGTTTTGCTTAATAGATTGGTAGAGTTATCACAAATTTTGAGTTCGTTTATGTCTACAGCAATATTTACAGGAAGTGGGTATTTTTGTTAGATTCTAAATTTCGAACACTGTTATTCATGCCGGATTGACCTTTACTTTGCATCTGAAAGTGTTTCAACATATAGTGACCAAGAACGGAGTAAAAAACAAGGTCATTTGTCGAATCAAGGTCACCACATGACATTGCACACCCACACCCTTCAAGCAATGTCCCTATTAATTATCAACTTCCTACATCTTATATTTTCCAAGGTAAAGGCTGGACAAGATAGTAAATGTCAAGGTCGCCTCCTAAGCAATGTCCCTACCTATTATCAGCTTCCTACACTTCATGGTTTCTGAGATAAAGACCAGACAAGATTGTCAAACTCAAGGACACCATGGCAAGGTCAAAGGTAAAGTCAAGGTCACACCATGGCTTTACACAGCTACACCACCCAACCAATAACCATACCAAGTATCAACTTCTTACACCTTACGGTCTCCAAGATACTCTGCCCACACAGCCCTTAAAGGCTATGTGGTAAAAATTAATTTACTGATATTTCAAAGATAACCGTGTATTCTGTCAAAATACAAAATTAACCATTTCTTTCAATATATTTAATTAGCATCTACTGTTACAGGTATATACTGAAATATATTAAACAAAATAACATGTAAAAATTACCTACCACTCAGTATTGTTTGGTACTTCGACATACTCTCAATTTCCACATTTAGGCAATACGAATTTAAAAATTTAAAGCAAAAAGCAGTTTTTTTCTGGAAAAAGAACAGCCACCCTTTAAATTTCAATAGCATTTTTCGGAGTTCAAATGACTCCAGTGAAAGTTTTTTACAAATTCTCTTGTTACTGCAGACTGGTGGAAATTAATGCCCAGAATGGTAGGTGTAATACTTCTGCAAAAGGCTTTATAAAATGTGGTTTGTGCTTGCTTCATTTTCTGTGCAGTGATCCCTTTCTCCGTGGTTAACCTATGGTTAACCACACTGACACATCTGTACTTTCTGGTTTTTTTCTTCTTCACTGTGGTCTAGAAAAGCTGTAGCCTTGTGGAAGACTCAAGTGTGTGTCTAGGGGAAACTTTCAGTTCAGATAAAGAAGTTTCAGTTTAATATAATGTACTCATCCGTGTATTAGCTTTACATAAGCATACTGCCAAGACCGAGATCCTTTAAAACTTTTTTTGTAGTTAAATCCTTCTTTGCCCCGCCTCCTCACTTCTGCATTCTATTTTATTTACATCTAAAAGGGCCTGAAAATTCCCCTTACTCCCTTATCAGCTGTAGTAATTGCATCTGTTTTTATGTGCAAGAATATGCTTATGCTGAGCTCAGTGTGAAACCATTTGTCCAGTGAAAAGCAGTATTTCTCATAAACACTGAAATCCAGATTCCTGGTAGCAGTACACACAAATATTTTGACCATTTTATTGAGAGAAAAGGGTCCTGTGTGTGGAACAATAGAAACCTAGACATGTTGTGTAGTAATGAAAAATAAAATATAGTCAAGGAGAGTGTCTATTTTGGTGCTGATACCATTCAAAGTTTAGCAGTAGCTATCAGTTATAAAAGTACGTAGATACCGCCATATTTCACTACAAAATAGGTTATGGACACTGTGCTGTCTTAACAAAACAGAGGATGAATTCCACATAGTTTGCATCTGTACAAAATATTCGAAAGAGCATATAAATGAAATGCATTGATACTTCCTTTGGTGACAAAAATATTGAATGCAAATTCCTGGACATAATGGATGAGCATCAGAAATAGTCCAGCAACCAAATCCACAATTTTGACTGAACCCAAAAATGTCGGTTAAAGTTTTTTTCTCTGCTGATTATTCAAGGTTAGGACCCCCATAATGAAATCCAGGTGGGTGGCACATTGATACCTGTGAGCATTTTTCATAAAAATGGAAAATCCAAAATGGCCGCCATGACACATGATCCAATTCTTAAAAGTGGCATATCTCCTCCAATATATGACACAGAGACTTGTTTTTGGTGTCAAAGTATATGTTTTTAACACCAATTAATTCAAATTCAGCAGATTTATAGCTCTAGCTTTCCCCTCAAAAGCAAAAAATAAAAAATATTCATATTTTTATTTACACAAATCATAAAAATGTTCATATTTTCATAAAAAAAATTGACGTTATACTGCCAGTATGTTCTTAAAGTTTTTCTTATGCAAGAAAACTTTATTTATTCAAAATTAATATTGAAAAATGTATTTCAGATTTACTGTAGCTTGTATTTATGAGGTTGTAAAAACCTTAAAATCGTTATACTCAAAAATCTTGAATGACATTGAATTGTTGGGACTTATATACTGGAAATCTCAATTCTATCTATCAAAGTTATCTCATCAGTACCCATCTTCCAATATCTATCAGAGATTGTTCTTTGTAACAATTGAAACCACAATTTATCATTGTGAGGTTCCATTATTACATTTATGAAATATGTTCATAGTATTGCCCTCATAGTTTTACAATATTTTTTTGCAGAATATGTCATACAATATACAAATGTATTGTTACACATTCATAACATGTTAAACAAAAATTTCTGTTGACTCAAGCTAAAATTTAAAAATATGCAGATGCAGATCTGCAAAGGAGTGTGTGATGTTACACAATTAGCAAATAGCTGAGAGCAAATAGCACTTTGACAAAAAAAATTTCAATGAGATTGTGTTTGCACATTATGATATTTTTGTTTTCTATTTCTGTAAATCAAAAATGAAATATAGGGACAATCTGTCTTTGGAAAGAAATTATTTTACTGTTTGTATGTTTTTGTTCAGTCACTGAATTCATATTTATTTTCATCATCTCATCATTGCTATCAAGCTTTCTGTCTTGCCGGACACATATACAAAGTCCTTGAGTCGGGCCACTCTCTGAACACAGTACTTGTCATTTACTCTGCTTGGAAGTCGTAGCCGGTTTCTGTTGAAAACATGAGGCCTTGCCACATCCTTTCTTGCCCTGTTGACTGTCCCTGATCTGTTTTCATGCTGCTTGGTGTGCTGGTATTGTAGTTGATGAAGCATACCAGGCTTCCTGTGAGAGTTGCCAGAAGAACGCCTCTTCCTCTACTTTGAATAGCAACTGGTCTGGGAACAGTGACTGTAAGTGGTCCAGTGCAGTACACAAGGCAGAGAGGGTATCCTGTTTTACACCAGCACACAAATACTCCAGGTAGCTGTCTTGATGAGCCAGAGTGAGGTTGGCCATGCTGATGAAGAAGCCTTCGGACAGATCCTGCATTGTATGTGCCATGGCCTGGGAGATGAACCAGTTAAAAAGTCACCAGATACACCATCTCATCTACGGCATGCTGCATTCTTACTGAGGCCTTACCTTTACCCTTATCCAGATGCAGGGTTTTAAGCTGTGGTACCATCGAGTCCTGAACTTTACTTAGAAATCTTGACAACCCAGCTGCCTGCTTACACATAACAGTCTGTTCTCTGGCTAATCTCACCCAATGCCTTAAAGTGTCCTGGGTGGTTGCCCGGGAGGCCAGGGCAGAAGGCAAGCTGTGTCTGGCAACCCTGCTGAAGGTACTGTTGAGCTTTGCTGGTTCAGGTGACCAGGAGCACACAGTAGATCTACCAGAGTCCTTCTTGACGGTGTGCATATCATACCATTTAGAAGATCTGGGCATCTTCCCAAACTGGTTTCCGCATTCCCGGATGGGTAGCCTTCAGAGATGGTGAAATTTAACTTTTCCAGTTTTCTGCACAGCCAGTCATCAACTGGTAGTTTGATGGAGACCTTCTTGGTTGGCTGGGCTCTAGAACCAGCAAACGGGTTGTCATCAAAGGAAGATGAAGCACTGTGAAAGCCAGGATCTGGTGCCAGACCATAAATGACTTCACTTCTCTGATAGTTTATCTGTAACTACCTTCTTAAGAGAGTTCTTGATCAGCAGAGTCATCCCTTGCAAAACCTTAGTCTGGTGACTTGCCCTGGACATTGCCATCAAAAGGGAGCCCGGTTCACTCTACAACAGTAACAGTCTTTCCACTAGTATGGGCCTGGTCCACATGCACAGCAGCACTACCAGTACCAGTTCGTAGAACTTCAGGATCTGCAGTGGGAGCCTCAACAGGCTGGGTGGCTGTCCCTGCACCAGGAGCCTTGACAGGCTGGGCGACTAACACTCTCACACCAGGACCCTCAACAGGGTGGGTAGCAGTCTTGTTGGCCGCATCAAACTCTCGTACTGGGAACCTCAACAGGCTGTGAAGCAGTCATGCTGGCAGCTTCCCAGTGGTCTGAACAGATCTGGAACCGATCACTTCAGTGGCAATACTGGCAGATGTCTGGCTGGTACTGGCTCCTGGATCAAAAAGGGTTGATCACTTGTCACCAATGTTGCAGGCTTCTTGACTGACTCCACCAGCACAGCAAAGGACTTACGAAGCAACATTGCCTCAAGCTGCGCAAACCTCTGAGACCACTTCTCGTCCAGACTCTTGAGGTCATCAGACATGGGTTTGCTACTGGGTTTTTTTCTTGCTGGACTTGAGGGACTCGTCAGGTCTCTTCATTTTCCTCCCAGCAGGTGTAGATTTAGCAAAAGTAGCTCTTTCTCCCTCTACCCATCCAAACAGTATCACTTCTGAAGTGTCCAAGAGAGTGGGGGTAGTTGAAGCACGGGAGACGGGAACCATCTTCTTCTGCTCACTTTCTTTCCTTGTTCTGTATGTGGGGGTTGGCTAATTGCTGGATCTGCTCTGTAGTGAATAGGGCAGTGTTGCCACTTCACACAAGGGTGGTCTCCCACCCCTTCTCTCTGCAAAGATGGCCATCATAGCCATACCATGGCCACAAGTGCCTCTTTTCTGTCCAGGTGATGACATGAAAAAAAAATTCCAAAATATTCTCTCTCTGTGAAACACGCCTGCACACTCTACATGCCAAACAAAAGATGTAATGATGTCAGTATGTCTAGACAGGGAGGAAGTAAGATGCGCTACCTCGTGAAGGCACACCCAGTGACCAGTCCTGCCTGTAGTATATACAGAACGGATTTTTCTGTCATTTACCGGGTCCGGTCATGCCGACCGGTATAGCAGTAGTCCATTGGATAGGATGTATTAACACAATAAAATATGTTTTTGAAACATCATAAATACAAGCTACAGTAAATCTGAAATACATTTTCCAATATTAATTTTGAATTGATAAAGTTTTCTTGCATAAAAAATATTTTGGGAATGTACTGGCAGTGTAAAGTCAATTTTTTTCTGAAAATATGAACATTTTTATGCTTTGTGTAAATAAAAATATGAATATTTTATTTTTTTTGCTTTTGCGGAAAGCTAGAGCTATAAATCTATTGAATTTGAATTAATTGGTGTTAAAAACATATACTTTGACACCAAAAACAAGTCTCTATGTCAAATATTGGAGGAGATATGCCACTTTTAAGAATTGGATAATGTGTCATGGTGGCCATTTTGGATTTTCCATTTTTATGAAAAATGCTCAAGGGTGGCAATGTGCCACCCACCTGGATTTCATTATGGGGGTCCTAACCTTGAATAATCAGCAGAGAAAAAACTTTAACCGACATTTTTAGGTTCACCCCTCTGGCTGCCAGACTAAAACTACTCGGTCCCTTCCTCGATATATTTGTAAAGATCAGATCATCCCAATTATATAATTAGAATGACAGATTCCAACTTTACACAAATCAATGTATAAATTGAAATTGCTAGATAGTATGTCATACAATCAACCTAACCACTGATGTTAGTGATTAACTGTGGACAGACCATATATGTGAATCAATGTAATCATGTCTGTTATAAACATAGTTTTTCATATGTTGTTTGTATTCCTGTAACTACTTGTCATTTCAGTTCTGTTCTTTTTTCTAATCTAATCTAAAGTGGACTTTTATAGCGCCAAAATCTCCATCACTGATGAACTCTAAGTTGCAACTGAACAAAGAGCAAGGCGGTTAACATTAATCAGAGGACATAGACAGGTCGCACCAAAGAGACACAGGGTGACAGGAGAAGCTATGGGGGATAGGCTTTTGCAAACAGGTAAGTTTTCAGCTTCTTTCTGAAGGAGGCAACTGATGCTGCACTGCGCACATCATGAAGGAGTTCATTCCAGATCTTAGGAGTATCAAAGGCAAAGCTGTGATCAAAATGTTTGACTGACTTGAAGACTGATGAGTGGAAAGGAGGAACAGTAAGGTATTGATGATCTGGATGACTATGCTTGGTACTATAGGAACAACTGCTGAGTGACAAGAATGGTTGAAAATACAATGGAGAACCACTATGTAGAAATTTATAAACTAGTGTTGCAGTTTTGAACATACATCTATACTTAACAGGCAGCCAGTGGAGTTGCTTCAGAATGGGTGTAACATGAGCATACTTTCTATGATTTGTAACAATCCGAGCAAGTGTATTCTGAATACTTTGCAATTTGTACTGATTGAAACATGACAAACCTCTAAACAGAGAGCTGCAGTAGTCAAGACGACTACTAACCAAGGCATTTGCAGCAAGGACTGCCACTTCTGGAGTAAGATATTGTCTTATTCTATGAAGGTCACACATCTGAAGAAAGCACGCTTTGCAAGTCCTCTTGACATGTTCAAAAAAGAAAAAATCTGCATCAAACCACACACTTAGATTTCTCACAGAATCACCAGATGAAGAAGGCTACCAAGAATACTAACAGGAAAATGAGAGGAAATCTTCAGATGCTGAGCCTTGGAGCCAAAGACAAGAAATTCAGTTTTTTCTGGGTGGAGCTTCAGTTTAGTAAGAGACATCAATCGATGAATATCATGAAGGCAGGCATTTAACTTGGCAAAGGCAGCAGAGGCATTCTTATGGGAGAGATGGATGCATAGCTGTGTGTCATCCACATAAAAGTGGAATTTAATGTGCAGATGAAGGTGATGATTTTGCTAAGTGGTGTAGTACAAAGCAAAAACAGCAGCGAACCCAGAACAGAACCTTGGGGGACACCATAGATGAGCTTACTTAATTCAGATAGTGTGGAGCCAATCTTGATGGTCTGGCTTCAATCACTCAAGTAGGAAGAAAACCACTTTAGAGCTATTCCACCAAGACCGAAAAATGATTTCAGGTAACCAAGGAGAATATTATGATCTATGGTGTCAAACGCAGCTGATAAATCAAGAAGAACTAGAGCCGTAGGTTCACTGCGTGCCAGAGAGAGATGGACCTCATTTCTATTGACAATAATGCTGTTTCAGTGGAGTGCCTTGGCTTATAAGCTGACTGATGTAGATTGTTTAGTTTGTTATTATTGATGTGTGACGTAAGTTGCTTAGCAACAACTCGCTCCACCAATTTTGACAGGAAGCAAAGACCAGACACTGGGCCATAGTTCTTAAGGTCCTTTCTGGGCAGAGAAGCATTTTTAATGAGGGGGGTGACAACCGCTCTTTTGTAAGCACTTGGGAAAGAGCCATCAATGAAAGAGTAATTTACGAACTTGGTAATAGACTGAAGGTGTATATCAAGACAATCCTTGAGGAGGAATGTTGGTATGAGGTCCAATGGGCAAGATTAAGTAGGAGACGCATTGATACACTTACTTTTTTGTAGCAAAATTTAGACACATATGCAACATTTATACATAAGTTGCAATTTTTTAGTAATGTATGCAATTTAAGGACATAAGTTTCAATCTAACTGTTAAATTGAAATTGTAACATATCTGTTTTTATCTGCATATACTTCAATAAGTATGTTATACTAACCGTGACTTATAAGCCCACAAGAGCTTGTAGGAAATTACAATTTTTCTTATGCATTTTAGTAAAGCTTTACCTCAAGGCACAAAAATAAAGAATTCTTCTTCTATAAATCTTACATCACTTGCAGCATATTAGCATCTGGATAAATATTCTTGATGGGAGAGGGTGCTGGGGATACCATCTAGATTTTAGGGAGTGTAGTGGAGTTTTCCTTAGACTATTGAGGGCTTTGTACAAATTCACAGCACATTTTATTGAATATCAAATATCCCACTGTGCATTACATGCATTTAATCTCTACAGTGAAGAGCCTTGACCACTGTCCCTATAATACTGGTGATTACACCCCCTTTCAGTTGATTAACTTCTAGCAGTGTTATGTCTACATATATTGTTACACACCTAACTTACCATCCCTTTCGCTATTGTAAGTAGTACTTAATCCCTCTAGAAATAGGGCCCCTGTCCATGGTGTCTTTGATGGCCATGGTTTTAAATCAATTTTACACAAAATCAATAATGTTCCTTTAATAAGTAAAATGAATGACTGTATAAAGTTGTAAGACAATTGGTGAAAACAGTGTGGACTTGCTTATCTTAGAAACGAGATGGTGGACTCAAATATTTTTTTTCAAAAGTTGTCCTCCTTGACACAAAATAAACACATGAAGCCAGAACTTGTTCTAATGACATTCTTTACAGTTGACAAGTGGTGAGTCAGCAAAATGTCAAAATTTATTACAACAGTCATATTTTTTGTAATATGGCAAAAAATGTTCTATATGGGATAAAGCATGTTGGAAAAGACAGTGGTAACATCTTTGAGACATTTGAAGCAAGCCTTGTGGAATTTAGTAATGCATCGGTGAAGTCACGCATTTATAACATCTCCCCTGGGGGACATGTTTTTATTCAGTTTTGCCTAAAAATCAATAAGCATCCGCCCATGAGTAGTATCAATGATTGGACAAAGTTTGAAGACAGTCAAAGCCATCTAAACTTGGAGTGCACACAAGGTTTAAAAATGAGTAGCCATCTTGGAAACAAGATGGCCAACATATTATTTTTTTTCAAAAGTTGCCCCCCTTGACCCTGAAATGAACACAGAAAACCTGAAGATCATATGTCGAATTGTTTTGCTGAATTGGGGAAAAGTAGAAGTGAACTGGAAAAAAGGAGAAAAAAATATCTGACGAAACCATATGGATATCCGAATTTTCATTTGATGTCCTAATTATGTCTGATTATTTTAACTATCCTAGTCATTTTGACTGTAGGTTAAAATAATTTTTAAATTAACTGAAAACTGCTGGAAAAAATCACCCTGCTTAGCATGTAGTAAAAATCAAACGCACCAAACTGCACTGCGTATATGTGCAAAGGTCTTTAAATTGACTACCAAAAAGTCAGATTCTGCTGTATCACCAGATAGTATATCCCCACAAAGAGTGTGGGGACATAAAATATGGCAAGGGGGCTATCACATATACCATGCCATATTCTTTATCATTAGTTCTTTATGATCTAATCATTAGAAATTCCCCTGTGCAATATGGTTATGTTGTTTACAACCAAATGTCTGTAAGATAAATAATTTTTCTTTTAAAAACCTTTTACATCAAAGGCTAAAATTCTACATTATCATAATTTCTAAATTATCATAAATTTTTAATCTTGTGATGAATAAGTGACCTACAGACAAAGAAATCAAATACTGCTCTTGGTGATTATATCTATGAAATTAAACAAGGCCGAAAATTGTTTCGGTTCCCTAGTGTGAGTGCAAAGCCATCAGAGACACGAGTAGTGCACTAGAATTTATGAAAGTCATCAAAACTCTAGAAAAACTTAAAAATCAGTTCAATATTAAATCTAATTTTTAGAGTACTTACAATTACAAAGATGTTTCAAACGATACTGCACCAATTGTGATGTCAATATACTCAACCTTCCAAGACCTTTCCTGCCTCCAAATCTGAAAATTCTAATCAGTCAGAAAAAAAGGCTGTAGGCAATTGTATCAACAATTGAATGAACCGGCTGAAAATAATGTCCTTAGAAACAAATGGTGTACTACACTAAATATTGATATTAATGAAAAAGATTGGGAACAAATTTACAAAATTTGCTTCAAAATATTGCAAATGAAGGACCTAGTTTGATTCCAATACAGATTTATCCACAGAATTCTGGGAACTCATTCTTATATGAGAAAAATTAAACATCAGTGCCACCTCTTCATTTACATTTTGTAATACATCCATAGAGACATTAAAGAAATGGCCCCAGCAACAATTCAATTCACACCTGGAACTAAGTCTGCACACAATTATATTTGGTGCCCTGGAAAAGAACACTGACTTTTTCTCAAGAAACTGTTTTATTCTCATTGCAAAAAAAAATCATTTTTGATGACCAGGAATTTATCTCAAAAATAAATTGTTGTATAGAAAAATTTCAGGCAAACTGGTCTTTGCTTAAAAACCTATAAGTATAAGTAATCAATTAGCCTATATTACTATGTTATTTTTTTGTGTCAACATTTAAAAGGAAAAGTTTCAGTATATATCCAAGTTAATGACAGTGTTTATGATGTAATGTTTTGACATATTGGTATATGATGTTTTGTATAAAATAAAGTTGAAAAAAGTTTTTGTTTTTGTGGGGAGTTTTATATAAATTGGCACAATATTAAAGCAACATCTAAAAAGTCACTGGCCAATTGTCCTACCCCTCAACAAAGTCACTGGCCAAATGTCCAGCAGCCAATTGTCTGCCAGCCAATTGTCCGTTCACCTGTTAGGATATGTATACTATATTTTTTGTATCCACCGGATGCATCAAATCCGAACTTGTACAAAACATGTACATGGGCTCCATGGATTTTTTACATGGGTAGGATCTTGCCAGAGGAAAATGTGATTACACTTTGGAAAAGATTCAGATTATATCTGGATAAAATAAAAAAATATATATATAAAATATGTGAAAATGCACCCTGGGTCAGGTTTGTACTCTGAGTGCTTCCTAATTCAAAATGTTATGAACGAGAAATGATAGTGTTTTAGGTCATTTTCTTTCAAATATTTATGTAACTTTTCAATTGAATGTTGATGTTAAATTGGTTTTTACACTTAATATGAAAGTATATTTTTGGCGTGCTTTACAAAAATACTGAAATTTGCATTTGACTTGAATTTGGATATATTTTGGATATTTTTATTTAAACTTAACAGCAACAGGATTTGATTAAAAGATTAACAATTTAACCAGATGAATCTGGTTATGGTAGTTGGATAAAGTTATATGAATTTATAACACCTATCGGCTGTAATGTCAATGCACAGGATAAAATTTTTAAAAGGCACTCACAGAGTGCAGACCTCCTCCAGAAGACATTTCTGAAATTGCAGGACTCTTTGCATGAAGAATATGATCTGATCTTTCCTAGAATATACAGTTTTTTTCCTTTGGTTAATCCCTACCCATATGAAATGTTATCAAGATCTGCTCATTACTTTTTAAGTAATACAAATACAAAGAAAAAATAAATCCTGAATTAATGGAAAGCCCCCCAAGCAGAAGTCTGTGCTCTATGAGTGTTATCTATTTTGCAGAATGATAAAATAATGAACGTTTATGTCAAATAATCCTAAAAATATGTTTTTTCTAGGTAATCAGGGAATTTTTGTGCAATAAATGTTCTTTCTATTAATACTGTGAATCAGTTTCAAGTAATTTTCTGCTTTTCAGATGCACAGTGTCTTGTAGTTTTGTGCTAAATATATGTAACATGTACAAGTAAAAATGAGTATCTGTTTGTTGTTGCTTGTCACAACTTCTCAGTTGAAGCCAGGGCCCCCACAGTCATTAGTGTCAACAAGCCAAGTCGTGTGTCAACATCATGTTAACATTAACATTGTGGCATGGCAGTGAGTGATTTTCCCGCCATAATTCAAATGTGCTACCCCTGTGCCAAAATGTGTAGCATTCTGAAGTTTGAATTTCGTGGGTTAACATCGCTTATGGACTTGTACAAGTATAGCCTGGAAGTCAACCTGCTTACAAAGTGGCTTTAACAAGACATTTTAACAAGACATTTTAACCAAAATATTTTAGTATTCTACTCATCATTTGGATATCACACGACAGTTTAGTCAGTTTCTACTCGGATATGTCTAAATCAGGGCAAGCACCCGCCATGGCAGAGTGCACAAAATGTCGGATCCGACATACCAGGCCAGTGGGGGTAAGATGTAGGAGAAATCTCAACAGTAGTGCCCCAGTGGTGGAATCAGTCCACGACAGTGTACACATGGACCTGCAAAGTCAACCAGGCTCCAGCCAAGGGCACAGGAGCACATCTGTTGCCCCCACCCATAGTACATCACCGTCGGGCAGAGCAGATGCCAGCACAACACACCCTGACAAAGATCCAATGGACTCTAAACTGGACCTGGTCCTTAGGAAAATGGAAAAGCTGGAAGAGAAGAACAGTGAATTGGAAAGGAAATTTCACGGGCGTTCCCCTTCGAAATCAACCTCAAGAGTCACACATAGTTCCCCTAAAAGAACGCATAAGTGCTCAACCTCTTGCTCATCTACCAAGCACAAGAAGAGCAAATCCCACAGGGCGTCAAATGTGGCGTCATTCAACTCCTCAGACGAATTCCTGGAAGAATCCTCAATACAAGGGCTGGCAGAGGATTCACAGACTGCTGACGAGTCTGCAGCACCAAGGGATCGGGTTTCCATGGAGTATCTCAAAGCAAATGACAGGGTACAGCGTCAAGTGCAGCGTCAGCTGGAGAAGCTGCAAGGAAGGTCCCGTGGAGCAAGTGAAGGTAATTCTAAATTTAAATCTGGTCTCCATCGCTCTGGCGACAATGCAGTTCGACACATAATAGGGTGGCCACATCATTATTGTTTCCCCAGCACTGGGGGGAAACTACCTGAATACAAAGATCTATCCCCCCTCCAGTTTATGGTGGGGTTTTTGGGCTGCCTGCAAGATGAATCTAGCAACAGCATCCGCAATAACATGATTGAGTATGGGCGTCACCTGTTCCAGGATGCCCTGGAAACTAACTGGACAACAGCAAAACACGCTCACATGGTACTCCTCCAAGAGCTTGAGCGGGGAAAGTGCTCATGGCGCTCACCAGACATGGTGGAAAAAATTCGCATTAGGAACACTGCAAGGATTATTGCTACAAAACCAGCTATAGTCCAGCACAAAGCCAGCAAAGGTTCAAAAGACAAGATATGCACGGATTTCAACGCAGGTAGTTGTAGCTTTACAGCCGACCACGTCGTTGACGGCGTCATTGTTAAACATGCGTGTTCATACTGCCACCAAACAGTGGGTAAGCTTTGTTTACACAGAATGCAAGACTGTATCAGGAAGAAAAACAGTACTAGCAAAGATAATAACAAAAGCAATTGAACTTTCTATTTTATGTCTAGGACAGTAAATACTAATAGGTTTATAAACTCTTATAACACACGTCAGTTTCCCAGGTTTCAAAAATTCCAGGACATTAGTAGAGTATATAGCTCTGGTAGTTGTGCTAACACTTGTAGTGATCTTGACAAGGTATTTCAGCTATCGGGCATTGATTCAACCCATGGTTGTGATAGTACTGTAACTAATTGGACCTCCTACGCCACCCCTCATGAAATCACACAACCTTCTCAAGGTCTTAATATTGGTCAAGGCGAGTCCCAATTCATAAACCAATTATGTAGCTGTCGAGGCAACAATCAATGGTGTTTTATTCATAATAAGGTCCTAGTGGAAGTGAACAATGATTGTGACACGCCTAATGATTTTGGCTTCATCATCAAATCACCACTGATTACCCCACTGTTCAGACCCAGTACACAAATGGATTGTATTGACATCAAACAATGGGCGTGCGATGCCCACATTATTGTTAAACAAACTGGTCAGCCCAATTATGCGAGTGCCAGAATCCAAGTGCCAACAGAGTTAAATATTGCCAATTGGCGGAAATTATGTGGGAATTACAGAGATCAATTACTTCTAGACTACTTGGAATTTGGGTTCCCCCTTTGTGTACATAGAGATCAATTCCAATTCAATTCACTTGTGGAAAACCATCCATCAGCTGTCAATTTTCCTTCAGATGTTGACACTTATTTTCACAAGGAACTGGCACACAAAGCAATTGTGGGACCTTATGACAACTTCCCATTCCCTGTACATTATTCACCAATGCTGTCGCGTCCCAAACCAGATGATACAAGGCGAGTCATAGTGAACCTAAGCTATCCTTATGGGGCGTCACTTAATGACTGTATATGTGACACCACATACGACAATGTTCACTTCAAGCTGAGGTACCCTGCCGTTCAAGACATAGTTAACGAGATTGAGGCGCTTCACTCTGACGTGTTATTGTCAAAAATCGACATCAGCAGAGCGTTTAGGAATCTGAGGATCGATCCTAAGGACTTTGATCTGCTGGGCCTTAAGTGGCGTGACGCCTCCTACTTGGATATCAGTGTGCCCATGGGCCTAAAGACGGGCAGTGCTCTCTGCCAACGAGTAACCGACGTCCTTCGTCACGTCATGCGTAGCAAGAACGTCACGTTGTTCAACTACATCGACGACGTCATCTGCGTCCACAGGCGTCAGAATGCTGACGCAGAATTCAAGATGTTATACTCCTTTTTCGAATTTTTGGGTATACCAGTCAACCCAAAGAAAGTGGTTCCTCCGACCAGGTCCCTAACATGTATGGGCGTCATCTTGGACGTTGACGCTGGCCAGATGTCTATTCCACAAAGCAAATGTCTGGAGATTTTAGACCTCTGCTATCACTACAGGGCCTGCTCTCACATCACCAAGAAACAGCTCCAAAGTTTGTTAGGCAAACTCCTCTATCTGCATCGTTGCGTCATTCCAGCTCGGACGTTTGTAAATAGGCTTCTAAACAAACTGCGTCAAACAACGACGCGTGTCAAGGTGTGCGACGACGTCAAGAAAGATCTCACATGGTTCATCCAGTTTCTACTACAGTTCAACGGGAAAATCATGTTTACACAAGCAAAACCAGAATATGACGTATTCGTTGACGCTTGTTTGACGGGGTTGGGTGCCACCTGGAATGATCACGCGTATGCTGTCTCCCGTCACTTACCTGCTACCTGGCACCTCAATATCACCCAATTGGAGATGCTGAATGTGCTAATTGTACTCAGAGTGTTTGGTGACGCCTGGCGTCACAAATCTGTCTGTATACATATTGACAATAAAGCTGCAATGTTTTCATTAAATAAAGCCTGTATCAAGGACAAGTTTATGCAAGCAGTTAGCCGATCTGTATGGCTGACAGCAGCCATCTATGACATCACAGTTAAATTTGTACACATTGCTGGTCAGGAAAATCAAAAGGCTGACCTGTTATCAAGAGTGTTTCAGTCTGTAGCTAATGTTAAAGAGCTTGAAAAACAGTTTCCTAACTTTAACTGGTGGCACGTTAGTGCAGCTATGTTTTACCCAAATACTTTGATTTAGCTTAATTTCATGTGTTTCAATTTCAGGTGCTGCTGCACTCCTCACATCACAAGCATATGAAAGAATAGAATCAGCCCTCAGACCAAGAACTGCCCAAAATTACTCTTCAAAGTTCAAATTGTTCACAGCATTTGTTGTATGGTATCAGTTACCCATGCATTGTGTGGACACCATTTTAGCTTTTTTAGAATTTTTAGTTCAAAATGGCAGTAGAGCTCACACATTGAATAGTTACCTGTCAGTATTCAATCACTACTTTAAATTGTTCGACATTGACACTGCTCATGTGTCTCACAGGAAAGTTCAACTGTTCATAAAATCTGTATCCATGAATTCTGCCTATGTACCAAAACATAAAGCCATCATCACCATTCCCACCCTCCTTACCCTCGTCCAAGCCTGTGACAACATTGCCTTTGGCCACGTCTACAAAGCAGCCTTCCTCCTAGCCTTTTTTGCCTTCCTCAGGCTCTCAAACATTGCCCCTGTCACTTCAAAATCCTTTGACCCTACACGTCACTTTCTCAGGGGTGACGTCATCTTTGGCCCTCCTGGTGCCCATGTGATTCTAAAGTGGGCCAAAGCCATGCAGTCCTCTTCAAAACACCAAGTCATTCAAATCCCACTCATCAGAAACTCCCCCCTTTGCCCTGTTTCCGCTCTAAAAGTCCTCCTTCAGTCCACCCCCGCCCCTAAGTCGCCCCCCCTCTTCCTCCTCCCTAGGGCTTCTGGCCTTTCTGTCCTCACCTCCCCCATGATAAGTAGTTCCCTCTCCAACCTCCTTTCCTCACTAGGTTTAAACCCAGCCCATTATGGGTTTCACTCCTTCAGGCGATCTGGAGTTTCGTGGGCTGCAGATCATAATGTCCCTCTCCAAAACCTCAAAGCCCATGGGGGCTGGTCTTCATCTGCAATTAACTGCTATCTAAAACATACACCAAAAGCTGCTTCAACAGTAGCTTCCACCTTCCAACAACTACTATCCAACTAGTTGGGTTTGGGCCTTTTACGTCATACATGTGTAGATTAACCTTTTAACTTAGTATTTACTGTATCTGTGGTTGTCTGTAAAATAAAAGGCTCTGGCCCAACCCTGTGTATTATTCACATCTCATCTGTACATTACTTCATCCATAACGTACTGTAACCATACCTAATTTGCTTGTATCCACCATAACCTTCTTTGGCTTGAACTTGGGTCCTGGCTTCGACTGTGTTTGTTGTTGCTTGTCACAACTTCTCAGTTGAAGCCAGGGCCCCCACAGTCATTAGTGTCAACAAGCCAAGTCGTGTGTCAACATCATGTTAACATTAACATTGTGGCATGGCAGTGAGTGATTTTCCCGCCATAATTCAAATGTGCTACCCCTGTGCCAAAATGTGTAGCATTCTGAAGTTTGAATTTCGTGGGTTAACATCGCTCCCACCCACCACGCCCCACTGTAGGGCTCTCACTTTACACCTTTTCACAGGTTACCCCATAAATTCCACTACACTGCCATTCCAGTCATGTGGTTAAGCACTATGTCACTGTGCAATATTGTACTACTATACCATTTTAGTGTTTTATCTCATTTTAAAAACACCTTTCTATGTTGGGCCTTTTACGTCATACATGTGTAGATTAACCTTTTAACTTAGTATTTACTGTATCTGTGGTTGTCTGTAAAATAAAAGGCTCTGGCCCAACCCTGTGTATTATTCACATCTCATCTGTACATTACTTCATCCATAACGTACTGTAACCATACCTAATTTGCTTGTATCCACCATAACCTTCTTTGGCTTGAACTTGGGTCCTGGCTTCGACTGTAGTCTAAGCCTTTACTTCTCTGAAAAAGTGTGCACAGACACTAGTTTATCAAGATGATAGAAACCACAAAATATAAAGGTTACTCTCTTGACAGCAATAAAATATATTAAATAGTCTGGAGGGGAGCAATGTTGGCTCAGGTAGGTTGGAGAAGCAGTGGCAGATAAACCTGTACTGTGGTCATCATTCTTGGTGTTTCAGTAAGCAAAGTATCTGTTCACTTCAAAAGCAAGATTTTATAGTGATAGATTCGTTTGCCCTCTCTGTATGAAAAAGTGACATGTGAACCATCAGTAGTGCTCCAAATTATTAGTTGGTAAAGATCTAGCCTGGCACAAGGATGACAATATTACATCTATTTTAGATTAATTTTGATAAGTTACTTTGCCATGTTCATATGTAATTTACTCAGGATTACAATGTTATGCAACTAGCCATTTATTTATATTGATAGCAAGCCAGGACTATTTTTATTGTAACTTATTTAAGTTGCCTTTCATTCAAATTAATTTCATTTCTGTTGTGATTCTAGCTATCAGAATCAGAAATTAACTATGTATCAGAAAATGGTTCCACTTTATTGGTGGTTCAGAATCAAAGCTCAAAACAAAGTACAGTAGATCCTTGATTATTTTCCGAATCTCTGAATTAACCAATCCGACACCTTGTCTCCCTACACATACATGCACACGTATCCATGGTCTAACAGGAGTAATACAGGATTTTACACATTCTTGGTAACCATAATTCTCGTGCTTTATAAAACATACTGTCCACAAAAAAGCCTAACTTCTTTGTTTTTTATCACCATTGTTGCAACATGGGAGGGATGAATTCAATAACACAACCCCGCTACACAACTTCCTTGATGAACCCCCAACCATTGAAAGCATGTTCGATTGGGTTTTATAATTTATAATCTCCTGGAGTAAGTCGATTCACAGTCTGATAAGATGTATTAAAAGAAAAGACATTAACATGCATTACAAACCAAACACACCTATTAGTGAAAGCGTGCTTACTTGGGGTTTTACAATAAATGGTCTCCCAGAGTGTTTCAACTGACAAAATGTATGACAACTTTTATCCCAAATGAAACATCAACGATGGATGTACCAATCCAACACAACAAGCTCTTGTCCGTGTAATATTTCAAATAAAAATGATAATATCCGAAGAAATGAAACAAGTCATAATTAGAGGGTTAGTTATAGCACACTATAAAATATATAAAACTACTTCATCAATGACCAGCCACATGCTCAATTAGTGCATAAACACAACATTTCTTCAATTATCGCCCAACTTGTAACCCATAGACAGTGAATTTTGAGTTTTTTCATCTATCCAAACCCCTTGATTATCTGAACTGATTGTATGTCCCAATGGGGGATAATTTCCAACAATTGCACTTCGTTTTACCTTGGGGAGATTATTATCCCATATAAAACTATTATTTTATTTATCTGTTGTAATATGTGTTGTGGGCAATAAATATTAGACATAACATAATTTATCTGTGGTAAAAGTAAAGATTTTACTATAAGTATTTTCTTTTTTAGGATAAATTCCGACCTCGCCAAATACTTGTCAATGATTTCATTGTGTCTAACCTATTCTGATAGTTAAATTTTATTACTTCATTGATGTCATAGGCAAACCATATGCCCAGAGTTTTAAAGAGACCTAAATTAATGATACTTTGTGATAAGTTTCTCAGGAGTTTTATGTACTTTCTTTTACAAATGCCCACTGGTATAACTTCAGGTTGGTCTACATTTATTTTCAATTCTGAAATTTTTTAGTTGCAATATAGTCTCTCCCAAAGATTCAATATCCTCCAAAAATAATGTGGTATCATCTGCGAGCTGGCAAATCTTGTAAATCTGCTTTTCTACATTGATACCCTTTATTTTACCATTATTTCGGATGTAAATTACCATAACTTCAGCTACAATGGTAAAGAGTAAAGCAAAAATTGGGCACCCTTGTCTGATACCCCTACCTAGCACAATGTATTCATAGAAATATCCATTATTACTTATGCAAGATTGTATTTTGGTATAGAGAATAGTAATCCAATGTATAAAGTTATTACCAAAATTAAAAGCTTTCAAAGTTTTCAATAAATATGGCCGCTCAACACTGTCAAAGTCTTTAAGATTAATGAAACCTGGCTTTTTCCTGTGTGTAGGACATAACATCATTTATAATTCGAATATTTTCTATAATTTGCTACCCTTTAATGTAACCTACTTGGTCAGCTTCAATAATTTTTGTCAGTGAAGGCTGTAATCTATTTGCGAGAGCTTTAGTTAGCATCTTTGTAGTCTGTGTTCAGTAATGTCACAGGTCTCCAATTCTTGAAATAACGAAGATCTTTATTAGGTTTTGGAATGAGATTCAAAATTCCCCTATGTTGATAACTGGACAATAGGTTATTTTCAAATGAATGCCTGATACTATCAAACAGAAATAATCTAATATCGGACCAAAAAAATTTGTAGAATTTGGCACTTAACCCATCATTCCCTGGAGATTTATCATTTTTAATTCTTTTACAGCTTTCACTAGCTCTTCAAGCTTTAATGGGGCATTACATAATTGTTTGTCTATTTCATTTAGTTGTGGCATGCTTTCAGGTTTCAAAAAGAACTGACAAGCATCTTCACACTGTTTAATTTTTGAAGAATATAGGTCTTTATAAAATTGTTTTTCTTCTTCAAGTATTTGGTCAGGTTCTGTTAGTTCTATCGCTTTATATGTAATTAATTTTTTTATATATTTTAAATTATAGTCTTTTTTTCAAGATTAAGAAAATACTTGCTATTTTTTCCCCATGTTCCACTGACTGTGCTTTTGATCTCACTATTATTCCCTCTCTTCTTGAAAGTTGTATATTCTCCCATTCACTTTTTACTTCATTATATTTGCGAGTATTTAAATCAAAATTTTTTCCAGAGATTCTAACTTACTTGCTAAAATTTCTTCTCATTTTCTGTTTCATCGAGACAGAACTGTGCAATAAGATATTGTCAAAGTACGAATCCTACATTTAATAAAATCTCAAAAGCAACATTTATTCTGAATATCTTTATTTGTAGCAAGCTGTTTTAGCTCCTCTTTAATTAACTGTACATAGGTTTTGTCATTTAACAGGCTATTATTAAATTTCCAATACCCTTTACCTCTCTGATGAGTATGTAACAAATCAACCACTAATTTAATTAGGCTATGATCTGACTTAAACCCGGGTTTAAGGTTGCTATCAGAAATCTGGTAATTGAGATGTCGAGATTTTAGGAAAAAATCAAGTCTTGATTGTACAATTCCTGCTAGTTTACATTCAGTTAGATTATTTGTTCTCCAAATATCCAACAAGTCAAATTCTTCACAGAGTGAATTTAGCTGTTTAGAGTATTTTGATTCAGATCCAATGCTCCCTCCTTTTTTATCCAACTTATAATTTAAATATGTATTGAAATCACCTGCCAAAATTAAATTTTTCCCCTCATGTTGCTTCAAAAAGATCCCCAAATAGTCTACAAATTGCAATTGTTCTTTCTGTCGATCTTTGGTTGGAGCATACATATTAATTATAGTAAAGAATTATCTTCAATTTCACAGTCAATGATTAAAGCTCGACCATTCCGGTCTGTCTCAATATCTTTAATTTTACAACTTTCTATCATGCTTTTAGGCAAAAGAACAGCAACCCCCTTACTTTGACTAGTACCGTGAGAAAAAATTATTTGTCCCCTCCATTCAGACACCCATTCTTTCTCATCTGCTTCTTTTGAGTGCTTCCTGCAATAATACCATTCCTGAATACTTTGAATGGAGCCAGTTGAAAATAGCTCTTCTTTTTTAACATCTCACAAACCCCTACAGTTGACAGAGTTGATGGTTATAACATCCTTCATAGTATTTTTTTGAATGCTGTAGTTATTCCATTATTAAAATGAGGACAAATAATATCAAATGGTTCCAGATAGCTTGTTAAAACTTTCACTATTACAAAAGACAACATTATACAGTTCACATGAAAACTACAAGTAACAGACAATAAAACAAATAAAAATACGGATGTTGTCTGAGATAGCATAAAAGCTTTTTTTCAACTAGTGTTTTTTGGCTTTAAAGGTAATATCTCTTTCTTGTATTTTCATATAAAGAAGATAGAATTATTTAGATATAATTATTTCATCATTTTCTTCTTTTTTTTTCAGAAATCCCATTACACTAAGAGGCTCTCTTACAGAAATTTACGCATGTATCTTATACAGCAAAACACTGAATTTATAATTCTTCACTATAAGATAATTTTACATTTTTACATCTCCTACAATTTAGAACCTTAATGTTAGTTTAGCATTTTAAAATCGATTATTCACTGTACCATATTGTCATTTAAATTAACTACACTATGTTGTCATCCCTGTCACATTCTAACGAATAAACCCTTTTCACTGTCAAGTTGCTACATTTTTATGTGATTCACACTCTAGGGTACAGCTTCCACTTTTAGTTGTAATTTTGGAGTTGTTAAATATGTGAGACACTAACTGCTTTTAATGCCTTTTTAAAAAAAATACAAACATTATAAGAACACCTCTGTTATAAAAATAGATTCTTTTTTTCAGAAATGCTGTCAAAGTCATATACAGGTTGTTGCTAAAATTTATGTCAAAATTATCAAATATCTCTATTATAAAAATAGACTCTTTTGTAGACATTTTTGTCAAAGTTACATACAAATTATTATTAAAAATTCATATCAAGAAAGTTTTTTTTTATTTTACCCTTTTATCTATTATCCAGCCTCCAATACATTAATTAACATGGTGTTGATAGGTATGTGAGACAGTAAATCATTTTTGCAAAATTAATGTTCAAGCAAAGTACCTCTATATGATAAAAATAGACTCTATTGTAGACATTTTTGTCAAGGTCACATAAAAATTATTGTTAAGTATTTCATATCAAGCTAAAATTTTTTTTTGCCATTTATCTATTATCTAGCATACAATACATTAATTAACATTATAGCTTTATAGTGTAGAAAGTTGTACCAGTAACTTAAACAATAATTTTGTGATTTTGATTCCTAAACATGTGGTACTGTCATTACATTTTACATCTATTAATGTCGAACTCAGATACTTCCATTATATATTATCAGTTACTAAAGGTAATATTATTTAATTAATATGTTTAAGCCAGCTATAAAAACACACAAGGTTCATATCAATTAATATGCTTAAGCCAGCTACAGAAACACACAAGGTTTATATCAAGGTTAATGACCTAGTCCAAAGCTAAAGTAATAGATAAAGAACATTTAAAATGTACATTTAAACCTTTAAATACTTAAAGCAACAGTTTGTTTTTACATTCCATTTTTTAATTGGCTTCTCACATCCATAAGTGCTTGCCACATCCTGTTTTCCCCTCTCCACTTCTCCGGACTCCATAAATCTTTGACAGCGATAATACAATGCCATATTTTGAGTCAAACTGATTAGCCTCTACAATGACATTGTCTCCTGTGGCCATGAACTTCGAGTGTAGAGAAGGATTCTGCTTGAACTTTTCCATCAAACCTTTCTGCAGAACACCATTAACCTTTGAATTCCATAACACCATATCAAAGCTCTTGATTTTCTTTCCCAATCTCTTAATCTTCACTGGGTCATTTTCCTGCTCAATTAATTTCTATATGTTATGGTCCCCATAACTTTTTATTAGATTTTGGGAGTGATCTGGATCACTGTATCCATAAAAATATATTTGGAGTGATCCGAATTGAGTTCCTATGGTGGAGGTATGGGCTCTCTGAGTGCTCTTGTTTATGTTGTTTTTGTGCTACATTTTTAATAAAACATTGTTCACAACCTCTATATTAGGAGTGTTATTACCTCTACAAGGTTATGTTTTGAGGTGCATTCATTCATCTGTTTATTTGTTTCTGTGCGTTTGTCATTACTACAGAAGCAATGAACATAACTGTATACTTTTTGGTGTAATTGTATTGATGGAAAGGTCCAGATGATATTCTGAATCCAAAAAAATCCTGAATTTTTTTGTGGAAAATCCACAAGTTGGAGGGATGCACTCTGTGATTGTTTTCTAGTGATCAGTAAAGCACTTTATATTTTTTGATTCAGGGGAATTTATATATATATTTTATTCATACTCGAAGTACATACAATTACAAAATTAGTTACAGACAAAAATACACCTGATATTACATATTTATAGTGCTACTTGTGTAGCAGTAGAAATATTCAAGCAGTGATCTTATTTCATCACTGGATAAAATGGAATGGAGACTTCCTCATACATAAGAAGGCCACTGCCACGGCGTTTATCCCCCACCCTAGGATCAGCAATAATGGAGAACTAAAGGAGATATAAGGCCTTTGTTGTAAGGCAATCCCATTGAAGAAGGCGTCAAATGTAAAAGTCAGCAATTGGAAGATTCTCAGGCCTTGACTTTCTTTAAGTTGTTTTCACATTTGGAACCCCTAGTAGTAATGATAAGGGAGATATAAGGCTCTTTTTCTAGCCATATATCGTTTGCACAAATTTGATTAACCTAGCTGCAATATTTCGAGGTTAAGAGCATCTTAATGATTTGAAATAATTGGCCATGGCGCATTTTATTCTTCAAAATAAGGTAAAAATGTTTCTCAGGCAAAACATTTGCAGACCAGGACTTTTTATGGTCTGTCTTTACATTCTGAAGCCATAGCACCAATAATAAGGGAGAAATAAGGATCTTTTAATGTGATGACCTCATTTAATGTTGAAGCAGGGGTCAATGGTCAAATTCAACACCTGGAAAATATTCCCAGGCCATGACTTCCTACAAGTTGTTTTCACATTCCAAACCTCTAGGAGCAATATTAGGGGAGACACAAAGCCTGTTTAATAGGATAACCCCATTTGACATTAAACATGTAATATCACAGCCATTTTGGTTTTGGAACTAGGCGACAATTACTATCAGACTAGCTTTTCTAGCAATATAGCTTTTGTGCAAATTTGATGAGGCTAGCTGCTATATTTCAACATTTAGAAAACCATTACAATTTCCAATCAATCGAATTGACGGATGCATGGACTCATGCATGTACGGAAGGCGCATAATAATTTCATGGCATTCGGCTGCAGGCCGGAGATAATAAATCTTTAATGTGACTCACCAAAAAGTCACCAGTGACACTGGTTATAAATATATCTGAATTGAGTACTTTCTTGTCATAAATGAAATCACTTTTCATATTGTATTTCTCTTTTATGTAGACAATAACTATTACCCACACTGGAACGGATTCCTGATAAACGTAATTTAAAACCTAATTTTAACAAGACTTTATTACTTTCACTCAAAGAAACAAAATATTTAACAAATCTATAATGTAACTGAGCTTCAATTGCTTTATCACCAAAAATACTGATAAAAGTCTGCTGTATGTTTTATAAGGTAAATTCAGTAAATATCTCACACCCTTGCACCATGTTATAAAAAACCTTGATACATCTTACAAGCAAAGCTATAGTTTTGGTCAACAGAATTTGAAATTATTTGGTTATGCAGTATATTTGTATTTGCTTCATGTTACATTATTGTAATATTGTGATAAATCACAAAACTGGGGCCGTATTCACTAAACCTCCTATATGTTTAAGGTCCCTTTATTAAAGGAAGGTGAAAAATCTCCTTTGGTAAGGTGACTCTTAAAATGCTATTCACTAAGCCTCCTTTATGGTTTCCTTACCAAAGGAGACCTTAAATAAAGGATCCTTTATTAAAGGAGTGCATTCTGTCATCTGATTGGTTGAAAACGTTTGGTCATAAAGGCTCCTTTAGCTTTCCCTTACTTTTGTATTTTCTTCTTTCCATGTTTATTATTTGTATAAGATCAGTGTTATGATGTGTTTTCTATTGTTGTTTAAGGTGATATTTCATATTTTAAGAAATAAATACCTAACTTTTAAAGATGTTTGTATTGCATACTACTTTTTATTTTCCACCGTAGGCAAATACTGTTTGACCCATATGGAGGGACATACAGAGGGGGATATATTTCATTTAAAAATGTATATCATTAGAAGGTTGTCTTAGAACACTTCTGCTCATGTTTGTTATATTAAAATCCATCCAGAAATGACTGAGATATTGCAGGTTAAATATTGCAGTTTTTATATTCACTGGTGCCCATGCTTTTTTACGTGCTTTTTCACATGCTCTGATTAAATATTTATACCATTTAACCCATAAGTCGTACACAATGGTGGATAATAAAAGTAAAACATCCCAAGTCAGACAAAGACAGAAAAAATATATAGCACTCATGAAAATAAACAATATAATAGTCATTTGAGAAGTTTTCCTAGTGTGATAATAGCAACTTTTCACATAGATATTGTGACACATGTCAAATACATTTTCATATCAACTGCATATCCCAAAAATTGTATGGCTATGTAGTATGGACAAAAAAAGTGCAAATGTCATAACATTTCACCAATTACCTCAATTTTTATTTAAAAAGTCAAACCACCAAAACCCTCCTTTACCATAAAGGTAGTCACACACTTACCTTGAAAATTAAAGGGAAAAAACAAGGATTCATCAGTTAAGGAAGATTACTGAATATCAAAATTCAAGATTTCCTTGAAAGCTAAGGATTTCCTAGATGTTTAAGGTTTCGTTGAAATTTAAGGACAGAAACTTAGGCTCCTTTGTTTGAGGGAAGTTTAAGGAATACCAAAATATAGGAAGGGGCAAGAAATAAAGGAAATCCTTACTTTTTAAGGGTTTCTTGGAATAAAGGAGGTTTAGTGAATATAGGCCCAGATTTATAACGATTTATTGCTGAGCGTCAAGTTCACTAGTCTAGTAGGAATATTTTTCTAAACAGAATATGATCTGGATCTTTCCCAAAATGTAATCATTTCTTCTTTTGTCCAGGCCCTACACACCTAAAATTATTAAGATCCATGCATAATTTGTGAAGTAATTGCAAACAGAGAGACACTAACAAATGCAATAAAAAACCATGCAGAAGTCACAATGGTGTGTCATTCTCTTGTGTCGTGAACTGAAGTGTATGGTTAATTGTTATACAAATACCTGACAATTTAAAACAAATGTCCGATATGTAATATTATATCTATATTTAAATATTAAATCATATATCACACTTTACAGAAAGGCAAAGTTTAATGTGTATTACAGGATACCCAATGGGTGTAAATTCTGACAGAAATATTTGTGGAGAATACTTACTGCACAGCTTTTTATGCACTAGTTTGCAAAGTGTATGCTTGTCTTTCAAAGGAAATGAAGAAGTACAATGTTTCAGTATCAAAGGTCTATAATTGTGATACAGGTATAGATAACAATATTTTGTCTTGAGGGATATCAACAACTGACAGTCATAAAAGATAACACAATGGAAATATTACAGTTGGATCAAATTTTGGTATCAAACACTTTCTTTGGTTATAATCTTAACAAACAATAAATTTTATGTTGATTTAAATATTTTGCTTCCCCAAAATTAAAGTAGGATAGCTAAATTTATTGAATGGATTTGATGTTGATTTAAATATTTCTCTTCCAATAAATTACTGTCCATAATTATATTAGACTGTTTTATTACATTGTGGTCAAATTTAACTATATATAGTTAAATGTATGATATATTTAAAATATATTTGCAAGTAGAATATGACCACAATTTAGCTCAAAAAGATGAAGTTTGTAATGCCATATTTAGACTGAATACTTGTTTTTAGAGAAATGTAACAAAACAGTCTAATATAATTGTGCGACTAACTTTCGCACTTGAAAATCAAGCAAACAGTCATCATCTACAACATATTGTCTACTAAATAAAATTAGTATTTTATGTAGCATTGAACAATGTGCAGAGGCGAGTGTTTTTTCAAGGGAGGAAGAAAACCCTAGAAATTTTGTCCTATTTGTCCTAGCACTACCCATGTTTCAGTCAATGGAGAAAAAGTCTAGAGAAAATCCCTAAATGAATTTAAAGCTGTACTCTCATTGTATCCACTGAACAGCATCCGGATACTATGGATTTCGCTTTGTTTTGCTGCCACAGTGTGTTACAGAGATTTTAATTTTACCACTCTAATGACAAAAATATTATAGCTAGACTTCACAAATTTGCAAAATGTATTCATAGCAATAAAATGTTGCCTGGGAATATTTTTGGCCTCATTTTGAATAAGAAGATGCCGGCCACTTGTATTTTTTTACTTTCAGCAAGGGTTTTATTGGTCATCTAGAGCTAAGGCTATTACTGTTAGAGATTTCAAATTTTCAGGGTAACTTCAGCATTACAAAATTGTGACTGGGAGTATTTCTGGTCTCATTTTAAAAAGCAAGATGACTGCCACAGGTGTTTCTTTGTCAGTGAGGAAAAGTACTTATATCTCCCTTATTAATGGTCCAAGAAATTTGGTCTGTGAAGCAAACCTATATTAAATCATGGGATAGGAATCTTCTGATGTTGTCAAATTTCACCTTAGGCCCCTCATTCAAGATCAAATGAGGATAGCCAAACTTGAAAGTGTTAATAACTTGCTTATTATCAGTATTAGAGATTTACCATGAAAAACCAACCTATACGAAATCATTGGCTAGGAATCTTTTGGTGTGGTCAAATTTGACCTCAGGCCCCTCCTTCAAGGTCAAACGAGGATAGCTAAATTTAAAGGTGCTTATAATTTGTTTATTATTGGTCTAAGAGGTTTGAAATGTAAACCAACCTGTAGGAATTCATGGGCTAGGAATCTTTTGATGTGGTCAGATTTGACCTTGGGCCCCTACTTCAAGGTAAAACAAGGATAGTCAAATTTAAAAGTGCTTATAACTTGCATGTTATTGGTCCAAGAGGTTTGCAATGTGAAACCAACCCATAGGAAATCATGGGCTAGGAATCTTCTGATGTGATCAGATTTAATCTTGGGCCTCTCCTTCAAGGTCAAACGAGGATAGTCAAATTTAATAATGCTTATTACTCACATATTATTGGTCAAAGAGTTTCGCAATGTGAAACCAACCTATAGGATATCATAAGCTAGGAATCTTTTGATGTGGTCAGATTTTAGCTTGGGCCCTCCTTCAAGGTCAAATGATGATAGCCAAACTTAAAAGTGCTTATAACTCACTTACTAAAATGCCGTTTATCTTCAAAACCATGTTAGTTGTTCTTTTATGGTGGATGCATCTTGCATCTGGCCACAGATGTGTCCTTGGTCTAGTTAAATTTGCATTTAGCTTGTTACACTAGGTCAAGCTGCAACCTGCTTCCCCCTGGATCGACTAGATTCACAAATTATGTGTCACATCTGGTCTCAAATATTTATCCCTTACTTAATATCATAGTTTGCAAATATTCCTGTTATGCATTGCATTCCACTTTTCTCAACAGACTAGAATTAGTGAAAGGCTTTTTTCTTCACATGTGGAAAGGTAGGGTTTATCTTTATGCGGCTTTTCATCATGTGGCTTTTCTTCTGAATTTGTTGATGTTTGCTAAGTTTAGTGTCTTGTTATCTGTGTTAGTCAAGAGATATCAGAAATATTTCCCTGCAGGCACCCTTTCACTTTTCTAGGTTCATCTAGAAACAAATGATACAAGTCATAAAATCATGGTACTGGAAGTGAAGGTGTATTCACAAAGAGATTGGAAATGAATACTCTGCAGATGACAGGACAAAGGAGATGTTCAAGCATGGAACTGAACGCCTCAATTATGTAGTGGGACGTTATTATGTCAGCCTTGTCAGTCACACAATGTATGATTCTTCAAGGTCAAGGTCATTAACCTCCATCCAATTTTTGTTCCACTTAAAAAACCTTCAGTGTTATCCCCCATTCTGTTTCTTTTGATGATATTAGTTGTATCTGGGATGTATCGTTTCAGTCATACAGTTTAGTTTTACGGCCATGCAACTCTTTTTGTCTATCCTTTTCCTGACATGACTAATTTTTCAGTACAAGTGACAGATAATTAGCCATGTATCCCCTGACAAAAACTAGGTTTGGAAGTATAAACAATTATTGATGTTTGGACTAAGGAGAGTCACACATGTACTACATGTGGGTTGTCAGTGAATAAATTTATTCAAACTCTTATATTTCAGAAATAATCCGATAGAGGTAAGATGGACAAACGAACTGATCCACTGCTGAATAAATTTTTCAGGAAAAGCTAAAGTGTACTATGTGGTGTTTTAACTGGTACTCTGTGGTTGCCACTGAATACATTTATTCAGACCACTCACAGAAAAATTTGAGACAAAACAAAAGTGATGCCACCACTGAATAATTTTTTTTCAGCAGATAGTGCCACATACAGCCTAATAATAAGCCTAAAGGATACTCCATGGGTTGTCACTGAAAATATTATTCAGACCACTGACAGAGGAAAAGTGAGGCAACGAAAGTGATGCCTCCACTGAATAAATTTTTCAACGGATACTGATATGTGCAGCCTAAAATTTTAAGGCTGTGGGTTGTCACTGAATAAATTTATTCAAAACTAGTCAGAGGTGAGATAAAACTAGCCAAACTCATCCCAGTGTTGAATATTTTTTTCAGCAGAGGCTGATGTACTAACTGATGTTTTAACTGTTACTCAGTTGGTTGTCACTGAATAAATTTATTCAGATCACTAACAGAGGAAATGTAAGGAAAACTAAAGTGATGCCACCACTGAATAAATTCAGCTGCTATCGCTATTTGCAGTCCAAAGTTTTAAAGGATAACCTGTGGGTTGTCAATGAATAAAGTTATTTAAAAAAACTAGTTAGCAAAAATAACACCGATAAAATTCTTTCCAGTGTTGAATAAATTTTTACAGTAGGGACCTAAAGTTGTAATTTGTTGTTTAATGTGGCAATTCTGTGGGTTGTCACTGAATAAATTTATTCAAAAATAGTTATTTGAAATAACACTGATCCAATTATTTCCAGTGTTGAACCATTTTTCCAGTGGGGGCTAAAAGTTGCAATTTGGTGTTTAAAGTGGCAACTCTGTGGACTGTTACTGAATAAATTGACTCAAACTTTTAACAATGGTCTAAGAGGTTAGATGAGACAAACGATTCCAGTGCTGAATATTTCTTTCAGAAGATGCTAAACCTTAAATTAGTGTTTTAAAATTCACTTCTCAGATTAAAGTAAAATATATCTGATGTCAAATATTTTGCACTAGGGAACTGATTATTGCTGAGCATCACGGTTTCATTGAATAAATTTATTCTGCTTACAAACCAGTTGTTCTACATGTCAAAATGTTTTGTTCCTATATATAATGAAACCACTGAAGGAAAATGCATGACTTGTAACTTATGGAGACATTTTTTCTCAATTAGTTTACGCTTTTCTCTTGATATTGGAAAATATGTCCAATTTGTACATAAAATAGTAAACTTCACAAAATTCTTTAAAACTTGAGACTTCAGAAAAAGTCTGAAATTAGATCAGAGTCACTTAGAATATCATTTTTGGGGTGGTGCAAATAAGACAAAGGATGAGAGCAAATGACAATATCCTCACTCCTCCTGCTTTACAGAGTGAGATTAACAGGGACAAATATAATGTACATAACACTGGCAATAAATAAACACGACTCTCAACTTGAGCAAGATTCATCTGAACGCACAATACCTCCTCAGCTCTTTTTTTTCTTTTAGGTTTTGTCAAATTTAGCACCTCGTTCAGTTCCCTTATTCTCCTGTCTGTGGCTAGATGTGATATATAGTTAAGGTCAAATAAGGCCACTGTTAATAGCATCTTGAGTCTTGAACTACATGGATATATTGTGCTGAATATACATATACAATACAACAATACAATACAAAAGATTGTACGCACTGATTTGTAAATCAAAATTTCAAGTCTCAGACATTAGCCCAGGGGAAGCACTTAACCTGTTGGTAGTCATTCTTGGTAATCAAATTTAACCCTTGTTTCCATGTAATATCAGCTGACTTCACCCTTCAATTTGTATGTAATACCAGTTGACGTAAACCCCAATATTTGGGCTTGGTTTCCCAATTAATAACTATTGCAATATATGTTGAAATTCGAATTTTGTTGTGTAAATTTGATACCATATATTGACGTTATATTGGGTCTCCTTAACCCACTTTGTATAAGCCACTGAATTATAATTTCTTCCAAAACAGGTAAAATAGTTTATTTAAAGTATATGTATACCTTTTAGGTTGCATAGTGCATGGTTACCTCAAAGAATGTGCCATTAAAGGTAACTCTTTGTTCAAATGGTTTCTGAAGAAACTGTGAATTAATCAATAACAAATACAAACTCTGTCTACAAACCCTTTTATGAAGTGGTGAAGGCAAAAGTTATAAAATAATTAATACTTACAAAGCTGTGTGCAAACTTGTTTACTGGTGCTGTGTAGTACCTCTCTGCGCAAGACAGCCAAAATTTCCATTTATTTTGAAGCTTGAAATCTTTGGCTTTCTCTGGAGTAGCAAAGAAAGTAGCAAAATTATCCACGCTCTTGATGGTGTTAAATTTTGTAAAATGGAGAAAATAACATGAAAACTTATATGACTTACACAGAAAAAAATGTATCATGAATGAAGATAACAATTTTATACAAGTACGTGGCACTGTTTGAGTACATGTTTGTGCGAGTTTGTATGACTTATGATGAAAATAAACCTACATTTAAAGAAAAAGACATAACAAGACTGTGTCAGTAATTGGGGTACAAGTTAATGAGATTTTTCAAATGCAATGAAAGCCAGCAGATGCTCTGTAAAAGTCTTTCTGATCATATATAATAATAATAATAGTAGGATTTTTACAGTGCAAAATTGATAGCAATCTTCTAATGTGCTTAAGTCCAAGAAGGGAGAGTCCAGGGACAGGTATGGGTTATTTAAAAAGCGCCCGCCAGGATATAACTAAGGTAGGGGGTATGCTAGCCTAAACAAGTAAGTCTTTAGCTGGCTTCTGAAACCACCTATTGTTTGATGATATCTGACAGTCTGTGGCAGCTTGTTCCATTCAGCTGGGGTGGCTGCTGCAAAACCACGCCTGCCTATGTGCTTCTTAGGGCAGGTTGAGGAGACAGATAGCCTGTTGCCGAGAGTGAGACTGCTCGATCTTATTAAAGCTGAAAGATATGGGGACTGTGAAAGATTAATATCCTTGAATACCAACAGATTATACTTAAAAAGGATACAATGTTGAACTGGGAGCCAGTGGAGTTTTTCAAAAAGGGTGATGCAGCAAAGAGCATTCTGGGCTCTCTGTAGTTTGGCTATGTTGGACCTGCTTACCCCATAGAGTAAAGAGTTACAGTAGTCTAGACGACTACTAACCATAGCATTTGCCAGGAGTATTGCAGTCTCCAAGGCATTTGCGAATTCGTTGCAAATCATGAAGATGTTAGTAACATGCACGGCAAACCTTGGCAACATGATTGTCAAAGGAGTTGTCTGAGTAGAAAATACCAGCCAGATTCTTTACTTCCACAGACGGAGAGATGTTGTTTTGGAGGAGTGGAACAGGGAAATTTGGTACACGCGATGGCTATTTGACGTATAATGATAAATTCGTTTTTTTGGGGGGGTTTAGTTTTAGTTTGTCACTGTCCATCCACTCCTGTACAGACTTGAGACACTCAGTCAGCTCTTCCATGCTTGAATCAAAGTTCCTGGACTAGTGTAGAGAGTGAAAAAGAGAGGACCCAGTATGGAACCTTGGGGGACTTCTCTGAAGGGAGAATTACAGCCTCAGAGAAACTATCACCTATTTTAATTTTTTGTTTATGGTTTGAAAGATACGATTTGATCCACAACAAAACAGTACCATCTAGACCAAACCAGTCATACAAGCAGTCATATAAAAGAGAATGATCAATCGTATCAAATGCCGCTGATAGGTCTAATAATGCTACGGCCACTGCCTTTCCTGAGTCCACTGAAAGAGCTATATCGTTTTGAATCTTCAACAATGTGGTTTCAGTGGAGTGGGAACTGTCATAAGCAGACTGGTTGACATTTAAGAGCCCCTCGCGTGAAATAAATTCATTTAGCTGCTTTGCTACCACTGTCTCAATAAGTTTTGATATAAAGCTGAGGTTTGACATAGGCCTGTAGTTTTTGCGGATATTTCTATCAAGGCTCGGCTTCTTTTGAAGGGGGTGACATATGCTTTCTTAAAACAGTTGGGGAAACTACCTTCTTTGATGGAATAATTTATAATTTTAGTGATGGGGGTGATGAGAATATCAGCACACTCCTAGACCAGTGACATTGGAATCGGGTCAAGGTCACAAGATTTGGATGGTGAGGACTTTAGAATTTTGAGCAGGTCTTCCTCGGACATAGGCATGAAAGAGGACAGAGTATTTTTAGTGGGTTGGGTCTCATGACTGAAGATGGTATTGTTGACTGCAGTGTGGATCTTATTTTAAGAATTTTGTCATAGAAGAACTTACAGAAAGTGTTCGCAAGGTCGGTTTTATTTGTGTAATCTGGTAGAACAGCAACAGAGGACCTGTGTAAAATCTTTTTTTAACAATTCCACAAAGCCTTAGGATTGCTTTGGTTTTCAGCCACAATGTTGGAATAATGATTGCATTTGGACTCCTCAAGCAGAAAATTATAGTGATTGATTGCGGCATGGTATTGCTATGATTACTGGCTGAGTTTTCACAATACCATGCCCGCTCACATTTCCTCTTGAGTTGTTTTGCCTTGAGGCTGTCACAGTTCATGAAACCAGTCTCGGCATGTCTGGGTATACTTTTCATCTTGATTTGGGCGTGCTTGTCAAGGAGATTTCTCAAAGTATTAAAGTATTGATGACTGAGAAGACTGGCAGTTTTGTATGGGCATCTAATGAGGTCAGATTTCAGGATATCCAAGCTAAAATGTGAGATATTTATCTTGTGAATTTTATGGATGGGAACATGTTGAAACTTACAGGATTCTCTGATAGGGAAGATAAAGCTGAACATGATTGCCTGGTGGTCTGATAGTCCCCCAAATAACTTTGGGACTAATGACCCAGGAGAAGGAATCCCTCACATATAGAGCGTCCAAAATATTACCCTGAATATGTGTGGGTGTATTGATAAGTTGTGTAAAACTAAATTGCTTGAGGATATCATAAAATTTCCGTTGATCCAGATGAAAATTAAGATAGCCAAGGAGAATATTTTCATAGCCTGACAGAGCAGCACCTTCAAGGAACGTGCCAAATTCATCCAATAACTGCGACTTTCAGAGATTTGGGGGTCTATAGACTACATGAAATATAACATCTTTAGCACTCTCAGTGCTAATCTGAATGGAGGTACTTTCAAAAGCCTGATAATTGTTTTTTGAAACTTGCTCAAAACTCAGGTCCTCCTTTATGAAAATTCCAATTCCAACTCTGCACCCTTTCTTGACATTTTGAGGTACATGAGTGAATTTATAACCAGGAGGGGTGAAACTAGAGATAAAAGTTTCAGTATCCTCTGACCAAAGCCATGACTCAGTAACAGCTATAGGATTAGCATTGTTATCTTTGATGAACTCCAGAAAGGAAGCTGATTTATTTCTGATAGATCTAATGTTGAGAAGACAACCATTATCTAGAAACAGGGCCTGGATTGAGACTTATATCACCCAAAAGAGCTAGAAGCAATGATGTCCACGGACTTACATTCCGGAAACTATGTGTCACCCTTCGACAGTGAGCCTGGAAAGCCAGATAGGCAGAATTGATGTTATCTACACATGGGTGAATCCCCGACTCAATGATCACAGGATGGCCTGAATGCTTCATCGGTTCAGATGAGTAACAAACTCTGATTCTGCTCAATATGAGGTAAACAGCAAAATGCATGAAGTGCATTTTAGAGAATATTGCTAGTAAGTATATAATGACTAAAAATGTGTAACTAAGAGGAAAATATGAAATGATGACAAATCTACTTTGTGGGTTAGTTGAACATAAAGTGCATTGCCAGACCAACAGAGGCCAAAAATTAAAATTTAGGAAAGGTGCACTTACCTTTCCTATGTACAAACCTGTCTTTCACAAGGGAGCCACAAGAAAAAGTTGTAATAGGTTGTGAAGGTAGGAAAAAGATTTGTGCATATTTATGAAGTGAATTTAGTTTGACAAAAAATTATGGTATGGATGGTCAATCAGGGCTATTAATTTGGTTATTGTATATCTGGGCTTTGTATGTTAGATGTACAGTTTATTTGATTGAGTAAAAACAATAGAAAGGAAGGTAGATATAGATGGTATATCTTGGCTGTACATTAATATTATATGTTTGGTTATTGTATATCTGGGCTTTGTATATAATACAGTTAATTTGGTTGTTGTAGAAAACAATAGATAAGAACCGCTTGAATTATCAGGTGAGCGATAATACCCATTTGAGGGTAGACAAACAGTTTCACAATGTTTGGGGATAATATAAAACTTGTATTCTCTTTATTTCACCAAGATGTTTTCATAACTGATATAATGTGACAAATAATGAGTTTTACAGGCGACTTTCTATGGTTAAAATGAGAATTTAAAACAGCATTGTAAAAACAGCGTCTACTCTGGTGAACGCTAAAACGTAAAATATATATATATGTATGTCATTAATTTGTAGGTTACATTGTTTCTGAAATATTAAAGGAAAACTCTGCACTTTATCCATTACAAATCAAATATCCATGCTAAAGAGGGAAATGCTGCATACAGACAACATGTATCCAACTCTTGATATCTTATTATAGGCCATATACGGCACCTGCAGGATAATAAAATTAAAAACCATCTGAGTCCAAATGTCATGGATCATCTGTTAAGTCTTCTTGAGCGAATTTACAAATATGTTCCAATTTACAAATAAGCAGGGTTTATTGTTCCCTTAAACAAACACCACTGTGCTAATAAAGTGGTGAACTCCAGCAAAGCCACCATCAACGTCAGACATCGATGTCTGTCGTTTTTCAGACCAAAGTTTGAATTATATTTTTCCAGCACAGTGTCAGCCTTTTACCCTAGGCTTGGTGTCACTATCATTGTTGACTAAGATATGTTGGTCTTGAATTATCAAGAAGCATATTTCAAAATGGAGTTGACACTTTAGTGGTCTGGAGCTCTACTCACTTACTTGGATCGGTGAAGATCATATTATATTTGAGCCAAAATTGTTAATATTTGACCAGATGTTTGTATCATCTCAGATTATTATTCATGAAACCTTTGATTTGACTTTTGAATCAAATCTTGGATTAGCTTTGATCTTTGCACCTTGATGGATTACGGTAACTTTTTGGTGAGATGTCATGAAAAAGGTAAATGATATGTAGTATTTTCAGTTTAAGTGAACCATACTTGGATCACTATTTTATCAGCAGCCTCGCTACGGTACCTAGCTATCCAACTTAAAAGAAGAACAGTATACATCCATTCATTCACAGCTGGCTACAATTATGCCCCATGTGCTAAATTTCCATACAAGAAATAAATAAACAGGAAGCTTTCATTATTTAAATATATATATATATATATATATATATACACATTCGAATATTTTATTAACTTTATAATAATAGCATTTGTGCAGTTCAAACCTATACCATGGGCACTATTGAAAAGGTTTGGTTTTAAGACTTAAGAAGTCGTTATATTTTAGAAAAGGTGTGGAAGACATATTAAATAAAAAATCCTAGTTCTGTTCTTGATAATAAACTCCCATTCTTTGAAAAATTCCAACTGCTGAAGGTTTGTATTCTATGAGTGCTTTCTACTTATTCATGAAACTTACTAACAATTAATATACGAAAGTAAGACTTAATTAGTTTTTCACTAGTAAGGTGTACAATTTGACTTTTTAATGGTCTCTGTGCATTTAACTTGTACTGAGGGGCTGCCGATATACACTATCCAGTATTCTAATCAGTGTTTTATTAAGGTTTTAATTTATTATTTTAGCCTAGACACTTTATGTTTTGCAATATTCACAATATCTTGGTAGTAGTGGGGTATACTGGAGGTACATGTATCAGAGTGGACATGCCATGTCAAGATGGCAACATGCGCAAATAGCTATGTCACTATTGAAACTTTTGATTTTATGAAATTTTAGCTTAAACATCCAACTATTGACAATGTCATCTAAACATTAAAATTTATGGGCTAAAATGCATAATCGTTTAAGGTTAATTCTTCTTCTAGTGTTTTGTAGTTTACGTATAGATTCAGGTGATTATCATGTTTTGGGTTTACATTAGCGTGATATGACGTATGTCGATGTCATGCTTCCATTCGTATTTAAACAAGGTGTGTCAAGCTGCCAGATGTGCACAGTCTTAAGTGGGCACAAAATATCTAGATTTTGGCTTACTTAGATGACCTGATTAGGATGGTTGATCCTGATAAGGTTCACGATGCTTTCCATACATTAACCAATCATTTGCAAACTCTGGGTCTCCCAATCAGTTTTAAAATGGTGGAACCTCCTAGTCACAGAAATTCCAGTCTAGGTATACTTATTTATGCCAGAGCCAGAACTTTGGCTGTATCAACATGAGGAATTACAGAAAATAGAAAAATATGTGTCCTGACTGGAGGTTTAAAAGGTAGAGACTAGGAATCAGTTACAAAATTTAGTTGGAAAACTATTATATTTGCACAAATGTATTTTACCAGCAACGTTATTTACTAATAGCTTTGTCAGTCTTATGTAATGCACCAGTGAATGGAAAGATTCAATTTAATGTTGCGTTTTACAAAGATATAGCATGGTTTTGCGAATTTATAGACTTTTTTAATGATACACTAAAATTCATCCTGTAAAAAGTATTAATAAATATATCTTTATGGATGCTTCTCTTAAAGGTGTGGGGGCAACATTTGGCAATAAGGCATATGTTGTACCTGTGATAACTGTCTACAAAATTTCTGTACAATATTTACTTTAGAGGCAGCAAATGTAATGTTGGCAATTTGAACATATGGTACCAGTGTACCATTTGGTGTGACAATGAATCGTATTCACACATTGTAAAAAATAATTCATTTTAATGGCATGTGTATGCTCAGTTTGCAGTTCCTCATATTAAATTGCTATTGAAGCATATTGACGGTAAAACTAATGTTTATGCAGACATTCTATCAAGATGGGACCTTTATAAATATGTTGAAATTATCAAAAAGTGCAATTGGATTCGGCCAAATGTTTAGAATATGCTTCCAAACGTTGACATTTTAAAGTAGACAACTATGTCTCTTGGGGTTCGCTCCTTATATGTGAGCATCAATACTGCCTTACCACTCTGTGTTGTAGGTAAAAAAACAACTGAAGTGGTTAACAGAAAAAGCAGTACAGTTTTGTTCGTTACCTCTGTAAACCATGCATTCTGCAATGAACGAAAAGTATAAGGAGTAATGTCTGTCCAAATGTTAAAAGAATTTATGAAAAAATTGGAAGGAATACCAAATTATGTGACTTACAGAGCTATTATGTTGGTTGTATTTTTTTATTTTTTTTAGATTGGCATGAGTGGTACTCCCACTCTGTAAAAATTTAATTTAGTAAGATTTCCATTGATACGTGATGTTATTTTTACAATAGAAGGAACAAAAGTCATTCTTAGATGTGCTCAAAATATGCAAATTCATGATGCTTTAACAATTATCCATGTCACAGCTTTAGAGATATGTCCAGCAGTTGCTATCAAGTCGATGTTGCAGTTTGTGAAACCACAATAGGCTTATCCCCCAGTTTTTCTTTTTATAGAACCTTAAAAAAATTCTTCTTACGTCTTTCAAAGTTGTAGTGTATTAATTGCTGCAGTTAAGAAAATATATTTAAATGCTTCAAAAAACTTGACATTAGATGCTGTTTGGTCATATTTGTTGGATACTCCTAAAGCAGCTACAGTAGAGGCTTCAGCATTGCAGTAATATGTAAATTGATCTGCTCTTGCAACTTTTAGTAAACCCGGTTGGCCTGGGCCATTTCATTGAACTTTCTTTCGTTTATATAACATAAAAAGTCATATTGAAAGTCATTGAAAGGTCAAGTTTATTTGAGCTATAATGGTCATCCATATGGTACTTTTTGCACAGCTAGTTTGTAGAATATTTAGAGTTTGACCAGTACCCTGGGTTGTGTAATTCTTGTAATTTTATATTTAACTTGACAGAGTTGTCCTAGAATTTATAGTATGGGGTTATATGTACAGGAAGTAATCAGTCAGTTGAAAATGCAACAGGTTAACAGGCACATGAACTGTTCTTATCAAACTCTTAATGCATTATGGTTCCTTAACACTGATAGTATTGGACCTACTAAAACTTAAGCAGAAACTTTGTAAATACAGTATAATGTTAACTAATGGTAGTAACTAAAAGTAATATATTGGTAACAGTAACATTATTTTTGTAACATTTTATGTGTAACAGTACAAACAAGAGCGCAGACCTCCGCCAAGGGAGCTCAATTCCTGGACTATCATCAAAATCCACCCTAAATTATCTGGCTATAACTTCCTTTAAAAAGCCTGGATCCTGTTAATCTAGACAGTGATCAAGATCACTCCCAAAATCTAATCACTTGTTTCTGGTCCAATTTAGGACATTTCTTGAAAATTTCCTCAAAATCCATCAATAACTTTTTGGATTATCTGTCTTTAAAAATTACATTTCATGGATCCAGAAGATCCAGATAGTAATCCGGATCACTTCCAAAATTTACCTTTTCAGACATCTCCTGAAAATTTCATCAAAACCCATCCATAAGCTTTTGAGTTATCTTGTTCACAAACAAACAGAAGGACAGACAAACCCAGGCGAAAACATAACCTCCTTGGTGGAGGTAATTAACAAATAAAACTAAATGAGTTGAATGAAGTTGTTTTATCTTCCACTTCCCTTGGACTGTATAGGTGATACATGTATATGTCATGGTGGAAAGTCCAATCTGGTAGACTTTAAAATTGTACCAGTAGAACATCCAATCCAGGAGATTTGGGTATTAACCTGAGATTCAAAGTCTAAAAACCTGGCTGATATTCCAAGGTCAGAGATTTAGGTTATTGCTCTGTGTATCTGAATGTAGTCTCTGTAGGTACTCACAATTAAGTTGAACAAAAGTCCAACCGAAGCACAAAAAGTGGGACTTCTATAAATATAAATCTGTTATTAAAGCTAGGTACAGCTTTTATAAATGAAGAAAACGCATATGAAAGAATATATTTTACTGTAATACAGATATAACATTATTAAACATGCCAGTATCTGAAATTTTAAGTCTATTGCAAGTCTTTTTCATTGGAAATGGAGTAATATGGATATTACTAACTCATGTGAGATTTAAATGTCCTATAAAAAGTGTTATGCAAAGCGCAGTTTTAGTCAATTAATTTTTAACAGCACTTCCTTCCTACATGGCACTTAGTTGATTAACTAACACCTTTGATTTTACAGCATTTGTTTGTTACAACTGACCAGTTGGTCTTAGCATGTAAATCTTATAGTACTGTCACCTCATCCAGAGGTTCAACATGTATATTGGAATATCAACCAAGTTTATTAGATTTCAGAACCCAGGGCAATACCCTAATCTCCTAGATTAGACTTTCTACCAGTAGAAACTCCAATTGAACTTTGTACCAAATTTATCTATGTATAAAATCCAATTGAACTTTCTACTGGTAGAAACTCCAAGTGGACTTGCTACCTGGTAGAATTCGAAATTCTACCAGATTGGGCTTTCTACCATCGCACAGCAGTTTATAATGCTAGAAGGGAAAGTTTATTTAAATTATGAGTTTATGATAGGTCATGAAGTTAAATTGCAAGAAATAACCTGATGCCTGGAAATAAGGGCTATATACTCGGAACAACGTGACAGAGTTCATCTAGAATTTATAATATGAGGTTATATATGCAGGAAATAATCAATTGGTTAGCAATGCAACAGGTTGACAGGCATATGAAATGTTCTTATAAAACTCTGATTCCTTAAAAGTGATAGTATTGGACCAACTTGAAGAGTTTAATGTATTAACTAATGTTAGTAACTGAAAAGTAAAATATTAGTAACAGTAACATTGTTTTAGTAACCTTTTATGTGTAACAGTATTAATTAACAAGTAAAACCAAATGAGTTGAATAAAGTTGCTTTACCTTCACCTTCCTTTGGACTGGTATCTGTTTTTTTGGATGTGGGCTTTAAAGCATATCTCCAGAGATCCCTTTTAAAATCAACTAAATGGAAGATGTTCAGGGGAGCCAACCACGGCATGATTTGATAAGGCCTTGTACCTAAGTCCATTGTATTCAGCCAGATCAGTTTTAAAAGTGTTTGGCAACATGGGTGACTCATGAAGTCTTCGGCCCCAGAATCGTAAGCAATCGACATTGGTGTGAGATCTTTTCCCATTGTGAATTCAACTTCAGCACCAAGATGTCTGTAGGCTTTATACCTATCCTCTGCGTACATTTTATCAAGGATATCCTTTGCCAGGCCCTCAAAATGTCTGCAAGATGAATGACAGAGTTAACAAAATTTATCATTATATTGTTTTAAGAGAGTTTCTTCAAACTAAACAATACATTGAGCAGTAAATTGTATTGAAACCCTCATTGTATCATTTTTCAATGTCAAAACAAGATTTTTCTTTGCATACACCTCTGCATGACGACTTTACCACATAAACTGCATATATTCATTACTGTTTCAGTCAGATTCTCAGTAGATTCATGACAGAAGTATACTTCTAAAATATATACTTGTTTTGTTTACTGAGTCTATAATTCACTTTTAATCCAGAACTTTATAAGGTCCTATTGTTAATATATAACATTTCCATAGCCCTTAAAACTATCACAAGATTAAAGAGATTAAAGGCAAAGATTCTGCATGGTTGGGGAATAAGGTTTGAAAAATATTATGTCCTATTTTAAAGTTAAAATGGCACTTTATACTATGTGTATGGTATGCATATATGTTTGGCACATGTGATACGTAATTAACCTTTTGTGTGTCTATGGGATTTGATCCCTGAGCATATAGACACTAAAACAAATGTTGCCCATAAGTCAAGCAAGTCACAGAGCAATAAAAAGAGGACCCAGTGTTATTAGGTGCTCATACACACAGGAACATTACAGTATATGTTAAATGGCTTTTAGATTACAATTTTACTAAATAACATTATAAAGATCTTAAAACACTTATCATAAGCCATAACAAACGAGAATGGTTACTAAACATCCTGAGCTTTATTTAGACTGGACTGGCAGGGTCCTAGATACTCACTAAATTACAAACTGAACACATGATTTTATCCTTTTTTTGTACTCTGATGGAAACCCCTAAGTAAGATGGGTACGTGGGGATGGCAAGAAGTGACTTTTTTTTATATTTTCTAGTTTGTTGTGTTAAGTGATAGGTAAAGTGTGAAAAAGTGTGCCTTACTAGGAAAATAATGCACACTTTACGAGACCCTTATACTCAGAACTGTTTGTAACTCAGAACAATTTTGAACAAATGAAGTGGATAATTCAACTGATTCACTAGAATTAAAACACACTTATTACGTCATCCTATTGATGAAAAGGTGAATTATTTTGTAATGGACATATGTCTGTACCAGAAAATGGGCACCAATTTGACTGCTTCAGGTGTCTGTAAATCTGAACAAAAGAGTGCATTACCTAAAAATAATGCACATTGCTATAAATAGAATGACATCGCAAGTGTGCTTTAATACGTCACACCAACCAAGTAATATTCAGAAAAAATACCCAATGACTGAAGTTTACTATTGGAATAACTGATAACTCAAAGGTGTACAGAGAACCCCTTTATGTATCCCTCCTCTGAGGAAGTTGAAGGGAAGAAAAAACAAGGTCAGTCCCAGTAATTCGTGGATCCTGTGGTGAAGTTGGGTATGAAGACTAGATCAGAATGTTTGTTGTTACTTGTCATAAATGAACACCTTTGCATACTCTTGATACAATCTGTTACTTAAATGCATTTACTGGTTGACAAGATTAATGGTAACTACTATCACCAATATATATTAGGCTTGTTGTCTGTTGTATAGTTCTAAATGAAAATTGGGTGTTTATGTGTCTCAGTACAATTATATGCGGGGGTAAATTCTGTGCTGTAATACTTATTAATAGTAATTTCATCACTGTAACATTTATTATCATTTTAGTACATGCTTAGACACACTTGCCTGTTGCTGATACAATTTGCAATACTTTTATTAGTCGACAAAATTAAAAGTAATTACTACCACCAAGGAAATATGTTTCTGGGGTTGGTTTGTCTCTCTGTTGCTGCACAGTTACCATTTTAAAGTGGAGTAGACATGTATTGATGTGATGTAGATTAAATCTCAGTATAAATTATATGTGAATATAATGTCTGTGCTGTAATACTTGTTAACAGTAATTTCATAACTTTGATATTTATGGTTTTAATACATACTTTAATACAGCCTGCGGCTGATTTAATTTATAGCATACCTAAATGCATTTACTGGTTAAAAAAATTAAGAGAAATTATTATTGACAAGGAAAATATGTTTTTTTGTGGGGTGGAAGGTTTGTGTGTTGCTGCATAGTCTCAATTTCTAAGTGGACACTATGTTTATGCATTATTTTGGTATCTGTTTAGATCCTGTCTGTTTGCATTGATAAAATGACACTTATAGGCAGTATTAAGTAAACAAAATGGAAATAAAAACATTTTGAAGAGGTGACATTTAACAGCTATAAGGTAGCTTTCAAAATCTAAATACTCTCCCGTGGCTGTAAAAACATTTTGTTAAATTTCATTAACAATAACTTATTGATATTTATACTGTTATAAATTATAACATTTATTACTGCTTTGATATGTGCCTACACAAAATGGCTACCTGCTGAAACAAATTCCAATAGTTATTGTAGTGTCTTAATTGTCCTGGGGTTTATTAAACATAATGAAGTTTTTATTATTGGAAATGGATAGTAGTGATAGAAGTTAAGCTATTATATTCTTGTACAAAAATACTCTAAAGTGGTGACAGCCAGAGGCTATAATGAGGCTTAAAAACTAAATGGTGTTCATTTAACATGAATAAACTTTATACATGGAAAACAATAGAATTAATGTAATGAATTTACTAAGGTCCAGATATCCTTTAGAGCGTGGGTTGGATTTTGCCCGCAGACTGCAAAAGCGTAAATTTGCGACAATTATTTAGGCTCTTCGAAATGCAAAATAGCTTTTACTGTTCACCTGCAAAAGTGTAATTTGGTGCCAAAAATGTTGCTCCAAATGCAATGTGTTCAAATGTGTAGTTCCCATCTATTTTCTTAAGAAAATACTTCATTTTTACACATTTGCTTTTTAACAGTAGAATGGGTATCTACACATTTTTACACTTTGGCATGTTAGTGCAAAGTACTGTATGAAAGCTTCTTGATGCAGGAAATTTGTTTCATTTGACACTGATATTAATATAATTGCAAAACATTAGAATGAAGCCAGGTAAAAGTGTTTAGAATTTAATTTCCTCTTAAACACAATGAATTTCATGGTGAAGGAAAGCTATACAGGTTATGTGACAGTGCCATTGATTATCGTTATTCTTTTGAGTAATGCAATTTGCACAAATAAAACAGTGCTTGATATTTTAGCAGATAATGTATTCGTAGTTTGTTTGAATGTAAAATGATTTTAATGTACAACATTATCAACAGTTAGTAATTATCCAAAATAAAAGTACTAATCTGTAAGTTATTTGAGTTTCCAATGATAACTTGTAAATGCATAAAAAGTAGCATCAGTTGAATATTAGTATATTTCAGTCATATTTGTCGGCAAAATGACACATTGGTGGTTTGAAAGATTTTGAAATACAGAAAGCGTAGATGCAAAAATGTGTGGCTAATGGTAAATTTTGATAAAAAGTTGCTAACAATGTGCAAATATGGAGCATATTTTTCATCATAAATTTTCAAGAATACTTTTGTAGATGTGTAAAAATGCGTAAGTTCTTCTCATCATCTCGTTTTACACTCTTGCAGTTACAATTTTTGTTTGTAATCAGTTGCAAATGTGTAAAATCGCAGGATTTTATGGTCATATTCTGCTGCAAAGTTTTCAAAATTCAGCAAAGCCAATAATATTTCACTACAACCAAGTTTTTGGGAAAACTATATAGTTTAAATAAATATTATTCATTTTACCAAATTTTGTTTGCCTACATGTAAAATAGATAAATGACTGGACATAAATCTTACCTGGGTAATATATGGGGATTTTAGGATCAAAATGCACAAAGGCAATAAATTGTATCTTATTTTCATGCATGCACAAGGAAAATCTAGTTTTCGCTTTACGAAAAACATACATGATTTAATTAAAAATATACATTAAATAAGCAGAAACTTAATCTTTAACATGACAAAATAATGAAAATATCCACCCGATTAAGAGGAATTTCCCCAACCTCCTGCGTGCATTTCAAGGAAAGCTTTTTTCAGCCCCAAATTACGCTTTTGCACTTTACTAATAAAAACAGCCCTGCATTTCAAATACCCTAAAAAAGCTACGCTGAATTACGCTTATGCACCTTAAAGGATATAAGGACAAGCAGGGAAGATATCAGTGCTGCAATACTTTATTAAGAGTAAGATAATTATGGTAATTATATCACTGTAACTTCTATTATCATTTTAGAAAATACTTAAACATGCTTGCTTGCTGCCGATACAAATTTACTATGTGTTACAAATGCTTCCTGGTGTTTATTAAACACGATTAGACATGATTTAGGTTTTATTCTGGGAAATCAATAGAAATGATGTAATGTATTTACTGAGGTGCAGATACAATCACATTAAAATTATATGTGAGAGTAAGATCTGTGTTGTAATACTAATTAACAGTAATTTAATCACTGTAATATTTAGTATTATTTTAGTACATGCTTTAACCATCTTGCCGTGACCTTGACCTATAAAATCTTATCCGGGCTATATCTTGGAAACTGTGAGGTGTAGGAAGTTGGATACTTGGTAGGGACATTGGTTAGGGGGTGTAAGTGTGCAAATATCATGGTCTGACCTTGATTTGACCTTGACCTTGTCATAGTAACCTTGACATAAAACATCTTTTCCGGGCTACATCGTGGAAACTGAAAGGTGTAGGAAGTTCTATCCTGAACTTTGTTCTGATACTCTACTTCTATGTCTTATAGTGTTAAAAATATTCCCTAGGCTATGGGGTACGGGCATCCCTGATGCTATTTTTTTGATACATGCTTTAATTTACTAGCCTGCTGATGATACAATTTGTTATATAGCTAAATACATTTAATATACACACTACTTCTATATCTCATGATGTTAAAACTACTTCCCTACACTGTGGGATATGGGCATCTCTGATGCAATCTTTTTAGTACATGCTTTAAGTCACTAGCCTGCTGATGATACAATTTGTTATATAGCTAAATACATTTACTGGTTGACAAAATTAAGAGTAATTATTGTTGCTCATTCCTAATGTCAAAGTGGACACTATATTTCTTTTTTCTCTTTTTGGTGTAGACATAAAGTTAGAAAGATATTAGTGGTTGTAAAACAATGCTTTTAAAACTTGTTTAACACAACAATTAATCTGGCAAGGCTAGCACCAACATGTAAAGAAGCAACAGTGTGTCAGTGAACAAAACTTTCAAAATTATGAAGGAAATTTTATCTAGAGATATAAAGTGCTGTTTTATATTGTAGTTCTTAATACATGGAATAATATGATCTAAAAATTTGGATAAAACACAATGTTATTTACTTGAATTTAACATTTGAACTTTGATGAAGGATATTCAATATTGTTTTACCATTTAGCATGCATGTGTCTACAGCAGTATTGAACAGCATATTGAAAAGACTTTGGTTCAATCAGGTCAAACAGAAGGATAAAGTGTGCATGTAAATACAGTGCTTCATATTGTTTTGTCACATAAGTATTTTTTTCTGAATGTTTTCTGGACAATACAATGTATATCACTGTATAGACAGTTTCAGAAATATTAGTGCTGCATGTTGGTAAATTGTATATCACTATATAGACAGTTTGAGAAATATTAGTGCTGCATGTTGGTAAATTTATGTTGAAACAGGATAATTTACAGAATTATGAGAACTATGCTGTTAATTGAAGGTAATTAATGCAAATGACCATATTTATCACTATCATCTGAAGAAAAGTCATAAAAATTGCAAATAACTACATTTATCTTCAGAGGAAAGGTGTGTTAAAAATGAAATCAACTGTCAACTTTATCTTCTGAAGAAAAGTGAACGATCAAATTGAAAATACTTGAGCATTTAAGTTCACTTGTTATATAAATGTTATGCAACCCTATAGGCGTAAGAGAAAGTTTAGAAAAAGTGGCGATACCAGCAGCAAATATTTAAACAAAGAAAGTCCGGAAAACAAGAAACCAAAGTCAGTACTGCAGCTATTAGAACAATCTAAAGTTTCAGCTGTAAGACCGAGGATTCAAGCAAACATGGCGACTGGATCAATCAAAGTGGGGAAAGATGTTCCTAAGGATATCAGCAAAATGCTTACAGAAATTCTGGAAAAAACTGCACATACTGAAACAATAAGCAGTAATTTAGAAAAAACTTACCCATCAGTTTCAAAGCCTAAATAGCAAAGTATCAGGCCACACAGACAAGCTTGTTGAGTTGGAACAAAAAGTAGAAAGCACAAATATTGAGCTAGAAACTATTAAAGGAAAAACTTCTGAGCATCCGAAGTGTTGTGAGGGATCATTAGAAAATGACTTACTGAAGTTGAAGATTGAAAAACTGGAGGATATGCATAAGAAACAGGAATCGTTTCTGAGACAGGATAATATAATTGTTGAAGGAATTCCTGAGACCGAAAATGAAAGCTGTGCAGAATTAGTTTATGACATTTTGGTCAACAACCCGGAGATCCTGGATGCCAGAAGCACGATAAAATTTCTGAGGATACACCGGGTTGGGCATAAACAAAAGTCCTGGTCTTATTCCAAGGCTGCAAGTAATGACTACCAGAAACCACGACCTATTATAGCTAAGTGTATGCTAAGTGAGGATAAGCATCATATTATGAGCCGCAAACATCTACTTGCTAATAGTGGCCACAAAATCTGGATAAACCATGATTATCCAGAATGCATGAAGCAATCAAGAAGGGTGTTGCAACCCATTTTAAAACTGACTAAGCTTCAGGACAAGTCCGCCACAATCCGGGGAGACAAGCTGAAATATAAGGGAAGAGAATACACTGCAGAAAATGTGCACGACACAAATTTGGATATAGCATCCCTCAGTATGAGAAGTGATGGAAATACAATCCTGTTTTATGGCAGATATACACCCTTAAGTAACTTTTATACAGTCCACCTTTCCTTGGATGGCAGATTCTTCAGCTCTGTGGAGCAATACTACCAGTACAATATAGCCATGCACTGCAAGGAGAGAGGATAAGCCCAGAAAATCCTCCTACAACGTGATCCATCTGTCATAAAATCACTTTCCAGAAATTTATAGATTGGTATGGTTCCAAATCAGATCAAGTGATGAAACAAGCCCTGCTATGCAAGTTTGAACAACCGAAGATGAAAGCCCTTTTGAAAAATACAGGAGAGCAACTGTTGGCAGAGTGCAACAAGTTCGACCAATACTTTGGTACTGGTCTTAAAACTTCAGACCCAAAGGCATGGAATGATAAGAACTGGAGTGAAAGAAATAAACTAGGGTCATTGTTGATGCAGGTGAGGTCAGAAATTTAGGCTGTTTAGTAGAGACTACTTGAGAGACAGTAAAATTTTCAATTATTATTTAGTTAAATGGAGACTACCTATGAATTCCATGGAAGCATGAATTTTTTTTTACCATATAGTGTGTGGTAGAGACTACTAGAGAGACATTAAAAAAATCTTCTGTTTATTATTTAGACGAGAAAACGAGTTAATGACAATTTAGAATTTTTTATAGTATCCTGAAAGATCTCTGACATTAATCACAAAGGGTTGGGTTTCTTTTTTTTATGAGAACTGTGACTGTTCATATGCCAAATATTTAAATAATGAAATATTGAGACAATGTTTCATTAATGTTGTGGCGTGTAATAGTACTAGTAAATTAGTAATTTTGAGTAAAACTATTTTGTGATTGTTCATTTACCAACTATTTAAATAATGAAATACTCAAGATGATGTTTGGTGTTAAGGTTGTGGCATGTAATAGTAGTAGTAAATTAGTAATATTGAGTCAAGGTATTTTGTGTGTTTGGTACATGCTCTTTCTATTAATTTTTCTTCATTGTTGCATACCAGCTATGTATGTTTGTGGTGCAAAAATTATGAAGGATACTTTGGTGCTAGACTTAAATATCTATTTGGGAGATAGCAAAATCCTGTTATAATTTATATTAGTGTAACTTTAAAAGTGAATATTACAAAAAATTCTATAGAACCTTGAAAGTTCTTTGACATTTACTATATAGTGTTTGGTTGAGACTACTGGAGAGACATAAGTAGATATGTTAAATATTTGAGAGTTAATGACAACTTATAAATTATATTTTTAAGTTAGCCTTATATGAGCAACATAAATCTATCACAAGTTGTATAGTGAAAGTATTGGGGGTTTGTCATGAAAACTCTGGTTATTTGTGGTGTGTAACAGTAATGGTAAATTAACAATTTTGAGTAAAACTATTTTGTGTGTGTAACAGTAATAGTAAATTGACAATTTTGAGTAAAACTATTTTGTGTGTTTTGGTACTTGTTCTTGTTTTCTATTATTATTCTACGTTGGTCCATACCAGCTATAGGTAATTGGGGAGCAAATAGTATGACTGATATTTTGGTACTGGACTTAAAAAGAGGTTTTTTAATGAGTTTAAAACAAGGTTAATTAAGTACTTCAGATGATGCATAATCCTGAAGTTCCATATGTGTAACACTAATACTGTTATAATGAACTATCTGTTGTTTGCATTTTGGTCATATTATTCATGAAATACTCCAGGCTAATAACGATAATGACATACTGGATACACGTGTGTAATATTAATAGTTATACTTAACTATCCTGTCAGTGGTAATACTGATATAATTTGTTATAATTTTCAACATATTTGTGAAATACTTGAGATAACAAGCAAATACAATAAGTACAATTTAACTGATACTTTGGTATTGATTGTTCACAGTAAGATGATAAATGCCACTGAGCTCTTTGAGATGATATATGTTACTGAGGTTTTGTGTATAAAGATAACACTGCTACAGTTAATTTTTTATGGTGATATCATCTCGATTTTTTTATGGGAAATACTTTAGGTGGGTAATGATAATGAAATGCTTGAGATGATGTACAATACTGGGTTATGTGTAATATCAATACTGTCATAAATAATTATCTTGCTAATGCTAATACTACAAAATATTTGGGCATTACTTGAGATGATTTATAACATGGATGTTCTCGTATAAAACATTAACATGATTATAATTAACTATATCTGGCCCAATCGTATTTCTTGTTTTGGTGTTCTGATATGTACACTTAGTTTTATAATACAAATAGTACTATATATCTCTGCTGTAATTAAGATAATGAGTAAAGTTAAAGAAATATTTAAGGTGATGTACAGTTAAAAATGATATGTACACTTAGTTTTATATTGCCAATAGTACTATATATCTCTGCTGTATTTGAGATAATGAGTAAAGTTAAAGAAATATTTAAGCTGATGTACAGTTAAAATTATTGGTGCATTTGTATGTAATAATAAGGTGGCTATACAGTTTGTAATCAGGAATTTAATCCCTGTATACTCACCTTATAGGTATTGTTCATTGACTCCACACTCTTGTAAGATCGAGTTGGTGTTTCTTTCTAAAGTGTGTTGTAAAGATACTGTTGAAGACTTACCTGTATTAGGGAAAACCTCTCAGCACTACCACTTTCACTTATCAGTAGAAGGGTATTCAATAAGGTCCTATTTTTATTTCTTTAGTGTACTTCAAGCTACCTTTGGTCATGTCACACAAGATTCTTGTGTCCTTTTGTTTAGTTCTATGAGTCGAACTCTGTATACAGTAATTAGAGTACTGTATTGCAGTATACCAACTACAATAGAAATGTATTCTTTGAGCATCTGTACACACTTTGCAAGTTTTAAGGAAAGGGGCATGTTTTTTGTATACCTCTGAAATGATTAGCAATGTAAAAATTTGTTCATTAAATGTACGTCGACTATCGCACAGGAAAAAAGAAACAATGTATTTGCTTGGTTAAAGCAAAAACATTTTAGTATTTACTGATTGCAAGATATACATGTTGGACCAGCAAATGAGACTTACTTTCAGCAGGACTGGGGATATGATGTATGTTTGAATACTGTTTCAAGTGAATCAAGAGGAGTTGCTATTTTGTTTAATCCAGACTTTGACTACAAAATTATACACACAAGTAAAGATAAATCAGGAAATCAGTTTATTTTAGAGCTGCAATTGTCTGAATATATTCTCACTCTTATTGTAATTTATGGCCCAAATAAAGATGATCCATTTTTTTATGAAAATTTAAAGGATAAACTTAAAACAATGAAAATAAACCTTAAATAATCTGTGGTGATTGGAATTTAGTTTTAAATCATAGTATAGATACAGTGGGTTATGTAAAGGAAGACAATGAAGCCCCAAAAAACCATTCCAGTTGTCAAGATTAGATTTTTTTATTGTTTCCATAGATGTGTATGATAAAATTTTAAAGCAGTATTACAAGTCATGATACAGAATAGACCATTCTCTAGTATTTATAGAAATTGACTTCTAATCTGACTAAATCTGTGAAAAGTAAGGGTTTTTGGAAATTAAATGTCTCTCTTTTGCATGATAAAGAATATGTTGATATTGTGAAAAGAGAAATACAAGAAACTGTAAAAGATTATTCGATACAAATTGAAGTAGATACTAATAATGACCCTCAGTGTTCCATTTCAGCGCAAGACATGTTTGAAATATTAAAATTGCGTATACGTGGTAAGACAATTCCTTATTCTATTCGTAAAAATAAAGAAAAACGGCAAAGACAAAAACTATTGGAAGAAAAAATAGACCACCTTGAAAATAAATTAGTTAAAGTTGTGGAGAGCTCTAATACAAATTCACAGATTCAACAAATAATGGCTCAATTAGTCTATGAAAAAGAAAAATTACAATTGCTGAGGAATCAGAACTTATAAGCAGAAGTTATAAGAAGTAAAGCACAAATTTATGAACAGAATGAGAAGCCAACAAGATATTTTTGTAACCTAGAGGAGAAAAACTATGAAATAAAGTTAATCAAGAAACTGAACATTGGTAATAAAATTATACTAGATCAGAAAGAGATATTAAGTGAGATACAAAATTTCTATGAACAATTGTATAGTGCTAGAATAAAAGACGATCCTACATTACAGTTACAAAAATTTCTTAATTACCAAAATATACAAGCTTTAAATAAAAATTCTAAAAACATATGCGAAGGTCAGATTTCTGAATATGAGGTTAAAACAATTTGGAAAGACATTAAAAACCAAAAGTCACCTGGAACAGATGGATTCCCAGCAGAGTTTTACAAATTTTTTTGGCCTGACATTGGGGAATTTTTAGTAAATAGTTTTAATGAGGCTTTTAACAAAGGGCAACTCTCTCTTACACAAAAAAGCAATAATTACTTTGATACCAAAAGGAAATTAACCTAGATAATTTCTTGGTAACTGGCGTCCTCTATCACTCTTGACTGTAGATCATAAACTCTTGTCTGGAGTATTGGCCAAGCGATTAAAGACAGTTCTTCCAGATATTATAAGCTTGGAACAAAAAGGCTTTTAAAAAGGTAAATATAGAGGGGAAAACATTCGAACAATCTATGACTTGATGGATTTCCTTTCAAAACAAACTAAATCAAAGTTGCTGCTGTTAATTGACTTTCAAAAAGCTTTTGATTGTCTTGAATGGAGTTACATCATTCAAGTACTGGAAAAATATAATTTTGGATCAGATTTTATCCGGTGGTTTAACATTCTATATGCAAATGCAAGCAGCTGTGTTATAAATAGTGGTTTCTTTTCAGAGTTTTTTAGAATCCATAGATCATGTAGACAAGGAGATCCTCTGAGTCCGTATCTTTTTATTCTCTGCATAGAACTGCTTGCAATGGCCATCAAAAACAGCAGTCATATAAAAGGGGTTACTTTTGGGGATATTGAACTTAAAATTGGGCAATATGCAGATGACACTTTTCTGCTATTAGATGGTTCTGAACATTCCTTTAGGGAATCTTTGACCTTGCTAAAGGAGTTTTACAAATGCTCTGGTCTTAAGATTAATGTAGACAAGACACACATAGTCTGGTTAGGTAGTAACAGACACAAAAAATGCAATATGTTCTGACTTGAACCTATCATGGGTCACCAGATTCTGTCTATTGGGGATTGATTTTGATACTAGTTTAAAAAATATCATAAAAATAAACTACGAAAAAAATTAACCCAGATAGAAAAACTACTTCTGCATTACACAAAACTTGATTTAAGTCTTTTGGGAAAAATAACTGTAATTAAAACTCTTGCAGTGCCCCAGCTAGTATATTTCCTAACAGTATTACCATCACCTGGTAAACCTTTTTTCTTGCAATTAGATAGATTTTTCAAAATATTTATATGGGGAGGAAGTACAAAATTAAAGTCAGCACAAATGGAAAAAGATATTTCAGCAGGTGGCTTGAAATAAACAAATATTAGATTTCTCCATTACGGTCTAAAACGTTCTTGGGTTAAAAGATTAATTAGTACTAATGGTAGCTGGCAGTCTCTTTTTATGCACATTTTTAACATCAACAAATATAGGTTTTGGGAGTTAGATATACAATCAATTACTGACACTGTTTTAGCCCAGGATACAAATCCTTTTTGGAGAGATGTTATGCAGATCTGGATAGACTTTAAAAAGCTCTATTCAGACACTGACCCAAGGAGCTACCCATTATGGGGTGCTTTTTTAGCAAGAATACAAATCTGTAGAAATTACGAGGTACTTTTGAAAGATGCAATATACATTACTTGAATGAATTATTAAATGAGCAGGGAGAAATATATGGGTATGACAAAATATGCACACTATTAAATAAAAGATTGAATTTTGTGGACTATCACAGCTTAAAACACAGTATACCAAGAAAGTGGAGATCAGGTCTTAAAGATAAACTTCAGGAAAATGAAATAGTGCAGCAAGCATTGATAAATCTATTGAAATTGCAGAAAACATGTCGAGGGGTTTATCAAACATTTTTGGAAAAACTACAAGTGACAAGACCGAATAAACAAAAATGGGCATTGGTTTTGGGGAGGACTTCAATGAGGGTATCTGGGAACACTTCTACTCAGTTAATTATCAGAGTATAATTGATTCAAAATTGAGAAGTTTTCAATATGAATTATTACATCGGGCAATTCCAACTAATAAGTATCTTTTTCAGTGCAAAATTAAAGATTCAGATCTGTGTTACATTTGTCACGAAACCACTGAAAGTCTTGAACACTTATTTTGGTTTTATCCAAAGGTCAAAAAGTTTTGGAATGATGTTAAGTGTCTGTTTAATCATTGTCAGCTGCCTGAAAATTTCATGACCCCAAAATCAGTTATTTTGGGATACAGAGGTAATAATGATAGAATTTTGAACCATGTGTTTAACTTAGCAAAATATTATATTTTTGTAACCAAATGCAGAGAGAGAACACTAAATTTTGAACTGTTCAAAAGTAAAATTTCATATACTTATAATTTGGAAAAGCATATTGCTCAAAGAAGTTCAAATAAGAGGTTAGACCTGCACAAAAAATGGCATTTGCTATATAATATTGTAGAGAATGCTAATACTTTGGACATGTGAATTATATTACAACTTCTTTTGTTAAAATCCCTTTATTATAGAATTAGGTGAATGTGTGGTGTTGGGTGGTGCTTCCTATTGTATGTTGTGTTTTCTGTTCAGGTTTTGACTGGCTTCTTTAAATCTGTAAAAGTTTATTATCTATTTATTTAATTAGCTATTAATTTCCCTTCTATAAAAAGGGTTTTGTATCCCTCACCAAAATGAAGTACATGTATATTAACTTTACTAGAGTTATGTGTTACACAACTATATGTTTAGTTATTGTAATGATGTACTATTTTTTTCTCTCTGTTTGTACAGCAATTTGTAATGCCTCTGTGAGATGGTTGCAACCTCTACAATCTCTACAGAGTGTCTCAAAAAGTTTTTAATAGAGGGAATAACACCTACTTAAAAAACAATTAATCTGGTAACCTATGCAGTTACAAAGAGTCTAAAGTGGCGACAGTTAAAAGTTAGAGCAATGCTTATAAAAACAAATGTCTCCTGGCATTTATTAAACATAATGATAGATTTATAATATGAAATTGTTAGAAGTCATGTGATATATTCACTCAGGTGAAGGTGCAATGTTAGTACAAGGTTATCAGTGTGGCTAAAACAAGATAATACATTTACGGCTAATTGGTTAACTTTTAGTAATATGGCAGCTGGATAACTTTTGTACTTAATGATATAAGCATTAACATATGGTTGGGCTTGGGCTGTTATGCACATGCATAGCCTTTTTGTTTCCACACAGTTCTGTGTTAATATTGCTCATAATATTAAACCTGTAGATTAAAAGCTGAATATACTTTTAGGAATTATTATGTATGTATTTATTATTATAACTAATGTAAAGTTTATAGGTCATGATATCATATGTTATTCTAATTCTAATTTTACTTTTATAGCGCTTGATCTCCACTGAATAGTGGACTCTAAGGCGCAACAAGACAATAGCAATAGGCAAATTCAAAGTCCTGGGACATAAAACAGGTCAGCACCACGGAGACACCATAAGAAAAGTGGAGCTAAGGAGGATAAGCCTTTGCGTAGAGATAGGTTTTGAGCTTCTTTCTAAAACAGGCCACAGTGGGTGATGCACGGATGTCTTCAGGGAGTGAATTCCAAACAGTGGGGGCATCAAAGGCAAAACTGAAGCCAAACTGCTTAGTGGACTTATGAATTGTGGGTTGAAATTTTGTTTAGCAACTACACGTTCCACCAGCTTGGAAATGAAGCTGAGTCCAGATACTGGGCGGTAGTTTTTCAAGTCCTCGATAGGAAGAGAAGCCTTCTTGATAAGTGGAGTGACAACAGCTTTTTTGAAACCATCTGGAACCAGTCCCTCACTGAGTGAACAATTGACCAACTTGGTTATCGAAGGTAGAAGGATGTCCATGCAATCCTTAACAAAAAATGTGGGTAATGGGTCCAACAAGCATGATTTGGTGGGTGATATACTGACTATTTTTGCAATTTCATCCTGAGTGACCTGAGTAAAGACTGTTAGTTTCGGAGGGTCAAAGGGGGGATGTACAGTGTTACAAGGCTCAGGTAAAAAAAACTGTCACGAATTTTGACGATTTTTTGTTATACAAGAATTGACATGAAACATAAGGTGATGGAAGTTTATTTAAACTCATCTGTTTCACACTCTTGTTAGTAACGGTAGTAGGTTGATAATTATAATTTTTGCAACTGTCATGTTGAGAAGTCATAAGGTTGTGCTTTACGTCTGTTGAAAATGTATATTACTACAGAAAATATTGGTGAAACATAAGCTTCTATTATATAAGTAACTATGTTCAATATCTGAAGTTAATGCTTTAATCTTTAATACAGTTATTTTAAAGTGGGAGAGGGCTATATAAGGGATCCTTTGTTAATATGTGTGTTCAATGGGTTTGATACTTATTCTTAGTGTACTTGTTAATATTACATGTAATTGTATACTACCAACATTGTCAGACATATTACTGTATACTCAAATATTGAGATTGATATTTTTCTATGGCGAGGCTTTGGTTGTCACTAAAATCTATGATCGTTGTACAATTTTTTTGAAAGAGGATTTTTTTGATATGCTATTACATGCAATGATGATTGAGATTCTAGTTTCCACAAATATGCCAACAATAAATATAAATGTGCTGTTAAAAATCTTCATATGCTCATTATTTTGTTGTAGGGAGTCTCTTATGAGATTAGAATGTCTAAGATAGGAAATACGTTAAAAGTGTTGTCCATAAATTGCCAAGGTCTAAGGGATAAAAAAAACAGACGGACGTTTTAAACTACCTAAAGGAATCAGGTCCAGGAATAATTTGCTTTCAAGATACCCACCTAACAGAAAACGATATCCCATTAACTAAAAGGATCTGGAACAATGACTGCTATTTACATAGTAAAAAAAAGAAATGCCCGGTGTGTGGGAATTCTACTAAACAATAATTTTGAATGTGAGATACCGGCCTGTAATAAAGATCAAGATGGTAACTATGTACAACTAATATTGAAAATGACCTCATTTACAATAAATCTCATCTCAATCTCAAGACAGGCCAGACTTTTTTAGAAACATTCAAACTTTATTAGAAGCGACATTGCCATGGACTATAATATTATTTGTGAAGACTTTAATCTAGTACTGGATTCAAAAATGGATAGTTATAATTATAAAAATATAAATAATCCAAAGGTAAGACAAGTTATATTGAATATTATAAATGACTATAATCTTATAGATGCATTCAGAACATTTCATGCCGAAGTTTAGCTATATTCTTGGAAAAAAAATTCAATAAAACAAGCTAGACTGGACTACTTTCTTATTTTAGATAAAATGACCGACATTGTTGATAACTCTATGATCCGTCCAAGTTATACATCAGACTATTCAATTGTAGAGTTAGACATAATAATGAACAAGTTTGAAATCGGAAAAGGAATATGGAAGCTCAATGTTAGTCTCCTTAAAATATAGAGTACATAAACTTAATTAACAATGTAATTGAAAAGGAGAAACATAAATATGCGTTTCCAGTATATAATCCTGACTATTTGAAAAATATGTACAAAAACATGACTTTTACAATTGAAACTGACCTATTCTTAGAAATGCTATAACTTAGAATAAGAGGCAAAAACAATAAAATTTTCATCACTTCTTGAAAAATTGATAATAGGAGAGAAAAAGAACTAACTAAGGACATAGAATTACAAAATGACTCATTATATTCCTCAAATCTTTTTGACAAGAAACAAGAGTTGGAGTCTTTACAAGCAGTGAGAGTTCAGGGTCAAATTGTAAGATCACGAATGCATTGGCTTAGTGAAAGTGAAACACCCACCACATTTTTCTGTAAGGTGGAAAATAGGAATTACCTTGAGAAAAATATTAAAAAACTTGAGCTTAAAGATGGCTCAATCATAACACAACAGCGAGATATTTTGCATAGTATAAGTGACTTTTATAGAAATCTTTTCAAAAGATGTCCCAACTCCAAAAGCCTCCAAGAATTTTCCCTAAAAGATGTATCCCCAAAAGTATCAAATATGAATCTAGGAAATTTACTGGATGTTGAAGAGGTGAGTGAGGCATTAAAATTAATGAAGAAAATAAAACGCCTGGCATTGGTGGCATTCCAGCTGATTTTCTCAAAGTTTTTTGGATACAGTTAAAATATTTTTGTCACAAATGAGATTAACTCGTGCTGCAAAAGGGTATTTTATCTACAACCTTAAGACAAAGCAATATAACATGCTTACCAAAGGGCAAAAAAGAAAGAAAACTATTAAAGAATTGGAGGCCGATATCACTTTTGTGCACAACATATAAGTTAGCTTCATCAGTCATTGCAAATCGCCTAAAGCCACATTTAGACAGTATCATCTCCAATACCCAAACAGGTTTCTTAAAAGGTCAGTCAATTAGCAAAAGTACAAGGTTTCATTTCTTATTAATACCAATACAAGTAATATAATACAATTTTTAGTTAAAAAGTAACTGCTCTTATAACAACTCATAACATTACATCTAGACACATATTGTCATATGTTCTTAAAATCAGGCGAAAAAAATTATACAAATAAATTTCTGTATTGGAGCCATTGACAACTGAATTTATCAACCCTATTCATCTCCATATTTACACGATGCTGATCTTTAAATTGTTTCTGAAGCTTGTGCATCAAAGCACTGATGTTTGGGATAACCTGAGGCACTTGAGAAAATATAACTCTTTGTCACAGCTATAATGTATCTATGGGATAGTAGTTATTATCATCATATAAATAACCTAAAATAACATCTTCTTGTGAAAAATTTAATCTTTTATGAATAAAAAAGTATGTCTATGACTCCAGGGATTTTCATAGGTTAACAACATGTGAACAACATGTGAACAATGAACAAACAGATGCACCAAAGATTCTGTTTCACACTGACATATTCTGCAGATGTTTGACTCTTCTAATGATATTTTACAGAGTAAATCTTTGGTGCCAAGTATTCTATGGATCAGTCTATATTGAAACCATATCAAGGAATTGTCTTGGATATTATAAAAACTCTGTTTAAATGCACTTTTCCATGTTGAATTATGGATAAGGGACCATAATTAATCAAATTGTTTGAACAGTATGATGATTCAAACAACCTGACCCAAGGTCTGTCAGGTGAAACAAGAATTTTTCTTATCCAAGTACACTTTAGAGCATATATAAAATTAACATTGTTTGGTATTTTGAGCCCTCCATTTACTTTATTTTGAGATAAGATCACGTGGTTAATTTTTTCGGCTTTGTCATCCCAAACAAAGTTGTATAATTTTTTATTGAGATTTTCACAGAATCCTTTTCCAGGTAGCAGAATTGACATAAAAAGGTGATTCAACTGAGACAAGATAAGAGACTTAATAACTGTGATTTTACCTAAAGGTGTTAAACATCTTTTTTCCATGTGGCTATGGTGTTTTCTATTTTAACTATGGCATTTTCATAGGTGATCAGTGCTATATTTGATAGATTTAGATCAAAGGGAAGTCCCAATAAACTGAAATTCTTACTGTCCCAGTTTAAAAGTTTACCACAGTTAATTTTCTTTTTACAACATTCTTTTACCTATCCAAAGCATCCTAGTTTTTGATAAATTCATTTTTTAACCCTGATAGTGATCCAAAGATTTCTAACACATTCAATGTATACTGGAAGCAGCTCTCTGAACCATCCATAAACAAAGGTGTGTCATCGGCAAATTGAGAGATTTTGAATTCATCTGATCCAATTTTTATCCCTTTTTGGATTCCCCTGCTTACAGCCTCTTTTAATTGGGAAGAAATCCAACAAAAAACCTACTTGCAATACTGTAGCTGTTATTTGTGTTAAAAATATTAATCCATTTAATAAATGCACTGCTAAAATTATAATGATTTAAAAATTTATGCATAAATTTCCAGGAAATTGAATCAAAGGCCTTTTCAAAGTCAATTAACATCAGTAGCCCTGTTTTTTGCTTTTTTCGGTGTAGTTCATAATATTGTAAACTAATCTGGTACATTCGTCTATAAATCTACATTTATGAAACCAGATTGACAATTTGAGATTAAATCAGGACATGATGCAATTGCACTGGTTACCATTTTGTATAAAACACTTGTTAACGAAATTGGTCTCCAATTTTTTAGATCGTCCCTTGCTTTATTTCCTTTAAGCAAACAACTTATAACTGTTTGATGAAAGCTTGGAGGTAAGATCCCTTTTTGATAACTTTCATTTACTGCCCTTAGTATAAAGATTTGTAATTCTTTCCACAACATTATATAGAATTTGGCAGGAAAGCCATCTCGTCCAGGAGTTTCATTATGTTTCATGTTTTTAGCACATTACTTAACTCTGTAATAGTCAAAGGGCTGTTCATTCCTTTGATTCTTTGGGAGAAAGTTTTTTTGAGTTTAGTAGGGTATTGTTTAGATCATTCAGATTGTCCTCATCTTTGTCTTTACATGAGAAAAGATCTGCATAAAAGCATTTTACTTGATTAAGAATATCCCTTTTGTTATTAATAATTTTCCCATTTTGTGAGGTAATCTTTTTAATAGTCTTGTCAATATATTTGGCTTTTTCTAGGTTATAAAGAACTGTCTGCTTTTCATTTAATAAAATACTCTGTACTCTAGACCTAATCATGAACCCCTGTAGTTTTGAATCTCGAATTTCTTGGAGTTTTTTCTTTTTGGCATTAATTAGTACAAAGTTATCTTCACTTTACCTGCTTTCAAGGTTTGCAATTTCTTCTTGTAAATCTTTTTCTTGATCATTCTGATGCCTTTTAGCTCTACTAGAAAATCTTATAGAATAACCCCTTATATTTGACAGTAGCATTTCAAGAAACATTGTATCTGATATTGTAAACTGAATATCTTTATCCTCTATTTTGTCTAAATTATCAAATTAGTAGACCAGAATGGCATATTGTTGTCTGACTTCATTTATACAATTTTTAGCACATTTTAAGCATTCAGGATCTCTTAATAAGCTGCAATTTAAGGTCCAAATACCTTTGCCTTTTGTAAATGAATTATGAAACAGATCAAGTTCTATTCTAGAATGGTCACTTCTATAACCAGGTAGTATCTTACAAGACTGAACTATATCCATTAAACTGTACCAATAGCATATTCCAGTCTGGCCTGCTTTATAGGATTTCTTTGTCAGCATGTAAAACGTTTAACTTTTGGATGTAGCTGTCTGAAAATGTCTGTAAGATCATGTTTATTCAAATTCTGTAATAAGACTTCTCTGGCCTTTGGGTTACTAAAAGTTATATAATTGTGTGAGTCTATCTTAGGATCAAAGACAAGGTTTAGATACCCACATAATAAGGAGTATGTTTCTGATGATTCCTCACAAAATTTGAAACTTTTTTGAAAAAACTTGGATTATCAGTATTTGGGGCATATATATTTATTCATCTCAGACTTATTAATCCCAAATTCAGATCTAGAGTATTAAAACTCCTTTAGCATTAGTTCTATTGCCTTCAATAAATATTTCACAATGTGGAAAATTAGTTTTTAAACAATGTGTATCTAACTTTGTTAAGTATTTGTCTTGAAGACAGATTATATTAGCATCCTTTAGTAAGTATGTAATCACATCAATCCGTTTACTTATATCCCTTATGTCTTGAACATTTGTCGATGACACTTTAATTGTGCTATGCAAAGACATTTTTAAAGTTGTGGTAGAGCTCCAAGTAACACAACAGTAGTGATATTTTTAATTTCAAGTCTAACTTTCGAGCAGCTGATTACATCGACTACATTATAGAATGACATATTAAAAAGAGTATTGTTTTTTGACCATATAACAAAAACAGTATAAACAAACAAAACAAACAAATTGAGAAAAACAGAGATAAAATAGAATGACATAAAGTGTCACAATAAGGTTTAACACATTGGAGCTGTACTGCTATGCACCCACTTATCCCTGCTATTTTAATAAATAACATTTTTTATCAACAGGATAATAACCAAAGCTTGTTTTAGATGTAAAGGGCATGCTTATCATTCACAGTCAACTAAGTTTTAATATTCGTAGTATTGTATAATTCCCACTGGAAGATTTTCATTGTCAGTGCAGGAAATAGAACACATTGACGTCGTTAAAAAATTGTCACACATACCACACTCTTTGGTCCCACAAAACTTATTTTAAAGACATTTCATACTATAATGACCTCTATAAATACTTTTTAAACACTAAATATTTTGATGAATGTTTTGAACATTGACTTTAAAACAGATAAATATGTTAATGTTTCCCACTGAAAGATTTTCATCGTCAGTGCAGGAAAAACATATTGGCTTTACAGCATTCAAGCTAGAACATGTAGAACAGTTAATATCTTTCAGATGTGTTTTTTCCAACTGTATGTGATACATACTAGTATTTTAATCGGTAGATTACATACTGTATTGTTGTTTCAAACATTTTTATCATCAGAGCAGGAAAATCATATTGGCTTTACAGCATTTAAGCTAAACATGTAAAACAGAGCAGGGAAATCATATTGGCTTTACAGCATTTAAGCTAGACATGTAAAACAGATAATATCTATCAAATGCATTTTTTTTAAACTGTACCAGAAACAAAACACCACCACTTTAATCGGTAGGTTATATACTGTATTTTTGTTTTAATAACATTACCCATCTAGTTGTGTTGACTATTTTATGCCTAAAGTATGAATTATTTCCCACAGGAAAATTTTTCATCACCAGTGCCGGAAACTGACATCTATAAATACTTTTTAAACACTAAATATTTTTATAAATATTTTTAACACTAACTTTAAAGTATGTTGATATTTTCCACTTGAAGATTTTCATCGTCAGCGCAGGAAATTCAAGTTGGCTTTACAGCATTTCAGTTAGACATGTAAAAACCAATGATATCTTTCAAATATGTTTTTCTAAACTGTACAGGATAGACATCAATTCTTCAATTGATTGGTTAAACAATGTGTTCTTGTTTTAAACTTTCTTGTAAAGTACAAGGTTAATATACGATCTACTATACTGTTCAGAGAAAGACAATATTCCTGGTCTTTTAATGGCTATAGATTTTGAGAAAGCTTTTGATTCTACATCATGGAAATTCTCATATGATGAACTGCAGCTATTTGGCTCTGACGACTCCTTGATTGATTAGATTAAAATGTTTATTAGAAGTATCCCTGCTAGGGTACAACAATGTGGGTTTCTTTCTGAGTCAATTACAATACAGAGAGGTTGTAGACAAGGTGATCCAATCATCTCCTATCTTTTTCTAATTGCAGCAGAAATGCTTAACATTATAATAAAAATGACCCCTGAAATTGTTGGAATAAAAATTGGTAAAACTGAATTTAAAATGGTGCAATATGCAGATGACACTACAATTATTCTTGATGGAAGTAGAGACTCCTGCAGGCAACATTGAATGTGCTGGAGATTTATGGCTCATTATTTGGGTTGAGGGTGAACACAGAGAAAACAAAGATCATGTGGATAGGTAAAAAGAAACATTCTAAAGATAAACTGTTAATCTCAGCAAAACTTGACTAGGGTAGCTCAGAATTTAATCTTTCAGAATTGCTCAGATGAATTATACCAAGGCTCTGGATAAAGCAAGGAATACCATGAAAAATTGGAGTACCAGACTCATGACTCCAATCGGTAAAATTACTGTCATAAAATCATTACGTGTCTCAAAATTTACCCACCTCTTTTTGTCTATTCCAACACAAGCTGGTATTTTAAAAAATCTAAATGCCGAACTTTATCAATTCGTATGGAATAAAAAACCAGACAAAATAAATAGACAAGATGTATGCACACAAATGTTACATGGAGGGTTAAATATGGTAGCTATTTTTTTATTTGAAAAGGCACTCAAACTGACCTGGATTCCAAAAATCCTTTCATATACAGATACTCCCTGGTATTGCCTCTTGGTTGAAACTGTTGGAAATCATAACCAGTTGTCCTACATGGGGACAAAGTGGTGCATAACACTGTTAAAAATGTAACCCTTTCTGCAAAAGCATTTTTGCAATATGGTCTAAATGTAGTGGTCTCAAACAAATAAAATCAAATTTTGATATACACCAATCAACCCTATGTTTTAATGAGCATATTTCAAAACAGTATCTATTTTTTTTCCAAAATGGGCAAAACATGGAATATCTATAGTGGGAGATGTGATTACTTCAGAAGGAGTCTTTCTAAGTAGAGAACAATTCACACAAATCTAACACTTTAATGTTAATATCCTCGAATAATTTTGATTAAAATCTCTAATAAAGAAATTCATCTCAAAATATTCTTGTGGTGGGACCTTTGATGTACCTAGAATACATGTACCATATGCAAACAGTTCTACAATCACAAGGCCGCAGCAAGGTGTTTTGTAGCTACATGACAAAAAGGCCAATGAGGCAGCTGGGAAATGTGAAGTAAAATGGGAAAGAAAATTTAATCTTGCCTTAAATACCAAAATATGGCACACAATATACAGGATATGTTTAAAAGCTATCTATGATAATTCAGTAATCTGGTTTCAATTTCAAATTCTCTTTGGAATTCTGGGCACAAAGGATTACTTGTTTTAAATGAAGATTGTAGATTCAAATCAATGCAGACTGTGTGTGTAAAATGCAGAAACAATCCAACATCTCTTCTCTCAATGTGAAATTGTTGAAAATTTATGGACTGAAATAAAACAATGGATCAAAAGAAAAGTAAATTAAAGCAAAGATACCGTGAACAAAAACATCTGGCAAAGCTCTCTTCAAAAGATGAATTTGACCGTGAAGTGACGGCATGGAAAGACTTGAAAAGTGAGGATCAACTATGATGCAATGTAAATGAAATATTCATTCTGCATTTTAATAATTTGTCTCCAGTTGCACAGATTGTGAAGTTTTCATTCGACAAGTCTTGCAATGGTTTTGTAAATATTGCACATATGTATATAGCAAAAATTAACTGCTCACTTGGATATATAGTCAGTCGTATAATGTTCTTATGAATAAAACAAAAAATATTAAATTTAAATTAGTTTGTGTATGATACAATACTAAAACTGAATGGTAGCAAGCACTCATTACAATCGGCTGTAAATGCACTTAAAATACATGAAAATTCATCAGGCTGAAAAAATGACTAATGTTTAATTTTTCAAAGATAAATTAAACGTTACCACAAATTTCAACAAATTTATTAATAATAACAGAGGGCAATTATACAAAAGGCTCTAAAAAAATTAAAAGTTGGTAAAGACAGACACCCCTGGGCAAGATTGTGATCATTAAAACTAACCTAATATCACAGTGTGTCCGCCTATTATCTTCTATACCAGGATTATATCAGAATTATTTGTTAAAGCAGTGAATACCATTTTGTACAAATTCTTATGGCATTATAAGTCAGATAAAATAAGATGATCCACTATAGCTTTAAGCTAAGCAATGAGGTATGCAAATGATCAACATTCACAATTTGTATAAGGCACTTATAATACGCTGGATAAAAAAAATAATTACTCAACCAAATTCACAATGGTATAAACTCGTGACTGTAATGTACGAAAATATAAACCAAATTTTAAATTTTGGAGATCAACAAGACAGTAAAATGTTTCCAACTATGCATAATCAATTTTGGTATAATGTATTGAAAGGCTGACAAACCCTAAATAAAAGAAAAGAAGCACAAAACAAATGCGAACTATTAAGAAATTGCATTTGGTACAATTCTCAAATCTCTAATAACATAATATTTTTTCCTGACTGGTGCAAGAAAGGTATTGATTTGGTGGATGATATAATAAATACGGATTGCAAGCTGATAAATATTAGAGATTTAAATAATGAATTTAATATAAATGTAAATATATGCTATGCAATGAAAGCTGAAATCGAACTATAGACTCTTAGGTAATTCGACCTCAGGAAGGCATTTAGATGTGCTTTTTAAATAAAAAAGTTGACTTACTACAACGTATTTGATAATACACAGTTTCAAGAAGAAAACTTGGATACAGCAATGTTATTTGGTTCAGTACTGTATACTCAGTGACATTGTGCATTAAAGGAACAAAAAACTGCTTTAAAAAGTCAAAAATAAATGTGAATAGTGCATGCTCGTATTTTGCAAATTTAGATAAGTGGCAAAGCTGTAGGATAATGTTCAACAATGGATTAATAACAAACTTGGATTAAATCTAGCTCTAACAAATAAATAATAAATGGCTAAACTTTTGCCTTTAACCTTAATACTTATGATTACTCGGAAATATATATTCTGGCATGCTAAAACTGATTATGAATTCAATGCCTTTTCCCTTTAAAACAAACTTTAAAAAACTTATTTGGAACATGAAGCATTAAGCCTGATAAATTTCCATTCAGACCATGTCAAAGAAGGTTGAACTTTAGGAAACATATGTTTGATGGAATTGAAAGGTAGAAATATCCGGATAAAGTTATAACCTATTCCCAAACTAAAAACTTCCATATGTATTTTTGCTATTAATGTATTAAATCAGCATTCTTCGATATTTATATCAACTGATAATAATATACACAAAATGTGTGTAAGTCTACATGTAAGTTATAGTATATTTTGTTCACCCAACGTGAAGAGAATTGTATTTAATATTGTAACGCACGAATGGGAGGTTGGCCACTCTGCCCCCCCCCCCCCCCACACACACACACCCGAATGTCACAAGTGTAATGAGGAGAAAAAAGTGATTAAGTATCATAGTCTATAGGTAAGGGTCAATCTTAAAAAAAAAAACATGCACTTAAATGTCACATACTAAACACTGCTGGCTTTGCCCTAGGATGTCTGTGAGTTGTCATTGATGTTCACCAAAGCACAAGGTGTAAGCAAAGTGGATTGCACAGACCCTATGCTGGTAAAGGAAGCATTTGGATCCGACAGGATCAAGGCTGTGAAATTGATGGTCTTCCCATCGCCATAGGTAAGAACATGCTTGCTGTTGGAAGCAGAAGAACCAGGCGTGAGTGTGGATGAAGACGGACCCATTGTACTAAATGTGTGATAGGGTTGGATGCAACTGTCTAAACAAGTAGTGTCCTGAGGCTTGTACTGGCTGCTCTATTCTTTGCTGCTTAAACTGCTTACGCTGCAGCTCCACTGAAGGCATACCTGCTCCTGCTCCCTGTCAGTCACAGCTTTGGACTCATGCAAAGCCAGATTGACCAAAACAGTCAGGAATTGATTGAGAACAATGACCAATTGCCATTCACATATTCACTGACAAACATCGCCACCATGGGATCTGGGCATTAGTCTCCTATGTGAGCTTCCCAAACTTTAGGTGATGTGTCTGGAGCATGCTTCCTCTGATGATGTGAGTAATTGTTTCACTGATCAAGAAACTCTCACCAAGAGGGTGTTTTCGTTCATGTTTACAGCCTGACACCCCCCTGATTTGAGTATGACAAATTCGTGTTGGCCATACTGGTAGCTCACTAAGTCGAAAAATTGTTTTGACTACAGCTCTGATGTTTTGTGATCCAACCTAGATCTTGATAAAGAAGTGGGGTGTTTGTATGTCTGAAAGCAATAGTCCGAGGACAGGGCTCTGATAAGTCAATTCTCTGGGCATTGATGAAGCCTTATTCCCCATGAATGGACCACACGTTTCACTTTCTTGACAATAATAGTTAACCCCATGGGGACTACTAAGATACCTTAGTAACGATATTAATCAAAAGTGATACCTTAGTTGTTTTTTATTTTAATTCTTTGATGGCAATAAAAAGTAAGCACCATTGAAATCTAGCAAGGTTACCTATTAGTCAAATGAGAGTGCCAGTCTATATTATGAAAGTGTCCAAGCACAAAATATATCAAATGACTCTCTGAGGTAACTAAAATTATCACCTTTTTTACGTTTCAGTTGTGTATAGTTATCAGTCATTATTGTTCCTGTGAAGGGGAAGGACGTGAGTTGAAGACCATGACTATGCCAGCTTAAGATTTATGCAAAACAAGACGTGGAGCTTCTACATTTATTAGATCTAACATATTAGTAATAATATCATGACAGTATATGTATAAAATGAATGGAGAGGTAAGGTAACAACTGCCCCCAAACCCCAATAGACAGCATTTTTCGTAGGGCATTGAGTTTGAAAGTTTGAAAGCAAGGGGAATTTTCGGAGTTTGAGAAGTGTCTGCAGAGATGTATGACCATACTGCATCAGTATGCCAAGCCCCATGCATTTTTTATTGCAGACAATGGTACATTAGCATCATAAGCAATAGAAGCTCCAGATTGTCTAAAGGTATGAAAAACAAACACTATCAAGGGTAAAGTCATCATTCTTAAAAAGGTAGCTAACGTCTAAGTGTAGATTGTGTAAGAAGAGTATAGTCGTCTAATATAAAAGAGGTGAATCAGGCTTCAACACAAATTTTTAAGTTAACTTAAGCAAAGCAGTGGTAAGACATGTGATGGGATCTTGAATTACTGGTAACTGGAAGATCTACAAATAAATGCGCAAAACATGGTCAGGGATTTCTTCCCAAGAATATTCACCATTGTTTTTAAAATGTACCACTAGAGAAATATACGAGAACCCCTCACACAGTGCGAGATGTACAAAAATTTCCCAGTAAGGATTGCAACTCTCACTTAGTCATTATATCTCGTATGAAATATTGGCAACATAACTGTAAAATTTCTTGTAACTTTTTATCCTCTATGCTAAAAGTCCTGGCATCAATGTCAACTCTAATACCCATAATTGTCAAAGCAGTACATGGAGAAAAAACCTTTTCAGGATTAATTGAGAGACCGATAGCTTCAATAACTGCCAGCAATGTGTTGAAAGCTTCCTGAGCGCATTCTCTGTGACAACATGCATATATATCGTCTATATAGTTGCGAACTATGAAGCCATGTTTTGCCAGAATGAATCTCACAAGATCTGTTATTCTTTCAAAGATTGCAGTCCTGTGGACTGCCCCGCTAAATTTTTATCCAGATGAGAAGTCTAATATTACTCTGCAACCTGCCCCTTTAGGTTGTGTCATTAGAGGGGCCCATGTATAAGATTCATGGGGGAGTTTTGAAAGGACCTGATAGGACACCATGTGCCACTTCAGTGGCCAAGTATTCATCAATGACTTCAGAGAATTGAACTGCTGATGAATGGTTGGAAGTAGCATTATTTCTGATCTCATGTTTTTCTATCAAACCCAAAGGAAATCCATATTTTATGTAATCAACTAGGATTTTATCATGATAGCCCAACGTTATATTATCCAGGTATTCCCAATTGAAGGAGGACTGGAGGGGAATACGAGCCCCCCCCCCCCCTGCAATTGGGAACGCCAGTGTTTAATATAATATCAACAGTTTCCAAACACGACTGAGAATCATTCATGTCAATTGGGGATTTAGATGGCAAATCTATTCTTTGTGTGTCAACAGCCATAAAACCAGTATTTCTGTCAAATTTACAATGAATTTTATTATCAAACATGGTACACATGGGAGACCAGCTCTCCTGATGGGGTGTGGTGTTACTATTAGTGGCCTTGGGAATGCCCTCACCACAAAGTAATTTCCAACAAACAATGACACCAATGGTACACCAATAAAGTCACCAACATGTTTATCAACAAGGTTGCCATAAGGGCCAAAGTTATGTAATAACAAAACAGAAAGCAAAGTGGAAGATAAAGACAAAATACACAGTGTACAAAATAATTGGGGGAACCCCATTGTCCAGACCCATCACCAGTTCTTAAATTGACAAAATAATGTTTGCAACCAAAAGTAAGTAAGTAAGTAAGTAAGTAAGAAACACTTATATAGCGCCGAAATTGATGTAAACATCCTCTAAGGCGCTGATGTGCAAAAAGGGATAGTCCAGTTCCAGAAAAAAGGTCTGTTTCCATATTAGCGTCCGATAGGGGAGATAGGCTATGGTGGAGGATAAGCCAATCTAAAAAGGTATGTTTTCAACTGTTTTCTGAAACCAGAAATGCTTTCTATGGTTCTAGTGGCTTGAGGAAGCTTGTTCCACTCTGTGGGAGCCCCTGCTATGAAACTGCGTAGCCCTGAGCGTTTATTTGGTCTAGATGAGGAAATTGATAGGCGATTGCCCTGTGTTAGATCACTCCGCCTAATTAGAGCGGAGAGATATGGAGGTTGGCTGAAATGTATTGCTTTATAAGTGAGGAGATTATATTTGAACAATATACGGTAATGAATGGGAAGCCAGTGTAGTTTGTGCAGGAAGGGTGTAACATGACAATATTTGTTTAGCTTGCACACTGTCCGACATAAGGCATTTTGAACTCTTTGTAGTCTGCTAGTATATGCCTTTTTTGTGTTGTAAAGCAGTGAATTACAGTAATCCAGACGACTGCTTACCAAGGCATTTGCCACCTTTACAGCTGTTTCATGATTTAAGTACCTGCGGACCCTTCGTAGTTCCCGGAGATGGTAGTAACTTATGCGACATATATTAGCCACGTGTCTTTGCATTGAATTTTCAGCATCCAGGATGACACCTAGGGTTTTTACCGATTCAGCTGGTTCCATGGTGTTGCCAAGCAAACTCACTGGGAATGATGACTTCAGGGAACTTCTAATTTGATCATCACCAATCACTATAAATTCTGTCTTGTCAGGATTTAATTTAAGCTTATTATTTCCCATCCAAGCCTGGACCGCCTCGAGGCAATTTGTTAATTCAGTGATACTGGATCCGAAGTTCCTAGAGTCGAGTTCCAAGTAAATTTGTGTGTCATCTGCATATAAGTGGTGGCTAACATTGAATTTAGATATGACTGAGCTGAGAGGGGTTGTGTATAGGGTAAAAAGGAGTGGCCCTAGAACTGAGCCCTGGGGAACCCCGTAAGGGAGTTGTAAAGCATCTGAAAGATGTCCATCTATTTTGATCCGCTGCTTGCGTGAGTTGAGGTATGACTGGACCCACTTAAGCACTACCCCATCAATGCCATACCAGTGCTGAAGGCAGTTGAATAGGATTGAGTGGTCTATTGTATCGAAAGCTGCAGATAAGTCCAAAAGGACTAATCCAACAGCTGCACCCTTGTCCATTGATGTGGCAATGTCGTTTTGTATTTTGAGCAATGCCGTTTCAGTTGAATGAAAAACTCTACATGCAGACTGGTTTTCGTTGGATATACCCTCGTGAGCAATATGCTCATTTATCTGCCTAGCCACAGCTTTCTCTATGAGTTTGGAGATGTAGCTGAGGTTGGACACTGGTCGATAATTCTTGAAAATATTCTTGTCAAGACCAGCTTTTTTCAACAAGGGTGTAACATGTGCAGTCTTAAAACAGGATGGGAAACTGCCCTCCTGTAGAGAGTAGTTCACAATATTTGTAATAGGAGTCAAGAGCACACTGATGCAATCAAGGACCAATGATGTTGGGATGGGATCCAAGTCACATGATTTATTTGGTGTGGACTTTATGATTTTAAGGACTTCTTCCTCTGACATGGTCCGGAAAGAAACAAACTTGTTTTTGTAGGAACCTGAGACAGGGGGATCGACATCAGTAGATGTACAGGTGCATGCTTGTCAAGTATATTCCTAAGGGTATGAAAGTACTGGTGTGAAAGTAAGCTAGCTGTTTTGTAAGGAGCCTGGATAAGCTCCGAATTTACAATGTCAGACATAAATTCAGTTTTATTTATCTTGCGAAGTTTCCTGATTTTCAAACGCTTTACTCTGTGTGGTCAACATGACCCTATTCAGATTTACATTTGTTTAAACAATCAATTTCAGTGGGGTTATTGTTTCTCTTTAAGTTTTTAAAATAGTACAAGGAAATATGCCTAAATATAGCGAGTCCCGAACTGTCCAGATGGTCTTGTGGGTGCGGGCACGAGTTGTACCATTTGCAGACAACGCGTTTATTTGTAGTGGGTGGTTGGATATTCATGCCAGTATGAGGCGACATAGTCATGGAGCCATTGAATACCGCAGTCTGTGAGTAGGTGAGGCGATTATCAGCTAGAAAGTGTGTATCTGTCCAAGGCATGGCTTCATCCTCAATCCTGTGCATTGCCATGGCAAACGCACCCCTAGCTATCAGCCAAGACAAATTTGCTACAATTTTACAGTTTCTACAAGCTCTGTTAACATCTTGAGTACTTCCATAGCATTATTTAAAAATCCTGACACAAATTGTCCTAGGGTCAGGTCATTGTATGGAGTGCGTTTGCATGATGCCCCCATGAAACAAGCTTCATTAGGCCATCTGAGATGGGGTTTCACACAAGAGGTATCAGATATATTATATCTCCCACTTTTCTTTCTAAGGGTGCCATTACCTTGGCTGAGTTCTGTCTTCATTCTTGCCTCCAGCACTGATGCTCTTTCCTCCACCACTTGCTGGATTTAAGGATTTGTTCGCAGAGCTTCTAGTGTTTGAGAAACTGTTGAGCAACAGTGGTATCCATCCCTACTGCATTCCATTTTAAACCCAAAGTGGCTGGGTTTCTAGTAACTGGACCTTGGATCTGCACAATATTTCCGAACTGGTCTGTGTGAGGCACTGCATTATGATTTGTGTCACCACCTAACTGTTTATTTACAGAGTCTAACACTATGTTCTGTGTTGCTGGGGGATCATGTCATTGGAAGCGGAGTAGGAGGTCTATTCCTGATGAAGCATGAACCACAGTGTGAGAGGAAGTAAGTGATTCACTGCCATAGAGTCATGCAAGGGTGCCACACCCAGGTCAGTGTCTGCTTTCTGTTTCTTACTTCGATAACTTCGATATCAGTGTATATCTAATGACCATATGCATCGAACGTGCATTACTCTCAGCTTATATACACCAGCACTCACTATCAAATGGTTTCTCATTGGTTGGGAAAGAAAGGAGTGATGTGGTTGGTGGGAGGCTCATGAGGATCAGTCCATTCACAAGCTAGTCCAAAATGACTGACCCGCAATCTTACAAGGGGTGATTGCATTATCACTCATTCAAAATAATTTGTTGCTGCTTGTGTCTATCACACACTGCACTAAATTTCTTGATAATTCTATGTTTTTCTCTGTGTTGATATGATTTCTCACTTCTTCTTTCATTTCAGTTCTACTCTAGCTGACCCTGCTACTGACTCTACAACTCTAGGGTCAGTTACAAAAGTCGGGGGCCGGGGACAAAAATCCATAAAAAGGCCGGAAAAATCTGTGTTGGTTTTACCCCCAATCAGACTAGTATATCCTGGCTTGTCTGAATCTAGTGGCCGACCTGACTTGAGGTTGTTATGTTTTCTACATAACTACATAGGAAACTGCCACGACAAGCTGTAAACTCCTACCAGACAAGCCATATCAGGCCATGACAAGCCCTAGTGACAAACCGACTAGGCTGGAGAAATATACAGAATCACCATGACCAGACATGCAGTCGGTATTGCCTGTACAGTTTTTGATGAATTTCTGGGGGAAAAGAGGATCAAGTATCGACCAATCAACAAATCGAAAACTAGGTCAAACCTGAATATTTGGATTCCATCATGTGACCAAAACTACAACATTGACATTATTGTTATTTTAACTACGGTTTTCAGGTTTTTGCTTTAATGCTATAAAGGAAATAAATCAGTGCATTTCTGCTTCAGATTATGACCAAAAAGCCACTTTAAACAGAAAATTATCGTGTTCAAACTGGAGTGGGAAATATGTTTCTGACAATATCTCATGCGACAATGAAAGCCCCCTTGCTTCCTTCCTGGCTTTTATACACCACATTTGGTCTTCTTGGAAGACACCTTGAATATTTCGTCCCTGTCAGTAAATTTGTACCAAATAATTCCTAGTCTCTGGGAATTACCTTATTCTGGACGTAAGGGTAAACATGCCGTAGTTCTGGTCACATGATGGGATCCAAATATTTACTATTGACACATTTTGAGATTTGTTGATTGGTCAACACTTGATCCCCCTTTTCTCAGAAATTGTTTTGTTAATACAGCCTGAGGTTTTATTATTGTCTTACGAAATAAAAACACTTTTTCAGGTTTCTTAATATTTTGCAGCATACATGTAGACCATTTCTACCTCTTAACTTTAAGATTATGATTACATGAAATGATTTTTCTCATTCTTAAAATATGCAGTAAAATTATCATGAAGTTTAAATGCCAATATCTCAATCCACAAAAAGCTCAGTGAAGGACAGATAATCGACTTTTCACTGATGAATAAAATACCCAGGGTTCTTATTCACTAAGACAACTCAGGCTAAGTGAAAAAAACAGCTCTAAATCAGGCCAGTATTAAGGAAAATGGCTCATCTGTATTTACCTGTATTTACAAAGATTCTTAGAATTTTTCTTAGAATTATATTCAAGTCTAAGAAAACTTCTAAGATAAGAATTTCTTTTTCTTAGAATATAAAAACCTATTCGCAAAATAAAATTTAGCTAAGAATAATTCTAAGAATAGAAGTAAAAAAAATGTGTGCACCGGTTAGTATTTTTCTCAGACCAAGTGTAATTCTAAGAAAAATTCTAAAAATCTCTGTGAATACAGATCTTGACATGTTAAAATAAAACTATAAATTTTTAAAATAATATTAAGAGATTGCATTTCATTATAGTACACTTAATGGATATGTAATACCCTTTTCTGTATGTCGATTTGCAATCAGTTACTTTACTATAACCCAGTAAACATTAGAAACGTTTGAAGATGGTTCAAACGTTTTCTATACATTCTATATTCAAACATTTTCACTGAAAACGTTATTAAATGTTTATAAAATCACTCAAGAAGATAGGTTTGACTAGAAATGTATTTTAAACATTTACAAAATAGCTGAAGAAAAGAACGTTTTGCTAGAAATGTTTTTCAAACATTAGTCATGAAATAATTGATAAACAGTACACAAAAATGTTTAAACGACATTGTTGATTAAATGTTTTAAAAATATTTTATCAAAAACGTTTTTAAACCCATATTTTCAGAATTCTTACTCAACCTTCACCTTCAAACATGTGCAAACAAAAATGGTGGTGAGCAATAATAGGGGATTTTAGAGGACTTTGTCAAACATTGCCCTACATGCAATCCCTTAAAGTAAGAATTGAATGGGCACACAATTTTTAAGCCACTACAATTTTAGACATAATATTTTCACTAGTGAGAAACCTTAAAAAGATACTGAATTTGACCTCTGACCCCATTCAGACATTACATTTTTCTAACATTTGTCATTAAACGTTTAATAAACAGTATACACAAAACGTTTTTAAGACATTCTGTTACAAATGATCTTCAAAACCATCATTTTTAACCTTTGCCAGACGTTTCCTTTCAAAAATTTGCAAAACCCAGAAATATTTACTTGGTATAACCAAAGCAACTATTTTTATAAGCTTGGCATGCAATGTGGTAGTCTTATATTTAAATCAATTTCTTAGAATATTTTGCGAATGAGACTATAGCATATAGCATATTCTTATTCTTAGAAATGTCTTCAGTGCAAACCTTCAGTCCTCATAATGTTACATAACCTTTATGTGTTATTCAAAAAGCTTTTCAGCAGATTTCACAAGAATATTTATTGCTATGAAAATATGTCTGTACAAAATTTTGGGCCCCATTTTAAAAAAACCAAATAGCTGCCATAGCTGATTGTTGGTAATCATTACGATGCTGTAAAACTTAAAATATTGAAACTAGCTTCATCATGTGACAAGGCTTATGGATAGCTTGCTTTAGAATAATTTTTACCTCAAACAAAATGGCCGTCATATCACATGTTTAATGTCAAATAGGGGTCATCATATTAAAAAGGCTTTATAGCTCCCATATTATTGGTAGTAGGGCCTCAGCATGTAAAAAGAACTCATAATCATAACCTGTGGATGTCAATGTGTCCTAATATTACCTTTGATCCCTACTTCAAGGTCGAGCTACATCATCACACAAAGAAGGTCTTATATCCTTTATTATTGGTCTTTAGGTTTCAAAGAATCATAATGATACTGTTGACAATAATGTGACACTACATTTTCAGAATTTATCATCTGCTAGACCTCAGAAAACCAATTATTCCGACTGATGCCGTACTTAGCAGAAGATTGGATTATTGTAATTTCATGCAATCTCTCACTCATTCTGAATTTAGAAGATTGCAGTGTGATCAAAGCTCTTGTGGTAAATGCTATGGTCAATAATCAATTAGACTACTGTAATCACCTACTATATGGGGTCTGCTGGGCCAGTGTGCAAAACTTCAGAGAGCTCAAAATGCTTTCTGTTGCATTGTAGTCAGACCTGACTGAACTAGTCATATCACATCCTATCTAGAACAACTCCACTGTATTCCCATTTCATATTGTATCTTTTTTAAAAAACCACCCTTTTAAAGCCATAATTTTTTCATAATTTCCTTTTTGTCATATTTGACTCATAGAAGTAGGCTCTCAGGTACCTCAGTCAGGGCTAGAAAGGCCATGTAACAACTTATTTTGTATCAACGACTTATTTTGTATTACCTGACTTATTTTGTATCAATTTTTGACTTATTTCATAATACTGACTTATTTTGTAGTAAAATTGCCTTATTTTGTATTACTTGGCCAACTTATTTCGTACCAACAGATGTTACAAAACAGTGCGCAAAATTTTGGCAAGATTTCAGGGTGATACAAAATAAGTCGATAATAAAAAATAAGCTGCTCTATAGACAACTTGTTTTGTATCACTGACTTATTTTGTAGTAATTTCAATTCACCTTTTACAGTGGCTTGTTTCCATCAAAGGATGGACTCAAAGGAATTTAATCCTTACTAGATTCATTCTTGTGGTCCATTTACCCATTTGCTTGACAGTAATTCTTATTTTCAGCACTGACATTCCACAGAGATATAATTAATTGGACTAGTCATTAGTATATTGAAAATTATATCTGCAAACTTGAGTTTGGTGTTAAATCTTGGACTGGAATATATTTGTGGAAGTATAAATGCCCTTGTTGAGTTAGATAAAGTTTACATGTAGAGAGCTCAGATTTGGTTTATCGGTAGTAAGACTAGAATAAAAAGGATAAAATGCTGCAACTGGTTACAATAAACATGTTGTATCCCAATAAAAAATGGCATCAGATATGGCCAGATCCCACAACCTTGGGCAAATCAATGAACTCAATGAGATTAGATGTTAAAATGTACATTTCGTTCACTCAAGAAACATCTGCCTAAATATTATATTCATGATCAACATTACAGAGTAAAAGTTATAGGGAGCATTTATGTAAGACTAAGAAGTTAAACAATACACCTGTTCCCCGGCGAATGATCATGTGAAGTATCAACATTTTAAAGACTATAAAGGTCAGTGTTGCTATGACAAGCTCAAGGTCAACATGTTACACTGCACATTGCTAACCTATACTTCCTAACCAATATCCCTACCAAGTATCAACATCCTACACCTTACAATTTGAAAAATATGGGCCAGATAAGATTTTAAAGATAAAAGTCACTATGGCAAGGTCAAAGGTCAAATCAAGGTCATACTATGATGCTGCACACCTACACCCCTTAACCAATGTCTCTCAATGTCTCTATCAAGGTTCAACATCCTACCCCTTATGGTTTATGAGATACAGCAGGGATGAGTTATTACTGAAGCCAGCCCATCCACTCGGCTGAGAGACTGCCCAACTGCCCAGCCTGACACAAATACCTGGGTGACAATAATACCTGCACAGCGTAAAAGCTACATGTGTTCCAAATACTGTTTAGCAAAATGTTCCATTCTATAAACAACAGGCAAATGGTAATCACATGTCAGCTCAGCATTATTCAATAGACTATAGAGAAGGTGGCACATGTGTTGATCCATTGGTAGCATTAGGCATTTTTTAGTGTATCAGAAAGAAAACAAGAATGACTGTGTATCATTTTAATAACCAAAATCTTTGCAATACTAAAAGTTCAGCGATAAATACAATTTTTCTAATTCTTATGTGCTAGTTACCATTGTAAGAAGTCCTTGTTCTACAAAATTATCGTGAAAATTTCATGAAAAGGAGGAAAAAACTAGAAATATGCCGCTCACTTTATTGTGAGCCAGCTTTGTATCCCCAAACATAGCAAACCTAAAGAAGCAATAATAAAAGATATCGAGGAAATGAAGAGTTTTACCAATATTATTTCACCTTTAAGGATGAGTCCATGGTGAAATCTGAGATCTTAAAAAGATCCACAGCTTATTATTTCATATAGGCTGGTTTTACAAATGAAACCTATGGAAGCAAAAATATGCAAGATAGACGTACCATAAGGTTGGATTACCATCGTTTGACCTTGAAAAAGGGTCAAAAGTCAACTGTGATTCCATCGATAGATGCACAGTTAATGTTTTTCCATAGGGTATTACATAAGAAACCTCTTGAAGCAATAGTTTTCAGTTTCATGTGATTTACTCGATAGTGAGTCGGTAAAATTTACCGTGTGCACATATAAATATTCGCTGATTAGAGGCCTTAGTCACATACAAAGTCTGAACCTTGTGTGAGATCATAATAAGTGCAGCCTAGGTTTCCTGTCAGGTATATGAACATCCCAAACCTCTACCAGCAAGAACCAACTGAAATAAAGGCCTTTGAAAATTCAGTTTTACTGTTTGACCTTGAAGGAGGGCCAGAAGTTGAAATCTGACCACATCAGAAGATCTGAAGGCCAGGGTTTCCTATAAGTTATATCAACATTCTAAACCTATATGAGTAATAACAAGATGCACTCAGAGAGAGCAAAACGCTCGACTCCATGTGACCAGTCTCTCAAGTGATATAAAGTATTGTAAGGAAGACAATGAAATAAAACCAAACATGTAAATTAATCTTCATAGAAATAATTTAAGTAGAAAGCCAAAGTCATTAAAAATACATTGAAATGAGACCTCTGAAAAATCACGTTTTTTTTGTATCCAAAATAATATCCAGATCTTTCTTTTAGTAACTTCTTCCTTCAGTCAGGTCCTACCCACAAATTTTTAAATAAAGATCTGTTCATTAGTTCTGGAGTAATCTAAACACACACACACACACAAAAAAAAACCCAGACAAATAGACAAATAAACAACAAGCTGAAAGCACTTTTAAGTTTGGTTACCCTTATTTGACCCTGTAGCAGGGGCCCAAGGTGAAGTCTGACCTGATCAAAAGATTCGCAGCCCATGATTTCCTATTAGTCGTTTTCACATTGCAAACCTCTAGGACCAATAATAAGCAGGAGGGGCCCAAGGTCAAATCTGACCACATGAAAAGATTTGCAGCCCATGACTTCCTATAAGTTGTTTTCATATTAATGAGTTATTTGAGAAATACTGGCTATCTGCAATACTTCTAGCGATAATTCGCATTTACTCATTTTGAGTAGGTGAATAATTAGCTACGGGTGTGAAACTTCACCAAGTGAAAGGTCTCTCAAAAGTAGGCGAATGAGTTATTTGAGAAAAATTGGCTACCTACAATACTTTTAGAGATAATTCGAATTTACTCATTTTCAGTAGGTGAGTAATTACCTATGGGTCTGGAACTTCACCATGTGAAAGCTGTCCCAAAAGTAGATGAATGAGTTATTTGATAAAAATTGGATATCTGCAATACTTTTAGAGATAATTAGTATTTACTCATTTTGAGTAGGTGAATAATTAGCTACAGGTCTGAAACTTCACCAAGTGAAAGGTCTCCCAAAAGTAGGTGAAGGAGTTATTTGACAAAAATTGGCTATCTGGAATACTTTTAGAGATAATTTGCATTTACTCATTTTCAGTAGGTGAGTAATTACCTACGGGTCTGAAACTTCACCAAGTGAAAGCTCTCCCAAAAGTAGGTGAATGAGTTATTTGAGAAAAATTGGCTATCTGCAATACTTTTAGAGATAATTCGCATTTACTCATTTTGAGTAGGTGAATAATTAGCTACAGGTCTGAAACTTCACCAAGTGAAAGGTCTCCCAAAAGTAGGTGAAGGAGTTATTTGACAAAAATTGGCTATCTGGAATACTTTTAGAGATAATTTGCATTTACTCATTTTCAGTAGGTGAATAATTAGCTATGGGTCTGAAACTTCACCATGTGAAAGCTCTCCCAAAAGTAGATGAATGAGTTATTTGAGAAGGCTAGCCATAATATTTTTTTCGTTAGAGTGGTAATGGTGAAATCTCTCTACACACTGCGGCTATCCAGTGGATACAATGATTTACTCAACAGTGAGAACCTGAAAGTAGATATTGGTAAGCTATGCCATGACATAGAGGTCTGCAATTTTACTCTGTTATAGCTGACCAAAAATTATGTGAATAACATATTTAAACAAAATACTGTAAATGTAATAGTTTTCACGTTATAACTGATTTACTCAACAGTGATAACCTCAAAGTAGCTATTACTCAGCTATGCAATGAGCTACATGTCTGAATTTTTTCTATGTTATAGCTGACCCAAAATTAGGTGAACAACATATTTAAGCAAAATACTGTAAATGCAATAGTTTTCAAGTTACAACTGATTTACTCAATAGTGAGAACCTGAAAATAGCTATTGCTCAGCTATGCCATGAGCTATAAGTCTGTAATTTCACGACGTTATAGCTGACCCAAAAGTAGGTGAACAACATATTTTAACAAAATACTCCAAATGCACTATTTTTCAAGTTACAAGTCATTTACTCAACAGTCAGTACCTGCAAATAGCTATTGCTCAGTTGTGCCATGAGCTACAGGTCTGTAATTTCACTATGTTATAGCTGACCCAAAAGTAGCTGAATAACATATTTACACAAATTTCTGTAAATGCAATAGTTTTCCAATTACAACTGATTTACTCAACAGTGTGAACTTCAAAGTAGCTATTACTCAGCTATGCAATGAGCCACAGGTCTAGAACTTCACTATGTTATAGCTGACTCCGAAATAGGTGAATAACATATTGAAACAAAATACTCTAAATGTAATACTTTTGAAGTTATAAGTAATTTACTCAACAGTGATAGCCTAAAAGTAGCTATTACTCAGCTATGCCATGAGCTACAGGTCTGAAATTTTACTATGTTATAGCTGACCCAAAAATAGCTGAATAACATATTGAAACAAAATACTCTAAATGCAATAGTTTTCAAGTTACAAGTGATTTTACTGATGATGGAAGTTACTGAAAAGCCCAAAAGTAGCTATTACTCACTTAGCTATTGAGACAGACACCCAAGTTACTCACCATGTTGTAGCTATGAAAAAAGTATCTGAATAACATATTTTAACAAATGCTCTAAATGCAACACTTTTCAAGTTATAAGTGATTTAGTGCATGATTTCATGAATTTTAATGCATTTTAGACATTTTTGTCTACCAGAGGCCTAATTTAGACATAAAGCCTACCAAAAAGATAGGGTGGCGAGTCCTCTAGCATACCAAGCCACCTGCCAAATATGAAAGAAATCTGGAAAGAAATGTGGACTGTAGGTCGCTAACAAGCAATATTCCACATTTTAGACATTTTTGTCTACCACAGGCCTAATTTAGACATAAAGCCTACCAAAAAGATAGGGTGGCGAGTCCTCTACCATATCAAGCCATCTGCCAAATATGAAAGAAATCCGGAAAGAAATATGGAGTGTAGGTCGCTAACAAGAAATCTCTACGGACGCGGACGAGGGCGCGGACGACGACGACGATGAATCCATAGTATCCCCGCTTCGCGTCAGGGATACAATAATATCAAGTTTGGCACATTGATCATCATTCCAAAAGATTGCGATGTCTTTTTAACATGTTGCACCTATTGTAAGTAATGAGATGTCCAAGGATCTTCAATTTACAATAGGAATGGCTATACATCCAAGGAAAATTGCATGGTCTTTCATGGAATGGCTAATAATTGGCAAATATTTGAAAATCATAACAATTTGGATGTAGTTTCTAACTTATGATCTATGCCAAAGTGTTAATGTAACATTAAAATAATGAATAAAGAAAGAGTTCCACAGTTTTAAAAACAAAATTCCTTACACAGTTTGGAGTTTTATAAGCTGATAGGGGCCACAGTGGCAGAGTGGTAACACTCTCGCCTCCCACCTCTGAGGTCTGGGGTTCGATCCCAGCACAGCCTCAAGTGGGAAAGCTGGTAGTTGCTTGCCGTTGGTCGGCAGTTTACAGTACAGTACCCTAATGAACTGTATGTACTGGTTTCCTCTGCCCTTCCAACTACCCATAGTGATATGACCGGTACAGTGTTGAAAGCGACGTAAAACCCTAAATAAATAAATATAACCTGATAATACAAAATAAGTCAGTGATACAAAATAAGTTGTCTATATTGCAGCTCATTTTGTATTATCAACTTATTTTGTATCAATGTCAGTGCTGAAAATAAGAATTACTATCAGGCAAATGGTAAATGGACTACAAGATTGAATCTAGTAAGGATAAAATTTCTTTGAGTCCATCCTTTGATGGAGACAAGCCACTATAAAAAGTGAATTGAAATTACTACAAAATAAGTCAGTGATACAAAACAAGTTGTCTATAGAGCAGCTTATTTTGTATTATCGACTTATTTTGTATCACCGTGAAATCTTGTCAAAATTTTGCACACCGTTTTGTAACATATTAAGTCAGCTGTTGGTACAAAATAAGTTGGCCAAGTAATACAAAATAAGGCAATTTTACTACAAAATAAGTCGGTGATATGAAATAAGTCAAAAATTGATACAAAATAAGTCAGATAATACAAAATAAGTCTTTGATACAAAATAAGTTGTTGCAGGGCATAAGCAGGTGTGGTTAAATGTTAAATCAGAACAGACCATTTCAAAATTTAGACACCAACTCAAAAAAACTGTTTAGACTAGCTTGCACACCCAACTAGTCATCCTCCCCTAGCAGGTGCTTAGTGGATTAGCTTTATGACTTTTGCTTGGTTTTTGGGACTGTCCCTCTTTCGATACTAGTGCATTAGAGGAACCTCATCAATTCTGTGTTGCACAAATGCTTCTATTGTATTATATGTTTATTTCAGTAATAAGCAGTCAGTATCTCGAAAACAAAGTGAATTAAAAATATTTTGATAGAATTTCAATCCACTAGGGCTCTGCCAAATCTAAAGTGCCTCATGCTAAAATTGATTTTCCATATTTGGGTGTCCTAGTGTCACATGACCCAAAACTGGAATTTTTAAAAGAATGCCCAATATCAACAAAGCACACACCCTTTGCATTGGGCATTACTATATAGCCTTTATAAAATAAAAATAACTAAAATATAGCCATATGCCATATCTGAATTCAAAGTATAAGGTTTGTCCTAATATTAGAATTTATGTGATTATCCTCAAATGGAGTTCTCCTGAAAAATGCAGTGCCAATTGCTTCTTTAATCAAGTTTACTTTCTGGGTTTTTGTTGTCTCCTTGGGGCGCTTTGTTTTTGTGTGCAAAGACTGGCATTTTCTAGTTTGGCTGGAATTCACTGCCCATGACCTGCCTACTTTAGCCTACTTTAGATGAAAGTCCATCATTGTATCTTAAAGTGTTAAAACTCAATGCTCAACTTATGCTCATTGTTAGACCCAAAGGTGATAATGCAAGTGAACAGTTTCAAATGTAAATTATATATTATGCACTTTATTTGCTTTAGTATGCAGAAGACATTCAATTCTAATTTTAATCACCTTTTATGGCACTTTAACTTCAATTGGACTTAAAAAGCAGACTTTTAAGTCGCTATAATTGATTTGTTGAAATAAATCAACGTAGAAGGTTGTAAAATTGTGGTTAATGGAAATATTTTCTACAAATCTCTTGCCTTGGGCATTACTTGAAAATAAAATGTCACATTTTGAGCACTAATTGTGAAGTTGGTTAAAGGAAAACTTTAAGTAATTAAGGGATGAAACTGATGAAAAAATTCGAGACTTTCTTTATTTAAATGAGATATATCGCCACTCTAGATGGAATCCACGTGTAGTGAGCTTTAAAATGGTATATTATTCGTCAAAATCGAGCCAAATTATGAATTTTTAAAATTCAACATGTTGCTTTCCTAGTTTACCATAATGTATCATTCACGTTTCGCATAAGATACTTTTACAAGGAATGTCCATTCTAGCTTTTTACATGATTTCTTTGGTTGGATCCTTATTTTTCAACAAAAGAGGTAAAGCCATGGTAATAGTGGGTCTGAGGGGAGAAGATCATATGTGACTAACACCCCAACAGATTAATCTGTATCAACAAAATAAAACACAATAACTTTGGACAAGTCTTCTAGGTTTTGATCCTGCAAACGTCAGGATGTCTTTGTCTGGCATTTTTTGGGACCACCTGGTACTGGACATGTGCTATTGTCTGTTAGGTAAGACACATTAAGATAGTAAGATATAGTAATGCAATAACAGTATGTTTTACATGAAAGATCTATCATTACTTACCGAGCATTCTCATCCATTTCTGCTTGCAGATTCCTTTCCCGGAGATGTTCAGCAGTTTTTGCAAGGTTTGAGAACATTTTGCAAACAAGCAAGGCAGTTCCTGTGAATATTTTGTATAACAATTCTATTGAATTCACACTGTTCCATTTGATCATTCTGTACATGTAACCATATTCTAAAGGTATATGTGGGTTCTACATCCCTGTGACATCAGCTTCATTTGAGCAAATCAACATAAAGTGATTAAATATAAACATCCAAACCATACAACCACTTAAGCCTAGTTCTACTGCCATGAATGAACTTAATGACTTTCCCAAAACAAGAAAAATTGTGGTCTTTCTGGAGGCTGGCCTAAATAATTCGGGAGTATACTGGGTGAATTGTTTTGTGTCCATCCATCATTTGACTGTTTTGAAAACTTAATTCTTTTTAATGAAGCCTGTTCTAGAAAAAGAATTTGTTCATGCGATGTAACTATAAGATAGTGTTATCTACTAATTTTTAGTAATTATGAGGTTGTGCATTCAATCTGTGCTTTAGAACAGCTAAATGTGATATGGATTAAATTTCAGTTCAAAATCTGTCTTAAGTATGCCAAAATAATCTAAAGAAACTTACCAATCTTACTATTGCTGAATTTCCAGAAGATCTCTGCTAAATCTTTTTCATTTGATAAAACGGCCCAAAATAACAGGTGCATTGCCAGTGTCAGATTGCAATATTCTTTCAACTCTTCTGAGTTTCCTACAATTTTTATTATTTATTAAATATATTTTATGAAAGTAACTACTGTACTTAAACCTATTACATTTAGAATGTTCAAAAGTCTACACATTTTTGCAGAGGTTTCTCTAATTCTGACCGCTTGTCAGTGTTTTTCATTTACTTTTTAATGTAAATTAAAAAATACATCAGGCTTACTTAATTGTGTGTTTTAAATCGCAGATCCTGAAACATGTAACTTCCTCATAAACAAAGTGTACCAGAAAAAATCAATATCGCTTATCGCTCCCTGAATGCTAGATAGATTATGCTTGTGTTCATGTTTTTACAATATCAGTAAATATACGAGATGTTTTACACTACTTAAACTCTCTCTGTTTTGTATCCACAATCGTTCCACATTTAAGTACAACTTGGTCGTGGGAAGAAGGATCCATATTTCTTAGAACCTCTGCAAGGAGGTTGTGATTTTGTGTATTTGTTTGGCTCTTCGTTAACATGCATTATTAATCTGAATGTAATGAGCAGATACTTATGATTTTTCTATGTGTAAAGGGGCTGATCATAAGAATTATGTGTTGACGTTAAGGTGTCATCCAGTTAATTCCTGGGGTGTTTCATGGAGTCTGCCAATTTTTGCATTCAAGAACTTATAACTTTGTGTTTAATTTTCAGTTAGTTACAAATTTCAGTCAAATACTTGGTTTACAAGGTATGGATAAAGCAAGAAGTATAATGTAAAACTGAATCTTCCTATTCAGTTGCAGTTTGGGGTGAACTCTGACTTCATGTCTCAGTTATTACATCCCCGGCTATGTTTGCTCATCATGGGTAATCCGTTTCTAATTCGGAAAGTGAGCTGGAGTGTATACAATTTTGATAATTTGGTTGATAGCTTGAATAGTAGATTTGATACAAAATCTTTCAAAAATTTTGATGTAGACAAGCCGGGTACCTCTGCTCAGGTTGATTTGGATGACAGAAATCAAGTGCTGGTTAACCAGTAAATACTCCCACAGCTGCAAGTGATAGGGACTAGGTAAATTGGAAAATAAATAATTCGAGAAAGTCTTTATTCTAAGAAATTTAAAATTAAAGTGACAGGGTATAGTAGTTCAAAGTTTAATTCTATGCAACATTTTTTTAAAAAAAATACGCCAGTTTCACTTCAAAAGCAAGAGGCTTATCAAATAAAAACTCTTCCAGCCATTGATCCTTTTGACAAGATTCACAGACAGAACAAGTTGAACAGAGGCTACAAGTACTTGCCGAACTTGCAAAATCAGGTACTGATTCAAGAATAAAGTCACAAAGGGAAAGTCATGAAGATGTTTTGTCCAAAACAGATCAGGCAAGGAAAGCATGCATGTTTCACAATTAGTTGAAAGTTGTTCCCTCATCAACAGAGGCAGAACAAGAATAAACAGAAAATTGTCCAAGCATATATATAAGCATACCTCAAGAAAAGATGCATGCTTATGATATCAGAACCATTTGAAATAAAATAAGGCATTTGCTCATTCAAAAATTGAGATTGGAGCTCAGAAATGTTTGTGGGTTACTTACAAAGTTAGTTCTGCACACCGATATTCAGGCACAGTTCCAGATTTTGTGAAAGATGTTATGATTGGTCTCATGAATGACCTAAATGACTTTATACACTGTGGTCTTTCTCTAAAATAAATGGTTTCTGTGAATCTCTACTACGACTTCTTAAGGATTTTGGTCTTAATATTAGCTAAAATATGTTGGTTTCGCCAGCTACAGCTGTGACCTGTCTAGATATTTTCTTGGACGTGGTTAACTGATCTATTTAAATTCCTCCAGAAAAAATGCAATAAAAATCAACATCACGCTCCCTACTCCTAATTTCACCATGATCGCAACTGTTTTAACACATTTTTGGAATTATACAATGGGTAACATTTATTGAGAAAAGAACAACCAAATTGAGTGAAATTGCATTGGGTGTTTCTCTGGCTGGGCTTGGAGTTGATTTTTGTGAATTTGGTATATGCAATACCACCTTCTGGTGACCATAAAACTAACCTATAGCACAATAGGAAATGCTGAATTTAGTTGTCGCAAAGTTTTGGTTTGGCAATGGCAATCATGAAATGGTTTTCTGGCAGCATGTGCTAGAAATGTTTGATTCAGGACTTCTATGTATTACTTACAGCTAATCATGACTCAAATCCCAGGTAAAAAATCACACTATTGCTGAATTCTTTTCCAGATGGATGTACTTTTGTGTAAATGTTTCATGAGTTTCTGTTGCCACAGCCCAGCTGACCACCAGGGCCGCAGACAGACTGAAAACAACTTATAGACAAGCTATTCAGGAAAGCTACTTGAGAAGCAGTTTAATGAGTTTTTCACTTACCTGGTGGCTGCAGGGCTGAGGCTGCAGGAGGTAAGTGCTAACATGTTGCTGCCATGTTTGGAATTGTACCACAAAGTGCCTTACTTTGAGACACTAGCAAGACTTGTGACTTGCTCAAATTTCTATTTTTAATTCGGGAATTGTACTATTTCATGATTTGTCCTTTTTCAGGCAATCACATTGTATACATTGATCTAACTCGGCAATTTAGAATTTATTTTAAAGTTGGTTCAGCAGGAACCAAATTTCCAAATAGGATATCAATATAAAACATGATAACTATGGTCAAATGATTTTTTTAATCTTGCATAAATCTTGATCAATTATATGTGATTGGGATATAAGCCGAAGTGCAGTCAAACAGATCCCCCTTTTCTGCTTTATCACACGGGATGGAGGGGGTTTTGGGGTTTGTACATTGGTTTGCTGTTCATTGATACTTGAGCGCAGTAAAAGTGCATATTTGGAGTCAATGTCAATATAACCTCATTTTACTTTTTTATGAAAGCAAGATTTTAGGCAAAAAAGAGAGAAAAAGTATTTGTCACTTGAGATGACATTTTCATCGTCTTTTCATCATGTAGTCTCTTAGTTTGTCCAACCCATTCAAATTTTTAAAAATCCTAGGTACCAGATTTGAAAATATATCTTTACAATGTTGCTCAGATTTATTATATAAATAATGACTTGTTTTTTGATCCATCGGATAAGGGCCCTGAATATTGGCACCTCATCATAACTATGGCAACATAGCCATACAATATGGCTGATTGTTCTTGTAAAATTCTGGAGCTATAAGATCATTCTAGGAGGAACATTGAACTGACATGTAACCAATATCTCTAATATGTTGTATTTTCCACATTCATCCATCTTGTTCAACATGTTAAGTCTGTGCCGAAATACTGGTATAAGTTCACTGTGGTCTTAATTCCAAGAAGCCTATGGGTAAACTGTCCACTGAAGTGTTTGAAGTATGAACTCTAACTCTTCATTACACAAAACTAATGGAGAGTTTGCAGAATAGAAGAGTCATCAATCTGATTTCAGAGATTTTACCGTATTTTTGGCACCAAAATATTGTGAGGAAAGTCTGTATTGTTAATTAATCTATGGAAATTATTGTTTCCAAATTTTTAGAAAACATTATATGTCACAGCTACCCAGTTTATGGGTATAAACCTGGTTTCAATTTTTACAGACTTTCATAACCTAATGTGCTAGACTCTATCCTGCTGTACCAAATAATATCAAAATATGTCAGGTATCTTTTCTATTCATAACATGTGTCACCATAGATATTTACAACTGTTTTGGTGTACCACTCGAATCCGTTTTTTCAGGTTTGTCCAAGCCTAATTGCCGTTTCTTATACTTCGACTTTTTGTTTCTAAATAGAATATATAAAGGAATTTTATTGAAAATTATAAAGAAAGGTATTGTGTTCTGAAAGCAAACCTTTGCTAAACTCTTTTTCCTGGTAGAGAATCCTGTAGTTGTCACCCAGCAAATAAAATATAGCTTTCCCCACATATGGTAGCATTGTGTCTTTTTCTGTCAGCTCAGGTTTAGAACCTTCATACTATTGTAAAAACAGAAAATTCTATGTTAATATTGCTGAATTTAAGCAGTGTTCTGGTCTTGATTTAAACATACTGATTGAAAAACTTTAAGTTCAATGTTTCCTTGCATCATGCATAAAATTGCAACAAATATAAAAGTGACTTAAAAGTCTGAGTGAGAAAAGTAGTTTGTAATTTCCAAAAAAATAGTGTGTCTGTCTTTTAAATGGTACATTTTCAACAGTTTGAAGTCACTGATATCATGTTCCCTTTGTTTATGTAAATCTATTGATCACTTAAACATACATTACTAAATTAGGAATGATATTTAAAACATGTCAAATGTGAACAAGTGCAGGAATTATTCTTGTTGACCAGTGAGATCACATCTGGGATTGCATAATCGAGACTGGCCCATGGTTGTGAAAAATCCAATTTTCATGCTTCAGTTGTGACTAAATTGTAAGGATGTGGTTAACTGATATTATCTGCACCCTAATGCATGTGTTTCACTGGGGCCGACAGGCTGGTATTTATGCATTTTGGGAGAGTCGAGACCAATGTTTATATGGTTGGTTAGGGTTGGTTGCAAGTCCCGGCCTGTCGGGAGAGTCAGTGAAATATCAAATATGTTTGATATTTCTACGACCGTTACCAACTCTTATATCTGACCTTTATTTCAACCCCATAGCAACAGGCCTGTCGGTTAACTTAACGGCCTGTTGGTTACACTTCCAGGCTTGTCGGTTAATCGAACAAGCCTGCCTGTAACAAGTATCCGACTTGTTCCAAATATGGACTTCCAGACTGTACATGATGACTCACTGACTGTGCAAGAAGTGTTACAGTACAGTCAGTAACTTTAGCTGGCCTGTCTGTAAGTGTTCCCAACAGGCCTGTAAAGTTTTTAGGCAGGTTGGTAATTTAAACTAACTGGGTCCTAGAGTCAGGAATATTTGTAACTGACAGGCCTGAAACTGAAACAGACAAACTGTAAACAACAACTGACAGGCCTGTAATACTAACAGAATAGTTGGGAACTGGAACCAACAGGCCGGCAATATTTTTGCATCTTACGGCCTGTCGGTTTCCAAATCTGTGGGTATGAAAAGGCGAATCTGTAGACACTGCATATATTTGGGCTTTGCCTTGTCGAGAGACAACTGGTGTGCAGCTTTTCTTTAGGTTTTTATTTTTTGTAATATTATTGAGGTAATTATTTTTTGTAAGAAAAGCTTAAGTTTTGAGCTAGGCTGGACTGGTTGGGAGTGAAATCTGTTCTGTGAGGTTTCACTTTTATTTTAAGTGTTTGTTTCTTAAAACAAGCTTTACAGTTGATTGATTGATCGGCATGCCAAGGGGCAGAAGAAGAAAGATTGAAGTGCCAACTCAACCACAGTTTGAGTTAGGAGATACAGCTGAGGATATAGAGAGAAGGAGGAGGGATAGAGAGGAGAGGAATGAGAAAGAGGAGAGAGCAGGAAGAGAGGAACAGAGGGAGGATGGAGAGAGAGAGGAGGGAAGAGAGCCAGGAAAGGAGAGAGAAGAGAGCATGAACAGACACAGATACTAATGTAGAATCAACTCAATCCAGACAGAAGAATGGCCAGATGAAGTCCATTTTCCTGAGTGATTCAGATGAAGAAGCCATCGTGGAGTTCGTTAAACAGCAAGAGGAACTTTATGACAAGACCAACGACAGTTTCAAAGAGAAGCAGAAGGAAGAAAGACTTTGGGAGCAGCTATCAACTACCAGAAACTTGCCAGTCAAGACTGTGAAGAAGTGGTTTGAGACTCAACATACCTGATATGGCAAGCTCACTCAGACGAAGTCAGGACAAGCAGCTGAGAAGAGCACAGAATGACAGACATAGCTAATGGACAGTTTCAGCTCTCTATGAGGTCACATCAGAAGGAGGGGAGTTTCTAAGTCTACTGCATTCAAGTCACCACAGAGGCCTTCTGCAGCCGCAGATGTTACTCATCAGCCTTTGAGCACCAGTGCCAAGTGATGACAGCCTCCAGTCGCAACTACTACCACTTCTGCAGATCCAGTCTTAAAACAGTTTCAGCAGATGAGGTTGATAATTTCCACATTTCTGGGTGCACGTCATGACCCCACTCCAAGCCCTAGACAATCAATCAGCAACTATCTCCACTCTGACATTGAAAACCTGAAAGAAAGGGACTTTTGACCTTCAGGAATGAGACAGTGTAACTTCCCAGTAAAATACAGTACAAGGCAAAAAACAAGAGACAGGTCACCAAAAGTCAAGAGGTCACCACATATCAACTTTCAGAAGCATCACAGGCCACAGCAGGACGTGAATACATACTCACCATACCGGAAACTCTACCAGTCTCCATTCCAGTTGTGCAGCCTACCCAGACAGCCACAGGAGAGCCTGTTAGAGTGATTGCCAAAGTACAGCAATCACTAAGGCCTTCATCAGCATCAGCACAGCCAACTTCATACATAATTGTGGATGACCAACAGCCTGGGACTTCCAGACAGATGATTTTCAACCCACCTTCAGTTGCACCTTGACAACAGGAGGAAACTCAACACAACCCTTCTTGATTATCCAGTCTCTTTGGAGCTATTCCCAGTGTGATTCAGTATCAGCAGATTGACACACCACAGCCATTTTCACCCTCTCAACTTCAACCAGCACCATCACCGGTGCCATCTTCCACTCATCATAAACAGTCAAGACCTCCCAGCCAGTCCAGCCAGCACAGTCAGCCCAAATCACAGGATGAGCCTGCACAAGTCACACCAAAACTGGTCATTTAGCTGCATGTCTTTGCCCAAAAACAAAAAATGCACACTGTCCAACACTTACTCCTCCCCGCAGTACATGAGAAAAATTGTGTGAATGAATGAGTGAATGTTAAACAAATATTAATAAAGTTTCACCACAAAACAAAGAAAAAAAATTAATAAACAAAAAGTCCCCTTATTAAAAAATAATGCCGTAAGAAATCAAAGTAAAACTACCCTCACGCCCAACAAAATTCCATTTTAAAAAACACACTCCCCCCATTCCCCAAAATCAAGATTCAGACTCAATATTGTACTCTATATTACACTTGGACTGTAAATGTGTATAAATTTGGCTTGCAAATTTCATAGAAATTTTTTTTAAAATTCTTGACATAAAACATTTTTAGGTATTAATTTGGAAACTTTTTTTCATATTACTTTGTAAGTTATTTTTCCTGAGACTAAATTCAAGTCGTGTTGGGGTGGGATGTCAACTTTGTAAATGGGGCCCTGGGTTTTAATCTGAAGTGATGAAATTTATTTGTTTGAACTGAGATTTTGAGGGATTTGTGTTTGTGATGGGGAATGTTTTAGTGAAATGGAAGAGTAAGAAAATTTGGGTTATTTTTGAGGCAACACTTTGCTAAATAAAAGTTCTTTGATTATTTGGGTAGTCCTGAAAAGGACTGATAAATGACAGCATGTTCTCCCCCTCAGTCATCTTAAACTCTGTTGTCCAGCCCAGCCAGCGTACCCACATGATTGAAGTAGTCTTTCAGTAAGTTTTGTTGATGTTTGGCCTCATTCGATGGGTTTCTTAATTTCTCATGATGTCTCTGTTCCTCCTGGTCCCGCTGTGGTGGTTGTATGTCATCAGTTGGAGTGGGTGGTCTGTCTGCTCCCCCCGATGGCTTCTCAACATGTTATGTAGTACCACTCATCTTTACACAACGTCTCTCAGAACTTTTGGCCTCTGCTCCATGGTGGTCAACAGCACTATGAATTGCTTGACCAGTATACCAAATGAGTTCTCGACCACCCTCCTCCCCCTGATATCCTGTTGTTGGCTATTCTCTCTTGCCTGGTTAGTTGGCATCTTTTGTAAGGCTTGACCAGCCATGGCATCAGGGCAAAGGCATTGTCCCCCAGCAGGAAGTAGTGTGTAGATCTGTCCCCCAGGTCTAAGTGGTTCAGGTGGTGGTAGTCCCAAAGTTCCATTCTCAATTCTTCTTTTCAGTTTGCTGCAGTTAAAAATCTGTGCATCAGATGATGACCCACTGGTCCCCGCATTGACAAAGAGCAACTTTTAATCTGCATTGAATAAAGCCAAAAGTATCAGGGAGAAATAGCCCTTGTAGTTGAAATATTCACTGCCTGACTTCTTGGGCTTCTTTATAGCAATTTGTTTTCCATCTAGTGCACAAACTGCATGGAGGAATGAGGGACATTCCATCTGTTTCTAAATCTCTCTTCAATTTTCTTCCAGTCTTCAGGATCAGTTGGGCACACCAGGTACTCTTGTTGAAATTCTTTCAAAATGGCTTAGCAGACCTAGGGGACAAATTTGCAGATGGTCTTTCTTCTAACCATCCAGTGGTATTGCAGTGAGGTGTAACTTTCCCAGGTGGATAAGTGTCTCAAAGTAACAGCAAGTTTCAACCCGACTTCTAGTGGTTTCCTTAAGTGGGTGATTGACTTCCTGAGGTTGGGGTGATTCTTTCTTCAATGAAATAAAAAAATGCTGGTTGCATCCTCATGCAGTTTATGTAGCCTGATATGTCAGTAGTGATAAGCTTGTCCAAGAGTGTTCTGCAGCAACCTCTCTCCTCACTCTGTAGTATCCAGGGCAGGACCCATGGATTCTGTGGCTTTCTTCTCCTTCTGGGTGGTGGGGGTGATGGTGCTGGGCAATGCTGTCTTCTGTGTGTTGAAAACACAACATATAAAAATAAATTCAACTCAATAAAAACAAAATGACCCTCTAGTGATCTATCAGTTGCTCTTGATGTGTTCCTGTCATTTTAAGTGTGAAATGAATGCCACAACACAGGGGAGGGGGGTTTATATAGTGTGATATGGATCACTATTCTGGATCCTGACTTTAGATACTGACCCACAAAAACAATTAGTTCTGTCGGGAAGGGTCAGGAACATGTTCCTGGCTTGTCTGTTTGTATTTACGGCTTGTCTGTTTCTTATCCGGCTAGTCTGTTAGGTTTTTAGGGCTTATCGTAGTAATTCTATGACTGTCTGTGCAAATGCATAATCAACCCTACATCTTGTCGGGATGGCCATTACGACCTGTCTGTAAGTGTACTTCCTGTCAGGAATTTGATAACCAATTCAGCATTTTCACACGCTTTTTCTCACAACCCTACGACTTTTGCAACTGACCCTAGGGTTGTTGTGTCAGTTACCAAGTCTGCTCCAGGGGAACACCTGCATAAAGAATGTTAGAGGAGTGTGAACTACAAGATGTCTCAATCTAGTTCACATCTACATGTTTGGTGCAGTTATGGCAGTTTCTGACCTGACTAACTGTTAAAACAGCATCAACTACCAGTGTTAAGCTTTTGAATAAAATCCCAGAAGAATGTTCAGTCAACAGGAATATTCAAGGACAAAGCCAAAATATTACACTATATACTAAAACTACTAGCAATATGTGAAATGTTTTTCATATGATTGAACTTTTTTCGAATTTAATTGCAATAATTTCTTGGTCCACATTGGCCAGTGGTTAGCAAGTTTAGTATCTAATCATAGGTTGTAACATTTGTGTGGGTTCGACTACCACAAGTGACAAATGCTGTGACAAAGGCCTTTCAAAATATGACACTGGCCCTTGAACGGAACATAAAAAACTTAAGTTTAGAATGCATCCGCTTGCATATAATATTAATAGACAACTTACAAGTTCACTGTGTCCTCTAATTCCTGTCAAATATTTCACGACATTTGACACTGCATTGTCACCCCACATCTAAAACACATAACACTGTCTTGAAAGTACCTGTGTACTTACTGCAGCCAATTTGTAAGACATTTCTGCAACTGTTAATGGCTTTAAGACAATTCTATGCTTCTAAGATCATTCAGATTACAGACAAATTCAATCTATCATTATTAAGAAATGCTTAAAGTGTGTCAATTTGTCTAAAACACCTTGCTCACCAAACCCTCATATTTTGTACAACATACATCTATTGTTTTGAAATGACTACATCGGATTTTTCAAAATAAAAGTCTTTCAATCAACAGGTATGAGCTGCAAAAGCCATAACGAGGAAACTCCAGCAGTACCCAATTGCAAAGCTTTCCGTAGGGCATGATCTAAAATAGTACCTAATTCATGAGACAAAAGACATTGATCTCTACAAGTACGAGATATCAAAAGTTCTGATTCTATGAGTTTCAATTGTATAAAACTTATCAGATTCTAATGAATGGTTTTGAAAGTATAACAATGCATACACAGCACTCTTTATTTCAGAAATGCTGAACAGTATGCAAGTTCTCTATCAGTTTGCCTTTTTATCACACAAAGAAATATATCTATATATTGCTTTGTAAATTTGCTTTCAGTATGTACCCCCTACATAATGCCTCGATTGGCTATTTAAAAAGGTGGTCCTCTGCCATTGAGTCCTGTCCTAAATGGCAGCCTAAGAACCTCAAAGACACTAATAAGTGGTTATCCTTGAGCCTCTTGGGAATGTTGGTTGCTTGAAAGCTTGGAGTGTACTTTAGCAGTAACATGGGTCAAATAGCACTTTGAGTCCTGTAGTTGATGAGGTGATGCTCTGAGTATCAATATACAATGCAATACAAACCACAGATCATGTCACTTTCAAATTTATAAAACTCTTAAATTTTTCAGAAAAACTAACCAACTGTCTATAAAGACGATGCATCCAGTCTAATTTTGGCACATTTTTCCCTGAAGCAGCCATTTGTCCACAAATTTCACTCAAAAGTTGATTGAGGTAAGATTTCTTTGCCTCCAGGTCTTTTAATAGTTCTGGTTTTAACACCTGAAATCATAATAGAATAGAATAGAAACATTTATATAGTGCAAAATTGATAGAACATCCTCTAATGTGCTTGAGATCAAAAAGGGACAGTCCAGGGACGTATCATTAGTGCCCACCTGGGAGATATACCATGGGGGAGGATATGCTAGTCTAAGCAAATAGGTTTTTAGCTGGCTTCTGAAACCTTTTATTTTTTACTATGATCGGACCTATTGTGGGAGTCTGTTTCAATCAGTGGGAGAAACCATTGCAAAACTTCTTCTACCAATGGCCTTTCTAGGACAAACTGAGGAAAGAGATAGCCAATGGGAGAATTTGATGGCCTTGAAAGTAATTAAATTAAATTTTAAACCAGATACATTATGTAATTGGAAGCCAGTGTAGTTTTTGAAGAAAAGGAGTGACAGTGTTCAATCTAGTCTAAAAACAATTCTGCAAAGGGCATTTTGAATCTTTTGGAGTTTAGCCACATTATATTTACTTGCGCCATAGAGTAGGGAGTTACAATAGTCAAGTCGACTGCTGATCATTGAGTTTGCAAACACTGAGGAATTTGCGGATGCATCTTATGTCCTGAAGGTTATAGTAACAAGCACGACAAACCTTGGTTATGTGACTGGTAAAAGTGTTTCAACAGTATAAAGTAACACCTTTCTTGACTATATCGTTAGGGGAGATAGAATTTCCAAGAAGTTTGTGGGAAATGTTTAGATGAAGGACTCTCTGGTTTGTCTATCACCAATGATAATAAATTCTGTTTTCTCTGGGTGAGTTTTAGTTTCACACCATCCTTTCACATTTGAACACAGGTGAGACATTAAGTGAACGCAGAAAAACTGGTATCAAAGTTCCTAAGGTCAATGCATGATATATTTACGGTGTCATCAGCATATATGAGTAGGTGACATTGAAACTGGAAATGATATTACTGTGGGGGGAGGGCGAGTAAAGGGTGAATAAATGAGGACCAGGAAAGAGCCCTGGGGTATTCCATAGGTGAGTGAAAAGGCATCTGAAAAGCTATTACCTAGTTTAACCTTCTGTTTGTGATTTGAAAGATAGGATTTGATCCTATTGAAGTAGAAATATAATTTTAGAATTTAAGGAGTGCTGTTTTTGTGGAATGTAATCTGTTGTAGGCAGATTGGTTAACATTGAAGAACCCCTCACTATCAGTATAACTTTCTAAGTGCTTAGCCACTCTTTTTCGATTAGTTTGGATATGAAACTAAGGTTAGATGCTGGTCTGTAACTTTTGAGAAGATTTCTGTTGACATTTGATTTCTTGAGGTGGTGACATATGCGGTTTTGAAGGAGTCTGGGAAGCTCCCTTCTTTGAGCAAGTAATTTATAATGTTGGTAACTGGAGTGACTAGAATGTCTGTACACTCTTTAACTACTGAAGTTGGTATCGGGCCCAGATCACATGATTTGGTGGGGAAAAGAATTTAGGATTTTGAGGATGTCCCCAACCATATAATGGTTCAAAGGAGGATCAGGTAAGATAATAGTTGAGGATTTATGTAAGAATTTTTTAAATGTTCCACAGAGCCTTAGGGTTACCCTTAATTTCAGTAACTGTGGAATAATGCCTGGGTCTTGACTGTTCCAGTAGAAAATAACAGCGATTGACAGCAGCTTGATATTTACTCAAGTTGATTGCGGAATTTTCACTGTGCCATACTCGCTCATACTTTCGCCCAAGACGCTTTGCTGGGAGGATGTTTGCTATTCACAAAACCTTTGTCAGGGTGCAATGGTATCACTTTCCTTTTGATGGTAGCCTGTTTGTCTAGAATGTTGCTCAGGGTATTAAAATACTGGGTATATTGACCAAAAATGTGATTGCAATATAGCCAGACTGACCCCCTGTAACCTTCGGGCAAAGTACCTGAGAGAAAGTCACCCTCACACATACAACATCTAATATATGGCCTTGGGAATGAATAATTTGGGTAAAATTGTATTGACAAAGGGAGTCATTGATTTTCTACAACCAACCATCCTGTTTGTAAAGATGGTTATTTAAGTCACCCAATGTTATATTGTGACAGCATGATAAAGCAGCTCCCTCAACAAAGGAACTGAAATCCTCAATGAAATGTGCTTTGGAAACATTAGGAGGCCTATACACAGTGTGAAATATAATGTCCCGGGCATTTCTTGTAGACAGGTGAACAGATATGCAGATATACTCAAAGGTATTGAAACATGGTAAAGAATATGACACTACTGCTTCTCCCTCTCCGGGCATGGAATATGAGTACATTTGTAACCCGGAGGAGTGACATTTGCTATAAAGCTGTTGGTGTCAGCTGGTCGAAGCCAGGTCTCAGTGACCACAATGACATCGGTCTTGTCAATGACAAGGAAACAGACTTGTTTCTGATGGATCTGATGTTTATCAGACTTCCAGTTAAAAGCCTAGTCTGAGGACCAGGATTAATACTGACATCCCCTGAGAGGATCAACAACAGGGACACTCTGTGGGCTGACATATTTGTAGGAGTGTGAAACTCTACGGATATGCCATTGTATTGCCAGGTGTAGTTGACCCTGTTGAGACATTGGTGAAGGCAAATTCGAATTGTACAGTGGAAAAGGCAGGGAAAGTGAAATGCAAACTTAAGGCAACCATAATTGATAATGTGAAAGGGTTGTCAGTGGTGGTGTTAGTTGCCTGAGCAACCAACAGAAAGTAAAGACAGAAACAGAAAGTGCAATGCATGTCCAAAAGGAAAACCAAAAAATAAGACTAACAAAAGCTGAACCTACCTTTGTTATATTCTGACCTGTCTATACAGCAAACCATAGATGACTAGATTAAGAGCAGCGAAAGTTTGGTGCAAGATTAGTATGGAAAATTTAATGTATCAAAAAATTTGATAGTGGAATGATAAGAGGTGTGGCTTTGGTGTATTAAATATTATTTGGATGATTTGGATGAATTACTACAATTCTGTCGAACCTGTTAAGTGCAAGCACCCAGGAAAAAATGCAAAAGTGGTTGCTCTTCACAGGTCGTTACTCTTTGCAGATTTAAATTTGAGGTTCATGAGTTAGAGTTATGTATACTTTATCCCTATGTGTTACAAACCAAACATCTACGATTTCAGAGTTTTTTTTCATATTCACTGGCACGAGTATTATGTATGAGGAGAATTAGAAACAATACGCAAGTTGTTAACAAATTTATACATAAATTAGGTAACTAAGAAACGTTGTAAGTGTAATGCAGTTTCAGAATTGGACTGAAGACTACCTTTCAAAAGATGATTTATTTTGATTTCCTTTTTATTTATATGGTGATAAAAAACTTTTTAAACTAATTTTAAGGATATCATTTAAACTAGAGTATCTAATGCCCTTTGATAGTTTAAAATTACCTGTTGATAGTACATGTATGTGTGATGAAAGCTATGAAGTGAATTCAGGAGTGAGCTGTACACAATAAGGTACAACCTGGAGTCACTTTTTTGGGGATCTAATTGTCATTAAAGTGACACACAATGGTGGGGGTGTTAATCAACTGTCCAGTTACTACTGACACAAGCTATTCACGAGTAATCCTATAGACAAACAAAAACAAAAACTCCAGTTTGTTGAAGTAAAGTATATGTCTAAATGTATACAGTTTGTTTCTCGTCTCTTGCCATAAACCAAATGCAAAATTTACAGGCCAATTCAAGTTGGCCTCAGACATTATTTCGATAAATTTATCAACAAGAGATGGTGATTCTAACTTGTTTAGAACATTTGAGTATTTCAGTCTAACACAGTCTAATTCAGGACAAACTCAAACAAAATGAATTTTATCCTCTATGTCCTGTTTATGAAGTTTGCAAATTCTCTCCGAGACATTAGTTCTGACATATCTACCTAGTTCAGTCTGAAGCGGTAAGATTCCAATTCTCAGCTGACAGAAAATGGAGTGTTTGCTTTTGGAGTATGTTTTAACATAATCTTCATGTTCTATTTGTTTTGGTTTTGAAAAATGCAAAAGCACATAATTTCGGTTTGATGGCAGTTTAAACTGTCAATCGTCCAAATGTGGCTGTATGCCTGTATTTCGGTTCTGCAATAACAGAGATTTACAGTTAGAAACCTAGCATGATAGCTGTGGCAGCATGCTTTCAAGAATGAAAATTACCACAATTACGTCAGTAGACTATGAGCCTTATAAATATCATATATCCCATTTTACAACATGTGTCGTATTACCTGAAATTTCCAAACAGTTTTAAGTGTCATTAAAGATAATAATAAATTTAAATTACTATACATTGCTCTGAACTTAGGAACATGTGTTGAACTATGTCTTAAAAGTTTTTGTAAGACATGTCTGGCTTTCCCGCAAATCCGCTATTGAAACTTGGGTTGAAATGACATAAAGCAACTATTTACTCACAACTGCATTCCCCTTTTTTGTCTTTGCAATTAGTATACTCATTTCCTGAACTTCAGTCAAAATATGTTCCATGTTGCTATCAGGACGCTGTGAAATTGCCGTTTTTGCCAAATCCTTGCTGTCACTCTTCAAAACTTTCACCTAATTTCACAACAAAATGAAGAGATTACAGTATTTTCAGAGATAAAAACAAAACCTCGAAAGATCAGATATCATTGAAATCATTTCTCAGTCAAATGCGTTGCTAAAGTAAACATACACAAGGTTAACGCCAAACAATTAATGTACATATCAAATCTTAACACTGCTGTGAATAAAGGTTTAAAGAGGATTTTACTAACTGGCAGATGATATACAATACCTCAGCAGTCAGTTGGGATTGTTTATTCTTCCAGATCACTTTCCCCTCTAAGTCATTGATAGGGTTTATAGTATGATTGGGTATATTTTGTGACATTTTTTTTCTAAAAAAGTAGTTCCATGATATAAAATGAAGTGGTAAACAAACAGGGTAGTTATATTTATTTTCCATCACATTGTATATTTTATAAAACATATTAGCAAAGAAAGGCATGGGCGTTTTTTTTTTTTCTTCCCCAGTAGCCTTGATGCTTGTAAGATTTCTGCATAAGTGCAATCTTGTGTGTTTTTTCTCACTGGGTTTTCAATGTTTTTGATGTACTGGTCTCATCCGAGACAATGTTCAAAGTGAAATCAGTGGCCTTGTTGTCAGCCCATATGACATCTAATCACAGGCCATCAATTCTGTGTGGGTTTGACTCCCACAAGTGGGAAATGATGAGGACCTATTCCAATATGACCCTAGCTGTTGTACCCCTGAAATCCCATTTTGTCCCGTGGGCTGAACTGGTTTTCAGTCAGTAATAGCAGTTATGAAATATAAAAATCTTTGTAAATTTTAAACCAGAGAGTAAAGATTGTCCATATTATTTTGTTTTGTTAAGGTAGGTGATAAAATTTTACAAACTGCAGGTAAGTATAAGTATTTTAACACTCAACTTTACATATCTCTATTTCCTAATTTGTTGTGATACTTGAGGTTTGTTCATTATTATTTTATTTGTTTTAACTATTTAGCCTCTGTCCAAGGTATAGGATATTATTAATTTAAAAATATGTGGTAATATGGCTGCGGAACATGACTGTTACCGAGAATCATGTTTAATTTAAATGGCTAGGGTAAATAATTCTGTCAATTTCGTCAGTTAAAATGGAAGTTGTTCATGGCATGATGTGATTGTTTTGAAGTTTTGAAAGGGAAGAGCTGAGGTTACGGTTTTGCCCTTTGTCTTTGATTGTGGGCTTGCGTCTAGTGTGTTGTTTGTACGTAAATACAGGTTAGTGTTTAAGTTATGTGTGAAATTATATAATTGAATGATCGCTTGTACTAGCAGTTTGGGCCTTGCAGTTGTACACATGACTGTGGTAGGTTTATTTGATTTATTTGTAGTTTATAGCTTTCATAGATTATGCATGTTAGACATGATAGAATTATATTTAATTTATATTGGTTAAATACTGAAGTGTAATTTTATTAGTCCGGTTACATTCCAGCAGACAAAGACCTTTGAAAACATGTTGATTTAGTGTTGAAAATCGTTCATGACATTGATATACTCTTTGTCAACACTAAATCTAAGTTAGTTTTCCGATATGAAAAGGTAGTCATATTTTATACATGGATATTGATGAGTTAGCCATTGAAAATTGATCCTCCCATATTTTCAACACTAAATCTAAGTTAGACTTCTGACAAAAGCAGTCATGTTTCACAAGAATAATCAACACCAAATCTTGTTTAGTTTTTCAACATTAAAAAGCAGTTATGTTTTAGGCATGAAATCTTGGTGATGTTGGGCTGAAAATTTATCGTAAAATTAATGTACACTTTTTCAATAATAGATTCAAGTTTATTTTCTTAAGATTAAAGGGAGTCATATTTTTGGAACAAAAACATGCTGAATATGCGAAAATGCATGACATGAATATGTTTATTGTTAATCTCTCTCGAAAGTAGTGAGCTTTTCAAATGATAATAATAATTGTGTAATGGCGAGGTAGTTTTGATTCATCCTTCTTAGTTCTTACATTGTCCCTTTTTAGTTTGTACATTTTACCAAAATGATTACTTTTTCTTAGTTAATAAGTTAATTACTCTATATCTACAATATATTTGGCTGTGAAATTGTAAAGATATTTGCGTTTTAATAGCATCTGTAGTCTCAAAAGATAACAGTCAAACTGGATATCAGTTTTTAAACATGAACCTTGCTAGAGGTTGTGCTTCTACAGATCTCTATTACTTTTGCTTCCGGACTTTGATAAAATTGACAACACCTGTGGATTCTGAATTTCTCTCTCTTGCTCTCCAATAGCTAAAAGGACACATGCCCTTTGGCCTTTTTTCCATACATATGCCCCTTTTGCATCAGACCTTCATTAATTGTGGCACAGAGTGATGACTATTTGTCTGCTCACTGAAGTTAAGCAGCAATGGGCTATGTTAGTATTAGTATGGGTGACCATATCATTTCGGGACCAACTGTGGGATGTATCTAAGTTGGAATTTCTTTGTCACAATAATTTCGTAAAATCTAGTGCACTACTCATGTCTCTGATGGCTTTACTGTCACGCTAGGGGACCAAAACACCTTTTGGTCTTGTTTAATTATAATTCTACATTGAAAACTACCCTTGTGAGAACTACCCTATCTAATATATAATATTTGCTTCATCTGCAGTAAAAATTAGCACATCAGTGGATCATCTATATAATTAGTATGTAATAAATAGACATATATATAAAATCTATGTGCTGCATCATTCTTATGAACAAGGCAAATATATTTCATAGAATAAGAAAACTGCTTATCAAAGCAACATGAACCTAAGCTCTTCAATCACTTTGAGAACACAATAGCTCAGTGGGGTCAAGGAGTTCATATACATATCTTATCAGTACTCCTTGCTTTATTCAGTCCCAGGTCTGCGACTAAAACTAATTACTGAAAGAAACACACAATAGGAATTGTTTACTCTTACTCCATAGTATGGAGTGTGCTTGTCTAGATAGGCCCACTTATTTGTGGTCAAAGTTCAAAATTAATTAAGCTGAGGCAGCAATGTGGGGAAGTTGTACACATTTAGCTTGGTTGTGTTTTTTTTCCACCTATATTCAAAAGATAAATATTTTGAAAGAGAAGCAACAAAAAAAGCAATGTGATTTTACTTGAGAGTTTATTTCTAATTGCAATGTCTCTTTTTAATATAATATTTAATAAGTTTGACTGGATAAAATAAATAGAGACAGAAAATGTCAAATATTTAATTGGTTTAAATATATACCAAGACTTCATCAGATTATTGAAATTGGATTATTCTATTACAGGAACACAAAATAACGGATATCTAGGTGGATAATACAAACGATATATGACCATACTGAGTGATTAAATTTGATTTACATGCTCCTGTAATATGTTATGAACACATTCAATTAAACAAACATATGCATCCTCAATGAACAAGTTATTATATTTGCATGAATTAAATGGAAAATTACCATTTCATATATTATTATCAGAGAATCAGCAGCATTTGATACTATTGATCACGATACATTACTTAATTCTCTTAGCTCCTGGTTTGGTGTCAGCGGGGTTGTCCTCGATTGGTTTAAGTCTTATCTCTCAGACCGTGTTCAGTGCATTAAGATTGGGTCGATTTTATCTGATGCCAAAAAGTTATTGTATGGTGTGCCTCAAGGCTCTGTCCAGGGGCCAATCCTTTTTTCACTTTATACTACTCCGCTGAGTAAAGTCATACAGAATCATCCTGGTATTAGTTTCCAGTTCTACGCTGACGACACACAATTGTATGTACATCTCACACATAATAATGTTGCCTCGGCCCTTGATAAGCTGTCACACTGCCTTGAAGACGTAAAAAGATGGCTCTCTACAAATAAGCTTAAGCTAAATCCTGATAAGACTGAATTCATTGTGTTTGGCTCAAAGTCTCAACGCGAAAAACTTAATCAGTCCTTCCCGGTCAACATACTTGGTAATCTTATATCACCAACTGATGCAGTTAGGAACCTTGGTGTCTGGTTTGATTCAGATTTCTCACTCTCTTGCCATGTTATGAAGGTCTGCAAGGCTTGTTTTGCTCATGTTCAGGATCTTAAGCGACTCCGAGGTCACCTGACACATGAAACTGCTCTTCTGGTTGCCAATGCTCTGGTCGGAAACCGACTTGATTACTGTAACTCTGTTTAGAGGTCTCTCAGCTCTAGATCTGCGCAAACTTCAATGTGTTCAGAACAGCCTTGCCAGAATTGTTGCCAACACTACTAAGTACTCACACATCACTCCAGTTAGAAAATCACTACATTGGTTGCCGTTTAAGTACCGTTCTATCTTTAAGACTGCCATGCTGGTATATAAGTTCCTACACAGTGGTAACCCCAAATACTTTGAACCCTTCCTGATTCCCAGACATAGTGCATATAACACTCGTCAAGGTCAATCTGATGGCATATTTCTTGAGGTTCCCCACTTTGCTTCAGTGTTCAAGTCTCGAAAGCATTTTGGACTCAGTTTTGCGTATGACACACCTATGATTTGGAATGACCTTCCTGATGAGGTCCGCTCTGCAAACTCACTTGCCTCTTTCAGGTCAAAGTTGAAGTCATACCTCTTTGGAAAAGCATACCCACCCTAAATTTCAAATCTCCTGCGTTCTCCGCGGTGCTGACCCCTGCAATGTCTCTTGTTTTTGAATATCGAACAATGTTTTTTGTGTGATGCGCCTTATGTCTTTTGACAGAGATTAAGCGCTATAAAAGTCCTATTAGAATTAGAATTCAGCTAAGCACATGAGAGCCAGTGCTTTGAGCTATACTAAGTGAGAAAAAATAAAAATGCAACGATTCCATGAAAAAATAGTTGGTGTGAGAGTAACATAGATTAAAAAAATTGAATCTAGCTAAGAATAATTTTTAAAGACAAAATATACTTCAACCTGATTTCATTGGTTGGATCCAACTAAAAATGATTCTCAAAATCTACACTTATTTCAACCACATTTCACCTATAAATTTCAACATGATTTCACCCATTAGATCTAGCTGAAAACTGTTTGCAAATTCCACATTCATTTCAACTAGATTTCACCCTTGTATTCAACCAGGTTTCACCCAATGATTCAACAGGATTTTTGGTTTTAACACGATTTCACTGTTTGGGTCTAACCAAAAACGGTTTGCAAAATCCACATGTACTTCAACCAGATTTTACCATTGGGTTCAACCTGATTTCAAAGCTGTGTGCCTGCTGGGATACTGTATCTGTGTAGCAACAGAACTTATGTTGCCATAGTAATTTGTGAGTAGTATGGTTTAATTTAGTTTGAAATATTTGTTGCTCACCATAAGACTTATATTTGTATAAATTGAAGTAATAATTACATTATTTCCCAGTAGTAGTTGATCATGTATTTTTGTACTGCAGTCAGCACGGCGTGAATTTGTATACCAGACATGAGCCTGATGATGTGTGTTTGGTGTTGTATGCAATTAACATAATCAAGTCATTCTGTGGTGTTATTCTGCTCATCCTTGTCAAGTCTGCTTTCAACCTTTGACCAGATAGGGACCTCGTGGCGACAAATACATAAAAAAGGAAAAGGGTACACATTGTCCTTTTTAGAATTCTCAATCTGTCTGTTCTGTAGAATATTTATGAGCTTGAAATTTATGCATCTGAGCTGTTACCTGATTTGGCAGGATTACTGACAACATAACCAAGCCTTTAAATTTTCATATGAAGGAGTAAATTTGTTGATAGCTTAATTCTTGCTTATATGTGTCAGTGATCCAAAAGGGGTTTGACAATTTAATTTATCAAGGTTAATCCTGATACTGATATAACTATTCTTGACCCTTTATAGTCCCCAGTAACATTATCCGTGTGTCAGTTTTATGTAAAATGCAATTAATACAAACATGATTGTCGTCTATTACCTGATTGCTGAGCATCTAGATAAAATTTTTTAAAGCTTGAGCTTTAGTGAGGCTTGCACTTCTAGAGATCAATTTTTGTCTCCTGACTTTCATAAATTTTGTGGCAGCATAATGAGCATCTATCTTTTACAGAAGTTAAGCGGGAATGGCTACTTAAGTACTGGGATAGGTGTCCACTTCAGTGTCGTACTCATGTCTCTGTTGGCTTTGTGGCTCATGCTAGCAGACTGTAACCCCTTTCGTCCTTGTTTTATGTGTGTGTGTCACTGAACAGTAGTAATTATCCTGGCTAACTATCAGACATGGGGTCAAATGCAAATGCATTTGCACTTAATTGAATTTACATACTTTTTGAAAGTATTTACATATGCATTTGAAATTTTCAATTGAAAACTACTTGCATTTGAAAAAAAAATTCAAATACTTTCAAATACATTTTACAAAAACTATAATTTATTCTGCAAGAGAAAGAATTTACTGAGTTTTCTTTCCTTTTGCAAAGCATATACTTAAAATTATTCTTTCTTAATACTACTACTGTTGTGTATTGTTAAATTCTAATTGTTTTTTTTACATTTTTTATGAAAAGCCAAAAAATATAGCATATTGGTTATTACTAATATTACAAACATGCCTATTTAAATATGTTCAGCTGATAAAGAAACAGTTTGTGAAAGAGTAATTGAGCTCTTAACAAGGTGACATTACAATTATCAACATGTTCAAAAAGAACCCATTGTCCTGTTTGTGTAAAAAATTATCTAGAGACATGTAAGCACAAAAAAAACATTTTGTTACTGGGATTACTCTGTTATGAATGTCTCTGATGAAAAATATGAAGTTACTGGGATACTCTGTTATGAATGTCTCTAATGATGAAGAAAAGTACTGTATGAGGTGCAGGCATTGTTCATCTCAATTTAACGGCTCAACAAAAGCAGCCACTAATCCCTTCAATCACTAGAAGATTACTTTTAAGCACTTCTAATAAAGGCTACTGGAATGATGTTACATAATAAGAAAGTATATACTTTAGAAGTTCATGAAATAATTGTGAAATGCATTTATTTTCAAAACTGTACATTAATTTGTTTTTTACAGTTATTTTTTTTTTCTAATATGGTACTATTCTTATAGGTAACTTGCAGCTCATTCCCAATGTATTAAATTAAGTAATGGTTTATTTGTGTTGTTTCACAACTTGTGTCATAAAGAGGCACTACTTATAAGTAATTTATATTACACAATCTCCAGAGGAATGTTTAAAATTTATATTTAAGTGTTTTACAAGGCTCAATCTCAATTTTTATTAGACATTAAAATGTTCATCTTTAATACACTCATGCACCCTAGTACATAACTAAAAGTATTTGAAAAAATATTCGAAATACTTTTGAAAAGTATTAGCATTTGTATTTGAAGAAAATAAAAAACAAGGTCTAAATGAATTTGGCACTTTTCTAATAGTGCCAAGTTTAGTCCATTTTTCAATCACTATTATGATTTCTGTCATACATTGGCCATATTGTGCATTTTATAATCAATATACACTTAGATAGGAAGCTTGAGCAATATTTTTATCATTTTATGATTTAAATCTTTATCCACAACTGATTGAATTCAACCTTGTTTCAGTGAAATGTTCAACCATCTCTTTCAGTAACATTAGTAATACTTTATTTAGTGAGAATTGGACTAAGCCTGCACAAAATTTTGAAAATTCTCTGATATGACATAATGATTGAATTCAACCATGTCTGTCAAACATTTGTTGTCCTTTATACAGTAAGAACTGAACTAGCTTGCACACCTTCTACGACAGAATTATGATAAAGAGTCAGATATAACAGGAATAAGACATGATTGAATTCAACCATGTCTGTCAGTAATTTTTGTGATCCTATATGCAGTGTCAGAACTGAACTAGCCCGGGCAACTTGCAGTATAGAATTATGAAAAATACTCCGATATAACAGGAATAAGGGATGATTGAATTCAACCATGTGTGTCAGTAATATTTGTGATCCTATATGCAGTGAGAACTAGCTGAACTATCCCGGGCAACTTGCAGTACAGAATTATGAAAAATACTGTGATATAACAGGAATAAGGGATGATTGAATTCAACCATGTCTGTCAGTAATATTTGTGATCCTTATGCAGTGAGAACTAGCTGAACTATCCCGGGTAACTTGCAGTACAGAATTATGAAAAATACTCTGATATAACAGGAATAAGGGATGATTGAATTCAACCATGTCTTTCAAGAACCTTTGTAATGCTTTATTCATTGAGAATTGGACTAGCCTCTGCAAATTGTAGCACAGAATTGTGAAAAGATACCCAGATATAACAAGAATAAGAGATGATTGAATTCAACCATATTTTTCAAGTAGCATTTGTAATCCTTTATGCAGGGAGAACTGATCTAGCCTGCACAACTTGTAGCACAAAACTATGAAAAATACTCGGATATAACTGGAAAAGAGGTGATTGAATACAATCATGTCTGTAAGATTTGTGATCCTATATGCATTGTAAACTGTACTATCCTGCACAACTTGAGGCACAGAACTATGAAAAACACTCAGATATAATTTCAAAAGAGGTGATTGAATTCAACCATGTCTTTCAGTAATATTTGTGGCCTTTCATGCAGTGAGAAGTGAGCTAGCCTTCACAACTTGTAGCACAGAACTATGAAAAATACTCAGATATAACAGAAACAAGAGATGATTGAATTCAACCATGTCTGTCAGTAATATGTGTGATCCTTAATGCAGAACTCAGTCCTAGGAATTATCCCATTTCAACCCCTCAAATCTGAGGGAAGGCTTATCTGCTCCCCCACTGCAAGTGTTTATGTTATCTGAAGACCATGTAATTAATAGCCCATCATCTGCATGGTCCTAGACGTTTGGGATAGAATCCAACCTGTAGGAAATCATGGACTGGGAATGTTCTGGTGTGGTCGGATTTGACCTTGGGCCCTTCGTTCAAGGTCAAACGAGGATAGCCAAACTTAAAAGTGCTTATAACTTGCTTATTATTGGTCGTAGAGGTTTGGGATTGTAAACCAACATATAGGAAATCATGAGCTAGCAATCTTTTGGTGTTGTCAAATTTGACCTTGGGCCCATCCTTCAAGGTCAAACGAGGATAGCCAAACTAGGGGTGTCACCACTAACCAACTAATCGACAACGGTTAGAATAGTATTTTATACTGGTTTCATATTTTAAAGTAAGAATAATCGCCTAATGTAGTGAAAAATGGCAGAAAGTCTAAATCCATAAAATATATCCATATTGTCACATAAAATTAACTAAAATCCCAAAACAGCCACGTTTTCTGTGCTGTTTATGCATTCACGCAAAACCGGAATTGTCATTTACCTCTTATATCGCCCACTTCCTGTCTTAAATACACGAAGCAGAAGTCGCAGGAAAACAGCAAATTTATTAATATTTGCATGTTATGTACATATATTTTCATTTTGTTTCACATATTTATCGTTTTCAGTGCTTTTCACAAAATGAAACTTAAGATTTTTGGTTGTTTTAGAAATTCGACGGTTATTTAGTGTCAGTACGAATAGTACTTACCAATTAGTCGACATGAAATATTTGGAGTCGTGACATCCCTAAGCCAAACTTAAAAATGTTTATAACTTGTCTATTATTGATCCTAGAGGTTTAGAGTATGAAACCAATTGATCTAAAATCTTGGGCTAGGAATCTTCTGATGTTAGATTTGACCTTTGGCCCCTCTTTCAAGGTCAAACTATGATTCACTGACTTTGGTGAGTTGTCTTTCTGGTGGATACAAATTTGTACCAGTTTTCCGATGCGTAGGTCTAGTTGAAAAATGCCACTGCCAACCCAAAATCCGATGCAGGCTTCAGCTGGGGCAGTTTGACTCAAACTTTTAAAATAAGATAAAGATATGCATTTAAAATGGTGTTGTAATTGTCAACAAAATTATGACAAGAGGGTCAAAGATGCCCCAAAAGGTGGGTTGCACAGGCTGCAATAAGGTTAGTAACTGCTGTAATTACATTTAGAAAGAAGGAAAGAAATGTTAGGTTACCCATGTAAGATGAATGTGTTAGACGTACTAAGAAACGTAAAACATGTAATCTAGGTTACATAATTGTATCTATGCTATAGACGGACAAACGAAAGCACGGATTTACACCAATTTAGAAAGCAACTTAGCTGTGATGGTGATGTATCTCCCTGTGAGTTGGTGAGTCCGTAAACAAATGTTGACAAACAAATGGACAAATGAACAGATGGAATTACACCAATTTCGAAAGGAACCTAGCTATGGTGATCTATCTCCCTGTCAAGTTTGCATTTGATTGGACAAAATTTTCACGGACAAACAGAAAAAACAGACGGAATTACACCAATTTTGAAAGGAACCTGGCTATGATAGTGATCTATCTCCCTGTCAAGTTTGAATTCAACTGGACAAAGCACTTTCCAGTTAGAGTCCAGAAATGGAAATTTTGACGGACAAACCCTTAGATTCCGGAAACAGAAATGTTGAAGGACAGACAAATTGACAAAAATCGGACAAACGAACCAACAGAATTACACCAATTTTGAAAGGAATCTAGCTATGATGGTGATCTATCTCCCTGTCAAGTTTGAATTCCGAGTGCGGAAACGGAAATATTTACGGACAAACAGACAAAAAATGGACAAATAAACGGACGGCCCACTTAAGATTGGTAGGCAAACTTAGGATCCCAAGTTGGGCTTGCGACAATCTTAAAATTGGTGAAATCTCAAGTTTGGCTTCAAAATGGCCACTTCTTCCTTTGGCTAGGTCCTACCCACCTAAATATTTCATAAAAATTCCTTCATTACTTTTGGAGCTATCATGATCCCAGACATAATCATAACATTGTCAAATATAATCACAAACAAAATTATTTTGGGTGGTAATATCAATGAAATAGCTGGAAAAGCTTCTGGCACTGAACAAACAGAAACCCACCCGTTTTATCAGATTTTAATAGCATGTTAATCATTCTTCATTTTTCACAGTAGTGGCATCTGAATAAATGTTACAGGGTGGGTAAGAGAGGAGGGTCACACATTTTTTGGATAGAGAGATGCAGATTTTCCTAAGACTTATCAGTGAATCTCAAAGCACAGAAATGCACTTTCATATGATTTCTCAAAGGGGAATAGGCCAATCTGACCTGAGACCACATGCTGAACTGTTTTAATTACTTCCATGTGCAAACAAGTACTAGCTAATGTTTGTTTAAATCTGTGCTGGGATCAGTGATCCTTGGGTTCACTCTCCAAAATAATCTTAAACCCTGCAACCTGCAAAAACACTGAATGCTGTGCCATTAATAGGGAGGGGGCATTTGTATAGATAATTGCAGTAATTATGCACCACATCTAAGGCCTCTACTTAACAAAAAGGACTTTCACAGAGTTGCTTGTGGTTATTTGATATCTGTGGAAACTGTAAACCTCCAAGATATTTACTAGATACCACACTGTTATAGCCTTATAAATTTTGGTCTGAATTTCATTGTCACAGTAATGACATGCCCATATTCTGCCTATATTTTACTAATAACATTGTTCTCTGGTTCCTGTTGTGCAACTCCTAGGAATAATGTTGAGGCTGTCTCATCTTCATTTATTAATTTTGTTCTGGAGCGTATATGTAATAGCCCCTTTGGATTATTTTAGTGGTGTGAACGATAAACCCATAACTGATTTTTCATATGTTTTTGGTATAAATAACGAAATCCGCAAAGAATATTTGGGAACCGGTAATTGAAAACGTCATTATTTTAGGTTTTATAGTAGCATTTAAAAAACCTAACTCATTTTTGCAAAAATGCTAGTGGTGGTGGACCAATTCACGCCCACCCCTAAATTTATCCAAAACAATCACAGTTGAACAATAAATTACAAATGTATATGATGAATTTGCTGATTATCTATGATGTGGTAAACATGTTCTCTGTGAAAACTTATAAATCTTCCAGAAAATTGAGGGTGGGCCTGAATTGGTACCCGGGCGTGAATTGGTCCACCACAACTACATTGTAGATATTTCAGAGATTTTTCAATACTATATGAAAAATAGAACTCTTTGATGTTTAACTTCAATCATAATAACTTTTCAACAGTGCCAGCATGTATGACCTTGTGTTGTGAATTAGGAAATCAGTAAACTGTTATTTAATTTCATTTTTATGAAGTCAGTTATTTCCATTATTTTATATTGCATAACTTTTATTTCATAGTACTGCACAGCTTCACAGGTTTAGTTTACACTTTGGTAAAATTTACATTCATCATTTCTGTACATAGGCAACCCCAAACTCCCCTCATTAAACTCTCATTACTTTGTTTATATTATGTCAAGTTCATACTGTTTTACCCTAGATCTACTACATCCACAAGCTAGGTGTATCATCTGGAATCAAATATTAAACTCTGCTCAATATCACCGACCCCAGATGTTTTTTTATGGTCAAAACATGCCACATTTAATCTCCCAAATTTCACAGTTTCTGTGTACACCACAAATGTGGCAGCCAGCTACTAGAAAACAAAATGTCTTTTGGTACTAGCTTATTTGTGATATAAATAATGAATCCCTCTATGTTATTCTGTGTAGTTAATAGTTAACACCAAGTGTAAATAAGTCTTCTTATTGGTCAGCTCAGAGCTGACTGGACTCACTTGACACTTCTCTTACTGTTGGCTAGGTAATCTTGCATAAATGCTCACCATGTATTTAAAATTACCTGTTGGATTAAGTATTTTTCTGTGTTCTAATGTTCAACAAATTATAACAAAGTTAGTGTAATTTAGTTTGTATCAAGAACATAAAAGTGAGGAACTTGTAATGAAGTGAACAATACAAATGGAAAAAGAATATGAACTAGACCTAGCACATCGAAGAACTGATGCAAATTTGCATGAACTGGAAAAGACAACTCACCAAAGCCAGTGAACCATTGTTTCACCTTGAAGGAGGGGCCAAAGGTAAAAATTTGACCACATCAGAAGATTCCCAGCCCATGATTTCCTAGAAGTTGGTTTCACATTGCAAACTTCTAGGGCTAATACTAAGCAAGTTATAAGCACTTTTAAGTTTGGCTGTTCTTGTTTGACCTTGAAGGAGGGGCTCAAGGTGAAATCCGACTGCATCAAAAGATTCCCAGCCCATGATATCCTAGAAGATGGTTTCACACTGCAAACCTCTAGAACCAATAATAAGCAAATTATAACATTTTTAAGTTTGGTTGTCCTCATTTGACCTTAAAGGAGGGGTCCAATGTCAAATCTAACTGCATCAGAAGATTCCCAGCCCATGTTTTTCCATAGGTTAGTTTCACATTGCAAACTTCAAGGACCAATAATAAAGGAGATATAGGCACTTTTAAAGTCTGCTACATGGGGTACTTTGGAATTCTGTGGATGACCCTGAATAAGAAGCTTTAAAGTCAAATGTCTGTAAGTTAGTAGACGACATGTATATCTGTTATGCATATCACTTATGAAGAAATTCAACCTTCTACTTCTGAGAATCAGCCAGTAGAAAAAGGTAGATAATTTTCAAAGAAATGCCCACAGCAGCCATCTTGTTTTTCAGAATGAGGGTAATTTCCTTCCCAGAAAAGCTTACCCCCCAATGAAGATATCCTGAAAATTTGGTGAAGCTAGGTAGTGTAGTTTTCCGTTGAGAGTGTTAATGTCGAAAATCTCTCTACAGTCGGTGGCAGCGGCATAGTGGACACTAAACCAAAGTAACCTCTGGATGCATCCAGTGGATACAAATATTAAAACTCAGATTTGATTTTTTCAAGAGTTTTACTAATTAATTCCTATGCAAGGAAAAATATTTTGACAAAATAAGTCTGATGTTATTTAGGGACTGTTTTACTTCCCAAAAGTTAATTATTTCTTCCTTTGGACAGGCCCTTCCAACATAAAAATGTTATAAATATCTGTTGATTACTTTTTGAGTTATTGCAAATAGACAAATAAATGTACAAAATGCAATCTCCTAGAAGAGTTCACAGTGGGATATCATTCTGTTGTGTAGTGAAATGAAGTGTCTAGTTAATTGTTTAACAAAAAGCTGGCAATTTAAACCACAAGTTTGAGATCTATTAAAGTAACACTATTTAACAGAAAGGCTAAGGTTAATGTGGGATTCTCATTGGATGTAAATTCTGACAGAAACATTTCAGTCCTCCCAATTTTACCATCCAAGTCCCCTCAAATCTTGGGGAAGGTCTATCTGCTTCCCCTCTGTCTGTATATTTTACTCATCCCAAACAGTCACTACTGTATATTTTAACTAAGCAGGTGCTGATAATGAATTACCACAAACCACAAATGATTTCACATCTGGATTTCTTGTCTAACTGTAATCTACTATATCACATGGTACACCACACTAATTAGCTGTTTTTTATAAAATTGTGTACTGGAGTATTTTATGTATCATACGTTGTGAAGAAAATGAAGTCTGTAAAATGTATTCTTAGCTTTCAAAGAAAATGAATACAGTGTTTTAGAGTGTATCAAAGGTCTACAATTTTAATGCAAGTATGGATAACAATATTTTGTGGGAAGGGATATCAACAACTGACAGTCATAGAATATAGCACTTTGGAAAAATCACCGATCAAATTTTGGTAAGAATTATCACTCTCTTTGCTTATAACCTTAATATTTATTTATTTATTTGTTGTTTTACGTCGCATTCAACAGCCAGGGTCATATTGCGACGGGTAGTTTACAGGTGGAGGAAACCAGTGCACATGGCACTGTAAACCACCGGGCTTCAGCAAGTAACTACCAACTTTCCAACATGATGCACCCGGCCCGAGATTCGAACCGGCGGCCTCAGAGGTTGGAGGCAAGAACTCTAACCGCTACACCACCGAGCCCCCTATAACCTTAATAAGACAATACATTTGATGTTGATATAAATGTTTTTCCCCATGTAATATCTTCAAAGATATCTATTGTATATTTAAATATGTTATCTATTAAAAGCAAATTTGCAATTAGAATATAACACCTGAAACAATATATAGTAATAAGAATATAACTCCTAAACTGCCAGTCTATGTCATGCTATTTTAAGGTTTCTTATTTAATTAACTCCCTCTATCTGGCCGAAGGCCATGGTTGGAGATCATAAAACGCCTTCGGTGCTTGCATCTGTGCGTCCGTCGGTGAAAACAAGTCTGCAATAGGTCATCATACCAAAACATCCTTATATCTCACTGGTTATTGGTGCCAGGCCTTCAAAATATAAAAGCAGCCCATGGGAGTCCTGGCCTGCAAATGTTTTGCCTATGAACAATTTTGGCCTCATTTTGAAAAACAAAATAGCCGCCATAGCCAATTATTTCAAAATCATTAAAATGCTCTAAAACTTGAAATATTGCAACTAGGTTCACCAAATTTGCACAAAAGATATATCAATAGCAAAGTTAGCATGATAGTAATTTGGGCTAGTTTCGAAAACAAAATGGCCACCATATCATATGTTTAATGTCAAATGGGATTATCCTATTCAGAAGGCCTTTTATCTCCCTTTTCATTGCTAACATGGGTTTGGAATGTGAAAACAACTTATAGGAAATCATGACCTGGGAATCTATTTCAGGTGCTGACTTTGACCTTTGACCCTGTCTTCATTGTACAAAGGCTGTATACATATCTCCCTTAGTTCTCCATTATTACTTTTCCTAAGGTGGGAGATAACCACTGATTCAGAAGCCGTCTTGTTGTTTATGCCAAGTACTTATATTTAATGGCAGATGAATTGTGCAAAACAAAATGATTTTTTTAAAACATGCACCTGTGGTCAAATCTGACCACACCAAAAGCCAGTGATTTTCTATAGATTGGTTTACCATCCCAAACCTCTAGGACCAATAATAAGCGAGTTATTAGCACTTTAAGTGTGGCTATCCTCGCTTGACCTTGAAGGAGGGGCCCAAGGTCAAATCTGACCACACCAAAAGATTGCTAGCTCATGATTTCCTATAGTTTGGTTTACAATCCCAAACCTCTATGACCAATAATAAGCAAGTTATAAGCACTTTTAAGTTTGGTTATCCTCGTTTGACCTTGAACGAGGGGCCCAAGGTCAAATCTGACCACACCAGAACATTCCCAGCCCATGATTTCCTATATGTTGGTTACCATCCCAAAGCTCTAGGAACAATAATAAGCGAGTTATAAGCACTTTAAGTTTGGCTATCCTGGTTTGACCTTGAAAGAGGGGTCCAAGATCAAATCTGACCACACCAATAGATACCCAGCCCATGATTTCCTATAGGTTGGTTTACTATTTTTGCAGTTGGTGCCAGTAATTAGATGATTTCAGATTGCATGTTATCTGCAATTTATGCATATGTGCAATGTTGTTTAATATATATATTAGTGGAATAAAATTATATCATTTCAAATGTTGCACTTTGAGATTTTAATACATGGTGCTCTAACAGCTGATCTTGTTATTCTTCACAAAATACTTCATTCAATATCTGCAGGTTTCTTTGGCATATAGGCTGATTTGATCGACCACAGTGGTGCAAAATAATGATAAACAAATAACTCTTTTTGCTTTCATTCAAAATGGATGCCCAATAAACAAAGTAAATATGAAACACATGTACATATTTTTAAAAGAAGGCTTCACCAGTTCTCTAACACATGTTAATTCTAGAATTACACATTTGTTAATATTATTTATTTTTCAAATTAAAAATAATAAAAATATGCACCGACCATGTTTTTCTTCATTATGATCTTCTTCAACTTTTGTTCATTAGACTCATCCACAAGAGAAGGTTCTCTGGTTTTACTTTTGTGCTCTTCAATCAAACTGTCTAGCTTTTCTATTTCTTGTTTTCCGTTTGATCTGCAAAAGATTACACAAAAGGTCAACCATTCAATATCTTGAAATAATTTACTGACGAGATTGTGTCACATTATAACATGACGTGGCTATGCCACAGAATTTGATTGGTTAATCGTAAAAATATTTCATCACTAAAATTTGCCTGACCCCACGTTAAATTATCACTCATATTGGTTGTTTTAATATTAACCTTATGCACAAAGAAATGGAAAAACTATCCTTTTGTGTTTAACATGTTTATAAAATAGACTCCATAATTAGAAATAACCAGTTACGATCTCTAGGTGATAATAAATTTTACAATAAATAGCAATGTTAGAATCACTAATGCCACATGCACACCGCATTTGGTATGTCCCAGGTTATATATTTTCTGAGGCAGCGGAACCACTTCCAAGGATGCCACATACCTTCCAAGATTTGGTGTAGCATTCACACTACAGGCAGTATAATCTGGAGTTATAGGCATTGGGCCAAATGCCCCTGTCATTCAGCTACTGTCCATGGATTGTATGGGACCTTGCAACACAGTGGATAAATCTTTATTTTCCGCCACTCACCTTATGTGTCTGCGTTACACCAAAAGACAACCAGGTCACAACCTTATATACATTGTGGACTATTGCTTAAGTTACCGTAGCAAGAAATTTACCTGCGCATGCTCACTTTTGTCTGCACATGCACATGGTTTTGAAATCAGAAGGAAGACATTTTAAGCATTTTGTCAGACACATAAGGTAATGGACATTTTGTTGTCACACAGTCATACACAAACCTGAGCCTGCAGTTGAAGGACAGAGATGTTTTACCGAACGTGGCCTACTGCAGGAGGTACCGCCTATAGTGTGAATGGGGTATAAGTCACTATTCATTGTAAAAATCTGTGATAAATCATCCCTCTTCATTGGCTATGGGTCTTGTCTAGGTTATATCCTATTACATTTTCAGAGCAATCTGGCTCACCATCTGGATACAAAAGAATATCAATAATCTGAATTTTTCCATCCAATTCTTAGTGCCTTAGAGGTATGCAGTCTGGTGGTGTTATTGTTTCTAAATTGAAATAAACTGGACTCAGGCTCTTCAACAGGTTGAATGATATATTAACTCACGGAAGTCAACATGTTAGTGGATATATTTTAAGGAAGAGATATATTTGTATTTCCTCAAATATTTAGTAAATTCATGATGGTTTGTTATGCGTCTGTCTCTTTCTTTGTTTATTTGTTAACAGGATGAAGCAAATACTATTGGTTGGATATTGGTGAACAAAATTCAGAAGGTGGGATACAAAAATATTAAATGATCAGGATTTTCCTTTTTACTTACCAATACTTTAGAAACAAGAGAAAAGGCTTTGATATAATCTATACATGCTTTGGCAGATGTATGCACTCTCTGACGTCTCTTGTTTTGTGGCACTCATGTTAGCAAACTTTATATCTTCCAGTGCAAAATGTTTGAAATTAGAAGACACAGGTTCTTTTTTCAACATTTGATGTTAATATCTTTTTCTCTTTGCACAGCTTTACAGCTATTTTTTATCTTCTACATACTTGTATATATTCATGTTCAGTACACAACTTAGTAACTTTAAAACAAAAAAAATAGGTAATGCCTATAGAGCCTTCAGGTTTTTCGTTATACGTATGGAACGGTATTTTTACCAATAATAAATTATTATTATTGTTATTGTGTGATATCCAATTTCATTTGATGTCCATTTTTGTAACTATCTTACCTGTTCATCTCATTCACCATCCCTGCAAGGCTTTTTGCGACATCACCACTTTCTTGTACAATTATAACATCAATATTGTTTTCCACTGCCCAAGCAACCTTGTCTATTGTAAATTTATCTCCACCAAGAACCACCAAAACCACCGGAGTTGACGATGCTGTAGGAAACAAAAGTGTTCTCTTCGATGTTTATTTGATATTTCTCAGTTGCAGAAATAAGTAACTAGTAATGATATTATTATTATTACCAAAATGAATGTAGTTTTTTTGTACAAAATAGATTAAATGGGTATAGGTACATAGTAATATGAAATCTAGTACACTGTAAAGGTAAACAAAGATTTCTTAACAATACTATCCAGCAAAATAATAAATTTTAAACATATCTTTAACTCTCTTTCTGCATTTGTGATTTTGACAGGGAGGAAGTTCCATAGAACTAGAGTTTCAAAAGTTAAAGCTTGTGCACCATATCTAATTTTCGGATATGGTTTGTGTTGATTTCAATTGATTTTCCGATCTGATTAATTGAGTTGGGAATCAGAGTCAGACAAGATTAGATATACTTTTAAGAGCTGTACTGTCAATGTAGTTATGTACCAGAACTTTAAACTGAATTTAAGCAAGCACAGGCAGCCAGTGAAGTGAGATTCATCTATTTTATTGTACATTTGCTTTTGACTCTGGAAACACTTTCACTAGTCACATAACCGAAGTGTGTCATGCTTACTACTATCATCTCAAGGATCTGAGACGCATCCTGATATTCGTCAGTGTAGAGACTGCAGCCCTGCTGGCAAAGTCAATGATTAGCAGTCGAATTGACTACTGCAATTCCCTACTCTAGGGTGTGAATGCATATATAATGTGACTAAACTTCAAAATATTCAAAATGCCCTTTCTATAATTTATTTAGACTTGATAATACAAGCAATGTTACTCCCTATCTCAAAAACTACAATGTCTCCCAATTGTGTACCCCATCTTGTTTAAATACACAATCAGTGGTGCCAGGTCAAAGTTAGTGTCAACTTGTTAAATATTCGCATGGGCGTGAGGTTGCACAGATCTAAGTGCCATGGTTACAGATTCGAACCCACAGATGGAGGTCAGAAAAATCGAGCTGAGGTGAATGCTTGAGGTCATAATTGCAAACTGCCATAAAAGTGCAGAGCTCAAACCCAAATTCAGTAATAAGATACAGAACTTTAAAATAATTTCCTTAATTTTGCCAAGACACTGAAACACGAGTTTTTGATTTTTATTTATGTGTTAGTACTGTACAAGTTTAGCAGATTTTAAACTTTAAATGTACAACAAAGAAGTGAAATTATAATTGCAACCAAACCCAATCAAAAGGTGGAAGAGATGTAAGTTTTAAAGGTGGAAGGAATCGTGGAAGGGGAGAGGGAGGCATTCTGGAGATAAATTGATACGACTGAGCTTTGCCACAGTCAATCGCACATGAAGTTCTGGACGGATATACATTGTGGTAAGTGGCGCCAGAACACATGAATGTGTGGAAGCCCAAAGTTAGGGGGTTCGGTGGTGTAGTGGTTAGAGTTCTCTCCTCCAACCTCTGAGGCTGCTGGTTCGAATCTCAGGTCGAGCGCTTCATGTTGGAAAGTTGGTAGTTACTTGCCGATGCCTGGTGGTTTACAGTGCAGTATGCACTGGTTTCCTCCACCTGTAAACTACCCATCACAATATGACTCTGGCTGTTGAATGCGACGTAAAACAACAAATAAAAATAAAAAAAGGAAGCCCAAAGTTAAAAGGGACATGTTGCCTTGATTTGAGGGCACTGAGGATGTGAGTATCTATGATCTGAGAATAGAAGAGATGGTGGTAAATAGGGTATCAGTGGGGGAAAGAGGTCTAGAAGCCAAGGGGGTCCTAATTAGAAAGGTAATTTTTGAATAATTTTGGGAGACTGAAGTAGTAAGTATGGAGATGCTCCAAGAATGCCAGCAGATTATACCTTGTAAGGTGTATGGGAAGCTGGAAGGCACCGAAATGTCCTGTGCTGATTTTGTAGAAGGTATGTAAGCCGAGGCAGTCCTGTTGTAGGCTTAATGGAAGAGCTGGATTGGGGATTTGAAAGTGCAATTATATTATCGAGGTTAGTGTGATGCGGAGGTTTTGCAATTGGAGCTGCAATCAGGAAAATAAGTCTGCCTTGCTATTATGAATTCCCATGATATAAAAAATGTGTAGGTCAATGTCAAAAGTTGCATAAAGTAGCCAGATGTTGCGGATATCGGCAGCCAGAAACAGGTCGTTTGTTTTGTGAGTAGGCACCCCTGGACTGCAGCCTCATTATTACAGTACATGTTGATGGGAGAATGCCTTCAGTGTGCTGCCAATGTCTGAAAGGAAGGCATCCAGAAAGACTGGAGACAGGTCATTAATGATAGATTTCTTGAACAAGGGGCAAATATTTTTAGGATCAGTTCAAGTCCTGAAAAAATAGTGGACCGAGACCAATCTGTTTCTGAAGAGATCACGCATTCTATTTATATAAACTAAAGGGGCTTATTGTTGAAGTGTTCATCCTTGAAGTCCTTTTATCTGACATTTTTTTTAATGTGGGCAAAAACATATATTTGCGATAACATTAAATTCTAAATACATAAATAAAATGTAGAACATTTATAAAAGGCATCATGTTATTGTGATTATTACGTGTTGATTCAAAAGTCTACTTTTAACAAAAATGGATTTCCTAGTGCTACAAAAAAGTCTTATCCTAAAGAAGGAAGTAAATCTAAAAATCCAGAAAAGAGTTTAGACGAGGTTCAAACTGTACCTTCCCGACCATAGTGATAGAGAAGATTCTGAAAAGCAGAAAAAAATGATGGGCTAAATGTATCACTTACAACACCAACATTTCATTCAGAGAAGAAGTTCCTTGAATTAGCAGCTCAAATCAAGTTGGTGTTGTTGCCAGTTGAGCTATGTAAGGCCAGAAATGGTGGATCATTTGAAATTTGAAACCAAAAAGTCCCTGTATCTGAGGAATGGCCACATCAAAGTCAAAGTTGAGGTTTTACACCCGTTCAACAGACAGGGTCATTTTGGGACAGGTTTTCAGCTTTGTCAGTTGTGAAAGTCAAATAAACACTGAGGTGACAGCCAGTGAATAGTTGCCAAAATTGACAACTACAAGGTCACCGAGGACCTCAAGGAATGGCCAGGAGTACATCAGGTCATTGTTCCAAAAGTGTACTAATGATATATATTGAGGTTAGTCTACAATGGGTGGCAATTTGGGTATCAATAAATTCTATAGTAAAATAACTATGCATTTCTACTGTGGCCTCAAATAAGGGACAGTGTAGCAGAATTTCGGAAAACCAAACTGATGTTTGGTCACTGCCACTGTGGCCTAGCGGGTAACACACTTGTCTAGGAACTCAGAGGACGTGGGTTCAAACCCAGGTACAGGCAGATACATAGTGGCTCGGATGACCCCTTAAAATGGCGGTCCTCTGTCATTGGGTCCTATCCCCAGTGGCAGGTTAAAGAACCTCAAGGACGTTGATATATGGTCATCCTTGAGCCTCTGTCTTCCAGTTAGGGGAATGTCAGTTACTCGTGAGTTGGCGCTGTACATGTACAGTCGGATTGGTTGAATAGCGCTTTGAGTCCTGTAATATATGGAGATATTGTGCTGAGTATAAATACACATTACATTACATTACATGTTTGGACGTTCCGTCAGTGGCCCTCTCAAGTTATTGAAAGAAAACTGTTTTTCTACACTACAAGCTTAAACCTCTTGCATAATGTTCCAAAGTTTAGAAGTTGGTTGAAAGACACTTGTGATTGGTGTAACAATATTGGAAAAATCTTTGGCCAAAATGAAAATGCTTTATCATAGTAAATCAAGGTCATGTGTTTTAAAACCAGGGAAGAAGATTTTAGTGGTTTTAGTCTGACATGCACTGTGGGCAAAGATACCATGTACCAGATGAAATGTTGAAGAGAGTAAACACTCTAGATTGTATTATTGAAACACCTGACAGATGCAGTCAGTTAAAACTTGAACAACTGAGGGAGGAAGTACAGTACATGTGGGATGAAACTCAGATATATAATTCTTTTCAGTTCTAGCAGACAAATAAAACCTAAATTGAGGCTTCTTATCAGATATTTTAAATTTTTTCAAAGAGTGAAACCACAAGTTATAAGTGACGTAAAATCTAAAGTAAATGCTATCCCAAATAAGTGGTTATTACCAGTGACATCTGTCTGTTAAACACATAATTTACAATAGTATGGCTACTTATTAGTAAATGAAACGGGTTCAAGGTAGAAAACAGTGGATAATGTTTTCAAGGTTAGAGTAATTTTAGTGTGCAAGACGAGTATAGATCAATAAGCTTTATACCTTTATCACCCAAAGAAGTTTTCTGTCTAATATATTTCTCCAGTTTTCTTTGTAGAAATGGCTCTGGCTTTTTCCTTCCATGAGTGCCATCATCACACAATAAGAAGTGTGTATGGTTCTTTTCTAAGAAGTAATCTGCACCTTCAAAGTTTTGCTCTGGTGTATAAGTGGCGAATCTTTCTTTCAGCTGCAAAATGTAGATAATGATACTTAAAAAAATAATAATCAAGGACATTCATAATTTATTTAGATCTTCACCTAGTCTAGCAGGGTTGCCAATTATTAACTTTCTGCTTAAGGTATTCTGTTGGCAGGAAAATTGAGACACAAATAAGCTTCTTGGGCAAGGTAGCATGTTGTTAGGTTGCATGAGGAAAATGGAGGACTATTTGTGTTAAAGAAGTCTTTTCCTCCTACTTCTTTGTATTTACCCAAAATAGCTTCAATTCAAGGTAATAGTAAATTATTAGTATGCTGTTAAAATTCTAATTATTTTAGAAGCAATACTGTTCATAAAAAGTGTAAACTTTTCACAGGTCCTTTTATATTAGAGTTTTTACACTGTAACCATTCCTACCCAGGGTAATACACTGACCTATTTGTGAATTACCAATGAAATCATTTAACAGGCATGTGGGTGGAGCTTAAAGTAACCATCAAGGGTAGTATGGGTGGTTAGTGGTGTACAAGGGGTGTTTAAGCTCATTAACAAAGAAAAGTTTAATATCAATCCATCATGTTGGAGGGATGAAAGACTTGGTACACATTTCCCAAACAACAAGGCCAAATATGACTATTCATCACTATACAAATGATTAACACAAAGGAACATATATGTACAATATTGTACACCTTTTGATTTTGGGTAGTCTTCTTCTAGGCTCTGAGATATGTTTTATGTTTAATATTTTTTATATTTTTCTGCATTTTTTTATTTTTTCAACAACAAGTATCCACGATATTCAAACAGCAAATTGAATACTGGAACTAAGTGTAACTGCAAAACAAACAATCTGACCTGTACAAAACATAATTTATTTTCAAAAGGAATCAGCATGATATTTACAGTATATTCTGCTTAGTTCAAACTAAAGCCTATTAGCTAAGGTCCAAGATCAAATACCAAGTTTTTATGTTTCATTTAAAAGCCAACATAATATTTGTACAGACTTACATTATTTTATGCATTCAGCTGGGGGGACACAGTGGCAGAGTGGTCAAACTCTCACCTCCCACACTTGAGGCCGGGGTTTGGTTCCGCTGTGGGAAAGCTGGTAGTTGCTTGCCATTGGTCAGCAGTTTACAGTACAGAACCCTGACAAACTGAAAGTACTGGTTTCCTCTGCCCTTCCAACTACCCATTGTGATATGACCTGTACAGTGCTGACAGCAACGTAAAACCCCAGAGAGATGTTGACCAAGGATGGCTATTTGAGGCCATAAATTTCACCTTGGCTTTATCAACAATAGTAAATCAAAACATTTATCCCAGATTTCTGTGCAAAACATTAATTGGACTTCTTTATCCCTTCCCGGTAACTTTAAACTGTGCCATTGGCTATTCAAAATCGAACAAGCACTTTAGCCTGCTTCCCTTTATTGTCTGTAATTTTTCATTAATATAAGTATACTAACCTTCATTAAAACTTCGATTTTACTTACGTGAGGATGATGGAGTTTATTTGCTCCAGCCAATACACCCCAGGTTGCCATACCAAGCAAATGCATCTTACTTGGCATTGCATTGTTCATGTCTCCAATTATCTGAGCACTAGAATTGCCATTCTTAGTGCACATACCATCAGTGATTATCCAGGTATCTGTAAACACACCAGCCGCATCACTAACCTCTCCATTGTGATATATATTTTTGTTGTAATAAATAATTAATTAATTAACATGTCATTATGCATTTTATGGCAGGAAAATAAAGAATATAAACAATGAAATAAACCATATATTGATCTGTCTACTCAAGTACACTGAAAATATAAACTGTGCAACTTCAAAGCACACACAAAGTAGAATGACACTAATTTAGAAATATTCATGTTTTACTGTTCCCACAATATCCATTTCCATTAAAAACTTTGGAATTTTGTTAATCTGGTAAAATCAGAAAATATCTTTCTAATTCTCAGGTTCTAAGGATAAAATTTACTGGTCAAAGTTTTCATCTTTAACAAAATATCCTGGAGATTTTATTGTTTCGGTTAATCTGATATCTATATTGAGTTTATTTCTAACAAGAGTTTATTTTAGCTTATTTTCGAAAACAGAATAAATGTTCTATTGTCTCATTATGTACTTTAAAGAGATCGTAGATCTCAGATTGACATATTTTACATTTAAAGTGAGAAGCAAGAGCCAAATAGGTCTGAACTAAACTAGACTCTGAATCTAAATAACATCAATGATTAAAATGCTCTTCTTTGAAATTTATTTTATTGGCCCTTAGTTTTAGTTGGGGCATATTTTCAATCACATTTTCTGTTTCTAAGATAATTATCCAGTATTTTTTCCCATTTAGTATGCTCACCAGGATTTTCTTGTTTATTGTGAATATAGTAATACCTGTAAAGCTTACAAATATTGCCTAATTGTAAAAAAGGTTCTAAAAAAGAAGGTATTAATCCCAGTTACACTTTTTTCAACCCTATTTACACTACACGCAGTATCACCTGTGGTAACCTGCATTTGGAGAACCATCTTTGTCCTTAGATCACCGTCTGACTTATGTAGACGACCTTTTAAGTCAGTGTTAAACTGTCCATTACCAGGCCAATCCTACCAAAGTTTCAAAATATTCTAAATTTCTGCCTCTGATTTTGGTACCGTGAGCATGCATATATGAATATCTTTCTACAGTAGCTGAAGTTGTATGGTGTACATAAGGTTATGATTCTGTCATCTTTCAGTGTATTATGGCTACAGAAGGTGAGTTAAGGTATTTGTCATTTCCTAACGTATTAGTCTGATGACTACTCAAGGTGAGTTGACGTGAATGGAGGTTGTCCCTTGGTGACCAACATTTGTAGTACTGTCATCTGACTGTTATTGATAGCTAAGAAACAGTATCCAATCAGTGGCCGTCCATCTGTGTTATTAACAACTTGGACAAAATGGGGTAACCTGGGGTGGTTCAACTGCCACTAAAAACTTGAATGGGGTATTATATGTGTTAGATGTCTAAAACGTATATGTGTTAGATGTTTAAAAAATTATATGTTTTAGATGTCTAAAAAAATCCAATACAGACACTATGAATTGCGAAATTCCCAAATTCTATATTCAAAAAACTTTCAGTTTTTTTCCTTGAAAATGCTTGCCAAACTTGTCAAATCATCCACTTGTAACTTTTTATATAACCATTTTACAAGATTGAAAATAACTATCAACAGTAAATCCCCGAAAGCTAAAATGTAAAACATCAAACTATTATTGGTTATTTTGTCTGTAAAAAGCAGTGCCTTTGTTGTTTCAAGTTTGGCATTGAAACACTTGGTCACATCATGTGGCAGTGAGCTAGTGTTCAATTTACCTGTAGGGTAAACAGGTTGTTTATGATGACAATTACTGTTGTAATAGCAGATCTCAACTCGTGGCAGCCAGAATGAATATTGCATCAAAGCTTAATGTACTACATCTACATTGAAACATGGCCAAAGCAATCAATTCAAATTGGAACTGGACAAATTAGCATTGTCAAATTCGTCTGCTAAAACTCCACCCCTATTAAACTGGTCCCCCAGATGATTTATTTATTTATTTGGGGTTTTACGTCATTTTCAACACTGTAGAGGTCATATCACAACGGGTAGTTGGAAGGGGAGAGGAAACCAGTACAAACAGTTTGTTAGGGTTCTGTACTGGAAACTGCCAACCAACGGCAAGCAACTACCAGCTTTCCCACTTGAGGCCGTGACGGGGATCGAACCCCAGCCTCAGAGGTGGGAGGCGAGAGTGTTACCACTCTGCCACCATGGTCTCCGGTCCCCTGGATGAAAAGAAACTAAAAAATATACAGTAAGAGTACTTTTATGACACTTCCTATAAATCATATCTCAGACTTTGAGGGTGTCATAGGGTCCTCAGTGGCCTAGTGGTTAGCAAGTTTGGCATCTAATCATAGGCTGTCACCTCTGTGGGTTCGAGTCCCAAAAGTGGCAATTCTGAGGACCTGTCCCAATATGACCCTGGCTGTTGAATGGGACGTAAAACCCCAACTTTGACCTTTGACCTTTGAGGGTGTCATATAATTATGAGTGAATAGTGCATCAGGTAACCATGTCTCAGGTTTTGTATCCGTTTATTATAACCTAGTTCTCACTAATTCTTTAAATTTATTTTTTAATTGATTTAGTCGTACATAAGTACAAAAATAGAAGAAAATTACAACAGATCAGAAAGAAGATCCTTTAATTAGATAATGAAAGAGTTTTTCCTTTAAAATACCAACTTTCTCAAATGGGGTCCAGGGTTTGAACTGCAGACCCAGGTGAGGGTGTGTTAACAATGTGCCACCATGGCCATATATGATTTACATAAACAATTTAGATACAATGTACAATATTTAGCCAATAAAAATATAAAAGTTGCCTTCATTTGTTTCTTCTTTGCCAAAAAGATCAAAATAATCTTCGGTCTTCCCTGCCACATTTCCTCCGCAGATTGAAATGACCAGCTGAGGTTTTGGTAACTTCCAGTGTTCTGTAAGAAGCTTGTAGACAGCATCCATCTCTTCCATATAGTCATCTATGCGAATATACTTGCCAGATTTCTATAAATGCAAATGGTTAATAATCCCCCACACACTGTACATAATTAATATACAAATACTGTGCTGTAAAGATTGGGAAATAATTGTTTTTAACCCATTATCGAAGATATATAATTTGCCAATTTCGTGTAAACAAGTGCTGACTTTCAGTGATTGTTTCAAAGACTTAGAAAGCTACAAATAATTTATAATACACAATAACAAGGATATATCTTTAAAATGTTTCTGTTTAAAGAGGATTATGCTGATTGCATTGATTTCTTTAGATCAAATTTCAAAAATACACACCGCCAAAGTAATTTTCCGTTTGTATTAATTTCTGCACCAATGAAACTTACTTTTCTATTAGCTATAAATGAGGTTACTGAAAAGATGGAAAAAGTAGTTTTTGTACATTTGTTGGGAAGTTACTCTGACTTTTGAACAATTAATTCTACCTGAGAGTCTTTGTGTTTTAGTTTTCCAAAATCAACAGTTTGGATTGCTTCCGTGTCGTGTTTTTTTGTCCATTTTGTACTAGGCTTTTGTTGTTGATGCTTATGGCGCATCCTTGGCAGTCCACATTTGCATTCAGTTTTGTTTTTGCTGAAAATACCAATATTTCATCATTGCATTTGATAACCAGACGAGAGGACTTGAAAAGTGCCTACTTCTACCAAATGTGTAATATCTTCAATATTGTTTATGAGTTCACACAATAAAAATTTGTTTATAAACCCTTGATCCAGATGGTGATGAATTTTATAGTTATTGTAACATATAAACACCAGACTCAGTAGAGTCAATAGCAGTATGAAGTAGCCTCAGAAGGCTAGGGGTCAACAAGTTTGACATGTATTGACTTTGATCTCATCTCTATGACCATTTATTCAGGTCCAGCTGATTAAAATATTTCGTTATTCATTAGTCTTTCTTTATATTTTTATTTATTTATTTATTTGGGGTTTTACGTCGCTTTCAACACTGTACAGGTCATATCACGACGGGTAGTTGGAAGGGCAGAGGAAACCAGTACATATAGTTCGCTAGGGTTCTGTACTGTAAACTGCCGACCAACGGCAAGCAACTACCAGCTTTCCCACATAAGGCCTTGACGGGGATCGAACCCCGGCCTCAGAGGTGGGAGGCGAGAGTGTTACCACTCTGCCACCGTGGCCCCCCTTTCTTTATATGACCTGGGCTAATGAAAAAGAAGTAAATCCACAATTAGAATATTGAGAATACTTTATTGCATATAGTTTCAGTGACCATGCTACCAATGTTAAAATTTGTTTGATCACCCTATCCTGTACAGCCTGCATACTGACAATAAACTACATTTTATATTGACCAATAAACCTGTCTAGTTACCCTCAGGACAAAAGAAAGGCTATTGTAATAAGGTATGATTGTTTGGATGTCCGTTTGGATTTTGCCTGTCTGTTGATGCTTATAACTTGAAAACAGTAGATTGAACCTTGGTTACTTTCACACACAAAGTAGGTGGTTGTGTGTGGTTGTATTTGGAATGCTAGTCCCAATTTAAAAAAAACATGTGGGCGAGGGTCTGTGCGATCTGAAGTAAGTAAGTAAGAAACACTTATAAAGCACCGAATTTGATGTGAACATCCTCTAAGGCGCTGATCTCCAAAAAGGGATAGTCCAGTTCCAAAAAGAGGTCTGTTTCCATATTAGCATCTGATAGGGGAGATAGGCTATGGTGGAGGATAAGCTAATCTAAAAAGACATGTCTTCAAATGTTTTCTGAAACCAGAAATGCTTTCTATGGTTCTAATGGCTTGAGGAAGCTTGTTCCACTCTGTGGGAGCCCATGCTAAGAAGCTGCGTAGCCCTAAGCGTTTATTTTGTTTAAATGAGGAAATTGAGGCGATTGCCCCGTGTGAGATCACTCTGTCTAATTAGAGAGGCGGGATATGGAGGTTGGCTGAAATGTATTGCTTTATAAGTGAGGAGATTATATTTCAACAATACGCAGTAATGAATGGGGAGCCAGTGTAGTTTGTGCAAGAAGGGTGTGACATGACAGTATTTATTTAGCTTACACACTGTCCGACATAAGGCATTATGAACTCTCTGTAGTCTGCTAGTATATGCCTTTTTTGTGTTGTAAAGCAGTGAGTTACAGTAATCCAGGCGACTGCTAACCAAGGCATTTGCCACTTTTACAGCTGTTTCATGATTTAAGTACCTGCGGATCCTTCGTAGTTCCCGGAGATGGTAGCAACATATGCGACATAGATTAGCCACGTGTTTTTGCATTGAATTTTCAGCATCCAGGATGACACCAAGGTTTTTGACCGATTCAGCTGGTTCCATGGTGTTGCCAAGCAAACTCACTGGGAATGATGACTTCAGGGAGCTTTTAATTTGACCATCACTAATCACTATGAATTCTTGAATTCTGTCTTGTCAGGATTTAATTTAAGCTTATTATTTCCCATCCAAGCCTTTACTGCCTCTAGGCAATTTGTTAATTCAGTGATACTAGAATCAAAGTTCCTAGAGTCAAGTTCCAAGTAAATTTGTGTGTCATCTGCATATAAGTGATGGGTCATGTTGAATGTAGATATGACTGAACTGAGAGTGGTTGTATATAGGGTAAAAAGTAGTGGCCCCAGAACTGAGCTCTGGGGAATCCCGTAAGGGAGTTGAAAAGCGTCTGAAAGATATCCATCTATTTTGATCCGCTGCTTCCGTGAATTGAGATATGACTGGACCCACTTAAGCACTACCCCATCAATGCCACACCAGTGCTGAAGGCAGTTGAATAGGATTGAGTTGTCTATTGTATCGAAGGCTGCAGATAAGTCCAAAAGGACTGATCCAACAGCTGCACCCTTGTCCATTGAGGTGGCAATGTCATTTTGTATTTTGAGCAATGTTTTGTTTGAGTGAAAAACTCTATATGCGGACTGGTTTTTATTGGATATACCCTCCTGAGCAATGTGCTCATTTATCTGTCTAGCCACAGCTTTATCTATGAGTTTGGAGATGTAACTGAGGTTGGACACTGGTCGATAATTCTTAAGAATATTCCTGTCAAGACCAGCTTTTTTCAACAAGGGTGTAACATGTGCAGTCTTAAAACAGGATGGGAAACTGCCCTCCTATAGGGAGTAGTTCACAATATCAAGGACCAGTAATGTTGGGATTGGATCCAAGTCACATGATATTTTGGTGTGGACTTTATAATTTTAAGGACTTCTTCCTCTGACATGGGCCGGAAAGAAACAAACTTGTTTTTGTAGGAACCTGAGACAGGGGGATCGTCATCAGTAAACAGTAATCCAGATCTCAGTTTATCAATTTTGTCTGCAAAATACCTGCCAAAAGTGTTGATTAGACTGTCCATGGTGGTATGATCTGGAAGTACCATTATTGATGATCTATGGAGGACTTTCTTTATGGAATTCCACAAGGCCTTGGGGTTATCTTCATTTTTCCTAACCATATACTATAGTATTTGGTTTTTGCACATTTCCAAGATACGGTTGAAATGATTCACAGCGGCTCTATACCTACTATGGTTTATGGCAGAGTGGTCCCTTCGCCACTCCATTTCGAGTTTGCGCTTGCGTCTCTTTGCTGCCAAGATCTCACTGTTAATGAACCCTTTGTTGACATGTTGTGGGGTTTTGCGTTCATGTACAGGTGTATGCTTGTCAAGTAAGTTCCTGAGGGTATGAATAGAATGGAATACAATATCCTTTATTTTAGTGTTACTATTTCAAACAAAGTGACATTGAAGGTAAAAGAAAAATTACAAACAAAACCTCACAAGAAAACACATGTTCACACTTCAATGCCACTGTTGTAAAAAAAAAAGAAGCTGGATAACTGACGAGCATAAAACTGTCAAGTGCATGAGAAGGCAGTATGAGCATGCTTGGAGAAGAGACAAATCCCCTGAAAATCGTACCCTTCTTCAATGGCAAATAAACAGATGCAACCACATACTCAATAAAAATAAGGGTCGTTTCTGCCATGATCTGGTTACTGAAAGTTGTGATGATGGTAAAAAGCTATGGCAGGCACTGAATAGAATACTAAGTCGGTCTAATGCCACTGTCCTCCCATCCTTTGATGATGAAAACTATTGTTAAAAATGTATAGGTATCCTTCTTCCTTCATTGATAAAACTGGTAAATTGCTGCTGGTAGGATCTTGATGAACCAAACCAGGAGAAGGGTCTTGCTCCAACTTATATCCGATTAAATTTCGAGAGTAATCTGATCACTGTCTGGATACAAAAAATATCAAAGATCTGGATTTAAGGATATTCTGATTATTACTTGCTTGGGAGGTGGTATGCAGGCTTTGGGTGATCTTGCTTCTATACGTAATTCGCACCTTAACGTGGAAATTGCAAGTGTATATTCCTGACATTTAAATTGTCCTTATGGGTTACTTTTGTCTGGTAACATATCACAAAACACCAAATATATCCTAACAACCAAAGGATATTTAACTTCAACTGCTAAGTTGGCATATCTATCCATACAAGACCAAATTTTTAATTTAGCATTACTCACTCTGTTGCACAAAAGTTTCTGCATCTTCTTCGTTTAAAGTTGGCGAAAATGAAATCCACTTCTTCTTTTTCATTTTTATCTAAATCACCTCCTATAGGGAGTACTTCACAATATCAAGGACCAGTAATGTTGGGATTGGATCCAAGTCACATGATTTTTTTGGTGTGGACTTTATAATTTTAAGGACTTCTTCCTCTGACATGGGCCGGAAAGAAACAAACTTGTTTTTGTAGGAACCTGAGACAGGGGGATCGTCATCAGTAGACAGTAATCCAGATCTCAGTTTATCAATTTTGTCTGCAAAATACCTGCCAAAAGTGTTGATTAGACTGTCCATGGTGGTATGATCTGGAAGTACCATTATTGATGATCTATGGAGGACTTTCTTTATGGAATTCCACAAGGCCTTGGGGTTATCTTCATTTTTCCTAACCATATTACTATAGTATTTGGTTTTTTGCACATTTCCAAGATACGGTTGAAATGATTCACAGCGGCTCTATACCTACTATGGTTTAAGGCAGAGTGGTCCCTTCGCCACTCCATTTCGAGTTTGCGCTTGTGTCTCTTTGCTGCCAAGATCTCACTGTTAATGAACCCTTTGTTGACATGTTGTGGGGTTTTGCGTTCATGTACAGGTGTATGCTTGTCAAGTAAGTTCCTGAGGGTATGAATAGAATGGAATACAATATCGTTTATTTTAGTGTTACTATTTCAAACAAAGTGACATTGAAGGTAAAAGAAAAATTAGAAACAAAACCTCACAAGAAAACACATGTTCACACTTCAATGCCACTGTTGTAAAAAAAAAGAAGCTGGATAACTGACGAGCATAAAACTGTCAAGTGCATGAGAAGGCAGTATGAGCATGCTTGGAGAAGAGACAAATCCCCTGAAAATCGTACCCTTCTTCAATGGCAAATAAACAGATGCAACCACATACTCAATAAAAATAAGGGTCGTTTCTGCCATGATCTGGTTACTGAAAGTTGTGGTGATGGTAAAAAGCTATGGCAGGCACTGAATAGAATACTAAGTCTAATGCCACTGTCCTCCCATCCTTTGATGATGAAAACTATTGTTAAAAAATGTATAGGTATCCTTCTTCCTTCATTGATAAAACTGGTAAATTGCTGCTGGTAGGATCTTGATGAACCAAACCAGGAGAAGGGTCTTGCTCCAACTTATATCCGATTAAATTTCGAGAGTAATCTGATCACTGTCTGGATACAAAAAATATCAAAGATCTGGATTTAAGGATATTCTGATTATTACTTGCTTGGGAGATGGTATGCAGGCTTTGGGTGATCTTGCTTCTATACGTAATTCCCACCTTAACGTGGAAATTGCAAGTGTATATTCCTGACATTTAAATTGTCCTTATGGGTTACTTTTGTCTGGTAACATATCACAAAACACCAAATATATCCTAACAACCAAAGGATATTTAACTTCAACTGCTAAGTTGGCATATCTATCCATACAAGACCAAATTTTTAATTTAGCATTACTCACTCTGTTGCACAAAAGTTTCTGCAGCTTCTTTGTTTAAAGTTGGCGAAAATGAAATCCACTTCTTCTTTTTCATTTTTATCTAAATCACTCACTATAGTTTTCTAAAAAAAAGTATATTTTCTATTTTGATATTACATTTTACATTATATTTAATGAAAAATAACAAAACATTTGCAGACAAGAACAGTTGAATATAGTTTCAGCCAAGGGAAAGCTTTGACAGAAATATGGTAACTAAACTAAAGCTAAAATTAACTTAGATGTGGAAATATAACTGTAATTTATCAGACACAAACAGTAAAAATTTTGCAGCAAAAAAAAAAAAAAAAAAAAAAGAAAAAAAAACAAACAAATTAAACACAAACACAATATCAAAATATCTTATAGAAAGGTCTTGAATGAGAAGAAGAATAAAGACACATCAGAGTTAATCAGTAGAAATGTTTGACGTTTTAGCACCAATTATTATGATTAATTCTATTTATACTGAATAACATTGTTTTGTATGTCTTAATACAGTTTTATGTCACTATTTATAACCATTTTGCACCGATGTAGAATTTGTGGTTGATTCAAAAACCCACCACACACTTTTAAGACAAACACAATGGAAAATTTCACTCATTTCTCCTTCCTATATAATACCACACATGGGATTCCAGGCCCCATGATGTCTGTATTTAAATGCAACCAATTGCAACCAAACTAAATATACCACTAACACCTGACCTTGTCGTAAGACACTATCTAACAATGGTAAGCTCATAGATGTGGTCCCTCTGTGATCAGTCTTGGGTCCACTAGTAATCTCACTTAATAATTTTTCTTCAAACAAAGTCATTACTGTTCATCCTGACATTCACTTTGACAACTGGCACGTCAACCTAGTTTCCAACAAAAATGTACTCACAATCTGATAGCTTCATAATAGGTTCTCATTAGATTTTTAATTTATGTTATCATGTAAAAGTAATGTAGATAGTTACCAAAAAGATGTGATTACTTTTTGATCCCAAAAAATGTTTCCCATTTCAATTCCAAATACTTCCAGAATACTCTCAAATTATCTACAAATACCGAGACAAATTCAAGCAGTACAAAGTTATTGGGAAGGGACAGAATCACTTCCTGATACACTGCCAAAACAATCACATTAGAAAATAACCAGTTTTATGGCAAATAGCTCATTCAATTACTTCAAGAGAGCTCTGATTGTACTTTGGGAGAGGTTTATGAAAGTTCCAAATGAGAAAATCAATCTCCCAAACACCAAATTTTATGGATTGTATTCTAATCAGCTTGTTAGAACCTGAAGTTGCTGTCATTGCAGCAAATTTCTCATTCAGCAGTCATTTGGGCTCTGTAATTTACTATTTAGAAGATAATTACTTTCAAGTTAAATAAACTCTAGTTTACTTAAACGATTTGGACCATATAGTTACAAATCACCTTTAATTTTCTCATGTAGCTGCCATATTAAAAAACGGTTCTCTGCCTTAGCACAACAAAGCAGCCATATTAAAAAAACCTTTATCAGGGGGATCACCTAAAAAAGACTTCGCAATACCAAGATGTGGTCACTCATAGCAGACTTTGACAATTGACAACACACATAGTGTCCAGTACATGGCTCTAAGGTCAGGCGTACATATATCTCATACATATTACCTGCCAGGTCTACTACAAACTACTATACTACAAAAATAAATAAAAAAGTAAAACAGGGTTAAAATTTGTGCATGCATGCAAAATGTCAGTGTGTTACAAATACAGGACAAATTGCAAATTTAATAAGTAATTACCCCTAAGTTAATACCCTATCCAATGGAGAACTACTTTACCAGTTGGTACGACCGGTCCCACCAAGTGAAAAAGCCATCCTGTGTAAAACAATGTCTGGACTGGTCAAGGAGTGTGTATTCGCTCGGTGGAACATTGTAGTTGCACCCTGTCTAGACAGTGTGACATCGTCGCATCATTTTCTTTTCACACATGGAGTGTGCATACATGTTTTTGTAGAGTGTTCAAGCATTGTTCTTGGTTCCTATCTAGACAGTATGACGTCATCGCACTTTTTTGCCTAAACCTATTTAGACCTCTAGTAAGCTGATAGCAGGGATAGTTTGGAGGGCCTTGCCTGTCCATTAGATAGGGTACTTTATAAAAATGTAATTTACTTATTAAATTTGCAATTTTATTGCGTTAATGCATCCTATCCAATGGACAATTGCAGAATAACAACCACTTGGTTGGCAAGTAAGTTAACTCAGGCCAGGGCTGACCTAAGGTCCTGGAAGCCCTATGAAGCCATAGTCGGCTACCAACTTCTGGTTGCCGACATTTCTACCCCCTTTTTCAGAGACCTGCTCTGAGGTAGGAGATGAGAGGGATGAATTCAGTCCCATAAGAATAAATAAACCTCCCAAAGGAAGCATATCACAGTTTTTACATTCTGTATAATACATACAAATCTCCTCATTATTGGGCTTGTGTTATATCCTTGAAGATATTTATACTTGCAGTCGTCGAAGATATATATACTTGCAGTAAAAAAAAGATATATATCCGTTTCCGTTTTCACGTGTTTGTGTAATGTATGCCACCTGATGTTTCCTTAAAGTTAATAAAGTGTTTCAGTGAATATCTATTTATATCCTGCTACAAAGCTTACTACATACATAACAGCTTGTTAGTGAATCTGCTGAGCAGCCAGCACTGGGCCCAACTGGAAAAGCTCTGAATCAGCCCAAGCCACATCCTTCAAATAGAACTGTGTTATGAGACTTCCTGAGGTAGGCTGACAGGATTTGTTCTTAGGAAACTCCCGACTGGAAGGCCTTAGAAGCAGCAAAAGCCCTGATATTGGCCTTGACATGATGTAAGGTGAGGGCCTACTGATTCAGTGATCAGTGATTTATCTGCTACTGTGGCCTAGCAGGTAACACACTTGTCTAGAAACTCAGAGGACGTCGGTTCAATCCCAGGTACAGGCAGATACATAGTGGCTTGGATGACCACTTAAAATGGCGGTCAACTGTCATTAGGTCCTATCCCCAGTGGCAGGTTAAAGAACCTCAAGGACGTTGATAAATGGTCATCCTTGAGCCTCTATTTTCCAGTTAGGGGAATGTCAGTTACTTGTGAGTTGGGGCTGTACCTGTGCAGTCGGATTGGTAAATAGCGCTTTGAGTCCTGTAATATATGGAGATATTGCGCTGAGTATAAATACAACATAACATAGCATCACCGTCTGTTTAATAGTGGTAGGAGAGATGTCCTTATCAAAGCCTTTCTTGAAGGTGACAAAGACCAACTCTTTGTTCTGCTTCAGATCTAAGGTCCTGTCCAAGTAATAATGCAGGACTCTGACTGAATATAAGGACCTGTCACCATTCGAGGATTTGTATAAATTTTGTGCTCTGTAAATCCTACTACTATTCAGTGATTTGTCCAGAGTGGGTACCAGGGCTGGGATAACCACAGAGGCCACACTGTCTGGACCCTTTCTGGCCAGCTGATTCTTGGAAAGAAAGCTGGGTGAGGGGTAAAGGGACACGTTGGACCGGTCTGACTGGTGTCTGATGTTCTTATGAAGGCAAGCATGGATCTCACGCTTACCTGAACCCGAGGCAAAAGGAAGACAGTCTTGAAAGTCAAGTGCTTTGGGGGGCTTCTTTAACAGGTCCATAGGGTGCCTTTGTCAGCTGGTGCAAGGCCAGGAAAAGGTTCCAAGAGGGGATGCCCCACCTGACTTTAGGGTCTGTCTCTGTGGAAGCTATCCCAGAGATGAATTGCAATGGCTAACCTCTAGCCATCAATGGCGCCCGGTTTTTAAAGGTGGTGCCCTGGGGCCGGTTTCATGAAAAGTCTCAAACTGAGCCAGACTCAAGGCTGAGTCAGGGTCTCAAATCTGAGACTTTTGTCTCGGCTGAGTTTTTGGCTCAAATGGATTTCACAAAGGGTGAATCAGCTGAGACCAGTCTCAAGTTATGGTCTCAACTTTTTAATCTCATTTCATATATTTAGTGGGCTTATTTTTAGTTTAAAAAGTTATATTTCATGATTATTATCATTTTAAATATCTTTAATACTCATAATACAAAGAAATTATATGATAATATATTATTCTAAGTGATCCATAAGATTGAGACTCAACTGAGGTTGAGTCTGGCTTTGAGTCCACCCTTGAGGCCTGTCACTTGATAATAGTCTATAAAGCATGTCAATTCTATTGACTTTTGTTATTAGTAAATATTGAATATGTGGCTGTAATTACAAAATAAAATGAAAATAGAAGATTTCAAGATTTATCAATTTCATTTTGGAACAAATTGTATCGCTTTATGTATGTGTTTTTTGGCATCAAAGCTTGGACTCAAATTTGAGACACCTCCTTCATGGGCTCAAATTTGAGCCTGTGACTGAGCCAGGTCTCAAGTTGAGCTTGTTTGCGAAATGCATTGAGTCTGAGTTCACAGACTCAGCAAAATATTTCCAAAATTTGAGACAAAGTCTCAACTTTTGAGTCTGACTCAAGGCTTAAGTCTGTTCATGAAACCGGCCCCTGAAGTTCACCTGAATACTGAGGCACTTTGTAAAAATGGTCCTCAATTCATGCTGCCACTGTCTCAGAGAAGCCCTACTCCTTGATAGCTGAGACTCTTGGAGCAAGACATGTATGTTCAGGTTTAACAGATCCCTGTGCAGGTTTTAGTTGAATGGTTGAGTCACCAGATTGGGCAGGCACAAAGGGATCTGACTGGACATGGTCACTATGTCCCAGAAACAAGTTATGTTGGGCGACCATGGTGCAATCAATATGATCCTGATGCCCGGGTAGTCCTGCAACTTCTCCACCTCTTTGCCCAAGATGGCTGCTGGTAGGAAGGCATGTAGGTCCAGATCCTCCCATGACAGACTGAGTGCATCCGCCGCCCCTGCTTGGGGGTCCGGAACTGGTGAGACAAATTATGGGAGTTTGTTATTGATCCTGGTGGCAAACAGGTACACTTGGGACATATTGTTTTGAAGACCTCTGGATGGAGTGACCACTCTGTTTGAATGGTTTGGCCGAGCCTGGATAGTTTGTCTGCTATCACATTCAGCTGGCCGGGGATGTGTCGAGCTTTGAGAATCACCTACCTTTTGGAGTATCAGGTCAGAATTCTCCACATGAGAGTACATAAAGGGCCTGACCTCATCCCTCCCTCCTTGTTTATGTAGGCACCACTGTTATGAATCTATGATGACTTTCTTGTTTGAACAGAGGTTCTGGAATTCTTTTAGGGCCAAGAAGACTGCCTTTAGTTCCAGATAATGTATGTGTAGTTTGTTTTTTTTGGAAGGGACCAGTCTTCCCTTGTTGTGTGCTCATTTAAGTGAGCGCCCCATCTTTTTTTTAATGCATCTGTAAATATCTGCAGCGCATGTTTTAGTGGGTGTAATGGCTGGCCTGTGATTACATTGTCTTCCTCCATCCACCATTTTAGAGGTGGGTGGAGTGACTTGGGTATGGAGATTTTCTAGTGATTCTGGAACCCTCCAGTTGTTTTTGAGATGCCACTGTATAGGTCTCATATGTAATCACTCTAGATATATTTGTTTCTCTGTGGTTCTCAGTAAACCCATCAGGGACACACTCTACCTGTCATGAGATCCCTTATTTTTGTATTTTCTGACCCTGCCTTCTGATTTGTCTTTGTTCACTAGCCGCCCCAACTCCTGACAGAGTTACCAAGGTTTGTGTTTGTTCGAGACAAGTTTGGTAGAATCTGGCTCTGGCCAACCAGTTGTTTTGGTGCTGGTGGATCCTTATACCCTTTTGTAGTGCAAAACACTTGACTTATTTTGCCAGTCCATATGTGCTGTGGACAGACTGAATGGTAGTGTTTCGAATTGGTAGCATTTGCCGTGGATGTGAAAACACATGTACTCCCTAGACTGACTGTGTATCAGTATGTAGAAGTATGAGTATTTGAAATCTATGGAGGTTACCCACTCCCCTGCTTGTAGGGAGGTTCTTATTGTTTGTGGTGTCTCTATTTTGAATAACTCTGTCTTTAAAAATCGGTTCAGGGTACTGAGGTCCAAGTTAGGTCTCACCAGTTGTTAGGTTTGGGAACCAAAATAACCATTTGTAAAGGCCCAGGGATTCTTGATTTTTGACTGTGGAGGATTTACATAGCTTGTTATGGTGGGTGACCTCGTTAAGTTTGGTTTGTCCTTTCTGAAGACTCTTAACTCTTTGCAGCTGACACTTGGGACTACTCATTTTTTTCCCAAACTGGTGTAATCTGGCCCCTACAGGTAGATCTGGTTCCAGGGTTCCGACATTGGTGAAAATTTTCACAAAACTCAAGTGTTCCACACAGGAAACATGTTTTACTTATTTATTTCATTTCAGATTTATACCTTTCTCTTGCGGATTTATACCTTTGTCTTTTCCTTGCTGGTCACAAACAAACAGTCTGTAACCAACCTGTCCCTGTTTCTGGTCGCTGTGTGTAAGAAGAGGCCTCTGTCCATGCCTTCTTTTCTGGTTAATGCAGGTGGACCGGGTTTCAAATCAGAGTCTAGCTGCTGTCTGAATACTCGACTGTAAGGGTGGTAACACAGAGATTTCATGCGTGAAGGTCCAGAAGTATGTTTGTCTTCATGGTGGCGTATCTCCTCTTCAGCAGTCGAAATAATGTGGTCAGGAAATAAGGCACTCATATGAATTGGAGCAGTTCTCAGACATGTAAAGATATCCTCTTTGATGCCTGCCTTGATGTATTCCAAGTAACTGTCCCTGCGAGCAACAGTAAAATTTGTCATGAAGACACCATCACTGAGACAGTCCTGCATGGAACGGGCCATTGTTTGAGTAATGATCCACTGAAAAGTGATAAGGTAATCCAATTCATCTTCTGCCTGGTGTAGCTTGCTTGAGGACTTGCCCTTATAAGTAACATTCTGGATCACTTTCAACTGCATTCCCATACTCTCCTGGACTTTGGTGAGACACCAGCTGAGTCCAGCAAATTGTTTGCACATAAAACTTTGGTCATGTGCAGCCCTCTCCCATTTCCTCAAAGTGTCCTGTAAAACTATTCAGAAGGCAGGAGGCATATAAAACTCGGGTATTGCAAATCACCTGTTAGCTGTTAAGACAAATCTTACAATGTATGGTGTCTCACTTTCCCCCTTTTTGGACCCAAGAATAAAATATTTTCAAAAATCCTAGACTTTAAATGTACAATTCACCCTGAAAAATCAAGAAAATCATAGGTACCAAGATTCTTACTAATTCACAGGATCACCAGAATCTTCCCAAAACAATTATTCAGCTAAATGTTTAAAAAGCCCAAACAGAAAACATTACACTGCCCTAAACAAAACACATGATCCCATTACATGCAGAAAAAAACAAAATGAGTGAGTGAGTGAAATTTTGAATTAATTTTTTTCTTAAAAAGGACAGTGGTGGAGCTTGGAAACATTTTGACCTTAGAGAAAACTAGGAAACTTTGAAAATGATTTTTAAGAAACTTTAACAATTCTAAAATTTTAATTTGGAGAAATTTCTAAAATTTAAAAATGATTTTGACTTTTAAGAAATTGTTCAAATTTAAAAAAGACTTCGACCTTTGAGGAAGTTTGAAACTTCTGAAATGATTTTGACCTTTCGATTTTGATTATTGACTTTTGACTTGTAACCTTAGTGAAATGTTAAAAACTATAGGAAGATTTCAAAGTTAAATTATTTTGAAAATTTAGAAAAAAGGTTAAAAAAAAAAAAAATTTAAAGTAAAATTTAGTCAAATTTGTAACATACAATCATTTTGGTCGACAAAATCTGAAAGCTTACACATTTTCATATTGACTGTGGGACATTTAAAAACTTATTTTTAAGTTAATCAACATCCTGCATAAAAACTTCCCAACCCAAATCAGGATTGATCTGGGTCCAGGCAAGCCGGTATGTACTATGTTCTGTCGGGGAGGTGAAACATACATATATTTTTCCTGAGCTCTTTTCTTGATTTTGTCCCTGATCCCAGACTCAGCTAACTGACCCTAGAGTTGGTAAGGGTAGGTTAGTGTCGGCTCTAGTGGAACACCCACTTTACAGTCACCCAAAGTTTCATTTATCTGTACTGTACTTGTACTTAATGAAGGTCATGTCAAAATATACCAACTGTATACCAAAATATACTGAACTGCAAGTGACAAAAAGAACACCTACTTCTAATGATGTGCCTTCAGCGTCGGACATTCACAGAAAGCAGGCAATAAATGCACAGATTCTAGCTCAATTGGTGGCTATAAGTGAAAGATAGTCAGGTGTTGAAAACAAGGATTGTAACAGAGTTCCTCTGGAAAGAAGAACAGTGGACAGGAAGCGCTGGTCACACTTCCACTTACATAGTAAGTGCTTGTTACACATGAATTTCCGTACAGTTTTGAATAAATTGCCCTGGGGGAGGAACTACAGGATAACTGCAAACAGTGGTATTGTGGAGAGAAACATGAACAACAGTCAGTCAGCACAGAGAACAACAGATAATATGGAGAATCCTGGTCCTTCTAGCTTCAACTCTCTAACTAGTGTTTGAGAACTACCCCCCAGTAAACATAGCAAACATTTATAAACGTTTAGTAAATGTATAAAATTTTTTTAAACCAAATACAAACCTAAATATTGACAATTATTCAATATTATAGGTTTATAAACATTTTAGCAACATTAGTTTGGTTTATAAATGTTTACAAAGAGTGAAGAATAACCTCGCTTTCATTTGGGATGATGACATCAGCACAGCCATTTTGAGAGAAACTGGAGAAATATTTCTGTTACTATATCTTGCTGTTTCACTGTTGTTTGATTTATTTATTTAGTTTGGGTTTTACATCGCTTTCAACACTGTACAGGTCATATCACGATGGGTAGTTGGAAGGGCAGAGGAAACCAGTACATATAGTTTGTTAGGGTTCTGTACTGTAAACTGCTAACGGCAAACAACAACCAGCTTTCCCACTTGAGGCCATGCAGGGATCAAACCCCAGCCTCAGAGGTGGGAGACGAGAGTGTTGTTTGAAGCCATCATTAAATTATAAGTGGAGATGTAAAAGTACATTATATCATAGAATACACTGTACAATGATAAATTAATGTAAATAGGGAAATTATTCATAAAATAAAGTTTGTTTACATTCTCCCATGAATCATGCTGGATACTTGAACGTTTATAAAAGTTTATGTATAAACATTTATAAACGTCTGTGCTTAAACATTTATAAACGTTTATACATAAATGTTTAGGGACCCATCATTGTAAACCTTAAATAAACAGTTCATAGTTAGGTTTATAAGCATTTATAAATGTTTATAATGTTTACTGGACCAGCTCACACAAATACTAGTAATGGTTTCACAAACTTAAAAGTATCATCGTTAAACATAAATGGATGGACTGAATCCAACAAACAACTTAGACAGGCCTTGATTTAGTGCACAGACCCTGATGTGTTATGTTTGCAGGAAACACACCTGGACAGTGGCAGAACAATAGAAACTAATGGCTATTATTGGATTGGACATAATAGAACCCAAAGACATGTCAGAGCTAAAAAAGCAAGTGGTGGGATTTTGTATTCTAATTAAAGACTCAGTACTACATCAATTTAAGATTTGTAATATTCATAAAAGTGTTGACGGTATTTTAGTTATTTTTTTCACAAAACAAAGATACTGATTTTAAAATTATTGTAATTTGTGTATATTTACCCCGTGAAAACTCAACCTGGGGTCGTAATAGTGATTTATTTTTCATACACCTAACATCAGTGTTATATGCATCGCAAGAATCAGACATTGTATTAATTACAGGTGACCTTAATGCAAGGGTTGGTAATATATTAGATTGAAAACATGATTTAGATGATATCCCAAAGCGTGAGATACTTGATGAATGATGTCATGGCGACTCTTTAATTGAATTTTTAAAAGATACACAAACATGTATTGTTAATGGAAGAATTTCACAAACAGCAAATAATTTTACTTGTATTAACTCACGAGGTAAATCTGTTGTGAATTATATCATTTGACCCTATGACTGTATCAAATTTTGTTTGTCATTTGAGGTTAAACAATTTCTGACTTGTTAAATTCATGGCAATTGTATAATTAAGTTTCTCAAAAACATAAACCCCCTGATCACTCATTAATTTCAGTCACTTTGAATTGTTCATATATTGAGAATATTGAATATAAAAATTCTAATGAAAGTAATGCTAGGGGTAACAGTAATAACCCAAATGAAGCCTCTAGCGAAAGAGAATTTCTTAAAAACTCAAAGAGAATTCATCACCTTAAAAAAGGCAATGAAATTTATGTCAATTCAAACTCTTGGAATGAATCAATTGTGGGGCTTGTAAATAAACTGGAAGAGTCTCTTACAAGTCCAAATTGATAAAGCCTACAGTATAATTGGTGATACCCTATTCTCTGAAATAGATTCAAATTTACAAATTAACTACTGTACAAAAGCACGTAGAAAACGCTACAAACACTATAAACCATACTGGTCAAATGATTTGACTATGGTTTGGAAAGATATGAGAGATTCAGAGAAAGAATTTCTCAAAGTGAATAAGCATACATCCAAAGTAAGGAAAACTGAACTGAAACAAATTTACAAAACAAAGCGCCACATATTTGATAATCATTGAGAAAAGTTTAAAGAAATTATAAAAAGGGAGTCTTAGAGGATATTGAAACAGTTAATACTGAAAATCCTCAGGCATTTTGGAATTTTATTAAAAAGTAAGGTCCAAGAAAATCTAACAAAATACCCATGCAGATAAAAACCAATGACAGTATAGTTGTTGAAAAGTCTGCTGTTTTGGAAAAATGCCAACACGATTTTTCTAATCTTTATGGTGCACCAGAAGCAAATGAATTTGATACTGAATTTTATGATGATAAAATTGGTGAGAAAACAACTCTTGAGAATAGTGAAATTACTTATGAATATTTGAATAACCCAATTACTTTCGAAGAAGTAGAAAAAAAAAATCTGAAGCCAAACAAATTGTGTGGGTTTGATGGTATTCCAAATGAAGTAATAAAGGATAAGCATGTGGTTTTATACCTTTTCATAACTTTTTAAGATTTTATTTGACACAGATTTCATGCCAACAGTTTGGTTAAAAGCAATCATTACCCCAATTCCAAAAGGGGCATGGTATAAGTTTATTGAGTAGTGTTACAAAAACATATTCTGGCATACTTAATAACAGACTTGTCAAATATCTCAATGAAACAAATTTCTTTGCTGATGAAAAAAATGGTTTCCGAAAAAATAGATCATGCAATGACCACATTTTTACACTGAACAGTTTAATTAAAATGTCTGTACAAACTCAAAAATCTTTTTATGCAGCTTTTTCTTGAAAATGCATTTTTTTGACAAGGAGACACTTTATCCCCAACACTTTTCATATTTTTTGTAAATGATCTGGTATCACATTTAGAAGATTTAAATCTAGGCATTGATGTAGATGGAGAAAAAATCTGTATTCTTCTATACGCAGTTGATTTTGCATTACTAGCCAACCCAGAATAAGATTTGCAATCATTACTAAATGCTACTTACACACGGTGTAACAAATGACATCTTAAACTAAACACTGCAAAAACAAAAATAATAGATTTCAGAGGAAAAGGGAAAGGCAGACTTCATCTGAGTTCAAATATGAAAGGCAAAAAATTGATACAGTTAGATCTTATAAGTATCTAGGGGTAATATTTGATGAATTTATGGAGTTTAATGAATGTGGAAAGACCCTCTCAGATTCTGGTGGTAGAGCTTTGAGTGCTTTAATTTCCAGATTCAAAGAATTCAGAGATCTCAGCTTTTAAACAGTCATGACACTTTTTAACTTAGGGGTACAACCAATCTTAACCTATGGATCTTCAGTGTGGGGTATGAAGTCATACAAGGATATAGACAAAATTTATAACAAGGCTTGTAGATATTATTTAGGAACTCATAAATTCACACCTATTTCTGAAATGTATGGTGAAATGGGTTTCTTACCTGCTATTTTCCATAGACAAGTTAAAGCTCTAAGACTTTGTAATAGAATTCTAGGCATGAGCCCAGAACATCTCACAAGAAAAGTACTATTATTACATTGTCAGAGTTCAGTGGGTTGGAGTAAAGACATTAAATTGTTATTTGAATGTATTAACATGGCGGATTTATTTACAAACCTTAGTCAATGTGATGTTAACCTAGCAATTATAAAGTTAGAACAGTACCATGAAGATAATTTGAAAGATGTGGTAAACAATAAACCCAAACTAAGAACATATTAAAAATTCAAAACATCTCTTGACCCTGCAAATGATCTTACTTGAAATTTGCAAAAGTCTGAAAGGTCTCTTTTTGCCTAATTTCGGTGTGGAATTTTACAGTTGAGGGTGGAAAGTGGTAGATTTTGTAACCTTGAACTTGGTCAAAAAATTTGCCAAATGTGTGATAATGCAATTGAAGACGAGTTTCACTTTCTATGTATTTGTCCTTTTTACCAAAATCTTAGAAAAAATCTGTATTCATCATATTATAATATATCCAATGATTTTAGTGATTTATCTGATGACCAGAAATTTGTTTATATGTTAAAACAATCTATACATAACCTTATTAAATATGTAACTTTAGCATGGAATTTAAGGAAAAGTAAGTTATTTTATTAAAATTATTAAATATTTATCTGGTTTTACAAATTCATCACACAGTACTAATTTACAGTTTTATTTTCAAAGTGACATAATAAGCCTATGTGGGCTGGGTAATTCATCATTATGTACTTTTTGTTGTTGCGGTTATGTAAATTGCTACATGTCATTATAATAAATAAACTCCTACGTCTTATGTCTTATGCCTTCCCAATGAAGTTTTAAGCAACACTGCTCCTTTAGATCATGTTGAGGTAAACATTGAAAAAGCTATTGCTATATCCTGGTTTAGATATTACAGAGCTTTTCAGAAAGCTCATATGACCAAGTAGTGAAATCTGATTTAAACATTCCACAAAGTATCATTGACGAACATGTGGAGAGGGTTTTTGAGAATTTAGGTAATGCTCTATGGTCACATTATATTTTAAAAAATAGCATCAGAGATGCCCATACCCCACAGCCTAGGGAAATATTTTCAACACCATGAGATACAGAAGTACTGTACCAGTACAAACTTCAGGATACTTTCAGAGCACTGTCAGTTATATGAAGGTCCAAACAATGTTTAAATGGAGAAATAATGTTTAAAAGAAAGATAATGCGTATAAAGATGAAGTATTAAAACAAGATAATTCAATAACAAGATGACAGCATTAATCAGTAAACTAAAATTCAACACTCTTTATATACATCTGCATGGCCGAATTATGGTTTAGATGGTTTGAATATTACCATGCATACAGAAGTGGTAATACATTTAATGAATGCTTATGTGTTGTATCTGTGGCTCACTTGATGAAATTCTATCTCTCACAATGGGAAGTTATGAAAGTAAAGTTCTTAATAAATTCTAATATGACTTTTGCTTAATCTGCATCAAAAGACAGACCCAAAGGTCCAACAAGATTTTATTGGTCAAGGTCACTACAACAAGGTAAAAGGTCGAATTAAGGTCACACCATGATAATACACACCTATAGCCCCTAACCAATGCCCCTACCAAGTATCAACTTCCTACACTTTACGGTTTCCGAGATGTAGCCCTGACGATTTTATAGGTCAAGGTCACTATGGCAAGGTCAAAGGTCAAATCAAGGTCACACCATGATGCTGCACACCTACACCCCCTAACCAATGTGTCTACCAAATATCAACTTCCTACACCTTACAGTTTCAGAGATAAAGTCCGGACAAGATTTTATAGATCAAGGTCACTACCGCAAGGTCAAAGGTCAAATCAAGGTCAGATCATGACGTGGCACACCTATACCCCCTAACCAATGTCCCTACCAAGTATCAACTTCCTACACCTCACGGTTTCTGAGATATAGCCCAGACAAGACTTTATAGGTCAAGGTCACTACGGCAAGGTCAAATCAAGGTCACACCATGACAATGCACACCTACACCCCCTAACCAATGTCCCTACCAAATATCAACTTCTTACACCTCACGGTTTCTGAGATATAGCCCGGACAAGACTTTATAGGTCAAGGTCACTACGGCAAGGTCAAAGGTCAAATCAAAGTCACACCATGACAATGCACACCTACAGCCCCTAACCAATATCCCTACCAAGTATCAACTTCCTACACCTTACGGTTTCCGAGATATAGCCCAGACAAGATTTTATAGGTCAAGGTCACTACAGCAAGGTCAAATCAAGGTCAGACTACGACGTTGCACAACTACTACCCCTAACCAATGTCCCTACCAAGTATCAACTTCCTACACCTTACAGTTTCCGATATATAGCCCGGACAAGATTTTCAAACTCAAGGTCACTACGGCAAGGTCAAAGGTCAAATCAAGGTCAGGGCATGACATTGCACACCTACACCCCCTAACCAATGTCCCTACCAAGTATCAACTTACTACACCTTACGGTTTCTGAGATACAGCCCAGACAAACTATTTCCCGCCGAACACCCACCCGCCCGCCCGGACGCCCGCCCGCCTGCCCATCCGGACACCATGGGTGACAACAATACCCCACCAGCCCTTAAGGGCTGTGGGGTAAAAAAATCATAGGGCCTTCTTACAAATACATTGACTATTTTCCCTCCCTAAGCCCCTTTTTCAATTTATTTCATTCTGCTTCATGTCTTGTGTTTTGACCTTGATTTTGACCTTCAAACTTTTGAATCAACTATGACCTTCGTTTACCTGCCTCGATTTGACCTCACCTTTATCATACTCATTGAAAAATGGCTTACTCACTATATAATTAAAATAATCATTATTTTTGACAAAATAATGTTTGTAATTGGGAATTTAATCATGTGCTTTGAAAGTATTTAGTTTAAATTTAAAATTAAAATAAAATTTTATATCCCATGTTGTCTCTTTGACTTGTACTTTCTGGGAACTAACATTGCACGGCCATGTGTATGCTACCCTGTACAGTGGGATATGAGATAAGCTTTACAATACGATTCCCTTTTCTGTCTAATAACCACACAGGCAGCCTTATCTCTAGCCTTTTTCAGTATCAGCAAACATGTCCTCTTTTCCTATTAGTCTCATTAACTCAGACACATCTGCTAAGGTACAGGTGCTAAGCCATCAATAAGGTGCTACATAAGTACCCAATGAAAGTCTGGAGTCAAGAAAAAAGATTTTGTTGACTTTATCGAAAACAATAATTTCTTACATATGTTAAATCCTGAATCTTCTTTACATCATATTCCGTCAGCTCTCTTTTTCTGGAAAGATAATTAATATAACCAATATTTATAAACTACACAAAGTTAGAGAAGTATACATAATGAAAGTCAAAAATTGTTCATCGTGATTATTATTTTTTTTATATTTCATTTTTTTCAGGCAAATACGAAATATCGACTCTTTTTACTTATTATTCATTCAAAATGGTGAATGATAAATGTAAAATACTCCTTGTTAAATCATCCTATAGCCTCAGGCGTTATTTTCTGTCTTTCAATAAAGATTAGGTCACATCTGTTAAACTAAAATGTCGATTAATTATTCATTGAAATGAATTATTCTGTTAAGTCTATAATCTTTTTTCTTTATATTTATCAATATAAAGTACTAAAATTATTTCCAGTAGTTTTGGGAACAGCCCAGATATGCACTGACTTCTGATGATTTCTTTCCATATATTTCAGTAAATCTTATTCATTACGTACTTGTATACTATGACTTTTTACCTGATTGTTATATAGTATATACTGGAATGAAATAAACATTATATTATCTTACCTTAAAATTGAAAAAAAAAACTATTTTAATCAGGATAATTTTCCTGATTTTTATAATCACCTGTCTCTCTCCAGGATTGTTTTTCTCTCATGCTTCTGAAATTGGGTTAAAAATAAATATCAGTCATTGAAATTATGATATAACCTTAGAGCTTTTTCACATCTCCTGTCAAATTAGAATAACAAAACCACAACCTCTTAATATCAAGCCAGGGTTATATGACAATTCAGTAAGAAAATCTTTCTCTCAGGTAAACTAAACAGCTAACAACTAAACCGAGCAAAACTTTGTCAAATTGTGTAAAATACTCAATTGTGATGACAGAGGGTGTGTATTGAAACCAAGACACAGTCAGATACGTAGTGGTTAAGATGACCATTTACATAGCAGGGACAGTGATAAATGGTCATCGCTGAACCTCTTTCTATCAATTTGGGAGAATATCAGTACCTTGGAGAGCTTTGGCTTTACTTGTGCAGCTAAAATAGCACATTGGATCCTGGAGTACATGTAGATATTGTTCTGAGTATAAATATACAATATAAATACAAAATACAACTAAAAACCTAAAGATGTTTAAGTCTTAATGTTGATGGGTTTTATGAAAGTAATAGAAAATTTTCTGAAGCAATATGAAATTTGTTGTTTAATAGACACGCCCTGGTTATAGATTCTGTGTCTTTATTGTAAATGACTGAAAAGGGTTACACCCATATGAGGTAGTTTGCTAGCATAAGGGCCCAAGCTTTCTAGGGAGTATTGCAATATTTTTACCATGTTTTTGAAATGAAGGCAAATATTGGGGTGGTTTGCTGGCTCATTCCTGGAGGATCTCTTCTTCCAGGTAGTTTTAACGTCAACCATTGAGTCATATTGTTACCGGTCAGTTCTTGACAAAGGATCACATTGAATTTGGCTGTTGACAGGCACACATCAAAATTATATGCTTCGTTTGATTTTAGGTTTTTATGTTCATCATTTTATGAGTGATTTTATATGGTGCTATGTCTACTAGATCCAAGCAATAATAGCAGAGATCAGGAAGGGCCACCTCTGTACAGATCCCTGTTCAACTGCATCTACAGAGGGAAGGCGTCATTGTGACCAAACCCAAGACCTCCTCCACAGATGTTACAGGCAAATGTCCGGTTTCAGTACAAAGTTTCAAAACAGTAGAGTTGTTGACAGTTCAAAAGTTGATTTATCCGTGAATCAAGAGACCATCAATCATGCTATATTGACGCAATTAGCCAGTATTGGCAAATGGTTGGATATTATTGAAAGATTAAATGTCTGTAAAAGATCTGTCGACACTGTCAAAAGATCAAAAACACATCTGTACGCTGCTCTGGCCATACTATCAAAAATTCACAGTCATATTACTAACTCTTTTCTGTTGCTGATCAGATAAGGCAAGACCAGTCTGGGCCCGCTTTATATGGAATGATAAGTTTATTCAACAGCAAGTTGCAAAGAAGTTAAAAGAATTGTCGTGTCTTTCTCAAGGCATGGACCAAAAAGTTAAGTTTGTCTCAAGTCTCTTTGATCTTGGCAGGGTTTGAAGCCTGAAAATTTGCTGAGTCGATTGGGTCTGATCTGTGTCTTCAAAGGAGTTAAATTTATCTTGAATCCAGTTCTGCTCTCTGTTATATCCTTGGGATCCTAGCCAGACTTGACTGTGTTAGTTTGCCGTAGCTAGTCCTTTGGAATCTGAACCAAATCTTGCATACTTTGGCAAACAGCTTGCGAACATCTCCCACAGGCATTTCTTTCCGGCCTTGTCCTTAAAGTGTTCATTTGTCCTGTCGTAGAGTTCCTCTTGATCCTTGATAAAGTCCACAATAGCCTCCTCATATAAGTCTGTTAATTAAACGTTCAGCGTATACCCCTTCTTGTGCTTGGATTGCAATTGAGATGTGGCCACCTCTCCTCCACCCTCCTTGTCCATTTCTGTAATACTAATGTCTGTCCTTGCTATTACTGTTTGTCTATAGCTTTTCTGTCACTCTCTCATCTGCTGAGTGTGTAGTTTCCTCCCTCATGCATTCCTTCCTCTGCTTCTCCCTATTTCTGTGCCACCGCCTCCATCTCTCTCTGCTCCCTCTCCTCCCTTCTCCTCTGTATGTCAGCAGCTCTATCCACCAACTTAAACTCTGCAGGTGTGTCTGCGGGAACATCTATTTTCCTCACTTTTCTGCTCTTCTTTGGTCCCATTTTTCTTTGTAAAACCGTTTGTAAAAATAAAAAAAAGTTTTACCAAAAGTCAGCCCAAATTGTATCTGAACACTAAATCCTAGTTAATTTGTGAAAAAACAAAAGCCTTATCTTAAACTTAGCCAGATGTAATGCTTGAGATGTCAGATTCCAAATCCACTAACCTGATATTGTCACAGATTTCATAGCTGACAGAAGTGATGGGAAGTGACCAAGTAGGGTCAGTAATGTCTATGACAGGCCAGTTTTCAGGTCTGGTCAGTTTATGTCTACAGTCTGTCGGGAAGTAGAGTCTTGGTACTGAACCATGACAAGCCAGCAAGTGCTTCCAGACAAGGCAGTTACAATATAGGAAAGTGTGTCTAACAAGCTGCATAGACCCACAACAATACCGTTTCCAGATTGGGGGAGCCAAGTTCCGGATACAGAGTTGGGGAAATATCAAACATCCTGACAAGCCGGGAAATCACAAGTGATCTTAGCCGGCTATGAAAACAATGCTCCCAACCCTTGAAAAATCTTTAGTTACTGACAAGTTGACCTCAGTGGAACACCCCCATAAGTCTTTTTATCATGTGACCACCCTTCCCTGCCTTTTTGTACAAATGTTGCGAATTTAAAATTGTCTGTATTCCCCTATATCCTTCAAGGTTGTTGTAGTACCCTTCATGGTTTGTTTGCTCAGCCAACAACTGGGGTACAACCTATTTTAAACTGCTGGTGGATGAGACAAAAATTTAATTAAGGTTTAACCCCAAACCCAGATATTAATTAGAATATGGGTTGGATGAAAACCAAATATTCATTAAAACTGTGACAGCCCTCGCATCCTGAGAATGCAAGAACACAGGCTGTTCAGTTTATTTATTGGTTACATGTATATCATGTACACTCATTATCATTGAATAAGGAGACTACTACAGAGATTTAGCTAACAGAATAAATGTTTTGTTAACTGTAGATTGCTTCCAAGATCCGTTGGTGAACTTTAAATAACGCCAAGACTTGTTTTGGTGTTCATCCACCTGGCCTTTGTATTTTCATATTTATTTTGCTTATTTGCTTATTTTTATTCCAATTATTCATATAGAAGGGTATTTATGCAAATAAGTCTACCTGACGAAGCATATGCGTTCTGTATCAAACAAATCCACTCTGTCCCCTCTCTATCTCACAGACGAGCACAGCATGGGCTGCATTTGCACTTATCCATGAAATTTAGGTGCTTCTTCCATTTAGTCAGCCATGTGTCTTAAAATTGCGTCTGTAATCTGATAATTTTGTTTGATAAGGATTGATTTTTATGAACTGGGTCAAATTAAGCTTTTCATGTGACGCTAGATCTGTTTACCTCCTCTCCTACCCCCAAATGAATTGATGCATCCAGGCTACTCTCTTTGCTACAATTACGTTGACAGTCCCCAGAGGCCCCCCCAAGACAATAAAAGAAATATTGGGATTATATCATTATTATTACTAACACAATTATATATATAACAGATTAAATGTGACTACTACATAGGTTGTAAAAGTTATATAAAATATAAGTATATAGGATGTACAAATTACAGGCACATTAGTCACATGGCACAACACTAAATAACCTGAATGTAACTGGCAGATCCAAGGAACCTCAAGACAGGTCCAAGGGTTCCAACTCAATTCAATCCAGTTGTAAGCCCCACCCCTATGTAAGATGAGTAGACCCTACCAATGCCATCAGACCCCAGATGACAAACCTGTCAAAAAGTGAGCAGGGAAGATGTGGGACAATACCCATGCCAAAGGTCAAGGTCAGAGTACAGAGGTCAAATATGGGGACCTGATGACTAGGGAACCCAAAGGTCAAAGGTCAAGAGGTAGTATATGAGGGGTAAATACGGTTGTAACCAGTGTGAGATTATAAGTACTATATACAAGTCAATTGAAGAATCATGCAAACTGGGTTATATAACAGTATTATGGGAGCAAAGAAAGAAGCCCCAAACCCCAAGTAGAGGTAGGCAGCATCATGAAGACAAATAGGACTGGAAAGTAGAGGCCACCCTAGAACTAAGGGTGGGGGGAGGATAATATACCTCCAGACACAAGAGGAGGACCAAATCCCCTGAGCCTGTATGTCCTGGACTGGAACACCAGCCCTAAAAGCCCAAGTGGCCCCAGCTCTCCTAAAATCATGGAAAGTAAGCATTTTAGGAGTATTTAAAGCAATGGAGAGCTGCTTGAGGTGTTTCCTGGCCACAGAATCTGTAAGTGGAGTAATGCCACGGGATGACTGGATCTGAAAGAGAGGTTGATTAGGTAGGGAGGAAGGGTGTATGATATTTTGTAATGCTGCCACTGGGCAAATGTCAGAGGTTCCAAGAGCAGGAATGGTGACAGAAGCAACCTTGGCTCTATACTGCATGGTTTTGGACCATTTAACAACGACCACCGCAGAACTGTCAGAAAATATGATATCTCCTACATACAAATGTCTAGTACTGTCAAAGGTGGCCACAGAGTGAGGGAGGATGTTTGACAATCGCAAAAAGGAATAAAATGCTAAAAGATACAAGGCTTTGAAAACTATAGGTGAATGAAGGGAGGAACAAGCAAGCACAATATCATGCAGAAGCAATTCATCTATAACAAAAGGGAGAGATGGCTGTAGAGGTCTGTTACATTTGACAGCTTTAATAAAAAGTGGAATTCTTTTATCTCGAAAGGAAGAGGTATCACAGTCATATATGATGCACATAGACCGAATTGCTGTTAAATGATTGGAAATATTGGAGGCACTCATACCTGCTTGTAAAAGATATTCCATGAAGGCAAGCAAATCCAGAGTCGAAATTGAAGGCAGGGACAGCCCCAGGGCCACCAAGAAGGAGAGGAAAAGGTTAAACATTCATCTATAAGCAGCCAAAGTAGAAGGACGGAAGCCAAGCCAAAGTCTCTGACAAGCCTGGGAAGCCAGTGGAGCTGTCACTGCCTGAGGATCTGGAAGAAAGAAAGAGAGTGCTAAATATCATAATTTAAAGGGTGAGATCAATATGTGTATCTACCCATACAGGGAAATCTACTAATTGTTGAAGCCTGTGGAAGTCTTGTGTAGTGCCACGCCATCTAGACAAAAGATCAGCTGCTGTATTAGTGATACCTGGTACATGAGAAACTACAATATCAATGTTATACATAGCAGCCAAAAGCCAGACATTCCTGGCACAAGTGGCCAAGACAGAATCCTTGGCTCTACCAAATGACAGTACATCAACTACAGCTCTGTTGTCACAACAGATTTCAACCCTTTTATTAGCCCATAAATGGCCCCAAATCTTAAGGGCGACAACCACGTTGACCATCTCTAACTGCACAATGTTATAATTCATAAAGTTCAAAGGGATGGAAAGGGCATATACATAACGTTTAAACACCCAGGCCTTGGAGTGAAGCATCCAGATGGATTTGTTCCTGGAGTGGGGTAAGATGGTACGTAGTAACCCCATTATATGATCTGAGGAAGACATTAAACCACCTGAGATCCTTGTGAAAAGCCTCTGTAAGGCAGATAAGGTTATTATCCACATTGTCTCTCAGTAACTGAAGCATACGGTTAAGGAAAGCTCTAGATGCCTTGACACACTTACTAATGTAAAGCAAGGATCCCAACAGTGATTGGAGTTCCTGTTTAGTCGCAGTTCGCTTATCCGACCATTGAAGACACAAGTGGACCACTTCCTGTAATTTATCTTCAGGAATGGACATAATTCGATTAACCGTATCGAATTGAATACCTAGGCAAGTAACTTTTGTACTAGGTGGACACAGTTTTTTAGCACTGACCTGCAATCCTAGGTCTTGGAGAGGGACAAGAGAAAATTATAAGGAGTTTGGATAACAGAAGGTAGTGCAATATAGATTAAATCATCAATATAATTCTTGAGACCTGTAAAACCATGCTGATTCATGATGTATCTAATGGAATCGCTGACTTTCTGAAAAAAATTTGATCCCAAGCGATATCCAAAGGGTGTTTTCAGATCCAGATAAAGCTTATCCCTATGCTGAAGTCCCAGCAGGTCAATGTCACCAGGATCTATAGGTATTTGCCGAAATGCACGACTAATGTCGACCTTGAAGATGGAAGATCCAGGTCCCAACTGATTCAAAGTTTGGATAATAGAATCTACTGATGGATAGTGGAGGGAAAAAGCTGTACCTAGGTATGTATTTTTGTCGACTCCATCATTGACAGAATGGCCCTTTGGCCAGCTTAAATCAACAATTGTTCTCCTGACCTCAGAATCAGCTTTGGGTCTGGTCATAAAGGGGGAGATGTGTATAGGGAAAGGTGTTTGATCCATAGGTCCCAGGAGAGCTCCATGTTGAACTTCCTCCTGTATGTAATGATCAACATGTGACAAAAATTGTTCTGCAGAAGTATGGTTTTTAGAAGTACTAATGAGTTCAAGGGATCTATCAAAATCTAAGGGAAACCCGAAGTTTAACAAGTCTACCAGCTGTTGATCAAAATACTGGGATAGGTATTGTTTCCAAACAGGGATATTCAAAGCACTGGTAACAGGAATCCTATGTCCCAGAAAGTTCGGGACCCCACTCGCCCTGATTAGGTTATGAGCAGTTATTATATCCGGAACCGATTCCCAGGTTACAGGAGGACCTGAATACAGTTGGAAATCCGAAAGAGGGATGCAGCCAAAATCATTTCCCAACTGATTTATGCATTTTTTGTGATAGGATGGATGGGATCTGTTGTGGAATTGAAGTTAACAGTTGGAACATGGGAGGATTCGAACTGATAACCATGAGTGCAAGGGGCTTGTATGTCGCCATTGGGAAGTTCAAGACTGATTTTACAAGAATCTGTGACACTGCTACATGACTTTGCATTGTCGTTGTCTACAAGAGTAGATGAAGTGGCAGTGACAGTATGATCCGGATCCGATTGTACCTCTACCTCATTGTCATAAACAATGGACGCATCATCCGGTTGTGAGAGACAGATAAACTTGTTAGCAACCGGAACTGTATACAAAGCTATTTCATAATCACGATTGTATGGAAGGGCAACATCAGTGGACTCACCTGAAGGAGGATTTAAACATCTGGAATTTGTAGTATTATACTGTGAAACAGTATCTGACTTTACAGAAGCCATGTGTTTACAGTCCTCACGAGTACTGACAATTTTATTGAGACTTGACATACGACCGGTACTGTGTGTATTCATATTGTTACACCTTGTATTAGTATTAGCAGACACAACATGATCATTGTATACATGAACTTTTTTGTGAAAACCCCTGTCACATGGATTAGACACAACTTGTGCATAGGACCTATGGTCTCGATGCCCAAAAATGGCAAGGGCCCTGTTAAAACGGTCTCGAACCTGGTGAGGAGACAATTTAAACAAATCATGACTATCTTTGTATTGACTGTTGATAACCACTCGAGATTTCTGGACACACCCCCGTTGAGGAGTGCCCCTGGCTACTCGTTTTTTGATTGGTGTTTTCTACAGTCAACCTGGGTATGTGCAAAGGCCTTACTATCCTTGTACCAACAACTAGCACAGATATGATTGTAGTAAACGCCTTTAGTTTCATGAGATTGCTTTTGACCACAAGAACTCTTGTTATAGTATATGCAGGGAGTGGTTTTGGTACTGTTAGCTTTATCCGAATTCCGCGAGATACCGTTAGAAGTCGCCACATGCCGTTGGGCATGGGCCCGACGAAGCCTGTCTATTTTCTCGGTATCATTCCAACTGGATATCTCTCCCTGTTCCATTCTACAGAGTAAGGCCGCATGGCAGGCCTTTGCAGAAGACCAGGAGAAATCCTGCGCATCCTCAAGTAAATTAATAACATATTCTAACATGTTTTCTTTTGTGTGAGCACAGGATTCCTCCCTGATAGTTCTGCAAAAGCCCGCCATCCACTGTATGGGAGAAAGCTGGTTGTACGAAATTCTGTCTTTATTTTGACCAGCAAGCACGAACTCGTGAGGCCACTTTACCCTCTTATTAACAAATACATCTACCGATCCTCCCCTTTGAGATTTAAACTTTTCCGTACCTGGTCGAGCATTATCCGCCAGTTGCCGTAACCTATTCTGCACCTCAGCTTGAATTCGAGCTTCCTCTCGAAGCCTAGTGGGAGGAGGTAGATTGTGAACTGAAGCAGAAGCAAGAGGGTCATCTGTGTCGAACCCTTGAGTTGTAACTGGTGCTTTAGTACGTTTTGTTTTACTGGCTGAACTCTTGACCTTGGACATATCAGAGGTTTTTTTTACCTTATTCTTTTCCATATTATCCAAACGGTCACCCAATGAATTAAGCTGAGCCAATATGATCTGGTTAATTTCATTCTGAGAAACTATGTTGCCTGTGCCCCTGGCACCCCCGGCCCGTGAAGCTGAGCCCGACCCTCCAGCCCCCGCACCTTTATCCGAATGTGTTGGGCAGGAGGATAAATTTTGATCCGAATGATCCAATAAAGCGGATATGTTAATGTCGGATGTACTATCGTCAGAATGTTCAAGATCAGAAACTTGCCCAGGCCTGGTAGTTCTCAGAGTCTCAGCCATGAAGTCTGCATCATCTAACAGCTGAAGTTGCACAGGTATATGATGTTCTCGCTTGGTTGATCTCAGATTGTAGCGTGCATCCATAATAGAAATACTGATATTAAAATTAGCAAAAAAACAACACCATAATAGGTGTAATAAAACTATAAAAATAATTTTTGGTAGGTGTTGACTGTCCTCTGTCCAAAGTCAAAGTGACAGAATGGAGGCTGGAGGGCAAGGGCAGAAGCCACCGACCAATGGGAGGCAGGGTCACAAAACCATGTCACAGGCATGTACTAAACCTAAAAATTAGAGGGGACCTCCAGGAGTGAGCCCCTGGAGACCCAAATGTCCAGTTACACATCCCCAAACATTTGGACTTTATACCACTATCGTTAAAATCTGCTTTTAAGTCTATTTCCAACTGTGCTACTCTTTTATGGATGCAATCTCCAAAGACAGTGAAAAGTTTCTCAATTGCCTTGAATCATGCAATATCAATCAACATGTTCATAAACCAACTCACCTACATGGTCATACTCTCGATCTCATCCTCACTCCCAATGATTCCAGTGCTGTTTCAAATGTCCGGGTCAGTGATTTTATTTCAGATCATGCCCTAGTGCTGGGTCAACTTGATTTTACCAACCCTTCTATACCTACGTCAAAAACTGTTACCTTTCGGATGTTTCACAGGATAAATATGGATTGTCTCCGGAGTGATCTGGAAAACTGTTCGTTTGTCAAATGCCCTGGTAGTACTGCTAGTGTTCTTTATGAGCAGTATACAACGGACCTTAAAGAGTTGCTAGACAAACACGCTCCTGAAGTGTCTCGCACTTTCATCAAGGGTCCTGCTAAATGGCTCTCAGATTCTTATCTGCTGGCTAAGGCTGTCAGGCGCCAGTTTGAACGCATATGGCGGAAGAATAAATCACCACAAAATCGAGCCAGATTGCGAAAGCAGATTGCCCATTGTAATTCACTAGTTAATAAAGATAAATCCAATTATTACAGAAGTCTTGTCAAAGAAAACGCTCAGGATTCCAAGAAATTGTGGCAGGTGATACGTACTGTATTACATTCCGATCGCGAAAGCGTACTCCCTTCTCATCAGTCAAAAGAGTGTCTTGCAAACCGTTTTGTGACTTATTTCTCAGAAAAAATTACCAAGATTAGGGACTCATTTTCCAGCACTGACTCTTTCAGCCTACCTGCACCCTCAGACCTACCCAGCTTTGACTCATTTAATGAAGTTTCTGATGAAGAAATCCAAAAGGCAATTATGAAATCACCAACTAAATCCTGTTTGTTGGACCCATGGCCCACCTTTTTGGTCAAGGAATGTCTTGACATTCTTGTACCTTCAATCACCAAACTTGTTAATTGTTCTCTGTCTGAAGGTGTTGTTCCTGCTGATTTTAAAAAAGCTGTTGTCACTCCACTGATAAAAAAATCCTCACTACCACCTGACGATCTCAAGAATTACCGACCTGTGTCAGGCCTGTGCTTCATCTCCAAACTTGTCGAGCGTGTGGTCGCCTCCCAATTAAACGACTATGTCTGTTCAAATGGTCTTGAGAATGTCAAGCAGTCAGCTTATAAGTTAGGTCACTCAACCGAAACTGCACTGCTGTCAATCAAAAATGATGTCCACCTTGCTCTGGCTCGAGGTGAGGCCACTGCTGTTGTGCTGCTTGACCAATCAGCAGCTTTTGACACAATTGACCATGGTACACTCCTAGGATGTTTGAGTTCTTGGTTTGGCGTTGGTGGCGTAGTTTTGGAATGGTTTAAGTCCTACGTCTCTGATCGTTTGCAATGCGTTAAGATTGGCTCTATTCTGTCTGGTGCAAAGAAGCTCCTGTGTGGAGTACCGCAGGGCTCTGTCCTAGGTCCCATACTCTTTTCCTTATATACTACTCCCCTCAGCAAAGTCATTCAAAATCATCCCGGCATAGGTTTTCACTTTTATGCAGATGATACACAGTTATATGTTCATCTCACACATAAGAATGTGTCTCATGCCTTTGACAGGTTGGAAAGGTGACTGGAGGATGTCAAAAAGTGGTTATCTGCAAATAAGTTGAAGCTCAACCCTGATAAAACCGAATTCATTGTTTTTGGTTCTAAAATTCACCGTGAAAAACTCAACAAATCCATTCCAGTTAACATTCTTGGCAATTTCCTCTCTCCTGTTGGAGTAGTCAGGAACCTTGGTGTATGGTTTGATAGTGATTTCTCCTTCTCGAGGCATGTCCAAAATATCTGCAAGTCTTGTTTTGCTCAAATCAGGGATCTTAGGCGTCTCAGAGGTTACCTCACACATCATGCTGCCCTTATGGCTGCAAATGCTCTGGTTGGAAGTCGACTTGACTACTGTAATTCCTTGTTTAGAAGTCTCTCAGCTCTTGATCTTCGTAAGCTGCAATGTGTTCAAAATAGTCTGGCTAAAATTGTCACCAACACCACCAAGTACTCACACATCACTCCTGTTAGGAAGATTCTACATTGGTTGCCTATTGAACAACGCTCCATATTTAAGACTGCTTTACTGGTGTATAAGTTCCTAAATTGTGGTCAACCAAGATATTTTGCACCTTTTCTTAAACCCAGACAAAGTGTCTACAACACACGCAAAAGCCAAGCTGATGGTGTGTTCCTTGAGATCCCCCACTTCGCCACCTCACTATATAAGTCTTCTAAGCATTTCGGCCTCAGCTTTGCTTATGACGCTCCAAAGATTTGGAATGATTTGCCTGATGATGTATGTTTGGCCACATCTCTCCACTCATTCAGAAGGAAGCTCAAAGCCTATCTCTTCGCACAAGCATACCCGCCCTGACTTTTGCTTTCCCTCATTTCTCTCCGTGGCGCTGACCCTTGCTATGTCTCAGGTTTATGATTACAGTTTTTTGCTTCTGTTTGGTGCGCCTAGAGTCTGTCTTTGGATAGAGATTAGGCGCTATAAAAATACTATTAGAATTAGAATTTTATCTATTTTGCTTTGTATTGTCTTTGCCACCTAAGAACTGACAGATATGGGAATTCTCGCAAGGAAGATTTATTGAACTTTCTAGATTTACTTAAATATTCTTACTTTTCAGTTTCTGATTATGTAAAACACTAGGGCTACTTCGCCGAAAGTCATCCACTGGCTTTCTGTTGCTCCCCTTTCTCCTGTGGACCTTGTTTTTATTCATAATAACAATTCATCAGATAAATCCAAAATGTACCATACAGGTGAGTTAAAAGTTTCAGTTGGTATGTTACAAAATACTCTCTGACGGCATCATCACAGCGTCTCAGCATATGGATCAGATTGTGTCTGTGCGTCATTGTAACACCTTTAGAATTTGGAATAATTAGACGGGTGATAAATTCAAGTTTATAACTTTGGGTGACCGTACTCTTCCCCCTCAAAAAGCAAATCAAAGAAAAGATCTTTGATATTCATAGGCGGGTGAACAGAATCATAGTGTGGCTACCCAATACCATAAATATGTTCAAGCTTACTAAAATGAAGAAAAGGCATTTGGGGATATATAGTGCCCTTTTAGAGATAAACCTGAAGGTTCCCATAGTCGTGTGTTTGTAGCTCTTAGTTTTCCACATGGCTAATCTCTGGATACAGGAGTCCAGTCTGACACTTATCTAGGCGTTCCCTTTCTTTTCACCTTACCTACTATCTATAACATCACTAATAAAGTCAAGCAACTAGGTAAAGGCTGCCACTTATACAAAATTAACCTCAGCAGAGCCTTTTGACATGTCAAACTGGATCCAAAAAACTATAATCTTTTAGGCTTAAGACCTAATGATCTATATATTGATACTTTTATGTCGTTCGGGTTTTGGCATGGATTGGCTTTTTCCAGCGCCTAAGCAACACTGTGCACTTTATTATGGTCCAGAAGGGCTTTACAGTAACAAATTATATAGATGATATAATTGGGCACTCTGTTGTCAGTAAATCTTTTTAGACATTAAGAGCTCTTCTCCTGGAAATAGGTTTTGACATCAGTGAGAAGAAAGTTGTAAAACCTGCAACAAAAGTTACATGTTTAGGTGTTGATATAGATACTGTGCAATTCGCAGTCTCCATACCCCCTGATAAAATGGTAAAAATCTTATCAGAATGTCAAATATGGGTCAATAAGCAAGTATAATAAGCACCAAAAGACAACTACAATCATTGTTAGGGAAATTGCTTTATATAACAAAATGTGTTTGTCTTTCCAGGCATATCCTTGATACATCTGATAAGTTGACATAAATTGGTATCTGGGATTTATTCCCAAATTTAATGGTAAAGCATTAATTGCTCATAATCCTAACACTGAACAAATTGAACTAGATGTTTCCTTACTAGGATTGAGTGCCAGATGGGGCAATCAAGTGTACAGTATACAGATTCCACTCGGCTATGAAAACATGTCAATTGTTCACCTAGAAATGCTGAACATATTGGTGGCCATACGTGTAGGGGGCCTCAGTGATATGGCAAGGCCATTCGAATTGCCTGTGATAATCAGCTGTGGTAATGGTCCTCAATTCTGGCAAAACAATAGACCTTACTTTGGCCGCCATTGTTCTCAATATATTCATGAAACCTGCCCAATTTGACATATATCTGAAAACTGTTCATAATATGGGTGCTGTAATTAAAAGCTTATTTAGATGGGCCACATCTGATCAGTTTAAATACAAATTGTGCCGCTTACTGCACAACCATATGTGGGTTAGTCCCCCTGTTAATCCCCATACTATTAATTGGTGTATCTAAATTCTGCAGGTGTATCAACTCGGATCTCTGTTTTAACAGACAGAGCCAGTAGCAGACATTATCTGGCTTTTGCAAACGCCACCTCAAAATCCTATCAGTCAAAATTTAGAATTTGTGTTGCTTTCTGCTGTTTTGCTTCTTTTAACAAGCTCCCCCAGCTCCATCCTTCTTAGAGTTTGTGCACTTCAACCAGAGGCAAATACAGGATTGTCTAAAAGGGGGGGAGGCGTGGGTTGTCCCGGGTATGGATATTTTGTAGCGGGACAAATCATGCGGTGCACAGACAAAACACCACTGGACAAAATGCTGGTGGACAAAACACCAGTCAAAATTGCAGGGAGGACAAAAAAGCTGGCCATTTTATGAGACAGGAAGGACAAAATGCCAATCTTATCAAAACACTTATAAAATTGCACTGATGGTCAAGTAAACTGAAAAAGCCTCTAGCAGAAAAATGACTTGTAAAAACCTGCAATGGCAAATACCTCAGTATAAAACCCTCTTACTAAATGGTACATAACACATTTACACAAGTAGAGTACACCATGTAACATGGGTATTTTTCCAACACTCCTAGGGTTTTTTTTTCTACCAGGATTATATATTGATACACTACTTTTATACTGTGAATTTTTCTGCATTTTTTTCCAGTAGGTTTTTTATACACTCAATTGTCAGACACATACAGCAGTTTACTGTCATGAACAATATAACATGAAATCATAGAGTAAACTTCAAAGGGGCTTTCCAAAATGAACAATTGTAAAATTATAAAAAAAGCTTGGAGAAAAACACACTTTAATCTAAATTTGTAATTCACAATGTCTCTTGTTTTCAACTTTTTCATTTTAATATAGCTAATTCTTTCATCAGTTTCCTTTAAAAACACATAAATCAACTGATAAAATTTGATGAAACTTTTTCAGAATTTAACTTTCTTTCAATTTAATCTTATAGCTACTGTAGCAAATTCTAATTGGAACATAGAAATGCAGAAATAAATTATTAATTGGGTGAGTTTTATAAATTGTAAAATTGTATATTTCATGTTTAAACATACACTGGTTAACAAAACAGGTTTATTAACAAAGTTATCCATTTAAGGTGTAATCCCCAGTTTGTTTGAGGATGAGACCTAACTTAGTACACACAAAAGAGCTTAATCCCCTTTGATATTGGGACAGTTTTACTGTGACACAGGTAAAATAAGTGTCACTTTAAACAGGTTTTTTACCCCAATAGAGGCAGATCTAGGTGGAGGGGATTGGAGGGGCGTGGACACGGATAAACAACCCCAAGACAAAGGCTTCAAACTCTGAAGGGGGGGGGGGGGGGGGGGGGGGGGGTGCGCCCCCCACGCCCCCCCGTCTAGATCTGCCTCTTTCAACAAAGTTAGTGGTTCTGGCCTCAGTAATTACTTACGTGCAGTCAAAACTTCTCTATCCCTGTATGGAGCAAATCCCTCAAGCTTTAATGACCCCAGAATCAAATTATATAATAAATCAGCCATGAGGCACAGACCACTCAATCCCTCTTTATATGTCTGTGAGTACAAAAAATAGCGCAGAATTTCAGTCACAAGATTTACAAGTAACTGAAGGCGAAAATAAAGTAGTGGCTAAGACAAGTTATATTACTGCTTTTTGCATGTTGAAATTGGGTGAATTCAAAGGAAGTGGGTGAACTGCTATTTGGCCTAGGGTCAAGGATGAAATTAAATAATTCAAATAGGGTGAACTGGGGGAAAATATTCAGGTGAACTGTCAATCAAGTCTGCAATAAAAATAGTAAAACATCAAACCTTGTCAGCTGTTTTGAAGTTAGTCAAAAATCAAGTTTAAATTCTGGTGAATCTAGTAGATTCTTCAGATTGTGAAATTGCACTGGGCGTGCTGGCAGTTTTTTGTTGAGTGTTGGACTTTTTGTACTTTATGTACTTCATACACGTGTTGGCCAATACTCGGGTTAAAACTATCAGGAGGTATGGGTAGAAAAAAAGCAACACCTGCTACCCCAGTACAAGGTACTGAGAAAGAAGAGACGCGATTTAAAGGTCATAGAAACATCTTCAGATCATTCATCAGTAATCACATATACATATAAAAGTTCAATTTCTGTAAAAATAAGATGTGTCTGGACAAGGTTACATGATAGTCACTTTCTGACTGTTTTTTCAAGATTTTCACAACTGTCGCCATTATTTTTCACTGGACAACTCCCGTAAAAGTACTAGCCTTGACGTCACAGGTTCATGACAATGTAAATAAATCATTTTTGTAAGCCTTTTAATACATACATATATATTATCTATTTTTATGAAGTTATTTTGTTTATAAGACATCATTCTGCCACAGTAAGTTTCTGAAGTAGCCTTGAGAACATATTTTGTGTTTGTTTCAGATAAAAAATTATTTAGAGAGGTATTAAGCAAGTTGGATAAAAATCACAAAACAATGCAGTCAACCAGGTTCAACTCTGAGGTGAGTTTTGATAGTTATTTTTTCAATTTTGAAAACCGATTATTGCTAGAAGATAAACTAAGTACAACATAAATGTCTTTAGAACTGGGCCTCAAGCAAGGATAATTATATATTTTCCCCAAATAAGTTCAGAACTTTCCCACCAAAACTGTAAACAATGCTTCTCTCATAGTATACATAATGCGTCTAGCTACTACAGTGTATACTGTTGATCCCCCAAACACAATTCCTTTTTCCTTGGTCTCAACAAGGGCTTAAATTGAGAAGAAAATGTTACCAACTAATTTCCAAAGCTTAAAATTATCCAAAATTAAGGTCATGAAGTACTGAACTACTATATATCTTAAGGAAAACCAATTATATACTGAATTATTTCATGAACTGATGATATAATATTTAGAACTTTAAGGATTCTTTCAGAATAAATTCAATAAATTTGACTACAGCAACATGCTTTTATAAATGATTTATGCAAATGAAAACAAATTGTATATTTTGATTTCACTTTCCATCTTACCTTATCTTGATAAAAGTACTGGTGATTAAAGACAAAAACCAGTATCCAGTCCATTTTAATGACAACTTTTGAATTTGTCAAAAGATTCTTAGTTTTATGTAAATATCTAACTTGTGAAAGGCTACTTTCCCATCACAGTTTAAAAACCTTGAAGAAATGGGAGGAGGCAATATCTCATACAGATGTTTACACGTTTTCTGCATTCCAAAACAAGCCTACTTATAGTATATCTGTGTTTGTTAGAGCTGTTAGTGGTTAAAAATTAGGTAAAACTTGAAAACAAACAGCATCTAAAAAAACTAAAGGCTAGTGAACTTTTTTCTGGCAAAGAAACATGTTATCTTCCTTCGTTATGAACATGGGATGTCACCAATCATCCACTACGAGAAAAATAATATGTGGGCTTTTTACTTCATGATATTTATCTTTTCAAATGCTATTTATGGCTCTTGTACCACATATTTGTTAAAATAAACCACACTTTCATTCTTATAGGTTGTTTGTCTACTGAATTAAGTTAAATGTTTCCTATGACCTTTAAACTATTAGAAGACAAGATGGACAAGATTATGGAGATAATGGTAGGGTTCAACAAACACCTTCAGAAGCAAGGAGAGAAGTTTATGTCTCCAGTTCCAGCAGCACACAGTTCAGTGGTGGGTGAAGAAGAGAATGGCTCGCTGCCATCCTTCTAAGAGTTGAAAGGCAACTCACGCATCCAGGCAGAGATCAGGAAATGTCTACATGAGAACGACTAAACGTCATGACTGGAACCTAGAGGCTTATTGATGCTTTAAACTCTTGCAGATTTCTTACTGGTTCTCATAAGGTTCGTCACATAATAAGCTGGTCTCAAGATTTCTGTACGATTCTGGCTGGGGGTAAACAACCAATATATGATGATTTAAGTCTTATGCAGTGGTCCCAGGGCATTGTTGCCACAGCCCTTGAAGAAAAGATCCCACAATAAGAGAAAACATTTTAAACACTTCATTAGCATAGCACATAATGCTATAGAAGTATCATATCCCGACAGCTAGGCGAGCTCATGGTATTCTTTTGCAGAAGATCGAGAAAGGTGTTTGTACTTGGGAAGATCTTGAATTAGTGGAAAAAATTCGCAGTTGCAACACTCAGAGATTCGCTTCTCCATTGGGAAATGGTAAACAGACCTCTGAGGTTACAGAAAAGGGTCTTATATGTAAACTATAGAACAACGGCGCTTGCAGAGTTGCAAAACCAGAACATGAAGAGAAAGGTATAGATTACCAACACTTCTGTTGTCATTGCTTTTCAATTTGTGGCAAAAAATTCAAACACCCTCTCACACAATGCTTAAGATTGAAGTGAGAAGGAAACTGGACGAAAATGCCCAGCATATTTAAAAATAACAATTGGGATGTGCTCAACAACTATTACAAAGTCTGCTCACGTTTATGTAATGGTCATGACTGTGTAGATTGTTTGCATAATGTAGATGCGAGTGTCAAACTAAAGACTTGTGAGAAGTTAGCTTTAGGTATACATAAATTACCTTATATTTAATGTTTTCACAGTCAGAGGCACGTCCCCCTTAATGTAGATGAGTTTGTTTTTATCCCAGATCAGAAGTATGTCCAATGGGGTAATGTTTTTGCTGCAGTTTTTGTCCCTAACCAATGTAAGTATTGACATACAGTGGCAGTCAATAATACAGGCAAAGTATATGTTGGGGATTTTGGTTGGGAGACAGCCAGTAATTGTTGGGGTAACTACTGTAGCTACGTAAATAATAATAAGTTCATGGTAAAGAATGCAAAAACTTCTATGAATTATGACAGCAAAGGTTTCCAGTAATATCAGCCAAGTTGCTGGCCAAACATGGGGTGGCCACGAAAGTTTAAAGAATACATATAGTATGGAGTATATTATTGAAAGGACCACTGAGACCTCCACGGGGGCTGGGCTAAATTTGGACAAGGTAAAAGAAATAGCCTCCCCCCATGGAGAGTCCATTATGTGACCCACAAAAGTGCAGTTTAGATGCAAACTATACATCTTCAGATATGGTAGATAAAATCAAATATGAAGAATGTTTGGCTACCCTTATGTTTGACAAAATTACTGCCAAAACATATAGTATCATTGAAAGTAATACGTTTGACAGGGCTATGTACGACAGTTACAGTTTAGAAAGCACGTCCAGTGCAATTCACAATCTATCTCACTTAACCTTATCTCTGTAGTTAAGAATAACAGTATGTATTACATAACATGAGAAATAGATAAGTATTTTCTTGGTTATTTTAGGGATTATAATAATTATAATAACATTAAAGCGTGTAATACTTTGGTTATACACCAAGACTACTTATTTATCCTCAAACCAGTGCACAAGTTTTTGTTTCAAAGAAAGTTTGGGGTTATAGTACAATATCAACCTCCTATAAAGATTAACTCGGGTACAAAACAGCTGATGGCTTCAGATATGTACACATGGATGGTGAAGGCTCATAATTATGCTAAAAAGTCGGGACTCCCTTATTATGTCAACAATTAGATTACTCATACCTTCAGGCTTGACCATACCTAATTGGTGTTGTTGAATATAAACATAAAATTTTATGTGAATTTTTAGCCTTTGGGTTCCCATTGAATATTGGTCAGGATAACTTCATATTTTGTACAAATATAAAAAAAAATCAAAATTCATCATGTTTGAATCCAAAAGTATTTTGCAATAGAGATATGGATATAGTGCCATGGTGGATCCCTTGAGTAGTTCACCTTTCATGCGTACACATTGTGCCCCCCATCCTTATGACTAGGAAGAAATCAGATGGGGGCATCAGGGTGATAGTAGATTTTTCCTGGCCGATTAATAGAAGTGTTAATTCAGCTATTCCAGATAACAGATAAGATATATTGTCTGTCAAATTAAAATATCCAACTACAGATAATTTAGCAGAAAGAATTTTACAAATACATCCTTCTGCCTTGTTATATAAGGTGGATTTACAGCGAGCATACCGTAATTTAAGGACAGATCGGCGAGATTACCCTCTACTGGGATTAAAGTGGCGTGACACAACGTATTATGATGTAGCAATTCCGTTTGGCCTAAAACAGGGGCTTTGGTGTGCCAGTGTTCAACGGAAGCAGTTACATACCTTATGGGGTCACAATGCAACTGGGTGATGGCATACTTGGATGACGTCATGGGGGCATCAGTATCAGACACAGCAAATGACTCTTTCCAAACTTTAGTTCATTTATGAGAAAAGATATAGGTTTATCTTTGAATAATAACAAAGTAGTGGCTCCAATTTCAAAGCTTACAGGTATTGATGTATTGATGTAGATGCTAAAGAAAGAATTGTAACTATTCCACCTCTCAAATTAAAAGAAATCAAGAAATTGTGTTGTAAATGAGTACATAAGGAAGTCATAGATGTATAAACCAGCGCGACTGTTGCAATTATTAAGACAATAACAAGTTAAGGGTGAAATTAGAATTTTTAGAGGGGTTTCAAAAAGATTTAAATTGGTCTATAGCCTTTATAGATTAGTTTAATGGCTCTGTAAAAATGCACCTAAAAAGTAATTATACGTATGAAATATATGTGAATGCATCCTTGCAAGGTTTACAAGCTAAATTTAATAAATTGGTACATTCAAACCCAATATTTTATACATTAAAAGATATATGTACTATTGTACATTTTGAAGCATTGAATGTATTGGTTGCGTTAAACTGTTGGATAGAGTATTTGGCTAACAAAAAGTAGCAGTGTGGTGTGATAACAATGCAGTGGTTAATGCATTTACAAATTTCAAAATTAGGGATCCCATATTGCTGGCTTGTATACATAATGTGTGGTTACTTGCAGCAGTTTATAACGGAAAGGTAAAAGCTAAGCATGTGAAGGGCATATGTAATGTATATGCCAGCATTTTATCAAGATGGCACCATTATAATAACCTTGAGACATTACCACTCAGAATTTTGAAAGCTTGTGAATGGCTACAGCCTTAACAGTTTAGTTCCTGATTTTAATATATAAGACATCATTGGTGCCTCATTGTAGCACCAGTATTGCCTTGCCTCTTTGTTTCAGATGCTGGTGAATGTGTGATAAAGGGATTGGCGTTCAGTATGGCTTCCAGGATTTCAAGAGCTTTACGTCCTAGGACTGCTGTGGCCTATGAAAGAACTTTTCTTTAAAATCAAAGATTTTACATGCGTAGGTTCAATAGTTTTATATTTAGAATTTTTGATTCAAAATTGCATGTCAGCAGTGTCCTTGTAAAATGCTTTGTCAGTGCTGCAGCATTATTTGGTATTATATACATGGAGTGTAGGCAATCTGATTTCCATGAAAGTTGTGTTAATGAGTAAATCAGCCAAAAACCACCTGCCGTTAAAGCCCAAAGTAAGAGACATCTTTACGGTTGATATGACCTCTGACCTCCCCAATGCTTATACATTCAAAGCCCTGTTTCTTTTTGCATTTTATTGGTTTTTAGGTTGGCTTCACACGCCCCCCTTCTTTGCTAACCTTTGATTCAATGCGAAACCCTTTGGCTAAAAATATTGTCTGCCCCCCATCCCCACCCCAGGTATGCAGTATATAAAAAGAAACAGCAATAAATATGCAGTCGTCATCTGAATATAGATTTGTTTGGTTGCCACACTTGTCAAATGCTGAGTTATGTCAAGGACTGACCCCCTGTTTATGATTAAAGTTAGAACTCACAAACAACATTTGACAGTTCATGTGGCTAGGAAAGTATTAAAAAACTTTTTCCAATGGTGTGCCTCTTGAGAAGATCAAGATGCATGGGCATTGGCTTAGCAACGTGGTGTGGTCGTACATACCAACAACATAAGTTCTTCTTATGCTGTGACCTCAGCTTTTCAAAATTTCTTCCCTGAGCATACTTCCTACACTGATCTTTGGGTTGGGCGTTGTATTTATGTTATTTTACAGATTGCAACTTTTACACTAGGTAGTCAAGAAGATTATCCTTGACTAATTAACTTTTAGTCTTTTAGTCCTACAGATTAACAGTAACATAAAATGTTTGCTTAGAATCGTATGCGCTTGTAAATAATAGTCTGTTCATAATATAGCCAGTGGAACCAATAATAATATGGCTATGGGACTCTTAGTGTTGTAAACATTTGATGTTAGATATTACAAGACTAGTGTTAATAATGCTAAAAATGTACTACTACTACTAGTAAAACAACCCAAAGTATGTGCATAAATATCTGCCTTCTTTCCGACTACTCTGACCTATTGCCTTGGCCTTGTGGATTTTATTTTAACGAATTTTAGAACTTTACTTAGTCAAAACATGGCATTAACAACTTTGGACTGAAACCAATTATTGGCATTACCATACTTCAGTCAAAAGCAGAATAATGTAATAGGATGCATATGGGTCACATATGCAAGGCTGTCATATTATTAGCCTTTCTCAGCTTCTTGAGAATTTCCAATCTTGTGCCACATTCTGTTTCTGGCTGTGACCCTTTAAAACAATTATCATGAAGTGGCCTCATATTTGCCCCTTCTGGTCGCAACCTGATAATCAAGTGGCCGAAAACCCTCCAGAACAAAGATAAAGTAATTGAAGGCCCTTCTCTGGTTAAATCCCCCTTGTGCTCAGTAGCAGCTATCAGTCATTTATTGTCTTTCACTCCAGGTGCGGACAACTCTCCTCTCTTTCAAGTAAAATGCTTTGATCAATGGGTTCATTTGACTGACACCAGATTGCGTAAATTTTTCTCAAAAATTCTTAAAACTCTTCATCTTGGTGCATTTGGCTACACCTTTCACTCCCTCCGCTGTTCAGGTGCCACTTTGCCCTTCAATTTGAATGTACCTCTGCAAGATAGCCAAACACATGGTGCTTGGACATCGGAGGCGGTATGGTCATATATAACCCAAGATCACAATGCCTCTGCTACTGTTGCCCACTCTTTTTCCTCCTTACTGCATGTCTACTACCAACTACTGGGGTTTGAGGCATTTTCTACTCTTAATCTCAATTCTAAGTTTAGAATATCATATCTAATCATTTTGTAGATATAGATTTAACTCAAAGGTAGGTTTCATAACTTTTAAGTTCTACTGAAACTTCACTTTAAGTTCACCTGATCACATTTGAGTTTCGGTTCCTTTATCAAGGGCTACCTAGACCTAATCCTATTTTGGGTGTTATGATGACCTTAGGGTCCAGCAAAGTTCATCATGCGTAGTTCTCATGCGAATGTCTCCCTTTGTAAATTACATTGCTTAATCATATCAAATGTCTTCAGTATGTAAATAAAATATAGTGTATCTAACATGCAGAATGAAACTAATCTTCCCCAGTTGTCTTGTTTATGTGTTGAAGTTCAGGGTTAGGACATTGAATAATTTTAGTGTTATTCTATAGTTTTGCCGTTAATTTGTCTAAAATACACTAAAAATCTGACCACTTCTGCTACAGGTTAATCGATTTTTAGTAAGAATTCAGCTATCTGGTTTATAGATAGTGAATTGGAGTCCACATGACTTGCCTGTTCTGGTTAAGCATATTTGAGGAGCTTCAATTTCCACACACCTGATAAAACAGCCTTGATTTTTAGAGCTGAGGCTCTAGGAGCAAGACATGGGGGTTCAGGTTCTAAAGTTCCATGTGCCAGACATAGGGGTTGGGGTTCTGAAGTTCCATGTTGAATGATTGGGACAGGAGATTGTGTAGGTTGGGAAGGTAAAAGGGTATCTGGGATGAAATGTTTACTAGATCCCGTAATCGACGCATGTTGGACCAACTTGGTACAATAAGGATCCCCCTATGGCAGTTGTGAGTTTGAATTTTATTTATTGCATTTCCCAAGAAGGAAATTGGGGAAAGTCATTTACATCTAAGGCCTTTGATAAGAGGCCAGGCTTTTGATCTGGGGTTGGAGAAATAAATTGACGTTTCTTGTTGTACCTGGCGATGAACAAGTCCACTTGGAAATTGTGCCACTGGATGTATATTTTAACAACTCCTGAGAGAAGTGACCACACTGTTGGGATTGTCTGTTTTTTATGTGGGTATGTCTGTGATCACATTTACGTGACCAGGTATTTGGTCACTCTCAGGATAATTTGAAATTCTGAGATTTAACCTGGAGAGGAGTCTCCAAAGGAGGGCACACAAAGAGCCTTTTGCTGTCCCTCCATAACAATAAAAAAAGTGTGGCCTTTGGTAACATGCTCGAATTCGCTCAGGGCTAGAAGAATTGCATTTAAATCTAAGACCTTTGTGGAAGCACGGCTTGTTAGGAGCCTGCTTGGTCAGTTGTAGGCTACCTTAACACATTCTTCTATTTACTATGTAGCTCGCCATAGCTACCCTTGTTTACCTTACCAACCAATCAGAGCCACGGTCACATTCAGTGGCATCAATTGAATGGACCCTCCACCATCATTTTGATTTCAAATTTTGAACAAGTAACTATGTTTTTACTGAATTTTATTGGATGTGTATTACATATCGAAGGTTTTATATTATGACAGACAGATTATAAGTGACACATTACAGAGATCTACAATGCCATCATCACAGAAAACACCAGCTAACAGCAGGAAAAAGGTGACTGCTTCTGCGAGGGCTAGGCTATCCACCAGGAAAATCAAATGGACAGGTACAAATAAGCTAAATGAATCATACATTCAATCCACACCATCGGATCCGAATTTGAACTTACAGTCTGATATTGGTGGGTCCTCCACAATCAATAGTGATTCATCTGACACAATCTAATCCATGTTGGGCAAGTTATCAGAGTCCAACCGAGCGATTATCAGAGAATTGAGGCAATAGAACAAAGGCAACAGCCAGATTCTCAGGAGTGTCCACATCAGCCAATCAGATCAGACATCCGAACACAACAGCTCGCAGCATGAGGTACTAGCAATCTTCCGAACCCAACCTGAGTTTACACTGACCCATTAAGAGTACCAAACATCCCTTGGTTTCCATCAACCACTGCTGGCCCAAGTGAGTTGCAGCAGACAGAGGCAAATGCACCCAGGGGGAGATTCGCTGCAAGCCAGGCTACTGCACTTCCTGACATTCACGACGATGGGATAATGCCAACTCTCGACACACTGAGAAGAATCCCTTCAATCTTGAACACAGTGGCTCACCTATTGGACTCGTACGAAGAGGCAGCCAGATTCTCACTTCAAGGTAGGAACAATAGAAAATCAGGCAGATATAACACTACTGATGTAACACACAGCTCCCCTGAGTTCCGTTGGCCTAATGAAGGCTGTCATGCCCCAGCAGGAAAGAAAAATGTGCCATATGACGACTTAACCCTTCCCCAATGGACTGTAGGCCAACTGACAAACATCTACCATATGAAAGACCAAAATGTGAGTAAGCAGGCCCTCCTTCAGGTCATATTGGCTATGAGAGATGCAATTTCACTATCATGGCCTGCTGTCAGGGGAGCCTGGGCCACCTCAATGCATGACCTGGAGGAGTGCCACTTGACCTGGCAGGACGCTACCCAATGGTCGCTCAACCGCCTAAGCTCATCTCAGATATCCATGGCCACTGCTCCACCCTACCAGACATCTCAACCTAAAAGAACATGTAAATTCTTCAATGAAGGGTCCTGCACCCATGACGCCACCCATGGACAGTATAGACACATATGCTCATATTGTGACAGACAGGGAAAAGTGTATGGTCACCCAGAAAATAAATGCTATAATAAACTGAGGACCAAAGATAAACAACCCAGTTAGGACCACAACCAGCCACCTGAGCCACCCCCATGCACCAGGATATTTAATCTAACATCTATTAGGCCGGGGGGGGGGGGGGGGACTGAAAATCAAAATCAGAAATGTAATTCCATCATTTCTTCTGATATGTGTAATAAGAACTGTATGTATAATTGTTCATATTGTTGTCAATCATGCCAAAGATCAGAATGCTGTAATCAATCTGATATTGTTGAACCATGTATTAATGATGTTTATTTGGTATCACAAGAATGTATATATAGTAATGAAGATAAAGTGTACGTTAATAACAATAACCCAGATATGGGTAACCATGCTATTGGTAACTGTAACTCAGACATATATGATCATAACTTTAATGATAACAATCAGCAGCTGAATGTAAAGCAGAGCACCAGTTTATATCCTGGTAACCTGGCTAACACAAAAGATTGCCACTTTACTGCGAGTTTATCACTCACTGAACAATTCGGATCAGTGAGACCACACCTTTAGCCCCCCTAATTGGGGCAAGGTCAATGATAACCCAATAACAATGGGTACAGAGGTAAACAAGTGTGCTTTTAGTTTCACGAACAGATACTATTTTGATAGTGAGAGAGGATATTATAAACATTTGGTGTTTATTTCAAACGGAAAGAACATCCGAATTCTATTACTGGGAGTATAATAATCTGGATGAATGGCCAGATTATCAGACTGCACTAGTGAACAGGTAGGATATATTATAATTTCGTATAGCGTATGTTTCCCAATACAGTTTTTTTTTTTTTTTTTGGGGGTGGGGGGGGGGGGGGGGTGGGGTGGAACTTGATCCCAAACTTGCATTTGAATAGTATCAGAAAGACATGTGGTGTTATGAAACATATGTTCACTCATATACTGTTTATATAAAGACACAAATGGACAAAATGATTGACCAATTTAACCATTTTCAATCACATGACACCAACTTTACAACTAACGTTGTCAGAAAAAGGGGTTCTGACCCTGACCGTCGTCCACATCCGAATAACATATTCACACCGTCGCCTGAACAGTTGTCGTACATTGACGCCGTCACTCATGATTTCAATGACCAGGGCAAAACCAGAGGGTTTTTAGCTAGTTTAGATTTCACCTTCATTGGCCCTGATAGACAGACCTTTAGCATCAGTGACCTAAAAAGTTACATAGATATGGCCAGGACCATCGGGGCCACTTGGCTTCCTAACTATCAAATGGCTAGATTCCCTGTTCATTCAATCTTAACATTGACGCCTGGCCTCATCACTTAGAAGGCTATCATAATAATTACTTGATACAGTAATTTACCTTTGGTTTCCCTCTATCGTTATCTAAGGATAGTTCTCCCAACAACTCTAACATTGTTAATCACCATTCAGCAGTACACTTTGAATCAGCAGTATCAGATTACATAGATAAGGAGATAGCACTAGGCGCCATCTTGGGCCCTTTTGATGAGACTGAATACCCCTCCTTCCATTGTTCCCCCTTCTCACCAGGCAAAAGATGGCAACAAAAGAAGAGTAATTCTTAACTTATTTTACCCCACAGGGGCGTCATTAAATGACACAGTCACTAGAGATTTTTTTGATGACAAGTCCTTCACACTTAGGTTCCCCACAGTTGATGATATTGTAGATAAGATTCGATTGACTAAGGGTACAGTAATGCTTTCTAAGATCGATGTGGCCAGGGCCTTTAGGAACTTAAAGGTAGATCCGGTCGACATCTTCAAATTTGGTATCAAATGGAACGGCAAATACTACCTTGACATAGCAGTGGCGTTAGGTTGGATCCACGGCAGTGCCTCATTCTTGTTGGCTTCCGATGCAATACTGTACATGATGAGACAGGAAGATTTTCAGCATATTTGCATACATTGATGATTTTATCATGGTGGCCTCACAGCAGGACACCATGTGTCATTTTGTCAAGATCTCTGAGCTATTTAAAGAACTAGGGCTTCCCATGAATCCAGATAAGATCTGCCGTCCCAAAAACCCTCACATGTCTTGGTTTCACCTTTGATTTAGATAACAACTCCTTATCTATAGAAAAATGCAAGGTGGAGGAAATATATGCAGAATGCCTCCAAGTAAAATCAAAAACCAATCTCGCTAGAAGAAAATTTCAGTCCCTTCTTGGGAAACTAATATATTTACACAAGTGCATTAAACCTGCAAGAATTTTTATCAACAGGATCCTCTCTTCGTTCAGAGAGAACTCAAACTCCAGAAATATCAAACTGATTGCTGAATTTTTCATGGACATTGATTGGTTTCTTACCTTTATCCCCCATTTCTTGGGGTCTGCCAAGATCTTTAAGCCAGACATCCAGAAAGCTACATCATTGCACATTGATGCCTGCCTCACTGGTGTAGGGGGTACCTGGAATGACAGGGTTTATGCTGCCCCTGTACCCACCTTCATCAACTTTCAGCCCAACATTACACACCTTGAAATGTTCAATATCCTCGTAGCCCTGCGATTATGGGCCAAATTTTGGGCCTCATCTTCAGTCGTATTCCATTGTGACAACTTGGCGGTGGTTCAGGTGGTTGCATCAGGTAAAACTAAGGACAGATTTCTCAACGCATGCATAAGAAATATCTGGCTTCTCACAGCTATTTTGACATTAACCTTCACATAAGACACATAGAAGGGGCTAAAAATATCACTTCTGATCATCTGTCTAGTATTTATTCCTAGAAGGGTATCCCTCCAGAAACTCTGGATGCATTGCATAGCACCTATATATGGGAAGTTGTTCCTATATAATTTTTCAACCTAAATTTACATATATGATTGTAAGTTCGCACCCTGATCCTCAAGGTCTACTATCATCTGCATGGAAGAGAGTCCTCACGTCTCACAGACCAGCCACAGCTCAAGCTCACAAGACCCACTTCAAGATGTACTTATCAGTAATGATTTTCTATGGTCTTCCAGTGAACCTTACAGCTCAGATTGTGCTGATTTTCATGGCATTTTTGTCCAGAAACCAACTTTCATGTAAGGTGATTCGAAATTATCTATCTTCACTCTCTTCCTTGGCTCAATTTTATGGTTTGGTCCCACCCAGCAGTTTCAAGGTTTTTGAGAAGTTTATCCATCAATTCCCCCTTCAGGCGGACCCCATGGGCATTTTTGACATCAGAACTCTATATCACATATCTAAGGCCTGTGATTCACTCCCAGATAACCTCTTTAGGGCAATTTTTCTTATGGCTTTCTGCGCTTTTCTCAGACTATCTAACATAGCCCACCATACCAACAGGCAATTTTCTCATTTCAAGCACTTCCTTAGGAAAGACCTTATATTCGCTCCCCCAGGGGCTCATTTGCTTACAAGACCACAACTCTTCACATATGCTTCAAATCCCTTGCATTGATAACCTATTCTAACCCGGTTAGAGCACTTAGAGCACTGTTGGACTCTAGATCACTGCCTCCCACATATCCACTTTTTGCCAATAACTTTCTACCTTATATTCAGGTCATTAACATAGATGTCAGGGATGCTCTTAAGTCTGTCCTAGCTACACTCAACATATCTCCCACAGGTCATGGAATCCATTCCTTCCAGTGTTCTGGGGCAACATTTGCATATGATAATAACATACCTCTCCAAAACATCATGGCGCATGGGTGATGGTGCAGCTCTGCAGTTTGGACATATCTCCAGAACGCCTCACAAGCCCCTTCCATCATCCCACGCACCTTTGCTTCCCTCATCCCTTCCTACTTTTAGTTTGGCTTGGTGATTTTAAAATTTCTCAAGTTTTACTTTTAAAAATTTTAAATACCCATATCTAGTCAATTACTATGTGTTTGTACTAATATGCAAATAAATTCCTCAAGCCTAAACTTAACTTATTTTACAACTCATCTGACCTATGGCTTGACATTGGCCTACAACTCTGATTGACACAACCATCACTTTCCTGATCCGGCATTTGACCTCTGCTTGACCTCTCAGGTTGACCTGCAACTGATATGCAATTAGCTTTCTGAAACTGACCAGATGCCACTAGCAGTACATTTACATAAATATGCACCCTAACCTGTTTGTTGAAGGCTGTACAGGGGTTGGCCCCAGAGGAATTCTTTTCTTGGCACCGAATGAGGATAAAATTTCTTTCCTTTACAGCTGTAAAGAGAACTTAGTTGCCTGGCTGAACAAGAATGTCTCATCAGCATAGCCCCCATTTTTCTGAGGTCCCACTCCCTTTAAAAGGCTGTACTGGTATCCTCCAAAGTTGACAAATCTTTTTTTTGTATCTGAAGATTTACCGCCCAAGTGCTTGCAAAGGGCCAGTAGGGAACAGGTGTCTTGAAAGCAAGTCTCCTTACTCGTCATATTTGTATAGAAAGTCTTACAGATTCTGGGGTTTTGTTTTAAATGACTTTATTTTCGGGACATTGTTTAGAAAACTTAAGTCAAGAATGGAACTCCATTTCTTGTTGGGCTTTGGAACCAATGACAATATGTTGTAAAAGGCCAGAGAAGATTGAACCATGACCTGTTCTATGGCCTGCTTATTCTTTAGGGAATGCAACATCATCTTTTTCAAGTAGCTGTTCCTATGGGCATTTGTATATCTGCTCTGTGTTAAAGGTTCCCTGCTCAGAGGAGGGTTTTATTTTGAATGGTATCAAAATCTGTACCACCCTTGGATTGGCACTCTGAGAGGCCTATACCCGTCAAAACTTTTTAAGGCAGCCTCCTGCAGGGGTCGTTTAGCAACAGTGGGGCACTCTCTGCATTGGGGGTAGAAAGACACAGATTTGCAACAGAAACTCCTTTCACAGGCTGTTTTTTTTTGTTATTTATATTGCCGAACTATGCCTTGCTTTTGTGAATGCCCTGGCAACAATTAATGCAGAAGGTGTAAGAATTACAACATACATGAAATTTAAACAATTTTTTTAGAGCATGAACATTTCATACAATCTGAGCGTTTAGAGTCTCGGAGGCTTTTTGGGCAGAATAACCATTGTACATTAATGTTTAAAAAAAACATATTACTTGTCACTTATGTGATTGTTGCATTGCTGTCTTGGAGTTTCCGCCAGACACAGAACCCATGCACATCTTTGGGGAGTTTCAAATGAGGCCAAAATGTGGCCGCAAATGTTTGCACTGTTCAAGAAAAGACATCAGATGCAATGATACAATTGGCCAAGAATATCACACTAACTCCAAACAAAAAGATGAAATGATTTTATTGCAGTTGGAAGCAATAACCCTCTGGTGAGTGAAATGGGAGTTCTAATGAGGGTACCTATTGTTAATATCTTTACTCAATACTATTCTCTAACATTTAAAGGGGAAAGTACCCATTACATTGAATCTGAATCCACTGAAAAAAGTTAACCGTTTAAACCGTAGTTTTTGTAGTTTTCAGTTACAAGTGAAAATTTGTGAAAATTGTTTTCTACTCATTTCTACTCAATTAAATGTTACCGGAGTTAGTATTTTCAAACATAAATGTCACTTTTGAATCATTTGAAAGTGGACTCTGAAAGGAAAGCATTTGAAAGAGAGGAGTTCTTTGAAATCTTTGGCAGACACTGCTCATCAAATATTTTTTAGAATCATAAGAGTTTTTCAAATCTAACAACTCATCATAAAGTGATTAATGTGAGAAGTGTTTGATAACAGTAAATAATCCTCAGATATTATTAACTAATAATAACATATTTTGGCGCCAAAATGTAATAGAATGTAATGGAAAGTAATAGAAGTAATAGATGCCAAAGCAATAGTAATAGATTTAATTTTTTTTTCAAATGTAATAGTAATAGTAATAGATTGTCTGTAATAGATTACAAGTCAGCATCACAGATGAGTTTTTTTCCTCGGACATGACCACCGATTTCTTATACTTGACTTATGCTCAACAATGAAATTATATTCAAACATAATCCTGGTTGTAGGTTTTGCTGAACTTGATTCAGTTGCATGATGACACACTCCTTTCTACTATGTGCACATGTATGACTTTCTGCCTGTTGCATTTAATATGTCTTGATTACAGATCGTGAAAATTGATATTTAAATCAATTCATTTTCTGCATTTGTCTTACAAGAATGCCAGTTCTGCACTTGAACACAGGTGTCTTCATGGATGTAAGGCAGTGGATGTCAACCAGTTTTGTCTTGAATCCTGTTGTAGCAAAATCTCATAAATCTTGTCAAACGTTTTTCAAACGGTTTGGTTAGTGCATTGCTTCTGATGGTGTCACTGTGTGAAATGGCGCTTCCTTATGAGATTCACGCATGTCCCTGTATTTCCTCTTACATCATATCTTAAGCTTCTCTTACATCCCGTCGTACATGCACATACGTCTTGGTTATAGAGAAAATCGGCTGATTTGCAAGGGACACCTAAGGTACACTAGCAATTGTATAACAGAATATCAAGGTCGCACAGACCCTGCAAATGAAAATAGGTATCTCTCGGTGCACACAGTATGACTATAGGTGCATCCATTGGTCAGGGTAACGTACGAGAGACATGCACATGTGTATTCTCCTTGCTGGTGATGCAAGGGCTCCCCATTCACTTGCAGGGTTGGCACCTGTCGTATAATACACTCACTTGTAACCTGCATTTATATTCAGTTTCCTTAGGTCAAAGGTGCAGTTCTGAAGTTAGGTCAAAAGAGGGTCAAATTTCAGTTTGAGAGATTCATTTACATATTATTCTGTATGCAAAATACAAAGTTTTAAAAGTTTTCAAGAACTTAAAAGGTTTTAAGACACCATACACGGTATGCTTCTATGCAACGCAATGTATCACAGATACCTGACCTATATCAACAAATCATGCTTAACATGCAAGTATTATAACATATATCTTGACAACTAGCGTCTGCAATACAAAATACATTTTTCATATTCAGTATGTCATAATCAAGAGGGGGGCAGGGTCTGGCCTGGTCCTGCCTGATAATAATTACCAGTAAAGGAAAATTGAGAGGGGCTACATAGGAACTGCCTGGCCCTGCCTTGAACTACAGTGTCCGTGTCTTGTTATACGTCAAATCGAGAGGGGGTCATCTAGGGCGAGCCTAGAGCCGCCTCAGGTCATTTCCGAACATTATAACTCTAACCACAACTCTACTGTATCAGGGTGGGAGGTTTTCAATAAAATTCGTAAACACTCTTGTTTACTCTTTAAAATCTGCATTCAACATGGCACCACACTGAACAGGGGTTCAAACATTGAACCCCTATCGACTTCTGATTGGTTGTTATGCAAATAAGGTAGCAATTGGATGGGAAGGCCTACAAAATTAAGGTGAGAAGTAAACTGATCTAGGAGGTCCCTTACAGGCCGTGCTAGGCAACCCACAGTGGGGCTCGCAGGTAGTCGCAGTAAGACGGGATGTACGAGAAGTTCATGTGTGCTACAATAATTGTGGAAAAATATGAACATAGCCTAGTAGTGGGGTAGCAGAGATTTGCACATGCAAACAAGGTGTATTCTCCAACAAGAGTGAGTTTGCTTGGCAACAGCTGAATCGGTCAAAAACCTTGGTGTCATCTTGGATGAGGAAAATTCAATGCAAAGACACGTGGCTAATCTCTGTCGTGTAAGTTACTACCATCTCCGGGAACTACAAAGAGTCCACAGGTACTTAAATCATGAAACAGCTGTAAGGGTGGCAAATGCCTTGGTTAGCAGTCGCTTGGATTACTGTAACTCACTGTTTTACAACACAAAAAAGCCATATACTAGCAGACTACAGAGAGTTCAAAATGCCTTATGTTGTATGGTATGCAAGCTAAATAAATATTGTCATATAACACCCTTCATCCACAAACTGCACTGGCTTCCCATTCATTTCCGTATATTGTTCAAATACAATCTTCTTACTTATAAAGCAATACATTTCAGCCAACCTCCATATCTTTCCTCTCTAATTAGGCGGAGTGATCTCACACGGGGCAATCGCCTATCAATTTCCTCATCTAAACCAAATAAACGCTCAGGGCTGCGCAGCTTCATAGTAGGTGCTCCCACTGAGTGGAACAAGCTTCCTCAAGCCATTAGAACCATAGAAGGTGTTTCTGGTTTTAGAAAACAGTTGAAAACATATCTTTTCAGATGAGCTTTTGCTCCACCATAGCCTATCTCCCCTATCGGTAATATCGTAACGGATCCTGCTTGGAACTGGACTATCCCTTTTTGCACATCATCGCCTTAGAGGATGTTTACATCAATTTGGCGATTTATAAGTGTTTCTTACTTACTTACTTACTTACAAGAGTGTCACTTCTAAAATATCAAAGAACAGAATGTGACTGACTACAGGCTGCACAGTCTGCTTATAAATCTCTGCTTCCCCACTACCTGGCCATGCTTGTATTTTTCAACAATATTTGTAGCACACTTATGCGTGTATACAGGCACAATGGGATGTAAGAGAAGCTTTAAGAGGAGATTAAGTCCAATAAGAATAAGAATTACAATACTTCTAAACTAGAAATGTTTTGGAACATCAATGCTTTATTTGGTGTTGGGAAAAAATAGATGTAAAAACATAGAAATAATAACACATTAAAATTGTATCTCAACTTTTATCACATTATTGAGTATTTGAGCTGAAATACATAAATTATGAACTCATACCTCATGGGATGTCATACCTCATATAATCCCCTACCCCACATGATATTAAAGTGAATATGATATAATAGCTAGTGGTATTAAAAGTCGTGTGATGTCAGACATCACATAGGACTGGATTAAGGAAATTCTTACGCAGTAATTTTAAGCATGTAAACTCTAATGAGAAAGAATCTAATCTCAGCACACCTTACAAGTTTTTAGCACATGCGACAATAGTATGTCATCAAATTGATGGGAATATGACACTACCTGACAGTGTTCTGCTATCAAGTGATGTTGCAAAGCAACTTATTGGAAAAGTTGTTTGTAATTTTGGCATCCAATCACAGGCTGTTATATGGGACTGGGTTTGACTGCCACAAGTGACAATGGTGAGGGCCTGTTGTAATGTGACCCTGGCTTCGGAATGGGGTGTAAAAACCCCTATTTAACAAAAGGTAACACTATTCACTTACTCTCTTGGGATATTTCTTTGTGGATACAGCCTTTTTCTTTGCGGGTTCCTTTGACCTTGGTTTGGATTGACCGTCAATGGTATGTTCTGTAAAACTTCCTTGTTTAGTTTGGGGCTGTACATTTCCTCCTTCGGCTTCATTTGACTGTTGTTGACTAGCCTGTGATCTATGGCCACTGCAATGCATAAAACAGAATTGTATTGTATTTTTTCTATTTCTCTATTCTCAAACCAACTATTGTATTTTTCTATTTCTGTATTCTCTACCAACTATTATTATTGCAGTAGGTCTGTTTCAATATGTGGAGCTGGAAATATGAAAATGTAACACTAGCCTGAACAAGCGCGAGCGCAAAGACATCAGAGACATGAGTAGTGCAGTAGAATTTACCAATGTCTGGTTACACAAAGACATTCCAACTAAAAGACATCCCACAGCAAGAGAGGTAACTTCAGAATTCACAAGTCTTGTGAAGGTCATCAAACTCAAGAAAAAAGGACGTGTGCTTGTAACTACTGCAGTGTTGTCATGCAAACTGGAGAACAAAAGGGGTAACTTCAGAGTACAGAGGTAACTTTCATCAAAGTCGGGAGACAAAAAAAATCTGAAAACAAAAGTGATCTGTAGAAGTGTGAGCTCTATCGAGGCTCGCGCTTAAAAACAGCTACTGTTGATAGACATCCTGATAAAGGTGTGGCTGAAGTCGGTATCTGATGGAGTCGGCATCTATGGATAATTAGTGATATTACGTTATAGTGATACTACAATTATATTCCACTGGACTCTTTGTTGTAAAATCTCTTATAACCCTGAGATCAGAATCAGTTGTTTCTACTTAAACATTACAAAAAGTTAAAACATTATACATTCTATTATCAAGTTTTGTTTAATTCCAGTAAATACCAATTGTTACAGTATTCCACAAGTAGAAAAGTAATTGAAAACATTGTTCATAACAATTAAGTGATTGAGTGTAAAACTCTGGCAACACATTTGAGGTACACTTTAGGACCTTGTGCCAAAACTAATGTAATTCAAGATGGTATTGATAGGTTCACTACTGCTTTAAATGGCATTATTGCATTGTTTCATGATGCTTTCACAGATGTTAAGTATAAGTTATTCAAATCATACTGTATGTCTTTGTATGGTTGTGTGCTGTGGGACTTTGAATCAAACTTCATTTCTAGATTCTATGTTACTTGGCAAAAAGGTATCAGAAAATTACTGAAGTTACCTCTTTTAACTCATAGTAAATATCTTCTGCTGATTTGTAATGACATTCCCATAAACGTACAATTGAATAGGAGATTCAATAAGTTTTTATTCAAAGCATGTAGTGGCAATAATGCATTAGTGAAAATGGGCTGTAACATTGCCATTAATGGCAGTGGTTCGTCTGTTTCTAACAATATAAATGTTGTAACTGAATTTTTTCAATGTAACAGAAATACAGTATGGGCTATGCCAAGTGTCTTTAAAAGTGTTTTAGATAATTATATCGACAATATTTACCTATCAGATGATTTACTAAACATTGGAAATATTAAAGATCTTCTTTTCATTAGAGATACCAGATGTACTTTGTTTAAATATAATGAAATTAATGACTTACTAGAATTTTGCAGCACTTGGTAGCTGATGACACTTTTTATTATGTTTTCTCTGTGTAACTTATTTGTACATAAGTACAGGCAGTTCTGTTTGTTCTTCATATTTTTTCCCCTCTGTGTGTGTTGCTTGTAAAATGGTATTGAACATGTATTTACATTTGTGTTATTTGTAAAATTATTTTGTAGTTAAATGCAGTGTACCTAATGTACGAATATGATAATAAATAAATAAATAAATTATTAAACACAACTTAACGACAAAAATAGGCTGTTTTGTCCAATAGTGTTAATAATGGAATAGCCAGGGTGACCAATAATTTTACTGCCGGGTTTTACAGGTTCTACCTAGGAAATATTTCATCAATTAGCTTTTCTGATTCACTGACTTAGGCGTGATGTGATGGTATGTTTTTTTTAAAGCTATTTTGGGTAAACTTTCCTGATCATTTGGAAATCTGTAATTGCTACAATGTTTTATGTGCATCTGTACTCAGTCATGTCACAAGTGGACACAGTAGTAGTCTGATTTGCAAAAAGCAGAAAAAATGGAGCCACTTTCATCCATAAGAATGGCATGTTCGCAGATATTCACCCCTGATTTTCTCTACCAAATAAAACTATTTAGATTTACATTCCAAACATTAACCCAGACAGCTGTAAACGGGAGTTACGTAATTAAAGTCTTAGACCCAAGGCCTTGACATAAGTCTAAGCCCTGACTTCAGTTCAAAATTAAAGGTTAAGCTTAGTTTGGGCTTAAATTGAAAGAAACACGAAGAACTTAAACCCAATCTTACCTGAGACTTTTGTATCATGTAAGTCCCACCTAACCAATCCTTAAATTTATACAAATACCCTAACTTTACTTACTACACCTTATGCTCAGACTAATGCTCCTGTTCCACCAAAGGATTAAGCCCCGATCCTGTCTGGGACCCTTAATCGTGGGTAGTCGGTGGAAAAAAAGCAAAAATAGGCGGGAATACTGGGTCGGTTTCACAGTCTGGGATTAAGAGTAGATTGTCCCCAGGAAGCCTCAGGACGCCTCAGGCGGCCCCAGACAGTCCCCGACTGGTCTGGGACTAAGAACCGACTAAGCCGCGTTTCTGGTCGGATTCATCCACGATCCTGTCGCAGACCAACCGACTGGGTCCCAGGATGCCTCAGGCCGCCTGGGACTAAGCCCCGACTAACACACAATTAACTCCCGGCATCCTCAGGCCTCCTCAGGCCTCCTCAGACTTCCCCAGATCAGGATCGCCGATTCTTCTTTTGCAAACTTGCTGGATTTTTGGGGTATATATATAAAAAATCCGCAATCTAATATCATTGTTTTTCTGGGAACACAGCAGGATGCCACCTTTTAATGGAGGACAGCTTCAACAACAGCTTAGGGCTTTTTGGTTTTTATTCAGTTACAAATAACAATGTATTTTCTATTTCTGCGTCGACCACAGCAACCACCACCACCAGCACCACCACCACCACCAGCACCTATACACAGACCTAGAAGAAGGCACAACATGTGGGTCAGGCCATGGCTACTGCAAAGAGAGGAGAGGGGGGCCTACCACAACATTATGGCTGATCTCTATGCCACAGACATTCCAGGATTCACCAATTACATGAGGATGACCCCAGAATTTTTTGAGATGATTAAGACCAGACTGGAACCACACCTAGCAAGGCAGGCCACCAACTACAGAGCACCAATCAGTGTTGGGGAGAAGTTAGCCCTCACCATCAGATATCTGGCCACTGGAGAGTCCTACACCTCATTGTCCTGTCAGTTTAGGGTTGGAAGATCCAGCATTTCCAAGTTTATACCAGAAGTCTGCAGGGCCATCCAGGATGAGTTCACCAGGGAGTATCTGAAATGTCCTACTACCCCAGATCAGTGGAAAGAACTGGAGAGGGAATTCAGGATCAGATGGAATGTTCCACATGCCCTGGGAGCTCTGGATGGGAAGCATGTGGCCCTGAAGAAGCCCAAGAACACTGGAGCCCTCTACCACAACTACAAGGGGTTCTTTTTCATTGTGATGTTGGCCCTGGTAGATGGACAGTATAAGTTTAGATGGGTGGATGTAGGTACAGAACGCTCTTGCTCAGATGGCCAGATATTTAATGCCTCACAGCTGAAGAGGAGGATTAAAGATGGCAGGATAGGCTTCCCTGACCCAGCTCCTATAACCCAGGGTGGTCCAGATGTCCCCTACTTCATCCTGGCAGATGATGCTTTTGCCCTGAAGACCTGGCTCATGAAACCCTATGGCAGAAGGATGTTAACCAGAGAGGAAAGGATTGCCAATTATAGAATTTCAAGGGGCAGGAGAGTTGTGGAGAACGCTTTTGGCATCCTTGTGTCAAGATTCAGGGTCATGAGAACCACCATTGAACTACCCCCAGCAACAGTCAGAGAAGTGGTCTTAACCTGTGTGGTTCTTCACAACATACTGAGAAGCCAGTATCAAGGTCAACCTGGTGGTCAGCAGCCTGGGGAGGATGATGATGATGATGTGCCTGGTGATTGTGGGTTGATTGGTGGTGCAGCTGGTGGTGGACAAGACAGAAACCCTGCCAGAGAAGCCAAGAGACAGAGAGGCTACCTGAAGGAGTACCTCAACAATGAGGGAGCAGTGGCCTGGCAAGATGGCAGAATATGAATCCTGCTGTAGTAACCAGTCCTTTTCAGGACTAAAAAACAGTCCTTTTCAGGACTACCAAATATTCCAAAAACAATTAATGAGCTATGTTTTCTACAGACAAACCCCATGCCAAACATAACTAGTACCAACGCACAAAGAGACAAACCCCATGCCAAACATAACTTGTACCCACGCACAAAGAGACAAACCCCATGCCAAGCATAACCAGTACCGACGCACAAACAGACAAACCCCATGCCAAACATAACGATTACCGATGCACAAACAGACAAACCCCATGCCAAACATAACTTGTACCCACGCACAAACAGACAAACCCCATGCCAAACATAACCAGCACTGACGCACAAACAGACAAACCCCATGCCAAACATAAGTAGTACTGACACACAAACAGACAAACCCCCTGACAAACTGAAGTCACCCAACTGACAAACAGACAAAACAAGTGATAAACAATATTCTCAAAAACAGGACACAAACCCCAACATAAATTGCTAAGTAGAGTGAATATTGCATATAATATGAAAGCTACACACTCATTTCACTTAATTTGAGATTTATTTTGCAAATATATTTGAAACAGAAATGTTTTCCTAGAAATCTAAAAAATAAATTCTTCTACCCCACTTGACAAATATTTATTGGATATAAATACTAAAGTGGTTTTAATAATGGGAGATTATGTTTGCAAAACAGATTGTCAGTTTTTTGGTTTGGGTTTTGCTTGCTATTGGGTTTGTCAGTTTTTTGGTTGGTGGTTATGTTTGTCATTGGGTTTGTGTGTCAGTGGGTTTGTCTGTCAGTTGGGAGTTATGTTTGTCAGTGGGTTTGTCTGTCAGTTGGGAGTTATGTTTGTCAGTGGGTTTGTCTGTCAGTTGGGAGTTATGTTTGTCAGTGGCTTTGTCTGTCAGTTTGGGGTTATGTTTGTTATTGGGTTAGTGTGTTTGTGGGTTGGTAGTATGTGAGAAGGCCTTTTCAGTCTAAGGGAGGTGCAAGTGTTTGACTTTTCAATTAAACGTTTTAAACTATCCCATGGATTTTAAGCTAAAAATGGGCTGATTATTGGCCATATTGGGTTTTTTTTAAATTTTTTGTATGTGGCCTTTTTTGTTATGTGTGGTACCATGGGTTATTTATTTCATGTTTGGGGTGGTGTAAGTTTTGGACTTTAATTTTTTTTTTCTTGTGATAAGTATTTGTACTGAACTTTTTTGTTTTGGGAGGGGAATTGGAAGAACACGTAGCTGAATAATTGTTTTTGGAAGATTTGGTGGCCCTGAAAAGGGCCTGGCAGGTCAAAGACCCGCCCTGACTGGATGGCTACTAAGGAGGCTGCTGCTGCTGTTGAGGCGGTGCTGAAGTGGTGATAGTAAAGAGCTGCTGCTGTGGTTGTTGCGGCTGTGGTTGCTCTACAATCTGTGTAGATGTCAGATCAGGTAGCTGGTTTAAAATTCCACTCAGGTTATGTCTGCTCCCTTCGTCCTGTACAGTTAGGACAGATGTAGGGTTGCTGAAGCCAATGGGGCTTGGTGTATAGTAGATAAAACTGCTGCCAGCTGAGTGGAACTAGACGCCTGTTGAGTTGTTGGGGGCAGGATCCCGACCCTCTGCGACTCCGTGGTAATAGTGGCTGATCTTCTGGGCAATTGCTGACGTCTACGGTTGCTCTTGATAGTTTCGATGTCTCTGAATATCTTGCCCTTTAATTCTTCAAATTCTTCTTGAGTCATTTTTTCGGCCTCTGATGGCACGTAGTCGAAGAAGGGCTGCCTGTCAGACTTCTGCTGCAGAAAACCTGAGATAAGTGTCCTCATCTGTTCAAAATGTTCCAGAATCTTGGAGTCTGTTGTTGAAACGGGTGTAGATGAAATGATGGACTGACTCCTCTCCCTCAGGACACTTGACTCGAGGTGTTCTGTGTCAGTAGTTGACCCACGTGATTCGTCCTGCCTCCTGGTATTCGGACTAGCCTCGAACCCTGAACTTCTGTTGGCCCCCTTTCTTCTGATGTGGGTTTTAAGGAAACCCATCTGTTGGTAGACCCAGGACTGTCTCTTGGTCATCTCCCTCGGAGCTTGGCCAGATTGGAGCTTAGACAGCTTGCCATAATGCGTTCGCTGGGACTCGAACCAACGTCTCACATCAAAGGGCTGTAGATGAAGTTCTGCAGCTATTTCTGCCCAGAGAGTCTCTCTTCTGGTCCTGTCATGGAACCTTGGGTGTTCCTTGTCATACAGCTCAGGGTGTTGCTTGACAAATTCCACAATGGAAACTTCCTGAGTGTCTGTAAAAGTGGCACACACCCTAGCTCGCTTGGCTGAAGCATGGGACTCCGGATCTTCTTCACACCTCTCTTCTTCCTCTGCTACAGCTTCCCCAATAGCTTGACTTTCTTGCATCTCCTCCTCCTCCTCTCTTCCCTCAACCCTTTCCTCTGGAAGTTCTGGAACTTCAACTCTCTTCTCAACCTCGCCTTCCTTTTCCTTGTCATCCATCCTTTTCCTTCCTCTCTTCCCTCCTTTCTCTTTCCTCATACTCCAGTCGACAATAAAATAAACAAAACTTGTAAAATGTGTCTCCTAACTGTGAAATTTGCCCTAAGCTCAATTATATGAAATATAAAATAAAAACTGAAAACCCCTACAAAACAGTGACACACGTCTCTCAGTAGCCAAACAGTCAGTAACAATGAGAATGTGTGCGTGGCCGCTTATATAGTCCCAGACCTCCTCATTGCCTCGTTTTAATTTCAGACGCGCGGAAAATAGTCGGTTCTTAGTCGGTTGTTAGTCCCAGGCGTCCTGGGGAGGCTGGTTTGGATCGGTTAGGGTCGGTTACCCTTAGTCTGGGCTTAGTCCCAGACCTAGATTTTTGGGTCCCAGGACACCGCAGACGGTCTGAGGCTTCCGGGGACTAATGCAACCGACCCAGTTTCTCACGCATGAAATTCATACGCATCAGATTTGAGTCTGCGACTAAGAACCGGCCTCCTGGGACTAAACTATGGAGGTCAGGGACTAAGGGTCGCAGGCGGCCTGGGACAACAACCGACTCTGTAAATTTGGGTCTGAGGAGGCCTGAGGACGCCTGGGACTGGACATTTTGTGGAGGGCGGGAAATATGAATCGGTTGTAGTCGTGTGAAATATGAAACATGTTTGATTTTTCACACGGCCTCAACTGACCACAACCGACCCTTAAATAAAGTCTGGGACTGAGCAAATATTTGAAACCGACCCCCCTAAATCCTTAATCGGGAGCCTTAGTCGTGTGGTGGAACGACTTTTCCCAGTGTAATTACTACTTCATTTGGTCAGGTCCTTCTGATATAACAATTTCCCGAAGATATGGTCATTACTTTTGTTTAATGTCAACCAGAAAGAAAGTTATTATTTGGAAATTCTGGATTTTTAGGGACCTGTTTGCTACCTTTACAGTTTTTGTGTTACTGAATAGAGACAGACAGACAGTTAATAAACCACAATCACAGATATGCTTGATAAAACAATTTCTAATAAATTGTTCCCAATCTTTTATTAATTACAGAGGTTGTCACAATTACCTGAATGTCATAATACCGAGCGTTTCTGTTTAGGAATCTATCCACCAATGTATTGGCTATCAATATGTATCATTTTATTAAATTTGAGTTTAATTGACCGTTATGTACTCTCCTGGGCCCGTATTCACGAAAGGTCTTAGCCAGGGCTTAGGCTTAAAGTTGAGACCTTTGTCTTAAGTTTCTGCCCAAAAACTGCTGAGACCTTTGTCTTAGGCTTAGTGGTACTCACAAATAAGTTAAGACTGGACTTAGGCTTAGCCAAGGACTCCAGTTTAAGACTGGTTGGTAGTGGGCTTACATTTTGTAAAGAGGACTTAAATATGACCACCGTAAACTTTTCTCCACTTCAAAATTTAAAATGGCTGTAAATAAAGTATAATTATACAGAACACCTCACTAAAGTAGTCTTTGGAAATTTATATGTGGTAACAAGGTTTTCCATTTCAAAACAGCACTATTCCTTTGATCAGATGCATAAAATGAAGGATATATGTCACCAATAGTATAGTTTGAATAGAAAAGAAAGGTCACATGACACAGAAAACCACTGTGGTTATTTGATAATTTTGGACTTAGCTAAGACGAAAGTCTCAACTTTAAGACCACATTCACGCCTAAGACCTGGCCAAGTCTAAGACCCTTTGTGAATACCAGCCCAATTCTTTATTTTCTGTTATATCATATTCAGTTTGTTGAATATTGACATACGGAATTAGGAAACACACAGTATTGTGATAATGCGTGTCCTACTTTTAAACCAACATTCTCACACACAACTGTGGAAAGGCTGAAGGGCCATTTATTTTATTTAATTAGTGTCTTCAATATTTTGTAATTTCAATAGTTAAACAACAAACTCAAACAGAATCAAACGTCAACTCTGTCACCTTTAATCTGCAAGTTAAGAAAATAAAAATGCTAACCTAAAGATAAGTTAGTATATCAAAAATGTCAACTTGACTGGTTAAGTTAGAAAAAGTTTAAAAACCTTAAAATAGCAAAAAAGTGTCCTTGAACCCTGAATCTGCGAGCTGAGAACCTTTATTTTCAAGTTAGCAGAAAAAAAAGAAACTTTTCAAAATGGAATATTGAAGTTATTTAATTTTTGCCACGTTAGAATGTTAAGAAATGATTTCAATCTCTGGTTTATACAATATGTTTCCAGGAACAACTCAGTGGAATCTCTCTGGCTTTGCATGATGTTAATATGGTTATCCGTTGTAAAATCTCTTATAACTCCTTGCTCATCATCGGTTATTTCTACAATTCATAAACACACTGACAAATTCCATAAATTGTTATCGACTTCTTTTATAAATTAGACCTCTAAAGTTTACAATATACACATTTCTCCCCTTTCCTTTTAATATGTCTACAGGTCCATTTGGATCATTCTATATTCACAGTCAAATACCCAGCAGGAAAGGTAATCAAGCAAAAGGAGCAGTATTACATAAATGCTGTTTGTTTGAGGTTTGTTTGCTTATGCATTGGGGAGACAAAATTTGGTTCAAATTTATGTGTACTTTGTTGCCCAGTTAAAGCAAAATTATATTGGTATATGTATCCGATTGCCTATATCTGCTTGGAGTTGTTTTTAATATAAACAAGAAATGGATTTGTGTTTGAGATTGAATCCATATAAATGATAAAAGTATATTTACAAATAGGCTTAAAGTTGGTATTAGTTTAGTGTAAGTGTTCATGGAAAGCATTCCTTCCTCACTTTAGTGAATTGATTCACTAAGATCAGCACTAAAATATGAAGCACAGGAGCACTTGAAGAGTCCATGCTTCTGCAGAGACTTGTATAATTTGTATCAGAACCTAATCTCTCTTTTCTAAAGAAAATAAAAATCCAACCATTAGAAAGTGTGTAATCCTGATAACAAACAAATGAACAGACAAACAAAAAGTCATGAATTTAATATCTCCTTGGGTAAAAACTTCCAGAAAGATACATATGGCATAAAACATATCACAGATGGCAAGATTATTTTAATATTTAGCACCAGTTAACTTTTAACAGCTGGTAGCAACAATGGGCGTAATAAGTCCATATAGAAGAAGAATACAAAATACTGTGACCTAATCAGGGGTACCAGTGAATATAAATACTTTAGCTTTTAGCATGTGAATTCGCCACCATTTCTGTATGGATTTTTTTATACAATACAATCACAAAAACACTGAGAAAATATTTTTTTTTCAATGTTATATTTTACATATTTATAGGCTCCCATAGTCTTTGAAATATTAGTGATATTGTTAATTATTACCACTCTATATAAAATGTATATCGAGGTACTTAATGGCCTAGTGGTCAGCAAGTTTGGCATCCAATCACAGACTGTCACTTCTTTGTTGGTTCGACTCCCCAGAGACAATGCTGAAGACCTGTACCAATATGACCCTGGCTGTTGAAGGGGGCTAGTTTGACTCAGACTGTACATTCAGCATATAGGCTAGATTCACTTGAGGCATTAAGGCGCAACAGGAGTCAGTCCTCCCCCAGGACAGCTATAAGTTGTGTCCTGCCTTAGAGAGCAGGACAGGGTACCAGTCCAAAGTGTACAAAATGACATCACAAGAACCTTGGTTGTACTGTGTTGTAATTTTACTGAGTTGCTAGGGGTGATCCATAAACAAAAGTATGTAATTGGCTGCCTTCCCAGAAATCTGTGACTGGGGTTTTTATAATTCTCAGTTTGAAATTTGCAAGCAAACGAGATGGAAAAATCTTTTATTTTGAATCCATTTTATTATTTTAGTTTGTTTTAGGTTTTAACTTGTAAATAGTATCTGTATAATCAGGACGTTCATTTAGTTTGAAATGTTTTATGGAAAATGAAATGGAAGTTATATTGACAATGACAGGGAACTATTATGTGTTTGAGGCTGGATTTAAACTGACTGGAGAGATTTTGTGGTCATCCTGTCGGTAACAGGCTCAGTATTGTGGACTGTGAGGGATGGTCTACCCTATATTTTTGTTCTGTGCAAGCCTTATTCAGCCTTCTAGCCAGAAATCTCGGCCTATTATTCACTCGACAGAACCACTAAATCTCGAGTTTATTATATTTTTTCAGGAATAAACATTGAATAATTGCCACAAGGTGGCCAGTGTTAAAAAATGCCGAATATAAATAAAAACAATTGCAAAAAATGTGAAACAAGACACATTCCACCCACTCTGTGGAAGATCAACCAAAGAATGCCAATGGACTTGTAAGAGATACTGTCGTGACCCAGCCAGGTGAAGAGGTTCCTGACGGACAGCAGTTGTACTGCAAAATTCTGGAGCAGTTGGAGAAGGTCAACAAGAGGTTGGACAAAGTGAAGGACAAAATGGCTGCTGCTGGTGACACATATGACTCACTTGAGTTAAGTACTTCAAAGTTCAGTACACCTTATAGTAGTTTTAAAGTAAGAAAACTGAAAAGAAAAAGAAAAGTTCAAATATCAAGTGATTCGTACTCAGAAAGTGATTCTCCCTGTTTGGAGGTCTTGAAGTCTCTCCAGTTACAAAGAAAGGTTGATAAACGAATCAGAGAGTTCACAATGTTTAGGTAGGGACACTGCATGTAAACATAAATCAAAAAGCGGCGAAAATATAGAAGTTTCTGTTAAAACAAAAGTGTTATGGCCCCATGAACCAATTTTAGGTGGTATCAATATAGACAAACAACAAATTATGATCAATTGTCCTTGACCCAGTGGGTGCATGGCTTTTGTCAGAACATTCTGGATGAACCCTCAACAAAATGTAGACCACAGAATTTTCGTGGCAGGGAGCAAAGGCGGCACATGGAGCGTGGCAAGGTAACATGGGAAGATCAGGGCCAGATAGATTTCATACGAAGGGTTTATGCTCAAAAGCACCTAGCTTTAAATTAGTTGGTCAAAATTGGGTGAACGTGCCAGGAAACCCTGGTTCTGTAAAAACTTCCAGACTGGTATGTGTATCATGAAACAAATGGTAAAAGCTACACCGTCATATTTGTGTATTTTGTCTTTCTATGGGCAAACAACTGCAACATGCAGAGGGAGATTGTATACACAAAAAGAAGAGCTCAAAAACTGAGCCAGGAGCTGCCAGTTACTAGGGCTGGGCAGCTCTACCAAAAAACAGGTAAAATGCAGAAAAATCTGAAAATGAAAAAGTTAAAAAGCACAGCAATCACCCTTGTATGAGGACAATAAAGTAATGAAACGTGACAGTTATGACACAGTTGGTGGTCAAGGCAACAACAAAAAGCATAAAAAGAAGAATCATATACAACTCTAGAGTTAATCCAGCAGTGGTAGAAGCCAGTTTAGCTTGTAAAGGTAACAGGTTCAAACCTCTTATTGTTAGAAAATTCGTAAAGTCCATGTTTTTTTTACCTCTAAGACTAAAACCCACTGTGCTATATCTGAAGATAGAAACATTGAAAAAAGTATTGTCAGTAGTCTAAATGTTTCCACCTCTGAAGGTGCAGATAATACTGTGTCTCCACAACTTTATTGTGTTGTTGATGGTTCAGCTGGGGACTGTCAGGTAGGCAGTCCTAGGCGCCGACTTAGTGTGAACACTGCTTCTGCACTGTCTTTCGACACGTCTCAACAATTAGACTTGCAAACGTGGCCTCTTTATGACATTAATGTGGCAGGTGTTGAAGACAAATTTACTACTGCACGTTACAATGCTAACAAACAAAGTGTAAAATGGCAAGAGCATAACAATTGTGCTTTGTTTGAAAAATGAAACAAATCAATCACAGTTTTAATTTAGCTTTATTCCTCCAGATGAACAAGTGATGCCTGACACCAATGTGATTAATTGTTCAGATGGCTTGTCACGTCTTAACATTCATGCTCTCATAAGAGCCACGAACAAACCTAATTGCATGGAAGCCAGGCTTCCAATGAAGTCACAACTGAATGTATTTGAGTGGAAATCACTATTAACAGATTACTGGAACCAACAACTCTTGCAATTGATAGAATTCGGTTTCACTTTAGATTTTAATAGGAATTGTCCATTGAGGTATGAAGATCAAAATCACTCATCTGCAGTTGACTACCCGTCAGACATTAATGCTTACATAAAAAAAGAAAACTGAGTACAATGCAATTTTGGGTCCATTTGACAAAAATCCCATTGAAGGGGGGGGGGGGGGGGGCGCTATTCCCCCTTCATGACTAGACATAAGCCAAATTCTGACGGGCGTAAATATAAATAAATATTGTATTTGTGATTGGAAAAACAACAATTAAAGGTCAACAGCTGCTTAATAATGCCCCTTTCACACTACGGGCAGTATATCCTATGGTTAGAAGTTTTTCTCAGGTTTTTCTCCCCATTTGTCCTAGTTGTTCACACAACAGGAGGACGGCCAATGATTGGACATGGCTTTTAACCGTCAACAACAGTATAATGACAGTACTACGTTGATCACAGAGAAGCAACCTTCATTAACCTTAGCACCTTTGGTAGCCGTCAGATGAATGCATGGCATAATGACTGATACCTTAACTCATCTTATGTTGCCGTATTACACTGAAAGACAACCAAATCACAACCTTTGGTTACCATACTCAGAAATTCATATGCACAGGCACAAAATTGTCTGCTCATGTTCATGGTATTGAAATCAGTTTGCAACATCTGTAGCATTTGCAAGCTAATGGATGGGTCCCCTCTGACACGGAAGTTTGCAAATGGACATCAGACGGTGGGCCAAGGACAGGGATGTTTCACCAAATGGGCCTACTATCAAAAGGGCACAGTATATTTCATCTCTTACTAAACAAAATAATGACAAGTTAATTAACCCAGTAGGTAACACACTCATGGACAAGAGGATGTGGGTTCAAACCAAAGGTCAGATACATGACCACTTTAATTGGCATTTCTGTGTCATTGGATCCTATTTGAAAAGGGCTGAAAACCCTCAAGGTAATTGATAAATGGTTATCTTTAAGTTTCTGTCTTTCAGTCAGGGGAATATCAGATACTTTGAGACTCTGAACTGTATGTGTTCAGTCAGATGGGTTAAATAGCACTTTCAGTCCTGTAGTACATGGATATATTTCACTGAGTATAAATGTGCAATACAATAACATACAATGCAATGCAACCAAATACACCAAATGTTATGCTTCTGTAACCGTAAAACATTAAATGGGGACACACAGGTTAAAATCTAAAAACATGAAAAACAGGCACTTAGTCCAATGCATAAATCTCAAAGAAATCAGTTAAAATGTTCAAACCTGTCTGGTGTATTTCTTGTATCACTGGGTCTAACAGAATGTGGTCGCATTTCTGAAAAAAAAAATAATAAAAGCAAAACAATTCTAGGCATATGAATCCTGTTTGTGTCAGGTGTGACTGGTATTCAGTGAACAAAAATATAGTGTGTGGTATTTCTTGCTGGTACCGACAAGAAGATGGCTTGCTTGCTTAATTTGTTCTCGAGCTAAAATGTAAAAAGGTCAAGTTTACAAGAGCAGCTGTAGGTCTCCAACAGAAACTATTAAATCTACATTTATCAAGATAAATGATGCTGGTAGATCTTTAAAGAAAGAGTGTCTAAAGTTATTTTGCAATTTCCATGACTGTCAAAAACAATTGCCTACTACTATTATGATTATTTTTATTATTACTATAATTATTGCACTTACTCACTTAATACTCATGAAATAAAATTTAAAAAAAAACTGAAATGCCTTTAAGTCAGAAAAAAACTATTGTCTGTAAATTTGACCTTTTGAAAATGTGATGGAAAAATAATCCAGTTAGATGGTGCAACTGCCAGCAAAGCTTTAAAGTTAGCTGACATTTTTGTTGTGAAAACAGAGACACATTTTCCTGATGCATATTTTCTCAAACATTATTAGGCTCATATTAAGCCAAAGGAGATTTGTCTGTTAACCAAGAGTGAAACTGTTTATTCTGGTTCATCATTCTTTTTTTAAAAAAAAAACTTTTCTTGCTATAAATTAGTTCATTCTATACCCAGAAAATTACCTTCAGTTTCTCTGTCCACTGAAAAAACTTTGTGATTTCCGCTTTAGAGACTTTGCATTCATGCTTGGGGAATCTGTAAGTAATATTAATAATAATAATAAAAAAGTAATATGTAAATAAAGCACATCCTTTATAACATTAAGCATATGAGTCTTAGTATGACTGATTGGCATTTTTGGAAATGCAGTAATGGATTTAATAAGACTCGACCTGAAACATACCGGGCACTTTTTCCAGTATCGGGTGAATCAAGAAGATTTCACAACAGCATAGTACAAGCATACTTCTGGTGTCACATATTCCCATAAATTATGATTATGTCCTCAGTGGCCTGCTCTTCAATTTTGGCAACCATTCACAGGCTATGTGTGAGCAATGCTGAGGGCCTGTTCAAATATGAATCTAGCTGTTGAATTGAATATAAAACTTTTTGACACTTGTCTTGCATTGGCTTTCCCCATCTATCCCAAATAAAACCATCTGCTACTTTTCATTATGCCATCAGTTCCACCATATTGTAACTCAAAACAAAATGGTTATCTCAGTCAACATTCACGGATATTCTAATAGGCCACACATCCTGACATAACCCTCTCAAATGTTTTAGGTCAGTTTTACCAAATCATTTGATCAAAATTTCACTAACTTAATACTATGTATTTGCTAAAAAATGGAATGTCTACAAGTCTTGATGCAAGTACAGTATGATTTAAAATGATCCAATAAGGTAAGCTGAAGATATAATGAAACAAAATGAAATTGGAGCAGAATTAAGAATTTTTTCTCCTCTTCATTAGTGATTTGTCATGCCTGCACCCTGAGAGAATGAGACTGCTCATTAAGCCCAAGCGCCTGTTTTTCATACTAAAACATTGTGGTCACCAGGAATCACTAATCATCTCCCTGTAAGTAGTTGTCAGCCTATTACTGCCTAGCTTCCTAATGGATTTATAGCCAAGAAAATCATTCCAAATAATAAGCTAGAACAGATGTGAAGTATAAAACAGCCTCATATGAGACAACCACGTTAGACAGGGTATTGGAATAGTATGTTATAGTAAACTATGGAAGAAGTCTGTTGCATGGTAAAAATCATAACATTATCCTTTCCTGCTTGAGTTTCACAAATAATGCACAATTTTAAAACTTACATCATGCTACATCTATCTACAAAGGCATTACAAAAACTTACAAGACAATTATATACTCTGTAATTAAAGCGATTAAGTTGACAGAATACCTTTTATTCAAATACTTACATTTGGTTAATTGCTTTGAAAATATATCCTCACCTATTTTATTAGTTCATAGCCTATGATAAACTTTTCAACTCCATTTAGATTACAAAATGTCAAAAGTCATTGGGTCTTTTGGAGAAAGAAATACAATTCCTGTGTTGGACTTCTCACATGAATGAAATGAGATTACTTATTCCAAAGGATGTTTATATATATGTCTACAAAAATGGATTAAAATGTATATATGCTTTGACGCAATTATGTCAACTCAAAACCGAAAGGAAAATAATGCATGGGAAAGTATTGCCAGAAAGAAAACACCCACATATGTATCGGATATTTCTATGGAACCTCAGACCTGCCATTTTATTTAACTAATTTGTATTTATTGGTATGTTAGAGTAAGTGGTAGATACAAAATAGCAGGCAGCATGTATGGTAATAAGTATATCTACATGCAGCCTATTATTTGCGCACATTGATTATTTACCCACATTTTAATAACTGAGAGATAGAAGTATATGACAAAGGTAATGTCATCAATACATAACAAAGATAAAATATTATAGACACAAATTACTAGCACATAGTTTCATGTTAGTAACTTATAAATGAAAGTTACTGACTCGTAGATAAAACTTGTAAGACACAGATAAAAGTTTTAGTTACACTAAATGATAGGTAAACACAACTATTTCATACACGTAAGTTATTACCTCATACAATAGTCACTTTTTACTGACTCCTTTGTATAGGGAACTATATCATAAATACAGATTACTACTTCATACGTACAGGCTACTAACCAGCAGATACAAGTAAATAACTGAATAATTATTTCCAAAATATAACTTACTGATTAGATTATACAATTTTAACTTCGAGATAATGAGTTACAGTCCCCCCCTCACCCCGGGACAAGGAAAACACATGAATTGTGGAGCACTGGTTCATTCAACATATGACTAGCTCCAATATGTATTTACAGAATGCGATGTATGTACACAGAGTAATAACTACTGCTACTAATTAAATGTCCATTATACAATGATACACACGATGACGTTGCAATAGTCAAAGATCCATAAATACAAATAAATGTGTATAGAACAATGAATGTAATTGTAATATATAAATACAATGTAATTTCAGCATTATTCAAAATGAGAATCACAGTTATTTCCCCTTAAGTATCACCCCCAGGCCTTGTAACCTCACATTGACTGAGGTTGAATCTGTAGTCATACAGGCCACAAATAGATTTGAACCCAAGGTCCTTGATCCCTCAACACAGGTTAAATCCCATGACTAAAAGGGGGTATCAGTGTATTTACCGGTTTTACTAATGACTTGCTGCCTCAAAGGCCCAACTAGGGGCGGGTAGCATTTGTAGTTTTAGCAAATAAAGCTGCAATATCAGCACTAAGAGATTTGTCTGCTTGAATGTACGTCTAGACAAAATCATATGCCTAGGAGCCATGCGTTTTAATGGGAGCTGGACGAATTAGTATAGGGATTACAATCTCAAGTGTTAAACAAACAGTATCAGATATTAAAAATTGATGGGTCCCTTTGATTTCCCTGCAGAGGATTATATCATCCCCCTTGTGGGTATCAAAGAAAACAATAAGCATTTACTTCATATCTCTGCAATTTAATACAAATAATTAATATTATTGCTATTATTATTATTAATTTTATAATTTAGCTCACAGGTAACCCCAATGTATATGTGTTGTGAAAAAAAACCCATAAATCATATGTACACTTATCTATCTACATCCAGGGGGCCGATTTGAGCATATGTTAATTTAAAAGGGGCCGATTTGACCATAAATTATTTTATAGGGGGCCGATTTGACCAGGTAATTTTATTTTGGGGCCGATTTGATGGGGGCCGATTTGGCAAAGGTCCGATTTGTCTATGATTCGTTTTAATTGCTTGTATCAGTACATAATAGTTGTATGCGCACGTAGCTTCTGAGGGCACAGTGATGATGAATACAACTTTGAAGTATGATTGTATGTACCTTATCCTGAGTCTGGAGTGTTTTGGACCACTTCAGTGTATTTTTTTAAATTTTATATCAGACAGAATGAGACAACGCATTGGATCAAACTGAGAGTAAGAATAGGGTACCGAGTTAGATATACGTAAAACCCAAAGTAAGCCATCAATATTGCCCTGAAAGTATAGCTGGAAGTAATACATGAATAACAGTTTACCAATCAGTAAAAGACTTCCAAAGACATGACATTTCTGATAATAGTAGAAAGAGGACGATTGTCATGTATTTTATGAAATATTCAATACTGGGATGATCCAGGAGGGAAAACTGTAATCCCAACATTACAAAAGTATCCCTGATTGCTGATGAATTGTTTGCTAACATGTTGACAGAAGTACCATTCTGAACCAAATATTCCAGGGAAGCAATAATATGTTGTATTACCAGTAACCTCAGATCAATACATGCACATACACAGATACCTACAAAATTCTTAAACAATAGTTCATAGCAGCGTTTCATCTTTGGTCTGAACACTTCTTTGACTCTGGAGGGAGCCTTGTCCATCAAATCAGATAGAGGTGGAGAGGCTGAAAACAAAGTGTAGAAAATTTTACATACATGACGCATACAGTAGGATCGAATTCCAACATGTCATGTTGAATACCCATCAACACAAGACTGTGAACTCTCGCATTCATTTCTAAAATTATTATTACATTTACCTGGTATGTGGGTATATTTTAGGTCAACATTGTGCTGTTAACATCCAAATATCCCTTGCACCAGCCCCCAGGAGAAGAAGGGTTCTTTTGCTTTTTGTGAGTTGAGAACCTGTACAACTGCCAAATTGCCACATTATATGGGCATTATTAATCCCTACCAATGTTTGACAAACAGCTTCAACGCAACCAAAATGTTCAGCATCTCTAGTTGGGTAATTGCCAAATTATTGCATTGCCCAGTCAGTGGAATGTGATATACCACATTCACCCACCTACCACCTAAACCATCTAGACATTCATCTAGTTCAACCTCCAGTAAGTATGTACAAAGTAGGATACACCATTGTAACACTGTACAAATTGTTGAACCAACTAAGATCTCTGCAAAAATCTGAGGTCAGAGTGATAATTGACAGTTAGGCCTTGATATTTTACGCCTTGATAGTTACGCCTCAGCAACTCCATCATGCGATTCAAGAAGACATGTGAAGGCTTCACACATTCATGGATACACAGTAAGTGTCCCAATAAGGACTGAAGCTGGCTCTTTGAACAATTTTTTTTTAGAATTCCATTCTTGCATCATTTTAATGATGTGTTCTAATTTGCCTTGAGGTATGGCAATGGTATGTTAATGGTATCAATTTCCACCCACAGGCATGTTGCTTTTGTGCAAGGAGCGATCAACTTTCTTTCATTAATAGACAACGCAAGAACATCAGAAGATGGTCAAATGCCCTACACCATGTACTAAACCCCACAAAATCATTGACGTAATTTATTGCATCAAAGCTGTCATGACAAAACATACAGCATCTCTTAGACACTGAAAATTTGTGTGCTATGTTTTGTTCCAAACGGTAGACAAGTATCAAAAACACAACGTCACACCAATGTAAGCCTAAAAGGTCGTAATCTGAGGGATCCATCTTGATATGACAAAAAGCTTGACTCACGTCAATCTTGTAGAGGTGTGTACCTCTACCGACTTGCTTGAGAGCATCAGTGATCCACTGTCGGGAACGTCAGATTAAAATCTGTGGCTAGATATGCCGGACTTGTCAATCCCTAAATTTATGGAGGCATATTTAGGCCAGGAAAGGTCAATAATGACCCTTCTGATATTGACGTCACTCTTCCCCCAGGTCATGAAGGGTGAGAAATGAAAATTCTCTATGGGATGTCTGATATAAGGACCAATAACAGCCCCAAAACCTCGCCCTCTTCTAACAAATAAGCGTCTACATGTTCAGGGAACTAGATAGCCGAGGTATGATTATTTCCATCACAATGTAACACAGAATCTCTATTAAATGGGAACCTGTAAGAAATCAGATCCAACAACTGGATGGCAAAGTAACCTTTTAACTGCTCTGCCCATTCATCATGGTTCAGTTGCGACTCTATTGAGATCCTGCAGCCCATGAAGTTGATAGAGTTGTATAGGACAAGTAATAGTCTCAGATGACTGACCCACTTTGTTTGGCAGGACAAAATCAACCAGAGAAACACAACCAAATTTATATTTGCTTTGAGCCCACCATCGATTAAAAAGTTCGTGGGGTTCTACCTATTATTCATTAAAGTCAAATCTCTTTGTGCCATGCATAGTATTGACAAACTTGTCAGCATCTAAACCTTTGGTATCAAATAAGGTGACCAAGTTGTCATTGTAAGTGTCATGTTGACACATCACATTATTATCACTAGAAACCTCATTCAATGTCACTGTAGGTTCATTGATCCTGTTGTGATTAACAATAGACTGCCCATGTAAATTACCATCATTACCTCGGCCATTCAATACGTTTGTTTTGTTAACGCTTTTGTCATGGTTTCGAACGGGAGAATTGGGAATAGCAGGACAATGGTCTTGTACAATGGTTTCAATGTTGTTGACTTTTACTGAATTGTTTACGATGCCTTGGCTAAATTGTCTCTGGTTACACAATCAGTATCAGCCCTTTGGCTGCGTTCAACCTGACCAGGAGGGGGGGGGGGAATTGACACATTTTCTATTGTTACCTAAATTCATTTGAGGTTTTAAATTTTTCCCCATTTCCATTAACTTGTATATGTTCTTTGTCCAGTTTTGCAATAGTTTGATCTGTCTGCTTTTGTATTCTTCTAGAGGACCTGACATGTGAAAAACTTGGTCTGAACACATCTTCATCAGAACTGTCTGAAGTTTCATTTACCGAACTGTCACTAATATTACTATGTTTTAGTAGTAGTAAATAGAAGAGCCGCTAGGCGGTCTTGTGATTGGTTTGTATTGTTCTCTGATACAAATCGATGACAAAAGGATGACATGGTGGGGTCTTAGAAATATTTTAACTGAGATAGAGATGTAGCAAGACAATGAGCCTCTCATACTAATATAAATATTTGCAATTAAATAACACAAGAGCTCCAGGGTAGAAAATTTGAAGAGAAGAGCTGAAGATATGAGAATTTATAATTGCACAGATCACGGGGTTATATGTTATGACAATGAGGCAATGACATAACTAATATAAATATTTGAAAATACTTAACCCCTCACATCCCAAAATTTTCCCAGGGCTCTGAAATAGCCTACCGTACTATATCTAATCTATGCAACCATTTTATTATTGAAAAAATGACAGAAACGATTGGGATTATATACATCTTCGTTTATATACATCCTCAAACCATGACACAGACAACCTAATCCCCCCTATCTCATTGCTGTCGCCTAAATGGTATGTCACGTGACCCTAATGTTAACTTTTATACTTGAATTTCGAACGTCAAGGAAAGCAACACCAAAAAATCCGAACCTCTGAGTGAGCACAAACACAACCTCAAAATATGTCACGTGATCAATATATAAAATAATGCAAATTCATCATCTTTTTATTGTATCACTAGATATATAAGACTCTCAGTGATTAGATTTTGCTCACAAGCTGATTATACCAATAACAGTATGTTTTCCAATACACCTAACGAAAAACAATCTACAGAATCCCAGGATCAAATAGATTCTGTGCTAAAACCTGCTTCAAAACCACATATCACTGGATTTTCACTTCAGAACACCCAGAATATCAAATATGCCTATAAAGAACCTGGGAAATACCTAGGGAATAAATCATCTAACATATTTCCATATATTGAAAGGGCACCTTATGCAGCCCTAGGTGAATATCCTAATCACTCTCTGTTACATTTTTCCAGGTATATTCATAGATTTGAAACATTCAGAAATTGGCCAAAGTCACATCCAATAGCAGCCTCAGATTTATGCCAAGCTGGATTTTTATATACAGGACAAGGTGATAAAGTACATTGCCCATGGTGCAGGATAATGCTAATAGAATGGGAATCCTATGACAGACCATTGGAAGAACATAAAAGACATTCACCAATGTGTGATTTTGTTAAGATGATTACTCCATAGTGATAAATATTATTTTTAAACTACAACTAAAAGTCTATATACCTTTAATTAAGTTATGTGTAACACTAACCTCATACTGAATATATATTCTCACGTACTAAATAACTTTAATTATATGTTTATTATACACTCTAAATCTTAAATAAACTTATTGAAAGTAATTACTTTTTGTCATGCAATGCGTTATCTTGACCATTTACCTTTACCCACTTAACTTTACGTCAGCCATCTCAAGACCCTAAGTAATTTAGGCATTATTAGAAACTGGACATTACCTCTAAATGCAACCCTGACAAATTTTTTTGTTAATTATGCTGACCAGGTATTTTAATCATTTTGATGAAAATTTTTGACATACCAACCCTGTCTATATAAACCCAGACTTTTTACCAAATCTCCATATTACAACATCAAGACTACCACAGACCTCATAAGAAATCTACAGATACTTACAATAACCTAAAGATGGCAGAGGCTAGTTTGAAATCTACACTTAACAATAAGAAAAGACGAGTGGATGGCAGTGCAGGAACTAAATCTAAGAAAGCAATGCAAACTTTGTCATCTGAATCTTTGAATGCTTTGAATTCTATTACTGATCTAACTCTATCTGGACCTGTACCATCCACTAGTTCTGGCAATAATTCCGTCATTAAGAAGACCTACCATTTGGGGGGTACCAAGTATATGGTACTTTTTGGTCAACAGGGAATGATTGAGGAAATTCATCTTAAGGAATGGGATGGGGAGAAAGTAACTAGAGAGGGAGTACGACTCAATATATCTAGATTTATTATGATTCTACATAATATTGAGACTGTAGAACACGCTCTTGTTAAGATAATGAAAGGGGAACCAGATGTAGATATAAAAATTCATATAGGAGGGTCTTATTATATGTCTTGTAATTCGCCATATAGATCTGTAGGCATTCGTATGTGGAAAACAGGTTCTAATGGAGAATTATTTCCAACCAAGGTCGGTCTAACCCTGAATTCTAAAGAATTTCAAGAGTTTTCTAAATATGGGAATAAAAATTTTTCAGACAGGATGGAATTATTTATTTATATTCCATGCTTGTTACAACCTGATAGAGAAGGTCACAATGCAATAAATTCACCTGTGTGGAATTTTCGTAATTGATAATCACAATCGTAATTCATAATCATAATTGATAATCACAAAGTATAACACTTAACCTTGAATTATATATATATATATATGCTACTCAGACCTTAGCCCTCTCTCACACAAGTTCTCATCTTCTTTTTCCTCCACAATAGTGACCTCAACAGATTTCTTTTGGAATAGAACTGATGGATCTCACAAATATAGAAATTGACCTTTTTCTAGGATGTAGATTTAATGTCTACTACCCTAAACATCTTCCCTCAGGAATGGTTACATTCATGTCATTGATGAACTTGATACAGGAAAACAGGTATAGGGAGGCCTTTACCTGTTTTCTATTGTTCAATGATGTTCTGCCAGGATATATTGTGTAAGTATAATCTCTTATTAGATTAAACAATAATTATTATTTAATTAAAAAATTAAAAATATCAAAAAAAAAAAATATATATAAAAAAATAACGTAGAACTATGTGAACTATTGTGATTTAGGGTTTTAAATATGTATAAGGACCTAAAGTTTTTACATATATTTAGTCATATTTCTTTTTTATTTATTTAATTTTTTTCTATATTTTTTTTTTCAGCAAGAAATATCCAGCATTTACAGAGTACTTTGTGGATATTATCTCCAAGGCTGAATGTGCTGTATGCAAGGAAAGGCTGAGTAAGGATCAAATTCATCTCAGCAATCCCTGCGCTCATTTCTTCTGTGCAATGTGTGCTTGTCAGTTAGGAAAAATCTGGGAAGAGGAAGGGCGTTTGAGAAGGAAATGTCCAATGTGTAGGGTTCATTTGCAAGATCATCTCTTTGCTCGACCATATTCTTTTACCAGCACCAAACTAAATTATACATCTCTCTTTTTATGGATCCCAAGGACTATCTTCATGAAGCAAAATCAGGGACCAACTCTTATTGAAACTCTAAATAAGAAAGATTTTGATAGGGCTTTCTATTATATGTTTATTTTGAATACTACTCCCTGCCCCATTGAGGAGAAAATTGCACCAGGCTGGACAGAATTCTATAATGAGAGGAAAGAAAATATGAGATGTGTCTCATGTAAGGCTGGAATGCCTTATGACCAGGCTTTTGCAGCTAATTGCTCACATTTTTATTGTACTGTATGTGCCTCATTTTTAAAAGAATCCAACAGGGAAGGTTTACTAAGGTGCAAAAAATGTGAGCAGCTTATTGAGGGTTCGGAAGTAGATGTGATATTTCTCAGACCCCTCACTGTCAACTGTAATGTGTTTTAGATATGTAGTATCTCTACTGTCTCCACTCTCAGAACTGTCAGGGGAGGAATCATTGTTTAATGAAGGAGACACACTATGTCCAATGTTCGGATAAAGAATTCTTAAGAATAATTTCAAAATAATATGCCAAATACACAGAAAAATGTCATTTCTCATTATCTTCAATCCAACTACAGACATAATAATAAAAAATCCCACAAGAGCTACACAGATCTCAGTCCATAACTGATCAACACTTCTTCTTCTTTGCTACAAAATACCAGTTGATACATCAATCCAATAACCTTTTATTGAATATGCATAATTCTTAGTTATTTAACGATAGATTATACATACAATATTTTTCTTTGGAAAGCTGATGTCCTCCCAATCGTTATATACTACAGGAATATCTTCGTATACATGCTCTTCATCAAAAGTACTATCTGAAGTATGAATAAGATATAAAGATAATCACAAATTTGTTGAATACCACCTAAAAGGATTATCACATTATACATAATGATAGGTCTATTCTTAATTTAAAAAAAAACTTACCTTGTTTACATCCTAAAACATTTATCCCTTTGAATGGATCATATATACAAATCCCCTTGCAAAGCCAAAGGATATTCTTTACATTAGGATAGTTCCTCTTAATTGACTTTAATGGTAGTTTTATATATCCAACGCGACAATGACTATATTCAAGAATTTGAATTTCTTCGTTTCCACATCTGATGAGATATTTATCAAACTGCTCTCTATTAACAAACCCAGTCACAGTCCCTCGTTCATAGCCTTTAAAAAATCTACAGTCTATCCCTTGCACATTGACATAATAACTGACATGTAAAATAATAACCATAAAAAAACAAAATCTCCATGAATTTTTGAAATACCGGTACTCCATATCCATCTTGACTAGATTAATAATGCGGTGGATTGGTTTCGATTTGCCTTTACGTCATTGAAGATGACGTATAATCGATTAAAACGTCACATTAATGTGATGTCACAAACTAGTTACATCAAAATACATTTAATCGAGGCATTAAACACTGGTCAAAATTAAATTATATAATATATAATATATTTACCCAGATAACTAGTCTCGTTGGAAACAGATAAATCCACCTTTTTATACAGACATTGATTTTCTAAATGATTAATAATACATGTCTCCGTCTCTTTTGTTGTCATGGAACAGCATGCAGGTGCGAGATAATAACTGTGATTAATATAATAATATAAGTTGGTTATGTATTCATGCATAGGATTAAGGGATATTTTAAAAGTTCAATTGTATACATAAATATAATCATGCTTAGATGTCATCCATAAATAGTCAAAATAATGCATTTTTACTTTTCATTTGTAGAAAATCCCTCTATATTTCTTTCATTGACCACGCTTGTCATCTCCATCATGCCTCTTTCTCTCATAATGCTGTTCCTTAACCTCGAACCTCTCTGCATTCCCCTTCTGTTGCAAAATCCTTTCCTCAAACAGCCTACCATGAGTCCAATGATCAAAGAAACTAATATGCAGGAAGGAACACTTGCCAGGAAAATCAAAATCTTGGGAAAACCCTTTTCATGTAAATTTTCCAAATGAGTTATTAATTCATTCCCTTTATTGCTAGGACTACTGGAAGAAAAGCTTGTCATTGACCACCAATTTTCTAGATTTGGAGATGTCATTGATTGCTTTGAGGTGTTCTCTCTATCAGTTGAAATACTTATGCCAGAAGTTTTACTGCTGATTGAGGATAGATGCTCTGAATATGTAGATTCAATCTGAAAGGGTTTGGTGTAACCCTTTGGATTATCGGTGGTCAAAAATTGGTCTACTGCCTGAGAATCAGAATGTGTATAACTAGTGAATGCCTTTTGCTCAAGAGAGATGGATATTTGTGTGTAAGGAGTAGATGGTTTTTCCTCAAGAGAGGTGGACATTTCCTTTACTCTGGGAGATGAGGAAAGATGGCCTGCATCTGTTTAAAAACAGTAATAATTTTTTTAAAAACTAACTACGCTTATGGTTATTTAAAATTAATACAGTATCATATATTGTAGTCTAATCAATTATCATGCAATTTAGGAATATATATTATATTGCATCACGTGACCTAAGTTGATTTTTAAGCTGCGTCTTTCCCTGACGTCTTAAATTTTACAAGGGTCTTTCCTTGACGCTCGAAATTTGAGTATATAAACCTAATGTTGGATCACGTGGTTATGTCATTTGTGTTTGAGGGGTATATAAGCTCAGATCCTGTCAGAGGATCACGTGATTGTATCATTTGGCTTGGTGGAGTATATAAGGACAGAGCTTCAGTTAACTGATCTTTCACCTAATATGTTTTTTATTCTTTGATCATTAAATAAAGATTATAAATATTGCATACCTGAGGACAGATGGTCTCTAGTTATTGTAGTTCTATCATTTTCTATGGATGTAGTCGCATGAGCCTGGTTAATAGTAGATATATCATTCCCATAGATTGTAGTAGTAACATGCTCCTGAATAAAAGTAAATATAGTTGATCTGTCATTTGTCCTAAGTGTAGTAGAAGGCTGGTCACTGAAGGTGGATATTTCGATCTCTGAGCTTGTAGTAGATTGACAAATGTCAATTTTTAAAGAATCCTCTTTAGGAATATCTTTCAACCATTCACATTTGAAATATCTCATGTGTTTAAATGCAATATATTTAAGATTAGGAAGCTTTCTCAAAATAGTGTTAATATCCAGTATCTGAACATTTTGCAAATAAAGTCTGGTAATGGAGGGTCTGTAACGAAATGATGGATTGGTTGTATCCTTACACAGTATAACAGTTCTGTCACAGGAACATTGACCATTAAAACAACTGGTAAAACCTGAAACACGATAATAATTCAACACCAGAAATATTATCCAAAGAAATTTCTTTTTTGAATTTTCCATGATTTCAAATATACACGTCCTTTCAATCCAGAAATTTCTCTCCTTCTTATTCATCTAGTAAGCTAAAAACAGATGCTAATTTTATGTGAGTCTTATCTCTGTGTTCCTTGAAGGGGAGATTTATTATATATAGGAGTGATAAATGCTGACATTAATGTGTAAACACCTAATTTATCAAATAAAAAGTAATATATGCATTGAACTAGGATGACCTCCATACCATTTACATCACCTTGCACAGTTGTTATATCGGGTCCCACAGGGTCTGGAAAATCTACTTTTACTTTTAAGATTTTACGTAATCTTAATAATATGTTTTCCTGTCCTATAAATAAAGTATACTACTTTTACAGTGTGTGGCAAAAAAGCTTTGAAACAGAGGATATTAAAAAATTGAATTTATTAAGGATATTCCAAATCAAGAGAGCATTGAAAAAATTTCTAACAACTTACATAACCTCATAATAATCGATGATCTTCAAACGTCTGCGTTAAACAGTGAATTTATTGCAAACCTATTTAGTAGAGAATCTCACCATAGAAACATAAGCGTATTTTTAATACTACAAAATCTATTTCACCAGGGAAAGTATTCTCGTGATATTTCTTTGAACTCACATTATTTTATTTTATTTAAAAACATTAGAGATTACAATCAAATTAAATATTTGGGTAATCAAATGGGAATTGGAAAAAAATTAACTGACGCTTATTTAGATGCTACAGCAGAGCCGTTCTCTTACCTCTTAATTGATTTATCACCTTTATCAGATTCTTCTTATATGTTAAGAAGTAATATACTGCCTGATGAATATGTAACAGTATATAAGTAGGTTGACATCAAAGAATATTTTATTAGAGGATGTGTAATCATCAAAGGTGTCATGTTAAATTGCTAGGGAATATATAATATGTCTACTAATCTCAAAAGTGCCAGTAATTTTTTAGAGGTGATTTTCAAAAATAATCAAAAACTTAACAAGTTCATTTTATTGCATGCATCAGCAAAACATCTCGAGGCTATAGCTGAAATATTTTATCACATCTTTCGTCTTCCTTTATCTCCTACTATTAGATCAAATTTCATTAAAAACATTAGGATTTTAAAAAAAATTATTCATCACAGGTCTCATAGAGGTGATATAGCTAGAAAAAACAGCAAATTATTCACAGACCTTTTGATATCTATAAAAAGTTATCTCCGTAGTATATGGAAATGAATAAGTTCGTTTTAATTCCTAAAGATCAATTCGATAAATTTAAAGAATTCCAAAGACTTCATTCTCCAGGAAAAATTGAATCTGGTTTGAATGCTATAAAAGATACTCAGAGTGAAGATATTGAAACGAAATCAAAAAACCAATTAGGTTCTAGTGAGGGTAATAAGGTTAAACAATCTATTTCTGTTTCACCTCCTAAGGAATTTGAGGATCAAAGTGCATATAGCTCGGATTTAAAAGGGGTAAGCTGGAATAAAAGTAAAGATATTCCAGATCCTCTCCCTCCCCCTGGAATACCGGAGATTACTGATAGCAAGGTAAAGAAAACAAAGAAAGAGACATCCACAATAAATCAATTAAAATACCAGCATGGAACTGGAAAAAGCGGGAGAGTATACAGAAAAAGGAAAAAACTAACAGATCAGACTGGATCAAATTCTGGAATAAAAATATCGGATGAAGAGGAAAAATACCTAAAAGAAATATATTATAACACAAAAAGTCCTGTTGCATTCAGTGGGTTTCAAAAAATAAATAAATTTATTAAAAAAAATAAAGAAAAGGAAAGTATAACTCCAAAAAAATTAAGAATATGGTTGAGTAAACAAGAAGCATATACATCGTTCTTCCCTAGCAAAAGAAGATTTAAACGTCCTCGAGTAATTGCTTTTTACAAAAATTATCAGTGGGATACAGATACAGCAAATATGACCAAGTATAAGGATTACAATGAGGGATATGGATATTTTGTGGTATTCATAGATATATTTACAAGATATCTTTACACCGCCCCTTTAAAAACTTTAACTGGCCAGGAAATGGTTTTTGTTATTAATGATTTATTTGTTAACGTTAACGAAAAACCTGAAATTCATAGAAGTGATCGAGGGAGTGATTACTTGAATAGATATATGAAAAAATTTTTAGGGGATAAGAATATTAAGCATATCTTTACCTATTATGAAACAAAAGCTAATTACGCAGAGAGAGTAATAAAAACGATAAAAATTAAAATTACCAAATATTTGACAAGTAAGGAAACTTTTCGATGGATTGATTTAATCTCTGATTTGACATATAGCTACAACAATTCATTTCATAGAAGTATTAAAAGGACTCCTACTGAGGCTCAGACTGGAAACAAATTTAATTTATGGAGTGAACAGTATGCTGAATTATTAATAGCAGCTGATAGGACGAAGAAAAAAACAACAAAAAAATTAACAAAATCCAGAAATATTTATATAAAAAGATATAAATTTAAGGTAGGGGACAGAGTCAAAATAAGTTTCCTGAAGAGACAATTCGACAGAGAGTAATCAGAAAAATGGTCAGGAGAGGTATTCACTGTTATAGAGCGCAAGATGAATCAGGATATACCCATGTACAGGTTAAAAGATTACAATAATGAGGTCATAGAATCTTATTTCTATGAACCAGAATTACAATTAGCATATATGAATTCTGAGGTAGTTTATAAAATAGAAAAAATAATTTTAAAAAGGAAAAAGGGTAATAAAAGGGAAGTTTTAGTCAAGTGGAAAGGTTGGCCTGAGAGATTCAACTCCTGGGTTTTAGAAAGCGAACTACAAGACATATAACAGTTGCGATTACCCTCAGCAATAAGATTTAGAGTGCTTACTCTGACGTTCGAAATTTCCTCTCTGAGAGAGTATATAAGTAAAGGTCAAGGTCATATCACTCAGTTGCCAGCAGGAATATAACTGGAAAGGACACATTCTCGTCATTTAGTTTTATTATGAGATTATTATTAACAGATGAAATATGACCAGTCATGAGGATATTAGTGGGATATATATTTTTATGTCATCGAATGATTCAAATATATTTCATCCAGATAATCAATGGGACAGCTTTATAATTGAACTTAATGAACAAATAAAATTGGATGGATATTGGGTAATTGCCTTATGTGATGTTAATCTAGATACCATTTGTAATGAGGTGTTATTCGTATATTGCGATCTCTGTGATCATTCTAATATTAACAGTTCGCTGGAACCTATTCTTAAAGTTATATATCCATCCGAAACTGTCAAGTTTTTTTATTTTCAGGACAGGTATTATGTTCCCATAAAGCAGTCTAATTTTAGTAGGATAAAAATATATATAAGAGATGTTAATAAAAAAACTCCTAGTAGTAGAGGAGAAACCTTGCGTTTAACTGTTCATCTGAAACGTTTATTATGAATAAATACCTTGATTTCTGCAACAAATGTATGCTAGGGAAGATGTCATACAGTGATAAGTTTTATTTACTTGGCGACTCGGATATTGACTTCAATAATTCCTCGGATTCAAGAACAAAAGAAAAATTAGATATATCAGTGTTTACACCAACTCAGGCTGCTGTTGAACAGGCAAGGAGTGAATTAAAGGATGATAAGAGTATAAAAACAGCCAAAAAAAGAAAAATTGTTCAGATAGGTGGGAGAAAGAATAGAGACAAGAGAGATAATAGGAGTAAAAAGAATCATAAAAAAGCAATAAAAAAACCAAAAAGGAACAAAGGGAAAAGTAGGGGTGTAAGAGGATTACGGTTAAAAGCCAGAAAACAAAACCAATGCATTTAAGTAGAAAGGATTACGCTAAAATATTGTCAATAAAATATGTCAAACTTCAGTCTCTTTATTCATGCCTCCACCTCTGGATAAATCAATTCAAAAAGAATATTGGGTAGAATTCAATCCTATTGCTACAATATCGGAGGGTGGAGTAATAGAGTTTAATATTCCTGGTACCTCATTAGACTACATAAACCTGGCAAAAAGTCGATTAAATATAAGTTATAAATTAACCCACAGTGATGGAGCTCCAGTACAAGATATCAGAGATTTGAATGGGGTACCTACAGCAGATTCGGATCAAATAGCACCTGTAAATTTAACCTTACATTCAATTTTTCGTCAAATAGATTTATCTTTAAATCAAAAAATAGTTTCTCCAGATGTTGGTGTAAATTATCCTTACAAGGCAATGATTGATCTACTCTTACAATCGAATAGTGATATGATCAATTCTCAGGCGCAGGCTGCTTTATTCCACAAAGATACTCCTGGAAACTTTGAGGAGACATTACTTTTAGGTGGAAGTCCAGCATATGAGGATAGAGCCATTCCAACAAAAGATGGTGGAATTTGTACTTTAGAGGGGAGTTTATATTTAGACTTTGGGATTGGACAAAACAGAGCCATTTTAAATGGAGTAGGAATTACACTAAAACTTTTTCAATCATCTGATGATTAATGAGGCATGGAACTAAAATATATAAATTAGTTATAACTTCTGCTATATTAAAGGTCTGTCATGTTGGGTTAAATCCTGCAATGATATTGGCTCATAATGAATCTTTAAAAATGGGTCCTGCATTATACCCTTTCTGGAGAAGCGATATCAAGAGTTTTAGTGTAGCAGCTGGTTCTTTGACATTTATGACTGATAATATTTATCATGGAAAAGTACCCAGTAAATTGATTATTGGAATGCTGTCAAATGCAGCATATTCTGGAGATTTCAGTAAAAATCCATTTAATTTTAAACATATGGATGCTAATTATTTGGAGGTTACTGTAGATGGTCAACCCGTTCCAAATAGACCCCTTAAACCCAATTTTTCGGAAAATAATTATGCCTCCTCGTACTTAAGCTTATTCGATAATGATCTAAATCGAAAAAAAGGAATAATAATTCAATACGGTGAATATCCTTATGGATACACATTATACATGTTTGAAATTCAAAGTTTCTTAAGAGGTAAAATTATGACAAGTTCCATTAATGGTCATGTAAGATTAACTGTTAGATATGCCAAGGCTCTACCAGAAACTATAAATATTCTGGTTTATGCAAAATTTCCTGAATTAGTAAAAATAGATCAGGCAAGGAATGTAAGTTTTGGATAAATGGATTCCCTAACATTAGCCGGATTAATGAAAAGTGATCCTTATATTAATAAAAGATTTCTAGGGGTTTATGCTTCAGATATGACTCCAGACTCAGTTCCTGAAGAAACCATTATTATTGTCAATTTAGATCCGTCTTATAAAAGAGGAAGTCATTGGATAGTGTTACATTATCTTCAAAACAATAAAGTAGAACACTTTGATTCAATTGGAAAGAAACCAACAAAGTACATTCATAATTTATTAATATCTAAAAAGTTAACGTACATATACAATACAAAGAGGTTACAATCATATGACAGTTATACATGTGGTCTATTTTGTCTCTATTACAGTTTTTATTCTTGTAGATTTTATAGTTTTCAGAATATTATAAACAAATTCGGTGATAACCTAATTGAAAATGAGAGACTGGTGATTGAGTTTAGCTTAAAAAATTTTCGGATTTTGTAATATATATATATATATATATATATATATATATATATATATATATATATATATATATATATATATATATAAATAAAGGTTATTATAATAAAATATATTAAAATTTAAAGATTGTATCAATGAAAGTATACGTCCTTGACCTACTACGTAGTAAATGAGTGTTTTTGGTTCAACCGCTCTGCTTGGAATGAATCACGTGACTCATTGAGTTTTACAATATATATTAGAATTTCGAACGTCAAGGAAAGACCCATCACAAATTCCGAGCTTCTGGGAAAACATCTATGATATTTATTTCTATCACGTGACTGGTTTATGAGTAAATTCTGTCAAAATTCATCCTAAAATATTATTTCCAGGAATAGATTTAGTTTCTATTACAGATAAGATTCGTGGAGATGCATTGCCACCCCATATTCGAGCTGTTTTATTATTAAAATTGGGATGATAATATATAATATCTTTACCTTGATTTTTAATAAGTTCTTGTCAAAATTCATGAGATTGTAAAAATTTTTGCAGAACAGTAAATCTCATAATTCTTTCCATGTGTTCTATATCTGTTTGATTAACATTTAGTTCCTTCATCTTAGTTTGAATTTCTAGGGGATCTTGACAGTTGAGAATATCCTGGGCTAGTTCTTTGTAATTAAGACTATTGGAAATAAGATAATTAAAAAGTTGTTCGGAGGAATGAAATGTTAATTCGTCCAGTCTTATTTGACAGGTATACAAATTTGACATTGGATTGTGTATGCTATCAATGACTACATGTTGTTGATTCCATGGAGTGAGAATGATATCTAAAGGTTTGGTGGATACCCCATCTGAAAGTACCTCTCTCTTACAATAAAAATAGTTAAACCCTAATCTCTCCTGAGAGTAGGTGTAGAGGGATGAATTTTTTATCCTAAAACCAATATTTGTTGAAACAGCATTAACTTGATTATGTATTGATTTTTCAAACTTTTCCATTGGATTAATCAAATTTTTTTTGGAAATACCCTTACAGGATATCTTCTGTTTACCCTCAGCGTCTTCTATGATATAAGATTTTGAACAGAGAGAGATCATTTTAGTTCCCTCCCATTCTTTCTTGTAACAGCCTACAAAGCGAAAATCTACAGCTCTATGATGGTTACAGCATCTTCTTGGAAACCAGACAGGATTCAGGTCATCTGAACAGGAATTAAAAATTTCATTATTATATTTTTGCTTATATGAGGTTTTAATACAATGATCTATTTTTGTTCGATTTAGGGCCATATACAAACTATCTGTGTCTGTTTCTGTTAACTCGAAGCTGTTTTCCTCAAGATATTTAGATAGGCAGTCATAATAGAATTCGAACATTCTTAATTTAGCGTATTGAAGAATTAAAAATCCTATTTGAATGGGATTATCCAGTCGAATTCTTGATTTATAACTTTCTACCTCGTATGTAGAATTACTAAGTTCGTCTAAGGTTTTGAAAGTATTAGTATTTATGATTTTAGTAACCTTAATCTTATCGGCAATGTATCTAATAGTGGTATGTTTAGATTTGTCCATTAAAATTGATCCATAACTCGAGTTGCTTAATAATTTGTAAGTATCACCTATAACTGCTTTATCTGGATTTCTATCTCCTTCAATTCTGTGATAGGTGACCTTATCTATAAAGGATTTGAAGGCTGTTTCCGGTTGATATTCTATTATTTGATAAATTTTTTTAATCTGACAGTGATTATTCAGATACCATTGGAGAAGAGGAGTTGCCAGAAGTATTTTGTTTGCTTGAAGTCCACTTATTAATAGCCTCTTAAAATCAAATTGCATATCTTGATTAAGACAATATTCCTGCATATGTAACCCAATGTCTTTCATATGGACATTACAGGTTGCGAAAAATGGGGGAAATTCTTGAAAATATTTAAGTTTATCTTTTTCTACCTGAATATCAACCTCAACAACTCCGAATAGTTTCCCTTTTTTAATGTCGGATATGATATTTTTTACTGATAAGGCTCCTTTATGGGATCTATAGTAGGATGGTAAATACTTTTCATAGATTTTAGAGCATTTGCGTTTGATATTACGTATAAATTCACATTCCTGTATTGAAATATATTTATATCCCTGGGATAACAGGAACTGTTTCTTTTTCTCATCTCTCTCTGAAACTTTTTTTATTTTTTGAATCCACGACTGATTTTTGATTTGAATAATTATATAACAATTATATTTACAATGATGAAAGTAACATCCATTAAATTCATAGACTGTTTTGTTTTCAACGCAATAACCATCAACTAAATAGGACCCTATTCGAACTTCTCTGGTGTGATTAAGTTTATGCATAATCTTAATTTTTTTGGATTTCATTATATAATCCATCCAGACATAAGAATCTATATATTTTTCAGAGGTTTCAGGTTTGAACTGATTTTCTTCAAGTCTTCTAACGAATAACCCTGTAGGCATTGGTTGTTTAATTGCATAAGAATATAGCCCATTGCAATCATAACCTACAATAGATTTACAAAAATTTCCTTCTTGATTTTTAATAATGGTTCTATCTTTCTCATGGTACCTATTAAATATTATGCTTGGGCCTCCGACTATATTTTTTTTAAAAGTATAATACAGATCTGCATTCTGAGCATTAAAGAGTGCAAAATTAGACTTTGAGGAGGTATACAACATCTTCCTGGCAACGCCTGGTAGGGTAACATAATCCTTAAATATATCAATATGTTGATCCTTATATATTTGTACAAAATTATTTAAAGCCTGTGAAAATGGTTCAGTATCTAAATTATTGTAATATATTAAATAATCTCTAAATGTTTGCATATTAGATTCGTTCCATATCTTCTGCAAGCTTGTATAGTCATCATGATTTTTAACTGGATTATCATTACTCAAACTTGAAAAAAAATCTTCTGGTGGAGGTAGTGTTGTTACATCTAACTTGTCCTCATGATCAAACCATTCGTATGGGAATATACCCTTAGCAATTTCACATCCATAAGCTTTTAAAAATTTACTATATGAACATCCAGCAACCAAATAATTGGAAATATCGATAAATTTGAGATCTGGAGTAGAAATTGACAGATATTTGTTATCCTTTTTTATTGTATAGATGTCATTATCTTTATAATTTAAAGCAATATAAGACATCAATTCAGGTTTAACCAGATTTAGATCATACTTTCCTGAATTAAATCCTACCACAGGAATTTGGTTTATATATTTCTCTAGTTCTTTGTAAATATTTGAAATAAGATTACGAAAATAGGTGTTATTTCTTAATTCATGTTATGTCTTGAATGATTCGTTTTCAGAATCTGTTTCTAAATTCTCATTATCCTGATACTTCTCCATAATTTGATCCAACTGTGAAAATACTGAGGAAAATTTATTGCGTAAAATATTGGAATTAATGCTACTGATTGCCTTTAAATACTTCATCATTTCAGATATCAGTTTATCTGGTGAGAGTTCTACAATACACTTGGGGTCATCAAATCCTTCTACATTGGAGGCAATACTTACGCTTATTGGAAAATGCTTTGATATCCATTTCAATTTATCATGGTGATGGTTGGTTATATGAATTTTCTTAAGAAGTGCCTCCATATCCCATACAATAAATTTAGAATAATATTTATCATTTTCATCAATGATTATTCCTAAAGATTCGAGTTTATCAAATATAGTGTCAGGAGCTTTATAAAATCCACCAGAAAATATATATTTAGTTCGGTCATAACATACGGTTATATGTCTTTTTAAATTCCAAAGTTTAATAAATATCTTAGAACATTTCGGACATTCATATTTCTTTGCAAATTTTTTAAAATTAGTGACATAGCTTAGGTGATCTTGATATATGTTCAAATACATAATATTGGTATCTTGAGATAGAGATTCGAATATAAGACTTAGAGTTCCATCGGGATTAAGGGTATATAACATAATTTTCAGATTAAAACATCTTTCTAAATTATACATATCATCTAAATTAACTCCGGTAAATTCTTTGGGGAGTCTAGGAAATTTCTTTCTGTTATTATAAGTCATCCATGCATTAAGGTAAACAAGCAGATTAGCCTCCTGGTGAATGTTGTTTCTTTTATTATGTATAGACAGACACCTAAAGAAACAGAGATTATCTTTATATGGTTGAGAGGTATTCTTATTATATATGACATTTTTCAGATATCTGTTAGATTTAATATAATCTGGAAGTGTGGTTAGTCTTCCTATAGGAAAGTTCGTTAAAAATACATTACATTGAATATTGGTTATAAAAACCAGTGTCCAAGATGTAGATGGTCGATTTGCGCGTGCCTTTTCTATCATATCTATGCTAGCTAATTTATTCATAAGTGAGTTAATATTGGCTCGTTTGGATATCATATACGGATAGGTCAAAATACGACTATTATAATAAGGAATAAAATATCTATATTCACCAGTCTGAGAATTAAATAAAATCATTCCAAATGCTAGATTAATTTGAAATGTGACATTTTGTTCATTGTATATCTGAGTTACATGTCCTCTAATTTCTCTATAACCTCTACTTAGGTTATTTGTTTGAAAGTTGTAAATGTTTCTTAATTCTCCATATTTGTCCTCAGCTAAAATATGATTCCTGTTTGTAATGTAAACATCACGAATATGTTCATTATTATCATCCATGATATATGGTGGTATTTCCTCAAGGTTGTCATTGCCTCCATGTTGATTCAATCTATGATTGTAGAGGTCTTTACGTGATGTACAAATACATTTACACAATGAACAGGAATATGAGGATTCTGTTGAGCGCTGTGAGTGGTTTGAGGATTTCTTGTAATGGTAGTTCAATGACTCTGCTGTTAAGAATGGTATCCTGCATTTATAACAATAATATTTACCACATGTCCTAAGATGAAATATGAGTTCCTCAGGAGTATTGAATTCTTTTTCACATATTCTACAGTTATCTCTGGATATATGACTAACTGCACTGGAGGCACATATTCTTTGGTGATATATCAAATTCCTCCTATTAATCATATCCCATCCACAAAATCTACACTTACAGGACATTGTATCGCGTTCTTAGTTATTAGACAGAGGAGGTGTCGGTTAAATTTATATGGATGCGTTTGTGCTGAGATATGCATTTATTCTCATGTTATATGCCTTGGTTGGTGATTTTCCAGTAGATTGCTTTAATAACACTTGGAGTCTGTAATGGATAATATTTGACATACATGAGAAGGTATGTTATTATGACAATTCTTCTACCGTGGTTTTTAACATCATATCCTCTGAGTACAGATTTAAGGTGAACATAGTGATTCATTAAAGGATGGTTGGGTATCATTAATCTTATTTGATAACCCATTTCAAATATATCTGTAAGTGTGGTGATAACCTGACCCATTGCTTTCTGGAGTTGAAATGATAAACCACGTGACCAAAATGTTTTACTTAAATAGTGTAATTTCGAACGTCAAGGAAAACACCGCTTAAAATTCCGAGCTTCTGAGAAAGCACCAGCATTTTGTTTTATTCGGAGTAAAGGATCACGTGGTTTGACCGTGTAGTGTATATAAGCTGGATAATGTCCTGCTTGATACCATTTGTCAAGATAGACGTGTCTTGAGAGGGTTAATTAGACAGCTGGTATTTATATTATTTCTACAGTGTCCATCATTATACAGTGCAACTTATCACGATTGTTTGGTGAGGAGTGCTTGACATTCTTCAGTTTTAATTATAAAATCTCAAAGTGACCATCCTTGACATTCTTCAGTTTTAATTATAAATTCTCAAAGTGACCATCTAAAAATGCTTGATTAATCTTCATTCTAGTTATTTATTCTCCAGATATTTATATTACGCTTGATTAATATTCAAGTTTATTTATAAATTCTCATAGCAATTTTAAAGCACTTGAAATTTAAAGGTTGAAAAACTTTTAGAAGACGGTTGATTAATCTTCAATTTTAATTATAAATTCTTCATAGCAATTTTAAAGCACTTGAAATTTTAAAGTTAAAATATTTCTAAGACCCCACCATGTCATCCTTTTGTCATCGATTTGTATCAGAGAACAATACAAACCAATCACAAGACCGCCTAGCGGCTCTTCTATTTGCTACTTTTAGTCTTTGCAACAGTGCTTAACTTTTGCCTTTCTCCTTGCTTGCTCTTGGTTGCTGCCACTTCTGCGACTTGACCTTCCACCTTGTCAAGCCTGGTGTTGACTTTATTCAATTCCTGTAAGACCTGCCACTGCATCTCTGATCCACTCCCATTTCCCACTTCCCACTTTGCCATTTCTGATCTGTCCCATCGTCCACGTCGCTCTGGCCCTGGTGGTCAAAATCCTCAATCTACTATTAGTAACTGCAGCATTCATGGGAATCAAAACTAGATCTGATTGTAAGTCCCATACTTTTTGTTCACTTTAACAGTTCCACTTGCACCCTGTACTGCTCCCATGTCATCTAGATTCTCCTTTGCTTGTTTATAGTCCTTTCCTGTTCGGGGATAATGTTTCTCATTACACTCCCAGCATTTATTTTTTTCCATTTTATATGTATATATTCACAAACATCACTGAAAAAGAGACCAAAGAAAGCCTGAGGAGATATCCACAGCAATCACAATCTGATTATGGCTATGCACTGCATAGGACTTATAATAACATAGGGTTGAGCGTCCCTTTGTACTCAGCCAGAAAAAGCCCGAGGCTGTTTTGAGAGGTAGTCTTGAATGCAGTCATCAGCACATGTCATCAGTCCATCAACAGTCAGATTAAAATGGCAATGTATAAACTAAATGACGTCTTTCATTGATTAAAATATTAAAATACAACCAAAAAAATCTAAAATTCAAATATCTGAAGAAAATTAAACATGTTGGTTCACTCTCTTTCTAAATTTCAAACTGATAGTGCTCCTAAACTGCAAACATGATGTAAAATGGCTGACCAACCAAAAAAGGGCTTACAACCAAGAGGTCATCTCCTTGGTGATCCCAGTAAAACCCCCCACTCTGCTATTAAGCAGAGTTCATACTTCTCTTGGGACGACGTAGACTGACAACCGTGATGCCCATAAACCACGAATGATTACCTTGTAAGTCTGGGTTAGCAGTTACCAGTGAATCTGAACAAGGTGTAATGGGTAACGTAAGGTCAAATTCATGTGGAGGATTCAAACCCAGTAAATATGACATCAATGTAAGTTCAAGTTCACACTGCTATAAATTATAAATGACACAGCAAAAGGCAGCTTAGGGGATTTTATCTACATGTGAGGAAAAGATGAGAATGAAGCTTTTATACATTTTCTTTGAAGATTTATTTCTCTTGAAAAGTTATCTCTTTCAGAATGGTACTGTGGTCTGGTGTGTAAATTTACTTTATACTTAAATAACAAATATAATTAAATACATATTTCTGTCAATAAATGTTAAATATAGTTTATGTTCATTTCCATAGGTTATATAAGGTCCTCTGTTGCCTACGGGTTATAAATTTTGGCATCTAATCATAGGCTGTCACCTGGGTTCAAGTGGCAATGCTGATGACCTGTCCCAATGTGACCCTGCCTGTTTAACGGGACGTAAAACCCAACTTTGACTTTGCACAGAAATATGACCAAACCATATTTATAAATATAACAGTGGTTAAACATAGTTCTTAAAATTTTGCAGAATTCCTTACATTTATGTATGGGTTTGTTTTTATGAAATAACGGATCCACATGATAATGGCTTTTTAAAAGATTCAGGATAAATGTTTAAAAAGACCTGTTCCTTGAAAGAGGTTAAGTTCAAGGCTGTAAAATACCATACAAGTTACCTAGAGTAATACTCTAGAAAATAGTTACGTAGCAATTGAAATAAATATACAAAAGAGGTCACAAAAATCATATCAGATTACTTGTTATTACCAATCACATAACAGAATTTGAATAGCAATGCCTGTGTAGCAGGAAGTCCTACAATGTTTTCGTTATTTCTCAATCAACATGTTTTTGGCATATTGGTCAAATTTAGAGGTCAAAATCTAGTAGGGAGAGCCCTGGTCAGTCAGGTGCAGCCTAATCCCTATGATAAAGTGTCCATATCAATCCAATAAAAGATACCTCCCACGAATTTCTAGAAGTCAAAAAACTAACGGCTGGGCATCATGTCAGCCCCATAACTCATGTCCACAGTGTCAAGTAGGAGGAAATGGTGAGATTTGTACTTCTGAAGGGTCTTGGCTCATTTAATGGAACTCAATGGAAGATAAAAAATAAGGTCTTGCCTAAGAAAGTGTAATTTATGGTCAAATTATTTGGAACTTTGTGGTAGCTGCATTGGATATTCCCCCAAGAATCCGTAGAAGGGTGTGAGGAAGATTGCTCTATTCAGTACAGTGTCAGAAAGGATATCACAGAAAATAATAGTGAGCATGTAAGACACAAGTATCAAAGATACCTCTGACACTTGTGATGGAGGATGAGTTAATTCAGTTTGCTATGTAGGTATCTGTTAACATAGTGATGGAATAAGGAGAAGGATTTAAGTAGTACTGATTTACCTTGGCATGCTTGAATTAGAGGTATGTGTGGTTTCAACCTCCCCCATATGTGACAATGCTCAGGACCTTCTCCGATATAACCAATATTTGGCATATTTTGGCCAAGTCAGTATGTATGCCCAACTATGTGAGCTTGTTACAGGGGAATGTTGTCTTTCCTGGATATTTAGGTAAGCTCAGTGTTGACAGAAGTGAAGAAACTAAGTAAAGATTTTGAGGATACAAGTACATAGTTGTTGATGCAGAAAAACATCTTAATGCCGTAATTGGGATTATAATAGACATGCACTGACACACTATGCTTCTATGAACCCTGTCAAATATAACTTCAAAGTCAATATATATGACAACCTGCTGTTTGAATCCTTCTTTCAATGAGCCAGGAAATCCCTTATTCCTTCAAATCGAATTTTGATACAGCTACATCTGGACGACACTTACAAATCTCATGTGCAGTATCGTCAATACTTGGCAACCACAAATAGGATGCTGATACACTAAAATGTTGCCTGTTGACGTGGTCATTCAGGGTAAACCCATGAGAAAATGAAATTCAAAATCAATTTAAAATTCTGTACTTGTCCAGGTCCCTTAGGTCTGGTTAAAAGTAGTGAACAATGGATTGGCTTATGTTTTTCATCTGGCCAAGAATAGCCCCAAGGTTTTTTCTTTAACCCATACTTAAGATATTGTATCAGTTTTTTATCCAGGTTATTAGCAAGCTTGCTAGCTCAGATTGGAATGTTTAGACTCAACTTGATTGGGATTCTGATTTTCTTATAGTTTGACAATCCAGATTTTCTAATTGCAGGAGCTATGTGTAAGTGATAGATTAATACCATTGGTATTTATTTGGAGTCTATCTGGGTCCACCAACTCGAATTGCGTGCTTTCAAGGACTATGTAGACTTAGTTTTTATCTTTGAAGTTCATGTCATAGCTGTAAGTTCAGTCATTGTCTAGAGGTGTGTTCATATTAGTATTTTAAAATATGACTTTGTCGCAATGAATTTGGTTCGATAAGTATAGTTACGTTTAGTGGGAGAGTCAGTGAAAAAAACATTGTCTAAGTAGGTTGGGTTGCATACTGGTCATCTGTGTCAGTGCTGCACAACATTTTAAATCAATGAGTCCATCCATGCAATATATAACATGCAATACGTAATTCCATCTGTGACAATCAGACACGTAATTGGAATATAATCATTTGGCTTCTGGTTTTAAATCAACATTCTTTGAAACTTATTCACATATGCATACACATATAGCTTTGTGAAACCCAATACATAAGGCCCTCAAGGGTGTTGGTGTTGACTAAGAGAAATCTGCCAATTACTTCTCAGCTGCTTCAGAAATCATTTCCTCACCCCAAAAATCCTGCATATAATAACCAAGCATTCTTATAGCTATTGCATTTTTAGTAAGAGAATCATACAAGTGAGACTATGCTCAGCTCAAGGTCAAGAAAGATCATAGTTAAAACACAAGGTCAGACCTGAGTGCAGGTATTAGCAATCTTATAATCTCCCCAAAGTGACAGCAGAACGTCAAGCATCCCCAATCCAACAATTCAGATTGTGATTGACATCCAAGGTCGAAGAAAGGTCAAAGGTGAGACCACAAGGTCAAACCTGAATGTGCATACAGCAATTTTTATAATCTCCCCAAGATCATAACAGGACATTAACCGTCCCAGAAAGATCTAACCTATTATCATGGAAAGACTTCTGTTAACCAAATGACCTCCAACCAAGGTCAAACCAAAATATGTTGTCAGCCCTAGCATACAACATTCTGCAATCTCCTTGAACATTTACACTAGGCAGCATGTCCCAGTATAAAACTGCAGACAGGTGAAAGGTCAAGCTCAAGGCAACATATGCCAAAGGGGTCAAACACACCACAAGTCAGATTTAGTTGGAGGTCAAAAAGTACATTCATAAATTCTCTCTCAAGACAACGAACCACCCAAAGTTGGGTTTTTAACATTTATTAGTTTATTTAATATTTTTCAATACTATAACACTAAAATTTCTTGTAGAGCAAACATCAAGACATTTAAATAACAATGGGCCCATCTGGACCATACTGTAATGTACTCTTAAGAATTGAACCACAGAAACTGTGGGATAACCCATAACAAGGGAACAGTGGCTGTCTTTCAGACAACCACAAAGTCGAATCTTTAGATTAAAGTTGAGTTAAACCCAGAATAATTGTGCTTAGATAACAATATACCACATGGGTAACAAGGAGAGAGCTCATTAGTACCCAATAACTTTCAAGATGTTTAATAGTGTTTTTGAAGAGAATAATGTCATTTACCAAGACTGTTAAAATGTGTTTTTATGATAGATTTACAAATGAAAATCCTAACAGAGAAGGAAATAACCTTTTCTGAGCGAGAAAGTCCAAATACTGTATTTTCCAAAATATGGCCCGGGCGTTAATTATTTTCAAATGGCATCAGACCAGGCGTTAAATTGAACCAGGCGTTCTTTTGAAATATAAAAAACAGTGTTATAAATTGTAAACAGTTTGCTTGGTACCAGGCGTTAATTTGAACCAGGCGTTTATTTGAACCTGGGCGTTATTTTGGAAATTTACGGTAGATTTGCAGAACCCAAACAAATTTATTAAATTAGTCATGTGGTGTCTACCATTTATGAAACTGTCACTGTCCACATGCTTTCATGTGTAGAGCCACCAGATGAATACTTTTTTGTGATCCAAAATAAACTGTATCTCATCATAAAGACATATAATCCCCATGCATGGCCTTTTCATTGTACATTTTAAACAGTGACCTACAAATGAAGATTAATACTGATCATTACATATACCATATATTTTCTAATTCATGCCCCTTTACTTTACTACCAAATTTATAATAAGGAGTGTCTGTGATTAATACACAAGACAACACAGTTCCATGCTAACATTTGATTCGCTATGAGCCAAAATTCTTTGAATCGTGTGTTTTAATTTCTGCCTCATTTATGGTAGAAATTGGTGCTGAATGCATGGGATTTCGTTGACACATGTTACATACAGTTAGTTAAGATTTGGATGTATACATGACACTTTCAAGACATATAGTTGGCTCAGTTTCAGTTGCGTCTATTTGCAGAGTAATCAACACTAGGTAATTCTAACCCTAATAGTATTTCTCTAGTATTTAATCTCTATCTGAAGACAGTTACTGGGTTGAAGTAGATTCTGAGGAACATCAAACAAGAAAAATCAGAGATCAGCAATTATTAAGGATGAGACACTGCAGGTGAAAAGCTGAAGGCTGTGAAGTAAGCTTCAAATTTGTAAAATAAGATTATAGGAGAAATGGTGGGTGAGCTATAAATCATAGTTCTCAATATCAAAGATATAAGTAGATTTCTGATACAAGAGCTAAAGGTAAATTTGTCTTTTATTTCTATATGGTTAACTTGCATGAATAATATAATTGACTTTAAATTATTCAATAAAACAGAATTTATAAATATTGTATGATCAGTAAGCCAACAATGTGAAGGCCTTGTTCCAAGATTACATCATAAGTCAAATGTTAGTTTTGTCCATTTCATCATGTATTGTCATAAGGTTGGTACTTGCTTGCCTTGGGATTCATGAGCATATGTTCTACTTCCCTTTTCACATTCAAAGATTACCTATACAATGGTGCAAGTGAATATTAGACCAATACCATTTAAATTTGTACTTAAATTGGACTTAAGTTGTCTTAACATGGCGAATGAAAGACAGATTTTGGGGCTGTCTAATGCTTCAAACCGTAACTTGGAAAATGCCTTGACTTTGCACAAAACAGAAGACAATTTATATCTTCACATTCACTTGCCACTGCAAAAATTTACATGTTGCGACATAACAAAGATTGATTTATTGCCTTGTCTGTTGTAAAAGTTACATTTGTACTACAGCTAGGGCCAATACTAATGTCACTATTTTGGTTCTACTGGTTCAACTCCGACAAATTACATTATAAAGGTTCTGCTTAATATTACCATGGTTGACATATATGATGGAAAGTTTACTTGATATTAAACAAAATCTAATCAAAGAAAATATGTTGCCTACTGTAGTCACTGTTATGTTAGTATTCACCCAAAAGTAAAAACATAATGTTAATGTTTTATGACTATTCTCTAGTGTTTTGCAGATAGTAGAATGTTATCTGGGGCCTCCCCATAATTAAGTGAATTTTCCTGGGTGTCAATTGAATGAATTACGGTATTTCATTAATTACAAGTTTAAAGGACAAGGTGTGATCTATAACAACTAAAAACAATTTAAACCAATTCTGTATATATGTATAACCTTATACATCACACACCCCATGACTTTCATGTAAACCATTTTCAATTAAGTTTCTGACTTTGTATTCATGACAAAGGCCACTTTTCTGAACTTTTATTTCTGCAAAAACTTGCACCTACATTTTTAATACTGCCACTTCCAAATATGTAAATGGTGTTTCTACCAGTGTTTTGAATAACCACCAACACAAGCATAAAAGACTGTTTATTGAATATTGTCTATTGAACCTATTGGTATGTCTGGAAGACATGTCTGGAAGTCATGTGTTGAAGAACCAGACATTTATATTGGGGAAAATTACTCGAATGAGCACCAGATTACAAAGAAATACACAAAGGATTTTCTACATCCTGGTATTTTGCAAGAAGCTAGACAAAGGCTGGACAGTGTATTCATTTCATAAACTGCACATTAAAGAAAATATTAAACAAAAAACAAAATGACAGAGTATATACAGTACCTCTTATATTTAAGATATGTGTATAGATATTGCATATACCTTTAGCTTTTAGAGGATAAAATGGTTTTTTTTAAAATAACAACCAGAACCCATTACATAACTCGAATCCAAGATTTGACTAAAAGTGGAATTTGTTATTTAATCCTTAAATCATGAAGGATTGACATATGATGCGAAATTACATATCTATTACTAAATTATACAGTAGTTAGGGCCAAGCCCAATAAATTTTTTGGTCTGATACAATATGCCTCTTAAAAGAAGGTTGAAATTCAACCTAACTGCATTGAAAGCAGTAAGGGGTGAAGCCCCAATTTTCTTACTTAAATTGCCAAAAATGACTAAAAATAAGTTGTTTAAGGATTTTATAGAAGAAAGGCTCATGAAGCCAAAATGATGAAATAAAGAGTCAAATGACTGGGAACAAGCCTGCAGACAATAGAACTAGGCAAGAATTGTTCTTACTTACATACAGCCAAATACAGGGAAAGCATGTTTTTAAGAAGATTCAAAGAATTAGCCAAAAGAATTCTAGTGCTGAAGGTTACCCAGTTAGGAGCTATTTTTTAAAATAAAATAATATCTAAAACTCCTCACAATAAGACAAGAAATATGTGGCTAAGGTAATAATAAGAGCCACCATGAAGGTTCATTTAAGATGAAATGATACGCAAAAGTGACATCACATACAGAAATAAAAATGTAACATTATTAATAACAGAAGTCATTATCATACCACCAATTAAGTATAAAATCGTTATCACAGGTGGATTTCAACAGCATAGCATTGTAATAATAACAATAACATAGAATTTCATAAATCTATAATCATATTGCAGATAAAAATGTTAAAATACTAAAAAGCAGTTTGCAATTAAGATCTGACTGGCAATAATTTCAATTACTTAAGCTCTGATCTACACAACAGCTCATTAGTGACCCCACTGGGGCAGAGAAAAACAGTGTCTCTGAAGAACTCTTGAAGACACAGTCACATCCAAGTAACGACAACCCTGCAGTGGTCCAACCTGTACCCGAGCCCCAGCATCAGGAACATAATCTCCCACTGGCAGAGAAAGGTAATGCAGGAAGCTACAACTACAAAACTACATTGACACATTGGCAACTAATATTTATTTATTTATTTTTTTTTAACATTTGCATTCAACAGCCAGGGTCATATTGCGACGGGTAGTTTACAGGTGGAGGAAACCAGTGCATACTGCACTGTAAACCACCGGACATCGGCAAGTAACTACCAACTTTCCAACATGAAGCGCCCAGACCAAGATTCAAACCGGCGGAATCAGAGGTTGGAGGCGAGAACTCTAACTGCTACACCACTGAGCCCCCCATTGGCAACTAATAAGGGAGGGGCATAAAATGTGTAGGGAAAATATTTTTTTAAAATTAAATCTTTCTTCGTCAACTGCCAGTTCAAATCTAACCATCATTTCTTCAAAGACATAGAGGTCAAAGGCTTGACCAATCAGAAACGACCATGTGGCCACTGTCCACTACATTATAGAATAGGGGTGATCAAAAATTAGGGGTGAAGGAATGATTAAGGTTGGCACCTAAATGCCAACCCGCAACATTCCCTCACCCCAAAAATCCTGCATATAATAACCAAGCATTCTTATAGCTATTGCATTTTTAGTAAGAGAATCATACAAGTGAGACTATGCTCAGCTCAAGGTCAAGAAAGGTCATAGTTAAAACACAAGGTCAGGTATTAGCAATCTTATAATCTCCCCAAAGTGACAGCAGAACGTCAAGCATCCCCAATCCAACAATTCAGATTGTGATTGACATCCAAGGTCGATGAAAGGTCAAAGGTGAGACCACAAGGTCAAACCTGAATGCACATACAGCAATTTTTATAATCTCGCCAAGATCATAACAGGACGTTAACCATCCCAGAAAGATCTAACCTATTATCATGGAAAGATTTCTGTTAACCAAATGACCTCCAACCAAGGTCAAACCAAAATATGTTGTCAGCCCTAGCAAACAAACACATTCTGTAATCTCCTTGAACATTTACACTAGGCAGTATGTCCCAGTATAAAACGGAGAATTGGGCATCAGAAGAAATATATCTGTACACACAATCAGAGGACCAAGTTCCTTGGTCTTTGATGGCCTGAATTGGGACGTTATGATTATGTGCCCAAGAGGCACCCGACCTCCTAAAAGTATGAAAAGTATACTTATGATGGTCCCACCCCAGTGCTTAAATAACCCTGTGTAGATGTTTCCTAACAATACTATCTGTTAATGGCAACCAGCAGCCACGCCTAGGTATGGTAAACAAAGGGTCATTTTTGAGCCAGGGATTGTAGCCAGCATATTCTTACGGGCAAGAACTGGACAAAGGAGTGATTGGGGAATAACAGGGATAGTTACATAATGGACTTTATCCCTCAGCTGGTTAGTTTTTGACCATTTTAAGATGACCACTGCAGAAGAATCCCCAAAAATTACGTCACCTCTAGCCAGATGCCTGGATATATCAAAACCACTGAAGGCATGGGGGACAATATTAGAAAGGCGAAGAAAGGAATAAAAAGCCAGGAGGTAAAGTGCAGAGAATACTAGTGGGAACTCAAATTTTTGACTCTGAAGAACTATATCTTGAAGCATTTCAATGGAAAAAACAGGAGTAGTTTTTAGAAGTAGAGGTCTGTTAATTTTTAAAGATTTAACAAACATTTGGATTCTTTGATCTTTGAACAAATCAGTAGGAAGTGCATATAAAATGAAGAAAACTCTGATACCAGCAAGGGTATTTGATATGTTGGTAAAAGTGAGCGCATTTGAATGCAAATACTCAAGGAAAGCTAATAAGACATAAATATTTACCTGGCCCAGGGACAGCCCAGAGGCCACCAAAAAGCCCATGAAGTCCTGAAACATTCTGGTGTAAGTTCTTTGGGTGGCAGGTCTGAAGGAGAGCCACAGACGGTCGTACGCCCTGGTGGCCAGCTGGGCTGTCCCAGGAGACAATTCTGAAACTAAACATCAAAATTTAAACAAGTTAGGTCTATATGGGTAGGAATCCAAGATACATTGGGAACATAAGTATTTAACAGTTCCCAAGACTTAGTATCAAACTGGCACCTAGATTACAGGTCTGCAACAACATTTTCCTGGAATACGTTCAATATGAATAGATATGTTAAACATGGCAGATATATAAACAGGTGGCCAGAATACTATCTTTAGTCTTACCAGAAGTCAAAACTTCTACAACTGCCATATTATCACACTTTATTTTTTATTACTCCACTGAATAGCCCAGACTTTAACTGCAACCACAATATTGAGCATTTCCAAATGAACAATGGAGTACTGGTTAAAATTTTTGGGGAGAGGGAGGGCATAACATTGGTTTTCGAAAATACCACCCATACCAGTAAGGCAGGCATCGAGGTGAAGCTCAGCCTGAATGGATCTAGGGTCATAGTAAACGACACCATTAAACTGCTTCAAAAATGTACAGAACCAGTTAAGATCTCTGAAAAATGAGGGGTTAAGGTTAGCCATTTTTTGTGTACCCATCAGTCTCAAAAATTCCAGCATACGATTTAAGAATACTCTAGCTGGCTTTACACATTTAGATATGAAGAGTAAAAATACCAATAAAGATTGTAACTACATTTTTGATCATAGTTTTGACTTTGCCATTCATGATATATGTCAGTGATGCATGTAAGCTTTTCATGGGGTACAGACATGGTACGAGCCTGAGAATCGACCAAAATACCTAGGCATATCACAAAAGTTGTCAGAGGAACCAGCTTCTTTTTGTTGATCTCTAGGCCCAACTTAGGCAACAATTACAATAAAAATTGATAGGCCTCATGAATTTTTGTCAGTAAATCACAGTATATTAGGTCATCCACATAATTAAAAAGGTTATAAAAACCATGTTTTCGCATGATATAACGTATGCTATCATTCACTTTTTCAAAGAAAATTGAGCCATGTCTGTACCCAAAAGGTACCGATTGATCAATAAAATAAGCATCCTGTTTAAGACCTAACAGATCTATATCCCCAGGGTCCACCTTCAGCTGGCGAAAAGCTCGGCTAATATCAACTTTAAACATAAGAGATCCTGGTCCTAATTCATTTAGTTTGTTTACAATATCATCCACAAAAGGATAATGCAAAAGAAATTTCGAAGCCAGGTATTTCTCTCTCTCAACACCAGCATTAACCGAATAGAATTCTGGCCAGCTAAGGTCGACAATGGTTCACCTAACATTGGAATCAGGTTTTTCTCTAGTCATAAAAAGGGAGAAAATTTGGACAGCCCGACTGTCTAATAAGTCTATGAGCTAACAACGGGTCACTTACCCAATTATTCCTAATATTTTTGCCAGTATACACCAGCAAAGGGGACAAGGGAATAACACCAAAAGGTTCCCCCATTTGCTTTTTGCACTCCTTATAATCTTTACACGCCTTTACCTGAGAAATAGTGTCATAAGACATTTTCTTCTTGACCAACAAGTTGTCAAATTTGTCATTTTTGTCATATGTAATGGATGGATCTGCCAGGTCGCCACCCTCACTGCCCAGGGCTGCAAAACCCGTCATCATCCCCCATACATTGATGAACAATTTGCATATTATCATCACAATATTCATCTTCAATATCAGCCAAATGAGCATATTTATTGACACATAGAAGTGTCACTGGTTTTTTAACAAACCTGTCTTTTCTTTCTATTGGGAGATGGGCCATCTGTGTTTTACCTGACACCTCCTTGACCAGTTCAGGAGGCTTGCGTTGTTGGCTCCTCCCCTGAACAGCCACCAGAGGTGTATTTTGGTCTTTCTTTGACATAAACACATTTGTTTGACCACATCTGCAAAAGTCACACTAGAATTCACAGGTTTAAAACTATTGCTATGACTAAACCATTTTTGCCATGTATATTTTTCTACTACAATTTCATTAACAAGAATACTCTGTTTGACAGAAGAATTATATACATATCTACAAGGATATTGACTAGACAGATTTTGATCAGAGATTTGATCCTGGACATAATCAGGCTGTAACTGAGCTGTATTAACCATGCTCAGGGTTACTCCTTTTTTGCCCGTTATTGTTTGCAGTCCTGGGCACTGTGGGCATTGACCTTGCCATCCTGTGCGAAACATGAATTACAAATATGACGATAAAACACCCCTTTTGTCTCATGGTTTTTGTTGAAGCTACACGAATTGTCATTGAAATAAACACAAGGCATCGACATGACAGATTTTTGAGGGACCTGATTTTTCCTAAATTTTTGTGATCCAGAGTTGTTTTGAGTAGGAACAACATGTCTTTGGGCATTAGCCCTCCTAATCCAGTCAATTTTGTTAGTTGCTGACCAACTGGTAACTTCACCTTGCTCCATGCGACATAATAACACAGCATGGCTAGCCTTTGCTGCCTACCACGAAAAATCATTTGAATCATATAATAAGGCAATCAAATAATCGAGCATGTGATCTTTTGTAACTTGACAATTTTCTTCTTTCATGATTCAACAAAAACCTGAGATGAACTGGGTTATATTCAATTGATTATAGGTGATTCTGTCTTTTGTGTTACCAGCTAGGACATACTCGTGGGGCCATTTGACCCTTTCTTTGACAAAAATATCAACAGACCCCCCTCTCTGACTTTTAATTTTTAGGTCTGACTTTTATCAACGCCTGACAACTCCCTAAGCCTATCTTGGATTTGATCCTGAATGGACCTATCATTCCGAAGAGTATTCAAGCTAGGCATATTGTTACCAACTTCCTCTACAGAGGAAGGCTTGAGACTTGAACTAGCAGTACGCCTCTTTTTTGTTAATTTTTTAGCCTTAGGCTTGGCAGAAGAAGCCAATTTATTTTCAATAACAGTTAACCTCTTACCAATTGCGTCCGGTAGAGACAAAATTTTCTGGTTGATCAGTGCTTGATCCGGCAATTTTTCCTCTCAGGAATCCGAAATTTTTGAGGTACTGGCAACCTGGTGTTGTGTAGAGTTTTTAAAATGTTTCCTATGTTTCACCACCGGCGAATCACCAGAATCAGACTCAGAATAAACAACACCACTAATATCTAACCCAATACTGTCGTCAGTACTAGTACTGTCAGTATCAGACCCGGTTTTTGACCCGGAAACCTGACCCGGCATTACCTGAGAGGCAAATTCGTTCAAAAATGCACTGTCATTTTCTAATTGAATTTCAACGGGTATCTCAACCTTTTTACGCAAATTGTAAGGGTTACCTGCCATTCTGTGCTTCTGTTTCGCTGCCATCAAAAGTTGTGTAGATCAGAACACCAGTAGTTGAAATATATATAAATAAAACAAATAAATAAATTCAAAAGAAATATGTGATAAATAAAAACATTTTTTAAAATTAAATGTTTCTTCGTCAACTGCCAGTTCAAATCTGACCATCATTTCTTCAAAGACATAGAGGTCAAAGGCTTGACCAATCAGAAACGACCATGTGGCCACTGTCCACTACATTGTAGAATAGGGATGATAAAAAATTAGGGGTGAAGGAATGATTAAGGTTGGCACCTAAATGCCAACCCGCAAATACATCGTTTGATGTTCGTCTAAGGAAATTCATACCATAGAACATTAATTAGTTGTCCCTATCAGTGTCAATAAATATGAGGATAGTGTTAAGGTTTGTGTCAGCTGCTAAACCATGCCCCTTATTGGGCTGTGCCTGGTAAACTTGTCGAATAAGAAGTTTAGTGGTAGCTTCTGTATATCTGCTTGTTTTCATATGAACAAGCAAAACAATTAATTAATCTTGATCTTTCAAAAAAAACCAAAAAAAAAACAATAAAACTTTAGAGTGAGAACAAGGGCACCTACAAACTATTGTGGAAATACAATTACATTTATATAACACACTACCCTAATACCCCTATCAAATAATGTGTCGGCAATGTAATCCCATTTAATTTGACTTAATTAATTGTTGGTGGAGTCACTGTCTGTGTGATTGCCGGAAGGTAGATACTGATTTGATAGAGATTATTATTATCATGTAATTTCTGAAATCTCGTTTTTTATTTCTTATTTTAACTAGTATGTACACGTTAACCAACTCATATTAAATTGAAGTATTGACCTTTAAATATTAGATCTTTGGTTACATTATCAAGTTACTAGCTTGTATATTCAAGTTATTTAGTCGTATATAAAAGTTTCCCTAGGTTTTTCTTTTCAATGTAACTTGTATGTATATGCAGTGGGGTTTTCATTTCTAACAGACAATTAACAATCATATTTGAAGAGTAAAACTGGCCCAAGGTGAAATTTCTCAGTCCACTTTTACAAAGCCTCCTTAAGATAAAGATCACCTTAAATTTTAAGTTTCCTCAGTTTTCTACCTCCTCAAATAAATGTTAGATGTTATCTTTCTCAAACAGAGCCCATTGAAAATTCAAATTTCAATGAGACTCCATAAAGTCTAAGAAACGCAAAGACAACCTCAAGTACAATGGAAATGCATGTGCAAATATTCTACAGCTGAAATCACTAGCGTTAACCAGTTATTTAAACTTAAAGTGAAAGTTTACTTATTCTTTGAGTTTTAAGGGAAAACTCTTGCAAGATCGGCTGAAAGAGGCTTTGCCAAACAGACTCCCAGAGATAAGAAATATACCATTTTTTGTTGTGGAGGTCCTAACCATTTTGAGCCAGACAACTAAAGTTGATAGACCTGCCACAGTACATATGAAGCCTTCCTTGGAAGCATCCCTTAACCAATTCTTTTCCATTTATATACTTAAATAGGGTATTCTGTTTCAAGTTTGAGTAGAAAGGCACACTTACAAATATATTCCTTAATCATATAATCAGATTGGTAGTGATGTACAAAGATTGTGAACAGATCCACCTGCTTAAATCTAATCAAATTATGTAGTTTGTAATGGTTTTCAAATAAGAATATGGTCATTCAGTGGTACTTTTATTAAATGATATCTGATTCGATTATGCCTACTGAAAGCATTGCTTCTTCTTGGAGTTAGATTCTTTTCCGAAGATGAATAACATTTTATAGAAAATATATTTATTTCAATTTAAACATAGAAATACTTTGGTCTAATTAGAAATTAGACGAGTCCCACTTTTTGTGGATTCTGAAGTAGTTTGCACTCTTTGTTTTAGGAGTAAAATGGAACCACTTGACAAGGATTGTGTATGCGTTTGTCAAGATAAATTAAATATATGGTTTACTTTTGTTTAAATCATACCATCTACTCGTTGATTGTGTCCATAACATATACAAATGTACATTTGCTTGTTTATTTTTATGGGTCATTTACATCAGTTCAGACATGCAGTGTTATGTAATAACTATACATCTTTATTAATTTGCAGTTAAATTAATCATAAAAGCGATAAATTATAACTCCAACATAAATAAAGTTTTTAATATTTTTCTTTTGTTTGAGGATATAACTGAATTGTACTTTTGTAAAAATATCTATCCATATCTTGTTGAAGACACTCAGTCATTTCAGTTGCATTGTAATTACGTTTGAGTATTTGTTTTACCTGTAGATATTAATATTGAGTTTGCTTCAAAGAAACATATTTCCTCTCCAATTTGACATTGAGTAGTAAGTAAGTATCCAGTCCCAAGGCCCAAGGTGGAGGAAATAAGAGTTGACAGTTGGTAATTCATGGGTATTAACAAGACCGCACTACGGAATAAAATTTTATTTTATATTATTAGTAATGTTAGTAATTTACATTTACATCTACACCTACATAACTAGAGTTGCAAGTGGTGACCTTGGAAAGAGGTCACCCAAACTTAGAGGTTTAAACTACATTATAATTAATTGCAACTCATAACAGTATATTAAATTTGACACTAGAGCCCAACATGTATTTGTTTGTAAAAGTAAACGCACAGTACAGCACTAAGAACACATAAAATTGATTACATTGATAAGATGTATTATAAGAAATTACTGAGTGAGATATATACAAAAATACACGACTCAGCATAGTATAAGACATGTCATTTGAATCACTATTTCAATAAGAAATGTACAGAGAAGTTACACTTGAAATAAGCAAGAGTGTACATTACAGCAAGTTACTGGGCAGTACACTAAACTCAGCAATTGTAATTTAAATCAATACTTCGAACGAATAATATATGTACAGAAAGGTTGTAATTAAAACACATGTAAAAATAATTACATCACAGATAGTTCAACACAGAACTGATAACAAAGCATAAAGCCCTCTTAAAGGGGTAGATGCACATTGATAATGCACTCATTTCAATTTTTATGTCAGCTGCTCATGTAAGCACATTGAGTTAATAACGTATTGTTAAGAGTTGTAAATACATACATAAGTGAGTTGACAGCTGTAAACAAATTGTAACTCACTAAAAGAACGCACCAAACACCCAAACTAAACAGGGTAGTGGTAGATACGTATCTGATACTGCAATAAAGAAGATGAAGCCAGCCTTTTACATATTAGTTGGCAAACACTCTTCGAAATGTTTCAGCAACTCCATCTGCATTGGTTGGGTCACTCACTATATAAGTGTAGACCGAATCCGAGGACCATGTGCCATGGTCTTTAATTCTTTGCAAATCTATGTTCTGATTAAAGGCCAGTGTAGCCCCTGATCGTCTAAATGTGTGGAAATTGTGATATTCTGGATCTAGGCCCAGCCTGTGTAAGATTTTTTTCAAGTGTGACCAAGCCCTAACCTGGGTGATAGGGATGCGTTCTATGCAAAACAGAGGGTCATTATCTAAGGCTGGATAGATCTTCTGCATGTTAAGAAAATTGGTAACTGGGCAAAGACTCTGATTATGCAATTGTGGAAGCAAGATAAATGAACCTTGGTTCGAAGCTTGCAATGTTTTACTCCATTTCACTAATACAATGATACTAGTATCATTAAGTAACACATCTCCCCTGCAAAGCTGTTTTTTAATGTCAAAAGAAAGCCGGGAAGAGGGAAGTAAATTTGATATTCTGAGAAAGCCAAAGAATGCAAATAAGTACAATGTTTTGAACACTAGGGAATGTGGAAAAAGGTCACAACATTTTATGATCAGGGTCAAAGAGGAGACATCAAAGATTCCTTTGAATTTAGGAGGGGTCCTGATGGAGAGATTAACAGCTTTTAACATGTGTTTAACTTTGTCATGATCAAAGACAGTAGCTGGAAGCTCGAACCACTTCAATTGAGACTTGATGGCAGAGATGTAATTAAGTATAGATACATGCTTAAGGCCATTATAGGCCAAAAATTCAATGAACATGAGTATTGTACTTAGTTTCAAGTTCAGAATGTCAGTGTTCACAAATTTACAAAAGGCCATGAAGGTTATGAACATGCTTCTGTAGGATGTCCATGTTTTAGGTCTGTAGGAATATGTTAATCTATGAGAAACTCTAGCCATCAAGGCAGAAGCCGAAGGTGAAGGATCTACAATAAAAAGTACAATATCATGTCATAATTAATTAGAAAAAAATCCTGATTAATATCATGCCATATAGGATTCATAACCAGACTATGAAGTTGAAGGTAGTTGTCTTTCATTTGCCCCATTTGGACAGTATATCAGCTATATGATTTTGTTTACCAGGTATGTGAATAACTGCAATTTCTATGTCAAATATCGCTGCTACCAGCCAGATGTTTCGAATCATGGCACCTAAGTGTTTGCATTATGTATAGCCTTTGTTGCATACCATGACAACGTCCAAGTTGTCTACTTTGAATACAACACGGTGATGACGCCACAAATGGCCCCAAACCCTAAGGGCCACAAGTATGTTCAGCATTTCGTATTGAGTTATACTGAATTCAGAATTCAATTGTAGTTCTTCAGGTATGGGGGTGGTATAGACCTTGTTACCCCAAACTCCCCCCATGCCTTCCAGGCATGCATCTATTGCTATGGACTCATGATAGTCTGGATTCACGTGGTCATATGTGGTCAAACCATTAAATGTGGGCATAAACGCCTGAAACCAGGCTATGTCTCTCTTTATATTTTTGTCCACTGTGATGTTATTGCTTGTGGATTCCCGTAAGGCATTCAACAATCTGTTGGTAATATACCTAGAAGATTTCACACATTTATGAATAAACAGGATACTGCCTATGATTGACTGCAATTGTCTCTTTGTTATCGTATTTTGGCTTTGTATATGATTACATTTTTGAATGATCTCTTGCTGTTTTTCATGCAAAATGAAAAGGGTTTTCTTATGAGTGTCAATCATAATACCTAAACAATTACATACATGGGTAGGGTAGACCAGCTTTTTAGGACTGATAGGAAAACCTAGCCTTTCTAGAAGGCCCAACAAAAAATCACATTGACTGTCAGCATCAGATTTTTTGGCACATCCAATTATATCATCTATGTACGGGTACATGCAATAGCCCTGTTGGGTCATAAGAAAGCGAAAGAAGCTGGTTAGTCAGGTCATGGCCATACTACCAGATCTGTGGCCAAATGGACAATATTGATCACTGTAATATAATCCCCTCCATTTTAAACATAAGAGGTTGAAGTCACTGGGGTCAATACATAGCTGCCTAAAGGCCCTGGAAAGGTCAATTTTGTAAAGTACAGCATCCTCACCTAACTTCCTCAAGGTCTCTGTAATGTTATCTACAGTGGGATACTGTAATTTGTAAACAGTGTCTAAATATATGTTGGTAGGGGTGAAAAAATTTATTGAATTTTCTATGGGCCAACTGAGATCAACAATTATGCGCCTGGTGTCACTATCATGTTTGTCTCTTGCCATGAAAGGGGAAATATGAGTATTGTTGCCATAGGGAGGGTCGGGGAAAGGACCAATTAAGGCCCCTTGGGCTAATTCTGTATGTAAATAAGTGTCAACATGGTGGGGAAATTTTGTGGCTGAGGAGTGATTTTCAAGGCCATTTTTGAGATATTTCTCTTGAGAATATGGAAAATCTAGAGGAAACCCATATTTGATAAAATGAGGTAGTTGCCAGTCCCAGTAGCCACGGGCTAGATTCTCAAATAGGTCAAAATTAATCTTGGAAGGAAGTAATATACGTGCATCTTGAAAATTATACTTGCCAGTATTTCTAACAAACTTATGAATCGCTATTGGGTCATAATTCTTCTCAGTGATGACAATTTTTGGTTTCAAAGGAGGTCTGTGGTGAGCAAAAACAAGATTATTAATTGGCAAGAAACCTAATGCATTATTTTGTTGCTTCAAGCATTGCTGCAAGTCTGCACATTTGTCAGTAATGGCCTGAACATTGACCTTTTTAATCGTGTCTTTTCCGAGCTTAGTCGCAGCTATGATATCACAAGAGTTTGTAAGATCTACAAATGAATGCAGTTCACTGCACGGGTTACTGTCACGCCTATTCAAAGCTACATTACTACACAAGTCTGTGTCATGCCCATACAAGGTCACACTTGTGGTATCACGCGAGTTACAAAGGTGGTTTGCTGTGTTAGCCAAGCACAAGTCTCTCTTGGAAACTTCACGACCTACCATTGGACTGGTGTCAGCTAACATACAAGTATCACTCTTATCAGATAAAAAGTCTCCAAGTGTATGATTAATTATACTCTCATCAAGTACTGATTTTTCACAAAAATCTGTATAACCAACACTCTGTACGCATGTAGAAATGTCTCTGGAGGATAGTTCCTCACTTTTGTCACATAATCGGTGATTATTATGTTGCATATAAGAAGTGGTACCAGTCTCTAGGTCCATACCTTTGTGTACCATATTTTGATCTGAACTGCCATTACCAGTATTTTTCATTACTGAGATAGCTGTGTTGTGAACATTAAGGCCAGAAGTTTGATCATCTGTGCCTTTGACACCATCTGTCCCCATGTCTTGCCCAGTTTTCTCCCCCTTGAAAAGAAACTCATTGATCTCTTGTTCATCAAAACATCCCAATACAGCAAAACGATTATTGTTTACACTAAGGTTTTGTTTGCAAGCTATGTGTTTGGTCTTCTGAGGTGAAACATTGTTGTCACTACATACACTGGGACTGATGGTGTCGTTTTTGGTTCTGTAAAAGAACCTGGTTTTAACATGTAAATTACTGTCTGATTTACCATTAATACACCTGTCAACATTGCCTCTTTTGGTGTGATACATTTTCTTACATAGTTCAAAAGTATTGCTGTCAATGTTAGAATTATACACAAATCTATCTACAAAGCAACCATGAGCAGCTGAGCTTAGTTTTTTTGAGCCTTGAAACAATCTTTCTTAGCATGTGCCTCATATTTGTTAAAAGTTGAGAAGCAATGTTGGCAGATGTGTTTCAACAACATGTTTTGCCATTCGTGATCAGTGCCACGTGTGCAAGTACCTTTATTATATTTAAAGCATGGTACCGCCTTTGTATCTTTAGATTTTTCACTACCTGCACCATACTGAGAAGATGCTGTGTGTGCATAACGCTTTCTAATTTTGTTTACATCTTTTAAGTTATCCCAAGACACCACACCATCCTGTATTCGGTGCAGTAGGACACTGTGAGCCCCCTTTGCTGCTTTCCAACTATAGTCACAGGCATCCTGTAACAATTCTGTGAGATACTCTACCATGTTCTCCTTCACCAAGGGGTCCTGTTCCTCCTGTCTTATCCTCAGAAAACCTAACATCCATTGACAGGTGGTGAGTTGGTCATATGAGGGACGCTTACGTAGACTACCCACAAAGGCTAGATCCTGAGGCCACTTAACCTTCTTTTTGGCATCTTTATGAACCTTTTTCTGAATGGTGTCGAGTAAAATGTCTAAATTACCTGGGGAGACTTGCACTGCCTCCTTTAGCTCCTGATAACGCTTGTTAACCTTCTGGTGGATTGTTTAAGAGTTCCTGAGTGCTTGAAGTGATGGTATGAGTGAATCTTCTTCCACTGTCGCCTGATGTAGCTGCTGTTCTCCCCCTGTCGTTGTTCTGCTCCCTGATGCCTGCTGTAACTGCCTCTGCTGCTGTTCTGACTGATTGCCTGACATCTGGTGAGCTACAGAAAATAAAGTAGAAGAGCCAGGAATCTGGTTTTGACCTGTAGGATGACATGTATTATACAGGGGTGGCAGTGGCCCATTAATGATAGTGGCAGAAAACTGTGGTGCATTCCCTCTCACATCTACTGCAGCTGCACCTGGAGGCTGTAAATGGGGTTGAGACGTTGAAGATACTGATACAGGGGCCTTGGGCAAGACTACATTTGTAACAGTGTGTGGCAAGTGTGATTGTTTGACATTACCAATAGTATTCAATTTCACAACACTCTGATTAGGTAACTGTGTAAACACTCCCTGTTGACAGCCTGTGATCAATGGCTGATTGACACTAGTGAGGTTTGTGACTGTGTTGAGTACATTGTTACTTCCTTGTTTCACCTGTTCTCTTCTTGGAGAAAACAACACTGTCGTACACTCTGAGTTAAGACGACCCTCTTGTGCTTGAAGCTTACTAGCCATATCAGCTATCACCAGTCTATCTTTAGCAGCCTGTTGCTCTAACGTGTTGAAACGTTTGCTGATGCTTTTAAGTTCTCTAAGGAGTAAGACTTCTGTACTGATAGTCTTTGGAGTCTGATCTACACTAGAGTTATCAAAAAGGCCACTGCCACTTACTTGATTCCCTGTAGCCTTGGCTTGTTGTTCTGAGACTAGAGTATCTGACTGATGTAAGAGACTCGCCTGTGTATTAGTGTCCTGGGAGTCATCTGGATCCTCTGAAGTCCCTGATCTGAGGGGGCACCACCTGTGGAGTGGAGGCTCATGAGTTGATCCACACCCACTACAATCCTTGGCTGCCATTGTCACTGTGATGTCCCACGTGAGTGATATGTAAAATACAAGTACAGATAAAACCGCATAAACTACTAAAAATCCAGTTTAAAATCCATAAAGTATACTAAGAAATCGAAGTTCAACATGTAGAAAACCACAATAAAATGGCGTCTTAAAGAAAATTTGAATTATCCTAGTTGCAAGCTAATTACAAAGTGTACAAAGAAAGGCGGGAATGAGCTTAAATAGGGAGAGGTGTATGAATACAGAGTTAAATGGGACAGGTAATTACTAAAACAAAAATGAGGAGGGCCAGTGACTGAACCACCTTCCCTTAATGAGGTAAGGTAGCTACTTTATGAACTGTTCAGCTTGGATCAGATTGCTTAACTATCAACCAGGTCAATAAACTTTAGATAAGGGTATATGCTTCCAGTGTTGAGCCTATGTGTAAATATGACTACTATAACTTCCACATGACGTTCACAAAAAATACCTACAAGAACTGTTTTAAAACTATATTAACTGTGCAAATGAAGACACAATTATATCGACTGAAAACTGAATAGCATAAAAAAATTAATTTACCAATATTGGCAGAGAGAAAATACTTACATGGTTGGTTTGTGTGTGTCGTTTTCACTTTTAGGAAAGCAAAAATATCACTATTTGTATGGAAGCTTCCATCTGTCACTTTCTATTTCCAGTATTGAAAGATGAGCAAAAACATTGTGAATAATATCTGGACTTCCAATACTAATGGGATCATCTAGACACGTGTAGATTATGTTATGATGTTAGCTTCAAACCAGCCCCAAAGTTTAATAGTCTGTCAGTGATGTTATAGAAAGAAATCAGACAGTAGTTTTTTTATTTGGAAGAAATTTTTACACTCATTCAAACAAAAAGTGAAACAGCTAGATCTAGCCTCATATGCAAAGAAAAAGTGAAAATTAAGACTGAAAGTGTTACATTTTTACATGGGAAGCGTTTAATTTAGGGAAAAATTGGTAAATTTACTGTGATTTGTTTCTGTCAATGTAAGAGTCAACAAAAAACATTGCACTTTATTTACGTTGAATCTAAACCTCTAAACAGTGAGCTACAGTAGTCAAAACAACTGCTAACAATAAATAAGTCTGATACTCTGCTTTATTGTTATTTAATAAAGTAGTGTATTAGCCTGATTTGATATCTCTACAAAATGTTACCCTCCCCCTATGTAATTCAAACAGTTCAAAACTATCTTGGCATATACAGTAAGCATGGTGCTTATGTCTCTTTTAGACACGTAAGGCTCATGTATCTTGAAATTCATGATTCTTTATGGTTGTATTACCCCTTTTATAAGTTTACCAGAATATGTTTTTCTCAATGAATGTATTTAATTTATAATAGCTTTATTTATTTCTGTCATGTTGGCATTATATAAATATAATTTCAGTAAGATTTCGAATAGAAAGTATGCTATTGGAATAGGTTACTTTTTAAAATTTTATGTATTTTGACAGTTCAGGATGCATTAAGTTTGCTTTCGAACATCTAGGTGTTTGTGGGTTCATTCCTGGGGACCAGCTTAAAAATCATATATTTTTAATTAGGTCTGTTTACTTGCTGCCTGTCCACAAGTGAACCCCAATGTCTCTGTTTTGGGTTTACAGGTGAATCGCTCAGACGCATGTGCCACCAGTGAATCATACATTGCCACATTGAAGTTGGAACCAGGCAGTGTGCACTTGAAAAATTTCTGTTCTTCATCTGTCCATCATACGTTTTAGACATATGTTATTTTAGTTTTTCGTTAAACTGTTTTATAATGGACACACGGTACAACTTGAAGTCTTCAAGTAAAGAAGAACATGTTATTCTTGTACAGTTGCAGTTACAGTCAGATGAGGAATTTTTTACCCAGACGTTGGGAGCCAGCCACCCCTCACCCGGGCAAGTATCACTTAATCAATCTGATAGCACCAGTAGTTCGGACATTGATGTGAGTGCGTTATTAAACACATCTGACAAAATCTGTTCCTCTCCTGATTTCGGATCCGGAAAAAGTGCCATACCCATTGGACACCACGCCTCCAGGCGTGTTCGCTGTGAGGGTAGGGAACGAAATAATCCTTCTCAGGCGGATATAAACAAATTCTTTCACAACTCTCCAGATTAGGTGATAGATTAACTAACATTGAGAAGGTACAGCAGCAAACTTGTAAAAAAATCTGTAGATATCAAGAAAATAAAAAATCCAAAAGGTGTCAAAAAGCATTCGGTTAAAACATTTGAACCACAGGAAGGGGTGGCTTTGAGCTCGAACCCAGCACCTCCCAAAGTTGCACCATGTCAAATTCCTCCTCCGCCAGCTTTAAGGCAGGAAGTTAGGATGCAACAGGAGGTACAGCAGAGGTTACATGAATTATCGGAAAAAATTCATTCAGGTAATGGAAAAATAAAGTCCGAGAGGGGTGGGCCGGTTGATTTCTTTGTTAATCAGAGAATAAAATGGCCCCATGAATATGTACTTGCTGGTCAGAATAAAGATAGGGTTACATACAACCAGTTAACCCCTTTGCAATGGATGACTGGTTTTTGCAGAAGCATGAAAGAAGAAACCAACATGCAGATTAAAGAATACATGTTGGATTATGTAATTAATCCTTTAGAAGATGCAAATGACTTTTCGTGGACTTCTGCAAAGGCCAGTCATGCTGTTTTACTTTGTTGAATGGAGCAGGAGGAGGTTGTTGGTTGGTCTGATGTTGAAAAAATTGACCGCATTCGTCGGGCTCATGCTCAGTGGCACATATCACAACAGGCTACACAGGGAAAAACTCATGAAAAAAATGGCAAGCAACCTACAAAGTTTTTGGCATGTGTATATTTTAACAAAAACATGTCCTCTCAGACAAAAAATCATGAGACCAAAGGTGTCTACTATAGGCACATTTGTGCAGCGTGTTGGGAAATGGATGGTAAAGCGTATTCACATTCGCAGGTAGATTGCAGGAGATCTAAGACAAAAAACGAATGAAGCTGGGCATGCTGAAACCATTTCACCATGTCCAGAGATCTAGGGTTTTCACTTCAAAATTGCATTCGATTGAAGAAGGTATTTTTGTTTCAAAAATTGATATGAAACACCAATTTTTGGCAGGTCTTAATTCTGCTTCTAGCTATGTCACACGTTCATATGCACAGGTAGTGTCACAAGGCGTCAAAAAGAATGCGGTTGATAATAAAAAGGTTTATTGGAAGATGGGTGTTGAAAATAAAAAGAAAAAATTTCCAAATATGGCCATACAGGCTGGTGCACATAAGGTGACAATGTGTAATACCAGCGGCCATATCAAAACGACACTGAGTATTCGGGGATCTGAGGTTCATACAAAACACTTGACCAATAAATACCAAAAAAGGTGTTTAACAAATGTTTCAGTCCATCATGCAGGTGACCCTCCTGTACTCACAGAAAACAGGTTTGACAGTTTAACTGTCGAGCCCTCTTTGGAGGACAACTGCCAAATGGTTAACACTGCTTCGGTGGTTACACAGACTCAGAAAGGAGATAAACATGAGGGTTCAAACTTACTACTTGACACATCTTTGCAAGGAAACTGTCATATAGTGGCTAGTGGTTTAGTGAACACACACATTCCTTCAATAGCTGAAAATACGGGTTTGAATCCCCTAAGAAATGACGCTTCTTTTTACAAGAATTGTCCTGATACGGGAAGTGGTCCGGTGGTTACACAGATCCCAAAAGAAAGATATGTAGGTTCGAACTCAGCTCATAATAATGCAAGGGTAACAGGCACGCAGTGTACTGTCACAGCTGGCCATAAAGATACAGTTCTTGAGAAGGCAAAGGAACAGATAGGTACTGCGTTTGGTTGTCTCCCATTGTCGACCATATAGCTTTTCACGGGTGACCCGACACACTACGATAACATCCCTGATATTATTCATACTCATAGATTGGTTAGGCAAAGTGGTGTTCCTAATTTTTTAGGCTTAAGAATACCCATTCCAACTCAGCTGAAAGTAGATAGATGGAGATATTATCTTAGGGACTATTTTGATCAACAACTTCCTGATTTGATCGAATTTGGTTTCCCCTTAGACTTTGATAGATCAGGTTTATTAGGCCAGACTTTAGATAATCATACCTCTGCAAATGAATATCCTGATCCAGTGGATAAATATATACAGGAGGAAATAAGTCATAATGCCATGTTAGGCCCTTTTGAAATTCCTCCATTCGACCTCCATGTCTCCCCCTTTATGACAAGAGAAAAAGTGGGTTCGAACAAGAGAAGGACCATCATTGACTTAAGTTGGCCCAAGGGCCTGTCGGGCAATGATGGTGTTAGTGGTTCAGTGTATTTGGGCACACATTTTCAATTGAAATATCCTTCTATTGATCTTATGGTTAGTCATTTGAATGCTCTGGGGCCTGCTGCAAAAATTTTTAAGATTGACATCAGCAGGGCCTTCAGACATGTCAGGATTGATCCGGGGGATATAGACTTGTTGGGGTTGCGAGTTAGGGACCAATATTATGCTGATTTGGCCCTACCATTTGGATTTCGCTTGGGATCAATTTTTTTTTTCGAAACTCAGCGACTCAATTAGGTATATTATGACTCAGCATGGTCATCCATACCTCCACAATTATATAGATGATCTTCTCTACTGTGGTGTACCATCAAAAATTCATGCGGCTTATGAATTTTTACTACAATTACTCCAGGAATTAGGTCTAGATATTAGTGACAAAAAACTACACCCTCCAGATACTCAAGTCGCCTGTTTGGGCATATTATTTGACACAGTCAACAGGACCATTTCTATCCCCCCTGGAAAATTACAGGAAATTATTCGAACCTGTAACCAGTGGTGGGATAAAAGAAGTTATACAAAAAGTCAGTTACAGTCATTATTGGGCTCTCTGTTATATATAACCAAATGTGTACGACCTGCTAGATATTTCCTTAATCGTATGTTGCAGGTTCTCAGGGATAATGCTGAGGCGTCCAGAATTTTACTGCATGCAGAATTTCATAAGGACCTCAATTGGTTTCTCACCTTTCTCACCTCTTATAATGGGGTTACCATGTATGAAATTCGTTCTATTGCAGGTCACATCTATTTAGATGCATGTCTTACTGGTCTAGGTGGTTGTTTTAAAAATATGGTCTACACCATTCCTCTTCCTCTTGGGTTCAAAAATTATAATATAGTCCATTTAGAAATGTTAAACATTGTTGCTGCATTAAAATTATGGGGCCCTATGTGGAGAGATGCTAGAATCCAGATACACTGTGATAACTTGGCAGTGGTACAAGTTTTGACTTCAGGTGGATCCAGGGATGCGATTTTAAGTACTTATGCCCATAATATATGGCTTTTATCTGCATTATATACCATTACCTTTCAATTTTCACACATTGCAGGAGTCCAGAATACAGTGGCTGACCTTCTTTCCAGATGGACTAACACTCCTCAGGCTTTTACAGCACTTAATACTCATATTTCAGACCCTGTATGGATGAACGTTCACATTGATTTAACTTTGTTAAACTATCACATTTAATTTTCTGTTTCAAAGCCTGAGGTTACCTCACTTCCTTTGGTCCACCAGGTCACCCAGAGATTATGGTCTGCTTTTCGCCCTGCCACATTGGCTACTTATACCAGAATGTTTGCGGATTTCCTGGCCTTCCTAGTGGTCCTTGAGTTGACGTGGCCTCAGGTTTCTACATTGTGGGTGATAGCCTTTATGGAGCACTTGCACAGTCATGGTATGTCTCCCTCCAATATTAATAACTATATGACTGCTATCAGATCTATATGTATCATCTATGGCCAAGATACGGCCTTTATGTGAGATCAAAGAATCCCTTTGTTTATCAAAGCTATAACCATCAACAGGCCATTGCAGCCGTCTTTGCCACTTATTATAGATGACCACATATTGTTGGATATGCTCAAAATTATTAAAACTTTGGAACAAGCTACTGTATACCAAGCATTGTATTTGCTATGTTTTTTTTCCTTCTTACGCTTGTCAAACATATTGCCTCATTCCGTAAGTACCTTTGATGTTACAAGGCAACTATGCAGAGGTGATCTTATTTTTTCTACTCAGAATGTAGTTATATTGATTAAATGGTCCAAAACAATGGAGGATAGACGTTCAGTCACAACTATAACTATTCCTGCTTTGGACTCTTCTCCACTCTGTCCTGTAAGTGCCCTTACTGCCATGTGCCGTCTCTTTCCGGCCAATAATAATGATCCTTTGTTTCTAAATGCCAAACAAGGTTCTTTCTTTCCACTTACTGATGTAATGGCTAGGAAACATCTTAAAAAAGTTTCACAATTGTTACAATTTCCTAAACATTTCACATTCCATGACTTCAGGAGGGGCGGTGCCACTTGGGTCTTTAGACATGGTGTTCCCATACAAGACATACAGGCCCAGGGGACTTGGTCTACTGATGCAGTATGGAGGTATATACAACTTCCTCCCTCTGCCTCCTCTGCTGTCTCCTCTGCATTCAGTTCTCACCTTTACGCCTAGTTTCTACTTCTACTGGGGCTTGGGTGGGAAACTTCTATGCTTATTACTCATTTAATCAGTAGTTATTTAGTAATAATTACTAACTTCTACACTTACATGTTTTAATAAGGTCTTTTATCCACTGTAAGTGTATTTTTAAGTTAAAACTTTCACAAGTAATCCAGTGGCCCTGCGCTGGTGTATTGGCCCTAGTGGGCATTAAGTTATCAATACTGATATAGTTTCTCTGGTATATTCTCTAATTGTCTCTGCTTTCGGCTCAGGGCCACCCCTTTCATCTTCATATATGTTTTCTTTAATGTTATAATGTTTTCCTATAGGTTTCAATGAGTGTGTAAACTTCCATGTATGTGCATATTATGAATGAGTATTACTTGTCAGTAAAACAACCTTTTAGTAGTCACATTATATTAGGGTATATATTTAATAAATAATTTAATCCCAATTCATGTATTCTTGTCTTTTGGGGTCCTGGGAATGTGCTTTCGAACATCTAGGCGTTCGTGGGCTCATTCCTGGGGACCAGCTTAAAAATCATATATTTTAATTAGGTCTGTTTACTTGCTGCCTGTCCACAAGTGAACCCCAATGTCCCTGTTTTGGGTTTACAGGTGAATCGCTCAGACGCATGTGCCACCAGTGAATCATACATTGCCACATTGAAGTTGATACCAGGCAGTGTGCACTTGAAAAATTTCCCCACCCTTTAACTTCCCCCCCTTTTTTTCTTTGGTTATGCTGGTGCTAATGATTGGTCGTCAGTTTCAGATGCCTGGGTGTGGGGTGAGCTGAGTCCTGACTACCAGTTGATAGTCCTATGCTAATGGCTGGAGTATCACGACAGAGATACAGTATTCACCGGTACAGGAAGGAAAGCTAGACAGCATCTTCTCTATATGATAGTGCATAACCTTCCTGATGTTGCTGAAGATTGTAGCAACAGAACGCATGATATGCTACTCATACCCATAAGCTGTGGGCCTAATGGTTCTGTTGAAGTCAAAAGGTGTTGTAACTGTGTGCTGTTAATAAGAACGTGTAATGATCTGCCTTTGATGCTTCAGTGCCCCAGTCAACAGGGGCTGAACGGTATTGGTAATCTCAGTGGGGATTTTTGACTACATGGCAGCAGAAGTCTTGTTATATAGCTGAACTTCACTTACATGTTTGTCACCATTGTCGGAAGTCTTATCAACATGAAAACTGTCATATGTATGCTGCAGTGTAGTCTTGAAGTTAGTGACTCACCTGATATCTCATCTGATGCTGTTACAATAGTGTTTGACTTCATGCTGCATTCTGTTGCCGTCAAATAATGTAGTTCTCGTTTTGCATACTCAGTGGACTGGGATCTAGCTGGATGAGGCAGCAAGCTCCCGCTGTCACCTAGAGCGCTTGCTTGTGTTAGAGTATAGGTTATGGTGTATGTCATTGCGTAGAACTTTGGACGTTGGCTCATATCCTGTTCCTCTGTGTGTGTAGCTTCATAGCTGACTTATGTAGCAATTTTTGGTTCATCATAATCACTTGCTGGAGGATGACTTGGCTGCTGGAGTGGTTCAACAGTACAGAGACTTACCTTGGACTTATTATATGTTAAACAAATTTCCTTTGTAATTTTATTTTTCGTGTAGTGGCTACATTACGTTGTAATGTTGCATTGCTTATATAATATTGCTGCTGTGTTATCTTGTACTTTCATTTTTAGAAAAATTATTAGGTGTAAATTCTAGTTTTTTAGTAATTGCTTGGCCAGTTATTATTACTTGGTTTGTTCTTCATTATGGCTGTAGGTCTTTCCTTATAATTAGTGACACTGGTAAGTTGTTGTGTCACTCGTACTTACTGTTGCATAGAGTGTTTGCTACTTTTAGGTACTAGATCTTATTGCTTACATATAATTTGACTTGCAACTTTAAGTTAGGATGTGTGTCTTTTGAGTAATTTCCAATCATAGTCATCATATGTGGATGCTGTTGGCTGTGGCTGTGCATAGTCTGTTTTAACCATAAGCTAATGGTATTCATATGTCTGCGTCTGTCTTAGTGGTAACTTACTTCTATAGCATTTTCACATACACATGTACTGTGGTTTCATCTTTAAGTTAAGGCTTAAAGTTATAGTCAGTAATTTCCAATCATAGTTATTTGATGTGATCACTGTTGGCTGTAGTTTATGTAAAGCATTCTGGCCTTCGGTCAATGGTGCTCTCTTATCTCTTCATGTGTTTAGCGGTGATTTACTTTTATGGTGCCATCTCTTACTTTATACTGGTTCCTCTTCTATATTTCATACAAGTTATGTTGCTTTATTTTATGTGTTTTGATTTACATGAATACTGCCCTAGTATGGGTGGGAAACTTCTATACTTATTACTCATTTAGTCAGTAGTTATTTAGTAATAATTACTAACTTCTACACTTACATGTTTTAGTAAGGTCTTTTATCCACTGTAAGTGTATTTTTAAGTTAAAACTTTCACAAGTAATCCAGTGGCCCTGCGTTGGTGTATTGGCCCTAGTGGGCATTAAGTTATCAATACTGAAATAGTTTCTCTGGTATATTCTCTAATTGACTCTGCCTTCGGCTCAGGGCCACCCCTTTCATCTTCATATATGTTTTCTATAGTGTCATAATGTTTTTCTATAGGTTTCAATGAGTGTGTAAACTTCTTTGTATGTGTACATTATGAATGAGTATTACTTGTCAGTAAAACAACCTTTTAGTAGTCACATTATATTAGGGTATATGTTTTAATAAATAATTTAATCCCAATTCATGTATTCTTGTCTTTTGGGGTCCTGGGAATGATTTAGTAAATGAATATTATAGGATGAGAGGTTTTTGTTGAGATAGGTGTGGTTCTTTGGTTTATTTGACAAAGTTGTCAGTTGGATGAAAGCTTTATATCTGACAGCATGTGATGTTGTGCATATTTAGAATTATGCTGGATTATCTGTCTTACTTTTGTTGAGGTGGCTCAACTCTTTTGCCTGATTGTTGTTGCAGCATTTCAAGCAGGAGTTAACTGAAGTTATACTAGACTTATATTAGAATCAACTTTTTCCTAGTAAAGTCAATGGATATCCACTGAAGGAAATGTGTTGAGGTTGTAGTAAAAGTCATCTTGTAATCGATGTTTTCCTGTGTCGAGACAATGGTCATTTATTTTGGATATATACTAAAGTTTCAGTAAAACTTTATTAGAGTCACAGTTTTTATACCGCTGTCAAATCATCGAATATTCACCTATGGATATATCTTTATCAGAGAAACTTTTGACATTTGAAATGTAAACTTTATAAGACGTATCTGTTTGGTTTCATTAATAGTTTACTGTAACTTCAAATTTGTTTAGGTTGTTGTTTTTTTTCTGGTCTCATAAATTCTTTATTGTAAATGACATTACTTTAGATTAAAATTATATTTTGCTCAGCACAATACTTTTTCTTCATTCATTTTTCTGGAAATGATCACAACTTTCGTTCCACGATGTAACATATTATATTTGTTTCCGATGAAGGAGTAGAGACATTTTTCCACAAGAGTATTGCAGATTTTCACCTCCTATCCGTTTTTTCCCTGTAAAACAGCTTCAGTATTTAAATCAATATAAAAAATAAGAGAAGTATAAATTGAACAAAACAGTGCCCTATTATATAATGAAAGAGCTACTCTGTTTCATCATGTACCTGTCTAGTTCTGGCTTTGCACCACCACGTAAAAGTCTTTGTGGGAACCTCACAAGTGGTCACTGAGATGAACGGTCGTAGTGATAAACGATCTTCAGAAATTATCACACAAAAAACAGTTAAATTATTTAAACAACAATATAACACAAACCTAATGCCATGGTAAGGCTTGTTTATTCATATTTTGTTCCTTAGATTGTGTGATTTTGTTATTTACACTACATAAATTTGAAAGGTTTACAGACAATTTATCTCTGTGACAATTTATCTCAGTGACCACCTGTATTGCATGTAAAATTGCACCTTTGATTCTTTCTACCCATTTGGTGTAACGTGCCATTATGAAATTTAATGTCATTTTAAACATCTGCATTAAATCTTTATGAAATTACTGTTCAAATATTGTGGCTGTATTCAATAAATCTTCTTTATCTTTAAAACCGCTTTCACACTAAAGGTGGTATAACCCGCGATTAGAACTTTTGGATTGAATATCCAACAAAAAATCACTTATTTAAGACAACACTGTAAATTTTCAAGTATAAACATTAAGTAATACATTAGTATTTCATGAAAGCAAAGTTAATTTATTTAGTTTATTTATTCTTCAATTCCTAGTCCAAAGTAGAGAAACTTACAATGAAATAAAGAGAAAACAGTACACACTACTGCTTTGCAGGCACAATATCTTCTCCACAGGGGGAATTCAGTGTGCTGGTTAACATAAATCATTTATCGTAAGGAGAGTCAAGGGGTGGTCAAGGTCAGTAATCCAGAGTTATGGGTGTGACCAGAGGAAACGAGACTAAGTTGATGAAGTGTGAAACTAGAAATTAAAGCAGCAGGGCAATGCTCCAAGTTATGAAACCATGTTGCATGCATGATAGTGATTAAGACATGATTGTGCATATAATCTCAGCATAATGTTAATGATAAGTAAGTCACATCACAGCTTTTAGGCCATTCGGCATCAATGAGACAGTTTCAGCTATCCATTACTTTCTAACTGAGTAGTGTGGTCCATTGTGTAGAACGCAGCTGGCAGATCAAGTAAGATAAGTGCAGTAGGCTCGCCATGTGATAGTGAGAGATGAATCTCATTTTTGATATGCAGCAGGGCAGTTGCAGTGGGGTGACCAGTTTTGTGTGCAGATTAGTTAGGATTATCAAGGTTGTTACTGTTGATATGTTGTATGAGCTGTTTGACAACTACCCAATCCACCAGTTTTGACATGAAACATAGTCCTGCTAGTGGTCGACAATTCTTCAAATCTTCGCTTGTAAGTAAGGGTTTCTTAATGAAGGGAGTAAGAACTACCTTCTTGAATTTTGGAGTAAATACACCTCAGCTAAAAACAAAGTGACAAGTTTTGTAACTGATTCTGATTCTAATTCGACTTTTATAGTGCTTAATCTCCACTGAGTAGTGGACTGTAAGGCGCAACAAGACAATAGCAATGTGCAAATTCCTCTATTGAGGAACTTCCCTTAATTCAGATCTACAATCCTGCTCTGCTTAATAATTATTGTGCTTTATTGTGTGTGTGTCTGGTGTTATACTTACTTTAGAACATAGTAAGGCAAGGATCAAACTACTGTGATAATCCTGATTCTATATTTTGTTAAACTTTTATTTACTACAAGAACATCCATACATTAAAACAATATTGATATGCACATTCATAGTACATTTAATTTAGGAAGAAACTTAATGCTTTTATTTTTTTGGGATTTGTTATAGATTGGTTACTACTTCATCTTCATATATATAATGTTACTCTGGTTAAGCTGTTTTCTGTAAAGAGAATTACAAAACACCTACAAACATTATATGTATAACTGTACATTTGTCAGCATATTACAAAATACAGTAGTCAGTAAAAGATACTGTCAAAATCAAATACTTCTTCAAGCAAAACTGCTTCTAGATACTAAATAAGTATTATGATTTACAATAAAAAATAATATTTTCAAAAGAATTATCACTTGTTCATTGATATGTGTACAAAATAAATGTATATTACATATAATATAATGCAATTTCTTAACAATGTGTAAAATATACCCATAATGTATCAAATATAATAACATCTAACACTGACATAAGCATAAATATAGAATATACAATGTATTTTGTAAACAATATGTTTTCCTTTCTATACACTGGATAATTATCCATCAATCCACTGTAACACAATCCCTAATCTTGCTACTTAGTGCACTGCCTCAAATTTCATTGGTATTTTAAAACCTGGTTATAGAATATTTGAAAGAAAATGGTTAGGTATTTATAAGCACTTCTGAAACAGTTTTGTTTCTGTAACCATATTTAAACTACTACTTCTAGATGTCATTAGTTAATACACAATGGGCCGCTGGAAATAGCACATTGATGAATTTTGCATTTAATGTACATTTTGGGTCCTTTAATCTGGTGTATTTAAAGGGATTACATAATGAAATAGCAAATACATTCATACACAATGACCATTTCATTGAGTTCATGGAAAAGTTTTACTTATTTATTTTACATTGTCGGCTAGGTGATCTTAAATACAATGTGATACAAAGAATTTTTGTAGCAATGTTACTTGAGTCTTGGAAGTGCATAATGTTTTTAAACTCCTCATGACTGTACAGACAGCCTTAACTGTCATCTAGATATATATTGCAAATGAGAACTCAATAGCACATCAAATTGTACAATAACATCTACACGTTTAAGTATGGCCCTTGGGAGTCACAGATTTATATTCTACCACTTCTTTGTTACAATCTATCTCAAAAGTCGTGCTCTCTTGACATTTACACCATATCAAGGTCAAATATCAAATATCAAATACTCTGTTTATCTTCCTTCAAAACTGGGGGACGTGTTCAGGGTCTCCCCCTTTCACTCAGGTACCTTTTCAGTTTCACCTGTGTTTTCGATCTGAGGGTTTGACCTTTTGACTTGTTACCTCAGATTGCTTTTACTTCTTGTTCGAGCTCCCCTGCCACAGAGGCCAAAGGTTGATAAAGTAGTAAATTCATTCCACATTTGCCAATTATGCTGAAGTTTGAATCATTGCTTGTAATAGCACTTTAGGTTTAGTCATTGTAATTATAGCTTCAATGAAGTCATATTTAGTAACCATAATTTACAGTTTGAAGCTCGATTGTACTTTAACTTCATCACTTACAGGGATGGGGTCTATTACATGCCGTCTATTACTATTACTATTACATTACCATCTATTACTATTGCTATTACATTTCAAATTTTCAAATGAATTACTATTACTATTACATTGCCATCTATTACTTCTATTACTTTTATTACTTTCTATTATTTTGTATCGGCTCGCAAGTATGTTTGATAATGTTTGATCATTTTTTTTAAATCACTGGCATTGTCTACATAGATTTACAAAACCACACAGAAATTATAAGAAAATTATAAGAATTATAAGAAAGCCATCAAGATATCTCTATAATTCATTGAATGAAACAATATTCCACAGTTTTATTTCAAAATTTGTACACGTGCATTCAGTGAAGCCAGAAGTCCATAAACATAAAGTCACTTAAAATTATAACTACCTTCAAATGAGTTGTCAAATTTGAAAAGACTTTCACAGTTCTGGAAATCTGTGAAGAGTATATTGAATGCAGCTGTAGATGTATCTATTGTTCAATTAAATGAGCAATATAGTGAGACTTATACTTAGTATGTAAACACTTTCACATCCAGGTTAAACACATTTTTTAAATTTCCATCAAATGTTATATATCATATAATACATGTATATTTCATGTCACAGGGCTTGTATAACTTGCATTACATACAACACAACAATAAAAATAGTGAAAAACATCTTCTGAGAAATCCAATATCAGTGAAATGTTTATAAAATAGAGATATATTGAGCCAAAAAAATGCCAATGTAATAGAAAGTAATAGAAAAAGTAATAGATTTTTTCTATTACTTTGCAATCTATTACTATTACATTTTCAAAATTTCAATCTATTACTATTACATTTAAATTTCAGCAAATCTATTACTTTTTTATTATTTCTATTACATCAGCCCCATCCCTGATTACTTATATTGTCATTACTTATGATCATTTTACATATCAAAACGAGTAACAGTCATTAATAGTGACGTATGTAGCTGAAGTTTGAATGCCTTTCATACTTTATCATAATTTATTTTATGTAATTTAGTCTATCACTTGTTTTATACTTATCTTTATTTTAAGGATTATTGTCTTAATTGTGCTTGCCATAATGTAAAGATTAATAAATTTTTAAATCCCTATTGTCTATCCTTGGGTTTGGGGAGAGTGATGTCTAATAGTGTTCATTTCACAAGACACTGTGAATGAACCTACAACTTTGTCATTGAAACCAAACACAATGAATTCAGTCCGATCAAGATTCTGCAAACATTATTTGTAAACATCATTTTAGGTAGCTATTCTGTATATTCAGGAAAATGGTGATGGCATTTGTGTAGAACCTGCAACTGAAATTAATGATGACTACTAATGAAGATATATTTCTCTAAAACATAACATACAATCACTATGCAGACACATTACAAATAGGGCTTTACATACAAATCAAACTAAGAGATTAATATTTGATCAAAACAGTTTAAAGAGCATAAATTATCAGCTTTTCAGTTACCTTTATTAAAGTTATTCAGTTATTGGTATTAAAATATTAAGAAAAAATATAAAACCTGTGTGTTCTAATTAGATAATTTGTTAAAAGCAGTTTTTATTTATTTTTTCAGCTGATACTAACAAAGAATCATATATTTTGTGAAATTATTTAAACTTATAGCCTTTTAAGATTTTAAATTTGCATTGTTTATCACATGATTTGGCCTCACAGCTTAAAGAGCTTAAATTAAGATATATTTGTACAAAGAAAACTTTGTGCTGGTGGTTCTCGTAGTACCTTAGCACATTCACAAAAAAAACAATGAATAAATTCTGATATCCAGCAATAGGTAGCATTGTACATCTTACACTAGAGAATAAAATACATTGTCTTCTCAGCAAAACTACTGCTCAAGATATGAAAGTGACATGATGATATACAATAGAAAATGAATATAACATCAAAACAATTATCAAATGTTCATTGATATGTGTGCACAAAATGAAAAGATATTATATAAATTGTAAAACATGTGTAAAATTTACCAAATAATATAACATCAAACACAGACCCGAGAATAAATATACTAAATGAAACTACTGTCATTTCTTTAGCAATGTATTACCATTACTCCACTTAAAGAACATCCTGTTCTACCAACAACTACACTCTGTTACATTTTATAAGTATAATATAAACTGGTTACAGAATATTTGAAATAAAATGGTCAGATATTTACCAGCATTTCTTGATTTATTTTATCCCAACAACACTCTGAAACTATTATTTCTCACATGCCTTAGTTCATTCACTACACTGGTGTGAATAGCATATTTTTGGCATTTGCATTCAACATGTAAATCAAGTGTTAATAAGGCAATGTATTTGTATGTAGTTATGTAATGAAAGAGTAAATGATATGCACATATTGTCCATTTCACAGGGCACATCATGTTTATTTATTTAATTTACATAGTTACTTGGGAGGTCTTCACTACAATGTGAAACAGAGCTATTTTTTAAATAAATACTGGTAATTAAAACAAACCTAACCTAACTGCAAATAGAGTAAGATAATTAAAGATATACACACATACTTATATACTTATAAAACTTACTAAACATTAAAAGAAAACAAGCATTAAAGTAACACAAAAAATATATGTTATTTTTTGTCACAAAAATATGTGCAATATGACCAAATATAAATTTCATGGACATTATGTTATAAATAACCACAAAAGACTGTGCTGAGTCGACCTGGATGTCTGTCTAAAGAAACACTTTCTCATTTATTTGATGGATTTTATGCAAATGTTTTGGCATGGTCAATTTGGGCAGGACTCTCCGATACCTGGGTTCCCACTGTGTTTTCTCTATTGTATGCTGGTGATTGATTTTCTATCATACTTTTAAGATCTTGTATCATCTCAAGAATTTTCTCTGAAGTAATTTTGCTGAAAAAAATATCAATATATATAATATTTTGTATGTAGTTATGTAATGACATGGACAAGTTCATATCCACAGTCATATTGATTAAATTAAGCTGACAAAAGACTTTATATATGTATATGTATGTCTGTACATGTGCCAGTATACAAATAAAAATGCTTCACAAAGTTTGGCTTCCGCGTCTTTGGGTTCATTAGATCTTCCAGTTGGGGCTTACCCCTAACCCCTTCTTATTTTGTAAGGACTCAGAGACTGCTAACTTACCAACATAATGTGCAAATATACCTTGGTGTTTCATTTGATTACTGTAAAGTTTACTCTTGGGTAGTCTCCCTCTATATGAGTGTGTTGTAATACCGCTAAGGTATCCCTGTTGTGGGGTCTGGTGTTTTAAAGTTTTCGTAAAGTATAAATATTTTATCTACTTGACTATACTAACATGTAAATAAAATTTCCCCACATGTAAATAAAATTTCCCAATGTGTGTTTTCTTGTGTTCAATCTTACAACCTCAGCTCGACCTTCATCTGACCTTTATCTCTGACCTTTTTGGTTTACAGACTCAGATCTTACCTTCCTCCACTTACCACCTCATAAACAATCCTAGCTTATATGGAACTCATATAGCGCTTGATCTTAAGAATATGAATATATTAGTCATTGCAGTACTTTAGGTATCCCCCAACTGCTGTACATGTGCAATTATACAAATAAAAATGCACACTAACCTAATATGCAGCCATTTGTCATTTATATCAAGGAAATTCCCCACAAACCTTAGAAAATTAAACCGAAATTTGAAAACATAAACTTTGTTTTCGTGAAATACTCAAAAGACTATTATTAAAGTTATAGCAATTAATTTGTGCCTAAATTATTAACAATTCATCATTATTTTTAATGCCATCTTGGAATAGAGTGCACTGTTACCCTCACTTAACAAAAGGTAGGACACAGATATTTCAAACATACCAATTTGTCTATGTGACAACTCAAATTACTTAAAAACAAAATATTAAATCAGGGTTATATTTTCACACAAGGTGAGATCAACAGGTAGTTTGGTCCTTCAAAAACATGATTCAGATATGATTGAGGAAACAATTTTGATTTTGTAGTTTTGTGGCAATATCAGCAAACAAAGTCAAAGTTTATGCTTCACGTCCCGTTCAAATACCAGGTTTATATTGGGACAGGTCCTCAAGCATTGTCACTTGTGGGAGTCAAACCCACACAGAGGTGGCTTCCTGTAGTGACATGTCAAATTTGAGGCCACTAAGGAGCTCATTATCTACATGAATATGTCAAACTGTTAATGGAATCAGTGATATTTTTTTTCATTCAACGTGGGTCCTCCTCAAACATTATCTGAATCTGGATTATTGATCAAGAATTATTTTGTGCTTATGAAGTTAGTTTACACTACGTCTATTTTTTGGCTCTTTAAAATCCATGCTGAGTAGTGGAGAAAACTCAAATTTCTAAATTGAAGTATGTATATATTCACTGATGTTTACAGCAATCTTGGCTTCATTGAGGATAATATGGATTTATTTTACTTCTGATGGTAAAAAATGGTGGAAAATAACTATATATGTTAAAGTTTATCGATCTGATGTATTCAGATTCTGTATGTGTAGTTTCTCTTGGAATAAAATTGAAAAAGATATATATGATAGTCCAACAATTTTCCATTTATATGCCAGTGCTGGACTGGAATATTCTCTGTTTGCAGAATATATCTGACATACTGGTGTAACTCCTTCTCAGGTTTAGTGAAAGCTGGCTTGTTAGATATTTGTATATGTGTTTCTAGATTTTCTTCTGGTTGCTGCTTGTATAAGATCTTATTGAACATGGTAGTTCTTTGAAATCTGAACATAATGTTCTGCGAAAACTGAAACTTAAACTGTCTGGTTTAGTTAGTCTTTCACAAGGAAAAATGCTGTCAGCAGCAATCGCTGATACTACTATATGAATATTTACCCAATACTACAAAAACCAAACACTCTACAAAAATAAGAAAATCTTTAATCCAAAGGTACGGAAGAGTATTAGTGCTTTTGAATTGTCGACTTGTATCTCAACATGTGGAGTTAATATCTCAACATGTTGAGTTAATATCTCAACATGTTGAGTTAATATCTCAACATGTTGACTTAGTATCTCAACATGTTGACTTAGTATCTCAACATGTTGACTTAGTATCTCAACATGTTGAGATAATAAGTTGACAATTTAAAAAAAAATTTTTTTTTCTGTGGCACTAATACTCTTCTGTACAAAGGAAATTAAATGAAGAGAATTGCTTATGGTGTTGAAATATCATACACAGGACATATATCTTCTAATTATTAATTATTTTTATCTTCTTTGACTTGTACATCTAATGCACTGTGTTACATAGTAGGGATAGTTGGCCCATATTTCAGCAGCCATAGGCTTAACTGAAGGGATAACTAACTCATTCTGTTTCACTGTATTTGCTTATTGTAAATGTATGTTTCAGTAAACAAGACCTATGAAGAGTAACATACTAAGTGTATAAATCATTTGAACAGTGCAATTTTAGCAGTACTTAAACAATATGGTTTGTAGAAAAACCAACATCGAGCTGAACAATGGCAATAATCTTTGAATATTGGACTATATAAAACCAAAATGACATACTAAATAACAGGAAATGCAAATAATTGAAAAAAAAAATTAAGAATATAAAATTCATATAATAAAAAAAATATATAGTGTTCTGGCATATTTTGACATATAGTGACATATTTCAGTTTAATTGTAATCCTTATTGAATTGAATAGTACTTGTACGCTTTGTCAATTTATTGTCAAAATATAAGACTATGAATTTTTTATCAGTCTACCTTTTTGAAAAAGTGAATGTTATCAAAAATCGAAGTAAACATTTTCCAATATTGGATTTCACATAGCTAGTTAATTAGTTTTTGTTGATATAATCAGTATAGGTGTCCTGGCGTCACGTTTGTCAGTCCTCTGCCTCAGGGTGATGGTAGCTGAAGTATATAACCTATAATGACATCATAGGGATTCACCCTGTTTGTTGATCATAGGAAACCCCACTGTTGCTATGGTAGTTACAGACAATGTCTTAATTATTGGTTGGCTAACATTTAGCTCCTTACCTGGTCTTTATGTATTAGAGTTTTTACATTGTTTTTACATTCCTACCAAATGTCTACTACCCATCCCTACCCAATTCCTACTAAATGGAAATAATTTAAACTGGTTTAGTTATTCATTTTGCAAAATGCACTACCTTTCAACTACCATTTTCTCCAGTTCTTTGATTTTGGGATTTTCATCACAACGTCGATCCTTAAGTACTTCTTTGAGTGCCTCTTCTTCCATCACACCTTCTCTGTATTTTTTATTCAAACCTAAAGTATCAGATAAGGAATGGTATAGATTCTTTTTTTCTTGCAAATGTCTAAACACGCAAAACTGATATAATACAGTCTGATAGGATAAGCTCATATACAAGACCTCCATGAAGAGGCTGATAATTGAAATTCTAAAATCAGTGATGAAAGAAGGGAGTTCAGTTTATAGCAAATGGAGTCAGTGTATATCTACTGATCTGATATATCTACCGATCTTAAAGTTGGAAACTTCTTAAAAGTATAAAAATCACTTTGCACGGGCTAGTATCATACTATTGTTATTACTAATAGCAATAGGAATATTATATAAGTTACCACCTTAATATCAGAATACGACTTTAAAAGTGCAGAAATGCTTTATTCTAACATGGTTAAACCGAGATAAGGAAGTAGGGGAAAAGGAAAATCTGCAAAACAATCTTTGTTTGACACTGTTTTGATAATCGTGATGAAATATTTGCATTTAACTCACAATGTGAGAGCATCATTGTTTACGGGTCAAGATTATATGTTTATTACCTCCGTCAAGGATGTTATGTTTTTGCCTGGGTTTGTTTATAGGTTTGTGAGTTTGTTTGTGAACAAAATAACTTCAAAACTTATTGATGGATTTTGATGAATATTTCAAGATATGTCTGAAAAGTAAAAAAAAAATTCAATCTTGGGAGTGATCCGGATCACTATCTGGATCTTCTGGATCCATGAAATGTAACTTTTAAAGACAGATAACTTATGGATGGAATTTGATGGAATTTGCTCCCTTGGTGGAGGTCTGCGCTCACTGAGTGCTCTTATTTATATTCTGTAATAGTTATACTTTCTTTAGTATATTTGTAATTTTATGCAAGTATACATCTGTACAAGTTTATGTCTTTAATTTGACACTTTACCTTACCAAGGTATGTTTGCTTTCCACTGATGAATCATATGGTTGTGTTACTTGAAGATTTGCTGATGTGTTAAACTGAAGCATTAAATTTTAACTTGGAAAATATAAAAATCATTTATTTTTATTGCCTGCAATAAAGATATCTATACTGGTAGATATTCCAATGTTACCATATTTTGCATATCTGCATTTAATAATTTCAAGCTTAGTGTTTTTACACTTAGGAACATGATATTAACATCAAATAAACAACTGTCTAATTTCCTTTATCAGAAAAATTTCATAGGTTGTTACATAAGCTGCTTATTTCTGTGGCTATGGGATCAAATTCAGTTACTAGCAATATGTGGAATATATTAAAGGCTTGTCCCAATAAGGCTTTGCTTTAGAAATATTTAGTTACTGAAGCCTACTTCTCTCCCCTATGAAGCTGAAACCAAATTGTCTTGCATATCTTACTTTTTAATTAAATTTTATCACATATATTTTTATAAGGACTGTTCTTACTTTTCAATTAAGTTGCTTTATACAAAAATAAAAAAGAGTTTATAAGTTTTTTTTTCTTTATGTAAATTTTGCTTTTGAAATAATAAATTATCTGTATAGGTCAATATATGGTCTTTCATAGGACATATGTTATTTCAACATATGTTAATCCAAAAAAGCTTCAAATGTTGGAGCATGGAACATTGTAAAGTAATTTTAAATAAATGATTTCATTTAAAATGGTAAGATATATTTATGTTTTTAACAAAATGATCTCATATCTGGTAGGTTGTCAGTATTGTGTCTTTACAAATGGTTGACAAAGTCAATACTTAGAGTGCAAATTGTAAGGGTTTTAAGAAGAAAATTAAAGATAAGATGCAATAAATTACATGACACTCACTTAAAAACCTATTATGAAGGGGGAAGTTTTCCTTCATGTGAATAACACTTATTAAGAAGGGTGGCAATACATTTAAATGATACATTTTTGACACATGACAAAAATGTTAAATGCATGCGAGTGGCCCTTGAAGCAAGTAGTTTGGTTTTTATGATTTTACATTTGGGCTATTAAGTAAAAGAAGAGGAGTATGTGTTATGGTGTAGAAACTTCAATATGAAACCCAGCCTTGGATAGCCAAAGCTATTCAAATTTGAATGTCTCCAAATCTCACATAGTAGTTATGAACATCATAGAATAACATAATTTGGTTGATTACAAAATTCTACACATTTTCCCTCATAGCTTATCACAGAGGCCAAATAGTTAATACTTGGTTTCTTTGTCCTCAAGATAATTCTATTTTAAACATAAAAGAGGAAAAAACGGATGTAGTTTTTGCTGTAGATACATTCCTACAATATTATACTCATGGGCTGTGTATTTGACTTGAATTTAATCTTTGGCTTCTGGGTCTTTTACCCCTCATAATTTCAAAATTATCTTCCCTCTCCGTTCATTGGTTATGTATTGCAGGTTTTCCCCTGGTTTCCAGGGAACACCTTGTTCACTAGACCATACATTGTTTTGGTCTTGGCTTCTTGGCTTGTGGGGACATGGCATTTATGTGCTATACTCTGCCAGCCAAGTAAGACCTTTGGTCACTACCTTAGTTGGGGATTGGTTTATAGCCAAACCACTAGATCGCTCATGTAGCCTGTTTTAATTAAGGTGGTAAAGGTTGTTCACTATTAGCCTTTGAAATGTTTGTCTGGAATAAAACATAATCTTTATTCAACTCCCTCCCTTTACCAACAATCAAATAGTAGTAATTCATTGGGGTGTTTGTGTTTGTAAAGTGACCAATAACAGCACCTTACATTGTCAGTAATATTGGTTTTACAGTTAAAATTTTTGTAATTGTAGTTTTAACGGGTCAACCTCATTAACATATAGCTTGTATTGTACATAGTACCATAGATATTAACTATTTGTACTTAAGTACATTTGTACTAAAGTACATTTTTAAAGTACTAAAAATGTCCTTAAGTACATTTTCAAATTTCAAGTACATGTACTTGAATTGTACTTAAGTACATTTTAAATTTGATGTACAAGTACATTTAAGTCTTTTGAAGTAGTTTTAGTTTTAAGTAACTTTTTATTAATTTTTCAAAAGTTTGTGTGTTATAGAATCAATTCTACCCTCTTATGAGTACACTTTGTAAATTGTGCATTTAAGATATTTCAATAGGTCCAAATAAATCACAAGTACAAGATTAACACAGTCCCTGTGATGTAATTGCTCAGGAATGAGTTTTTTCAATGCATGAATAGAGATTACAAGACTGTTGGAGTAGGTAAGACTGTTGATTACAGAAATAAAAGTCTTAGATTATTTCTCTCACTGGCCATGATCTTGTCTGACCACTGTATATAAGTACTGAGACAGAGGGATTGAGAAACCACTCACTTTCATGGTATTCACATTGTGTTACCAAAATGGCTGCTGTTTTAAAGCATTTTGAGATTTCAGCTAATACTGAAGGTAGAGTCAGAGCAAAGTGTAAACATTGTACTCAGGCTATAGCAGGCAGCACAAAAGTTGCTTCAAATTCTGTCAAACATTTAAAGGTGAGGATTAGTTCATTGTTTACTTGTCACTTTTATTGAATAGCTATTTGGGGTGATAACATTGTATTCCAAAGGGTAAACAGACCTTTTCTTTAATTTTTATTAACATTTTAGTACATATTTTAATCCATTTAGTGTAGTATTGTGATAACTTTAGATATATGTTTGTATATGTATTTTATGTGTATTTGTATTGCATATTAAAATAATTTTTCCCCAACATTTCTATCACGTAATTATGCTGTCCAATCAGATCTTGACACAAGTAACATGTATAATACAAAATTGTCAACTGATAATGTTTTGTCAAAATATTATAGATCTTTTTTATCAATCGAGAAACGATGTCACTGACAGAACAGTTTTAATTATATTTATCATCAAACACAATGAAGTTTAAAGCATACAAATAATAAGACATGTAATGCCAATTTATATGTGTATTATTAATGCTTATAAAATGGCACAATAACTTGCTACAACAAATTGTTTTGGACAAAGAATTGTAACGATCATAAAATGAAGACTAAGAGGAAAATTTATCAATATAACTACTTCCTGCTTTTGCTCAGACTAGGAAAATAAAATGTTATTTGCCTTGTATAATCAACTGTGTGTAATTGTATTTCGACTGCTGATTTCAGAGTACAGTCTCATCAGAGGCTATGGTTTATTTGCACCTGGACTCCCTGAAGTACTTTTTGAGATGTGGGATTGTTCCACTGTTTGTACCGGTTCAGAACCAGTTCTGAGCCAATTCTGGACCTGTTTTTACAGGTTCAGTTATTAGTTGACTTGTGATCTCTGTTAAGAGGGCTTGGAGGGTCTAGGTAAGTATCAACATTAATATTCATTTGTTGCTTATTAGGCATAATTATACTAAGTTTTACTAATTAATGGTTAGCAAAGTTAGTTAGGGCGTAGACTATTTTTGTTATTAATATTGTATCTATAGTGATGAGTGTGAGTAACTCATTGCCTTGCTTTTTGTAAAGCATTTTATATTAAAGGTAATCCACTCTAATATTAATATAGTCATTTTTTATTACGATTTAATGTTTAAATAAGGAATATAAATGATTCTTTTTCCAAATTATTGATTTCCATAATAATACATAGGACTCTGGTAAGTCAACTTTTGTTTATCATAATAAATTACATTTTTACTATGTTGATTTTACAATGTAAAGACAGAGTGACAAATACATGCAAAAGACTATTTTACTAAGAATTATATAATAAATTAACAGTTCAAACATATAGTTTGTTTAGAATTTGGTTTGTCCTGTGGTGCCATGCCTCATTTTTGGAGGGGGGCAGGAGGATCTTCCTTGGTGAAGTGGTAAGCACAGAGCATGTTGGTCTTCGGCTACAAATAGCCTCATATGTTTGCTGTCAACAGTGAGGGCGCTTCCTTACTTGGGAATTGCTTACTGGTGGTGTTTTACTTGTGATTCTGATTTCAGATTTGGTGAAGAGTTTTGGTGAGCTGGCCTTTCTGAAGTCCATGGGGCTTTTTGGCATCGTCTCATGTTGGAATTTAGCCATCCACTTATTGTAAGAGGACTTATTTGGTATGTCCATCCTATGTCGGTCCTCTCTGGATGTTATGGGCTGGTGGTGTATGCCTGATAGATTTTTGACTGCATCTGCTCTAATCTGCCTTTGGGTGATCAGGTGCTTTTCATTTCTGCAGTTCTTCTGAACTTTTTTCTGTTTGTGTTTCCCCTTCTTTCATTCTTACAAGTTGGACATCTTCAGGTAGTCCTTCAGGGTCCCAGGAGCATTGCGTGTCATGATTAATGTTTGGTCATGCTGGTCCATATCAACCAGGCATAATGTTGATGTGTTACATTGTGCTGACTTGGCTGGGTTTTTCTGTGAATCTGTATTCATGGCTACTGTGACCAGCCTTGGTCACTGACCAGCGAATCTCTGGTCAGAATTGCATGCCAACCAGTTTCACCATGTGGTGTATTAGTAGTGGTATGAGTATTGTGAGTGGATGTTCTAATTCTAATTCTAATTCTAATAGTACTTTTATAGCGCTTAATCTCTATCTAATGATAGACTCTAAGACGCAGAAAGCCAAAATCAGAGATCGTAATCGTTAAATCAGGGACATTGCAGGGGTCGACACCACGGAGAGACAAAATGAAAAACTAGGGGTGATCTAGGGTGGGTAAGCTTTTTCAAAGAGGTAAGTCTTCAACTTTTTTCTGAATGAGGAGAGAGATTTAGCTGAGCGTACATCGTCAGGAAGATCATTCCAAATTCTTGGGGCATCGTATGCAAAGCTAAGGCCAAAATGCTTTTTAGACTTATATATTGAAGCACAATGTGGGACCTCAAGCAGCACACCATCAGATTGACTTCTGCGTGTTCTATACACACTATGCCTGGGTTTAAGGAAAGGTTCAAAGTATTTTGGATGGCCACTATGTAGAAACTTGTACACCAACAGGGCTGTCTTGAAGACAGAGCGATGCAAGACAGGCAGCCAATGAAGACTCTTTCTTACAGGAGTGATATGTGAGTATTTGGTGGTATTAGCCACAATTCTTGCAAGACTGTTCTGAACACATTGGAGCCTCCGAATGTCTAGAGCAGAGAGACCTCTGAACAAGGAATTGCAGTAGTCAAGACGACTTCCCACCAAGGCATTTGCAGCTAAAAGAGCAGCTTCACGTGTAAGATATCCTCTGAGTCGCTTTAAATCCCTGATATGAACAAAACTAGCCTTACAGGTATTCCTGACATGGCAAGAGAAGGAAAAATCGGAGTCAAACCAGACACCTAAGTTCTTAATCGCATCAACAGGTGAAAGGAGGTTGCCAAGTATATTAACTGGGAAAAATTTCCTGAGTTTTGTGCGGACATTTCTTGAGCCAAACAGAATAAATTCTGTCTTGTCTGGATTTAGTTTAAGCTTATTTGCAGAAAGCCACTTTCTGACATCATCCAAGCAGTTTTTCAGTCTATCAAAGGCCTGAGTGGCATGGTTATGTGTGAGATGAACATATAACTGTGTGTCGTCTGCATAAAAGTGGAAACGTATGCCAGGATGATTTTGAATAACTTTACTGAGGGGGGTAGTGTATAATGAGAACAAGATCGGCCCCAGGACAGAGCCCTGGGGCACACCGTACAATAGCCTTTTAGCATCGGATAAAACAGAACCAATCTTGATGCACTGATAGCGGTCACAGAGGTACGACTTGAACCAGTTCAGAACCACACCTCCAACACCAAACCAGGAACTCAAACACTCAATAAGCGTACCATGATCAATGGTGTCAAATGCTGCTGATTGGTCCAAGAGAACAACAGCAGTAGCTTCACCTCTAGCAAGAGCAAGGTGGACTTCATTTTTAATAGACAGTAGTGCAGTTTCGGTCGAGTGACCTTGCTTATAGGCTGATTGACTGACATTTTCAAGTCCGTTACAGGCAACATGGTCATTTAACTGCGAAGCAACTACACGCTCAACAAGTTTGGAGATGAAACTCAAGCCAGAGACAGGTCGGTAGTTTTTTAATTCATCCGGTGGTAGTGAAGACTTTTTAATCAGAGGAGAGACAATAGCCTTTTTTAAACCACCCGGGACAGCACCTTCAGTTAGAGAACAGTTGACAAGTTTAGTAACTGAGGGGAGGAGAATATCCAAACATTCTTTAACTAGGAAAGTAGGCCATGGATCGAGGAGGCAAGATTTGGTAGGTGACTTGGTAATTACTTTCCGTACTTCATCCTCAGAAACTGCTTTAAAAAGGTCAAATTTGGGTACATCTGAAGGAGCAGGAAGAGTGAAGGAGTCAGTGTTAGTAAAGGAGTCCCTGATTTTTCTGATTTTATCTGAGAAAAAAGTGACAAAACGATTGGCAAGGCATGTCTGAGAGGCATGAGAGGGGAGTACCTTCTCAGGAACAGAGTGCAGGACTGAGCGTAGAATCTGCCACAGTTTCTTAGAATCGTGAGCATTGTCACTAATGAGGTTCCTGAAATAGTTGGTCTTATCCTTAGTAATTATGGCGTTGCACCTAGCAATTTGTTTACGGAGTCTAGCCCTATTTTGTGGGGACTTGTCTTTCCGCCAGAACCGTTCAAATTGGCGCCTGACTGCTTTGGCCTGCAAGTACGTGTCTGATAGCCAACCTGCAGCACCTTTGGTGAAGGTACGAGTGACCAGAGGAGCGTGTTTATCGAGCAAGTTACTCAGATCCCTTGTGTATTGGTCATGAAGTGCACTAACGGTACTGCCAGGACTTGCAACAAATGAACACTTTTCGAGATCACAGATCAGACTCTGCATGTTTATCTTATGATACCTTCGAAAGGTGATTGTGTTTGACTTGGGTGCAGTGGGACTGGCAAAATCAAGCTGACCATGAACAACGGCGTGATCAGAAAAAAATCCACCAACTCGTACGTTGGAAACAACCTGTTGTGGCTGTATTCAGTATTGTAGAGATGGGTTCAACACTGCTGAGTGGGTTTGTTGAATGGCCATTCAGTATTGCCGTGGGTGTTTTCAATACTGTATCTTATGTCAGTAGAGGTGGATGGGTGGTGTTGTGTTGATATCCTAATAATGACTCTATCTTTGTTGAGTCTGTCTATGTTTGATTAACTGAAAGTAATATTGTCACTAGTGTGAGTCATAATAACTGGCTGGTGGAACTTGACTTTGGGGTGAATGAAGTCAATATTCCTAAAGGAAAAAATGACTGAAGTGCTATAAGTCACTAGGTAACAGATCACAGATTTATTGTGTTATTGTGCCTAACACAATATATTATACTATATGAATTGTGTTTCGAAAGTTATCTATAATAATTGAACTTTCTCATCAGAGGCTGGTGAAAATTGGCTAAGACCCTCCCTAAGGTATTTTTGAAAGTGCAATCGCACCGGTTAGTGCACCGGTGCACCTCAAAGCGATGCAAGCACTTTTGTTCTATTTTTGAGAAGTAAATTGGTATTTAGGGTATTATTTCTAATAATTGCTTATTGAGCATATTTTGAGTTAATAGGGTACCAACTAGGTTAGGATAGGTAAATTACCTTTATGACCTATTTTGAATTCCAGGTGTGATAAGTCTTAAGTGCTAGTTGGATGTTTATTGATGTCCATGAAAGCCATTAGATAAGATTGACTCAATTAAATATAATCAAGCTGATGTTTGAATTACATTTAAGATGCTTATCAATGATTGTGAGTAAGTCAGCCGACTTCAGATTCAATATGGACTGATGATGATTATATTCATGTATCAGGCAGTAGTTATTCATGATAGGATACTTGATGCCAACCATAAGAATTCAGTTCTTAGAGTAATAATATAGGTGCTCCAAAACACTATAGTATGCTTTATGATTATACTATATTTGTTGGTTTTGGCGTGCTATAGGATTATTATTTATTGCAAACACAAATTTATGCTGCTGTATATATTGATAAATTATTTTATTGCAAATAACTCTGATTACAAATAGCATTGTTTGATATATGATATAAGTGGTTATGGACACATGTTACATAGTATGTTAATCAGTTTTACTATATTATATGTGTATATTGTGAGAAATAATTGCTGTTATTTCTAAAGAAAATAATTAAATACTATAGGTGATTGTAGAGAGAAAAATATTGTATTTACATTTAGAAAAAAAATAAAATGATTATGTAATTATATTTAAAAATAGTCATGGAATGATGTCAGGAATGATGCCAGTTTATGTCTTTTTACAAAAGGCACAAAGGGACTGGGCCAAGTGGGTTTCCTCTGGCACATCTCCGCTAGAGTTGGTTCAGTTTATCAATGATAATGCATCATTTAACCCTGATGTAAATAGCTAAATTACGTCAAAATTAGTTTGGCTCTATTGTGACCGATTTTTCGCTAATTACTTAAAATAAATAATTTATTTTATTATTTATTATTTTTTGAAAAGTATTGTTTTTGTGTTGTATGTACATATAAATTATATCCTGGTTTATTACTTTTTTATTTAATGCGAATAAATCTTGTTTATTGAGTAAATTGCGTGAAATGTGCTTTTTATTCACAATTTTATTGATTTAAGGGATCAATAAATATGACTTATTCAGCTCAATTTGCTATTATTGGTTGAGCTCTGATGAGTCTTGTTCGGTATATAACACAGAGAAAAGAGAGAGAGTAGACTACTGAGTGCAAAGTAGCCTGGATGATACCTAAAAGAATCAAACAACTTGGTTAATGTCAAGTGGGGCTATGCAGTGTAATTTCAATATCCAAGATAGCTTAAGTCTTCTTCGCCTGGGTGTGTTGGTTATGTCAAATTTTGGTGTACACCACTCTAGCACAGAGAACATCATGTCTTTGTGGTTATTGTTTTCCCCTTTAAAATGGCGAGATACTAGGGTGATTTGGCCATCTCTTTATACTGAAGCTTTGTGTCCATACATTATTTTTCTTAATGCTCTACTTGTTTCACCAACATAGTGTTTGTAACATTTTTACAAGAAATCAGGTATATGACATTTGAGAGTTCACGTGTGTTGTGTTTGGTAAGTCCTAAAATTGTCCTCAAACCTACATCAAATCATGAGGTGAAATGGGTATGTGATGTGTGTTGTTAAAGAAGAGAACATAAAGAATGACTATAACATAATGCACAATTATCCTATGATTGTAAGTTTTCATACAGTTAATCAGAAAATAGAAAAACAGTAAGTTTATAGATAAACTTTATGGACAAAGAGTCCAGAAGATATATAAGGTCCAAGCGCTAGGTAAGATTTATTTTTATTGGAAGCACTAAAAGATCTGAGGATTGTTTCTTATGTGAATTTTACCCAGGAATCTGAGAGTCCATTTCTTATGATCATACAGGTAGATCCAAGACATGAAATTTTACCTGAAAGTGAGGTAGCCCCATAGAAAAACGGGTCAATTGCTCGGACCAAATGTGTGTATGGATACCAAGCATTATCTGCTGTCTTATACCAAGCATTATCTCCTGTACCAATCTTAAATATAAAACATAGAAATACTGTACATACCACCAGAAAGTGAAGGCATTGAGATTTACCTTTGTATGAAATATCACTGTTTGAGAAGAATGTAAGATGAATAACCTATAATTACATACCAGTTTTAATACCAAAATCATTAATATTTCAGATAGAAATTTTGATTTCTCTTTCAACAATTTATCTGAAGGATTGTGCATCATCATGAATGCTGAATATAAAACTTGTCTTTAAAATGAGGGTGATGTGTGCTTTAATTTCATATGTTTGTTGTGTTTGTACCTTAAACAGAACATAGTTTAAATGTTTCCTATTTTGGGCACACCCATATCAATTTGACTCTATGAGACCAACATTTTGCACACTAAGAGAATATATTTAATATGATACTCTTACATAGCCTAACAATTAGAGATTTAAAAATAGCTAGAAAATGTAGGTATAGATAAATTACAGCTTTATTAGTTAATACCATAACTAACAGACTACTGCCACTGGTTCGATGCAAGCCGGTCCAATCAAATGTCAGAAATTATGTCCTGAGTCTTCACCAGCTGGAATGGCAATCCCTCATCACTTGCAACAATGCCAATATTTCCTGTACTAACTAGGTGGCTATGCTGTCACATCCTTTTTCAGTTTTAAAAACCCTTCCTTTAGGTCCCCAGTTAGTAAGGAAGCGGGTATGTTGGGGTTGGAATCCCTAAACTCTTAGGTACGATATTAAAAAGTACAAATTTAATAAACCTCTGAAATTTTCTATCGCAAGGTCATAATGGTTATACCGGTCTATCAAACTGGGTACCTCACCCCTTCTTTTTCTCTTCTGATACGGGGAGAGGGAAAAAGAGTTATGTCCCTGAGGATTCCAAGAGGAAATAGAGAGAATTGAAGCTCCACAGAGATGCTCAACGAGAGCTCTCTATACAGCAAACTGGATTGTTTTTGTTCAGTGGTGTCAATTGAGTAAGATGGATTTAAATTCACCATCTATAGAACAGATAGCAGACTTTCTCATGCATCTTTTTCTGGACAGGAGTTTGGAGCCCAGGCATCTAGAATGACAGTTCTGTCCCAGAACGAGGGCAAGTTGAGCCACTCCAGGGGTATGATGATTACTCTCTGAAAACAGTGACTGAGAATCTTGTTTATTATGCAGATAAGTAGATGAATGGAAAGATTAGAGGTACACACCTTCCGAAGACAGGCTCAGAGTATGCCCAAGCTTTTGCATATGAGACAGGGGATACTGAGGTAACTTGTTGCATCTGTTTGCAAATAGGTCTATCCAGGGATGGAGCCATCAGAGGCAAATTTGTTCTTAGTCTCCTGAAGCATGGACTATTCCAGCTATCATGTTTAAATGACCTGATATGTGGCAAGCCTTAAGGCAGATCTGCCTAAGGTTGCACCAGGAAAGAGTCTTCAAATGAGGTCACTGATCTCATACCCCTTCTTTGTTTATGTAAGCCACCACTGTAGTGTTGTCAGTGGCCACAAGGGCAATTTGTCCTTTGCACAAAGGCTCAAATTTCTATAGGGCCAAAAGAACCAATTTTACTACCAAGAAGGCTATGTGCAACCTTGCTTTCTGGAATAAACCAAGCTTCTGTTACTGTCTCCAAAATGTGTGTGCTAACCTACGTTTGATGTGTCTGTAAGAACTGAATGGCCCCAGACAATAGTTTCCAATTACAACCATAGAAGAAGATGTGGACGGAGAAGTTTTGGAATGGGACTATGCTTTTTCAGGGACTCTGTGATATGCAATTGTTCTTTGGATGCCATTGTATAAGCTTCATGTGAAGATGGCCTGATGGCACCTGGTTTTCTGTTGCTGTTGTTCTGTCAGCAGACCTATCAGGGACATGAAATACCTGAGCAACTGGATTTTAATAAAAAGGGAGTTGATTTTGGACCCCAGGGCACCTCTCTGTGGTTGGTCTGACCACTACTTGAGCCCATTCTTACTGGTATCATACAAACTTGAAAACTTGTCTAAAGTCCTGAGACAAGGCCAGGACTGTCTCGGTGTCCAAGTAATTCGTTCATGTGCCCTTGTTAACTAGTCATCTGGGTACTGGTGAATGCTTGCTTTCCATGCCTGGGCAATGAGCTTGACCTCATTGTCCACTATAGTAAATTCCATTGGAGCTAGTATTAGGCCAAACGTTGGTTCTGATAATGGAATCTGAGATACTTTCATCTGGGATCTGAATGTAGGCATTGTTGAAGTCTAATGAAATGACCCACACTCCTTTTTGAAGGGAAAGCCTGATCAATCCTGATATTTCCATTTTGAAGGTTTTGATCTTTGATAATCAATTTAAGGTACTGAGGTCCAAGATGGATTACCACTTTTTGTTGGGTTTGGAAACAAGAAACAGTCAGTTGTAGAACACCAGAGGAGACCGGATTTTGACCTTTTCCATGGTTTGTTTCGTGAAGAGGGAATGTAATGCCTACTTCAGGTAGCTGTTCCGGGGGGATTGGCATATCCACTCCTCATTAGAGGTTCCCTAGTGAGAGGAGGTTTGATCGTGAATTTTAGGTTGTATCCCTCCTTCAAGATCAAAACAACCCACACAAAAATATTGAAAAATATAAAATTGTTGATTTATTCAGTATTTTAAGTCACACCATTGCCTTATTGGTTAAATTGTGACAGGTAGTTACAAGGGCAGAGGAAACCAGTACATACAGTTGATCAAGGTTTGCTGACCTTGAGAAGAATTTCCAACCTATTTCATGGCAAACAAAAAAGAGAACATTATATCACAGCCACCTCGCAAGTACAGGAACATGAGCCCTCCAGCAAGTGATGAGGGCATTGCCGATATGGCCAAAAGAGACCCAGGACATCTTTTTCTGATATGTGGCGGGACTGGCTTGCATCAGACCAATAGCAGTAGTCTGTTAGAAAATTATAATTTAACTATACCTATATTTTCTAGCTATTTGTAAATATCCATTTGTTATGCTCTCTGAGAGTATCATGTTAAATATATTCACATAGTTTGCAAAATGTCGGTTTCATGTAGTCAAACTCATATGGGTGTGCTCATTAAAAGAAACACTTAAACTATTTTCTGTTTGAGATACAAATAAAAGTAAAGCTCAATGCCTGCACGTTCTGGTGGTATGAAGAGTATTTCTATGTTTTATGTTTTAGATTGACACAGGAGCAGATAATGCTTGGTACCCGTGCACACTTTTGGCGCCAGAAATTGACCCTTTTCACAATTGGGCTAAATCATTTTCAGGTAAAATTTCATGTTGTGGGCCTACCTGTATGATCATAAGAAATAGATCTTCAGATTCCTGAGTAAATTGCACATAAGAAACAATACTCAGACATTTTAGCGCTTCCAAAAAAAATAAACCTTACCTAGCTCTAGCTCTAGACTATGAAGGATAAATTACTAGTTCATGGTGAAAGAGTTATGACAGGAATACGTAAGCCAAGGTGATATTGATAAACAAGGAAGATAGTTTGTCCATTTCTGATGAAATAAATCCTGAGAAAAACTACATAATCTTATTATTTACATTATAACCTACCCATTCTCATTACCTAATAAGCTACTATATTTATCCACTACCAGTGTAAATTGTTGTCCATGAAATACTTACAGAACATATCTGCGGAAAGTTTTGGCAGATCAGTTTCACTTTTGGTGTCACGTTTTTTACCACATTTCCATAATTTAGTTATGAAATACAGCACAATCTTCACCAGATACCAAGGAAGGTTCAATGGAGGTGGCATCCACACTTGTGAGTAGTACTCGCGATACAGGTCATAGAGGTGATACTGCCAAATTTTCATTGATTTGGCTTCAGCATCTTCAAAGGAACGACTGGAAATAATGTAATAGAGCTGTTTAACATGATAAATATGTAGAGGATATGTTTTGCACAGGCAAAACTTCTGTAGCCTTTAAATTAATGTTATAGGGAAACAGATATTTCTTAAGCATTTTATTTACTCTTTTGTAACAATGTGCATCAGGGACTGGGCAGGCGAGGGTTGCGAACCCACGATCACTTTCTCTTTACAGTGCCATTCTAACACAGAAAATGGAAATGGCTTAGTGATCATCACATCTGTAGGGGGGAAGCATCAGATATAAGAGAAGGCCAAGCAACCAGTATAATACACTGCATTATTGATTAGACAATATTTCAGGGGTTAGGTTATTCATAAATGTTCAAACACTTTCAGAACTTTTTGCTATATCCTATTTGATAATATCTATGTTATGCATCGCAGATGTACTGATAAATTGACTAATAGCAGCAATTTACTGACAGACTAAAAATTAAGCACAAACAACATATTATCAGAGTTGCCTTAACATATATTTCTGTTACATTTTATGTATTTAGACGAACTATCATTGATTCAACTATATATTTTAAATGTCCGTTTTCCACAATATTGCATATATTGGTGAAATGATACACTTCAGAGTTAAATAGGAATTACTGCATGCTTTAAGCATATTACTGTAATTTATGTTTTTAAAAGAACAGTTTTGTAGCAATGGTTTCTGTATATAGAGCACAATTTTGCTTTCTTGATGACTTTATTTCAGTTTCTTCCAACCAGTGTCCAGTATCTTGAAATAAGTCTTTGAAGTATTCATTCCCCCATGTTGTCTGCGTCATGAAGTCATACGATTTTATTTCATCAACATGTTTTATAATTAGTATATATAGTAATTGTAGTAGATAAAATGCTTTGGTAAAACTGTGGTAAATATTTTGTTATCTCAAAACTTTTTGTACTCTTGAAATTCATTTTAAGTAGGGTTTTTAGGTCTAAGGAAAGTTAAGGCAAATGAGATTACAGGACTTTTGATATGGTATTATTTTGTTACAATTTTGGTGTCCAGCTTATTTTCATATCATAAATTTTAAATTCTAAATTTGTATTTTAAAACCCCTTTATCATAGCTTTCTATTGTGGTGGCATTTCTAATTTTATGATTTCTCCCATAGTTCTGTTGTGGTTGGTACTGTAAGTTATAAATCAATTTCAGAATTATTAATGAATTCATCACACTTGCTTTACCACAAAGTGTTGTTTCTATTGTGGTGGCATTTCTAATTTTATGATTTCTCCCATAGTTCTGTTGTGGTTGGTACTGTAAGTTATAAATCAATTTCAGAATTATTAATGAATTCATCACACTTGCTTTACCACAAAGTGTTTTACCATAAAGTTTTCTATTACTCCACTTTAGCAGAAATTCGCTGAATACTATAATTTTTTTCCCAGCGTTTTGTTGTACATTTACATCAGGGGCTCTATAGATTCCAAGTCATTTTATAGGGTGTATTGTAAAATTTATTTATTGATAGACATTTTCACTTCCTTTTAATTGCCCAAACCATATGCCTTCTCACTTTTTAGTATTTAATTTTAATCTAGAAATTGTTTTTAAATTTTCAAGAATCTTGATGCATTCTGTTGTGGATACATTGTTCATTACGGTTAAAGTTGAATCATCAGCATTTTGCAAAATACAATATTCATTGTGCATTACCCTGAAGGGCTAGAGGATGTAACTTGGTAGAATGAGAGGCAGAATGTTAGGCTATTTATCTTTATTCCCCGTGCTCAGTAACAAAAGCAACAAGTCCAATATCTGCCCCCAAGTTCCACTGAATTTAGAATTTTGACGTCTCAATGGACGGAAGGCCAAGAGTAATGTGTGAGTGTGCTCAGCTCCAGAGCTCTGAGCTTCTGTGGAACACCTTTTCTTTGATTGGCTGCAGAGATTGTCCAATAGTGATTTTTGACAAAAATGCGGGCTCTGCCTGCTTAGAGATGAACAGGAGTAACATAGCTTAATTGTGTAATCTATTTTTAGGACGGCCACATTTCTTAGGAAAGTGCGATATTACATACCAAGGGGGGTGCCGAATTCACAACCTCATGAATTTATAAAACAAATGTGACATTACATACCAAAAGGGGTGCGGCAATATCGAAACAAGATATTGTTTTGCATAGGGATATTTGATTTGTTAAACTGTTTTGTTGTAAATTAATTTCAAAGATTTAACTTTAAGTAATTTAAATAAATAGGGGAGTGATGACATGTGCGCTTTATATTTGCTTGTGTTTTATTGTTTTTTCCCAATTTGAAGATATTTGTATTATTGAAAGAAAATTTTGAGGGAAATGAGGTCGATCGTCCTGGATAAAGGACAAATATAAACAATAAAACCTCAAATTAACATTTTAAAATCTGTAAATATCAAGCAAGACGCTTAAGGTGAATTTTGAATGATGTGAAAATTTTGATCAATTTTGTTAAATACTTAACACATATACCTGAATATACAACACTTAAAATAGCATTACCTCTAATTTTGCTCCAAATGGTAAAATATAATTCACATTACAAGTCCAAAACATATGAAGATGATGACACAGTGAGTTTATTTATGCTTAACAAAACACATCAAACATAACCAGCCATTTGAAAACAGAAAAGGAAAAAAAGGACACTGAACAACATTTAGACCCAATCGGTTCGTCCCAGCGGACCAGTGGCATCAGATGAGCTAGAGAACCCGGGAGGGACAATTTTGTTGAAGTTTCCCTCTGTTCTTGTTTTTGTGGGACTTGATGCCGTTACTATTGGGGACATTGTTTGATGCCATTTTAATTTTTTTTAATATTCAATAAAGAGTTATGTAAATATTCTCAATTTATATTCACTAAATAAATACTTTACCAATAATTTACTTTTAGAAAGAATTCAACTTATAATAACTTATTTTAACTATGCTGATAAAAGATGATATTTTGTGTGAATGTATAAAATTTTGCGTATTTTTGTTGGTTCAGGACCAACCGTTGTATGATTTGTATATTTTTCTTGGCATTGGACATTTATATAACTCCAAAGATGTCTATTCCTCTGTGTTAACATCAGGCCTCATTGAGATCTAGTTTGTTGTCTTAAGGAGTAAACATTTATTCATCTCAACTTATTTACATTATTTTATGAAGTATGTAAATACATTTAATTTTTCTCATACAAAGGATAAAAGCTTTATGATGTGATTGATGAAATAATATTCTTACTTTATCTTGAGGTATCTTTATACTCATTTGTGTATTTTTGTTGGTGTGCACCAACCTTTATAATCTCCAGCTGTAAATAATGAGACGGAGCATTTGAGCGCCCAGAATATTGCTAATTTAAATAATTTTGCAGGAAAATTGTGTAACATTAACTATTACAATTGTCTGCTGAGCACACAGAAATATTAACTGTCACAACTGTTTATAAAGTATAAGGTATGGCATCACAGAATAATTCTCCCTCTTCTCAGGGCAAGAGCATAAACCACCACTCAAAATCACCAAAGCATCCTTCGAAATATAACTGGGGAAAGGGTTGTCAACAGGTTTTCAATCCAAAAACTCAAATACACCAAATGCCCAATGACTATCAAAAATGCTACTCTGAGTCTTCATACCATGAACATTCTGGCTATAGAGATAATGCCTCATACCTAATTAGAAAACAGAACAAAATGTCAATTAAGCAAAAGATGGAAGATGACCCAGAGACAGGTCCATCTTAAAGCAAAAACCCAACAGAAGAATCATTAAGAAATTCCCAATTCATCATCTACTTCAACAGATTCTTGCTTAGTTTCACTTATCAACAAATAACCTCAAGCCAGCGATGATTTTTGGCACTCTGCCACACCTATACCACAATACCAGTGTTCAAATACAATTGAATATTCACAACCCCAGTTTAATGAGTGGTGGGTGCAGCGTGCCCAGGTCAGTGAAAGCCCCATAGGAGCAGATCAAGCACTCATCATAGTTCAAAATCAAACATACCTGATAAGTGTACAGAGTATGATACAGCTTAGTGGTTTAGCGCTGCGGCTACATGATCTCAACCAGTTTTTATTACCCTGTGGCTCTCTAAATTTCAGAATTTTTAGGACAGTCACATTTCTTAGGAAAGTGTGATATAACAATTGGTACCTATTTTTATTCCTGAAATCATCTTAATTTTCTTTATTTCACAGACTTACCTTTCAATAGCTAAAACAAATAAGAGCTTAAACGGGACGCCTCTTTCATTATTACTTATTGTAAAATCCATCCCTTGTTTTTAACACAAAATAAAGGATTATTGTAAAGTAGTTTATCTAGTGTACTAATTTTTCCCCAAAACCAAATTGATGTAAGGTTGCAAACAGTCCAACCCTGGTCCAAAGAATGAAATGCCTTTTCAAAGTCGAGACACATTACTGCACTCATTTTTTTCACAGTTTGCTATGATATCATTTAATAGTCTTGCATTGGAATCAATATATCTGTTTTAATATATCCACTCTGTTTTTCTGTTTTGATGCAGCATTTTGCAACCGTTTAGCTAACACAAAAAGCTTTTAATTTAAAATCACAATTTGTAAGACCTATGGCCTGTAATTTCTGAGTATTGTTTGTTGTCCTGTTTAAAATTAATGTCATAATTGCTTTTCTAACAGTACCTGGAAGAAAGATTTTTAAGAAATGTGGTTCAAGTAAATCCCAAATTGCTTGATAGAATGCATTAGTTAAAACATCTAGCCCTGAAGCTTTGTTTCTTTTTAAATTATTTCTCGCCATATGGACAAAAACTATGCTGAAAATTGTAGAAAACAAATGCTGATTTGGGATGTCAGTTACACTAACTCTATTTTAAATATTTTTAGTTTAATTTTTTTTAGTTTAAAAGTTTTTTATATATAGAAAACATCTTGTTTCGTATATATTCACAAAAATACCTGCTTGAGATAACAAAGACATTGCAATAATCAGATGAAGTAATTTTTGAGAATTTCAGCATTTGCGCCTATATTCACAAGGAACTTATTTAGCTTGAGACTAGGTATAGTGTCCCTTATAGCCATGTGATTTATGATGTGCATTGAGACGGATGAAAGGCCACTGTTGATCAATGGGTAAAAATTTGTTTTATATTGTCAATTTAGCTTGATGAAAAGCTAGTGTTGATCAATAGGTAGATAGTTGTTTAAATGGATGATATGGCCTAGGGAAAGGCATACTAATTTTTTAACCAGTTCAAAATATGTCATACATTGGCTTGTGTTTTATGTAGTAAATATTGACACCTGATTTGGTATTTTGTGTATTTTGGAGGGAAAGTAGAATTTGACATTTGTGCTTTTGAAGGAACAAGTTTTTGGTTGGTGGAAAGTCTTTCTTGGATATTAATAAGTTTTGGAATTGAATTTGTGAAAGTGAATTTGTTTTGTAAAACTGTCATAAACATCATGTTACATTTTGTACATATTGGGTTGGTTTTAAATCAGTCTTAAATATATTCAGGCATTTCAAAAGTAATTGTAATGTAAATGCCACACCGTGGGTTTATTTTATCTAGCTTTTATCTGTGAAGTGATAGTTTGATTTTTTTACTATAGCTTATACCAAGTTTATAACCACACCAAGTATTACTGTTTTAAACAGAGACTCTTTGCAGACAGAATGTATTAATTCATAAAACCTTCTTCAGGGTGCAATGGTCTTTTGTCTTCTGAGGATGTTTGATTCGATCAGAATTGACGATGTCCTCTCTGAAATCACGGATAGGTATATATTGAGGAAGAAGATGATAAGATGGTCAAACAGGCCCCTACTAATGTGTCCTTCTGACATACCGACTATGAGAATGTGTCCCTCACACATAAAGCATCTAGGACATGGTCGTAAATGTTGGTTGGGGAATCAATGATTTGGGTAAATTTATATTGACAGAGGGAGTTTTTCAATTTCTGTAACCAAGTATTCTATTTGTCCAGATGCAGATTTAAGTTGCCAAATATTATGTTTTTGCAACATGATAAAGCAACATCCTTAACAAAAGATCTGAAAGTTTATTGCATTGTTTCACTAAAGGACTAAGCCCCAATCCTGTCTGCAACCCTTAATCATAGACAGTCGGTGAAAAAAAGGTAAAATGGGTGGGAAAACTGAATCGGTATTAAAGCTTGGGATTAAGTTCAGATCGGCCTCAGGAAGCCTGAGGAGGCCCCAGGTGGCCCCACACATTCCCCGGCTGTTCTGGGACTAAGAACCGATTAGGCCATTTTTCTGGTCGGTTTGAACCACGATCTTGTCATGGATATACCGGCTGGGTCCTAGGACGCCTCGTGGGACTAAGCCCCGACTAACCCCTGATTAAGTCCTGGCTTCCTCAGGCATCGTGAGTCCTCCTCAGTGTTCCCCTGATCAAGATTGCTGATTCTTTTTTTGCAAAAAAACTGGATTTTCTGGGTATATATATAAATTCTTGGATGTAATTATCATTACTTTTCTAGGAACACAGCAGGATGCCACGTTTCAATGGCAGACAGCTTCAGCAACAATTTAGGGCCTTGTTAGTTTTTATTCAGTTAAATATAATGATGTATTTGCTATTTCTACGTCGACCACAGCATCCAGCAGCAGCACCTCCACCACCACCACCAGCCAGACATAGACCTAGAAGAAGGCACATGTGGGTCAGGCCAAGGCTACTACAGAGAGAGGAGAGGGGGCCTACCACAACATTATGGCTGAACTGTATGCCACAGACATTCCAGGATTCACCAATTTCATGAGGATGACCCCAGAATTCTTTGAAATGATAAAGACCAGATTGGAACCACGTCTAGCCAGGCAGGCCACCAACTACAGAGCTCCAATCAGTGTTCGGGAAAAGTTAGCCCTCACCATCAGATATCTGGCTACTGGAGAGCCATACACATCACTTTCCTGTCAGTTCAGGGTTGGCAGAGCCACTATTTCCAAATTTCTACCAGAGGACTGCAGGGCCATCCAGGATGAGTACCACAACTCTAAGGGATTCTTTTCAATAGTAATGTTGGCCTTGGTTGATGGACAGTACAAGTTCAGATGGGCGGATGTGGGTACAGCTGGATCTTGCTCAGATGCCCAGATATTTAATGCCTGTCACCTTAAGAGGAAGACTGATGATGGCAGCATTGGCTTCCCTGACCCAGCACCTATAACCTAGGGTGGTCGAGATGTCCCCTGCTTCATCTTGGCAGATGATGTGTTTGCCCTGAAGACCTGGCTGATGAAACCCTATGGCAGAAGGATGTTAACCAGAGAGGAAAGGGTTGCCAACTACAGAACATCAAGGGGCAGGGGAGTTGTTGAGAATGTTTTTGGCATCCTGGTTTCAAGATTTAGAGTCATGATGACCACTATTGAACTACCCCCAGAAACAGTCAGGGATATGATCTTGACCTGTGTGGTTCTGCACAACATACAGAGAAGCCAGTATCAAGGTCAACATGGTGGTCAACAGCTACTGCAGTAACCAGTCCTTTTCAGGACTAATAACCAGTCTTTTTCAGGAATACCAAATATTTCAAAAACAATTAATCATCTGTGCTTGTTCCAGATAACACAACTATTTCCAAACATAAGTCCCCCAACCAAGAAACAGACAAACCCAATGCCCAACATAAGTCCCACAAAAAACAGACCAATGCAATGCCAAAAATAAGTCCCCCAACCAAAAAACAGACAAACCCAATGCACAACATAACTTGCTAAATGGAATAAATAAAGATTGCATACATTTTGAAAGCTACACTCTAATTCCACTTACATTTTTCTTGCCTTCTGGAAAAATAACTGAAACTAAAAGTTTTTCCTAAAAGTTTCTCTCAAAATAATTTTTTTTCTTCCACTTTAAGAAAATTTAGAAAATATAACCACCCAAATGGTTCTCTTTAGAGTGTGGTTTATCTGTCTGTTGGTTGTGGGAAGTTATGTTTGCAAATTGGTTTGTCAGTCTGTTGGTTGGGTGTTATGTTTGGTATTGGGTTTGCTGTTTGTTGGTTGGTGACTATGTGATAGCATAATATCTTTAACTCTAGGGATGGTGTCAGTGTTAGACATTTTTATTACAGATTTAAACCAAACAATGGATTTTAAGCTACAAATGGGCCGATTATTGGCCATATTTGGAGTTTATTTATCGATTTTTTTCTATGTGGCCTTCTGTTGTTATGTGTATTACCATTGATTATTTGTTTCATGTTTGGGGTTGTGTGGGTGTTGGGCTTTTTTGTGTTGTGATAAGTATTTGTACTGAACTGTTATGTTTTGGGAGGGGAATTTGAACAAGCACAGCTATTATAGTCCCAGACCGGTGGCTTATATAGTTCCAGACCCCCTCTTTTTGGTTTAAAGCGTGCGGAAAAGAGTTGGTACTTAATTGGTACTTAGTCCCAGGCCATCTGGGGCGTCCTCAGACCATCCAGACTAAATTTGTGTGATCCTGAGGAGGCCGGATTGGATTGGTTTCTCTTAGTCGGGGCTTAGTCCCAGACCCAGATTTCTCAGTCTTGAGACTGAGACGGTCGGAGGCTTCCTGGGACTAATGAAACCGATTCTTTTTCACATGCATTAAACTTCAAAGATCTAGTATCAAGGTCAACATGGTGGTCAACAGCTACTGCAGTAACCAGTCCTTTTCAGGACTAATAACCAGTCTTTTTCAGGAATACCAAATATTTCAAAAACAATTAATCATCTGTGCTTGTTCCAGATAACACAACTATTTCCAAACATAAGTCCCCCAACCAAGAAACAGACAAACCCAATGCCCAACATAAGTCCCACAAAAAACAGACCAATGCAATGCCAAAAATAAGTCCCCCAACCAAAAAACAGACAAACCCAATGCACAACATAACTTGCTAAATGGAATAAATAAAGATTGCATACATTTTGAAAGCTACACTCTAATTCCACTTACATTTTTCTTGCCTTCTGGAAAAATAACTGAAACTAAAAGTTTTTCCTAAAAGTTTCTCTCAAAATAATTTTTTTTCTTCCACTTTAAGAAAATTTAGAAAATATAACCACCCAAATGGTTCTCTTTAGAGTGTGGTTTATCTGTCTGTTGGTTGTGGGAAGTTATGTTTGCAAATTGGTTTGTCAGTCTGTTGGTTGGGTGTTATGTTTGGTATTGGGTTTGCTGTTTGTTGGTTGGTGACTATGTGATAGCATAATATCTTTAACTCTAGGGATGGTGTCAGTGTTAGACATTTTTATTACAGATTTAAACCAAACAATGGATTTTAAGCTACAAATGGGCCGATTATTGGCCATATTTGGAGTTTATTTATCGATTTTTTTCTATGTGGCCTTCTGTTGTTATGTGTATTACCATTGATTATTTGTTTCATGTTTGGGGTTGTGTGGGTGTTGGGCTTTTTTGTGTTGTGATAAGTATTTGTACTGAACTGTTATGTTTTGGGAGGGGAATTTGAACAAGCACAGCTATTATAGTCCCAGACCGGTGGCTTATATAGTTCCAGACCCCCTCTTTTTGGTTTAAAGCGTGCGGAAAAGAGTTGGTACTTAATTGGTACTTAGTCCCAGGCCATCTGGGGCGTCCTCAGACCATCCAGACTAAATTTGTGTGATCCTGAGGAGGCCGGCTTGGATTGGTTTCTCTTAGTCGGGGCTTAGTCCCAGACCCAGATTTCTCAGTCTTGAGACTGAGACGGTCGGAGGCTTCCTGGGACTAATGAAACCGATTCTTTTTCACATGCATTAAACTTCAAAGATCTAGTATCAAGGTCAACATGGTGGTCAACAGCTACTGCAGTAACCAGTCCTTTTCAGGACTAATAACCAGTCTTTTTCAGGAATACCAAATATTTCAAAAACAATTAATCATCTGTGCTTGTTCCAGATAACACAACTATTTCCAAACATAAGTCCCCCAACCAAGAAACAGACAAACCCAATGCCCAACATAAGTCCCACAAAAAACAGACCAATGCAATGCCAAAAATAAGTCCCCCAACCAAAAAACAGACAAACCCAATGCACAACATAACTTGCTAAATGGAATAAATAAAGATTGCATACATTTTGAAAGCTACACTCTAATTCCACTTACATTTTTCTTGCCTTCTGGAAAAATAACTGAAACTAAAAGTTTTTCCTAAAAGTTTCTCTCAAAATAATTTTTTTTCTTCCACTTTAAGAAAATTTAGAAAATATAACCACCCAAATGGTTCTCTTTAGAGTGTGGTTTATCTGTCTGTTGGTTGTGGGAAGTTATGTTTGCAAATTGGTTTGTCAGTCTGTTGGTTGGGTGTTATGTTTGGTATTGGGTTTGCTGTTTGTTGGTTGGTGACTATGTGATAGCATAATATCTTTAACTCTAGGGATGGTGTCAGTGTTAGACATTTTTATTACAGATTTAAACCAAACAATGGATTTTAAGCTACAAATGGGCCGATTATTGGCCATATTTGGAGTTTATTTATCGATTTTTTTCTATGTGGCCTTCTGTTGTTATGTGTATTACCATTGATTATTTGTTTCATGTTTGGGGTTGTGTGGGTGTTGGGCTTTTTTGTGTTGTGATAAGTATTTGTACTGAACTGTTATGTTTTGGGAGGGGAATTTGAACAAGCACAGCTATTATAGTCCCAGACCGGTGGCTTATATAGTTCCAGACCCCCTCTTTTTGGTTTAAAGCGTGCGGAAAAGAGTTGGTACTTAATTGGTACTTAGTCCCAGGCCATCTGGGGCGTCCTCAGACCATCCAGACTAAATTTGTGTGATCCTGAGGAGGCCGGCTTGGATTGGTTTCTCTTAGTCGGGGCTTAGTCCCAGACCCAGATTTCTCAGTCTTGAGACTGAGACGGTCGGAGGCTTCCTGGGACTAATGAAACCGATTCTTTTTCACATGCATTAAACTTCAAAGATCTGTTATTAGTCGGGGGCTGACAACAGGCTTCCTGGCACTAAGCTATGGATGCCTGGGTCTAAGGGTCACAGGAGGCCTGGGGCAACATAGGACTGTATAAATTTGGGTCTGAGGAGGCCTGAGGAAGCCTGAGACTGGACATTTTTTTGATGGTGGTAAATAAGAATCGGTTTGCGTCTTGAGAAATATCAAACATGTTTGATTTTTCTCACGGTCCCAAGTGACAACTACTGATCCATACAGAATGCCTGGGACTAAGCAAAAATTTTGAAACCGACTACAAAAGACCCTTAATCGGGAAGCTTAGTAGTGTGGTGGAACACCCATATTAATGAAATTGGCTTTGGATACATTGGGAGGCCTGTACAGGGTGTGAAAAATAATGTCCTGGACATTGCCCATGGACAGATCAACAAATATCCTCTCAAAGGTATTGACACATGGTTGAGGTAGGACCCTGAAATCAATATCATCAGGGATAAAAAACCTGACACCACTGCCTATCCCCTCAGAGTGTGGAACATGAGTACAATTGTAACCCAGAGGAGTGACATTGCAATGAAGCTGGCAGTGTCCTTTGATCCAAGCTGAGTATCAGTGACCACAATGACATCTGACTTGTTGCTGTTTATGGAGTTTGCTAAAGCAATAGACTTGTTTCTAATGGATCCACAATTACTAACACTTTTAGTTAAAAGACTAGTGTGGGGTCTGGATTTATACTGACACCCCCTGGGGGGGATCAACAACAGCAACACCCATAGGTTGACATGCTTGAAGGAGTATGATACCTTATGAATAGGTCCTTGAATTGCCAAAAAGACGTAGTTAACATTGACAAGGATGAATGCCAGACTCAACTTTTATGGTGGATGTAGAATGGCAAGTAGGTTTTGAGACCATAGAGGTATGAAGTCCAGTAACAGTACAGGGCAGGATAAGATAGAGCAGATGCATGCCAACTAAAATGTAGATGTACAATGATCGGAGAGTATGAAAGGTGTTTTTGTATAAAACCAAAGTTGTAAATAAACTGGAAGAATAAGATTACATTGTGTCTCAATTCGACTAAATATGATACTGAATGGATGTAACAATTACCAAAGATACCCAACAGTAGTATATTGTGTGCAAATGTGACTGAATATAATAGTAAATGGATGTGGAAGTTACTGATAACACCCGTTCCAGTATAAAATACTTGATCTCCAGACTATTACCATCCTGTCTCTGCCTCTAAGTGTAGATATATTACTTTGTAATACCTTCATCAGAGAAATGCATGTTACCATTCTAAAAAGCATCAACTATACGAGTGGTCAATATTTCATCCTACCTGAATATTGCAATCAGTAAATTAAGAAGCAATATGTTGGTAATCATCATAAACAAGCCCAACAAAACTGGCAGAAACCACTCATGGCAGTGTTCATACACGTCCGGGTGTGATCTTGCGAGCTCACGGTCAGTTGTACAATTTCTTGGAGTTGTTTCCAAGCCTTTAAATAATAACAAAAACCAAACTAGGTATTGTTGGGAAGGAGGAAAATATTAAAATTGCTTGATATGTTAAAAGTTTGTTGAAATAACTCAATATTTAAAAATGTACAGCAATTTATTGAGAATACATGTACTCACAATTTACCATTTATTTTCACATTATGTTGTGGTACACTGATATCAAAAAAGGGAAGCACTTGCGGAAGTCAGAAAATGATCTACATGTGTTTTTTTTATAAAAACATGGTATGTAATTCTAATGTGTTTCTTACAATAATATATGATCTGTAGTCATTTACTCATGTTATACAAGTTATACTTTCTTTACAATATTATAAGCAATACATACATATCAGCTATAACTAATTTTACTTTACCAAAATGGTGAGCAATTATTAACAATGATCTGTAATTACGTGATACATTATTTCTGACAATGGCTTCTTGGCTATCGAAAATTAGGATAACCTGAACCCCAAATCCTTATCTGCACTTTCTTTGTTTGTAACAGTATGAACTACTATTTATCATAATTTTTAAATTTTATCTAGAGGTAATGGTATAATTTCTATAAAGAATGAATGGTGCTTTCAGCACATGATTATTATCTCCCACCTGGTGCAGAAGGGTGTGGTTGGGAGACTATAAAACGCCTTCCGTGGGTGTGTGCTTGTGACCGTCTGTCCGTTTGTCACGTTTTTGCATAAACCTTAATATCTCTTTCATTTATGAAGATATCTTCACCAAATTTACAGGTAATGTGTATGGTTATAAAAGCCTGTCTCTGAAAAATTTCAGCCTCATTTTAAAAAACAAAATGGCCGCCATAGCTAATTGTTTGAAAGTCGTAAAGGTGCTGTAAATCTTGAAATATTCCAGCTAGCTTCATCAAATTTGCACAAAAGCTATATGGCTAGAACAGCTAGCCTGATAGTAATTTTGACTTAGTTCTAAAAGGAAAATGGCCGCCATATCACATGTTTAATGTCAAATGGGGTTATTCTATTAAAAGGCCTTATATCTCCCCTAATATTGCTCTTAGAGGTTCAGAATGCGAAAACAACTTGTAGGAAGTCATGGCCTGAGAATCTTTTCCAGGTGTTAAATTTGTCCTTTGACCCCTGATTCAAGGTTAAATGAGGTCATCACACTAAAATGTCCTTATTTCACCCTAATTATTTGTGCTATGGCTTCAGAATACAAAGACAGACCTTCAAAAGTTCTGGCCTTCAAATGCTTTGCTTGAGAAAAATTTTGGCCTTATTTTGAAAAACAAAATGGCCGTCATAGTCAATTATTTAAAAATCATTAAGATGCTCTAAAACTTGAAATATTGCAGCTAGGTTCATCAAATATGCACAAAATATATATGGCTAGGAAAGTTAGTGTGATAATAATTTGGCCTAGTTTCAAAAACAAAATGGCCGTCATATAACATGTTAAATGGGATTATCCTATTAAAAAGGCCTTAGATCTCCTTATCATTACGAAAACAACTTCAAGGAAGTCAAGGCTTGTGAATCTTTTCCAATTGCTGACTTTACCTTTGACCCCTTCTTCAATGTCAAGTGGGGTTATCTCACTACAAAGGCCTTATATCTCCTTTAGTTCTCCATTATTACTGATTCTAAGGCGGCAGTGGCCTTGTTTTATATGAAGTTAACTAATCATACTGTTTGCATTACAGATCCTGATGGATTAAAACTTTTAATTAAGTGATTAAAATTTTCGAAATAAAGAGAAAGGGTGAACCTGGGTAAGAGGTGCAATGAGAGGAAATAACCTCATACAAATAGTATGTTAATAGAGGGCTTAACAGTCTGTCATTGACATACAAACACTCTTAATTCTTAGATTAAAATATTCGATTGGGATCACTTTGTTCACTTGAATCATGATCTAAGTGACCAGTCTCCCTGATAGGATCCCTTGGTGTAATATTTACTTACATGAGAGGCCCCAGTCAAATAGAAAAAAAATCACTTTGAATCACTTAAATCGCAAAAATCATTGTAAATCAAATACACATATTATAATTGTGTGCATTAAAGGTGTACAGAAAATTAAAATAGAGAGAAGTGAACTGTTCTGAAAAGTACCCATTCCTTCTGTAGCATCATCAATGAATATTTCTCCCAGCATTTGCCAGTATCCACGCCACAACACATTGCTGAGTAATTGCCAGGAAGGTTCTGTATTCGGGCTAATAAGGGACTGGAATGCCACTCCAAAACTTACAATGAACACCATCATTATAACTAAGAAGAATCCCAAGTCACTCAACTACAACAACAAAAATGCAAAGTTTATTAATTTTACACATTGTCCTAACCTTAAAGTTACCATAATAACAAAGCAATATACAGTTATTATTTATTATATATGAACCTTTTTCAAAGTCACAGTAACGTGTACCCTAGAATTATGCAGTTATACATTAGTTCTCTATTATTTCATGTGTAACCAATGTGATATTATGTTATAATAACTACAAAAAAGAGATGCTGTTTTTAAAAAAGTGACAAAATGTATACATTTTCTGCCTAAAAACGCTTTATTCAAAAGGAGATGGGCCACGGTGGCAGAGTGGTAACATTCTCACCTGCCACCTCTGAGGCCGGGTTTGGTTCCCGGCATGGCCTAAAGTGGGAAGGCTGGGAGGTGCTTGCTGTTGGTCGACAGTTTTCAGTACAGAACCTTGACCAACTGTATGTACTGGTTTCCGCTGCCCTTCCAACTAACCATCGTGATAAGATCTGTACATTGTTGAAAGTGACGTAAAAACCCAAATAAATTTACTCTAAATGATAGAGGGATAAGTTGAAAGCATGTTTCACTATTTACATCTTTGGTAGTCCTTTCTGCTCATCAGTAAAGAATTTGGGGCTTTTTATAAATATATATTAGTTGCAGAAGTGTTTGTTCTGTAATATGCATTTGTATTCATAAAATATTCTAAAACTAAATAAAATATGAATAAACATTTGGGCATGTGGTTTGACTCTGACTTTTCTTTGTCTAAACACGTTCAGTGTGTCTGCAAAAGTGCTTAACAGAAAATTATTACCTTCAGATATGTTAGATAGTTTCTTACTCATGATGCATCTATACTTGTGTTTGGTTCATCTAGTGCTGTATGTCATGTCTATTACCTTATCGTTATATTTTGATGAATAGTTGGAAGGACAGAGAAAAGCAGTACATACAGTTGGTCAAGGTTCTGCACTGTAAACAGACAACTTATGGCAAATGACTACCAACTTTTCCACATAACATCGGGCTGGAATTTGAACTCTCATCTCAGAGTGAGAGGCAAGTGTGATACTACTGTGCCAATATGGCCCACATCTATACTTGTGGTCAATGCTGTTGTTAATAGTAGATTGGATTACTGTAATTTACTGTTCAGGATCCTCTGCAAGTTCTATCTACCCAAATAACAATGTATGCTAAACAGTTCAGCTAAAATTGTATTTATCCCAGGTAGATATACCGGTACGACTCCTGTGCCTAAGAAATTGCAATGGCTTGCTGTTGGACATCGCTATGTGTTTCTACACACTGACTTTTCAAAGTATTTTGCTTCATTCTCTATTCTCATAGTAGTTCTTACAGTGGCAGGCACAGAGTCGCCTGAGTGAAGGGGGGATTAAGTGCTATAAAAACAATTAGAATTTGAATCATTGCTCATCTAATGAAAATCAGCAATTTTTCTCCATTGTCTGTTTATGGGCAATACTGTTCATTCTGATTGTATGCCACCACTTTTATAAGTCATTTGTAGTTGTCCTCATATCAAGTTTCAATTTAATGCTTACGACACACAACTCACTTAACTATCATTAACTGGAATGCATCACAGGCTTTAGAAAGATTAAACTTTGGACTAAATGATGTCAAGAAATAATTGCCTGAAAATTTCGTTGAGGGTGAATCTGGATAAAAAATAGGAATATCATATTTGAATCAAATGTGCAACATGGAAAGGGTAGTGTGGAAATATGACCCAGATTAAATGTTTTGGTTCGAGTTATATACCAGTACAAACATACAGACTGACCCAATTACAAAAACCTATCCCCCCTTTGTGGGGAGAGTGTAGTAAGTTTAATTTATTGAATGGTTGAAAGATGTTTCTCCCTTCTGTGGCCATGGCTTTTAATCCTTAGCCCTCGAGAAGAATTTAAAATATTTTCATTTATGGTGTTGCACAACCAAACCTATATAAAAATTATAATATATATGATCAAAAACATAAGCAAACCAGCTTTGCAATAACAACAATTCTGGGTCCCAACTCCTTCACAACATATCCAAAGCGCAGGAAACGCCAGTAGTACAGCAACAGCGCAACACAGAAGAAGATTCTTGCCACTGTAAAGTCCTTCTTGTCAAGTGTGAATCTGAATCCAACTGATGCCTGTATTTTGAAAGTTATACATACATTTCATCATCAAAGTGTAATTGAATATTGCTAAGTGTTTTGATACCACATTTTGCTGTATTTTAAAATAAAACAATTGCCCCACCTCTTAGTTCGAAGCAAGAAACTACTCTCTTAGGTTATTGGCAAGTATACCAAATTTTTTTTTCTGAATTGTCTGTATACTTTGAAGTATTTGAAATCATTTTAATTTTGTCAAATTCATTGACAGAAATGAATTTGTATCTATGTATTTGCATTTAATAACCTTTTGCAAGATAAATTATATTTAAATACTATTAAAAACATATTAAATCATCTGCGTATACAGAACGTTATGATGTCAAAGTATCAGAAAGAGATGCTTACGCCAAGAAAGACTATCATTAAGACATCCATAGCATTCCATACATCATAAAAATATGCTTTAACCCAGTAAATTCTTGATTTAATTTGCAACCACTCATGCCATTTCCACACTTTGTTGTTCACCCAGCTATTGTTGTACAAAGGTCCGGATATGTTCTTTCGAAACATCTGTCAAATATAACAACAATGAAAAGGAGAAAGTAAACGTTCCTAATGTTATCTGGAAATAAGTAGAAGTTCTTAGTACTGGGAAAAAAACATGGCCAACTGAAACCAGATACCTTACCAGAATGAATACTCTCTACGATAATAATAGCCACTTGTCACAAGAATAATGGCCACAAGAAATGTTCTCATTACTGAAGAAAATAACAGCCGCCTGAATACAGATAGCTGTTAAGAGACAATGTCTCTATTGCTTAAATTACAGCCACCTGAAGCAAACAAAAACTAACATTGTCATAAATTATCTTGTACATGTATTTATCTGCGTATGTATGTGTGGGGTAGTACAGACTTTAAGTTTAGCAGTACTACTCTGAATTGGTTTCTTTTTGTTGTAGATATATTTTATATATAATCTACTAAAATAATCTGAATTTGGCAGCTTGACATTTAGGTGTCAACTCTATTCATTCCAGGGGGCTCCAAGGAATTTTAGCTTGACTTCCATTCACTATGGGCTACTTTTGACAAATGGCTACTTCTGATTGGCTACTAACTGGACCGCCCTGCTTTAAAGTGAGGGCCCTTCAGATTTGAATTGGCAGTCGCATGGGCAGGACATGAAATGTATTAAAAATTATTTTTAGTTGTTATTTTTAAGAGAAATGTTTAGTGTAACTTCAGTCCTTCCCACAGTATGGCAGCAAGACGGAAGCAGAAGCAGGCAGGTAACTCTTACAATTTGCTTAATTGGGTTGAGATACCTATTGAATTGCAAGTTGAAGATGACGGCAGTTTCTTGGATGAATATTCTTCACAGCCAAATGCAGGTCAAGTAGAATCTACTTTCTAGTTCTGAAAGTAGTGATACTGATACTTCCAGTACAGACTGGGGTAAGGTTTTTCACAATAGTATTAACGGTTCTGATACTGATTCACAGACCAAGGTTAAAAGATTTAAAGTTAAATCAACTGAGAGGGTATCTCAATCAAAAACAGGGGTCTGATATGTCAGATCAAACTTTCATTAATGACAAGATTTTAGCTCAGCTTGACGCAATAAGTAAACATTAAGATACCATAGAAAATACTACTGCTTCTGTCAGTATGCTACATACAGCCCCTAGGGGTAAGAGAAGTAAGAAAACTGCTGATTTAAATCTCAAACTTTCAGTTGAAGGGTAAGTTTTTAATTCGGATGTCAAACTGCCAAATCCGAAATCTTACAAACATGACAAGTTTATTCAACAGCATGTCAAGAGTGCATAAGACAGCTATCTGATTTAAACAAAAAAAGGTACAAAAAAGAGTCAAAAATAAAGTCTCTGAGGGGGATGTTAATGTGGATGTCAAGCAATGCGTCAAATGGTCACATCGGTATGTTTTGGCTGACAATTACACAGATCATGTTGCTTGCAATCAATTAAACACAATGAGTGGCTCGACTTTGTAGAATTTTGAGAGAGGAAAAATGTGAGGAGTCAAAGGATTGTACGCTTGATTACTTGATTGCGTTGTTATTGTTGTTGATGACACTAATGATGTTCCTTGGCAATCATCTAAGGCCAGCCATGCCGTTTTGTTATGTAGAATGGTCAGAACTGGAAAAAATGAGACATACCACTGGTTATTAATCTTCTGCTCCATACCAAAAAAAGTAAGAAGTTTTAAGATCAAACTCAAACCAAAAAGTATGCCCTGTGTGTATTACAATGATTGTTCTTGTTCTTATCAAAAGCAATATGAGACTAGAGGTGTTTATTTCAAGCACATTTCCAGCACTTGCTTTGCTCATGAGGGCAAATACAGTGCTCACAGTGCTGTTGAATGCAGGCAGAAAATTTGGTGCTAAATCGCATATATGGAACAGTGGCTCACTATGAGCAATGTGTGTAGGCCTGTTGATCCCAGGCGTTCTTTTGCTGAGGTACTTAAAATTGTCCCAGTAAATATGAAGTTACTTGCTCACTTCTGTCAAACATTTGCAAAAGTACGGTTAGTAAATTGTCAAAGGTTGAAATTCAAGGTAAAGTCTAGTAAATATGCCCGAAGAAGGCAGGTATGAACAGTTACAGCAGGAAAATGATTTTGATAGTCTCGATGTTTTTCATTAATGAGATGAATCTATACTTAAACCATTGCCTGAATGTACTGCTCAACTAGGTTCAGATTTTGGAGCTATGGCTCTCACTCCATTGCAAGTATATACTTGTCCACAAACTCATAATTCCGCACTTAATTACCCTCTCTTGCTTCACAGAAGGGTACTTGAATCAGGTCTTCCCAATTACATGGGAATCCGCGTTCCTGTGCCTACCAACCCCAATATTTCTGACTGGAAGTGTTCCCCAGTGGACTATTGGGATGATGTTTCCTTTGGATTTTGATAGACATTTAAATTATATATCTTTGGAAGACAATCATAAATCAGCTAAGGATTATGAAGAACGTGTGAAGCATCATTTGCACGAGGAGGTTGAGTATGGTGCCATATTATGCCCATTTAAAAGTAAACATATTGATTTTGATATCGGTCCTTTTGTGACTACAGACAGGCTGGATTCTCAATGGCGATGCACTATAGTTGATCTTAGTTGGCCTTATGGAACTTCTGTTAATGCTGGGGTCCAAAAGGATACATATTTAAATAGCAACTTTGTCTTGACATATCCCTCTGTGGATCAAATTGTTAACAGAATTATTCAGTTAGGATCTGGTTCCCTTATCTATAAATTAGATATTAGTTGTGATTTTCGACAAATTAAAGTAGATCCTGGAGAAAATATTGTAGGGCATAAAATTGGCGGGATTATTATATCTATCAATCGGTCCCATTTTGGATTCAGACATGGGTCTTTTCTTCTTAGAAAAAGTGAGCAATAGCATTTTATTTATCACGAATAAGAATTATTTTCCTGACTTATGCAACTATGTGAATGATTTATGATGTTGTGGCCTACCTTTTAATATTTATGAATCATTTACATTCTTGTCTGATGTACTTCATCAGCTTCATCAGCCTGAAGATTTACCCTAATAAATTAGTTGAACCCTCTACATCAGTTTTATGCTTAGGCATTGTTATCAATAATGAAGACAGAACTATGTCCATACCCCCTGATAAGCTCCAAGAGAGAGTAAAATCTTGTGATGGATGGCAGCAAAAAGAATATGTTCAAAAAGACAGTTCCAGTCTTTGCTTGGATCACCTCTGTACATGTAAGTGTGCAAAACCAGTTAGGTTGTTTCTTAATCGTATGCTGATTTTTCTTAGAGATAATGTCAAAAATAAGACTATATTCTTATCTCAGGATTTTTCAAAGATCTGAACTGGTTTTCTTTATTCTTAAAAAAAGTTTAATGGAGTTGTTTTTCATGATGTTAGACCACTAACAGCTGATCTTTGTCTTGATGTTTGTTTTACAGGTTTAGGGGGTGTATATAGTTGACAATGTTATGCCTTGCCCTGACCTAAAGATTTCAATAATTATACAATAGTCCACCTTAAGATGCTAAATGTTCTATGGATTTCAAGATATGGAATAATCAATGGACTGATTGCAAACTTCGAATTCAATGTGACAATATGGCCGTTCTAAGTTCTTGCTTCTGGGAAGACTAAGGACAAAGTACTAGTTACATGTGCCAGAAATACATGGTTACTGTCCTCATTGTTTTATATTACTTTACAGGTGGATCATATACCTGGTAGAGATAACACAGTGCGGATTTGCTATCTAGGTTTAAGTTCGACCAAGAGTCTTATCTCAAACTCAGTCACCATATACAGGGGGCGGGTCACATTAACGAACGGGACATCCATAGCGAACGGCAATCTATCGTGACATTTAAAACAATAAACAGCAAGGGGATATCGTTTCCCAGTGGTTAGATGATCATTTATTTATTCATACACTGAAATAAGTCGGATGTTGGAACCCTTTATCGTTGCTATCTACCTTTTTAATGTTATGGAAGATAGCCGTTCGCTATGGATGTCCTGTTCGCTAATGTGACCCCCCTGTACCTCATCCTCATTGGATGCCAACATCTTTTTACATGTTTAAATTATGATATACAGTTGCAGGTACTCTTCTAGTGACAGCTCAGCTGACCACCAGGACGTTTGCACATTTGTTTCAAGCCTTCAGGCCAGGCACTTAAATATGTTACTCTAGAATATTTCATGACTTCCTTGGTTTCCTGGTGGCGGCTGTGCTGGCACTGCAACAGGCAGACAGTTCAGTATTACTAACTTTCATGGAATACCTGCATACTCACAACTGCAAAATGGCCACAATTAGTAACTACATGTCTGCTCTTAGAGCATTTTTTATGTTGTACGATTTGCCTACTACTGTCTTTAAATATGGCAAGATTCAATTATTCATTAAATCACTCAAGTTGAACAGGCCCTTGGTGCTAAAGAATATCCCTATCTTTACAGAGCACACTCTTGCTCAGATTGTGGATGCTTGTAATCATCCAGAGCATCCTCATGTCTTTACCATTATATATTCGCTGGCTTTTTTTTCTCATTTATGAGGTTGTCAAATATTGTTCCCCATACAGAGCTCAGTTTGATTACACCAGACATCTTGCTAGAGGGGATGTTATGTTTTCTCCTACAAAAGTCATTGTTTTGTTGAAATGATCCAAGACCAATCAATTTAGGGACAGATTTGCTGCTATTCGGGTCCTCTTGTGCTTGGTACACCTCTATATCCAGTCACAGCACTTAAAGCAATGATTCCACTTCTCCCTGGGACTGAAAATGATCCACTTTTTGCTACTTATGTTCATGATTCATTATTGCCATTGACAGATAGCATGGTCAGAAAGCATCTTAAGGGGGTTTATGTGCTCTTTGGCTTGCAATATGATGGGTATACATTTTACACATTCAGGAGGTTCAGTGCCTCCTGGGCATAAAAGCATGGACTTCCTATGGAAGCTATTAAATCTCAGGGGACATGTTTATCAGACAATGTCTGACGTTATATACATTGACACTCCCCTGCTTCCTCGGCTATACTCTCAGCTTTTAGACAGCACCTACTTTTGTGATGGGTGTTTGGGTGAATTGGATCTCAAGATCTAATGCTTTTGTTTAATCTCTAAATTATAATATTCCAATCATTTATTAGTTGGAGAGTTTACTCCTGATGATTGTACTTTAATGGTGTCTTTGCAATTGCAATATTATACATATAAATTACAGTATTCACATGTTATGAGTTTTAATGAACTCTTGCAGTCAGTGAGATTTTATAGTCATGATAGACTCTTATACGTAAATAGACTTGCTATATATTCAGTATCAATATGCTTTACGAGAAAATTTTAGATGATACTAGATTATGTGTTAAATTATTGTACTAAATGAATAAAACCCATTGGGTATTCTTATTGTTATGAAATTAACTCACCTTGAAGGCCAGGTTGAGTAGACCTGGGCTATGCTTTGATTTGGTGCAGGTATATATATTGCCTGATTAAAGTCTATTCACCATTGCCTGATCTTGGATTGCTGGTTTCACAGACTTGGCCTCTTTTGTGGCCTTGTTCAGAACTTGACCTTCATGACCTTTTTATAACCACATGACCCTCTTTTTGGCCTTATTTATATCTTGACCCTTGACCTTTACATGACAGAGGTCACTGGTGTCATTATCTGACACTATGAATACTGTTGGTCATGTTATGTAACTGCCTTGATATACTGGTTTGACACGGGGTCACTTGGGGTCATGGAATGATTGATGGAAATTTTTCAATTTATTATTAAGGGTTTATTTAGTGAAACAAGTGCAAACATTCTAAGGTAGTCATTTTGCTTCTACAATAACCTTGACGGTGTAGTAAATATTTATTTATTTATTTCTGGAATGGCTAAACACTATAAATTATATATGTGTTTATATCTCTGGGTTTCGTCTGTGGAAGGCTCAGGACAGTATAATGTGTGTTAATTAGAGTGGCTGAAATCAATTTGGTTCAGTGTGTGATTCAGGAGTAGTCAGAAGTGCTTCAGTTGTGATGAGAAGCTGATAAGCCACTTGTGCTTTTAAAATAAATTATATATTAGAAAGTTAGTTATGACAGTGCAAGCAGAGGAGTCAACTGTGGAAGTGTTACAGAAAGCTGTGGATTCAGCATAAAGAAGTATCCGTAAAGGCTGTAGCGAAGTGGGGTTGGTTTTGTACAGAGAGCTGTGGATTTTAGGTGCAGACAGTGTTGTGTTGTATATTTACACTTAAAAACTGAAATAAAATATTTTAGGAAGATTTTCCTTTGCTTACTGATACATCCGGGCCATAACACCATTAACTGTGATGGACATTTTACCATTTTTTATAAGGGAATCGCTCTCATCTCAGTAGAAGATGATTTTCTCATTTTAATATTGCAATAAGGTTCAAAGTATGTCTCAATTTCATTCTTTATTACTTTTGCTCCTTAACGTTCTGCCAGAGCATCTGTGTACTTAGATAAAATGGACATCATATGAGCTTAAAAATTTGGGCTTAAAAATAAAAAAATGGCTGATCTACATCTCCTGAACTCAAAAGTTATGTACATAGTTATGCAAGCTATGTTCATCATGTTTCTATTTTGGGGCCACCTCTTTTTTTCACTGTATCCTGCACTTCTTCGTGTGGTCAAATTTTATTTTTGTGTTCATAAAACTGTTTCTTTGGTACATCTGACAAGTGCCCGTTATATTCAAGAAGTAATGAGGGGCCACGGTGGCAGAGTGGTAACACTCTCTCCTCCCACCTCTGAGGCCGAGGTTCGATCCCCGTCATGGCCTCAAGTGGGAAAGCTGGTAGTTGCTTGCTGTTGGTCGGCAGTTTACAGTACAGAACCCTAACGAACTGTATGTACTGGTTTCCTCTGCTCTTCTAACTACCCGTCATGATATGACCTGTACAGTGTTGAAAGCCGACGTAAAACCCCAAATAAATAAATAAAAATCTATCCATTCATCAGATTCAACAATTTCTTCTATAAATATTAATGACATGTTTAATTGTACAAATACAAAGTACAAATCATAAACTTCAAACCTGCTTTATTTCCTGACAGATAATAGAAACCATCCAAATGTAGATCAGCCATTCATACAGTGTGACCTCTTCCACTCCATTTGGACCAAGTGGTTTCAGGTCTGTCAGCACGAAATGTGTAAATATCACAAGCAGAATCATGTAGCTGACCTAAAATATTAATTTTCACAAGGATGTGTCCAAATTTTGACTATAATTTGCATATTGGTTCATGTTCACAGGAAAATATGTATAAAATTATATTTATTTCAGCTTCGTGATATGGCATTAGTAAGATAACAGCTAATTTGTAAAGTAAATAAAGTTAATAATTAAAGTGATTCAGAAAATACTTGACTGTAAGTTCTAACAGCACAAATATATAACAGAGAGTTTAAATCTTATTTATCCTTTCTGTGACAGTAAATAATAATTTTCTTCTTTTTGTATTTTTTAAACTGGTGACAGTTATATTTTTTTCAGATGTTTGAGCTAAGGTAGTGACACTCTTGCCTCCTCTCAGAATTTTTGACTTGAATTTTTACTCAAGTTGGAAAGTCCATTACTTATTGGCGCTCGCTCACATCCCTTGAAGAATACAACTAACCAGTATTCGCTGTTTTCCCATACAGTCTCAAACTCGTTTTAATCAACTGTGATCTATTGTCACTTGTCAGTAATTAATTGATTACTTTAATCTATCATGTTTATATAACAATTCTCATGTATATTCCCCATGACCAGATTGTATTTAAAGATTACCTCAGCAAGACTGTTCCAGGCCGCCTGTGACCCTTAGTCCTAGACCTCCGTAGCTTAGTCCCAGGAGGCCGGTTTTTAATCCCAGACTCAAATATGATGCGTATGAATTTCATGCGTCTGAAAGTTAGTCGGTTGCATTAGTCCCCAGAAGCCTCAGACTGTCTGCGGTGTCCTGGGACTCAAAAATCTAGGTCTGGGACTAAGCCCCGACTAAGGGTAACCGACCCTAACCGATCCAAACCGGCCTCCCCAGGACGCCTGGGACAGCACAAATTTAGCCTGCGACGGTCTGAGGATGCCCCAGGAGGCCTGGGACTAACAACCGATTAAGAACCGACTGTTTTCCGCGCGTTGGAAATTAAAACGAGGCAATGAGGAGGTCTGGGACTATATAAGCGACTGCGCACACTGACTGTTTGGCTACTGAGAGACGTGTGTCACTGATTTGTAGGGGTTTTCAGTTTTTATTTTATATATATTATACTTGAGCTTAAGGCAAATTTCACAGTTAGGAGACACATTTTACTATTTTTTTATTACTTTGTCGACTGGATTATGAGGAAAGAGAAAGGAGGGAAGAGAGGAAGGAAAAAGATGGATGACAGGGAGAAGGAAAGTGAAGTAGAGGAAAGAGTTGAAGTTACAGAGGAGGTGATTGAGAGGAGAGAGGAGGAGGAGATTGAGGAACGTCCAGCTATTGAGGAAGCTGTGGAAGAACAAGAGAGGTGTGAAGAAGATATAGAATGCCATTCTTCAGCCAAGAGAGCCAGGGTGTGTGCAACTTTTACTGACAGTCAGGAAATTTCCATTGTGGAATTTGTAAAGCAGCACCCAGAACTGTATGACAAGGAACATCCACGTTTCCACGACAGGACCAGAAGAGAGACTCTCAGGGCAGAAATATCTGCAGAACTCAAGCTCCAGCCCTTTGATGTGAGACGTTGGTTCGAGTCCCAGCGAACACGTTATGGAAAGCTGTCTAAGCTCCAATCTGGCCAAGCCCTGAGGGAGATGACCAAGAGACAGTCCTGGGTCTACCAACGGATGGGTTTTCTTAAAACCCACATCAGAAGAAAGGGGGCCAACAGAAGTTCAGGTTTTGAGGCCAGTCCAAATACCAGCAGGCAGGACGAATCACGTGGGTCAACTACTGACACAGAACACCTTGAGTCCAGTGACCTGAGGGAGAGGAGTCAGTCCGTCATTACATCTACACCCGTTTCAACAACAGACTCCAAGATTCTCGAACACTTTGAGCAGATGAGGACACTAATCTCAGGTTTTCTGCATCAGAAGTCAGACAGGCAGCCCTTCTTCGACTACGTGGCATCAGAGGCCGAAAAGATGACTCAAGAAGAATTTGAAGAATTAAAGGGCAAGATATTTAGAGACATTGAAACTATTAAGAGCAACCGTAGACGTCAGCCATTGCCCAGAAGATCATCCACTGTTATCACTGAGTCCCAGAGGGTCGGCCTACTGCCAGCAACCACTCCACAGGCGTCTAGTTCCACTCAAGCAGCACCTGGCAGCAGTTTTGTGTACTATACACCAAACCCCATTGGCCTCAGCAACCCTACATCTGTCCTAACTGTACAGGACGAAGGGAGCAGACACAACCTGAGTGGAATATTAAGCCAGCTACCTGATCTGACATCAACACAGATCGTCGAGCAGCCTCAGCAGCAGCAACCTCAGCAGCAGCTCTTTACTATCATAACTTCAGCACCACCTCAACAGCAGCAGCAGCCTCCTCAGTAGCCATCCAATCAGGGCGGGTCGTTGACCTACCAGGCCCTTTTCAGGGCCACCAATTCTTCCAAAAACAATTATTCAGCTGCAAGTTATTCCAATTCCCCTCCCAAAACAAAAAAGTTCAGTACAAATACTTATCACAAGAAAAAAAAATTAAAGTCCAACACCCACACCACCCCAAACATGAAATAAATAACCCAAAAAATAAAAATAAAGAACTCCCAATATGGCCATTAATCAGCCCATTTTTACATTAAAATCCATGGGATAGTTTAAAATCTGTAATTGAAAAGTCCAACACTTACACCTTCCCTAGAGTTAAAAGGCATTATCACATACTTACCAACCCACAAACAGACAAACCCAATACCAAACATAACCCCCAACTAACAAACCCACTACCAAACCTAACACCCAACTACCAAAAACGAACATAATACCAATAACCACCAACCAAGAAACACACAAACCCAAAAGTAAACAGAACCCATGCCAAAGAACTGACAAATTATTTTGCAAACACAATCCCCCATTATTGAAAAGAAAACTAGCTCTATGGTTATATTTTCTATATATTTGTGAATAGAAGTGAAGATTTTAAATTTAAGATTTCCATGAAAACATTTATGTTAGAAATAATTTTCCACCCCCCCAAAAAAAAAATTGGTGAAATTAGGATGTGGATATCAAAATATATAATGTCTGTTTGTCCGTCTGAACAAGTTATGTTTGGCATGGGGTTTGTCTGTTTTTCCGTCTGAACAAGTTATGTTTGGCATGGGGTTTGTCTGTGTGTCCGTCTGAACAAGTTATGTTTGGCATGGGGTTTGTCTGTTTGTCCGTCTGAACAAGTTATGTTTGGCATGGAGTTTGTCTGTGTGTCCGTCTGTACAAGTTATGTTTGGCATGGGGTTTGTCTGTTTGTCTGTCTGAACAAGTTATGTTTGGCATGGGGTTTGTCTGTTTGTCTGTCTGTAGCAAGCATAGCTGATTAATTGTTTTTGGAATATTTGGTAGTCCTGAAAAGGACTGTTATAGTTAGTCCTGAAAAGGACTGGTTACTGCAGCAGGACTTATATTCTGCCATCTGGCCAGGCCACTGCTCCCTCATTATTGAAGTAGTCCTTCAGGTAATCCCTCTGTCTTTTGGCTTCTCTAGCAGGGTTTCTGTCTTGGCCTCCACCAGCAGCACTACCAATCAATCCACAATCACCAGGCACATCATCATCATCCTCCCCAGGCTGCTGACCACCATGTTGACCTTGATACTGGCTTCTCAGTATGTTGTGCAGAACCACACAGGTGAAGACCACTTCTCTGACTGTTTCTGGGGGTAGTTCAATGGTGGTCCTCATCACTCTGAATCTTTAAACCAGGATGCCAAAAGTGTTCTCAACAACTCTCCTGCCCCTTGATATTCTATAGTTGGCAATCCTTTCCTCTCTTGTTAACATCCTTCTGCCATAGGGTTTCATGAGCCAGGTCTTCAGGGCAAAGGCATCGTCTGCTAGAATGAAGTAGGGGACATCTCTACCACCCTGGGTTATAGGAGCTGGGTCAGGGAAGCCTGTCCTGCCATCTTCAATACTCCACTTCAGCTGAGAGGCATTAAATATCTGGGCATCTGAGCAAGATCCAGCTGTCCCAGCATCCACCCATCTAAACTTGTACTGTCAGCATGTGGAACATTCCACCTGATCCTGAATTCCCTCTCCAGTTCTTTCCACTCATCTGGAGTAGTAGGACATTTGAGGTACTCTCTGGTGAACTCATCCTGGATGGCCCTGCAGACCTCTTGTAGAAACTTGGAAATGGTGGATCTGCCAACCCTGAACTGACAGGACAATGATGTGTATGACTCTCCAGTGGCCAGATATCTGATTGTGAAGGCTAACTTCTCCCCAACACTGATTGGAGCTCTGTAGTTGGTGGCCTGCCTGGCTAGACATGGTTCCAGTCTGGTCTTTGTCATTTCAAAGAATTCTGGGGTCATCCTCATGTAGTTGGTGAATCCTGGAATGTCTGTGGCATACAGATCAGCCATAATGTTGTGGTAGGCCCCCCTCTCTTCTCTCTGCAGTAGCCATGGCCTGACCCACATGTTGTGCCTTCTTCTAGGTCTCTGTATGGGTGCTGGTGGTGCTGGTGGTGGTTGGTGTGGTCGACATAAAAATTGGAAATACATAATTATTTGTAACTGAATAAAAACCAAAAAAGCCCTAAGTTGTTGTTGAATCTGTCTTCCATTAAAAAGTGGCATCCTGCTGTGTTCCTAGAAAAGCAATGGTGATTAGATCGCGGATTTTATATATATATATATACCCAGAAAATCCAGCAACTTTGCAAAACAAGAATCGGCGATCCTGGTCTGGGGAAGACTGAGGAGGCCTGAGGACGCCGGGAGTTAATCGTGGGTTAGTCGGCTCTTAGTCCCAGGAGGCCTGAGGCGTCCTGGGACCCTGTCGGTATGTGTATGTCAGGATCATGGTTGAAACCGACCAGAAAACTGGCTTAGTCGGTTCTTAGTCCCAGACCAGTCGGGGACTGTCTGCAGCCGCCTGAGGCGTCCTGAGGCTTCCTGAGGCCGATCTGTACTTAATCCCAGACTTCAATACCGACTCAGTATTCCCGCCCATTTTTGCTTTTTTTCCACTGACTGTCCACGACTAAGGGTCCCAGACAGGATTGGGGCTTAATCCTCTGGTGGAACAGGGGCATTACTTTAAACTGTTTACAATCATTGTAAACTGTCCCCAATCCTGTCTTTGTTAACCTATCTAGGCTATCTTGAAGCTCTCTTATGTTGAAGACTGATGCCGACCCTTGTGATTCCATATAAAAGATATATGATATCTGTATTTTTTCTGATTAATTGACTACCTCCATGAAGGAGGTTATGTTTTGAGATGTACTTGTTTGTCTGTATGTAATTACTCCAAAAGTAATGAAAAGATTTATAATTTTTTTATGCGGGTTGATCCTTAAAAATTTGTGATTAAATTTTGGGAGAGATCAGGATCATATTTTGGAACCAACCAAGATTCTGAACATTTCGAAATGCCCCTGGTGAAGGTCAGTGCTTTTTAGGGTGACTTTGTAGTTGCTCCATATATTTCTCTGAGATATTTTGGTAATATTTTCATGGTTTTCAAAGTACGATGCAGTGAAATACATACAGGTAGATATGACAACTAGTGTTAGTACTACTGCCCAACTGCTATGTTAGTTGAATTTCACGACACAAAAAGAAAAGAGGAATAGTGTTAGTGATCATCCACTTACATAAGCCATATTTTAGTGCAAGGAAACATTAGAGTAAAATCATATGATGGGATCAAACTGGTGGTTGGGGTGTGACATCCCACTGAGTTACTTGTATACAATGCCGGGTTTTCCTCCTGATGTTAACTGCAACTCACCTTATTTACACTTGTAAGTCTAAGCTTAACACTTATATTATTTGAAGAACCACTTTGTAACAACTTACTTGTTCAAGTTAATAAAATAAATAAATAAGAATGCATACATATACATATTCGGTTGAAAAACATTTTTAGTGAAAGAATCAAAATAACGATAAGAAGTTTAAAAAGGTAAGAGTGTTAAAATTTCAAAGGACATATTCAAGTATATCCAGATAGTTCGCTGCAAGGTCATATCATATCAAGGTCAGGCTTTTTCTGGGAAAAACACCATTACTACACTGTGAAAATTCACCAGTAATTAAATGTTTGAATTGTTAGCACTTTTTGAAATAAATTTTCATTTGTGGTAACAAACCATATCACAAGACAAAAAAAAAACGAAAATAAAAACAATGTTATGACTGCACTTTTTCAGAACAGAAATATAATAACTGCTTTTGTTAATTCAACTTATATGTTTTGTACATGGAACCCTTACTTACTGTACCCCCAATTGTTTTATAACCAGTTTCCTCTATTCGTATGTGTGACTTTGTCTTTGTAGTTTTTCAATGTTGAATAAGGAATTTATGGTTAACCTGTTTATTTTGATATTCTTCTAATTTATTCAAAAAAATAACAAAAAATATTACAATGAACAGATTAAATTCAGTTCCCTAACTTCTAATTATATCCATGAAGTAACATCTTTATTGTCTATTTAAAATGAGGTCCATCTCTCTCTGGCATGTGGTGAATCCACAGTCCTAGTGTTACTTGACTTGTTAGCACCGTTTGACACTATCGATCATAATATGCTCCGTGGCTTTTTGAAATCCTGATTTTCCTTGATGCATCTGTTTTAAAGTGTTTTATCTCCCACCTGAGTAATCATTATCAGGCCATTAAGATAGGTTCAACACTATCCGAATTAGGCAAGCTCATCTAAGGTGCTCCCCAAGGTTCTGGGTCTACTGTTGTTCTCACTTTATGTGACTCCTCTAAGCAAAATCATCAGCCTCTATCCAGATATCAAACTTCATTGAGGTTGATACTCAGTTATACATTCATCTCTCCCTAGAAATGTCTCTGCTTCTCTCACCAGGCTGAATGTCTGCCTTCAGGATGTGCAACAATGGATGTGCTCAAAGTAAACTGAAATTTAACCCGAAAAAAATAACAAATTCATTGTTTTTGGTTCTAACGCTCAATGTCAGAAAATTTCCTCTCTTTTTCCTGGCAGTATTCGTCATCCAGCTGACTATGTCAAAAACCTAAGTGTGTGGTTTGATGCAGATTTCCCCTTCTCCGAACACGTTCAGAAGACTTGTATGCTTCCCTCCAGATTCGTGACCTTCATAGAATAAGCCAGTATCTTACTCCCAAAGTGGCTGTCCTTGCTGCAAATGCCTTAGTTATTAGTCATCTGGGCTATTGTAACTCTCTGCTTAGAGGTTTGTCATGTCTCAATCAGACTAGTGTCAGAACATTCATAATGCCCTGGTTCTTATTGTCACAAATCATAGAAAGAATGCTCATATGACACCCATCCTAAAGCAAATCCACTGGTTGCCTAATAAGTACCGCTGTATATTCAAAACTGCATTACCAGTTATAATTTTTTACACAGTGGTTTTCCTTCCTATTTTGAACCATTCCTGTCTCTCAGCAACAGCTCCTAGAGCACCAGGCGTAGTCACTCTGATTGTCATTACCTTAAAAGAGCATTCCACTCATTAGTCTACAAGTCAGTCAAACATTTTGGCCATAGTTTTGCTTTTGATGCCCCTAAGATCTGGAATGAAGTCCCAGATGATGTGCACAACGCAACATCAATTGCCTCCTTAAGGAAAAACTCAAAACTTGCCTGTTTGCAAAAGCATATCCGCCATAGCCTCCTCTGTCACCCTTGCATCTCCTTGGTATGACCTGGCCATGTCTTGAACTAACGTAAATTACCTTGGTTTATGTTCAGTTGCCCCTTAGAGTCTGTTATTGGTGGAGATTAAGCGCTATAAAAGTCCACATTATATTAGATCTTCCTAAATCAGTGTCAAATTTAAACTTAAGACTGTCTTTAAGTGTTCCCATGTCCTTTAAATATTTATCTATATGGATTTAAGTTTGGGGAGTACAGTTTTCCCCCAATCTTTTATCCATCCTTATGTCCCCTTTATCAAAATTCTGACTTTACCTGATGTTTGGATGAGTTCAACTTTTGCAGAATTCCCCAGTGTAGATTACCTTCATCTTTGTTATCATAACAAACCAGCAAGGCTGCTCTAATGAATTTTAAAGTGCTGTATCTTTGTTAATTAGCTGAAGTTTTTGTTAATTTTGATTGACTTTATGGGGCTTTATGATAATCTTTTTAAGATGGGATAATGGAAATAGCCCCTTCAAAATCGGGGAGTACACCTTTAACAATTGTAATTACCAGTCTTTATAAGGTTGACAACCTATTCCAGAGGATTCAGGAACCAGTTGTAACAAAAACAATCTCAAATTTGCAGGGAACCAATTGGAAGGTTCCTATAAACAATCGCATCATCATCACTCAGAAATCTATCAGAATTTCACCCATGGATAAAAACTGGTTTATTGGGTTTTTTCAATTGTTAGGTAGGTTTACATTTCCACTTCCACTCCACTCTTAAAAACTTATCTGAATTGTGTTTCCACGCCACCATATTATCCTCTCACATTATTAGGAAGCTCAAGTGAGAAAACATTTTCACCACTGATGACATGATAATGTCATTGCAATAATGTAAAAGAATTTTCAATGATCTTTGCATCAATGTAAAAGTCCCGTTGGGAAAATTCAATTTTAAGGAAAATGTTGGTAAAACAAGCCCCAAGTCCATAGAATTGTCTCAAACTGCTAGTTCACATTTCCATTTAGTAACTTAGCTGAGAGTGTCACACTCTTTGTAGCTATTGCCCACAAACAAATGACCTACAATTTATATCCTGATAACTGTTATTCATAAGGATATATACCTGAAATTGTGAAATAGTAAATTAGGTGAGTTTCAGCTTTAACAAAGACAGGATGCCTTCAAGGAAGTGTTTATTATGAGCAATTAATATAGGTACAACTTTAAGATGTTAATTCCTTAGAATATTTTCATATTTTTAAAGGTAAAATGTATTTTTATGAATAAAAATGTATATACTTACCATATGAAAACACTTAGGTAAGCTTTGCTTGGCATTCGGTGACCGCCACGTACACCATACATAGAATTTAAACTATGAGGGGAGACCCTCTTTAAACCTATATACTTGCTACCCTTTGACCCCTGGTGACCTAGTTCACTCTGCCATGCGCATTAATACAAAAATAGTTCATTCTTTTGGTGAATAAACATAAATGCTGGAAAAAGGTCTAAAGAAGCGGGGCAGGCGGGAGGGTGATTTGCTGTTTTCATATGGTAAGTATATACATTTGTATTCATAAAAATGCATTTTACATTTAAAAATATGAAATTTTATTTCATAAAAATGTAAATATACAATACCATATGAAAACACTTGGGTTGAATGCCCACATGGAAGGATGGTGGGGAAAAAGACAGACTAAGGAGGAAACCACCCATGGTTAAAGTGCACTAAAATAGGAAAATTCCTGGTGCATAACCAAAACCCCTGTGATGAAGGTGCAACTTGACTAAGTGTGAAGTAGAGAACTACTTATTACCTTCAGCACTGCTGTCTACACCCAAGAGGTCAGCTCTAGGAGGATAAGCACAAAAGTGTCAAAACCCAGAAGATGTGCCAAAAGTACACTACCAAGCACGGTCCCCAAAAAAGGAAGTCCCCAAAAAGGGAATACCCCCCCTCTTTTCTGAGGCTAAGAAGCCTCAGAAAGGATCAAGAAAAAGGAAGATCAAGTAGAAAGGGAGACTACACGTTGTGCAGCCACAATATCCCCCAATCTATAGGAATCCTCGAGATTCTTGAGAGCCACATTCCTAAAGTAGAAGGATGTAAAAGTGGAATGACTCTTCTACGTGCAAGATCTCATGATGTCCAGGAGTGGGATTCCACCCCTAAAGGACCAGGAAGCAGCCTGTGCCCTGACATCATGAGCCTTGACACCATGAAGAGATGCATTCTCTGTGGAACAGTTCTTAAGGGTGAAATGGATTAAGTCTTTAATCCAATTGGAAATCGTCTGGGAAGCGATGTCACCCTGTTTTGACTTCAAGAGTGAAACAAAGAGAAGAGATCTACCATGCCTAAGGTCAGAAGTCCTAGACAGATAATGTCTAAGGGCCCTGACAGGACATAGAGACCTGTCCTCTGTATCCTGTTGACCAAGGCACTTAGTCAAAGCAGGAATTTCAATTTCCGAAAAAACTGAAGCACCCTCTGAAGCTAACTGGTTCTTAGCCAGAAAAGCAGGATCTGTTTTAAGGATGACCTTTGACCATCCTTTAGAGTGAGAACAACCCTTAAAAGTAAAGGCATGAATCTCACTCCTTCTCCTTCCAGATGCAAGGGCAATAAGAAAGACCGTCTTCCAAGTGAGGAACTTTGGCTCAGCAAGAGACAAAGGTTCAAAAGGAGCCTTGGTAAGAGCCTGCAAAACCAAGGTCAAGTCCCAGGAAGGAATGTGACGAGAAGTCTTAGGCCTGGACTTGTAAAAGCTCTGAATGAGTCTTTTGAGCTCCTTATTAGAACCCAACTCCAAATCTGCATCAAGCTTCATGGAGAGAGCTGACCTATATCCCTCTATAGTCTGAGGAAGTAATTTCTTTTCAGAGAAAAGAAATAAGAAAAACTCAGCTATGATGGGGACAGTAGGGTGCATGGCAGAGAAGCTGTGTTCCTCACACCAAGTGCAGAAGCCGTTCCACTTTGCTTCATACACTGATTTAGAAGACTTTCTAATAGGACTCAAAATCCTATTAGTCGCTTCCTGAGAAAACCCTTTTTTCTCTAAGGAAACTTCAGCCAAAAGGCATGAAGGTTTAGACTCCTTAGATTTTGATGAAACACCTCGAGATGAGGTTGCTTTAAGAGATTTTCTTTTAGAGGAAGAGCGATTGGTCTTCTTATTGACAGTGCCAATAGATCTTGAAGCCACTCTTTGGTTTCCCAGAGAGGGGCCACAAGAAGCATCCTGCAGCTCTGAGAGTTGATTAACTTCTTGACCACAAATGGACAAAGAGCTGTAGGAGGGAAGGAGTAGAGATGAAGTCCGGACCAATTCATCTCCAGGGCATCTACTGCCAGAGCCTTGGGATCTGGCACTGGAGAAACGTACTGGGGAAGCTTGTGATTGAATCTTGTTGCAAAAAGATCTATCTGAGGTTGGAAGTCTATTTGTGACAGCCACCTGAAGATCTTGGAATTGAGAGACCAGTCTGTATGAAGGGTCTGTTGAGACCTGGAGAGTTGGTCTGCCACCAGATTCATGACCCCTGGAACGTGTCTTGCTGTAAGAACAACCTTGTTCTTACGACAGAAGGCAAACAGGTGCCAAGTCAGGGCAAACATGTCCCAGGAGCGAGTGCCCCCTAGTTTGTTTATGTAAGCACAGACAGTTGTGTTGTCTGAGGCTACCTGAATAATCCTTTGATGAAGGGATAACTGAGGGACAAAGGTCTTGAGAGCCAGGAGCACAGCTTTGAGCTCCAGAACATTGATGTGCAGTTTGGACTGCTGAGTCGACGAATGACCTTGGGCAATCATGTGAGCACAATGAGCTCCCCAACCCTGAGCTGAGGCATCCGTGTAAATGGATGTTACATATTTGGGTGGGTGCAGTGGAGCTTGCGCCATGACAGACATTGTTCCTCAGTAACCACCACCTTAGATGAACCTTCACTGAAGGGTCCAAGGAGAATGGAGAATCCAGGGCACCTTTCAGGTGGCAATTGTAATTCCTCCTGAGATGAAATTGAAGGTGTCGCATATGAAGGTGACCCTGAGGTACTAACTTCTCTGTAGAGGCTAGTAGACCCAAAAGGTGCATAACCTGGCGTGGAGTAGTATGGGGGTTGAAAAGCAGAGGATGAATAGCCTCCTGAATGGACAGGAACCTGGCCTCTGTTGGATAACAAACCCCCTTGGACAGGTCGAAAACCTGGCCCAGGAAGGTGAAAACTTGCTTTGGAAGAAAATCTGACTTCTCCCTGTTTACAATCCACCCCAGCTTGTGAGTCAACTCCAACAAAGTTAGAGTTGCAGAATGAGCCTCCTGTCAACTGTTGGCTTTGATAAGCCAATCGTCTAGGTACATGTGAACTGAGATGCCCAACCTCAAGGCCATCCTTTTCACTTCCTTGACTAAGGTAGTGAATTCCCTGGGAGCTGTGGCTAGGCCAAAAGGCATAGCCACAAACTGGTACACTTTGCCCAAGACTTGAAACCTGAGCAGTTTGTGAACTGAAGGAGCCATGGGAATGTAGAGGTATGCATCCTTGAGGTCCAGAGAAGTTGTCCACTGGCCAACTTGGAGGGAGTTTCTGATGGACTGAGTAGTTTCCATCCTGAAAGTGGGGAAGTCCAGATAAAGATTTAAATGACTCAAATCTATTACTGGCCTCCATCCTCCAGTCTTCTTTGCCACAAGGAAAAGTCTGCTGTAGAAAGCCAGGGATGAAGAATCCCTGACCTCCTGGATTGCTCCCTTGAGCAGCATATCCACAACAGCTAGGCAAAGAACTACATTCTTCTCTAGGGAAGAATACTGGCTGTTTATCAAAGGAACCCTGGATAAAGGAATTCGAACTGAACCTATTGGAAGTTGAAGTCCAAATTCCAGGGTCTTGATAACAGAAGGATGGGCCCCTAGAAACTTCCAATTGAGATGGAAATAACCCAGTCGACCTCCCACTGGCAAAGTGGTGGGGTCTGGAGGTATGAGTGGGACCTTGGAGAGTGTCAAGGGCACTCTTACCTCCTGTAGGACATCATTGTTGAGATTGAGGTTGGGGCTTTTTGCCCCTACCCCTGGAAGACTTTCCACCACGTGGTTTATTGGAACCTCGAAAGGAACCAGAACCAGAAGTAGAACCCTTCTAAACTTTCCTATCTTGAGAATCCGTGTCTTAGGATTGCTGTCTTTTGAAAGACTTGCCCCTGGATGCAGAAGCAGAAAGTTGTTTGGACACTCCTTTAGTCAGGACAGACTGGAACTGTTCCTGTTTATACTCTTTAGTGTGGGAATAAAGAGCCTTCAAGGCAGATTCACCAAAGAGAGAAGGACCATAGATAGGATGAGACCTAAGCTCCCTAACAATATGATCTGGCACATGTTTAAGGACTGTGGAAAGAAAGGAATCCCTCCTTGCCAAGGTCACAGTAGAGATAGAATGGGTGATGGTTTGTTTATTTGGGGTTTTACGTCGCTTTCAACACTGTACAGGTCATATCACGACGGGAGAATGGGTGATGGAAGCCAACAAATCAATTAAGTGGAACTTCACCTGATTGATCAGCAAAGAATTGACGTCCAAGGCCTGCTGAATGTCCAGAGAAAGGTTAGACTCACTTTGGTCAACCAACCAAGTTGGTATGATTGACCGACAAAGCCTCTCGAAAGAAGTCCAGGGAATTCAGAATCATTAAATCTGATCTGAGACTCTTCTCCAAGGCATGAGCTATATTCCTGGACAAGTAAATCTCCTTTTTAGGAGATGGCAAACCTGACCCCTGATCCGGACCTTTCAAAAGATCAGACCAAACATCAGAAGCCATGGGTTTGTACCTGGCAAAACTAAGCTTTGAGGGTTTGTTTGGGAAAATTCCCAACTTCCTCAACTTAGTTTGGGAAGCTCCCACATTAGAAGAGCATGAATGCAAATCGGATAGATAAGCATCAGCCATCTTGAAGGAACTCTTGAGTCTAGAACTGATGGGGAGACTCATGGGTGAGGACTTTGATTGGTCGGGGTAGAGCTCCGAGCAATCCTCAGGATTGTGATTTTGAACCGAAGGCCTAGAGATCTTATCTGATAAGACCTCAAAGACAGAGTCTAAGGCCTCCCTGTAGTCCCTATTGACCGACTGGACATAAGGGATGTTTGGCATTGAATCTACGACCTGCAGCTCAGCCTCAAGATTAACCTGAGACTGAGTCTGAAGTGAGTCCTGAGAGTCATTCATACTCGCACCCGAAGGTTGCGACAGATCCTGACTAGCAAGTGGCTGTTAAGTAACAGCAGGGTTGGCAATACCCTGAACCCTATCTAACATGGATGACATGAAAGATGAGAAAGTATTGAAGAAATCAGCCTGAGGCTGATAAGGGGGCCTGTGGAATGATTGGTCAAAAATTTATTTACTTCCTGTTGTGTGATTTTCTCTGGCTAACATACTGGTTAGTTGGGGTTTGACCGTGACAGGAAGAATTGGGAGCCCATCTAATATAAACCAAAAGAAAAAGTTTAAATACTCATTTGAAGTTTAAAACAGATTATCTCTTGTAAAAAATAAGTTGATTGTGTATAAATCAGTATCAATATAAATCAGCAATGGCTGACCTCAGAGGTTTTGTTGAAACACCCCCCCTTGAAAACCTAGAAACATTTCATATGAGTTAATAGAAGTGTGTAGACTGCTTGAAGTTGAGACTGAAATTAAAATCTCACTTTGGAAAGATCAGTTGAAACATATTATTGAGAAGTACCCACCTTATGATTTGGAATCTCCTGGGTTATCTGAGCTCAAATGACTTGAGATTGAAAAAGAAATCAGATTGGCTGAAAAAGATTTGGAAAGATAAGTGAAATTGGTGGCGGTTCAGGTACAAAAGTAATTAAACTTGAGTTTAGAGAAAGAGAAATGGAGGTTAGAGCAAAAGAACTAGAGATTACAAAGACCCAAGGAGATCCCACAATTGGAAAGTTTGATCTCGGCAAACATGTGTGAATGGTACCTGGTTTTTGATGAAAATCACGTGGAAAAATCCTCCCAGCACTTTGAGAAAATAGAGGTTAGCTTGGAATGGTCAAAGAAAATGGGCCAGTATTGATACAAAGTGAACTAAAATATAAGGCACATGAAACTTTGTAAGGAAGAATCATTTGATTATGAAAGAGTCAAAATGGCAATTTTAAAGGTTTATGAGCTGGTTCCCGTGGCATACAGACAAAAGTTTTGAGCTTTCAGAAAAGGTAAAAAGCAAACATTTGTTGAATTTGCCCATGAGAAAGAGACATGCTTTGACCAATGGTGTAAATCCAAACAAGTCAGATGTGACTGACAGGTTCAGGCAAGTCATGTTAGTTGAAGAGTTTAAAAGGTGTGTCCGTGATGATATCAAAATTCATTCGGATGAACAAAATGTGCAAATTTTTGCAAAAGCAGCCTCAACTTTGGCAAAATTAAAAACCATGGGTCTTCCAAATCAACTTCTTTCGGTGGCAAAATCCCCAATGAAATGTATGAACAAATAGCCCCAATGCTCTCAGGCTTCTAGTCGATTGGACAATATGGTTAAAAACCCACAAATTCATTTATTTCTACAAGCGGTCATTGTGCAATTGAAAGCTTGATCTTGTTATGTCAGATTGCTGGTCTCTGAAAAGGAAGAAAAAATATCAGGAAAGCCCAAATGCAGTAATTTCATGTAAGCCAATTGCTTACTACCGAAAGAGGTAGACAGCTGTGAAGCTTCTGCTAAGACAGAAGAAATTAATCCGGAATTTCAACCATTCATTTCCAAAGGGTCAGTGTCAATAGAGAAAATTTCTGGGTCAGTGTCAATTATGGTTTTGCGAGATACTGGAGCAACCCAGTTCTTGCTGTTAGAGGGAGTTTTGCCTCTTGATTCAAGTATGTCCACTGTAGAGGAAGTCATAGCCTAAGGTATAGAGGGTGGCTCTTTGAATGTACCCTGACATAGTATTTTATCTCAAATCATATTTGATTTCAATATGCACTCACAACATTGTGAGCCACTCATAATCCCCAGACTCTAGGGATGCCGAGACAAGGGGAACAAGTTTAGCACGTGCAAAATTTGCATAACTCATTGCTGCTACAGGTCAGCATTCATCATAACCATCAGTCACACTCTCCGAATCACAGAGAGATGCCATATTGCACACTGTTGATGGTCTTAGAAGAAATCCAACATTGTCAGAAACAGTGTCAATCATCCTTTCTTCATATGATGCATAAGCCCATCAGCAGGTTGCTCAGGGTAAGCCACTGTCATGCAGTTTTTTATAATCATACAGGTACCACCAATGCTACGCCCGAGTTAAGATGGCCCAATGAAGGATACCATGGTTCTAGGAAAAGTGCATAGGCTATGGTGATCTTGCTGTGACACAGTGGCCAATTATCCAGCATATATCAGATTCAGGACCCTGTCGCAGTTAACCATGCCTTATCTTGGGTTATGCTGGTCCTCATTGGTCCATATATGATTGCCTGTCAAATTGCCATGCACAATGTACAAAATACTGACCAGAAGAAGATTTGTAAAAATTACAATGAAGACACGTGCTCAGATGAAGCTCACTATAACTAATTCAGACACAACTTCTCATTCTGTGCTCAGCAGGGTTGTGCTAGTGGTCATCTGGAGGTGAAAGGTTTTAGTAAGCTTAAAGGACAGGACAAGGCAGATAGGAAGGGGTTGGAAAGGTTTATAACCTGTTGATAGGTCGTTTCATGGTCAAGGCATCGCTGTTGGACAAAAGATGCCGGGAGACTGCAGCAAAAATTCAAAACTATGAGAGCAATATGTTCAAAAGTATTGTGACAGGTGATAAATTAGCATATATGACAGTTAATAGTGCTAAGGATAAAATTACTTAATGAATCATTTGTAAAAGTAAAAAGTTACATGTATAATGTAAATAATGTTGTAAAAGATATCAATGTGGGTGTTTTGAGCAACAGCAAGAGGCAGCTAGCTCCATGGCGGAACAGTCCAGGGGATATCTCAGGCCCAGATGATGATTAATACTGGCGTCAGGTCAGTCTCACATAGTACTAATCTATTTTTTTAACACGTATATGTGGAGAACTTCAGACTTACTTGTTGAATGTACATAATTATGAGTCATCCCAACTAAGTCAGGTGGGACTTCACCGCAACCAAATTGTTACTGTTTACACTAACACTAACCATGATTTTTACACTTCTTGAGATCTTGACAAGCAGAAACTGCCTTTAAATATAGCAGTAAATTTTGACCTTGACACTGATCAGACTGGTCCGAGGGACAAGGATCCCTCTGAAATTGCTGTCATAGGCCCCAACAGGGCCCCTATGGACATATTACGGTCAAACCAGTTTGAACAGATGCCAAGAATAGTTGAGATAACAGATGAATGCAAAAATAAAGTAACAAGATATCCATTGAAAGTGGGCATTAATTTGGAGGCTTGGGGCAAATGGAGTTTTTTCAGCTGGGGGGTAATGTGAGAGAATTTAGAGGAGTGGCTGACAACCCTGCAGAGTGAGTTTTGGACTAACTGCAATCTCCTTAACTCAAAATGAGTGAGTAATAAGAACAGGGAATTGCAATAATCCAATCTGCTACTCACCAAAGCATTTGCTAAAATGACTGATGTTTTAAGGTCTGAAAGGGGACGAATTCTCCCTTGTAGAAACAACAGAAAGATCCAATCCATCTTTGGTGGAAAGCCACAGTCCTCTACCATGATGGACCCCTCTTGGCTGGTGATAAAGATTGTAATCTGGTGGGGTGATTTCAGACAAACTGGCACTTGCGGTGTGAGGTCTTATCCAAGTCTCCGACATGACAAAGAGATCAGTGTCATTGTCAGAAATAAATTTTGCAATGACAGAGTATTTGGCATGATATGATGATTTGATATTTGCATAGGTAACATTCGGACACTTGGGTGGTCCTGGGTTTGGGTTGATATCACCAGCAAGCAGCAGTAAGATGAAAAGACGGGAAGCTGACAGAGCTGGTGGAGTTGTCATTGAGGATTTAATGCTGAAATGTAAAGAGAAGGTGGTAAAAACTGACAACATGACATTGAATGTTGGAGTTAATGTGGTGCTAATATGCAGCAATGACTGGTTGGATTGCCAGTAAGATATGGAGAAAAATCATTTTGAAAGCAAACATAGAATTGTGTGGTTAGTGGGCGTGTATTTGGAGAGTGATGGTCCCCCGATAATGAAGAATCTGACAGATGAAAGGGGATCAAGCGGTAAAATGGGTAGTTTTGATGTGTAATTGTCTAATAATTTTATAAAAAGGGGAGTGTGAAAATGAAAATGTTATTTGTGCTTTTAACAATAGTACTGATGGAAACATAGAGTGAGTGTTATGGAGATATTGGTATAACGGTAAAGAATATAAAAAGGTACTTCCCTAGCAGACACACGCCACTATGTGATCAGCTCTCTAACTCCCATTTATTTAGGGCCATATTCCTTGGCGAATATATATGGATCTACCGACAGATTCAGCCTTAATCATCCTCACTAGTTTTGAATCCATCATTTCTTCCCTTCTGTGGCTGGGTTTAGTGCTTAAAATTCGTTAATTGAAATTTTAAATGTATTTTTGTGATCATTTTAACAACTGTACAATATTTACTAACATGTACCAAATCCAGCTTAAAACTTATTATTTTGCTTAGTATTCTTTATTCACCAAGTTTGGTTGAAATTATGATTAGAAAATTCTGTTTGAATCCTTGGTCGTTACTAGCATGGCCACTTGAGGGGTCTGCTAATTAGATGCCACATGCTAACCTGGCCACCGTGAACCTCTCATAAAGCTTTGTTTTGGTCTAAAGATACTTTTGTTTCAGTTGTTCTCCTTGGTGGCTTTCCCAAGGGTTTGAACTGGTAACAGAGCAAGCTTTAGGGCAATTTTGACCCCAAGAGGTCATTTCACTTCCAGGGAGGTCGCTTTAGATTTATATTGAGATTAGGTGTCCAAGCTGACTATGGGGGACCCCTTTATAGACCTTTATAGTTTGAACCCTTCTGATCAAGTCTCTCTTTTAAGATGTCAAACTAAATTGACCAAACTTTTTCATTTCTGAGACTTTTGCATAAAACTTATGTCGGCCTTACTTACGTTTATTTATATTTTATGTTCAATTGAATACACCTTTCTTGGTGGTTTATGTTTGCTGCTGAAAATTCCTTTAAAGAAATTTTAATTGTATTTATGTCACTATTTTTACTGTATAATATTTATTAATGTGTTCAAAATTAGTCTCAAAACTGAATCTTTTACTTTCCACCAACATGCTTGATCTATGATTGAGAACTTGGGTTTGAATTCTTGGCTAACTGGCAAGAGAAGCTGAGAGTAATGGGTGAGAGAATACTGAGACTAAGAGAATACTGAGAGGGGGATTCAATTGATGTTTCCAAGAGGACAGTTGAAGGTTCCTCATTCACACTGTGGAGACCATACAAAATCGAAAGGTTGGTGGTGATATGTACATAAATTATTCAAATTGTGGGAATAAAAAGCATGTCAGTCCCACCTTGCATAACCAGGATAATGTGTCAAGAAAACATTTCTGTCATTCATGGTACTACTATACATCTATACATCAGTACAATTTATAGTGATACTCTGAATTATTCATTCGCGTCATTAATTGTCATGACAAAATACACAGACCTATGAATATATGGGTAGTGTTTTTACAAACAAAACAAATCATGAAGGCTAAAGGGCAGGCGAGGGGAAACATCTTTTTGAAAAAAAAGCAACTGATAAAAATCAGTAATGACAAAAGTAGTCAAAAAGACTTCAGAAACATTTTGATATATTTGAAAGTGACAAATATTCTTGGCAAGTTCCAAAATTGATTTATCTGATAAAACTTGTACAAAATTTGCAAAATATGTTGAATGTTGCAGTTATTAAAGGAAAAATAAATAGATTCTAAATGTATTCATATAACAGAAAAATTAATTAACAATAAAATATAACAGAAAAAAATAATAAAAAGTTTCACCACCTTTTATCATTTTTAATGGAACATCCTTTTTCATACACAAGCCAAATAATGCTGTGTTCTTGGATGCATGTTAAAAAGATCTGAGTGTAATTTAGGCAAGCTGTATGCATTTCTAACAACTGGAAATAATCAATATTACTCACATAAAAAAGTAAATATTGTGTGTCCATGTTGGATGCGATATCCAAGCAGTGGTTAATTTAGATAAGACTCATCTTAAGCAACATTGATTTCAAAATTGTCCCAAAGTGAGCAGAACTACACAATTAGAATCATAATCAAACCATTTTTTTTGCAAGGCTCTAGTATAATGTTCCAAATCTTACGTGAGCAATCATGCTTGCTGATGAAATTTTACCTTCGTTTCACTTTAAATGTAATACCACTTACCTTTCTTAAAATATTGCTACTAGTTGAGGCGTGAGTTTTCAATGAATACAAATGAAATGTTTGTAAATTCATATTTTTAGTTTAGTTTTTAGTTTTAGAGACATAAATCCTAATTCAATTGGGTCACCTTAAGCCTCTCATTGAAAACGTTTCGAAAATAGGTAAAATCCTTTATTTAAGGTATCAGTATGCTTCCCAATTTCTCAGTATAATGCTACCTCAAGGAATGTGCAGTTTAAGGTCAATATTTTCATATTGCCTCTGTAAAATTGTAAATTGACCAAGACTAAATGCCGATTTTTCCATAATCCTTTCTTCAATGTAATTTGGATTTGGGCTTTAAGTGGTACAATATGGTTTGAACACACAATGGTCACCAATGGTTGAAGAACGGAGTCATATGTTCAGAAGGTAGTAATTAATTGGTACTTACGAAACTGTGTGCAAACTTGTTGACAGGTGCTGTGAAGTACCTTTGTATGCAAGACAGCCAAAATTCACATGCATTTTCCATCCTGAACATTTCGGCTTCCTCTATAATATATAGAAAGGTATAAAATTTATCCAAGTGTTAGATATTTTTTCACTTTAAAAATGGAGAAGACAACAATACTATCTGAGTCAGATTGTGTGTTGTGTCTTCTTGGATGGTTAAATTTAAATATATGGACGACAATGTGTGTTGTTAAATTAACTGCAGCTGTGCTTTAATATTGGGTATCGTACATACATATTTGTGATTTACTGGGAGCATTAATGTTATTACTGTGGCTGAATGTTTTGCAATGATTTTTGTCTGGATATTTGCTGTGCCATCTTCAGGTAACCTAAGTGTTACAGTTACATTTTTACGTATAAATAAAAGTGAAGTATTGAAAACTTGCCTGAACTATTGTTGTCATTTCTTTGTTTTTCCTGATATTTAAAACAAGCACAGAAAGAGGCACATCCAGGAAGAATTGAGCACAAACAAGATTAAGTATAATATAAGGATATTGATGAGAAATAACTCAGTCCACCAGGTGATAAGTTGCTAGGGATTGACAATAACTCTCCTAGTGTGTCCTGGTTTTGGCCTGGACAATAATTGTGAATAGTGAGTCATATAAGGTATACTCTCACTGGGACCTACAATGGCCTTGTGTTTAGTTTCTTTTTGGAAGTATGCGTCAATGTCCAGTGGAAACATTTCAGCTGATGAATGATTGACCACATTTGTATTGAAAGTAAATTGACTTCCATCAACACAAAGAGGGAAGCTGAATCCTAAATAATCAAGTAACTTTCGGTCCTCATAGTTACCATACAGTACAATATTTTTAAAAAGCAAAAGTGCCCCATACATGTAAATTTTATGGTATTTAAAGCCTAAGTATTGTTGTAATTTCCTCTGTCAAAATGAAAAGTTAAATTTCAGATTTATTTATTTATTTATAAGTAATATTGCAGGACTGTCAAAACTAGATTTTATGGGTGTGTACTCAGTGACTTTGTGTGGACAATAAATGTATCAAAGAGAGTGTTTTCACCAGCAACTTTATTAAAAATAATGACCTTTTTCCAAATTATCAACTTAATGTTACAAAAATAATTATGTTAATAATGATAACAATGCATAAACAATAAGGAAATACCTTTATCATTAAACATGAAAGCATAATTTTTACAATGGTGGTCATTGCCTTTTGGCTTATTTTTTATGTAACAGGTAAACTCGAACAATATAATTTGGATGCATACAGTTCTTGTATGCCCCTTCTGTGTAAACAGAAAATGACACTTTAACATTGCTTGCACACGGTCTGGTCAATTAGCATAATTTGTCCCCAGGTTTTTACAAAAGTGACCAGGAGAATCTCCCCTTTATATCATAAACAGTGTATGCAAATAAAGCAAAACTAACGACCAAGGTGGGGAAACCTCCAAAACTGAGAAATGTCTATTGGGTTATATTTCAACCAAAAGTTGTTAAATTTTTATGTCATGGGGTGTTTTGGAGAGATATAACTCTTGGTAAAGCCCCGTTCACACATATACGTGATACGTCAAATGTTACATTTTACTTGATCCATAAATAATCATGAAAACATATCCTTCCAGTAATGTAATTTTTGGATTTTAGGTACATTCAAAACTGTGTCCACCCAATTCAATGATAATCTAAGAAACTTTTAATCACAACGCTCCTATTTAACATAGAATTTTATAAAAAGTAACTGGAAAGGTAAGGTAGTAAATGGGATTACAAATTCTAGTCACAGTAGATGTATTTCAGTGTTTCCCTCTGTGAGGATTTTCACAGATGTGTGCTGAAAAGTTTCTGTGATAAGGATGCTAGAATTCTTGTTACAGTTACATGATGAAGTAATACATGTTATATCAGCCTACGCACAAAATATAGAAACAGAAAGAGTAAGGCTCTGTGAAAAGTTACACAAAACTATGATAAAAATATTGTGTTAATTAACATAATATAATTCTGACAAGTGATTTTAATACTTGCTTGAGACCAGAAGGCAGATATCCATGTTTAAGAAGTAATGATAACAGTGTTTGTTTCAGCCCTAAAGTTACTAATGTCCAAGTGTAATCTTGTAGATTCTTGGCAATGTATAAATGAAGAAAAGATAAGGTATACATGACATGACCAAAAAAAATCGTATAGTAGACTAGTATACAGGTTTGTTTCAAAAGAAATAAAATATGAATTAACAGATAGCTCTATATGTCAACCTGTTAAACAGCCTAAAGTTGAAGATCACAATGTTTTGAAAGCTGTGTTTAACTGTATTGAACTCCAGAGCAAAACTATAGTTAAAGGATAAAGAAAACAATACAAAATACACTAGAAGATTTTCATGACATGAAGTCAAATAAATTTATTTGGGAAGTATTATAGATAAATATTAAAGAGTTTACCATACTGCATAGAAAATAAAAAATAAGGTTTCAAATTTAAAGGCAATGCAAGAAGAATTAGATAAAATAGCTGAAAAAATATCATCCTTAGATAAAAAGGAAAACCTAACACAACTAGATAAGGATGTATGAATAAGTAATAAAACAAGAAAACCTCAACTTGAGAGTCCACAGTTTAAATATATTGAAGAAAAGGCCAAGGCTCATTGTGGTTGATCTAGAGCTATCCTGACAGAGGACAGAGAAGTGTGTTAAAGGTTTTTTCTTGGTTTAGAAAAACAAAGACAATCAGGTAATGCAATAAGAAAAGTTAAGGTAACAGAAAACAAATTTGTGTGCAAAAACAATGAAATACTGGAAGAGGCAATGAAATACTACCAGAGATTATATTCAAATGAAAATATATCAAACATAGAAATAAACAATTACCTTAATCAGTTCACAACCCTAAGAACATTAAACAAAGATGATGGAAAATTGTGTTAAGAGGATATTTCAAAAAGTGAATTGCGAGTAACAAAAAATTTAAAAAGAAACAAAGCTCCAGGGCTAGATGGTTTAACTAATGAATTCTATTATGCATTTTGGGATTTACTTGAACCACATTTTATAAAAATGTTTACAGGAGTCATTCAGAATTGGTATTCTTCCAAGTACAGTTAGAAAAGCAATTATGACATTAATTTTTAAACAGGGCGATAAAACAATACTCAGTAATTACAGACTTATAAGTCTTACAAATTGCACAAATAAAATTATAGCTTTTGTGTTGGCTAAACGGTTGCACAATGTTGCAACAAAGCTGAAGATTTTCTTGCTCGATGCATTAAGCAAGGCTGTCCAGTTTCAGCTCTCTTATTTGTTTTAGCTATTGAAATAATAGCCGGTGAAATACAGAAAAATAAGATGATTTCAGGAATAAAAATAGATACCAATGAATATTGTATTTTGCAATATGCAGATGATTCAGCTTAAAGAATAAAGTATCTATAATAGAAGTATTAAGAATCTTGAAAATTTCTCAACAATTTCTGGATTAAAATGAAATACTAAAAGGTGCCAAGGCTTGGTCATTTAAAAGGAAGTGAAAATGTCTTTCAACAAAAATTTTTACAAATGTACCAATAAAATACCTTGGAATTTATATAGGTACTGAATCTGAAGCTGAAGCTCCCAGCAAAAAAACTGGGAAAAGAAAATAACAGAAGTTGAAAAACTTTTGCTAAAGTGGGGGAATAGAAATCTAACACTTCATGGTAAAGCAACTGTAACAAATTTATTTGTAATTCTGAAATTTAATTTATAACTGCTCTATAATTACAGTACCAACCACTGTACTTGAATAATTAAACGAACTAAAATTAGAAAAATCACAATAATAGGAAGCTATGATAAAGGGGGTTTAAAAATAATAGATTTTGAATCCAAAATTTATGCTATCAAAACAAGCTGAATACCAAAATTGCTAGCAAATAATAGGATATCAAATTTCTTGCAATCTTATTTGTGTGAACTGGGTTTAAACTTAAAAACTCTGCTTAAAACTCTGACAATATGGGGGAATGAAGTTTTGTTAAATATGTTACCTTGTGGAGAAAAAATACACAAATGGAATACAGTGTTACGGATTGTTGTTCATTCTACAAGGAAAAAAGAAAGTATAATATATATTTTATATGAATGTAAATGTGTTAAAGAAATCTGGAAAATAATTGGTCACTATCTTAAAATGTTTATTCAGCTGAAATATATAATACATGGAATAACAGATCTACATTATGTAGAGTTGAACAGACAGCTTTGTATTGTAATTGTGTCCTATAGCATTTATGCAACTTGGTGTAAATGTTCTTTTCAAAACTTAAATTACAGTAAAAGGTGTATCGATCCACACTTATATGCAATATTCTGGAAAAATAATATTTAAAATATATAATTGAATCAGTGTCTAAATAAGTAATAATATGTTGTTTATGCTTAATTATCAGTTTGTCAGTAAGTTACTGAAGCATTATTCATTAAATTATCAGTAAATCTGTAATGAATGATCTAGATATTATGAAATATGTTTTAGCAAAAAGTTTTGAAACTGTTTGAACATCTGAAATATTGTTTCATCACTAATACTTTCTATTATACTGGCTGGGTGGCCTTCTCGTATATCTGAGGCTGCCCCCCCTGCAGATGGGAGATTAATAGTCACACAACTAGCTTTAAACAATTTTCATATATTCTGAAATGTTATATTGATATTTGCATTTGTTTGAAAATATAAGTTTGTACACCTGGAAAATTTCATACTGTGTATGAACAACACTGTTAAGAGGGACTGATGGTGGGTTTGCATCCATCGCCTGCCCAGTCCCTGATGCACATTGCCACAAAAGGCTAAATAAAATTTACTACTTAAAAATAGAATTTTGATATGTTAGTCACTCTCTCATCACATTTCCATGACATACTACCATGTCAGTCTTACAGTGTGTTACTTATCGACACAATGAATTCAAAACAGCTTGGATCGATGTATGAGAAATATATTTCTTACAGTGCACACATATGAAGGTGCAGTTAAGAGACCTAGTAGTACATATGTTAGCAATGTAGCAACTGGAAGAGGATTCATGGAGAAGACGGATAAGATTCTGGACTAGGCCTTGGCTACTAGGAAGACTCACATTCAGTCAATTGGACAACTTATAATCTAAATGAAGCGGGTTCACACCTTGCTGGATTCAGAAACTTTAAGGTTGATTCAGATCTATTTCAGGAGCTGCCACAGAGAGGTGGGCATAGAACTGCAACACAGAATTCCTTCTGCAGGAGAATTTTACATGAGGGATGTCATCTTGCTATCACCCAAAGGTACGTGGCAACATATAACAGCTACAGAGCAAAAATCTATGGCTTCAGATTGTGAAGGAGGTTTGTGAAACCATTATTGATGACTATATGGAAGAAATGTCCACTTTGCTTATCTTTCACATTTTTTGGTAAACATGATTTGGCAATAAAAAGATAAAAGATTATTGGAGAAGCCTGACCAAGGCGTGGGACATAGACCACATATAAAAAGGTAATATTAAGATCATTTAACATTGTATTTTTAAGGCTTTGTCTCAGGTGTGAAAATAAGCCATTGGACAACATTGGCAGGCAGGTACCCATAGACAATTACTACTGGTCAGTATAAATTGTTTGCAGTTGTCAAATTTCCCACAACGAAAGCACATTGACCACTTTCTCTCATTGCAAGAACATTGCTAACTTTCCATTACCAATACCATTTCCATGGAGAAAACAGTCTGAACTTGTAGGGACACAACAATTATACATAAAAATAATAAAAAACAGAGGAATATTATTATAGATACATAACTATGTTGGGTTAAGAAAATCATTTGAAAATTAAAATACCTTGTCATATTGAGATGTAAAATAAATTGCACTCACTTGTAGTAGACTTCTCCAAAGTATTTTCTGATTTCTTTTGCTCATTTTTATCTTCTAAATTAATATGCAATTATAAAAAGTACAGAATAGAATATATTGATTTATGATAAACCATGACAGATATAATAATAATAATAGAAATACACAAAAAACTGTGCAACATAAGAGTTTGTAGCAGCAAATTATACTGAAGTGGCCAAAATGGCACCGTGTCAGCTAAAATTTGTAAAGAATTTTAGTTTGAACCTTAAGAATGGTAATTTATTGCTAAATATTCCCAAAAATAAGTTAAAAAACAATTGGTTTGATAATTATATGGCACATTGCTGGAATAAAAGTTGATTTAATTACCTGAGATTACATGTTGCTTTTTTCAATAAGAAGACCAATGAGATATTTGATAACAACATCTTATGTATTTAGTACATAATTACAGGGGGGGAAATGCTAGAATACTATAGATATATCGATAAATAAAGTACATTATTCACATTTTAAAAACCGCTGAGGCTAAGTTATCTGCTAAAGTAATAAAAATATGTCATTGATCTTTATTTTAAAATGGACTTTTCTTAAGGTATGCTTTTGCAGGGTTATGTTAGTTAAGAAAACTAAATATCTAGATTTAAAGACGTTGATGGCAAAATATGTTTCAAAGATATTTCCTAATAACTCGATTTAATAACTCTACCCAATAAAAAAGTGGCTTGGTTATCACTCATTGTTCAAAGCAATTTTGAAACATAGCTGCTTTTTGGTTTTGGAGTAATAAAAGTCATGTTTCAAAGCTTATGTGGTCCATTATTGGGCTGGTACTGGTAGAATGTGCATATTTGATCTGTTTTATTGCCACATCGTATTATATCAGCTTAGTTTATCACCTTACCCTGCCTATTATCTTAATTGAAAAAGTCTGAACCTGCTACAAAATATTTATTTATGATCATTTAAAGAAATAAAAATGAACCATACCTTTAACTGTGGGTGGAGGCTTTAAAGCATATCTCCAGAGATCATTTTTAAAATTAACAAAAAAGAAGATGTTCAGAGGGAACAGCCATGGCATGAGGTGGTATGGTCTTGTACCTAAGTCCATTGTATTCAGCCAGATCAGTTTTAAAAGTGTTTGGCAACATGGATGGCTCATGAAGTCTTCAGCCCCAGAATCATACGCAATTGACATTGGTGTGAGATACTTTCCAATTCTAAATTCTACTTCAGCACCCAGGTGTCTGTAAGCTTTATATCTATCTTTTAGGTACATTTTGTCAAGGATATCCTTTGCTAGGCCCTCGAAATGTCTAAAAATGTAGGACAGAACAAACAACAAATTACTGTAAATATGTATGCGTATTAAAAATAAATCTGTGTTGAAATTTTTTGTATTATGTTTACTATCGCTTTTTAAAAATCAAATATCAATAGGTTTTATGCATCAATCTGTTTATGGCTACAATATCCCAAGTACAACATACATTTATTATTGCTTAAGTCCCATAGATTAATTGATACTCAATAGTCCCACAAATGAAAATGCTGGGGACCTATTTTAATATGACCCTGGCTATTGAACGGGACATAAAGCTGCAAATGTGACTTTATAGCTTAGTATATTCATTTATGGAAGTATATTTTAAAAATATATGTTATTTTGTTAGTTGCAAACCCTACAGCGGCAGACTGATAGAATCCAGTCTAATGGACAGAAACCATTTCAGCACATATAGAGTGGTGGCAGAATCCTACAAACGTGATGAAAGGTGTAGACCTTCATCCAAAAGACCACATCACCACTCAAGCAAAGGCTTGGGCGCTCACTTAGAGCATAGCCCCTACAAAGAGTCTGTGGTCAGACAGGGAAAAAGGCTACACATAAATGTTTTAGAGCTGAAGGCAGTTTCTCTGGCCCTTCAAAGATTCAAGAACCAGTGTCAAAACCAAACAGTGTTGGTTGCTAGAGATAACAAAACAGTAGTAGCCTACATAAACAAAGAAGGAGGAACCCACTCTCTCCTCTGGAAGCTCATGGCCTGTTGCCATCATTACCAGATAACCTTAAAAACCAGACACATTCCAGGGTGTCTGAATGTGATGGCAGACCTGCCTAGGTCGAACCCAGTCCAGTCAACAGAATGGTCACTGCATCCGCAGGTATTCAAACAGATCTGTCAGAAGTGGTTCACTCCTTATGTAGATCTATTTGCAATCATCTGAACCACAAAGTTCCACTGTACGTATCTCCAGTCCCAGACCAAAATGCTTGGAACATAGTTGCTGTAAACATAAACTGGTCGGGTCTTACTGCTTATGCTTACCCTCCCACAGCTCTCCTTCATTGGGTGTTCCAAAAATCAGGTATTCCAGTTGTCTGATCATTGTAATAGCCACAGGCTGGCCAGGGATGCCCTGGTTTTGGGACTTAGTGCTACTCTCAACAGAGATCCCACTTCAACTACCAGTGTCAAGAACTCTTCTCAAACAGTCACACAACTATATGTTTCACAGCAATTAACAACATCTCCAAGAACAAGGCTTCTCTGTGGATGTGGCAGAGAGAATTGCTGTCCCTCAGTGGTCATCAACAAGGACCATCTACAAGTCAAAGTGGAGCCTATTTGAGAAATGGTGTAGAGAAACTTCAGTTGATTTCTCCACTTCCTCTGTGAAGCAAGTCTCAGACTTCTTCATGTACTTGTACCAAACCTAAACAGGCACCCTTCAACCATTGATGGTCATAGGACAGCCATTATTGACACCTTGGGCCCAGCGGGGCTCCATATATCCTGAAGTTTAGACCTTAACAGGTTACTCTCCAGTTTTTACAGGGATTTTACCCAAAGTTCCAGGAATTTTCCTAAGTGGAACCTTTCTGTTGTACTCAATGAGCTCACAAAATCACCCTTTGAGTGTATGAAAGACACAGACCTCAAATATCTTGCCTTAAAAACTGCTTTCATGCTACCTTTGGCCTCCAGCAAGCGCCGCAGCAAAATTCATGCCTGGGTTGCAAACAAAGTATCAAATCTAGGCCAATGGGAAAAGGTTGCTTTGTTCCCTTCTTCAAATTTCACATCCAAAAACCAACTGGCAAGAGAAGGTTATGAAAGTGTGTCTCCAGTCACTATTCCTGCTTTAACCACCATTGTAGATAGACAATTCAGAGAAGACAGGACCTTCTGTCCGGTACGGCCCCTGAGGTACTATTTGGATCGAACCAAAGACCTAAGAGGGTCTTGATACCTTCTCTTTATCTCCTTCAAGAAAGGACATACCTCAGACATCAGACCCGCTACACTCTCTTCTTGGCTAAAACAAACTATCTTACTTTGACAAGACAAGAGAGACCTGGTCCAAGTCAAAGCGCATGACATTAGGGCCTTTGTGGCCTCTAAGCCCTTTTACAGTGGGGTATCGGTGGACCAAATCATGCAAGCGTGTCCCTGGAAAGATCAAAACACATTTACAAATTTTTCCCTGAAAGACCTTATTTGCTCAGACAACAACAACAACAACATGTATCTGGCACCAGTAGTAGTGGCACAACAAGTCCAAGACCCTTTCCCTCAGACTACTCATCCTCGAAAAGAAAAGAAGGGGGGCACCTCCACTGCAGCCAAGTTCTAGGTATTGGTTCCTCCTCAGGATGCTATGGTAAGGTCTTTTATGTATCGTTACTGTACTTAACTGAACAATGTATTAAGTTTTTTTACTCAGTGTACCATTATCCCATATTTAGGGTGGCAAGTTAATGAGATTTTAAGCCCAGGGCTTGTATTCATTGCAGTGACGCCCTGCATAAGTGAGTACAGCTGCACTTAATCCTTCTATCAAAACATCCAGACAGTATCGGTACTGTCATTCATTAATCTTCTGGTTTTTGGCTTTTTTTTTGGACTCTGTAAGCGGGACTCAAACTGGTTTTTCAAATAATCATTCTTTTTATTAATTCAAATCTAAGAAAAATTGTCTATGCTTCCAGTCTTACCTATAATCCCTCTACTGGATGCTTGGATTTAGCATTCAGTTCCACATGGTAAGCTATTGTAGCACAATAAAATTGAAAATTTTAATTTCTTAAATGTAGCTTGTATCTACAAGCTTACTTTGCAGAACTGAAGAGAGTTCCATCCTACCTGCCCGCTGTATTACAGCTGAGGGTGTATGGTCTAAATTTACAATGAGAGAAGAAGGATGAGGCTCTGGATTACACTGCTATGGTACACTATCAGGACAAGGGTATTCGGTCAACACTAAACGTCTATTTTCTTGGATGTTGGTCGGATGCCTGCAGCCTCCAGAGAAGGCATCCAGTTCCACATTGTAAGCTTGTAGCTTACAAAAGCTACATATAAGCAATTAAAATTTTCAATTTTCCTATTTAAATTAAGAAAGTTTTATTTTCTTTATTTTTTGTGATACAAAATGGCACAGACAATTTATAATATGACAAACAGTACAGACAATATACATGTTACCAAATAGTACAGAGAAAATGCAATGGTACAGTATACTGTCACAAGCATTGAAACAGGAGAAAATGGGCAACATCTACTGATCTCTTTTTTCAAATTTTTATTCATGATTACAACCGCATATTCTTATCGTTTGATCTACAATTAAGCCTAATCACCACAAAAATCAAATGATGTGTTCCATTGTTAACTTTTTTTTTCAAAATATCTTTCTTTCAACAAAACATACATCAATAATTGTTTGAGTTATTTTGCAAACATGCCAAGTCACGGCTGCTGCAGACATAGTCCAGATAAAATAGAATTTTACCTCAAACAAATTGCAACTGAAACAATTTTATCACCAGAGGTTATGCCTTCCAAATAATTCTACTTTCAAAGGAAAAAAATTAAAAATGTTAGTTGGTGGAACTTGGTTTAATTTGTAAAAATCCAATATGACCAACATACAGATTAATGACAGTGGATAAAACCCTTAACCGTGAAAAGAAAACTAAGAAAGGGGGTAAAAATATGCAACAAATATTCAAATGAGTGTTGTTTATTATCAAAGGGGCTCAGGTGCACTGCTGTTCCTCACACATCTCTCACTTCTTAGGTCCGCAGTTCAAATCTTTTTTCTTTATTTCAGATCAATTTTATAACAATATAGTTACAGTCACCATATGGTGAACAGGCTCAATATACATAGACACATACTCAGATGTTTTTATCTCTTTTAACTCAAGAACAAACATGTAAAAGTAAACAAAAAAGACTTAAATGATGAAAGTCTTTATGACAGTGATTTTTCCCAGAGGTGTAAGAGTCCTCCTTTTCCAAGACAGCAAAAGTTTTTCTGATCTTTCTAATGCAAGAGAATAGTTAAGATTAGTCATTTCTTGCAAATTTACTCAAAATCTGAGACCAAGTAAATCAAATTGTATTGTTCCCCAATCTAAGGGTGCATTTACTGATTGTTTATCAATTGAATGCTTTCTTTTCCCAATCCAAATCACTTTTGTCTTATTTTTATTCATTTTCAAACCAGAAAAGGATCCAAAGATCTCAATGGTATTTGATGCCGCCTGAAATGAATTTTTGTGAGCCATCTAGAATAAGAGTTGTATCGTCTGCAAATTGTGATAATTTAAATTATTTTTCCTTTATAGTTATTTCTGTATTTTTGTTTAATTCAAGTAGGTAACTGAGTATTTGACTACAGAATATAAACAGATATGATGCAATTGGGTCACCCAGTTCAAATCCTAGCTATAGAGACAGTTGCCTTCAGGAATAGTTACCATCAACGAAATTGATGGTGTAAGAAAATGTTTCAGCAATGAAGTAGGCAATGAATTTTGTTTAATTAAAAAATAATAAAGTGTAAGTCAATAGTTACAACTTAAATTTTGCCATTCCTTTGATGTAACGAAATAACAGCAATAATAGAAACGGACGAAATTTCACCTATGACCGTCTAATCAGATCACTTAATTTGTGCTCAGGAATAAAGGAATAAAAGTGAAGTAGGGTCTTAATCAATTATAACTATAATATAGCACAATCACAACAAAATTATAGTAAATAACAGAAAAGTTGCATGTGACAAAAAATCTGAACAAGTGATCAATTTGACTGAATCAGTCACATCTCTTGAGTTGGCATGGATGTCAATGTTGAGTATCAGTGACGCCAAGCAATGTAATGCCAAAGAAACTAGTTTGTATAATAAAAAGTTAATAATTTTGATTACATACCAGTGTGTTATTTGGATATTTTACACAAGGAAGTAAAGTTTGTAAGTATTTCTATAAAACAGTGCACAAGTAAAAGAAGGATTTTTAACAACATCCGTGGGTCCAGTATTGCACTGGGTTTTTAAAATAATATATTATACTTTTAAACAGGTCATATTATTTGAGTGCAAAAGAAGTGCTTTTCTATCAAATGTGGCAAATACTGAAAAATGGATGAACATTTTGAACAAGTTTGACCACCAATATTTATTACTTTTTTCTTGGCATTGCTGAAAACAATGTTTTTATCATTTTACTAGTTTTACTATGATGTTTTATCTTAAAATGTTGTTGGTAAACAGAGACGGATTAAATGGATTGCAATTTGGATTGTAAGTGATTGCCATACTTTAGCATTTAATCTTAGGTTAAATTTTAAATGAGCATTGCCTGTTTAGACTGAATTTTTATAATCTTTGCACTAATGTGTTCAGTTTAATAAGCTAAATCTACTATAGTTATTGATGAGTTACCCAGTTAGTGAGCAGCTGTTTGGAGTACCACTAGGCTCAGTCCTTGGTTCTCTGATGTGTTCCTAATACATCACTCAGGTTATTTGAAACACACCCTCACATCAAATACCACATTAATGCAGATGGTATACAGTTGTTTATTCATATGTCTGACAAAAATGCAGGCTTTTGACAAACTGAATTATGAAGTTCAAGAATAGATGTCACCAAGTTTGGTCAGATTACACCCTGATAAAACTTTGGATCCCATGCTCAACTCAAAAAATTAGATCCCTATCTCCCAGATAGGTTATTTTGTAATTTCATGCATCTAGCAGTTGTTGTAAAGAACATGGTGTCTGGTTTGATGTTAATTTCTCCTTTACTGATCATGTGCACAAGAGATGCTTCATTCAAATTCATGATCTCAGGCGGGTAAGACAGTACATGCCTAATTAGGCAGATATCCTGGTGGCCAATGCCTTGGTGAGTAACCGCCTTGATTACTGCAACTCTCTCTTCAGGAGTCTGTCCAGTCTGAACTTGCGCAAACTGCAGTGTATTTAAAACACACTTGTTGGGATTGTCACAAACTGTAACAAATATACACAGGCATCACTTCAAAACTGTCACAAGGAGTTACAAATGTTACAAGTTTTTTTCACAGTGGTTATCCCACTCACTGTGAAAGATATGGTACAAGACACAACCTTCCAGATAATTGAGGTTCCTCAATTCTGTCCATCTGTACATAAATCAAAAACACATTAGCCACAGCTTTGCTTTTGATGCTTCCACAGTTTGGAATGATTTACCTGATAAGGTCCATTCTGTCCCAACCCTCGCCTCTTGCAGAAAAAGGATAAAACAGTGTATCTTCTAAAAAGCATTCCCAATTTAGCATGTACTCTATCCAGTGTCTCCATGGTGTTGGGTTTGGCAATGGCTATTGGTAGATGATTTTTGGAATCAGATTTTGGTGTTGCACCTTAGAGTCTGCTTGGCAGAGAATAAGAGCCATAAAATTACAGAATAGAATAGAGTAAGAAGGTTTATATGTGAATTGAATTGACTGTATTGTTATCAATTTGTTGCATAAATAAATATAGCTTAGTCTTAAACCTATTATTACTTTGTAAAAGAAACTGTCACAGTTTAACTTTATTGAGGCTAAAGTGGCAGAATTTTGGTCCATTTTTACTGCACATTATGACTGTTTTCTGGTATCTTAGTGAATTGAAGATAACTTTTAATTACCATACAACTTGTCATTAAAATTTTGGAAAATATTAGATTTCAAATTAACTGATACCGTATCATATCTTATTACTACCAAATGATGTAGATTGATCTGCCCTTAACTGGTCTGTCCCCAGTGGATCTTCCTGCAACTTGGGTATGATTTGCCCCTTATAATGCTTTGATTTGCTGACGTTATATAATTTAACATAATTAGGAGTAAACTAAAGAGTTTACTAAAGAAAGTAAATATTATGCATTATATTTCAGAAAATATAAAGTTTATACAATTTATAACATTTGCAATATCATTATTGATTAGGATTTCTGCAGGCCTTCCCTGGGTAAACTTAATACATTTTATATCGAGAAATAAAAATATTATTTACTTTATAAAACCCAGATGGGTGACCATTCCATTGTCTCAACTCTCCATTATTTTTGCATAATAAATTCATACTGCACTGTAAACCACCGGGCATCGGCAAGTAACTACCAACTTTTCAACATGAAGTGCCCGGCCCGAGATTCGAACCGGGGGCCTCAGAGGTTGGAGGTTAGAACTGAGGCTAGAGTGTTTTAGTGGCTCAAAATTTACTCGGGTAAAATGAGAAAAAAAACATAGTGCAAAAATGCAGTACTGAAATGCATTACTGCTGGGTTTAAATTTAATTTAAATTTTCAATGTTTTTAAGTTCAAAACAAAGATTTTAATTTACCTTATTGCAGTTTGTTATATACTTCTGAAATGATACACTGTTTGTGGTTGAAATGAATTTTCATAGGAGGTATTACAGAATTACAAAATGTAGAGTAGGCAGTCTTTCTATGAGGCTTTTTTCTAGGAGACAATCTTTCCAGGAGGTATTTTTCCTCGATTCCAAATTAAGAGACAAAGAAGCACACAAAATAAAAATCTTGAGAATCCAAAAACTTCAACACAAAATAAAAAAAATTAAGTAATTCTCCAGTTTCTAGTACTTTCAATGCCTGAAACGCAAAAATAATAGCTTACTCTCTTAAAATAAGCACAGGTTAATAAAGTAACATGCATATGAAACACTCACCACAACAAATTATCAACAGCATTCTTAAATAAGCAGTCTAATTTTTTTCTGGAAAGTGCTTTCTGTAAGTCACAGATCCATATTTTATCAGTTATCATTTTCCATGGTTAAATTTTGTGGCAGTCAGATTATATTCAAACTTTTCAAGCTTTATCCAAAATTATATTTTCCATAAAGGAAAACCAGTGGTATACATGGTTAAAACAATGATGATTGTGTATTGAAATAAAAAAAACAGAACTAATTTAGTAAAAGCCCCATATGGTATGCACACCAAATGAAACATTGGCAAGAATTCTAGGTTGATCATTTGGTACAAGGTGTTAATTATTGAATTAATAAACTGGTTTTAATTTACAGGGTTTTATAATAGATAATTGCCTCGTGGCACTTCCATTATGTAAACTTAATAAACTTTCGGCCCTTTCAGGGCCTCAGGCCATTAAGTTTACATAATGGAGGGCCACTTGGCCATTATCTATATAATAATGGTCACAATGTGATCATACATTTTATGAGAGTTTGTCTTTTATTTATTTTACAATAATGAATTAGGCAATAAAATCAATAGATATAGCTTCAACAACTTGGTTCAACTGTTGAATCATATATGCCTAATTTAATTTTGTTAAACTACTTATACATACTTCCTGCCATATAGAGTTTTAAAGATAAAGTTGGCAAATAATGTCTTCTTGGGTAGCAGATCAGGGGTAAATGAAAGCCAACTGATACTACCAATAGACATTTATCACATTCTTTACACTGGGGATAGTTGTGACACTTCTGAGGTAGATTATCAGATCAATTGGGTCCAATAGACAGGATGACCTAAAGGCATGACATGACACATGAGATGTATTTCAAATTCAAGTAAGACTGTTGAAAGTTGCCATTAGCAGATATCATCCTGTCACATTTACTTTGTTTATCTAGTTATTCTGACAAAGTATTAAATGTAGGCAAAAATGTAATAATCTGGTGCTTGTTAAATATTAAAAAAGTATTGGAAACAACCAATTTCATCATCAAAGTTTTTAAGTTGTATTAGAAAATTTACGTTTTAGATAGCTGCATGACAATCATAGGTTTAGAAGTTTTCAACATATTTGTGAATTATAAATGTAGTATAAATTTTCAGTCATTTTAGCAAGATTTCGAAGCTGAAAGATTGTCAAAATATTCATATTTTCACTGAAGTTATATGTTTAAGCTCTTATAGCAGCCATCTTGAATTTTGATCAATCGAGACATACTCCACCACCGGAAATGTTGCAAAATTTAAACAGATAACTCTGGAGCGGTCTCTGATACTTATAAAGGTTTTTTTTCTGTAGAAATTTGTTTGAGGTTCGGCCATATTGGGGTATAATTTGTGATCCTGGCCTTGCTTAAACTTGTGGCTTAGGCATAATGGCTGGCTATATCCTGTATATATGCTTCTAAGGTGCCTGGAGGATGGCTTGTTCAGATTGCATTTAAACACCTGTCTGGTGTTTTGACAGTCCTTTGACACTGTCAAAGGCATATTACATGTGTGACCAATTATTGCCATCCAATTCTCCAGTAATAATAAGCGTATTCTTAATATTTTTAGTTTTATGGTTTAAATACCTTAGTTTAGTGGGCCCACCCTTAAATGAATGTTTAGACTAAATTGACCTTTCCGTGACCTTTGCTTTTGGGGTCATGTGTAGGTTCATGGTCAGGAGTTAGTAACTACTTCAATTAATTCCATGCACCTGCATGAAGGCACTGTATTGGGCCACTTTTCCAAATTTACATTTTATACTTTGTTAAACTTGGGTTAATTGCAGGGTCAATGAATTGGTCAGTCCTGTAAATGCATAAATATCATATCCACCATTGATTGATGAATAAGACACTCATTTGATAATGAATTATATACCTAATAAAGGTCTTTGCAAAATTTATGTTTGAATGATTTGTGTAATGGGTCATACTGTTTAATACATAGTCAGGGGCCTTGCAGAGAAGTAATTTCATTCGATGCATGGTCCTTATAAAGTCAGTATCTTATGAAATATATAATGGTATCATGAAAAGAAGTTTTAGTGGAATAAATAATATATTTATCCCATTTTGGGGTTTTTTCTGTCTTGGGGATCAATTGGGGAATGACTGGACTAAAATATCGCCAATAAATCCTTTAATTTTCGCCTGTGCCAAGAATTTTAACATTATAACATAGCTTTGCCCTCCTTTCATAATTAACATAAATACTCCGATAAGCATGGTAGAAGCTTTGGAAACTTTAAGATATTAAATGCTCTGTTAGTTAAAAATATATTTTGTTACATTTTCAAATTGTAAAATCCATTTTTCAAGAATTATACACACAGATTTAAACTTCATGTAACACATAACTAAAGTTATTACATTAGGAATAAGTAAAGTGTTTATTTATTTATTTATTTGGGGTTTTACGTTGCTTTCAACACTGTACAGGTCATATCACGACGGGTAGTTGGAAGGGCAGAGGAAACCAGTACATACAGTTCGTCAGGGTTCTGAACTGTAAACTGCCAACCAATGGCAAGCAACTACCAACTTTCCCACTTAAGGCCGTGCCGGGGACCGAACCCCGACCTCAGAGGTGGGAGGCGAGAGTGTTACCACTCTGCCACCGTGGCCCCCTAAGTAAAGTGTTGAAGCAATAAATGTTGAGCAGAGTTCTATTTGTGATGCTCACACTTGGCTTGTGTGTGTGTGTTGAAATCCTACCACAACAAGTGTAAGCAAGTACTCTAATTAACAGCTAAAGGATGTTATAGTGATAGTAGGGGCTTTGCCCCTACCAAGGGGATGTGTTTTGGTCCCACAGATAGCAAAATATCAAATGTGTTGGTTATATTATCATCTGTGTTGGTGAAAATATCATCTGTGTTTGTGAGCATGTTCTAATCTAATCTAATCTAATCTACTGCTTTGCAGGTGTAATATCTTCCCCACAAAGGGGAACTCAGTGTGCTGACTTAACAAAATCATTATCATCAGGAAAAGTAAAAGGTGTTCAAGGTCAGTAATCCAGAGTTGTGGGTGTGACCAAGAGGGAAGGAAACTAAGTTAGGAAACTGGAATTAAAGAGGTGGGTTTTGAGGTGTTTCCTGAAAGATGCGACAGAGGGGCCTATTTCTTATTTGGAAGGGGAAGGAGTTCCAAAGAACCTGGGCATAGTGACTAAAAGAATTGGAGTTTGAAAAGTTTGACTGATTTATGAACCTTACAGTCGAAAGTTGGGGTGTGAAGGAACTTGAGTTTAGGGGTACTTCGCCTTCTACCCTTGGACGAGGTGTAGGGATGAATTAATTCTCTTAAGTAAACTGGTTGACCCTGGCTGAGAATTTTGTATGTAATGAGACCAATATTGAATAGTATCCTTTGTTTGATAGGGAGCCAATGGAGTTTTTTTAGTTGAGGGGTAATGTGAGAGTATTTAGAGGACCTAGTGACAACCATACAGAGTAAGTTTTGAACTAACTGCAGCCTTCTTAACTCGAAATCTGTAATTGATAAGAATAAGGAATTGCAGTAGTCCAGTCTGCTGTTGTCTGTGGTGGCAGTATTTTTATTTGTGGTGATAAAATTCTGTGGTGGATGGTGAAAATATCATCAGTGTTGGCGAAAATATCATTAATGGTGGTGAAAACATGTAATTAGTAACTCGCCAACACAGATATAAAACAAGGCCACTAAGCGCTAATATTTTTTCATGCATTACTTACTGAGCATTCTTGTCCATTTCTTCTTTAAGATTTCTTTCCCGGAGAAATTCAGCAGTCTTGGCAAATTGCAAGAACATTTTGCAAACAAGCAATGCAGTTCCTAGGAATAATTTGTTTGACAAATCAATTGTATTCACATAAATATTGTTCCACTAGGTTATTTTTAAACATGTAACCATAGCCTCAAAGTATGTGTTGGGTTTACACCAATCCCTCAGTTTTTATTAAGGCAAATATTCAAATGTTGCCAGCAGTTCAATTTCATCCACAAGAACAAAGAAAAGATCCAGATGATTATATATCAAACAAGTAAACTACGCAGCCACTGTGCCAAGGTTTGAAATCCTTGTTATGGGCCTTTAAGGTTTGGGATGTCTAAACATTGTAGAGGGAACCATGGGCTGGTATTATTTTTAGGTAGTTCAAAAGGACCTTTGCTCCTTGCCGTTGATCAAAAGGGCTAAGTCAAGCTTATTCCTCATAGCTTATGTAAAGTGTTTGATACACAGGCCTCTGTCTTTTAAATTCATAGGATTTACACTATGACAAATCTTTAAAGACAGACTGAAATACCTTTATTAGTATTATCATATCACTTTTTTGAAAACTTAATTTATTATATATAATGAAGCCTTAAACATGAAACCATTTTTTGTAAATATAAGATATTGTTATCTTATTCAAGTAATTCCAAGTTTGACTATTTGTTCATCAGAATAGATGTGACATGGGTTTAAATTTCAATACAAAACTTCTTTTAATAATGTCACAAAGAAACCTACCAATCTTGCTCTTGCTGAAATTCCAGAAAATCTCTGCTAGTTCTTTTTTATTGGATAAAACTGCCCAAAATAACAGGTGCATTGCCAATGTCAGATTGCAATATTCTTTTGTTTCTTCTGAGTTTTCTACAATGCATTAGAATTTATCAATGCTTTTGTTCCAATGATAAATATATTTGATGACAGTAATGAGTTACTTTAAAATTACAGAAAGTCTACATATGCAGAAAGGGCGTTAATTCTGACCACTTGTTAGTGTTTCACTTTACATTGTAATATGATGAAATTATATATCATACAGGCCTTGTTAACTGTGTTAGAAATCACATTCCTGAAACATGTATCTTCATAAACAAAACTGACTCAAAAACTGAATATCACTTTTCGATCCATTAAATATAAATAGGCACTGTGTCTGTGAGTAATTCAATCTAAGCTTTATATTTATGTATTAACATTTAAAGTAAGGGAGTTATTGATTTTTATGTTATGTGGTACTGGTGTTTATTGATCTAATTATAGACTGGGTGAAATCCATCTGGACCTCTATAATCTCATTAGTTTTACTATACTGATCTATTAGTAGATTTGGGGAAACCCTCAAAGTAGTTTCTAGAGCTTCCTCACTGCATCTGGTGACAGGTATTGTGTGCAAGTTAGTTCTACAAGATTCTAAACATGTCCATAACTATATATAACAGCTACATCTGACCACAAATAGAACTTAATATTCTTTTAGGAAGGCTACTTGTGCCTTAGAACTAATATCAAGTGGATATAAACTACTTACATTGTTGTGAACTTTTTACTGGAGTGACCTGGATACAGTGTCTGGATAGATTTGTTGTACTTTGGATATTGTGCATTGATATACCAGAGAGTGGATTTACTGCATTTTAGACATTGTCCATATCTTGGAGCAGACAGTACAGTCTGCAAACTCTCTAAATATCTCTATACAGACATTTTGTGTGGTTGGATATCAAAAAGATCACAGGATAAGCACATTTCATGTTATCAAACATTGAACAGATCATGGATACAGATATCTTTGTGTTAGTGGACACTGGACAGATACCAGGACAGATCACAAGACAGATTGCTGGATAAAGTGGATAAACTTAACTGTCAGTTACAGTGGTCAGGTCAGATTGGTTTCATTATTGTGTCATTGTATGTACTATTGAGAGCATACCAGTAGATTTTAATATTTTAATTGTTTAATAAATTTGCTAAACTTTGTCTTGTTTTGTTGCAACTTAAATGCGGCCGGTAATTGCTACCATTCTTGCCCCCTGACCATAACAGATCCTTGGATGCTGGACGCCATATACATATGTTCATGTATTCTCACCAGTGTTACTAGAAGAAAAACTAGATGCTTTGCACAGAAAATCTTTTACTCTGGTGTAACCATACTAATGCACAAAAAAAAATGTGTTCAGAGTCTTGTTTATTTATCTGAGAAATTGGAGAATCTCAATAAATCACCAAATAAATAATGTCATAATAATAATAATAATAATGTCCCACCAAATTATAAATCTAATTACAATAAAAATATAATATGGGAATATTTGAAAAGCCAAATAATGGCAGATATAATGACAAATGCTAGTTTAAAGATAGAATAAAGGAAGGGGAAAATAAACCATTATCCCACAAATTACTGCTTTAAAACAGAATTTAAATGATGAAGATGAAACCCAGATAAATAAATATCAGGATTTAAAAAAACAAGTGATATAAATTTAAAATTAAAAGCTAAATTTGTTGAAGAAGGAAAGAATAATTTAAAGGGCTTCCAAAATACCTTAACTATGAAAAAATCATATGAAATCAATTATAAATTCAGTATGTATTGTTGTTGAATATGCCATTAAAATGGCTGATTTTGCTTAACTTGCACATTTCTACAGCTTTGAGATGCTTCTGATAGTGATCATGGAATTAGCTTTTCAAACAATTACTGAGGGGGCTCGGTGGTGTAGCGGTTAGATTTCTCACCTTCCAACCTCTGAGGTCGCCGGTTTGAATCTCGGGCCGGGCGTTTCATGTTGGAAAGTTGGTAGTTACTTGCCGATGCCCGGTGGTTTACAGTGCAGTATGCACTGGTTTCCTTCACCTGTAAACTACCCATCGCAATATGACCCTGGCTGTTGAACGCAACGTAAAACAACAAATAAATCTAAATCAACCAATTCCTGTGCTACGTTCAATTTGATCATCCATCTTGTTTCAAATAGTGCCCAAACATTAGTATTAATTCATTGTGGTGTAATAATACAATAAATTACACTTACTCGTGGAAGAGTTGTCCGGATTATTTTGTGCATCATGTTCCTCTTTGCCTATTGGGCGGTCTTTAACCAAAGCAAGCACAAAAGTGAACACAATAATTTCCATATGAAAACATGACTGATGCAAGGAATGTCATGAGAATTAAATTATTAAGACATAACATATGAGAAAATGTCAAATCTGAATATTTCAATGCAATAATTAGATCTTATCAAATTTAAAATGGTATTTAAGATATTAAAGCAGTTTCCTGAAAAAAAATATACATTTTTTAATTTTGAAGTTTGGAACAATACCTTTTCATGAATGATGACCCAAATTTAAAATATTATTATCAATTATACAGAAAGTCTAATTTATAAATTATTAGCTAACTAGTATTATTACTAGGTTATTATTTCAAATTAAGTATAATACTTTAACTATGAAAAAATCATATGAAGTCAATTATAAATTCAGTATGAATTGTTGTTGAATATGCCCTTAAACTATGGCTGTTTTTGCTTAACTTGCACATTTCTATAGCTTTGAGATGCTTTGGAAAGTGATCATGGAATCAACTGTTTAAAAAATTTCTGTGCTACATTCAATTTGATCATACTTGTTTAAGATAATACCCGAACATTGGTATTAATTCATTGTGCTAATAATAAAATATATTGAACTTACTTGTGGATGACTTGTCTGCATTATTTTGTGCATCATGTTTCTCTTTGCCTATTGGACGGTGTTTGACCAAAACAAACACAAAAATAAACACAATAATTTTCATATGAAAACATGATTGATGCAAGGAATGTCATCGGAAATAAAATATTGAGACATAACATATGATACAATGTAAAATCTGAATAGTTCAATGCAATAATTACATCTTATCTTATTTAAAATGGGATTTAAGATATTAAAGCAGTTTTCCTTAAAATATATTTTTTTTTAATGTTCAAGTTTTGAACCATACGTTTTCATGAAAGATGACCCGAACTTAAAGGGGCTATATCTACAGATTATAATCATTTATACAGAATGTCTAATTTACAAATTATTAACTCACTAGTATTACTCATAGATTATTTTTTTAAAATAAGTTTTAAAAGAATCATTATTTCTCAAGTAGACAGTCAGCAATGGGATCATGAATAATATTAGCCTCTTTTATTCTGCCATTGTGTCTGTTTATCAAAAAATTCCTTTTCCAGTTGGTACTTGTGTATGGTTCTAGTTTCATTACTTTGTTTTCAGTGTTTTTAGAGTTATAATTACAGTTATTTTTGAATGATACTGTATATGGAAATGCACAGACACCCTTTGTCTCAACTTATGTGTACTGGAATCAATAGTGATCTTATGTTAGCCTTTGAGCAGGAATTTTAGTTCTAATATAATAATATAATATACTAAAGAAATATCAGCTAATAAAGATAGTAATAATATACTTTGTATTGAATATATATGGTGGAAACAGATTTTCATCAATGATTATCACACTTTCACACCTTATATTGAAAGCCTCGCATGGTGTCAGCTACCTTTTCATCTTTTAAGTGTCCCCATGGCAAGTACTGAACTCTGTTGAAATACGGAACTTAAATCCTGTTTTTGGCAGGTTTTGTTTATGCTAAACTAATGTTATTTGACTTTTTCAATGCTTCAACTTTCTTTTTAAAAATTGGATACAGTAAAAAAACTATGTAAAAAGCATTGTGTTTTGCAAACATACCTTGGCTAAATTCTTCTTCCTGATAGAGAAGGCTGTAGTTGTCACCCAGCAATTTAAATATCACTTTCCCCACATATGGTAGCATTGTGTCTTTATCTGTCAGCTCAGATTTACCATTCACATACTAAGTAATTATAGGACACTATCCACATTAACATTGTTGCTTTTAAACAGTGTTCTAACCTTGACATTCCTTGAAATTCAGAGTTTCAAGTTAAATTGAGATTAGAAATGTAGGGAGTTGAATGTGTCCTTAAGCAAAAACAAGCATCATGTTTTTGTTTCTCAAAGACTACAAAGAAAAATCACAGAGACCTTAAAAAGCCCAATTAAGCAAGCTATTTTAAGATCACAATAAAACTATGATCTCTATATTTTAAAGACTTGATATATTTGAACATTTCAAGGGTGTACAATTACAGAGATTATGTTCCTACTTATAGACCAATGATACCATATTTGAGACTGCATAATCGATGCTGGAATTTGGTTATGAGATGCTACAATTATAATAGCCTGTGCATTGGTTGTGACAAAATTATAAACAATGTGGTCTATTGACCATCTGAAAAACATGAAAGAAGTGTGAACTAGATGTGGAAAGATGCCCCAGTGGTTTAGTTGTTAACCATGATGTGGCCCAATCTCTCTGGTTGTGTGTTTGAATCTACTTCACATCTACATGTTTGATACACTAATATCTACTTCCTGCATAATTTTATCTGTTAAAATGGTTTAAACTTCCAATTTCAAGCTTTTGAGAAATAATATATATAATTTAAAAAAGTACATTAGCAGTATGTGCAATATTTTTAAATGGAACATTTGTGAGATTTGTTTGTAACATTTACTCACTCAGCAAACATAGTAACATTGGACACAGTACAATGTGCATGTTTGTGTGTACAAAAAATTTTGGGCCTGTGAAAATAGAAAATATCACAAACCAGCTTTGTGTGAAGCAATATGTTGACAATATATCTATATACATGTAATATTAATAGATACCTAGGAATAACATACAAGTTCACTGTGTCCTCTTATTCCTGTCAAATTCTTCACAACTTTTGACACTCCATCATCACCTTCCATCTAAAACACATAACAACATCAAAACTTGGCAAGATAGTAACACTTGTGTTGAAAGTAGCTATACAAACATAAATCATGCTGCCATTGTAAATGGTTCAAAATAAGGTTACACTGTAAAAGGTTCAGCATAAGATTAAACTTAATGGAATGTTCTACTTGATTTGGCCATGCAACTGACTCTATGACTCTAGGGTAAGTCTTTACACAACAAGACAGGAAACTAACAAAGCCTTACCAACAAGCCATACCATATCGTGACAAGCTGTAGTGACAAACCAACAAAACTGGAGCACTATCCCTACCCATCCCAACTTGACTGATTAATTTCTGGACTCTGTTTTTTGAGTTATGGTCAAACCAATACTACATAAACCTATTGCTACACATCAGAGAGACTTCCTAAAATCCTGAAGGGTACTTTTATACCTTATTGAGTTTAATATTTTGATTTTCATCATGATTTGTAAAGGAAAAAGGAAGAATCTGAACCCAGGACCACCACCTGCCATACAGCCAGCATCTTCATCTCAGCTACCACTACCACCAAGGAGAAGAAGGAAACCATCAATTTCCTGGGTTATGCCTTGGATCCTTCACAGGTAACACAGGGGCTGGTACAGAGTCCTTCTTGCCGACTTAACACAGACTGATATCCCAGGGTTACAGAATTTTGTCAGGATGCCCTCATCAAAGAATCCACAAGCCACTGCATCAAGAAGTCAGTCACTAATTTCATGAAGCCCTTACAAGTTGGATTGAAGCTTGCAATAACACTGAGACACCGGCAATGGGAGAAACATACACATCCTTACAGTATCAATGGCTGGTTGGTCAAACCACCATTTGCAAATTTTTCCCTGTTGTCTGCCATTGTTACATATATGGGCGCTATATAAGTGCATTGTTTTATCTAAGCTTTATGTCTATATATTGCCATATACGGTAATTGTGTTATTGATTCTTTTTATGTGTTATGCAGTACTGATCTATTTATGGACTGGGGGGATCCCTTTTCTAGAACTTCCTTGGTGAATCTGGTAACAGGTGTTAAAGTCAAGTTAGTTCTGTAACTGTTTGGAACTTTACATGCTGGTATATAAACACTGTACACCTGACCACAGATGAACATAGTATTCGCTGGCTATAAGGAAGGCTATTTGTGTTTTAAAAGTACTTCTGGAGTGAACTTTCTACAGTATCTGGATAGATTGGCTGTACTTATTATTGAATATTATTGAATATTACTTACTTATTACATACAGTGTATGATTCTACCAGGGAGTGGATTTACTGCTTTTTGGACTTTGTCCATATCTTGAAGCGGAAAGTACAGTTGTGTAGACTCTCGGAATATTTCAATGCAGACATTTGGTGTGATTGGATATCAAAATCATCACAGGATAAAGGCATTTTGTGTTATTGGATACTGAACGGATCACAGGACAGATTACTGGATACAGTAGACAAAGTTAACTGTCAGTTATACTGGTCAGGTCAGATGGTTATTATTGTATCATTGGATGTACTATTGAGAGCATACCAGTTGACTGTAATCATTATTTTAATTGTTAAATAAATTTGTTACGTTAAACTTTTTGTCTTCTCCTGTTGCAACTTCAAAGCAACCGGTAATTGGTACCGTGCTTGCCCCATAACTGTAACAGCCAGGCCATTCTTGATGAATTCCAGGAGGAATACCTGATGTGCCCTACCCCTCTTGAAGACTGGAAAAAGATTGAGCAATTGTTTAGAACCAGATAGGATGTCACCCATCCTCTTTGAGTACTAGACACGAAAGATATTGCCAGGAAGAAGCCCAAGAAAACTGACAATTACAAGGGCTTCTCTTCCCTGGTGCTGTCAGACCTGGCTGACACAGACTACAGATTCCTGTGGGTAGATGTTGGGTCAATTAGATTTTTATTTATTTATTGTTTTACGTCGTGTTCAACAGCCAGGGTCATATTGCGACGGGTAGTTTACAGGTGAAGGAAACCAGTGCATACTGCACTGTAAACCACCGGGCATCGGCAAGTAACTACCAACTTTCCAACATGAAGCGCCCGGCCCAAGATTCGAACCGGCCACCTCAGAAGTTGGAGGGGAGAACTCTAACCACTACACCACCGAGCCCCCCTAGATTTTTATCAGATGCACAAATATTCAACTATCTGAGGTAAAAGACTGAGGATGGCACCTTGGGGCTCCCGCATCTGAACCTCTTTGGGATCTATTACCAGATTCGTGACAAAACCTTTGCCTTGTTGAAATGGCTTGTGAAACCCAATAGCAGAAGGCAACTCACCAGGAAAGAGAGAATAGCAAACCTCAGGATCTCCAGAGGCAGGAGTGTGGTGGAGAATGTGTTTGGAATCCTGGCAAGCATGTTCAGGGTCTTGTTATGACATTGTTATGACATGTGTTGCACAACATGCTGAGAACATACCAAAAAGAAGCAGCTGGTGGAAGCACCCCAGCAGATGGTGGTGTATGTGTCTGATGTAAACTACAGGAGTCCTTTGAGGAAAGCCAAAGGCCATCAGCAAGAGCTACTGAAAAATTACTTCAATCACATTGGTGCATTGTCTGGACAGAAGGACAAGATCTGAGATGTGACTATCCCGGGGTGAGAAGAAGCTGGCATCTATCAGTCATTTTCAAAAATATCTAATTATTCCAAGAACTTTCATATAAGTGTTGGGTCAAGTCACAATAAATTTCCCCCAAAAATTCAATATATTTCCAGCAAATTTCCAACAAAATCTTAAGTCCCCGACAACTATTTAATAATTTCAATACAACTTTTCTTAAGATGTGCCACATTGTAAGTCAAATTTTCTTAGCTAAAGTTAGCAAAATTTTGTTTTCAAAATTTTCAGTTTTCAAATTTGCAAGATTTTTCAAACTTGAAAACTTTCCCTAGTTTCAAAATCTTTTTACAATTTCGAAATTTTCTAAATGGTCAATAGTTAATCGTCAGATCCAAATGTCAAATTCATTTCAAAATGTCAAAGTATTTTGAAAGTCAAAGTTTTTTGGCCAATTTTGTATAGATGTGGCTCTGTATAGATGTGGCTCACCCGGTGAAAACGGCTGAGGTGTGTCAATCTTCTGGTGGCTCATGACTGACTACATTCACAAAAAGCTAGAATCCTAATATGTTGTGTGGATTTTCTTTTCCTGTGGCAGAGACAAGTGACTGTGGGTTGAACTGCTTTGTTGGGGTGAGGGCGAAAATGACCTGTCTTCAAGGTCCGGGTTTTTGGTTGTCAACAACTACAAAATAAGACTTTGGCCCCTTTGGTTGTTACTCTCCTCTGGATGCTACTTGGCTCTGCTGAGCTGGCTGGATGACCTGGCTTGCTGGCATCTGAGTCTATGGAATATTCAAGGTGTATTCTCTGAACATGGGTGCTGGTCCTATGGCTGCAGAAAAGTCTGTTGCATAAATGTGGAATTGGCACTGGAGCTCTTAGTAAGTGTAGGTTGATGGGGCTAATGTGTCCTTTCCTCTGCCCTACTTTATATACCACTTAGAAGTTTTACAGCCTCATTTCTGAAAGCTGAAAAGTCTCTTTCTTCTAAACCCTCAACCTCAGATGCCAGGTAGTTGCAGAAGACAATCCTGGTGGTCTCCTGCCTTTGACATCATGGTTTTTATCTGTGCAAACTAGTCCATGAGCTGCTGGCCAACACTGGAATGCTTAGAAACTACACTGGGACTTGTAATCGATATCTGTTTTGTGATGTCTGGTCAAATGCTGATCTCCATATTATCAATTTTGTTGGAACCTCTGTGTTCTGAGGCTGCGGATGCACTGGTTTCTTGGGCCGGGGACTTGAAGCCTAATAATTTGAGTCCCTTGCATCTGATGTGTGTCTTCAAGAAATTAAAGTTGGCCTGAATCCAGTTTCTGCCCTCTGTGCTACATCTCTCTCTCCCAACTCCCCCTGTTGTTTTTGTGCTTCCTGTTCACTCTCCCTCTGTTCTCTCTCCTTCCCTCTGTATGTCACCAGCTGTATCTCCAAACTGAAACTATGTAGGTGTGTCCATGACGACTTCTGTCTTCCTCACATTCATTCTGCCCTTTTTTGAACCCATCTTATGAATCAAATCAAGACAGTGTTTTTTAAAAAACAAAAGCCTAGCAGCAAATCTGCGCAACTTGTTTCTCAACACTAAATCCTACGTTAATTTGTCAAAAAATAAAAACCCATCTCAACATTGCCAGTTGTAATCTGTCAGAGTCATAATCCTAATGACTCATTCTGTGCTACGACCCTCCTTATATAACCACAGATTTCATAACTGACAAGCCGCAAGTCAGTAAAATATTGCCAGCTTGTCCCACATAGTTCCCGACTTGTCTGTTGCTGTAACTGTTACAGTCAATCTACGAAACCAGTTATTAACTTTTAGTCATTTCGCTTAATGACTAAAATGGCCAGTTATTACGTGTAATGACTAAAATTTTCAGTCATTACACGCAATTACTGGTTTCACAGAGTGACTGTAACATTACCACCTTGTTGGTTTCCTTTTACATCTTGTTATGGTGTGTTCCTGGCTTGTCCTGCTGAGAGGATAATGACTCTGCAATCCAAGACTTACAGACTACCTGTCTTGATGAGAAGTGACCAAGTCAGGTTCATGATGTTTACGGAAGGCCTGTTTACTTTCAAGTACAGTCGACTTGTTGTCAGGGCCTGATGTGGACTGATGTCCTGTTACTTGACTATGACACAATGGCAAGTGTTTCCAGACAAGATGGTAACAATATTGGGAAAGACAGGAAATGACTACGACAAGTAGTACAGACAAACAACATGACGGTTTCCAGGTGGGCAGAACCACAGTCAAGATCAAGAGTTGGGGCGGGTTGGTGAAATATCAAACATGTTTGATATTTTGCCAATCCACCATAACAAGTACAACTATCAAGTACAACAAAAATTGACAGTTATCAACAAGACTGCAACAGTGGAACACCCCCAAAGGATTATACACATGTTCCATCTATCATTATTAAGAAATGTGAAAGTCTGTCCATCTAGCGATCAAACCCTTATATTTGAAAATCAACAAACACCCATTGATTTGAAATGATTGTATTGAATTTTTAATGTTAAAATATATATTTGTGTAACCAGGGAAATATTATAAGCCAGTGGAAAACTCTAATTCTGTATTTTGCAACTGTATAAAATTACAGAGTTTTGACCATACACAAACAGAGTTGCAATAAATATTTCAATAATGCTAAATAATATACATTTTTTATCAATTTGTTTACATATAACAGTAGGGAAATTGTTATTTTATTTAAAAATATTCTGGTGTTAGTACTATGATATTTGAAATGATATATGAGGCTCGCACAGAAACTAGCTTGAAATAATGCACAGAGTTAAGACTGTTTTAAATGAGAATGTTGATGTGTGCATTTGCATCCAAATTTACGTACTTATCAGGTACATGTTACAGTAACATTAAAACCTAGTGTTAACCGACACTAAAATAATTTTTTTATCTTTTGAAGGACTTACATTTCAGTTTACAAACTAAGTAAAAATAATCTTTTCTAATCTACTGCTTTGCAAGTGCAATATATTCCCACCAAAAGGGGAACTCAGTGAGCTAGCTTTTCAAAATCATTTTCGTAGGGAAGTCGAGGGGCGTTCAAGGCCAGCAGTCCAGGATTGTGGGTGTGACCGGGAGGGAAGAAAAACTAAGTTGTTAAGCTAGAGCTAAAGAGGTGAGTTTTAAGGTGCTTCCTAAAAGATGCATCAGAGGGACCATTTCTTATATGGAAAGGGAAAGAGTTCCAAAGGGCAGGGGTATAGTGACTGAAGGAATTGGAAAAGTGTTTCATTGATTTGTGAACTCTGCAATCAAAAGTGGGGGTTTGAAGGAACTTGAGTATGGGGGTGCTTCACCTTGTGTTTCTGGAAAAGGACTAGGGTTGGATTAAGTCTTTTAGGTAAACTGGTTGACCCTGGTTGAGAATTTTATATGTAATAAGACCAATTTTGAATTGTACCCTGTATCTGACTGGTAGCCAAGGGAGTTTTTTTTTTTAGTTGAGGGGTAATGTGAGAGAATTTAGAGGAACAACCATGCAAAGTGAGTTTTAGACTAGCTGCAATCTCCTTAACTCAAAATCAGTGAAGGATAAGAAGAGTGAATTGCAGTAGTCCAGCCTGCTGCTCACCAAAGCACCGCCAACAGCACTGATGTATTCAGGTCTAAAAGTCGACAAATTCTGTAGAGGTCTCTTGCATGTACTCTAGTGGACTTAATGACCTGTGACACATGGTTTGAGAAATTGAAATTAGAGTGGAACACCACTCCGAGGTTCCTGACACTTTGTGCTGGCGAGACCTGATTTCCCAGAATATTGATAGGGAAGTGAGGGAGGAGTTGGTTACAATATTTTTGGGAGCCTATAAGAATAAACTTGGTTTGTCTGGGTAAAGTTTTAATTCATTTCCAAACATAAAATATTGAATGTCCTTTATGTATAACTGGGTATCATCGGCATAAAAGTGGTAGTTGATGCTACTGTGTGCATGAATGATTGAGCCAATTGGGTTAGTGCAGAGAGAGAACAGAATTGGTCCAAGGACAGAGCCCTGTGGTACTCCATAATGGAGCACAGCAGGATGGGAGACTTTACTGCCTACCTTGACCGAGTGTGCCCTTCCCAACAGGTATGATTTGAACCAGCCAAGTGCTAGTTCACTGATTCCATAATAAGCATTGACTCTGTCCAGAATGGTGTGGTCAGTGATGTTTAAAAACTTTACAAGGTTTACAATAATCTTAAACTGCACTAAATATGAAACACCTCTAAGTTAAGGTGACATTAGCTACATCCTGTTTGCGATGACCTTGTTTGTTAAAAAAATGCATAATGGTGATGCATATTACAGTAGAAATAAAATAAATATTTCTGATTGTGTGCATTTAATAAAACCAGTCCCATATCAATGTAACACCTGTGGATAGGTGTAAGATAATATTCTACCCACTAACACCATTAAAATTATAGCCATATCTTGTGTAACATAGACTTCCTTGCTGGCCTAGTGGGTTAGCAGGTTTGGCATCTTATCATAGGCTGTCACCTCTGTGTGGGTTTGGCTCCCACAAAAAGATTAAGAGGACCTGTCCCAATGCGACCCTGGCTGTTTTCCTTAAACATTGTCTGTGTAACATAATATGGCAACCATCATTGGAGTTAGTGTGTTTCTGTCTGACAAGGTAGAAGTGTTTTATGGATAGAGAGGTGTTTTGTTTAAAAAAAGTAATTTCACAGGGAGTTATTGCAAAATATTTAGTATCTTTGTTTTTCTAAATACATGTGGATTTTCCTGGTATGTATCATTTTGCATATTTATTTCCAGAAAAGTGTTAAAATTGAAGTTTTAAGTGTCATTAAAGTTTGAAATTCAGATAGAAATTGGTCAATCATTGCCAGTCATTGTGGACAGTGCTGGCACTGAGTGATTAATTTAATTAAGAATTACTGGGCTTGCCAGCTGGAGGAAATTTCATTTTGTGATTGTGGCATTTATTGAACATAATTAGGGGTTAACTTTCTGCATTGCCACTTAGTGTACAGGCCTTTCTCTCAGATCTATATTGGCTGTCTTAATTTGTGTTACACTATAAATAGAAGTTTTTACTTTGTGCCTTGCCATTCAATTGTAAAGGCCTTTCTGTCTGATATATATTGGTTGTGTTACACTAATAATAGCCTAAAGCATAAATAAACAGTAAACATTTGAATTTCTGCTACAAAAATCCATATACCCATATTGTACTATAGTGAAGTATAACAACTTATTATAGCAAATAATATCATGGCAAGTAATATTTTGTACTGTAGTGAATTATAATTGAATTGACTGTCTTAATTTGTGTGATACACACTCCACAAACAGCCTTAGATAGGGAATTTAGAATTGCATTTGTACATCAGTTCTCAATTCTTTTCCTTTTTTTCACAATTTTTATGGTGTTATTGTAGATAAAGTTTGAACTCAGACTTGTAAAAGCTGCAGTTTACCCTCTTATTATAACCAATTTTATATAGACAATTTATATTCTGCATTTAACAGTAACAACATATTGTAACAGTAAATGTGTAGTACAGTACCGTAGGTAAACAATTGTAAAGTACATGGGATAAAAGCTCAACAAGCACATAGTTTAGTAATTTCGCTGAATATATCTAGTTGTTGCGAGTGACAGGTGAGAAATGGAAACTGTGAATGTTGAGCCGGTTTTCTTCAAGCAGCATGATTATGGTGGCTCACAAGAGAGTGACATTCAGTTAGCTCCGTATGATGTCTGCGTAGCAGTGGGGCGTATTATCGGCACTAGTAGTGTGGATGGTGCTCAGAACATTGGTGGTATATGGCGAATTTACTTGAAAAGTAGAGAAAGCCGTGCCAGGCTATTGATCAGAAAAGAAGTCCTGATAAATGGCAAGATAGTTCCATTGTTTGACAAGAATCCAGCATTGATGAATCAATTTAACATGAACTGTGAGAAGGTCACAATCAAGGACTTACCTCTGTCTGTGGCAAATACAGAGATTGAAAACTTCCTGAGTCTCAACAATGTGACAATAGTTTCAGATATTAAATATGGCAAAATCCGTGACTCTAATGGTGATTTGACCAACTTCAAGAATGGAGATCGTTTTGTTTTTGTAAAAACACCTGTCTGGCCTCTCCTTCCAAGGGTTGCCCATATAGCAGACATCCGCTGCAAAGTGTACCATGATGGACAGTTCAAACCGCACTGCTCTGTCTGCAATGTTGCTGGGCATAGAGATGGAGACGCTGACTGCCAGGCCAGAAACCAGGGTCCCAAAATCATACCATTCAGATCGCAGAACAGCATTTTCTCAAACTTTTATATGTGTGAGTTATCTGTGTTTGGAAGACATTTCAATCAGCTGAGCATGCCTATCAGTGGAAGAAAGCTATCCATGCAGATATGAAGCCATTAGCTGAAAAGATCAGACAAGCTCCCCATGCTGGCAAAGCAAAAAGGTATAGCAAGGAGATTCCAGACGAGATCACTGCAGAATGGGAGTCAAAAAATATAGACATTATGCATGAAATCATAAGTGCCAAGGCAAGCCAAGTGAGTGAGTTCAAAACAGCGCTTATTGAATCTGATGGATACTATCTGGCAGAAGTAAGACCTATGACAAGCTCTGGGCAAGTGGCTTATCACCAAGCTCCACTGAAAGAATTGATCCGAAGTACTTTCCTGGACTGAATAATTTAGGGATCATTCTTATGGAGGTCAGAGACACTCTTATAAAGCAGGACTTGCCTAGTGATAGCAAAGAGACTGATGGCAAACAGAAACAGGATGCAGTGCGTGAAACACACACAGTGAGTCAAAGCACAGAAAGTTTGCAAGAAAACCAATCACAAGAGCAGGCTGAACCTATTGCAGAGGTGAAAAAAGCTGGGACAATTAAGCAAATGTTTGTCAGTTAGAAAGACAAGGCAAAACGAAAACCTTCCAAAACACCAGAAAAGGACAAGGGGCCAAAAATACACAAGACAGGAGTCAGACAAACAGTTAAATAAATGTTAGTGTTAACATGTATTTTTAGAAATAGACTAAAATTCTAGTTTTTAAAAATGGAAAATTTAAAAATTGCAAGTATAAATGTCCGTGGTTTACGAAATAAAGGCAAAAGAAGTAGATTGTTAAACTGGCTAAAAGTAAACAGATTTCATATAATATGTCTGCAAGAGACTTTTATTACATATGAAATTGATCAAGAAATGAGAAATGAATTTTATGAGTTTGGATTACTTTTTAACTGTTGTTCTACATCTGTGCATAGCAAAGGAGTAAGTATTTTAATATCACATGACATAGGTAAATACAATGCACAGGAATTGTACAAAAGCAATGATGGGCGTCAAATATTGTTAAATTTAAATATAGATGGTGTACGAAATGATTTTGTAATATCATCAGTATATGCTCCCAATGATATAAAGGGAAAGATAAGCTTTTTAAAAGAAGTTAAAGACCTGGTTAAAAAACATAATAAGAACAATCCCTATCTTGTTATTGCTGGGGATCTTAATACATGCTACAATGTCATAGACAGGGCATCTGGTAACATAGATAAAAGTGGCTATTACTTAAAGGAATTAATTGAAAGCAATGGGCTAGTTGACATTTACCGCTGTATAAACCCAGATAAAAAGTCTTTTTCATACATCCATCCTACTATGCCATCCAGAAATAGTCGTATTGACTATATTCTAGTGTCAGAAAATGTACAAAAATATGTTGACACATGTAACATTACCTGCTGTCCAGTACCTGATCATAAAGCGGTTACAGCTAATCTTAACCTGACTGAAAGAAAAAGGGGGAAAGGGTATTGGAAACTGAATAACTCTCTCCTAGCAGACCAAATATATATAGATCTTATAAAGTCAGAAATTACCAAAACCATATCACAATATAATGGTGTCATCACAAAACAGCAAATGTTTGAATTAATAAAAGTTAAAGTTAAAGAACTAAGTATTGCATATTCAATAAATAAAGCTAGAAGTAAAAAGTGTAGGATATCACAACTAGAGAAAGCAATTGATGTAATTGACTCAAAACTTACCAAAAATTATACTGCTGAAAATCTTTTGCTTGAACGCCAGAACATAAACTTAAAACTATCCGAGCTTTATAATGAAAGAACGAAAGCTGCTTTTATAAGATCACGTTCAAAATGGATAGAGGAAGGAGAAAAAACAGTAGCTATTTTTTGGGCTTAGAAAGTCACCGTCAAGCTAATAATTGCATTGATATGCTTCTAGGCGAGAATGGACAAATTGCAAATACTGATGAAGACATCCTAAAAACAATAACAAATTTCTACACAAATCTCTATAGCAGTAAAAATCCTAAAATATCTGATATTAATGATTACCTTAGAAAATGTAAAGTTAAAAAGAAATTATCAAGGGAGGACTCAGACAGTTGTGAAGGTTTTGTAACAAATAAAGAATGCAACTATGCATTAAATAGCATGAAAACTAACAAATCACCAGGCTTAGATGGGCTAACTGTGGAGTTTTATAGAACCTTCTGGGATATTCTTTCACAACTCTTGATAGACTCTTACAATGAAGCCTTCCGAGATGGATCATTGTCAGATTCGAGGAACATTGTTGTTATGAGCTTGATATTTAAAAAGAATGACCGTTCCGATATAAAAAATTACAGGCCAATCAGTCTTGCAAACATAGATTATAAAATTCTTGCATTTGTTTTAGCAAATAGGCTTCAAAATGTTCTCTCAAAACTTATTTCTCATGATCAGACTGGTTATGTCAAAGGTAGATTTATTGGATTTAATATAAGAAAAACGCTTGATGTTATCGATTATTTAGAGAAACATAATAAAACTGGCCTGCTATTATTGCTTGATTTTGAAAAAGCTTTTGATACCATAGAATGGGATTTTATTTTGAAAACACTTGATCATTAAAAATTTGGAGAAGAATTCATTCGATGGATCATGCTTTTATACTCCAGTCCATCAGCAATCTTTAAAAATAATGGATGGCTATCAGGTAAAATCAGTTTACATAGAGGGATACGTCAGGGTTGTCCTGTTTCAGCACTACTATTTATTTTAGTTGTTGAAGTCCTTGCTGATATACTCAAAACAAGTTCTATAGAAGGAATAATGTCTGCTAATGCTGAAAAGGAACTAAAACTGTGTCAGTATGCAGATGATATGGCAGTATTCCTAAAAGATGAAGAGCATTTATCAAAGGTGTTGGACATTGTTAATGAATTTGGCACATTAGCTGGTCCAATGCTTAATAAAAATAAAACTGAAGGAATTTGGTTGGGAAACAGAACAAAGCACAATATCAGTAAAATTGGGAGCATAAAATGGCTCATCAATCCTGTAAGGTACCTTGGCATATATATAGGGAAAGACAAAGAAGCATGCATTGATTTAAACTGGTGGTCAAAGCTAAGAGAAGCTGAAAAAACTTTAAATTCCTGGAAAAGACGTAATTTAACTCTGTTTGGCAAAATCACCATAATAAAGTCATTAATTGTACCCAAGGTCCTGTATCCAGCCCACTTTTTGCCAACCCCAGAAGGCTTCATTAAAAAATTGGAAAATGTGATGTACTCATTTATATGGAACTCAACTGATGAAATTAAAAGAAAAACATTAATAGCAGAGATAGAATATGGTGGTTTAAAAATGGTTGACATTGAATCTCAGATACATGCTATTAAAGGTGCATGGGTACAAAAAATAATCAAAAGTCAAAGTGATTGGAGTATATTTGGACATAATTACATAGATAAATTTGGACCAAACAATATTTTGGTTGAATTTAATTTTAAAGATGTTAAACAATTTCCTCTATTAAAAAGTATCCCATTATTTTATCAGAACATTTTTATTGCATTTAACAGAGCAAAAAGCTTGAATAAACCTGTAACAAAACAAATGTTTCTTGAAGAAATAATATGGGGTAACTTGCATTTTACATATTTGTCAAAGGAAACTAAAAATCGTGAAGTTTTATACTTCAAAAATTGGATAGATGCAGGGATAATATATGTTCACTCTTTGAAATTTACTGAAGGTCAAATAGATGTAGAATACATCTATAGTAAAATAAAGGACAAAAGAAATATATATTCTGAAATACTTTATGTAAAAGAGGCTTTGAGGCCTTTTAGTAAATTAATAAACACATTTCAAGTAGAAACTCATGACAGGCTATCCAGAGAACCAGGTCCACTTGTGAACGAAAATCATTGTAAATCAAAAAGGATGAACAGTAAGCACCTGTATACATCACTAGTTAACAACAACAAAAAATATCTCCTTTTCAGGAACATTTCTGGATCAAACTATTTGATGATCCAACTATAAATTATAAAGTTCTGTACACTAACAAAATAAAACATATCAAAGACAAACAAATAGCAGAATTTAATTATAAAATCATAAATCTAATTTTGCCTTGTGAAAAAAATTTGAAAAAGTGGGGCTTTGCCTCAAGCGACAAATGTAAAATTTGCAATGTGCTTCATGATATTCCCCATTTATTATTTTTCTGTAAAAAAGCAAATTGTGTTTGGAAAAAAATGTCCACCTTCTTGAACATTAAATTGACAATAAAAGATATAATTATATCAAATATGGACCAGACAAAATGCTTCCTTATATCAGTGATTGCGTTTTTCATATACAAAGATTGGTATATCAACAGGGGCAAAGACCAGTGGGCAAATAAAAATATTTTACAATTTGTGAACTCACAAACAAACACAAAAGTTCTTACTTATAAGCAATTAGGTAAACAATGGCAGAATATAAGTACAATCCTAAAGAATTTTGAGTATCATTGTCAATAAATATGTTTTAACTTGCTATATTAATTGTTAGACAGAAACACATGCACACTAGTGTCCGTGTAATATCAACTTTGGTCTGGCTTATTTTAGTATTCCTTCAATATTCAACAAACAGATATGTCAGCAATTTTCTTTTTTGTAAAACACTGTCATCTATAAATTTTATGCTAAACTTTTCTGTTTACCAGTTTGTACTCAGTGTACAATTTCCTGTGATTATTTATCTCAAAACCAAAGTGTTGAATTTCAATATCAGATATCATGTTAATCAATATATGTCCTGCAGTTACCCTTGTTAATGTGTCTACTAAATAATGTATTTATGTCTGTCAAATAGTTGACTTTTCATACTGTGTATGAAATTCTTTGTAAGGTGCTGATGGGGGGTTTGCCACTCTCGCCCCTCCGGTTACCAAGACATATTGTGCAAAAAGAGTGAATAAATCAAAAATTATCGGAAAAAAAAAAAATCATTGGAGTTAGTAGCCGTAGCATAAACATTACTTGTAGTGCAAAAAAAAGAAACAAACTTATCCCTATTTGACATCGCACACACATCGATTGATGAATGTCTTGTATGCACATTTGAAAGATGTTCTAAACTAGTTTTATTATACTGCATATTATACTGACAATGATCATCAGTAGAGCTTACAATATGGCTGCTTCTTGATAATGAAGCTAACTTATATAGATAGAACATATCTTTTTTCACTTCCACTGAGATAGTAAATACTGACCAGGTTTTTATAAAGACGACGCATCAAGTGTACTGTATCACGCAAAGTAGTCCTTTTGTCACATCTTTCACGCAAATGTTCAACAAGGTCAGGTGGTACTACCTGAAATTATAATAACAGTGATGCACCAGCTCTACTCCTTAGAGCTAATGTAAACATCCCTTGGGCCGATTTCACAAAGGGACTTAAGCCCAGATTTAAACTTAAATTTAAGACTTTGGTCTTAAATTTTGTCAACAGAATGTTAAGTCTGTGGTCTTAGACTGGTCTTAGAAGTCCATGAAAATGCAAAGTCAGTGGACTTAACTTTAAATCTGGGAGGTAGTGGGCTTAAATTTTGAAAAGAGGACTTAAATATAGCTGCCATAAACTTTTCTCCACTTCAAAATTTTAAATGGCTGTAAATAAATTATAATTATACATGACACCTCACTGAAGTAGTCTTTGGGAAGTTTATATGTGGTAACAAGGCTTTCCATTTCAAAACGGAACTTACCCTTGGATAAAATGCATGAAATGAAGGATACAAAAGGTCATATGACACAGAAAACCACTGTGGTTATTTGATAAGCTTGGACTTAGCTAAGTCACCCTTTGTGAAATCCATTTAAGTTCCACACCTAGCGAAGACCTAAGTCTTAGATTTAAGTCCCTGACTTAGCTAAAAACTTGGCTAAGTCTCAGTCCCTTTGTGAAATCAGCACCGGGGAGTAATAACTTTTGGGGCTGCTACAACTGTCCTAGTCGAAAAGTTGTGGTAAAACTTGGTAAACAGGATTAGCCCAAAATGTAAGATAGAAAATTAGATGACACATACAACCAAAATCAATGATTATACTCATATATGCAAAAATGTGTTTACATTGTTCACAGTAAGCAGAAGGATAACAAAATTTGAAAGCTGCCACAGTTTGTTCTGTGTGTACATAATTTGAGGTTTTAGCTTTGCCTGTTATGCTCTCGAGATATGGTATTAGTAGCCTGGTGACATTCGCTCAGCCATGTCTCTTCTACCATTCAGAAAGAGACCGAAGGCCTATTTATTCACCCTAGGCTACCAACCCTAGGTTCATTGTGTTCTTTCATTGGCCTCTCATTTACCATCCCCTTTTTATTTTTTGTTGTTTTTTTCTCTTTGTTGGTGAAATTTGGGCTCTTTGAGCAATCTTGAGCTTTATCAAGAATTTTATAGCAAAATCTTTATTGATTACTATGAAGTTGAGAACATGTAAAACTATATATGTGTGAAAATTTTTAACGGTGTACTAACCTTCCTTGAGAATCTGATTTTTAAATTTGAGATGGGATTATTTAAAGCAAACATTTACTTACATTTGTATTTCCCCTGTATCCTGTTTTTCTAATCTGTTCACTCAATCCCTCAATTTCAATGAAAAGTTGTTCCATTCTGAACTCATGACAAAATGAAATCGCCATTTTTGTAAAATCTTTACCATCTTCAGGTTTCCAAGATTTCACCTAATTCCAAAAGAAAAATAAGATAGTAGTATTCCTCATTTAGATATAAGGTAGCATTAATAGTAGGATCATGTCAATTTTGTGCTTTTTTCTTTTGATTTTTTTTTCTTTTTACCTTTGATTTTAATAAGTGGTAAACAAGCAGACAGTTTAATGGTATCTATTTACCACTACTCGGTATACTTAAAAAGACAACCAAAGAGACAAAGAAAAACAAAGAGACCAAACAGAAAAGTTGAATAGTAAAATAAATTTGTCTAAGTTCATATCTTACCTAACAGCCAATGTATATGTCTGGTGATAGCCAGTCCCACCAAACACTAGAAAAAGACATCCCAACTTATACTCTGGCATCGTCTTCTATTTGTAGGTGACTAATTCCTCCCTCACTCGCTAGGTGGCCCATGTGTGGTGATGTTATATTTTTGTTACCCAAAGGTAAAGGTCTCAGTAAGAGAACCTGTGGGGAAGGTAGGGTGGGATTCCCCTGTCTGTTGAGTAAGGTATTGACTTAGATGGATTTAATTTACTGTTTAACTTTTCTGTTTTATTTCATTAATACATCTTATTCACCAATGAAGGACTACCCAGAAAAAGGAGGGCAGCTTATTTCAGCTGATTTGGACTTGAACAAGAAAGATCTACCCTAAAAATATCCCCATTCTTGGTCCAAAGGTACAAACCAGACCGGGGTGTTTCTCCCTTTTCACTTTCCCTTTAAAAGAGGAGTAGGGCGGAAAGGAGAAGTCCCAGGATGTCCATGAATTAGTGAGAGTAACTATGGGCTCAATGGGCTCCTCTTATACCAGGAACAATGAGGCACAAAGGGACAAAACAACATAGGACAAAAGTTCAAAGTCAACAACAACGGCTATTTAACTTACATTAGAAGAGATTGAAAAGGTCTTATGGTGAATCTCCTGAGCAGCCACCACCGAATCCAAATGTTGTAATTCAGAGCGACCCCAGGCCACATCATTAAGGTAAAACTTGGTGAAGGTATTATATGATGACAAGGAGGCAGGATCTGCTCTGAGGCAATCCCTCTTTGGAAGGCTTTTGAGATGGCAAAGGCCCTTACATCATGGGTTTTATCCTGATGTAAAGTAAAAAATCCTTAGTCCGAGAGTTGATAGCAAAGAATGGTGGTATACTTAATTCAGGAAGATAGAGTGTAGGGGGAAATATCCTTGCTGAACCCTTTTTTGAAGAAGACAAACAGTTGCACCTTATTCTGTCTAAGGTCATTGGTCTTATTTAGATAGTAAGGGAAGTGAGTGGACATAGAGAATGATCCTCTTTTAGGGACTGAGGACTGCGATATAAACAGGAGCCATATTTTGTGGACAGTCTTTTGCCAATTGGTTCTTAGATAAGAATGAGGGTGAAGCATTGAGAGAAACCTTTGACCAGTCTTTTTGATGCCTGAAATATTTGTTAAGCAAACATGCATTTCCTGCATTTCCCGAGTCCAAGATTTTGAAGTTGCATCATCAGTCAAAAGGAGAAAACTAGACTGCCCTGGTTGAGCATCTTTGAGGTGCCTTTGACGGCACAAAAGATATGTTATCACAGAGTCAAAAGATCCGAAAACGAAGGCATGTCGGGCCAACAAAGGGCTATGAGGATCATCCACTGGCAATCATGAGTCATGATTATGTTTACCATATCTCTCAAAAGAGGTATGGGAATCCAATGCCCCACTTTCCAGATTCGTAACAGGGGATACAAACATGGGAGGTTTGTTTTACCTTTTTGGCAAAAAAGTCCCATTCTGGAACATGCAATCGTCTGTAAAGAAGGTTAAAAACCTCATTCTGAAGTGACCATTCTGTTTGGGTCACTTGGTTGTATCGAGACAGTCATTCAGGTTGACTGAAATGTGATGGGCGTGAAAGGTGATGATCCTGCAATTGCGTCAGGACAGGGGCTTCCAAAGAGGCCACAGAGGGCTCCTGACCTTACCACTCTCATTGATGATGCCCACTGTGGTGATGGCTGTGGCTATTGGGACAACTTCTCAGAACTAAAAAGTACTAGATGAAGGTTCAAAGAATGGAGTCTTGGAACCACAGAAAGCAGCCGGGGCTTTAGTAGAGTCTACAGCTTTAAATTGAGAAAACACCGGATCCTGTGGTGGGTTTATTGTGAGAAGATGTTCCAATATAAAAAAGTGAGTACTCCATTCATGTTGCAGATTTTCTAAATACTGATAAATATAGTAGAAGCAGCCATAGCAGACGAGTTAATACGGGCAGAAGCAGAGCAGTCTTTTGGGAGGGTCATCAGTGACATAATCAGTTATGTGGTATGGACAGCTTTCAATGTTGTCCAGGGGTAAAACTAACTCAACATTTGCAAGGTCTTTGACCTATCACACAAGGGTCAGACTCCACAGAATTTTCCTGGAGCCTCAAGCATCACTTGTGCAAATCATGTAAAGGCATAATATGGCCACTGATTACTGGCTTCTGTCCGTTACTAGTAGACATGGCGAACTACAACCACTAAAAAACTGCTCGACTAGAAATAAAAGTTCTGGCCTTCAAATATCCACAGATGTAACACAAAAAGTGAGCACACAAATTTCTCCACTTTGTAGACATATGTGGCAAACAAAAGGATGACATCACACGTGGGCCACCTGGGAAGTGAAGGAGGCGTTAGCCACCTAACGAATAGATGATGCTGGTCCAGCTGGAATGCAACTCAAGACGTCTTTTCTGACAAATGGTGGGACTGACTGGAGCCCGAGATATGCAATCAGTTAGGTAAGATGTATTAACACAATAAAAGCATATTTGTTCTTGCCATGAGCCCCTTACTGTGGATTTTCTGTTATTAAGCAAGCGGTAGTTAAAGAAGAATATTGCTTCTTTTTTCAAACCTCACACTGTATTGCTCTCACAGAAAAATTCTCAAAAGGTTAGCATTTTACTCTCTAACATACTATTGCGCTCCTGATTTTGCTGCACTTGTTGTAGATCAGTAATAATAGTGTTTCCTAGAATTTGGTGATTTTAAAGCGAGAAAGCAAAACTTGCCTATATTATCTGTTATATTAATGTTAATATAGGTGATGGAATTTTACAAGTTGTGGGAAAGTGTAAGGGTTTATTGATCACTAAGTTTTAGTTATCACTAATTTCATAATTTGTTAAGTTACTTTAAGTTTGATAATTATTTTTGTTTCAACTATTTTTAGAGTGCTCCTGGGTTGGGACAAGAATAAGTAGTAGAATTAAGTAGAAGAATAATTAAACTACAACAAAGATACATATTGATCGTTTAAGAAAGGTCAATCTGTCTGTTCCATAAAATTTTGTGAGCTTGACTTTATGGTTTTGAGCTCTGACTTGACTGATCATGGTTTTCACAATATAACTAACCTTTTAAACTCGTAGAGACATCCATTTTATATATGGAAATCGAATTACAAAAAACCAGGGACTGTATTGACAAACATTCTTATACTAAGATTGTTTCTTTGAATTATAAAATTTTCTTATCTAAAAATTTTATTCTCAGAAAAATTTGTATTAAGAAAGCAATTCTAGCAGTTGTAAGTATTAGTATTTATTTTGGAATCAGTTAAACGATTGTGTACATAGCACAGCAATTATATATCTTGACACATGGGTAACTAATATATAGCTATTTATATCGACACAAAAATATGTTTGTTCTCTATATATACTTCAGTAATTATGTACTTTGAATGTGAGTTGGGGTGAAATAATGGATATAGTTTATGTCTAATGTGAACATACATACCCTTTGTACCTCCTATGACTGGCATATTGAAGATTTTAGTTTATTTGGATACCCACAATCTCCAAGCACCGGTCCAGAAAGAATTTCACCGACAATAGTAATCACATAATCTTGATTTATTACCATTTGAACATTGGTTGAAAAATAACCACTTCCTCACCAACAAGTAGTGCAAAATTTCAAATCTGAGTTCTGACTGTTACCCCAGTGACATTTGGAAAGTTTGAAGTTTCATAAAAACCTAGTTTCAATCCAGAGATTGTGGAACTTGTTCTTGGAAGTATTTGTTTTAATGGGGATTTTTCAGTGGAGCCAATCCTAACCAACCCTAACTGACTCCAGGGTCTGTTAACCGAGTTGGGGACTGGGAACAAAAATAAAAAAAAAAGTTGCATTTACAGTCCTAGCAAGCAGATTTAGGCTTGGCACAATGGAACAAAGGTAAAAACTTGTACCGACATTGTTTTGACATATTTTGTGTTACAAAACATGCTGAATCCACACCAAGGCAGGGTAGTCCGGGCATAAACCACGCCAGATGACCTTGCAGCCATAGAAAATTAAACAGTATTATATGTGCCTGGTGAAAACTGCAGCATGAAGGCAAAGAATCAGTGAGACACACTGAAGGATTACTTCATTCACCTTGATTCATTGGCTTTCCAGGAGGACAGGATCTGAGATCTGAAAGAAGAACCTAACCTGGAGACAAACGAAGCTGGTATCTATCCGTCCTTTTCAGGACTACCCAATTATTCCAAATATTTTATTTGAGCTAGTATTACACTAATGTCTCCCCCAAATCCCAACAAATTTCCCCAAAGTGTCTTACAGCTTTCCAACAATTTTACAATTTATTTTTTTAAATGTCTCACAGAAAATGTCAAAATTTGTAAACCCTCAGAGTTCGTCTTTCAAATTTATTTGATTTAAGTTAAAAAGTTTACAAAAATGAACTTTTTCTTTAATTATTCTTCAATTTTTTTTCAATCTATAGACATTTTAAAAATATTTCTAATTTTGAAAGTTTCTGAAGTGGCAAATTCTTTTTATATGTTTCAGATTTTTCAAAGTTTCAAGGTCAAAGTATTTTCAAAATTTGAGAGATTCCTCAAAGCTCAAGATCATTTCAAAATTGTTTGAGTTTCTCAAACGTCAAAGTCTTTTCCCAGTTTGAACCCATTTAAAACTTTTAAAGTTGTAAGGTGCAAGTGTTTTTAGATCTTATAAATATCTTGAAGGTCAATATTTAAAAGTTTCCAAGTGTTTTCCAAACGTCAACACTCAAAAAACCAGCTAAAGTTTCTTTCTTATTTTTAAAATTTCAATTAGTTATTCATTTATTTTGTTTCTTGTGTTTTGGGCTCATGTGATTGGCGTGGGGTGGTGTAATTTTTTTGTTTAGGGTTTTGGAAACATGCAGCTTATTAATTATTGTGGGAACATTCCTGTGGTCCTGAAGACCTATGAATTATAATTTACCATGAGAAGGACATTTTACAGCAGTGGTCCTGAACAGAACCGTTTGAAGGTAGGTGCAGTAGGTATACTACTGTGAGTGGTTGTATCTATCTGCTGTTAGCTCATGGCTGTATATTCCCAAAAAGGCTAGAGAGGCCTGAGATGTTGTGTGAACTTTCTTCTGTGAACAAGGCTACTGCCAGTTTGCTGAAAGTCTTGCTAGGGCTGGTGGTAACATGTACCTGCCTTGAAGTTTCAGGTTGTTGATTGTATACGCATACTAAGTATGCATCTGTTGCTCCTCTGTGGTGTTGTTTGTCCTCTTGACACCACTTGCCTGTGCTGAACTGGTTGTATGACCTGGCTTTCTGGCATTTGGGTTTCTGGAAAAGTCAAGATGTACTCACTGGCAGTGGCTGTTGCTGATAAATCTGTCGCACAAATATGGAAGTCACACTAGAGCTCCTAGAAAGTGAAGTTTGCTGGGGCTGATAATTTCTTTTCTCTGCCCTGCTCTGTATCCCACTTTAAGTCTAACTGCCTCATTTGAAAAAGTCTAATAGTCTCTTTCCTCCAAGTTTTCTACTTCAGATGCCAGGTAGTTGTAGAAGGCTATTCTGCTGATTTCCTCTCTGGAGCCAAGAAAAGATCTGAGCATAGTCTTCATCTGGGCAAATTGATCCATGACCTTCTGGTTGTCTGATGAAGCTGGGACACTGAACTTGTACTGGTTGAGCTTCCAATCGATGGCTGATGTGTTTTGTCAGAGCAGATACTGGTCTCTATACTGCCTGTATCTGTGAAATGTTGTGGGCTGAGGCTGATCTAGCCCTGAATCCTCTCTGTGCTGACTTAAATCCAGAAGACTTACTGAAGCCCCTCCTGATGTGGCTCTTAAAAATGAATTTATTCTGAATCCAGTTCTGCCTTACTGGCATTTCTTTGGGAGCCTAGCCAGACTTGTATTGGGTTAATTTCCAAAGTGAGTCCTTTGGGGTTTGAACCAAATCTTGCACATTTTCACTGAGAGATTGTGGCTGCTTGCAAATGTTTCCTTCATTTAATTCTTCCTGGCCGAGTCCTTAAAGTACTCACTGATTTTGTCCTAAAGCTCCCCATGATCTTTGACAAAGTCTGCTATAGCCTCCGCATCTGAGTCTGTAAAATGTTTGTCATGTGTGATTTCTTGCACCTGGATATTAATTGTATAGATGTGCTTGCCTCTCCTCCACCTTCTGTGTCAATTTAACTTTCGCTCCTCTCAGTTCTTGGTCCTTTTACGCCTCCTCTGTTTGTGAAGTTTCCTCCTGTGGAGTTTCATTTGTCACATGAGATAATGACACCCCTAAATTTCTAACTCCTGTCCTTTGATCTTTTGGGGAAGTGATTATTTTTTCAACAACATTTATCAATAGGATTTGGGGGTTAGAATATTACTTGAAAAATACTGACCCCCAATTCAGAAACTGACTCCCCACTATAGTTGATCATAGTATTCGTTATTTAATTATTAACATGATAATGAATAACTTATTCTTTAATACAAACACGAGTATTCATGGAAAAGGGGGGAATTGCGGGGGGGGGGTCATTATCTTTCAGAATGATTCAAAATATTTCAACCCCCTAGTGAGCCCTCAGTCAGATCTAGTGGAGTCATTATCTCATGCTACACTGCCCTCCTGGATTCCTCACTCTAACTCTGTTGTTTCTCTTCCTCCTCGCCCTCTCTCTCGGTTCTATCTCTTCCCCCCTCCTCTAGATTTCAGCAGCTGTATCTCACAACTCAAACTCTTGGGTGTGGGGAGTTCTATCTTCCCCACAATTTTTCTTGACTTTTTAGAACTCATCTTATAAATCAAATCAAGGCAGTGTTTTTTAAGCCTAGCCTATCACTTGGCAAGCAAAATTTATATCTGTGAACTAAATCCTTGTTCGCAAAAGAACAAAAGCCTATCTAAATGCTACCAGTTGTAATCTGTTGGTATTGAAAATCCTAATGATGCATTCCACATGCCGACTCATCTTTCATAGTCACAGATCCTATAATCGACAAGCCGTAAACTTGTGAAATGAAGCCGGCCTGTAATACACACTTTGCTGACTTGTCTGTTGCTGTTACTGTTTTGTTAGTATATTTTACGTATTATCTTGCTGTGTTCCTGGATCGTCCTGCTGTGATGCAACAGACTCTGTGACCAAAGACTTGGAGACTTCCTGTCTTGACAGGAAATGACCAAGTTAGGTCTTGGTTGTTTATGAAAGGCCTATTGCCTTTCAAGTACAGTCAGCATTGTTCTACCGCCAGGCATGGAGTGATGTTGGGGTACTTGAATAAGACAGTCTGGCAAGTGTTTCCTTACAAGACAGTTATAGTATAGGACATGTCTGAAAGTTACTATGACAGGACATAGACGGTTGCCAGGTGGTTGAAGCCATAACTGGGATAGAGAGTTGAGGAGGTTTCATATTCTGTCAGCCCAACACTACAAACCGGGAAATCACAATCGATCCTAGCAAACTCTGTAAACATTTCTCTCCTCCCTCAAGATATCCATAGTTACTGAAAAGATTGCACCAGTGGAACCCCCTGAAAGGCGTGATCTCTCTAAGGCTCTCACTTTTTGGGGGTTTCTCGGGACATTCATTAACTGTACTATTCTAGTTCACTATTCATGTGTCCGATTGCCTTGTAGCTCTTGCATGTAGTATTTTAGGATTCATTGGTGATTATTTAGTGGGCAAGATGCATAGGTGATTTTGCTGTATCAATATATGAGATTTCATTGAGTAGAAGTTTATATGGGCCTAAATTAGCATTTTTGTGTAAAATATGCGGATTTTTTTTCATGCAAATAGTACAGATTATACACAAATTTTATTCAATAAATGTATTATCTGCAAATCTCTCTTTGACCTTTGTCATTTCTCATTGTCACACCAGAATTGAACTGACTGGGACTCAAGGAACAGCTACAATAAAGATTATCTAGTCATGAAACTTGAACTATAGTTATATGATTTATGCTGATTATAGGTATACAAAATTTTAAAATATTCTAGAATTTTTCGCATATTGCAAGATATCATTGGCTTACACATATGGCTGCAGTATATAGCTTCATACATTTTGGTCCAATTTTCAAAACAACATACATTTGCTACTTTGAATCAAATTCAATCAATCATAAGCATAATCTTTGTCTCATTGAAGCCAAATTAATAGAGATATTCCACGAGTTTCTTCTTCAACATACTTATGCCAGCCTTCACTCGTTGAAACTCTCCAGATTTCCACATTTATTCCAAAATTATATTTCGACATCCCATCATGGCTAATATCATGCATTGTTAAATAAAATTTTGGCTACATATTCTATTCATACAAACTGTCAGACAGTCTTAGTAAAAATAGTGACCTTTAATTACTTGGAAGTATAATTCGCGTTATATAACAGCATGTCAAAATCCAGATACTGCTACAGTCCAGTTTCCAAGTTTTATGAGATCTGTGCAGACAAAGGTAATTAGAAATCCCCTTAAAATACCAATCTTTTTTCCAGAAAGAACAATGACAGTAACTATACTTCACCAGAGCCTTCCATGAACTTGCCTTCTCAGCCCCGGTGATCAATGTTTTTTGTGAACATATGGCCATTATTTCTTGGATAATTTATTTTATTGCATAAATAGTTCAAACAAAGGTTGTCATAGTCTATTTACACCTTTGCAAATTGGCAAACATAACATTGATGCTAAAATACATATATGCAGTTTTTCATGATATACAGGTTAGCTGGAAGGAGTGAAGTGATATGAAACCGTATTGAAACTCATTTGTAAATGTATACTCATCTTGCTCTTAACTAATTATCAGTAACACAAAATTAATACATAGCATATATACATATTTTATATAGTTGTCTACCATACAATCGGTTAATTCTAGAATTATACATTTGTTAAAATCATATCTTTCTCAAAATAATATAAACTGACCATATTTCTTTTTTTCATGAGCTCCTTCAATTTTTCTTCATCAGAGTCGTCCCTAAGATATGGGTCCTTGTATTTCTTGATCAAGTCATCAAGTCTTTTATCTTCTGGTTTGTCATCGTGGCTAAAATAAGATCAGACAGTTGTGGGAAAGTTGATTAATTAATATGTAAAGATAAATTACTACTGCTAGCTGGTGCCTGTTTTCCATAAAATTCTGCTCTTACAAAATTTGGAATAGACTTTAATATATATTTTTTACACCTCTTTTACAAACAATTACAATGAAATTCCCGAAACTGTATTTCCGATTTAGTAGTCTTTGGTACAATCCAACAACATAATAAATCTCTAAACTTGATCTTTGGGTCAATCTAACAACTGTCCAGATTGAGGTTGCAATGCTCTTCCCTTCTGATTTCACATTAAAATAAAGTCAACAATTGTTCTTCAATGGATTCGTGATTGATAAACTCCCAAAAGGTGATCTGCTGATGGAGCGAACATATAATAAATATAATAATAAAATGCCTCACTGATACACTTTAAATTTATTTTGAATCTCGGTAATCAAGTGACAGTACTGAACATTCTACAAATCCGGATTAAAGTCAAATTTGGTGATATAAGTCACATTTAACAACTAAGTTCATACCCTGACAATTTATCAATGAGTCACACACAATCATGGCCTGTATTTAAACACAATAACAGAATAATGGAATGCAGGATATATTTGAAATGTGAAATGAAAAGCCTTAACTTTTTTGTCTTTCCAATAGTTAAAAGTTTTACTTTGCGGCAGGAACGCCTCCCAGGTCGCCCCATTTTGTCCAAGTTTTTCACACTACAGGAGGTGTAATTCTCAATTATAGGCATTTAGCGACCCCCCCCCACCCCCCTCCTTCAACTACCATCCTAGATTCATAGATTCATGTGTGACCTTGTTACACAGCAGTAAAACTTCCAATATCTTAACTCACCCCATGTCGCCTGGTTACACCAAAAGGTGATCATGTCAAAACCTTTTGTACACGCATGCATGGAATAGTCTCCGCATGCCCATGGTACCGAATTTTAAATTTTTGAATTTTAACCTGTTGAAAACAACCTTGGGACGCGCAAGGTAATGGACACATCGCCACTGTATCACAAGGTGCCAAATAAATCTTGGACAATAGATGAAGGACAAGGTTGTTTTGCCCAACACCTATAATGGCAGGGGATACTGCCTGCAGTGTGAAAAGGGTACAATGGATTCTGATCTCTTTTCAGAGTAGCTACATCACATTTACTCACAAAACAAGGACATATTTTTCACCAAGATATGGACAGATTTTTAATTGTCTTGGTTCTCACAGATTTTCTAAGATCATAGATATTGGCTTATTCTTACTCTTTCATTTTTCGAACCATGGTTGCGAGCATATTTGCTACATCTCCACTTCCTTCTACAATGATGACACAAATATTGTTTTCCACTGCCCACGCAACCTTGTCTATTGTTGATTCATCTCCACAAGAAACGACCACTACTACAGCAGAAAACTCTGTAGGAAACAAATGCTTTCAAGTGATGTTTTGTTTTATTTCTTTAGAATAAATGTCTCTAGAGACCATGAATAAATATTTGAAATACCATAATAATTATAAATAATAATAAACAAATTATTATTATTATCAAATAATCTCAGTAACATATATAACATTTTATTAACTAGAGGGCCTTGTTGGTATCAAATATTGACACTCATTTTGTGTGCAGGACTGCAATCCAGAAGTCCTGCAATACAATACAAAACCATTTTGGTATCAGGAAATACCAAATCAGTTCATTGGAAATAGAAAAGAAAAGCAACTGGATCAAAGCTGAATGAATCTGAACTTTTTGAAAATATCAATACAATTGCAAAACAGTAGCTTTTGAAAACTCCAATAATACCAAAAATTTTAAATCATTAAATAAAACCAAAAATGATTGATCTTGAAACTATCATCTGATATTGAAAATTAACTTGGAATTGGGCATTATTCTTGGCTGTTGCGACTTTAGCTTTAGAGTTTGCTTTACATTGGAGATTTAACACCATTAAAGATTGTCTCAATGAAAATTGAAATTAAAAATAAATTATACTTAATTACAAATGATACTTCTACAAGATATACATAGTTCAAATAATACAAAAGGTAAAGAATGGTTACAGCCAAGTACATTGTAGTAAAGTACTTTGTTAGTAATTGTGAAAAATACTTTAAGTGTTTTAAGTATTCGTTCAAGAACTTATACTTAAGTATATTTAAAGACTACTGTTAAAGCAAAAGATTTACTGTTAAAACCACAGTCTCTACAATATTTTTAAACTCTGTCAGAAAATCTTAGCACTGTGCATTAAGTTCACAATTTTTTAGATATTTGAAAACTAAATTTACAAGCTACCAAAAATAGAAAGCCTTCAATGAAAACATTGTATAAAATCAATATTTTTGTAGGATTGATTCAACACTTTTGGAAAGTCAAGTTCAGATTAAGTGGTTATGATTTTGAGCATACCAGAACATTAAAACAGTGTTGTTGTAGCGAGCTGAAACATAAAGCATTTGATTACTTTCAGTATAAATAAGTTAGCATCTGAAGTACCTTTTTCATTTGGATGTCTTTTGTGTCTTATATATTTCTCTAGTTTTCTCTGCAAAGTAGGTTCTGTTTTTTTCTTGCCATGAGTGCCATTATCACACAGCAAGAAATGTGTGTGATTTTCTTCTAAGAAGTAGTCTACACCTTCATACTTGCTTGGCGTTGGAGAGTAACTGGCAATATTGTCTCCAATCTATAGAATATGTAATGTAGATAACATTATTTTGAAGAATATATGCTAAAGATGAACAAGTGTTCTTTACCTATTTTAGGAGGGGATGTCAATGATTAACAGGTTTTGCATATAATCCCTTGGTTTTCACACCTTGGGTTGTGGGTGTTGAATCCACCCCTATTTGTGAAACAAGAGCACCATCAGTTGCACTTCCATGTCTGTGGAAATTATATAGCTCAAACTATAGATATTCATGTTTTAGAAGGTATGTTCAAGTATTCAGAGATCTACAGCAATATTATGTCTTTAATCCTGGGATCTACCCTCTCTTCCACACGTTGTCAAATAAAACATAAGTTTGAGACTGAATTTTTATTTTGAGAGTTGCTAAATGGTCAGAAAGAACATCAACATTATGTTATGTTATCCCTAAAGCAAGGACAAAATAAAGGCGTTCCTTGCACCAACTTGCATACAGTTTTGGGTTTGTTCTGTACTGTAAAATGCTGACCATAGGTAAAAACTACCAACTTTCCCATATAGTGTCTGGGGTTGGTACCACAGACCTCAGAGGTGGGAAGTGCTCACGATATACTTTATGTTTTTCCTGAACTGCAGATCGCAAGATGAATCTCTAAATTTAGTCTTTGACCTGTTACCAATAGTTACTCAAAATATTTTCCCCAGTATTAAACTTGCATAACAATGATCTTACTTTTTTTTCTAGCAAATTTAAACTGACTTGTGTTTTCACAGAAATTAATGTTATGTTTGTTTTGTCATTTTAATTCAACATGTTCGAAAGCTAAAAAAGATTTACTTAAAAGATTTACTTTCCCCCTTGGTATTATGACATGTATTAATTGACAAATTCCCTTATTAAGATTAACTAGCCTTCATTCACAATGCTAGACATTACTTACATGGGGTTCATGTAGTTTATCTGCTCCAGCCAAGACACCCCAGGTTGAGATACCAAGCAAGTGCAGCTTGTTTTCCAAATGTTTTACCTTTTCAATTGTCTCTGCACTAGAGTGTGTACAAGACTGGCTATTCTTAGTACACATACCATCAGTGATTATCCAGGTATCTGGAAAATAATGTTAAGTGGCATCACTGACTTATGGCTTGCCAAATCTGTTTTGATACTCAAAGTCGGGGTGCACATTATTGTTGCCATGGCATTTTGAGCATATTACAACATGCAGGATATACAGATGATACTTATTGTTGTGAAATCAGATGTCAAAAACCAAGAGCCAAAATAAATAGAGTAACAAGAGCATTCATAGTTTCCAGTCTTCCTAGTAAACATTAGAAACGTTTTAAAATGGTTTAAACGTACAAGACATTTATAAAACCTACTTAAACCATATCTTATGGTTTTCTAAATATTTCCAAGTAAACGTTTAAGCTGTAATATTTAAAAACAATTTTGTAAGCATTCTATATACAAACGTTTATGCTGTAATGTTGAAAAACGTTTTATAAACATCCTATAAACAAACGTTTTTACTGAAAACGTTTATTAAACATTTCTAAAATAACTCAAGAAGCTAGATTTGACAGGAACCGTTTTTAACATTATAAAATACCTGAAGAAAAGAAAGTTAAGCTGGAAATGTTTTTTTCAAACATTCATCATGAAATGGTTGATATAACATAATATAAAGACATAAAATAATATTTTCATTAGTGAGCAAACTTAAAAAGATATTGAATTTGACCCCTGACCCCATTATTATTCAGACATTATTATGTTGATTTGTAACGTTTTTCTAATATTTATCATTAAGCGATTAATAAACAGCATACAAAAAATGTTTTAAAAACATTCTTAACATTATAAACGACTTTTGTACCCATCATTTTTTAACCTCTGCCAAACGTTTCCTTTCAAACATTTGCAAAACTTAAAAATGTTTACTGGGTTCTACCAAGTAACAACAGTGCAGTAATACTAAATTCTTGATCTAAATCACCATTGAAACCTGTTCCTTGGGCCTTTGCTGATGTTTCCTGGAAATTTCATCGCAAATCTGTCTACAAAAGTTTAGGTTATTCTTAAACAAATGGCGTCAGTTAAATAACTTCCCTTAGTATAGGCAATAAAACTTACCTTTACATGTTATATATTAAACATGGCATCAAACTTTTATATTTTACCTTTACAGAAAAAAGTATACGACATAAACAACATGCATTGCATACAATATTTAGCTAATCAGAAGTTTCAAAATATAGTCACCTTTGATTTCTTTTCCACTATCAAAAAGTTTAAAGATATTCTTAGTCTGCACCGTCTGATTTCCCCCACAGATTGAGATCACCAGTTGTGGTTCGGGAAACTTCCAGTGCTTTGTAACCAGATCAAAGACAACATCCATATCCTCCATAAAGTCATCTACACGAACATACCTACCAGATATCTATAAATATAGGTAATGCATAATCCCCACACACTGTACCAAGAAACAAAGATTGGACACATTATGCTAATTTTGTGTGAACAAGTGCTGTATTTTATCTAGTATTTCAAAAACTTAGTAAGCTACAAATAAGTTATTACACATAAGTACAAAGAGATGTCTGCCTCTATTAAAGATTTTTAATAGGAAGAGCAGAAAATCTTGAGTTGAATTTCAGATTTTGCAGATTAAAGATAATTTTACGGCTGATTTTTTAGACACAACTAAATTTATTTTAGAAAATTAACTAATTGGAGCTCATTTTAGGACTGTATTGATTTGGTTATTCGTATGATGTGCATTTCACATATGCAGCAATCAGGAACTTTTGTGTTGTCTCACCTTCTTGCGGAAGCTCTGAACTGCCTAACTTTTTAAATTTTAATTCTAATTTTAATTGGACTTTTATAGGGTTTAATCTGCACTGAGTAGTATATACATATACACCATAGCAATATTCAAATTCAAAATCCAGGGACAGAAATAGGTCAGTACCACGGAGAAGCCCTAAGAGAAAATGAGATAAGGAGCATATGCTTTTGCCTAGAGATCGGTTTTGAGATCTTTCTAAAAGAGGCAATAGTGGGTGATGCATGAATGTCTTCCGGAAGTGAATTCCAAACAGTGGGAGCATCAAAGGCAAAACTGAAGCTAAACTGCTTAGTAAACTTGTGAATTGTAGGTTGAAATTTTGGCACATTGAGGAAATTGGCAACACTCTGACTGTGTCTAGTGTTGTAATTAGTAGAGCATGTGGATAGATGTGGAGCAAAATATCTAAGGAAACCAGTATGAATAAACTTGTACACCAGGGTAGCCAATTTGAACTGAATAGAGAGCCCATGGAGTTTCCTGAATACCAGAGTTATCCAAGTGTATTTACTCGAATTTGTATCAATTCTAGCTATACAATTTTGGATAGACTGTAATCTATGAAGACTGAATTTAGAGAAACTCTTGACAAGTGAGTTACAGTAGTCCAACCAACTACTAACAAAAGCATTGGCAGCCAACACAGATGCAATATGAGTCAAGAACTGCATAATATTTCTAAAATCCCTCAGTTGAATGAAGCAGCCTTTACAAACATTCTAGACATGTTTCGAGAAGGAAAAATTAGAGTCAAACCACACATCCAGATTGCTGACTCGATGAGGTGAAGGGGGTTGCCCAAGATGGCAATTGTGAAACATGCAATTAACCTTTCTCTCTGTTTCTTGGAGCCAAAAAGTATGAACTCAGTTTTATCACGATTGAGTTTTGTAGCTGACATCCATTCTTTGACATCTTGCAGGCATCTGTTCAAATTATAAAAAGCAGCTGAGGCATTCTTGTGTGACAGATTGACATAAAGCTGGGTATCATTGGCATAGAAATGGAAGTTTAAGCCTTTGTGTTTACAATCAATGTACTAAGGGGAGATATGTACAGAGAGAAAAGCAGAGGACCCAAAACAGAACCCTGAGGAATGCCAAACAACAGTTTTTTTTAAATCTGACATAGTAGAACCAATCTGAACAGACTGATAGTGTTCTGTCAAATAAGAAGAGAACCATTTGAGAGTGGAGCCGCCAACACTGAACCAATCCAGCTGACAATTAATTAGAGTGGAATGATCAATCATATCAAAGGCAGCATAGAGATCCAAAAGTACCAAGGCAGTAGCTTCACCCTGAGATAGTGACAAATGAATATCATTTTTGATGGAAAGCAGAGCCGTCTCCCTTGAGTGACCTGACTTAAATGCTGACTGGTACAAGTTATACAAGCCATGTCGATGAATATGATCAAACAGCTGTTTAGCAACTACACGTTCCACAAGTTAGAAATGAAGCTCAGTCCAGATACTGGGCGGTAGTTCTTCAAATCCCGTCTTAATAAGTGGAGTGTTTACAGCTTTTTTGAAACCATCTGGAACCAGTCCCTCATGGAGTGAACAATTTACCAATTTGGTTTTTGATGGTAGAACGATGTCAATGCATTCCTTGAATATATCGGTTAGCTAACAAATATGCTTGGTTTTCTATGAGTTATAAGTATTGATGACATGCTTACCAGTCTTGGTATGTCTATTAGTTGGGAACTTAACCTGCCTTGTAGTGAGTTGATTCTCACCTCTGTGTGACTGTGTTTCAATTTTCCGAAATCAACAATTTGGATTGCTTCTGTGTCATTTTGAGGTGTCCATTCTATGCCATGCTTTGGTTTTTCAATATCATGACATTCCTTTGGCAGTCCACATCGGCATTTAGTGTTGACTCTAGAAATACCAGTATTTTATCAGTGCATTTAATAACAAAGACAAGTAAACCTGAAGACCACATACCTCTACCATGGGCTAACACCCCCAATATTACTTATGAGTGCAATGATGAAAAATCGGTCAAAAAATTCTGGGAACAAGATGACGATCCATATTGCACCAAATTTATTGTTTTTGCCTTCTGACATTGCTGACATTTCCAGTGAGAGCCTTAGAAGTGCAGGTAAACAAGTTTGGAACCCAATCAATTTGATTGCATATCTATGAATATTATATGAGCGGGAAACGTGGTCAACATTGTAGCAAACTCGTCTTAAAAAGACGAATCTCAACTTTTATACACCTATGAAACTTAATTGATATTACTAAAATATAAAATTCGTTGAACACAAAGAAGCCTCAGGAATTATATATTTTGTGCTGATATGTAGCTCATGGGAGAAGCAGAACATGTATTAACTACATGTTATACTGACAGATAAAGCTATCCAATTACTCTCGCCTTCAAAAAAGAAGGGTGACGATATTGTAATCGGTTCAGTTTGTCTGTATGTTTGTCTGTCCACACACATAACTCTAAAAATAGATCAAAGTCATACTTTCAGATGGTGTCTAACTGAAACTTGGTCCTCCTCAAAGATGGTCGGGATCCAGGTCTGATTTGTGAATCAGAAATTGTTTTATATGTTTTTTTAGCTATACCCATGGGTAAGGGTTTAGTATAGCTTGTTGCTAGACATATTATAAAACACTGCCATATTAAAAAACTTCCTTGGACGTCTGTTATAGCACCTGTACTAGACTGTAAAGGGGGAAAACATTACTACCCCAAGCACTAAAATTTCGTTTCTGATATACTGAGACATAATTTGCATTTGTCAAATTTGGTATTTATGTCAATATGGATAAGATTTAACTTAACTTTTTCTTCACCAATAGTTAATTTCAAGTACTAAAATTATCATAATTGCCAAGAAAATAAAATGAGCATAAAAATAAAATGGAATAAAAATGAGCATAACTGACTTTGCTGGACAAAAGTTGCTGCATTTTCTTTGTTTAAACTTGTGAAAAATGAAATTCACTTCTTGTTGTTCCTCTTCTTCTAAGTCATGGATATCACATGCCTGGAATAACAAGCTACATACAATGGGAAGGTATCCAAGTGACATGTATATTTCATTGTTATCAATAGAGAAGGCAAATATATCTTCGTGTATTCTGCCTTCTCCAGTGATCAAATTTTCACTCCCCAGAGGCCCCAATCAATTAAAACTAAAACTTTATTTTTAATACTATTTATTCCAAAATATTTTACATAAATGCAATATCTGTAATATATTTGGTGACATGCATGTATATGTATATCAGATTGCTACACTTTTACATAGAGCATGTTTCTATATCATTGATATCAAACAAGTAACAGCACATTATATATAACATGCATTTACATCAAACATGTCAACATAAGGACATTGTAATATAAAGCTGTTCATAACCATTGTTCTATATTGCATATAAGAAAAATAATAATGTAACCCAGCCCCAAAAAGCTTGCACTCCACCAACCCAGAAGGTACATAAGAACACCCATTCCTGAGAAACACCACATCTACAATTTCCCATTTTAAATCCACTGAGCAAGTATATAGAACAACTGTCAACTATCAAAATATAAGGATCGCTGTACCTATTATATAAGCTGTATTGCTTCCCAACACAAAATCCCTTTCCCCTCCGGGGGTGGGCTGCAAGGGTATTAGAACTGTGGATATTTGTCTATTTTTTCTGCGAACATCACTCAAAAACTGTATATTAGATCAGGATCATATATTCACACAGGAAGGTGGCTATCCTGTACTCGATCCTCTTTGAAGATGATCAGGATCTGGGTCACAAATACAGATTTGCTCTAGTGAGATGTTAGCTTGCTATGAGTAGCCCAGAGTACTTAGGAAATATTGGGTTTCCTTTTTTTCTCATTGTTTTCATATTACAGTTCTATTTGTCACTATGCTTGTTAACCTAGTTCATTTTGCTGGCACATCTCACTGCTAAGTATAAGTTTCTACTATTGTCCCCCTCTATGTGCCATAGATTATTTTTTGAGTGTCTGCCCAAGCCAAAATAAGAACATATTAAAAACAATATCCAGTAAAAAGGTTCTGTACATTCTGTGTGTGGTAAGTTGTGTTTTTTGTGTCAGGGAAAAAGTCACTGTTTTAAACAGTAAACTCTTTGACTGGCAACTTGAAAAATTATATCACAGAAAAGATAAAGTACAGTAGAACCTCAGTTATCCGGCTTTCTATTATCCTCCGGATTAACCGAACCGAAATCATGTCTCCCTCCATTTTAAACACAGTCAAGCATGAGCGATAATACACGATTTTACACAGTCTCAGAAACGATGAATTCCAGTGCTTTATAAAACGTACCATTCACAGAGACGCCTAACTTCTTTCATCTTTATCACCATTGTTACAATAGGAGAGGGATTAATTCAATTACACGACCCCGCTACACAACTTCTTTGATAATGCGCCAATCAATGAAAGTGTGTTCGATTGGGTTTTGCAATTTATAATCTCCCGGAGTAGGTCCACAGACTGACAACGTGTAGAAAAGAAAAGACGTCAACAATGCATTACCAATCAAACGTGCATCACTGAAGGCATGTTCGCTTGGGGTTTTACAATAAATAATCTCCCAGAGTTTTTTAATTGACAATATGCAGGACAATGTTAATCTAAAATTAAAACGTTAACAATGCAAGTACCAACTGAACACAACCAGCTCAAGTCCGCATAATATTTTAAATAAAAATAATAATAATATCCATGGATATGGAGCAAATAAACGACAATTGAAGGGTCACTTATATTATATGACTCCAATTTATTAAATTATTTTATTAACGACCACCAACATCTATGTTTATTGCATAAAAACGACAATTCTTCAATTATCGGCTACTCAGTAACCCATAGACCGTGAATTTTGGTTTCCTTCATCTATCCGAACCCCTCGATTATCCTGCCGGATTGTATGTCTCCCATGGGGTTCGGATAAGTGAGGTTCTACTGTATCATGGATTACAGTGACATATGTAAAATGTACTAATTTTCAATAAGAAATGAGTAATAAGGGGAAGAAACTGTGTGAGAATGGTAAATATGAAAAAGGAATATCAGTGTGTGCAGTGATGTATGACAATAACAATAGGGCACTGCATTGCTTGGAATAAACATTTCTTGGATAATTGACTGTCAAAAAGTGCAAGCCATGAACTAGGGTAATGCCTAATTTGCCAACTGTTATTGAAAATGTGTTTATAATAGTGGTGGGGGTCACGGTGGCAGAGTGGTAACACACTCGCCTCCCACCTCTGAGGCCAGGGTTCAATCCTCGTCAAGGCCTTATGTGGGAAAGCTGGTAGTTGCTTGCCGTTGGTCGGCAGTTTACAGTACAGAACCCTAGCGAACTCTATGTACTGGTTTCCTCTGCCCTTCCAACTACCCGTTGTGATATGACCTGTACAGTGTTGAAAGTGACGTAAAACCCCAAATAAATAAATAAATAAATAAATATAATAGTGGTGACACTATGATAATTGAAAGTGTAGGCCATGCACCAGGGTAATGTTTAATAAATGAAGCTATTTTATAAAATAACATTTTGAACTGGTATGGCATGTAAATCGTAGTGGAAAAGTCAACAAGTTTGAACACTTGTTCTAGGACAAAGTGGCAAAGTGTGACCTGTGTATTTACCTAAACAATTTGGTACATAAATAACTGAGGATATTGAATCTGTGGTGTTGTGTAATGAGCACCAGGAAGGAGTGAATACTTGTGTTTGGAAAAGTGTGTTTTAAGTATTTGGTGAACATTTTATTAAACAAATAACTGGGTATATCAAATCAGTAGTGTTTTGTTATGAGTAAGCGTGGAGCAGAAGATCTGATTGTATCACCCGTACCAGAGGAATTAAAAGTTAAAAAGATGGATTTAAATCTTACACCCACAAAAGAAGATGAAGAAGATGAGCATATGCAGGTCATAGATGATGCAATTGTGATGAAAATTACGGCAAAAGCACCAGAGTGATTTGCTGAGGCCTTTACTTATATAATAAGTACAATTAAAGAACAAACTTCCTCTACAAGAGTGGTCCAGAAACAACTGGAATCAAAAGTATAAGTACTGGAAAAAAGATTTCCAACTGAGAAAAGGTCAATAAAGAACAGGAATCGGTAATAACAAAGCTGAAAGAAAACATGGACAACTTGGAAGCATACTCAAGGAGGGATAATCTTGTGATAGAGGGAATCATGGAATCTCCAAGTGAAAATATAAGAAATAAAGTGACCGAGTTCTTGAAAATCAAGCTGTGCTTGACTGATGCCTCTGAAATAAAGCTCTTGCATGTACATAGAATTGGAGTACCACCACACCTTAAACCACATGCTTCTGTTCATCCAAGACCAACTATCATTAGAGTCTAAAACTATTTAGACAGGGAAAGAGTTTAAAGATCTAGTTGGAATCTGCACGAGAAGCATCTCTTTGTTAGAGAAGACTATACTGAGGCAATGAAACAGAGGTGGAAAAAGCTACTACCAGTCCAAAAAGCGGCAAAACAGGATCCATCTGTCAAGAAATGAACATTACTTGGAGACAAGCTCATAATAGATGGAAAGCGGTATACAACTCAAGAGTTTAACAAAATTCCAGAACATTTAAGGTGGACCATCAAAGGTGAGCAATACTTCCACCTGTGCAACTCTACATTTTTTCTTTGGAAAAGACTGCTACTTGAGCAATCACCATATAAGTCCCTTTCAGGATAGCAGGACTGGATACCTTTGTGCTGAACAATTCTACTTTAGACAAAAGTCTCTGTTCTTCGATGATACAGAAACAGCCAACAAAATCATGAAGGTAACAGATGCTGGACAAATGACGCGCTTATCGCACAACATAAGGGGAGTGGATGAGTACAAATAGAGACCTCAGGCAAGGAAAGCAATGGAGAAGACTTGTTGGCTAAAGTTTTCACAAAATGAGCATCTAAAGAATCAGCGATTAGCTAGCCAGGGCTTATTTGTGGAAGCCAACAGATGCGACATGTTTTTCTCTTGTGGCCTGTCTTTATCCAATCCAAACATTTTCGGTGAGAAGGTGAGAATGTTCTAGGACAGAAACTTTTAAAAACTTGAAACAGAGTTAACTCAATGTAAAATATATTTCATTGGCTAAAAACATCCCATAATGGAACAACTTTCTTCAAGAAACACACAGTATTGATGAAGATAAAACAGTTTGGGTCAAAGAATGGTATGGTCCAATATATTTTTCAAATGGAACATCTCAGAGTAGAAGTGTAGCTATCCTAATACCAGAGGCTGTTCATAGGGATCTAACAATAATAAGTGAAAAAAGATACTGAAGGTAGACTAATACTTTGTGACTGTATATACTATAATATGAACATGACCCTTGTCAATGTCTATGCACCTACAAAAGATCATCTTCAAAACCAAATTACATTTTTGTCAGAACTTAATAAAATTTGGAAGCCAATAATTCAAACAATTTGATAATTGGAGGGCATTTTAACACCCAGTTGAACATGAAAATTGATAAAAAGGGTGGGAAGACAGAAAATCAGTCTTGTTACTCTAGATATTTACGGAGTTCAATGGAGGAATATAAATTGGTCAATATTTGGAGATTAAGAAACCCAAAAGATCTAAAGTTCACTAGACGTGAAAAAACTAGAGGTGGGCTAGTCCAGTCTAGACTAGATTATTTTCTTATTACTGAATCAATGACATATCTAACTAAAATGTGTTTTCAAACCTGGAAGTAATTCTGATCATAGGTTAATACAGAGAAGTCTTGAAATATTAAGTACTCAGAAAAGAGGGCCTGGCCATTGGAAATTTAATAATGAACTTCTTTTAGATAGGTCATACATTTCTATGATTAAAAAAACAACTAAAAGACATCAAAACGCATGTAGAAATGGAAAACGAAAATACTCTCTGGGACTTTGTTAAGTGTCAAATAAGATCCGTAACCATTGCTCACTCTAAAAAATAACCCTAGAAAGTCCTAAAAAAGAAGCTGAGGTAAAACATCAGTTAGAATCTTTGGAGAAAGAAATAATTAACAATAGTGGAAAAATTAACGAGTATTATGAGATTAAAGGAGTCTGGGAAAATATGCAAAGTGAAAAGACAGAGGCAGCAATTAATTATAACGTCAAAGGTACAATGGGAAGATCTAGGGGAAAAATATCAAGTACTTTCTAAACCTGAGAAAGAGAAATTACAACATTAAATATATTAAAAACTTAGTAAAGTCAATGGCGCAGAAGAAACCAATCCATCAAATATACTTGATGAACAAAAAAGATTTTACAAAAACCTGTATAGTTCACAAAACTCAGACCATACATCAACAGACAGTTTTCTTAAAAATTGCAGTGTACCAAAGCTCAATGTGAATAAGGAGGGATTATGTGATCAAAATCTAACCAATGATGAGGTTGCAAAGGCTTTTAAAGAATTACCAGATGACAAAACATCAGGAAGTGATGGTTTTACTATCAACTTCTACAAACTGTTTTGGCCTGATATCAATTATATGCTACTGGATAGCTACATATATACATTTCAAAATGAGTATCTCTCTAATAATCAAAGACAGGGAATGATAAATATAATTCCAAAGCAGCATAAAGATCTTCGATATCTACAAAACTGGAGACCTGTTAGTCTACTCAATAGTGACTACAAAATCTTGACCAAAATATTATCTAATAGACTTCATAAAGTGCCACCAAAGCTAATTCAACTGGATCAAGTTGGGTATGTCAAAGGAAGATATATGGGTAAACAGTCTGTACTATTAAGGATATAATGACCTATACAAATAAGAAAATATACCTGGCCTTTTCTTAATGGTAGACTTTGAGAAAGCCTTTGAGAGTATACAGTGGCCTTTCATGTTAATGTGCTTAGATTTTGGTAATAACTGTAGGAAATGGATTAAAATACTATACACTGATATTCAGTCATGTGTTTCAAACAATGGGCATTTTTCTCAATACTTTAACCTTAGTTGTGCCATTAGACAAGGATGTCCAATATCTGCTCTCCTCTTTATCTTGGTTGCTGAAATTTTAACTATAAAGATTAGGGATGATAAGTTCATTAAAGGGATAAAGGTAAAAATGAAGAGTATAAACTATGTCAATTAGCAGATGACACTACAATGATTCTGAATGATGTAAATTCCATCATGCATTCGGTTTTAACTGAGAACAACTTAAAATCTCATTCAGGACTGAAAATTAATCAAGAAAAAACAATAATTATACAATTGGATTCAAGTAGGAAAAGAATACCAAACTTACCAAAAATATTGCAATTAATTATCATTCAACAGCAACTCATTTAAAACTCTGGGTATCTGGTTCTCAAATGATGAAGATGAAATGACGAAGCTCAATTTTGAAAATAAAATAAAAAAATTGAAAGTTTGATAAACATATGGGCAGCAAGAAATCTATCACTGAAAGGAAAAGTCACAATAATAAAAGCTTTGGTGATACCTCAAATAAGCCATCTATTAACAATGTGTTTCTGTCCAAAACAGTTTTTGGATACTATTGATAAACTGATCTTTAACTTTTTATGGAACAAAAAAACACATAAAATAAAAAGAGACTGTTATTGCAAACTTCAGTGACTTAGGATTTAGAATGCCCGATATTTATGCTCTTCACACAAAATCAAAAATAAGTTGGTTGAAAAGGCTACACGCTGATCAAAAGGGCAAGTGAAACGATCTAATGTGGTATCTGCTAAATATAGACGAATATTTGTCACAAATTGCCGCTGTCATATTCTAGTAAGTGTTTCACTCATTTTCATGAACAAATAATTAAATGCTGGCATTCAGCAAAATACACTTCACCGAATAGTGCTAAAGACATTTATGAAGAATATTTATTTGACAATATGTCCATATGTTCAGATGGCAAAACATTACAACTCAGTTCAAACTACATAAGGAAAATAATAAAGAGATTCAACTAAAGAGTCTCTTTACAGACAGTGGTGATCAAGAGAGTTATGGAACATTAAAACAAAAGTTGAGTTAGAATATTAGCATCTTCAACTATAACTTAATATATAGTGTTATACCAAAGAAGTGGAAACAAAAGTTAAAGGGTCATAAACCAACACAATGTAAACAGTAAAGTTTACTTGAAAATAAATGGTATCCTAACAAATTTGACAAATGTTCATAACTGGGATCTGTATTTTGAGTTATCATGCACAAAAGTTAAGGAACCAAATTCTGTTGACACATGGATTGATATATTTCCATTTCTAGAGAGCGTATATTCAAAAATACACATCAAATTGTACTTGATTCACACCTTTAGACCTTTCAGTATAAAATGATAAAGAGACTGACAAATTGTAACTATAATCTCTTTAAGTAAAAAACAACCTTTTTGTGTTTATTGCAACCATACAGACACAATTGAACACCACTTCTATCTGTGTGGCTATGCTAAATTGTTTTGGGAACTTTTGAGTGACCACATAACTGTGGCACTTCACCTAGAAAAAAAATTAAACCTAACTATCTGTGAGGTGATTTTCGGTATAGAATATACTCATAAATGTACAGCCATTGGCAGAATAATAAATATGTTAACTGTTGTTGGTAAATGCTACATAAATAACTGTAGAACTAATGGAAAGAAAATTTCTTTTGACATGTTTGTCGACATAGCCAGAAATAAATTCATTTGTACAAGACAATTTATAGCAAAGCAGTCAGAGGGGTTGAAAAAGAAATCTATGAAATACTAGAAAATATAAACCTATGATACTTGCATTAAACATTATAGATTCTCTTTAAAAAGAGACATTTTGCACAAGTAAAATATGCTCACATATTTTCATATGTATTTAAGTATAAATAGTTTTGCAATTATATCAAAATATTAAAACAAGGATATATACTTTTGAAAGTGTGTATGTTAACAGAGATATAAATACAGGAAAATATGTTGCAGATTATTTGTCTGTAGGTCAAAAGACAGTTTAAGATTCATTTTAATTTATGTTTAAATGTCAGAGAATATTTTAGTCTTATCTAGTATGTTTCTACTAAGTACTGGCTGTTGTTTTATATGGCACGTTTCAGCATTTCATCATTAATGACACTGTTTATAGTTTTTGATCAGTTTTCATTTTTAACAAATCATTATTAAATTTCAACACACCCTCATAGTGAACCTATTTCAAATAACTTCTAAAGATGTGATTGAATGATAAGATTTATAAGGTGTTTTAATATAAAATTTGTGACCAATGTCCATTATTGAATTTGAGTCAAGAAAGAGAGATAATCACACTTGTTTAATGTTAGCTATTCTCCAGGTGTATCTGCAGGTTTCATGATGAATGCTGGTGTAGACACAAATTAAATGTAACTCTTCTAGCAAGCATAAACTTTAGGTCTTGCCCTTTGATTTTTAATATGACGGTAATTGAATAATCAATATCTGAAGTCACTATTAGGTTTAAATCTCAACAAATTGCACAGCAATTGGGATTATTTTCTTGGAGGACTCCTTTAACATCTGTAAAAATTCAGGATTATCGGAGTTGGATCCCTATGGGGTTTAAATATTAAAAGTCACAGAAGTATTTTTTATAGTCAAGCCAATAAAATTGTTGTCTTTATCTTTTTAGGAAGATATGACTTCATATTCAAAATTATTGTTTAAGAAGATAGCAACTCCTCTAGAATTAGTTGTATTTGCATCAGTATGGTATCTGTTACCAAAGATTCTATTACCTGATACCTCATCTTTTTCAATGCTGTGTGTGTCTTACACATACAATATTAGATTTTGTTTCCTTGTAGTAGTTCAGAACATCAATTCTCTTTTGACACAAACATTTGCACTTTGCCAACACAACAGTGATACCATTTATAAGGGCACTCAGGGGCGGATCCAGCTTTTATGTAAGGTGGGGGTTCACATCGAGTAAGGTGGGGGTTCACATTGAGTAAGGTGGGGGTTCACATCAGACATATTATAACTAAGGGGGTCGGGGGGCATGCCCCCCTGGAAAAAAATTAATTTGGGATAAAAATAGAGTGCATTTCCTGTAAATTTAACACCACTGTCAAGAAATAATTTTGTACTTTGGGTTGAACCCCTTTACATTATTTTTCAAGGGGGGGGGGGGGTTCAAACCCCCTGAACCCCCCCCCCCCCTGGATCCGCTAGTGGCACTCATCAATGTCTTTACATATATTCGCTACAATGATAATCGATTCAATAGTTAAACATGGGTTATAAGCAGATATCTGAAATATAGATTGAGGGATATTTCATTTGTGCAAATTTTTCTTTCAGCAGTCAACTGATTTGAAAAATGAAAAAAAAATATCACAAGCCATGTTAACTAGATACTGAATCACACCAGTTTTCAGTGTATAGAAAAATGGGCAGCATCTTACCAAGCAGGACCAAATAAAAATATAAATTGGCACATTGTTCTTGTTACAAAGAGGTTTAGTGTATGATTCCATCCTATGAAAAATCATAAGTCGGGAATATTTTTATGTGGTGAAGTTTGACTTAGGACCCCTCCTTCATGGTCAACTGAGGAAAGACAACCTTAATCATCCCAATTTTAACTCAGGGCCCAATATATGTAAAAAATAAATATGACTGCAAGACCTAATAACTTGTTTCCATGTAAAACATTATATAAAACTCTTGGGTCAGACCCATTTAAATTATTGGGCCTCTTCCCAATATCTTTGTCTGGTAAATGGTTTCCAAAATATCCCTTTAATTCTGAAGAGAGATGACATATATTTTATTTTTCAAATACATTATATCTATGAATATTATAAATACAACAACAAACCTATTTGGCTGTAACTTCCTCCTTAAAGGATCCAATGCTTAGGTATGCAACAACAGAGCCAATAGTCCACTGAGTTTAACTATATATATACATACATATATATTTATATTGTCATAATTAAAACTGTAAAAAGTTGTAAACAAGAAGATAGTTTAATTGTCAGAAATTCTTAGCTTTTACAAAAGAAAAATTATTTCTTACGAATATCTTATCCAGAACCTTCTTTGTTTCATGTCTTGTGAGATGCTTTTTTCTGCAAATAAAATGATGAATGATAAAGCATATATATATAATAGATAAAGTTATAAAGTTACAGAAGTGAACAGAAAAGAATGATTCAATGAATAAACAAAGGCTCTCGCTAAAATATTATTTATTTAAACTTATTACTTGCACTTTATGTGCAAAGTTTAGATCTGACCTCATGTTCAACAGCTGAGGTCATATCAAGAGAGGTTGCAATTCCACTGAAAATGTTGTCATAAACAGGACTCAAACCGGGTTTAACAAGCCATATCAAGTCTGAGGTTGTCTATGAGCGGCACAAGTTGGTCAGTGGTTTCCATTGAAAAATGGTTTAGCAATATAAAACTTAATAATGGAAGATTAATATTCAATGATATATCTTAATATGTATATGTGTGATGTCTGATATTTTTTGTCATTTTTGATTTAAATATTAACCAATTTTACTTATTATTCACACAAGATAGTGGACAATAGATAAACAACAACTTTTGTTTGATATCACTACAAACACAGATGCTATTATTTGTCTTCACTAAAGAACAGATGAAAAAAAGTTTCCCAATTAATATAATCACCTGGGTGTCGTCGACTCTGCTTTGGTACCTGAACTCTGAAAATAAATTAAAATTAACAATGACGAATTGAGCCAATAGAGTGTCAGTAGGTGCCAGACAAAAACAGAACAGGTTGACATGAACACCTTCAGGATAAGGTTTCACTTTATCCAAACTTAAATACAGGCCAAATTTAAAGATTCTAAGTATAAATGTGTCTACTGAAAATAATAGAAAACTTGAAGTGAAACATTGTTTATGTATATATGTTTATTCGTTATTGTTTATTAAAATTGGTATAATTGATTACACAAAACAGGAAATATTTCATACTTGTATAGATCGGGCACTCTTGAAATATACAGTAGTTCTATTGCAGTAATTTGCAAACCATTTCAGAGAGAACATAAGCCAATATAACATTTCCAGATAAGATTATACACTGTTAAATCTCGTATTTCAAGTATTCGTTTACAAATTGCAATATTAAACCAATCTGAATAACATGAAACAGTCCTTATGGGCAAAGTGTAGATTCTTTCATTGTTCACTTAACTGTGGTATGTGTCATCCTTCACGAACTGTATATGTCTTTTTTTGGTTATAATGTCAAAATAGGTAACAGTGTAATTTCACAGTAGAGTTTTTACAGTGCACACCAGTGGAAAGTAAGTCGGGTCATTAACCTTCTGATATGGTAGTGCCAGATTTACATAAAATTTGAGGAGTGGTAACTTTATATAGATTCTATGTTTAAATCAATAATTGTATATACATATACAAAACTAGACAATATCTTGTGTTGCCTGTTGGAACCTGTTAATGGCTAGCCAGTGTTGTGACATCTAAGGTTACTGGTTATGAAAAGTGTGTGGTGCCTGTGTTCTAGTGATTTTTTACAAGTTAGTGTGCGTGATCTTGCTAAACTGTGATGATTTTTTTTGCCAATGAAGTAACACTTAATTATTTTTTTCATACTTTAAACTAATTTTAGGGCAAGTAATTTAATAGCAACACAGTTAGGTAGATTACCTATTGGAGTTTAAAGGTGAAGCAATCGCATTTGATTATTGTAATGAGCCAGCCCCTCAGTTATTGGTTTCAATCTGGGAGAAAAACCCTACAAAGAAAAGCCTTACAGGAAAAAGTCATGCAATTTTGATACCTACATAGAGGAGCCATACACTATTTTTCAAGATCACAGAGAACGTTCTATGCATCATGTGTAATTTGCTTATCAAATTGTTAATCATTACTTAAAGAGGTATTACAATTGATCTTTAAACTACCCTATGCGACTACTTTCAATCCCAAGGCCCCCATGTACTTTTAGTAACAATATATAGCTTATTTGATGAAAAAAGTAAAACCTACTCTGGGTTACAGTTACTCAACCTTTAGAGGATAACTGGTCAAAAAGAATATGGCTACCCAGGATTGAATATTGCACTGAAATTTTCAACTAGAAATTAAAGTGCCACCAAAAGTTTAATTCTAGAACTTTTACAATCACTTGAATTTTGTATTTGTTTCTGGGGATTGGGATTTATTTACTTGCTAAGCATTTGTAATATAATGAATGTGTTCCTTCATGTGTTTTGTGAATATTAAATTTCTTTTTGATATATCTGTCCATAGCACAATAAATATGTAAGCTGCATAGTAAATACCTAAAACAATAATAGAGTTGAAATATAAAAAGAAAACTTTTAAACTTTGAAAAAGTACATCTTTGTACTTTGTACCATTCATAAGGGGCTTTCAAACACAGCCTCAAAATTAGGCCCAAGGCTCTGTGGTAAGGAATTCAGATTGAAAAGGTCAAAAGATGTCTTCCCAAACATTTAGCCGGGACCATGCGTGTACTGGAACCCCTGGCTCCATGCATGAAATACTGTAAATAAGTACAAATATAATGCTGGCTTTGGAATGAGATTTGAAAACTAGGTCTTTGTCTTTGAACCGTAGCTCATAGGCTTAGGTTAGACTTAAGTTAAATGTAAAAATGGTTATACTTTTTCTTCATTTAGAATTAAGTGGTGGCCTATTATCTGCGAAGCAGTAGAGTGCTGATCCCATTTAAAATTAAGCATATTTTGTACAGGTCAGACATTTTTTTCAAAAAGTCTCATAACACGTTTCTTTTAGTCAAACTTTGTGACTGTTGTCTGATGTTTGTGCTGAACCAAGCATCGATCTCACTCTTACGTTTGCAAGAACCCAAAACTATGAGGAAAACAGTCTTGAAGGTCAAGTACTCCAAAGGGGCCTCTTTAAGGGATTCAAAAGGAGTCTTTGTGAGCTGGTGAAGCACCAAAGATAGGTGCCAGGAGGGGATGCCCCTGTGATCCTTAGGTCTGTATCTGTGGAAACTAAGAGCCGAGTGAGATTCTCATCTTGCTGACATTGATATGCTAATTTCCCAGTTTTTCTGCAATGGCTGTTCTGTAGCCATCAATAGTGCTTGGCTGCAACCTCTTGTCCTACAGCAGGCAATCAGCTATTAACTTAGATGGTGCCCTGAAGTTCACCTAATTAATGTTGCACCACTTCGTGAACAATGATCCACTTGCCTCATAGACTGATCTGGTTGAGACTCAATTTGTGCCACTACTGCCTCAGATTCCTTTGTTGGGTCTGACTGAATGGCTGGGTTAGTAGATTGGGAAGGTTGGGCAGGCACAGTCAGATCTGACTCAATATGGCCACTAGATTCCAAAACCAGGGCATGTTGGGCCACCCTGGAGCAATCAGAATGATTCTCCTGCACGGGTAGTCCTGCAATTTCTACACCACTTTGCACCAAGATGGCTATTGGCACGAAGGAAAAAGGTTCCAGATCCCCCTAGAGTGCATCCACTGCCAATGCTAGGGGGTCTGTAACTGGTGACACAATTTGGGGTAACTTGACCCCAGTTGCTTGAGGCTGGTGCCATCTGGTGAATATCAATAGAAAAACCTCTGGAAGGAGAGACCCCTCTGTCTGGATGGTCTGACCAAGCCTGGATAAGTTATTTGCCATCACATTCAGCCATCCTGGAATGTGTCAGGCCTTGAGAGTTTCCTGTATCCTGGAGCACAAGGTCAGGATTCTTCATAGAAGGGCACACAGAGGGCCTGACTTCTTACGTCGTTCCTTGTTTATATAGGCAACCACTTGAGAGTTTCCTGTATCCTGGAGCACAAGGTCAAGATTCTTCATAGAAGGGCACACAGAGGGCCTGACTTCTTGTGTCCTTCCTTGTTTATATAGGCAACTATGAGGACTACTTGGTCCAAGCAGAGATTTTTGAACTTTTTTATGGCCAAGAATACCACCTTTATCCAATTGGTTTTCTGTAAGGCACCAAGTTCCTTTTGCAGTGTGTATCAGTAAGTGAGTGACCCACCCTTTCTTTGTATGTGTCTGTAAAGATCTGAAGAGCATGTTTGAGTGGGTGTAGTGGTTCACCTGAAATAATGTTTCTTCTTGTAACCACCGCTTTAGGTGATCTGGGGATAGACATTAACCTTTTCTAGTGATTCTGGGACCTTCCAATTGCTTTTAGGTGCCACTGTATCAGTCTCATTTGGAGACAACCTAGATGGACCTGTTTTTCTGTAGCAATTAACTATATCAGGGCCATGAGATGTCTGACTGTGCAGGTGGGTTTGGAGAGCAATTCCTTATCTTTCTATTTAAGGTCTGCCTTTGCTCTAGGGTGGGTCTGACCTTGCCCTCCTTCAGGTCTAACTGGTAACCTACAAACACTTGTGTGGGGTCCAGTTCTGACTTTTCCATGTTTACTAGCCAACCTAACTTCTGACACCGGGCTACTAGAGTTTGTGTATGCTGGAGACAGGTTTAATGACATCTGCCTCTGACCAACCAGTCGCATAGGTACTGTGGATATGTCTACCCCTGTGTAAAGCCATCAATTTGACCTACCGTGAGTTTCATGAATGCTATAGACAGACCCAATGAGTGGTTGAATCAGCAGGATTGACCCTGTGTAAGTAGGCATCCTTGAAGTCTATAGGCATTACCCACTTCCCTGGCTAAGGGGAGTTCTTTGTAGTTTTTGGAATTTTCCTTCATGAATTTCTCTAGGGTGGCCCAAGCTTTCTAAAACTGGTTCAGTCTGGTCTCTACAGGCAACAGTGTGGACATTGGTAACAGATTGGACAGAACACAACTGATCTAGACAGGAAACACCATCCAAATATTTAACTTGTTTTACAATGGGACTTAAGCCTTTCTTTTCTGGCAGCCCAGCAACAGCAGGTACTTAATTCACAGCAACATAATTACACTTAATTGTGACAATTGCCCACAAATGTTTCTGTCCTTCGGGCCAGTTCTACCTTACCCCACTGTTGAACACAGTAAATGTCATTTATAAGAACTGTGACTCTTTGCCGGTTTTACAGATATTTTACCCGTTGTCTGAGCTCTAGGACTGACAAAAGGGTTATCATCTTAGAAGGAGGCCTGTTTTGTTATGTTGACTTCCCAGTTCGACACTTCATCTTCTTCTTAAGATAGACAGAGGATGTGAGACAAGGTTGCTGCTTGGAATCTGGATACTGAGATGCAGAACCAGGAGTTGACGAGGTAGACAGTGGACTATCACTGATACTAGTCACAGATTGCAGTAAGTTGGCTGGCCAGTCTAGCAGGCTGGGCCACAGGCATCTCACTGGAGCCAGTTAGAGAGTATTGATGAATCTCAACAGCAATTAGCAGGTTTTAGTTGTTACTGTCATAGAGCAAGTGTGGTAGCAACACTTGCTTTTAATTGCAGCAGGAAAAGGTCTAACTTAACAAATTTATTTAACAATTAAAATAATGATTACAGTCAACTGAGATACTATCAGTAACATTTAAAGCAATACAATATTGAAACCAATCTGACCTGACCACAGACCTATTCATATAGTTAACAGTTAAGTTTGTCCACTCTATCCAGCAATCTGTACTGTGATCATATCGGTGTCTGTTAACACAATGTCTGCATTCTGTGATCCATTCTCAGTCCACTAACACACAAAATGTCTGTATTCTGTGATCCTTTCAGTATCCATTGTCTAATTACACAAAATGTCTGTATACAGATATACAGAGAGTTTGCAGATATATGTGTCCTCTCTGAGAAGTGGGTAATATCCAAAATACAGCAAATCAACTCTATTGCAGACCCACACTATATCCAGATACAAACAATATCAACAATGTAGCAGATCCACTCTCTGGTGGACCAACACACTACATCCAGATAGATACAGCATCCAAAATACTAAGACATCCAATATATAGCTGAGGAACTGGTTAGAAGGTAACATAACTTAGATGAAAACAAATACTGTCAGCAAAATCACCAAGGAGGTCCTAGAGCCAGCTTAGGGGGTGTCCTCAAATCTATAAATATATCACCTTAGTAGTCTGTGAAGTCACATGACCAATGCTGATGAAAAACAAAGGACTATCTACATTTGCCAGGAAGAGATGAGATTAACCCCTGTAAAAGTCTTCTCCTGTATAAATGGTCACCAATCCAAGAACTAACAGTTGCCAATGCTGCTAAACGTCTGTGTTAAGGCCAGCATGTTGTGAAATTCCTTAATTAAATTATTGATCATAAGAGATAGCCGCTTACAGTATTTGCTGGTGAATCAGTGATGGTAGATTCTTTTAACCGAAAACAGAGGACCGAAACAATTGTGGCTCAATAAGGGAGGGACTAGTTATAGATTGCCAGAATATTTGTTCTTGCTAACTGTAGATTCTAATGGTTTCTTCTCATCGACCTGCCCCATGATCAAGTTCAGGTTCATGTTTATGTAACAAGTTGCAGTGCCACAAATAAATCAACTAGCTATCTGTCATTTATATTCTAGAATATTTACTTAGGGTCTCATGTGGCTCAGTTGGTAGGGTGTTGGACTCATAATCCAAGGGTCGTGGGTTCGATGATGATCATTTCATTTGGGATAACGCCCTTGGGCAAGATGTTAACCTGGATTGTGACTCTCTCCACCCAGGAGTAATGGCTACCTGGCTTCTACTGGGTTCGTAGTGTGAGTGCTGTACTGTGGCTACTCCCTAGTATGTTCCCAGAGGGCCAGGGCCAGGGCCAGGGTGTAAATGTAAAGTCAAGTAATAATATATACTGATACTAGACAATAAACCGTTACATTTACCTTTTTACTTGAACCCATATAAGAGAGACGAAATGAGAAATGAAAACAAATTGTTTTCTGTTACTGTCAAAGATAAGTTTTATTGCGTTAATATATATTACCTAGTGGATAGATGCATTTTTGGCGCCCTGCTGGTCTCTCCAAACGTTAGAAAAAAACATCCTAATTTGGGCTCTGGCCGGGACCGGTAGTGTCCTGTTAATTCCTCAGGTGGCTGTGTAGCCTCCCTGCCGGTGTACTGCGCATGTGCAGTACTTAAATTATAACAGATTTCCTGTCTTCATCTATGAACTAACAAATACTGTAAGTGTCTATCGTTTATGAGAGATGAATTTAGTGAGGATATTTATTGAGGAAATGTGCAAATTGCAGACGGTACCTTGCTTATGTAGGTAATTGTTTTCAAATTTTGTTTTGTCACTAAAGCCCACTGGTCCAGTGCTGGTCATGTGACAAGGCAAATAAACATACAGGGTGCTAGAGCCTACCTGTCTGTTACTGACTACAGTTGCCCTAACACATTTTAACCCATTATTTTGTCACGACACCCGCTGGTCCGGTGCTGGTCATGTGACAACACTACCGGTCCTGTACCAGCTACAGTTACCCTCATAGACACACAGATTTCCTCATTAATTTGTCATTGTTGGTCATGTCATAACACAAATATACATACTCAGGGTTCCAGAGCCTACTGGTCCTGTACCGGCTACAGTTGCCCTCATAGACACACACAGATTTCCTCACTAGTTCATCACCAATTCCCACCGGTCCGGTGTTGGTCATGTGATAACACAAATATACATACACAGGGTTCCAGAGCCTACTGGTCCTGTACCGACTACAGTTGCCCTCACAGACACATACAGATTTCCTCATTATTTTGTCACCAATTCAGTTAACAACATGATGTAAAAAATACTAGACAATACAATTTGATTAACAACAGCTTGTAATAAGCTTTTTACATTTCAAAATTTAAGATTATTATACATATTTTAAGTTTTTATTATTATCTTTTTTATTACTTATAACTGACACTGTTTCGTGATAGTAACAAATAAGGGAAGATGATTACACTTGTGACTAAAGGATGCTTAGCAACTATACTTATTGTATGATATTTACACCATCTTATATTGTTTCAGTAAGTGCCTTTTTAAGCTTTGTTTAAATTTCACCAAGTTTGGGCAAGTTTTCACATTTTTGGGGAGGTCATTGTATCACTTTACTCACTGTACACAGGGGGACATACTTTTAATAAAACTTTATATTTAGTTGTATACATGTTAAGACTATTCCTGGTGTTGTGGGAATGAATTTGTTGGACACTTTTTATCAAACCATGCAAAGAATGTGGCAACAAATATCTGTTAGCTTTAAACATTAAAACACAAGTTTTAGATTCAATCAATTCTCCGAAATTTAAAATGCTATTTTTCAAAAGGAACTGTTTTTGGAATTTCTGCACTTTAGTTTACTTATGACTCGGATGGCTTGTTTTTGTAATTTTTTAAGTTTATGTATCCTGAATTTACATGTGTTGCCCCAGACTTGAGTTATATAATATTAACAGAGATTTTGCATCAAGCCTTCCTTTACTTCATCACATCATACCAATGCCTTTTAAAATTTTATTTTCAATTGTTTTAATATGTTGGTTCCATTGTAGCTTGTCATCTAGAACATCAACAAGAAATTTTGTCTCTTTTACTGTGTTGATTTCCCTTGAATCGATTGTTACTTTATGCGTATTGAAATGTTGTACATCTTCCAAACAAAATATAGCTAGTTTTCTTAATATATAAGGAGAGCTTATTTAATTTAAACCAACATGAGATGGTACACAGTTCTGCATTCATTATTTTTATTAAGGCATATTTCATTATTCATTATGTGACAACCTATTAACATACACTGGGTGCCAGACCCTACTGGTCCGACACTGGTTACAGTTGCCATGTCAGAAAATTTCCCATTATTTGGTCATCACTTGCCGACGGCCTGGTACTGGTCGTGTGACAAGACAGAGTCATACAAGGGGTCTGGAGCCTACCAGTTTGGTACTTGCTACTGCCAGACATGTAAAATGGCTAGGGTTCCATAGTCTACCAGTCAGGCACTGGCCTTAGTTACCCTCTGATATTCCCAAATTAGTTCATCTTTGTCACCAACTAGTCATGTGACAGCATTGGACGGGTACCCAAGCATACCAGTCAGGTAGTGGCTACTGGTTCCTTTTCAAAGGAAATTGGTTTGTGGGTATTTTCCTTCATCCCTGCCTAGCAAATGAATAAGTCTCCCATTACTTCATTACACTAGTCCCTCATATACATACATAGAGATCCAGAGCCTAGTGGTATGGTACAGTAGTACAGTAACTTAGACACCTGGAATTGGCTCAGGAATACACCACCTTTGGTTTTGGGCCTATTTCCTGAAAAATGAACCTTTATCATGTTCCTTATATAAATACACCAGGGCATCCGGAAAAGAAAGGTATAAGACCCATTCAGTACAAGAACAAATAAAGCATGTCAAGGTGTTTCTCATGTAGATCAATGTCTTTCTGCCCCACTTGTTCAAGTGTCCCCAGTGCTGTAGACAATCTCAGTATAAGGGGATGATTTCAAAGGTTTTGGCAAACTTGGGCAAGCCTGGCTTCAGATCCAAGGGTGGTTTCCAGTTTGAGCGAGGGTTGGACCCTCGTCTTCAAAATGAGGCCTCCTCTCACCAGGTCACCTCTGATTGTGAGTGGATATATAAATCTGGTTGAAAACGGGTACTTGAAAGAAGCCCTACTTACTCTTTTGAACAAGTTGGTTGTAGAGAAAGTTGGTGGTCCAGTTGTTTCTGGCTTTTAACAATTGTTTCCTTCTGGTTTCAAAATCCAACAACCAATGGAGAGCCATTGGACTTCAGTCAGTTAAATCTGTATCTAAACCCTGGCACTTCAAGATGGAAACTCCGGAGGCCATCCGGTTGTCATTGCAAAAGGGGGAGTGGGTCACATTGCTGGACTTCAACGAAGTGTACTTTCACATCCCCATAAATCACAGATCAAGAAAATATCTGACGTTCTTTCTCAACAATCAGACCTTCCAGATTATCACTCTTCCCTTTGACCACAGCCCCGTTGTAGTTTACAAAGGTAGTCAAAGAAGTGAAACTCCTAGCACTGACAAGGACTCAGAGCCCCGTGCCAGGAAACTTGCCGACAACGTACCCGGACCCTCTTGATCTGGTGCCGTGATCTTGAGTGGGGAGTAAATATGAAGAAATCAGAACTGACACTTCAGCAGGATTTCAATTTTGTTGGTTACCAGTTAGACCTGTTAGCTGGTCGGGTCTTGCCCACTCAAGAGAGATGGTTAGCTCTCCAACAGAAACTGCAGTTTGCTAAGAGCAGGGACAGTTGCACTGTCAGACATTCGTGTCCTTGATACTGCTATGGAGAAACAGGTCTGGTCAGGTTGTCTTCATATGAGGCCTATACGGTGCCATCTGAAGCGACATTGGCAGGTTCTAGGGATCCTGATAACCAAATTTCTCCACCCACATCTACATTGGTGGTTAAAAAAAGGAGAAACATACTTCGGGTTCAACCGTTGCATCTGCTAGACCAGCTCTACAAATGTTTACAGACACCTCAAACGAAGGCTGGGGCACACACGTAGGGGACTCCACTGTTAAAGGCATATGGTCAGACATAGAAAGTTGCCTCCATATCAATTCTTTAGAGTTAAAGGCAGTGTTTCTGGCCCTCAAGAGCCTTGCAGGATCAAAATGTATTAGTAGCAATAGACAACACAACTGTGGTGTCTTAAATTAACAAGGAGGGCGGTATGAAATCAGGCTCTCTTTATGCCCTCCTTTTGGAGACTTCTGTTCTGGGGCCACCCAAGGGGAATAGTCCTAATCTAATCTAATGTGGACTTTATAGCGTTTAATCTCCATCACTGATGGACTCATCTAGGCGCATCTAAACATAAAGCAAGGCAGTTAATGTTAATCAAAGGACATAGCCAGGTCATACCAAGGAGACATAGAGGTGCTGGGGGAGGCTATGGTGGGTAGGCTTTTGCAAACAGGTAGGTTTTAAGCCTCTTTCTGAAGGAGGCAACTGATCTTGCACTGCGGACATCATGAGGGAGTTCATTCAGATTGAAGGAGCATCGAAGGCAAAACTATGGCCAAAATGTTTGACTGACTTAAAGACTGATGATGGAAAGGAGGAACTGTAAGGTATTGACGATCTGGGTGACTACGCCTGGTACTGTAGGAACAACTACTAAAAGACAAGAACAGTTCAAAATAGGAAGGAGAACCACTATGCAAAAATTTATACACAAGTGTTACAGTTTTGAAAATACATCAGTACTTAACAGGCAACCACTGGAGTTTCTTTAGAATGGGTGTAAATGAGCATACTTTGTATGATTTGCAACAATACGAGCAAGTCTTGTTTATATGACTCTGTATTTGTTTAATATTTGTTCAAAAATAAAAAAAAACAAAAAAAAAAAAACAATACGAGCAAGGGTTTTCTGAATACTTTGCAATTTGTGGTGATTGAAAGATGACAAACCTCTAAACAAAGAGTTACAATAGTCCAGACGACTACTAACCAAGGCATTTGCAGGAAGGACTGCCACTTCAGGAGTAAGATACTGTATTATTCTACGGAAGTCACACTTCTGAAGAAAGCACACTTTGCAAGTCTTCTTGATATGCTCAGAGAAGGAAAAATCTGCATCAAACCACACACCTAGATTTCTGACAGAATCAACTGGATGAGAAGGCTACCAAAAACGCTTAGAGGAATGTGGGAGGAAATCTTCTGACGTTGAGTCTTTGAACCAAAGACAATAAATTCAGGGTTGAGCTTCAGTTTACTGAGAGACATCCATCTTTGCACATCATGAAGGCAGGCATTTAGCTTGGCGAGAGCAGAAGAGGCATTTTTATGGGAGAGATGGATGTATAACTGAGTATCATCCACATAGAAATGGAATTTAATATGTGGGTGGAGGCGGATGGTTTTACTAAGTGGTGTTGTATAGAGTGAAAACAGCAATGGACCCAGAACAGAACCTTGTAGAACACCATAGATGAGATTGCTTAATTCAGACAGTGTGGAGCCTGTCTTGATGGCCTGGCAACAATTTCTTAAGTAGGAAGCAAACCACCTTAGAACTGTTCCATCAAGACCAAACCAGGATTTAAGGTAATCAAGGAGAGTATTATGATCCTGAGGGCAAGACACATCCCAGGCTGCTTGAATGAAATAGCAGACAAATTGTCCAGACAAAGACAAGAGATTCAAGCAGAGTGGTTCCTATCTCAGCTGGTTTTCATCTCTTGTATTCCAGATGGCCCGACCACAGCTGGACCTTTAGCAACCTGATTCAACCACAAACTTCCCAAGTTTGTGTCAAACAGCCTGGGCAGTAGACACCTTGAGCCTCCAATGTAAGGACCTGGACGTCTACGCTTTTCCAACAGTGTCACTACTCAACAAGGTAGTATCCAATGGGATGAACCAAAGCTGTCACAGAATGATTCTGATTGCACCGTGGTGGCCCAATGTGCCCTGTTTTTGGGACCTGGTTAGTCTACAGTTCAGATTCCATTCATGCTCCCACTACAAGACCTAGTGACACAGCCCTGAACTTCAAGAACCTGAACCTACATGCTTGTCTCCTAGAGCATCCTTCATTCAGAAACAAGGGTTCTCTGATGAAGTGGCAGCAAAAGTTGAGACTCCTCAGAGACTCTCAACCAGAGCCTTTTACAAATCAAGTGAGTTGTTTTTGTCGAATGATTTAAGTCAATCGAGGTGGAATTCAGATCACACTCTGTGACCCAAATTGCTCATTTTCTGTTACACCTTTACAAAGACAGAAAACCTCAATCCAGTACTATTGAAGGCTATAGGACAGCTGTCACTGATATGGTAGGCAATGACAGATTGCATATCAGTAAAGATGAAATCCTAACCCGCTTGTTGGATAGAGATAAGCCCAAGGGCATATAGTTAAGCCCAAGGGCCAAAGGAGAGTGGCCACTTGGAACCTCTCACTGGTACTTCACCGGCGGACCAAGGATTTCCTATTGAACACATGTGGAAGGCCTCTCTTAAGCACTTGACTTTCAAGACAGTCTTTATATTGGCCTTGGGTTCAGGCAAGAGACGTGGTGAAATTCATGCCTGGCTGTACAAAAATATCTGGCCTCAGGAAAATTGGAGTAAGTCTCTCTCTACCCTTCGCCCATTTTCCTTTCCAAGGATTGGTTCACTCGAAAGGTTCTTGTCTGTGTGGCCCCAGTAGTCATACCAGCATTAGCCCCCATCTTTGGATGAGTCTTTTAAGGAAGACAAATCATTTTGTCCAGTAATAACCTTACGTTACTACTTAGACAGGACGAAGAACCTTTGAAAAGGGTAAGGATCTGGTCCTGGTGTCCTTCCAGAATAGTTTCCATAAGGATATTGTTCCTGCTACCATCTCTTCCTGGATCAAGCAAACGGTGCTGTTATGGTACCAGCTCACTGATGAGGAACCCCGGAACCGGCATCAAGTGAGAGCCCATGATGTTAGGGCTTTTGCTGCTTTCAAGGGGGTCTCCTTAGACCAGATCCTCTCAGCGTGCCATGGAAGGTCCCTAATACTTTTACATGGCTTGGCGTGACCTGGCTTGGGCAGATTCGGAACTGTACCCCCTAGACCCTGTGGTAGCTGCTCAACAGGTTCACAAATAATATAGTATTGTAGCAAACCACGGGATTGCATATAGAGTACTTATGGCTGATCTACTTATCCATGACCTTAGTCACCCTTATTACTAGTCAGAGTTCTGGGAAATTCCCCTTATTCAGCTACCCTCAATCCACTGGGTAGTTATTCTGCATCTGTCCACTAGGTAAGATGTATGAACGCAATAAAATGGAAATTTAATAATAAATTAAATTTTTATAAGTTAATACCTTACCCAGTGGACAGGGAGACTCCCACCCTGCCTTCCATGCGATTCTAAGCTAAAAATGGAGACTTTATAAGGAAGACAACAGAAAGAGGAAGTGGGCATGCATGCACATGTGCAGTACACCGACAGGGAGGCTACACAGCACCTGGAGAATGAATAGGACACCACCTGTCCCGGCCAGAGCCCAGCTCAGGATGTTTTTTTCTAACATTTGGCGAGACCGGCAGGGCACCGGACAAATGCATCTGTCCACTAGGTAATATTCCATATTATATCCTCATGCATCACATCTGATGTAAAAAGATTTTTGATACATTTTCATTTCTTATAAATGAACTTTGGACAGCCAATGCAATTATCGTCAAACATTTTCCTTAACTAAGTTTCAGTCAGCTGTAATGATGATGAAACACACTCTAAACAACTACACTCTTCCTATAATGCACACATGTATTACATGTCAGCTGGGTAGATTTAGTATCTCTTAATTGGAGATTGTGTCAAAAAATTAAAAGCAGATATTTATGGTAATTCAAACATATGAATACATATGAAACATATGAATTAGAAATAAAAAGAAACAACTTTTATTTATTTATGGTGTAGAAAATTATGTAAATACAATGTGCATCACATGCGAGCTCAAATACATCCAGACTAAAATTGTGAAATCATGGCTCATGTGATACCATAGTCAAGATGACATCATAGCTCGTGTGATATCATGACTCTTGTTGGGCTGGCAAATGAAATTCTTACTCAGTATTTGTAAGCATGTCAGTGGAAATGAAACACAATCTCCCATCCAACTACATAGTTGACTTATATTAGCACATCTTAAAAATATATGTGTCACCAAATTAATGGGAATTTTCAACTATCAAACAACATTTCTGTAAAGTGATGTTGTTAAGGTAACACCAGGGGTCCTAAGAGGCCAAGTAACTGGCAAGTTAAACAACTAATCACAGCCTGTTGTACTAAGGGCCTGTTGAATCCTGGTTATTGAATGGGGCGTATTACCGTCACTTTGATCTTTGACATTATGAAACACCATTCACTTACTGTATTGGCTTTCTTTTGTCCTGCTCCATTGGGAGTATGCTGTGTTTTACTTTTTTCCTTAGTTTGGGATTGAACATTCACGGACCCCTTGGGTTTGTTTGGCTTCCGTGGTCTTTCCTGTGATTTCTGGCCACTGTGAGACATAAGATAGAAGTGCAAAATTATCCACCACACAAGGTCGCATAAGTACTAAGACATATAGACTGGGTAATATATGTTTTGTATTCCCTGGATACATAGAGTTATAAAGGAGTAAACAATTGCAGATTTGTTTATATATATCTTGTTAATAATGTTGGCTAATCTTAAGGTAAAACTGATTCTTTTCCCTCTGCACTTTTTGCTATAACTATGGATACATGTCACAGCAAAGTTTCCACTATTGTGGCAGTGATGAATTTATTTGACTTATTCTTGAAGAAAAATGTTTGATCGTGAAAGTAAAACATTCGGTTTGAGAAAATATAGTTATTTCTAAAAATAATAATTTTAAGAATTTTGTAGTATTTTGCGAGAAAAAAATCTTAGAAAATATAAATCTAAAATGTAAATCTAAAAGAAGAGGTTGGGGTCATACAAAAAATTGTTGAGAAATCCATGAAGCAAATTTAGTAGTCAGTGGTAGTTTTAGACATTACTAAATGCTTACTCAAATTACCTGTGAAAAACTACCTTGTAAATCCATCTTACCCAATCCTCTTGCATGTATAGTTTAGTAGGGCTTGAGAGGGCCCATGAGTGGTATTCCAAACATTTTAGAAAAGTAACCACAATGCAAATGTCTTTTTGAGTTTTATCGAATGCCTTCGGATGTGTCCTTAATGTGAATCAACAGAATTGCACCCAATGCGGCTTACCGAAATATGAGGTGTATCACACCAAAACCAGAGTTAGACAAACTTGTAACAGTGTGACCTGGGTTTAACTAAGATTGCCTTTATATTTTGCAATTATATTCTTGGATAAAAAGAACATACACCTCCTTCTTTTGTAATCTCATGAGAGAACTACACAGAGAATCACACGCACACACACATAGAGAAACTACGAAAGAGTATCAGAGCCACCAGTGGGGTTGTTTTTGTTGGATATAATTGTGTTAGCGACTTACAAATTACATAATTTCCCACCAACAACAGATGATATTTTCACCACCAGAGATGATATTTTCGCCAGCACTAATGAAAACATAGCCAACACAGAAGAAACAACAAATAAAAATCAGATGATAATTTTGTCAACACAGAAGAAGATATAGCCCATACAGATGAAAATAACACCAACACAGATGATATTTTCACTCTGTTAGTTAATTGTCCTCTGTATAGTGGCTAAAGTATCATCACGGTGGCTACATTTGCACCTGTATTGGTGAAAATATCATCTGTGGTAGAAATGCCATCTTTGGTGGCAAAAATCTCACACGTGGTGGCTATATTTCCATGTGTAGTGGCAAAAATGTCATCTGTGTTGGGTATGTTGTTACGTGTGATGATATAAAAAAATCATGTGTATTGGTAAAAAAAATCATCCGTGGTACTTGGAAATATTATCTGTAATGGCAGATTAACTCAACAATGCAGATATTTCCAATAAAAAATAAGCCAACAGGTGGCGCGTATACTCTTTCGTAAGTAGACAACTGTGGTCGGCTGAATAAAAGAAACCCTGTTTTTTTGCTGTAAAATCAATATATGCAGTAGTAATAGTAGTCACCATTCTTCTCAGCTTCTTTCATGAGTCCAACCCCAGAGCATTTGATATTCTCTTTTGTCAATTTTGTTTTTAATCCGCCTACAAATCCTCTCACTGTTCAAATGCCCAGAGGGAAACTTAATCAAGTCCAGGCGCACAATGATTAAAGTAGACTTTTTTTCAGAAATGTAAGTTTGCATATATATTAGGGAGACAAAGGTGAACAGTCAATAGTTCTATTTATTAGTAATTCAAGTTGGAACTTGCAGTAACCTTAACTGGAAAATCTCAACCACATGGTTCCGTGTAATCAACATAAGTTTGATACAGGTTTTCATGAACAAGAAATATATTTTGAATTGATAAAGTCAATACCATTTATCTGGTGATTCTTATCTCCTTAATGTATCAATCCCACCACCCTCAACCCTACAGCATGTTGTCTTTGTAATTATTCATACCAATGATTGCACGACGTATATTTTATGTAAACAAGAAATGGATATCTGTTTGAGATTGAATTAATAACAATAGCCATAAAGCACATCAGCAATTATGTTTGAATTTGACATCACCTTAGGACAAGTATAAAGGAGCCCTATACAAAAACATTCTTCATCAATTTTAGTACAATGGTTCATGTTAATCACCATCGAATATAAAGTTCAGCTTAAGGCTCTTTCACATTCCCACAGGAATTGGAAACGAATCCTAACCTAAATTTTACAAAACACACAGCCCCAGAAATAAAACCGTAATATGAAAAACGTAAATCTACATGATGATTTTACTGCTTACCGTGGTCTTTTTCTGGCAAAACACACAAGGCAATGCTTTAAATAAATTAAGTATATTAGTTTGTGAGGCCATATTCTCAAATATGTAACTCATAAAGTGAATCAAAGTACTTAAAGGAGTGTTATTTTCCCTGGACCAGGGATTGATATATACATATGTTATCCACTGAAAACATTGGTGGTTAATATTTAAATTAATTACAAAAAAAAATCACAAATTCTATGAAATTAGTTTAATTACAATAACTATATATGTAAGTTATATTGAAAAAATGGGCAAGTGTGACATAATTAAAGAAAACATGAACAGATAAGGTAAAATTCTTGTTTTCCAGAGATTGTGAAAGTTTATAGTTCAAAGTTGGAGTTTCAGCAGCCATGGTCATATTGGGACAGGTCCTCAGTATTGCCACTTGTGGGACTCGAACCCACAATCATAGGTGGAAGCCTTTGATTAGATGTCAAAGTTGCTAATCACTTATTAATATCCATTGCACCTCCAACATTTTCCACACCATCTCCTTCCGCAGCCATGATTAGATGCGGACCTCTGCCCAGCCTTTAAAACATATTACATATAGGCTAATGCCCAAGTAAGTGTTCAATATTAGAAAATAATGCACTGTTTATGAGGCCCCGAGGGACCAAGTCAGAAGTTCATTATTTTTAAATACTGGACACTTACGAGGCTATTAACCTATTTAATTACACTTCTTCCCTGATTAAAAATTCTTAAGATGTTGTTATTATTCACTAGCTAATCGTGGCGGGGGGGGGGGGGGTTAAGGGGGGTTGACCCGCCTCCCTTGAACAATAATGTAAAGGGGTTCAACCCAAAATACAAAAAATACAGATTCAATACAGATTCAATCTTGCGAGTGGGTTCATATTTACAGGAAAGACACTATATTTTTACCAAAAATAATTTTTTTTCATGCGGGGAGCATGCACCCCGATCCCCTAGTTTTGGTATGTCTGATGTGAACCCCCACCTTACTTAAAAGCTGCATCCGCCCCTGTGGAATGAATTGACCAGTGAGAGGTTGATTGCAACAGATGGTGAGCATTGTAAGTGAAGGCCCCCAATACGTGTGATTGAGGTAAATTGCTGCTCTACTGAGGGTGTGTGATTGCAACACACACAGATTGGGGAGGTCATTGCTCTCTAAGGCGTCGAACTTGATGGTTGGTCATATAGGTTAAGAAATCCCATGATTTTGATTAATGAATTGATTAATGTGGCACATGTGGAAATAAGCGTGATTTCCAGCAAAAAATGACACCTTAGAACTACGAGGCTATTAACCTATTTAATTACACTTCTTCCCTGATTAAAAATTCTTAAGATGTTGTTATTATTCACTAGCTAATCTTGGCGGGGGGGGGGGGGTTAAGGGGGGTTGACCCGCCTCCCTTGAACAATAATGTAAAGGGGTTCAACCCAAAATACAAAAAATACAGATTCAATACAGATTCAATCTTGAGAGTGGGTTCATATTTACAGGAAAGACACTATATTTTTACCAAAAATAATTTTTTTTCATGCGGGGAGCATGCCCCCCGATCCCCTAGTTTTGGTATGTCTGATGTGAACCCCCACCTTACTTAAAAGCTGCATCCGCCCCTGTGGAATGAATTGACCAGTGAGAGGTTGATTGCAACAGATGGTGAGCATTGTAAGTGAAGGCCCCCAATACGTGTGATTGAGGTAAATTGCTGCTCTACTGAGGGTGTGTGATTGCAACACACACAGATTGGGGAGGTCATTGCTCTCTAAGGCGTCGAACTTGATGGTTGGTCATATAGGTTAAGAAATCCCATGATTTTGATTAATGAATTGATTAATGTGGCACATGTGGAAATAAGCGTGATTTCCAGCAAAAAATGACACCTTAGAAAAAGTGGGTAGGTCACACAAAATGGATTATAGGATGTGTTGTGGGCATGTTAGAGTCATATACCCAAGATATCATATTCATCACTCTTTTTATTGCAAGAATAGGAAAAGATAATTGGAAATTTGTACAAAAATGATACCAAAAAAAAAACCAAACTGAAAATAGAGGCAAAGAGTGAAGTTGGTCTCTTTTTGATGTAGTAAATCAATAATGTGATTCTGTGAAATTATATCAATATAATATGGAAAAATCATGTTAATTAGTTGTTAACAATAAAATTACACATTAAAAGTATAGATTTAACTAAAATTGAATAGTCGTATTAACTTAATAGACAAGTTAGTGTCTATAAATCTAGTATACCGGAGGTGGGGAACTAAATTACATTTGGCCATTCCCTACACTCCACCCTGCAGGCATTAATATGTTTGTATGGGGTTATGTCCTCGCATGGCACCCCCTACCCAGGTGCCCCCCCACCCCCAATATTTTGAAATGTTTGAAAAACCTGTTACATCCACCCAAGAGCTAAACTAAAATATACATAATGTAGGTATAACGGAAAGAGGTTAATTTGATATAAGAGATGGTTCTTTCTTCAGTGTGCGAAGTGAGAAGTTTCCTTTTAAAGGCATAAGGACTAGGCCATTGACCGAAAAGCAAACACATGTAGAAACGACTGCATACAAAGGCATTACTTTTAGTTATTCACCACACAGCATATTTCTCATAAACATCAGGGGTCAATTTCACAAAAGGACTTAGCCCATATGTAGGCTTAAAATTAAAACTTTTGTCTTAAAACAATGCTAAGTCTGTGATCTTAGACTGAGAGTGTTTCACAAAGCTGCTAAGTCTAGGCTTTGGCTAAGTCTACCCAAGAGTGGGATTAACTTTGTAAACAAAGACTTAGATATGGCTGCCATATATTTTTCTCACTTCAAAATTGGAAATGCCTCTAAATACAGAATAAATATATAGAACATCTCCCCACATTAGTCTTTAGACATATCTATGTGATTACAAGGCATCCCATTGAAAAGCAGCGGTTTTTTAAAAAAGATAAAATGAGTTAAACATAACATAAATGTTACCACTAAAATATTTTGACTAGATATGAAAGATCACATGACACAGAAAACAACTGTGGTTATATGATATGCTTGGACCTCGCTAAGTCACCCTTTGTGAATTCCATTTACGTCCAGGACTTAGTAAAGACAAAAGGCTCAGATTTAAGTGCCTGACTTAGCCTAAGTCCAGGCTAAGTCTGAGACCCTTTGTGAAACCAGCCCCAGGGGTCGATTTCACAAAGGGACTTAGCCCAGACTTATACTTAAATTGAAGACTTTTGTCTTAAAATGAGGCTAAGTCTGTGATCTTAGACTTGGAGGATTTCACAGTGCTCCTAAGTCTAGGCTTTAGCTAAGTCTACCCAAGAGTGGGCTTAACTTTTGTAAACAGAGATTTAGATATGGCCACCATATATTTTTCTCACTTCAAAATTTGAAATGCTTGAAAATAAAGAATAAATATATAGAACACCTCCCTAAATTATTCTTTGGACATGTCTGTGTGATTATAAGGTTTCCCATTTAAAGATACAGCATTTTTTCAAAGATAAAATGAGCTAAACAAGGGATATATGTTACTACTAAAATATTTTGAGTAGAAATAAAAGGTCACATGACATAGGCAACCACTGTGGTAATATGATGAGCTTGGACTTCGCTAAGTCATCCTTTGTGAAATCCATCTAAGTCCAGGACTTAGCAAAGACAAAAGGCTCAGATTTAAGTCCCTGACTTAGCCTAAGTCCAGGCTATGTCTGAGACCCTTTGTGAAACCGGCCCCTGGACTTATAGACCCAATAATATTTTTTATATTCCCGGTGACATGGATATTCAGTGTTGCAAATGCATAAACAGGTTGTACCCACATTTATGGAAAAGTTTAAAAGCTATATGTTTGGCTATATGGACGTATTGTGGATGTAAAGTTGTTAATTATAAAAAGTAAAACAACAATCTTTGTGCATACTTGTTTTAAATTTTAACACTTGAGTAGAGAAATCACACAATCTTCATTGTTCGGATTCATCATTTTAAGTGGTAAACGGAGCCAGTTTGCTAAGTCTTTAATCAAGTGTGAGTGGGGTAAAGATTCAGAAGTAATGATTCAAAATTACTTGACTAGCCTTCACCTCAGCCCCCACAACGAATCAGTCCTTTCTAGGAATATCAGTTATGTATAAGTCCTTTTCAGGACTACCCAATTATTCCAAGAACTTTTATTTAAGCTAGTGTTGCTCCAAGTCACAACAAATGTCAAAAAGAATAAAATCCAACACATTTCCAACAAGTTTCCAAACAGTTTCTAGCTAAATCACAAGTCTCACACTAGTATTTAAGAATTTCAATCAAAGTTTTCCTAAAATACCCCACATTCTAAGTCAAATTTCAGAAGTGTCAAACTCTTTTTATATACTCTTTTATATACTTTTTTAAAAGGTCAAAAGTCAAAGGTCAGATCAAAATGTCAAATCCGTTTCAAAATTGTCACAAAGTATCTTGAAAATCAAAGTGTATTTAAATTTTCCCCAAATTTTGTGGAATCTTTTTTGCTACAGTTCAATTTTTTCTTTGGCCAAAGTATTTTATTTTGTTTTTGTTCAAATGTTTTTTCAAAAATTTTAGTGGATTTTTTCTTTGGCAAAAGTAATTTTTTATCAAATTTTGTTTTCCAGAATTTTAAAAGTTTTTGTTAAATTTTATTTTATTTCCAGGTTAAAATTTCTTGAATTGTTTTTTAACTTGAAGTTTTCATTTACTCACACACTTACTGATTGTGTTTTTGGGGTCATGTTTTTTTCTGTGGGGCAGTGTAATGCTTCTTGCTTTGGGATATTTTTAAACATTTAACTGAAAAATTATTTTTGGAAAATTCTTTTGGTCCTGAGAAGGATCTATGAATTAGCAGTTGTCCTAAAAAGGACACTTTAGAGCAGTGGTCTCGAAAAGAACCAATTGTAGGTAAGTGCAGAGGTTCTACTGCTGCTGCTACTTGGTCTTGGATGAGTGCTGTCGAGGCTTGGGCTGGGTTGGCTTTTCTGAGGCTCTGGCTGTGCAGTTGGAGGGGAGTAGGTCAGTTGTTGTGGGTCTGTCATTGAAAATGGTTGAGGTGTGTCAATCTGCTGGTAGCTCACACCTGACTGTAGATTCCCAAAGAAGCTAGAGAATGTCTTGACTTTCTTTGCCTTTGTCTGAGGCAACTGATGGTAGTTTGAAATGCTTCATTGGGTCACTGTAAAAGTAATTGGTCTTGAAGCCCCTGTTTGTTGGTCGTCAACAACTACAAAGGAAGTCGGCTGCCCTCTTGGCTGCTGCTGTCCTCTGGATGCCACTTGACTCTGCTGAGCTGGTTGGATGACCTGGCTTACTGGCATCTGAGTCTCTGGAATACTGGATGTATTTCCGAAAAGCTTGTGCTGGTTACTGTGCCTCTTGAAAAGTCTGACACATATGTGGAAATTGCACTGGAGCTCCTAGAAAGTGTAGGTTGGTGTGGTTGCTGTGGCTGTTTTTTTCTTCTACTCTGCTTTGAATGCCACTTAAAAGTTTTGAGCCTCGTTTCTGAATGCTTGAAAGTCTCTTTCTTCTTATGCCTCAATCTCAGATGCCAGGTAGTTGCAGAAGGCTGTTCTGGTGGTTTCCTGTGCGAATCTGCAAGATTTTTCAAGCTTGAAAACTTTCAGAGGTGTCAAACTGAAGGCTGTACTGTGGTGTCTAACCACATGCTGATCTCCATACTTTCCATGTCAGTTCAGCCTCTGTCAGATGCCAGATTCCAAATGAAGCATTGCACAAAACGACTGACCTGATATAGTCAAAGATTAAAAAAAACACTTCTCACAATATACAATTGTGCCCGAATGGGAGTATACTGTTTAAAGTTAAAACATCAAAATATGAGCATGTTCATTCATTTTTGCTACCCTTTCTGCCTCTATCAGTATACTCAACCACTGATAATCTCATATCAGAGTTTTTTGTATAGATAATTGTAAATCTACTTAATTTCAATGAAAACAAGATTTCACTCAGAGAGAGCAAAACGCTCGACTCCATGTGACCAGTCTCTCAAGTGAAAAAAGTATTGTAAGGAAGACAAATAAAACCAAACATGTAAAGTAATCTTCATAGAAATATCAAGAAGAAAGCTAAAGTCATTAAAATACATTGAAAGATCCAGATCTTTGTTTTAGTAACTTCTTCCTTCAGTCAGGTCCTACTCACAAATTTTTAAATAAAGTTCTGTTCATTAGTTCTGCAGTAATCTAAACACACACACACACACCCACCCCCAGACAAACCCCTCCCCCCAAAAAAAAACCCCAAAAAACCAGACAAATAGACAATTAAACAGTTACCACACAAAAACATAAACTGCTGGTGGAGGTAAAAATATTGCTTAAAGGTCACTTCTTGATGAAAATCACGCATGGTAATTTTTTGTGATGGACTGTCAAGGAATTGAAAGAAAAAAAGAAAATAAAACAGAAATAGTAATTAATAAAAATGATGAATATACCACCTCCCTCTTTATTATGTTTATGTCAATTTCAAGACATAAAATGAGAAGAAATATTTTTACTTAAAGAGAGCAAGTATCACAAGCTATGTTTGTGACATCACAATGACAGTTGCATTGTGACATCAATGAGTAATGACATCATCAGAAAGGAAAGTATTGATTTTTTATGTATGTATGAAGAGAAGCAGTTTCACTGTGTATTCCCAATTAAAAATAAGAAAAACTCTCTCCTGGCTTTAATTTTCAAACAAATTACACCAAATTTGGAAGAATCCATCTGTACCCCATGAAATATCTTCCCACCAAATTTGAGATTGATTGATGTTGTAGTTTTTGAGTTATAAGGGTAAAACGGTGCACAGACAGAGAAGCAGATTTCACTGTAAAAGCCCAATTAAAAATACGAAAAACTCTCTCCTGGCTTTAATTTTCACACAAATTACACCAAATTTAGTTAACTTCGTCTGTACCCCATAACATACATGCCCACCAAATTTGAGCTCGATTGGTGTTATAGTTTTTGAGTTATAAGGGCGAAACGGTGCACAGACAGACAGACAGAAACAAACTGATCACAATAACCCTCTCCTATCGTCGAGCGTTAACAATTGAAATGTCCAAACCTTTCTCTTGCATTTCCTGTATCGCCAGGCCTCACATAATTTGATCGGGGCATTTCTGAAAACAAGATTTATTCTAAGCGTGTTAATCCTGTTTGTGTCAGAAGCTGTCAGAAGTTCTTTCTGCACTTGGAATAAGATGGCTGGCATGTTTGAAAGTTCAATAAAGTTCAGTTCATAACAGTCGCTGAATTTTACAGAGAAAAATGTCAGTCTACATTTCTCAGCTTAATTGATTTAATACATGCCCTCAATTTTCATTTTAAACAAATGGGAATATGATGATTTTACTTAATGCATAATTTTACAGGAAAATAATCCATGGTGAGGTTTGATCTTTGATAGTTGCATTACACAAGACTGTATAGCTGGTGCTCCTGTATTTGTATATGTCAGTGTTATACAACAATTATACATCGACAACTTCTTACACACTGTCACTTTCACTTTCTTCTGCACTTTCATTTTCACTTTTACTCTGCTTTACATAGGATCTCAGTTCAGCCATTAGTAAAAATCTTGATGTTTTAGCAATAAACAATAAACATACAAATAATATATATCGTGCAAATTATTTTTTAAAAAATTACTTGTCACGTCTTCTTTTATATCCAAGTTTGCAAATATTCTGAAATAAGGGAAAAAACTTTAGAAATTTCATGGAAGGCTCATCCAGTTGGATGACACAACGGCCAACAAAGCTTTTCAGTGTGCAGATATTTTCATCGTTTAACAGAAACATATTTTCAAAACCATATCTTCTGAAACAACCCTGGGGCAATGTTGAACCAAAAGAAACATTTCTGTTAGCCAAAAGTAAAACTATTCAGTTTCCTCATTTAGTTTAAAAATACTTTTTTTCCTGCTATACATCAGTTCATTCTATGCCCAGTAAATTACCTTCGGTTTTTGTGTCCACTAAAATAAATCTATGTGATTTCGTCCCTCGTGGCTTTATTTTCATATTAGAGGAATCTATAAAAAGCAATAAATTATCATGTTAATTATGTATAAATACAGCACTTCCTTTATAAAATTAAGCATGTCAGTCTGTAAATGGCTAGTTACAATTTCTAGTAAATTCAGTTACAGATTTTATAACGCTCAGCCTCACACCCTGTAAGAGAGCTAATCCCTTTTCTTGTGAATCAGGAGGATTCTCTAGCAGTTTCGTCCAAACAACTACAGTCCAAACCTCATCCTATAAATTGTGGCTAGGTCCTCAGTGGCCTAGTGGTTATCAAGTTTGGCATCTAATCACAGGCAATCAAATGTCATGGGGTTATACTCCCATAAGTGGCAATGCTGAGTGCCTGTCTTAATATGTCTCTAGCTGTTAAATGGGATGTAAAGCTTTAACATTTTGACATTTATTTTGTATTGATCGGCCTTGTGGAGCTAAAATAAAAGAAAACTATTTGCTATTTTTATGCCCTCACTTCGGCCTACTATATCTTAAAATAAGATGGTTATTCTAAGGCCACATGCATGAATACATTAATAGGCCACAAATTGTGATATAACCCTCTCAATTGTTTCGATGTCGGTTTTACCAAATCATTTGATTAAAATTGCACAAATATAAGAAAACGCTTGTGCCAACAAATCATTTTGAGTGTGTACAGGTCTGAGCACCAAAAACTAATCCAATATTATCCCAACTAAAGATAAGCTGAAGGTGACAGTGAAAATAAACTTAAAATCGGATCAGAATAAGAAAGGTCTTTTCCCTTTTATTGGTGATGTCCAGTACCAAATTTGTCAGGCCTCCACCCCTAGAGGATTAGGCTGCAGCTCAAGGTCAAGTGTCTGTTTTTCATACTAAAATACTGGGGGTCACCAGCATATTGGAATAGTATGTTGTAGTAATCTAGGGAAGCAGTCTGTTGTATGGTACAAATCACAATATTATCCTGTATTGCTTGGTTTTTACAAGTAATGCACAATTTTAAAGCTTTTTTTGCTTCTATCTACAAATGGTATTTCAAAAAATTACAAGATAACAATATACACACTATTTTTTTAAATACTCACTCAGTTTTACATCTTTTGCTTCAGTAGTTTAGGTGCATCACTTGACAATTAGAATGCTTTTCATCGAAATATTCACATACAGTTAATTGCTATGAAAATATATCCCCACCTATCTCAGTAGTTTCATAGTCTATATGAAACTTTTCATTTCCATTAAGACTACAAAATGTCAAAAGTGATTAACCTTTTGGAGAATAAAATATGATTCCTGTGTTGGACTGCTCACATGAATGAAATGAGATTAATTTTTCAAACAGTTGTGAAAAAATAATAACAAAAACTGATAAAAAACTGTCTAGTAAAAAAATGAATAGGGAAAAATGCATGTGAAAATATTGCCAGAAAGAAAATACCACCATTATTGGATTGTGTATCGACTTCAATTGTCGGAAAGCAGCAATATGTGTTGATATTTGTATGGAAGCTCCGATCTGCCATATTCTTTCTTTAACTAGTTCATATTTATAAGTATGTGCGAGTAGGTTGTATGTACAAAATAGTAGGTGGTTTATATGTTAGTCTGTAGTTCTACAGCCTATTAAACTGTGCATATGAGTTATTTAGTTTCGTTTTAATAACTTAGGGATAGAAGTGTATGATAAAGACACATGTCATCACTACATAGATAAAGGTAAAATTCATGGACACAAATTACTATCACAGACTTCCATGTATAATTTATGAGTGCAAACTGCTGACTCATAAATACAACTTTGTAGGCCTAGATACAGTTGCCAGTGGATTTGAACAATGTATAATTCTCAAGATAAGGTCACATTTATGTATAAGATTCAAACCCAGTAACAGGTCAGTGGTATATGCACGGCTTGTGAGGGGCCTGCTACTGCAGTTGGAGTCGACCTTAAACTAGCCTCTTATTTATTCCTATTTACACTTTAGTTATTTTTGTTTACCAGGTCTGACCAATAAGAATTAAGCTACACCCTAGCGACCACAATTATACTGACCTTCTGCCATATTGAATTTGAAAGTCAATGGAACAACAAGTTTTGTTATGTAAAGTGAACGGAATTTTAGCTTTTAGTGATTGTTTTGGTTTTATTGTATTCTGTCTAGTATTTAACATACAACAACGTTCACAATGCCTTCAACACAGAAGACACCTTCGAATAAGAGGAAAAAAGTGACTGCTTCTGCAAGAGCACGAATATCGACTAGGAAAGCAAATAAACACTCCATTAAGCACCTGGGTGAATCATACATTCAGCAGTCAACACCCACTGATGTAAGTACTGTACCACAAGATCAAAATCCGGATCCGACCCTGCCACATGGAGATCCATCCGCCACCATTATCTCAATGCTGAATAAACTGACCGAGTCCAACCAAGCACTTTTAGCCAGAGTTGAATCTATTGAGGAAAGGCAGAATTTCGAAAAATTCCACACAGACCAGATACCCGGATCGGGTGCTGCAGCCCAAGGGGTTTCGAACATAATTTCTGATGGGATACTGGTGGGTGCCAGACCTCAGGACGTACGTCCTCGCGCACCACCCCCCTTGGGAGGTACCAGAGTTAGATTTCCCACGCTGCCCACAGCACAAACGCACCCACTGGGAGTCGCCACTGGGGTGGGGGACCATTTTGCATCGCAATCTGCAGTTAGGAGTGACATCCAGGCGGACGGGGTGGTACCCACGTTGGAGGCACTCAGAAGAGCACCATCTATCGCCAACTCTGTTACCCAGCTGCTAGAATCTTATGAAGAGCAGGCACGAGTGTCACTACAAGGTAGGCAGGCCAGGAAGTCTGGCAGATACAATACTACTGATATTGTTCACACTACCCCAGAATATAGGTGGCCAAACGAAGGATATCACGCCCCTGCAGGTAAAAAGAAGGTTGCATATGACGACTTAACCCTTCCCCAGTGGACAGTAGGACAGTTATCCAACATCTTTTACATGAAAGACCCAAAGACAGTTAAACATGCCCTCCTCCAGGTCATACTGGCCATGAAAGATGCCACTTCGCTACCCTGGCCAGCAGTTAGAGGGGCATGGGCTACATCCATGCATGACCTGGAGGAGGGGCATCTAGGATGGCAGGACGCCACACAGTGGTCAATCAACCGACTGAGCTCATCTCAGATATCCATGGCTTCTTTACAAGCTCCCCAAACATCACAACCTAGGAAGTTATGTAAATTTTTTAATGAGGGCAGTTGCTCACATGAGGCAAATCACGGAACCTACAAGCATGTGTGTTCATATTGTGACAGACAGGGGAAGGTGGGGAACCACCCAGAAAGCAAGTGCTTCACAAAATTAAGGACCAAGGACAGACAACAGAACATTTAGGACAGGAAGCCACCTGGACAGTCTCCACGTTTTAGAGACAGTCACAAGGGAGTTAGACATTGGGGGGGAGGGGGGGAGGACATTATCTGTTAATAAGGGAACTGCAAATGCTTTTCATATGAATGTCTTCAAGTACTCACCCAGGGGACATAACAGTAAAATATTTCATGAGTACAAGAGACAGTTGAATGTTGTTCATAATACCATGTATAACTCCATGTATTCTAATTGTATTCAAAATCCTGATTTTGCAGGTTGTACATATGGTAATGCTAACAACCCGGATTCGGGTAGGTGTAAACTTAATGTAGGGGACTTTGCCCCTGCCAGTGTGAACTCAGGCACATGTAATTGGAAACAAGACGTTAGTTTAAATTCTAACTGTGCTGTGAACCAAAAGTATGTTGCAGTTTCTAGTCAACATTATGATACTATTATCAGGGAAGTCCAACCTCGGCATCAGTGTCCTTATTCTGACCAGGCCAATACACAAAAATGCATGAATACAAATGTACTTTCTCTGTGTACTGTCATGTTTACTAATAAGTACTGGCATAACACGGCCAAGGGATGTATCAGTCATCTGGTTTTCATTTCTAATGAAGAAAACTTAAAAAAATTTTGTGTCTGGAATATTTTTGACGGCAGTGGGGTAGTACAGATAACAGATTGCACTGATGTCGAGGTGGGGTTCTCAGAGATTATTCATACCTCTGTTGTCCCTGTGTTGTTTGATAAACCTTTCAATGCCGATGTTGATCCGAAATTAACATATGTCAAAGGTCAAAGTTGGGGTTTTACGTCCCGTTCAACAGCCAGGGTCATATTGGGACAGGTCCTCAGAATTGCCACTTGTGGGACTCGAACCCACAGAGGTGACAGCCTCTGATTAGATGCCAAACTTGCTAACCACTAGGCCACTGAGGACCTGAAATTAACATATGAGAACCATATGAAAGACGTATGGTATTCTCAGACATATGGCTGTTCATATACAAAATATATGTACCAATTAATTGATACACTGATCCTGCAGCAGGATCGCTTGGACACACATAAAACTGAGGGTAATCGCTCTCTCAATAAAGCTGTTGCTCCTACCGTGCGTAGTCGTACTGTTGCCGCCGCCGTCTCTATCCCTCCTCATATTGACTGTGATTTGACCAACACTAATCATGATTTCAATGATAACACTAAAACCATAGGTTTTCTTAATCATGGATTAGCAGACTTCACTTTCATAGGCCCAGATAGGCAGATCCAGGAACATGTTAGGCTTGAAGATTATATAAGTATGGCTAAGGCCATCCTTGATAGTGGGGCTCCTAACTACAAGTTTGCAAGGTTTCCCCTGCAGTCTGGCCTGAACATTCCAGCTTGGAACCGTTATCTTAGGGATTATCACGATAAATTCCTAATTCAGTACCTCACCTATGGCTTCCCCCTTTCCACTGTAGATTTTAAATTAGATCATAATGATCAAATAAAAAATCATCACTCAGCATTGCAGTTCCCAGCTGCTATTGAACAGTACTTACATAAAGAAGTGAGTCTAGGAGCTATATTAGGTCCATACAGAAGCATAGATTATGACAAATTACACTGCTCTCCCCTACTTACTCGCCCCAAGGACGGGGATAATAGGAGGGTTATACTGAATCTATCCTTTCCTGCTGGGGCGTCATTGAATGACGCAGTCACCAAAAACTTGTTTGATGAGAGACCCTTCACATTGCGTTTTCCCACTGTGGATAATATCCTGGATAGCATTAGAGGAGTGCAAGGCACCGCTATGTTAGCAAAGATAGACGTAGCCAGAGCATTTCGGAATCTGCGAGTGAACCCAGTCGACGCCTTCAAATTTGGTATTAATTGGAATAATGAGTACTACTTGGATGTTGCGTTGGCTTTTCGGCTGGGTCTACAGCAGTGCGTCGTTTCAGATGACGTTCGACGCAATCCTACACATCATGAAGCATCACGACTGCCGAATTTTTGCGTACATAGACGATTTCATCATAGTTTCTGAAAAAAATGACGCTATGCGTCACTACCAAGCCCTATTTGACCTATTTACAGAGTTAGGGCTCCCAATGAACCAGGATAAACTTTCCCCCCCTAGGGCACTAACATGTCTAGGGGTCACCATTGACCTCGTCAAGAACTCAATTTCCATAGAAAAGGGCAAGATGGAGGAGATTTATAATGAATGCCTGTTGACCAGATCCAAGAAATCTCTTACTAGGCGCCAATTTCAGTCACTTTTGGGCAAACTCATCTACATCCATGAGTGCATCAAACCTTCCAGAATTTTTGTTAATAGAATTCTTTCCCTACTCAGAGAAAACCCTGCAGCTAAGAAAATTAAGCTCACATCGGAATTTTTCATGGATCTTGATTGGTTTATATCTTTTCTTCCCAAATTTTCTGGATCTTCCAAAATCTTCAAATGTGACATCAGAGAAATGAACTCTTTGCATGTTGACGCTTGTATGACGGGTGTTGGTGGAATTTGGAACGGTAGGGTTTATGCAGCCCCAGTACCAACATATGTGAACTTTCAGCCCAACATAACTCATCTAGAAATGCTTAATGATATGGTTGCCCTGAGGGTGTGGGCCAAAGATTGGGCTGGCTCCTCGGTCACCCTTCACTGTGACAACCTGGTGGTTGTCCAGGTGGTTAACTCTGGAAAAACCAGGGATGATTTTCTTAGTGCATGTATCAGGCACATCTGGTTTATCACGGCAACTCATGACATTGACCTTCAGCTTACTCATATTCAAGGTCGTAAGAATCTCATTGCAGATTCACTCTCCAGGATTCACTCACAAAAAAGGCATACCCATGAAAGACTTTATATCTTTGAAGGCTAATTATGTATGGGAAAAATCCCCCAGGCATTTTTTAATTTAGACATTGCTATCTGATTTCAGGAGCTCACCAAGATCCTCAGGGCCTGCTCACCTCAGCATGGAACAGAGTACTTAGAGCTTACAGACCTGCCACAGATCAAGCCCATAGGACTCATCTCTCCTCATACTTATCAGTCCTTTTGTTTTACTCACTGCCATTGGATCTCTCAGCTCAGAACATTCTGATTTTTCTAGAATTTTTAGTTAAAAATAACTTGTCCCCCAGGGTAGTTAGGAATTACTTTGCATCCATCTCATCCCTGGCTAAATTTTATAACCTTGATACAACTGACCTGTCCCACCCAGCGGTCTTGAGATTCCTCAGAAGCTTGTCCATCAACTCTACTTTTAGACCTACCCCCAGGGGTGTCTTTGGTATTAAGGTCATGTATGACATTTCAAAAGCTTGTGACTCTCTTCACGACCCCATCTTATATAGGGCCATTTTCTTGGTAACTTTCTATGGATTCTTGAAGCTTTCTAACATAGCACCACATTCAATAAGGCAATTTTCACACTCCAAGCATTTTCTCAGAAAGGACGTAATTTTTGGCCCCCAGGGGAACATCTATTGATCAAATGGACTAAGACCCTTCAGGATGGCAATTCTTCTCACATGGTTCAACTGCCAGAAGTTGATAACTTCTACCTATGCCCTGTTAGGGCTCATAGAGCACTTTTAGCATTAGACCCCTACCCACAACAGCCCCCCCTATTTGCTACCATTCATCACCCCCACCTCCAAGTCATAGACACACATGTGAGGGATGCACTGAAGGCCATCCTCAACATACTGAATATATCACCTGTAGGTCATGGTTTCCATTCCTTCAGGCGTTCTGGTGCTACCTTCGCCTTTGACAACAATATCCCCCTACAAAATATTATGGCCCATGGCCTATGGCGTAGTTCCTCTGTTTGGACATATCTCCAGAACGCCTCTCAAGCACCTTCCATCATTCCTTCTACTTTTTCTACCCTCATCCCTACCTTTTTCTAGTTTGGGTTTGGTGGTTTTAAAAATTTCTCATTTTATATTCATAATTTTTAAATACCTGATTTTAACTCTATCTGTCTATATATTAATACTAACATGTAAAATAAATGCCTCAAGATTATCCTCACTTTCCATCTCACCCACTTTGACCGTTGACCTCCCCTAACCTTTATCAGGTCACACTCCAACTGGTATATGCACGGCTTGTGAGGGGCCTGCTACTGCAGTTGGAGTCGACCTTAAACTAGCCTCTTATTTATTCCTATTTACACTTTAGTTATTTTTGTTTACCAGGTCTGACCAATAAGAATTAAGCTACACCCTAGCGACCACAATTACTGACCTTCTGCCATATTGAATTTGAAAGTCAATGGAACAACAAGTTTTGCCCACCACCACTGCCCTGTTACATCACAACGCCCAATGAAAGGGTGTTCCTTTGACAGGATTATTCTTGTCATTACTGTGGTCACTACCCCCGTTGTGTATGCCCAACCGAGGGAGTTCTCACACGGGTAGACCACAGAACTTGGGCTTAGGTAGGGCCAGGCTGATCCTGGTTCCCCCTCTCGGCTTTGATGCTTATACCAAATGTGACCTTTTCGACCTCCATGCTTGATCCACTTGGAGGAGTAGTATAGGATCCTGTGTCTGGTGATGCTCCCTTAAGTTGGTACCTTAAGGTTATGTCACATGTAATCCACTATTCATAATAACCCCCTGGGACCCTGACCCCTTATGCCTGTCCCAGCATAAGGGAGGTCTCCCTATTAGGGATAGATGTAGGTCCTTGTAGTCTAGGGCTAGGCTGGGCCAGGCTGCCCCTGGTACCCCCTCTGTGCTATTCACTTTCGCCCTGAATGTGACTTTTCGTTAACTTATGTTAGACCTTGTTGTACATGCTTACCAAGTGTGGGAGGTGGCTGTACCCTGCATGTTACTTCGTCTGTTTGCTTAATATATGTGATAAATATGTAACTTTTTTGCTGTAGTCAGTGTCATTATTTTCTGGCACCTGTGATATGTACCAGTGTTGGTGGTTTTAAAAATTTCTCATTTTATATTCATAATTTTTAAATACCTGATTTTAACTCTATCTGTCTATATATTAATACTAACATGTAAAATAAATGCCTCAAGATTATCCTCACTTTCCATCTCACCCACTTTGACCTTTGACCTCCCCTAACCTTTATCAGGTCACACTCCAACTGTAAGTTCAAGGTCACACTGAGTTATGAATGACAAAGGAAACACAGTTTGGTGGATTTTATTTACATGTGAGGAAAACATGAGAATGAAGCTTTTTAACATTTTCTTTGCAGAAAATTTATCTCTTTCATACCTTAAGTTGGTAAATGTACTTACAAGTAATGAAGAGTCAAAGGAGAGTAAAATATGCCAGAAAGGTACAGCCAGTTAGCTAAGGTGGTTGAAGGCTGGCAAGTTCTGTCTATTCTCATCAAAACTTGAGTGAGCAGTGAAGTGGATGCTGTCACCTATGTGTGGTTTTGACCCCCTGCCATATATGACAATGCGCAGGACCTTCTCCAATGCAACCAATATTTTTAGCATATTTTAGCCAAGTCGGTTTGTATGGCCAAGCATGTGAGCATGTTACAGGAGACTTTTATCTTTACTGGATATTTAGGTAAGCTCAGTATTGACAGAAGTGAATAAACTAAGTAAAGGTTTTAAGGATACAAGTACATAGTTTTTGATGTACAAAAACATCTTAATGTCATAATTGGGATTGTATCAGACATGCACTGACATACTGTGTTTCTGTAAACCCTGTCAAATAGCATTGCAAAGACAATATATACACCAACCTGCTGTTGCCTTCAAATCAAATTTTGATGCAGCAATATGTGCAATATTGTCAAAATTTGGCAACCACAAAAAGGATGTTGATCCACCAAACTGTTGGCTGTTGGCGTGGTTATTCAGTGTAAACCCATAAGTCAATGAAAGTCAATCAAAGTCAATTAAAAACTCTGTGCTTGTCCAGGTCCATAACTCTGGGTAAAAGTAGTGATCAATTGATTGTTTTTTGTATTTTCATGACTGCCAAAATTAGCTTTGGGGTCAAGAAACGCCCCAAGGCTTTTTCTTTAACCCATACTAAATATATTGTGTCCGTGTTTTTATCCGGGTTATTTTTGAATGTTCAATTTGTTCAAATTTAAATGTTTAGACCCAACTTGATCAGAGGGCTGATTATCTTATAATTTGGCAATCCAGATTTTCAGCGGCTATGTGTAAGTTATGGATATCAGTTATTAATATCAGTGGTATTTATTTGGAGTCTATTTTGGCCCACAAGCTCGAATTGCATGCTTTCAAGGACTATATACAGACTTAGTTTTTATCTTTGAAGTTTATGTCATAGATGTAAGTGCAGTCATTGTCAAGAGGTGTGTTCATATTACTATTTTATAATATGACTTTGTTGCAGTGAATTTGGTTCAATAAGTATGGTCACGTATAGTGGGAGACTTAGTGATAAAACATTGTCTAAGTAGGTTGAGTTGCATTCTGGTCATCTGTGTCAGACTGCTGCACATCATTTTAAATCAATGAGTCCATACATACAATGTATAACATGCAATACTTATTTAATCTTTGACAATCAGACACGTGATTGAAATATAAGCTTTTCTCTTCTGATGAACATTCCTTGAAACTTATTCACATATGCATACACATATAGCTTTGTGGAACCCACAATATACATAAGACCCTCAAGGGTGTTGGTGTATTGACTAAGGGAAATATGTCAATAACTTCTCAGCTGCTTCAGAAATATAAATCGTTTGATGCTCATCTAACGAAAGTCATACCATAGAACATATTAGTTGTCCCTATCATATGTGATAAACCGTGCCAGTGTCAATAAATATGGGGATAGTGTTGAGGTTTGTGTCAGCTGCTAAACCATGCCCCTTAATTTGCTCTGCCTGGTAAGCTTGTCGAATAAGAAGTTTAGTGGTAGCTTCTGTATATCTGTTAGTTTTACAAACAACAATTAATTAATCTTTATGTTTATGTGTGTGTGGTAGCTGGAAGGTAAATATTGATTTAATAGAGATTATTGGTATCATGTAATTTCTGAAATCTTGTTTTTTATTTCTTATTTTAACTAACATGTACACATTACCAACTCATATTTAATTGAAGGATTGGCCTATAAATATTAGACATTTGGTCACATTATTAAGTCTCTATTTTTTTTTTTTTTTTTTGGGGGGGGGGGTTTACGTCGCTTTCAACACTGTACAGGTCATATCACGACGGGTAGTTGGAAGGGCAGAGGAAACCAGTACATATAGTTTGCTAGGGTTCTGTACTGTAAACTGCTGACCAACGGCAAGCAACTACCAGCTTTCCCACTTACGGCCATGACGGGGATCGAACCCCGGCCGCAGAGGTGGGAGGCGAGAGTGTTACCACTCTGCCACCGTGGCCCCCTATTAAGTCTCTAGCTTGTATATTCAATTTATTTAGTCGTATATAAAGGCTCAGAGTTTCTTTAGGTTAAATATATTTTTTTCTTTTCAGTGTTACTTGTATGTATGTGCAGCAGGACTTTCTTTCTAACAGAAAAGTAACAATCATATTTCAAAAGTAAAACTGGCCCAAAGGTGAAATTTCTCAGTCCAGTTTTACAAAGCCTCCTTAAGATAAAGGTCACCTTAAATTTTAAGTTTCCTCAGTTTTCTACCTCCTCAAATAAATGTTAGGTGTTAAAGGCTACCTTTCTCAAGCAGAGCCTATTGAAAACTCAAATTTTAATGAGACTCCATAAAGTCTAAGAAAAGCAAAGACAACCTTAAGTACAATGGCAATGCATGTGCAAATATTCTACAGCTGAAATCACTAGTGTTAACCAGCTAGTTAAACTTTAAGTGAAAGTTTACCTATTCATTGAGTTTTAAGGGAAAACTTGCAAGATCGGCTAAAAGAGGCTTTGTCAAACAGAACCCCAAAGATAAGAAATATACCATTTTTTTGTTGTGGAGGTCCTAACCATTTTGAGCCAGACAACTAAAATTGATAGCATTGTGTGCCAAAGACCTACCACTGTAGATATGAAGCCTCTCTTGGAAGCATCCCTTGACCAATTCTTATCCATTTTATTGCAGCTATAATCTAGTTATAATCGAGATTTCTGTACAGGGTATTTTGTTTCAAGTTTGAGTAGAAAGGCAAACTTACAAATATGTTCCTTACTCATAGAATCAGATTGGTAGTGATGTAAAAAGATTGTGAACTGATCCACCTGTGTAAATCTAATCATATGATGTAGTTTTTAATGGTTTCAAATAAGAGTATGGTCATTTAATGGTACTTTTATTAAATGATATCTGCTTTGATTATGCCTACTCAAAGGATTGTTTCTTCTTGGTTTTATTTTATTTATTTATTTGGGGTTTTACGTCGCTTTCAACACTGTAGTTAAATTTTTTCCGAAGATGAATAACATTTCATAGAAAATACATTTATTTAAATTTAAATATAGAAATACTTCCGTCTGATTACAAATTAGACGAGTCCCACTTTTTGTGAATTCTCAAGTAGTTTGCACTCTTTGTTTGTTTTAGGAGTAAAATGGAACCACTTGACAGGGATTGTGTATGTGTTTGTCAAGATAAATTAAATATAAGGTTTATTTTTGCATAAACCATCTACTCATTGATTGTGTCCATAATGATATATCAATGTACATTTGCTGGTTTATTTTAATGGGCCATTTACATCAATTCAGACGTGCAGTGTTATGTAATAACTATACATGCTTATTAATTTGCAGTTAAATTAATCATAAAAGCGACTAATTGTAACTCCAACAAAAGAAAAGTTTTAATATTTTTCTTTTGTTTGAGGATATAACTGAATTGTTCTTTTGTAAAAAGATATATCCTTATCTTGTTGAAGGCATTCAGTCATTTCAGTTTTATTGTAATTAAGATTGAGTATTGCTTTACCTGTAGATATTAATATTGGGTTTACTTCAAAGAAACATGTTTCCTCACCAATTTAACATTAAGTAGTAAGTATCCTTTGTAAACTGTTCAGCTTTGCTCAGATTGCTTAACTATCAACCAGGTCAATAAACTTTAGATAAGGGTAAATTATTCCATTGTTGAGCCTATGTGTAAATAAGACTACTATAACTTCCAAATGACGTCCACAAAAATGCCTACAAGAACTGTTTTAACTGTTTTAAAACTATATTAAAAAAAAATTTGAAATGAAAAAATTCACTTACAAATATTGGCAGAGAGAAAATACTTACATGGTTGGTTTGTGTGTGTTGTTTTCACTTTTAGGAAAGCAAAAATATTTATCACTGTATGCAAGCTTCCATCTGCCACTTTCTATCTAAACCAGTATTGAAAGATGAGCAAAAACATTGTGAATAATATCTGGACTTCCAATACTAATGGGATCATCTAGGCACATGTAGATTACGTCATGATGTTAGCTTCAAACCAACCCCAAAGTTTAATAGTCTGTCAGTGATATTATAGAAAGAAATCAGACAGTAGGTTTTTTAGTCAGAAGAAATTTTACACACATTCAAACAAAAAGTGAAGCCTCTAGAGCTAGCATAATATGCAAAGAAAAAGTGAAATTTGAGACTGGAAGTGTTACATTTTACATGGGAAGTGTTTAATTTAAGGAAAAATTAGTAAATTTACTGTGATTTGTTTCTGTCAATGTAAGAATCAACAAAAAAAAATGCACTTTATTTACGTTGAATCTAAACCTCTGAACAGTGAGCTATAGCAGTCCAAACAACTGCTAACACTAAATAAGTCTGATACTCTGCTTTATTGTTATTTAATAAAGTAGTGGATCAGCCTGATTTGATATCTCTACAAAATGTCACCCTCACCCCATGTAATTCAAACAGTCCAAAACTATCTTGACATACACAGTATGCATGGTGCTTATGTCTCTTTTAGATATGTAAGGCTCATGTATCTTGAAATTCATGATTTTTCAGAGTCATATTACCCCTTTTATAAGTTTACAAGAATATGTTTTTCTCAATGAATGTATTTAATATATAATAACTTTATTTATTTCTGTCATGTTGACATTATATAGATATAATTTTAGTAAGATTTCTAATAGAAAATATGCTATTGGAATAGGTTACTTTTTAAAATTTTGTGTATTTTGACAGTTCAGGATGGTTAAGTTATTTAGTAAATGAATATTATCGGATGACTGGTTGCTGTTGAGATAGGTGTGGTTCTTTGGTTTATTTGACATAGTTGTCAGTTGGATGAAAGCTTTGTACCTGACAGCATGTGCAATTGTGCATATTTATGCTGGATTGTCTAATTTTGATGAGGTGGCCCACATCTTTGTCTCATTGTTGTTGCAGCATTTCAAGCAGGCATTAACTGAAGCTATACTAAACTTGTATCAGAGTCAGTGTATTCCTTGTCAAGTCACTGGATATTGACTGACGGAGATATGTTGAGGTTGTAGTACAAGTCATCTTGTAATCGATGTTTTCCTGTGTCGAGACAGTGGACATTTATTTTGGATATATACTAAAGTTTCAGTAAAATTGTATTGGAGTTATACTTTTCATGTCAATTCATTGAATATCTACCTCTAGATATATGTTCACTAGAGTATCTTTTGACATTTGAAATCTAAACTTTATAAAACGTCAATGTTTTGGTGTATTATTTTATAGATAATTTATTGTTAACTCAAATTTATTGTATGCCTCTGTTCCACCAAAGGACTTAAGCCCCGATCCTGTCGGCGACCCTTAATTGTGGAAAGTTGGTGAAAAAAGGTAAAATGGGCGGGAATACTGAATCGGTATTGAAGCCTGGGATTAAGGTCATATCTGTCTCAGGAAGCCTCAGGAGGCCCAAGGTGGCCCCCAGACAGTCCCCGACTGTTCTGCGACTAAGAACCGATTAAGCCCATTTTCTTCTCGGTTTAAAGCACCGTCTAGTCATAGACATACCGACTGGGTCCCAGGATGCCTCAGGCCTCCTGGGACTAAGCCCCGACTAACCCTCAATTAAGTCGCAGCTTCCTCAGGTGTCCTGAGGACTATTCAGTCTTCCCCAGACCATGATTGCTGATTCTTGTTTTGCATAAAAACTGGATTTTCTGGGTATATATATAAATTTCGCGATGTAATCATCATTACTTTTCTAGGAACACAGCAGGATGCCACCTTTCAATGGAAGACAGCTTCAGCAACAACTTCGGGCTTTTTTAGTTTTATTCAGTTACGTATAATGATGTATTTGCTATTTCTACATCAACCACAGCAACCACCACCAGCACAACCTGCAGCACCTCCACCACCACCACCACCAGCCAGACAGAGACCTAGAAGAAGGCACAACATGTGGGTCAGGCCATATCTACTACAGAGAGAGGAGAGGGGGGCCTACCACAACATTATGGTTGAACTGTATCGCATAGACAATCCAGGATTCACCAATTACATGAGGATGACCCCAGAATTCTTTGAAATGATAAAGACCAGACTGGAACCACGTCTAGCCAGGCACCAACTACAGAGCACCAATCAGTGTTGAGGAGAAGTTAGCCCTCACCATCCGATATCTGGCCACCTGCGAGTCATACACATCATTATCCTGTCAGTTCAGGGTTGGCAGATCCCCCATTTCAAAGTTTCTACCAGAGGTCTGCAGGGCCATCCAGGATGAGTTCAATAGAGAGTACCTCAGATGTCCTACTACTCCAGATGAGTGGAAAGAACTGGAGAGGGAATTCAGGATCAGGTGGAATGTTCCACATGCTCTGGCAGCCCTTGATGAAAAGCGTGTGGCCCTGAAGAAACCCAAGAACACCGGAGCCCTCTACCACAACTACAGGGGATTCCTTTCCATAGTAATGTTGGCCTTGGTAGATGGACAGTACAAGTTCAGATGGGTGGATGCAGGTACAACTGGATCTAGCTCAGATGCCCAAATACTTAATGCATGTCAGCTGAAGAGGAAGATTGAGGATGACAGGATAGGCTTCCCTGACCCAGCACCTATAACCCAGGGTGGTAGAGATGTCCCCTACTTCATTCTGGCAGATGATGCCTTTGCCCTGAAGACCTGGCTCATGAAACCCTATAGCAGAAGGATGTTAACCAGAGAGGAAAGGATTGCCAACTACAGAATATCAAGGAGCAGGAGAGTTGTTGAAAACGCTTTTGGCATCCTGGTCTCAAGATTCAGTGTGATGTTGACCACTAGTGAACTACCAACACAAACAGTCAGGGAAGTGGTTCTTTACCTGTGTGGTTCTGCACAACATACTGAGAAGCCAGTATCAAGGTCAACATGGTGGTCAAGAGCCTGGAGATGATGATGGTGATGTGCCTGCTGATTGTCAATTGATTGGTGGTGCTGCTTGTGGTGGTCCAGACAGAACCCCTGCTAGAGAAGCCAAAAGACAGAGAGATTACCTCAAGGACTACTTCAATAATGGGTAAGCAGTGGCCTGGCAAGATGGCAGAATATAACTGCTACTGCAGTAACCAGTCCTTTTCAGGACTAATAACCAGCCCTTTCCAGGACTACCAAATATTCCAAAAACAATTAATCAGCTGTGCTTGTTCCAAATAATACAACCATTTCAAGAAATAAGTGCCCCACCAAACAAACAGAGAAACGCAATTAGCACCATAAGTCACACAAAAATCAGACAAACGCAATGCCCAACATAATTCACCCAAAAGACAAACAGACAAACCCAATTCCCAACATAAGGGACACAAAAACAGACAAACGCACTACCCAGCATAAATCCCCCTAACAGACAAACAAACTCAATGCAAAACATAACCCACAAAAAAAACAGACAAAAGCACGGCACAACATGATTCTCCAAACCAAGAAACAGACGAACCGTATGCCCAACATAACTGGCTAAATGGAATAAATACTGCATACATTTCAAAAACTACACCACAATTTCAGTTACATTTTTCTTTTGTTTTTGAAAAAGTAACACAAAATGAAAGTTTTTCATTTATTACGAATGTCAAAATACAAATGTTTTCTTCTACTTCCAGAAAATTTACAAAATATAACCACTGAAATGGTTATCTTTACAATATTTTTTTTCTGTCTGTTGTTTGTGGGGAGTTATGTTTGCAAATTTGTTCGCCAGTCTGTTGGTTGGGATTATGTTTGGTATTGGGTTTGTCTGTTCGTTGGTTGGTGGCTATGTTTTAACTCTAGGGATGGTGTCAGTATTGGAATTTTTCAATTAAACATTTAAAGCTTTCCCATGGATTTTAAGCTGTTAATGGGCAGATTATTTGCCATATTGAGAGTTAATTTAACTATTTTTTTCTATATGGCCTTCTGTTGTTATGTGTGTGTGAGGGGAATATAAGTATCAGCAACATGTAGCTGAATAAATTGTTTTTGGAATAATTGGGTGGCCCTGAAAAGGGCCTAGGCAGGTCAAAGACCCACCCTGACTGGATGGCTACTGAGGAGGCTGCTACTGTTGAGCCGGTGCTGTGGTTGTGATAGTGAAGAGCTGCTGCTGCTGAGGCTGCTCAATGATCTGTGTTGATGTCAGATGTGGTAGCTGGCTTAGTATTCCACATAAATTGTGTCTACTGCCCTCGTCCTGTACTGTGACCACTGATTGAGGGTTTCCAAAGCCAATGGCACTGAGTGTGTAGTAGACGTAACTGCTGCTAGATGCTGCTTGGGTGGAACTAGATGCCTGTTGAGTGGTTGTTGGCAGTATCCCGACCCTCTGGGACTCCATGGTGATAGTGGCTGATCTTCTAGGTAGTGGTTGACATCTACGGTTGCTCTTAATGGTTTCAATGTCTCTAAAAATCCTGCCCTTGAGGTCTTCATACTCCTCTTGGGTCATCTTTTCAGCCTCTGATGCCACGTAGTCAAAGAAGGGCTGCCTGTCTGACTTCTGCTGCAGGAAACCTGAGATCAATGTCCTCATCTGGTCAAAGTGCTCGAGTATCTTGGAGTCTGTTGAAACAGGTGTAGATGTGAACCAGGTAGACCCAGGACTGTCTCTTGGTCATCTCCCTAGGGGCTTGGCCAGATTATAGCTTGGAGAGCTTGCCATAACGAGTTCTCTGGGATTCGAACCATCTTCTGACATCAAAGGGCTGGAGCTTCAGTTCTGCAGAGATTTCTGCTCAGAGAGCTTTCTTCTTCCACCTGTCTCATATTCTTCGCAAGCTTCCTCAGTAACTTCTAAACATTCCTCTGTCTCTTCTGTGCCCTCCTCTGTCCTTTCCTCCACCTCTCCACCTTCCTTCTTCCTCTCCTCTTGCCTCTCATCCATCTTCTTCTTTCCTCTCTTTCCTCCTTTCTCTTTCCTCATAACTCCAGTCAATGTAAAAAAAGTTAAAAAACTAAAATATGTCACCTAAGTGTAAAATTTGCCCTAAGCTCAAGTATATTATATGATATTTAAAAAAACTGAAAACCCCTACAAAATAGTGACAGATGTCTCTCAGTAGACAACCAGTCAGTAACAATGAAAACATGTGCGCGACCCCTTATATAGTCTCAGACCCCCTCATTGCCTCATTTTAATTTCCGACATGCAAAAAATAGTCGGTTCTTAATCGGTGCATCGCAGACTAAATGTGTGTGGTCCCAGGTGGCCTGAGGAGGCCAGCTTGGATCGGTTTGGGTCGGGTTCTCTTAGTCGGGGCTTAGTTCCAGACCTTGATTTTTGAGTCCCAGGACACCTCAGATGGTCTGACTAATGAAAAAAACAGAGTTCAATTATCCAAACATAAAACAATTGACAACCATTGAAGAATCACCAAACCTGCGCTCATCACATGATAGTGTTTTTCACCCATAAAAAGGATGAACTTAACACTGGCAAATAGAAATTAGCTATTTAACACTTGCAAGAGCAAACTTGAGTCCTATGTCCATATGCCAACAATATAAGATGTAACTAAACATGTAATAAAGGCCCACATACATATGGACTACATATATCAAGACACATTCAAAAGAGCAACAATAAGATGTGGATCCACTGTCAGGTACTCAGTACCTAACCTTCTTAAGTCCTTAAGAGGCAATGGGTTTGAATGCAATATGAACATGACTTGCCTGTATAAACCTCTTCTATAGATTATTACATACATTTAAAACCTTAAAATAATATATAACCTGAACCAGGTACTCACACTAACCCCAATTTACCAAAATTACCAATTTGGCTAAAATTCACTAATGCACCGGTGCAGTTGCACCTGTTCAGAGTACCTCAGGGAGGAGTTGCTCCTTAAAAATCCAGCCTCTGATGATAAAGTCCACCCATGACTTTTGAAACACAATCTACAACCTTATAAATATTGTGTAAGGCATATCATCGTATATTAACAGTGTGAATAACATTAGTGTCTTAACACTTCAGTTTTTGTGTCTTTTATAATGAAAAAAACAGGCTGCCAGGCTGTCAAACAGGCTGCCAGAAGACAGAAAGCCTGAGACATCATAGGACTGTGTAAATGTGGGTCTGAGGAGGCCTGAGGAAGCCTGGGACTAGACATTTTGTTGACGGCTGGAAATAAGAATCAGTTTGAGTCGTGAGAAATATCAAACATGTTTGATTGTTTCCAAGGCCCCAACAAACAACTACCGACCCTTACAGAATGCCTGGGACTGAGCAATTTTTTTAAACCGACTCCCAAAAACCCTTAATTGGGAGCCTTAGTTGTGTGGTGGAACACCCACATTAGACTGTTGTTATATTCTGGTCCTGTAAATTATTTACTACAAATGACATTATTTTAGATTAAAATCATATTTTTCTTAATCATTTTTTTTTTCATTCAGTTTACCCTATATGATCACAACTTACATTCCAAAATGTAACATATTATGATATTTGCTTCCAATGTGCTTGGTGGCATCTAGGTGCCAGTGGGCACATTTCCAATAGGGGGACCTTAAACTCTAGCTTTTATTTTTATAAAATTATTTGCTGCATATATTATGTTAAAATCAATTCCATTGGCAAGTGGCTTGACCACGTTTGTAAAGAACTGGGATTCTTCCATTTCAACCTCAGAAACCAAATGGGCAACATCTAAAAATCTGCACTGCTGAATTGAGTGGTCCTTGGTGAAATCACGTGGTGTAGTTTTATTGTATCGTTCAAATTTTAATGTTTTAGTGATTTTAATAAAGTATTTGACACGCCACACGATTCACTTTGGACAGAAATAGACAGTACAGCTTGCGTTCAGCCAAGCAGGGAAGTATTTAAGTACCTTTTGAAATTCAATTGTACAATGATAGGAAATTTTTAGGATCTTTGTTGAACCCGGTTGAAAATGTAAATCAAGGGTTTGATCACAATTCCAGTACTCCTGAACTTACTAAACTAGATTGTTCAGCATTGTTAGACATGTCGGATAATTCTGTAAAACATTGAAACAAATTTGGATCAGAAAGAGGTATATGAGTGTGGAGCAGGCAATCAACAGGCGGGTACATCCAGTAATGATGACTGCAGTGCTCAGATACTCATTAATCAAGAAATTTTGAGACAGTTTCATCAAATTACTAGATATTAGATAGACTGGAAGATGGTTCAAAATGTAAGAAAACGTCAGATCCGACAAAAATCATAAGCAGGGCTCATAAAGGTCGCACCAGCAGATAAAAAGACTAAACAATCTGTCGCAAAAACAACACAAAACATTGTAATTCCAAGCTATGTTAAACTAGGCAAAATGCACAAATTCAAACCCAAGAAAAACAGAGATTGAAACAACTTGAACAGAAAGCAACCCTAGGTATTGATTCTAAGATTAAATCACAGAGGGCTGGGGTAGATGGTTTTATCAAAAATCGGGTCCGATGGCCTCATGAACCTGTTTTCTCTGGTTCCACCAAAGAAAGGGTCACCTATGACCAACTGACAGTTATACAATGGGTCTCTGGCTTTTGCCGCACCATAAGGGAAGAACATAGTGAAACAATGAGATCTCATGTTAGATTATATAATATCATTAATGGATGATGCAAATGATTTTTCCTGGGGTGCTGCAAAGGTCAGTCAAATGTTCGTACTTTGTGGGATGGAACAGGGTGAGTCAAACTGAAAAGATTGACAGAGTCAGAAGACACTTGCTAACCGGATTCGGAAAACATCTGAATGTGGACAGGAAAAATGGTCAAAAGCATCGAAAGTCTATGGTCTGTGTGTATTTCAACTAGAACACTTGCAACTTCAACAAAGCCCATGAGGCCAAAGGTGTCCTCTACAGACATATTTGTGCTTCATGTTTCAGTGCTGGTAAATCATTTCCACATTCGGATGTTGATTGTAGGCAGAAATGGAAAAATGCAAAAAACGAGTCATAATGGATATGGGAGGCACTAGGCGCCACATCCATTGTACTATAGAGTCTGTGACAAAAATCATCACCATGCCAATGAATATGGTGTCCACCCTCATACATGACAAACGTTGTGGAGGAAACATAAGGCATTGGCCAACAAATGTGATGGCAGAACATTTGCACAAGCGTGATAAGGTACAAACACACTCAATCTTTGAAAACAGTGTTGGTCAAAAGATTGCAAATGGAGATCAAGCTAACAAGGGTTATAATATGATATTTCCAAAGAAAAAAAAATGCTAAGAAATGTGGTGACTTTACAAATCAACAGATTAGTTTTGTCCTGCTACTCAAAACAAGACATCTGATTGGTAAGTACCACTCAGAAATAGATATCCTTTATAACTGTTTAGTGGCTAACCTAACCCTTTCCTGTACTCTGCCATGGGGAGTTAGTATCTTTTAAATAGTTTGGGTGTGGAAATCTTCTAAAATTTTGGATCCATAATGTCCTCTAATATAATTGCTTAAACTCATCTACCTTAAGCAAGGATGAGCGGAAAGGTTTGGGTGTAACTTCTGCTTTAACATATAACATTCTTTAACTATTCATATTTCACTATTTTACCATTACGTTTTTCTACAAATATCTTAGTAATATAATTTTAAGTAATAAATTTATTTAACCCAGTTGTTCTGGTACTTGGCCCCCTTGTGAGGAAATGAAGGACTAGACAGGTTTCTCCCCAAGAGTTATTGCAGATTTGCAACTCCTATCTGTTTTTTCCTCTAAACAGCTTCCGAATTTAAACAAAATAAACAAAAATGAGAGAAGTATTAACAACATGAACAGTGCCTGTTACATATAGAAAGAGCTACTCTGTTTCATCATGTCAAAAAGTTTTTGAGGTACTACATGGGTAGTCACTGACATGAATTATCACACAAAAACGGTTAAAGGGTATAAACAACAATAAAACACAAACCAAAATATCACGGTAAGCATTCAATATTTATATTTTGTTACTCAGAATGTGCAATTTTGTTATTTTTACACTGCATAAATTTGAAAGCTTCAAAGACCGTTTATCTCTATGACCGTTTATCTCAGTGACCACTCGTGTAGTATGTAAAATTGCACCTTTGATTCTGTCTAACCATTTGATGTAAAAAATCATTCTGAAATTTAGTGTTGTTTTAAACATCTGCATTAAAGCCTTATGAAATAACTGTTCAAATACTCTGGCTGTATTCAATAAACCTTCTTTATCTTGTAAACCCCTTTCACACTACAGGTGGTATAACCAGTGATCAGAAGTTTTGGATTGAATATCCAAAAAAAGTTCACCTATGTAAGACAAAACTGTTGTTTGTAAAATAATAATATGAAGAAATTTCTTAGTATTTCACGGAGTTAATACAATAACAGTCAAAAAATAATAAAAAATTTGCATTTACACGTAACCACTGACTCAGTTAATATTTAACAAGAACTTGAAACCTGAATCTCCATTGCTTATTCACACACAGAAGTCAATCAGAAATTTTTGATAGCCCTATCAGAACATATTATAGTAACTCATGTCATTTATTAAAATTGAAAAAAATGTGTCCTTTTTGACAATATCTTTCAATAGGCTATCGGTCGAAAGCAACAAAGATAACAATATGCATCTGATATAGATGAAGCTGCAGAGTATAAACCTTAATCTGATATTACTAAAGTTCAAATGTTGAGTAACATTAATGTAGTCATATAAGTATAATGTTAAGGTCGATGGTCCAAACAATGAAATATGTCCACATGTGATACAGTGAATAGTAGAAGAACAATCAAAATGTCCTTGTATAATAAAACATTGATCAATTTCATAAAGCAGTCAATACAATAAGTGTAACCAATCAAGATTTCTCTGATACATTCATAACCAGTGAAGTATGGCTCATATGCAGTATGAAACTAGAAATTAAAGCAGCAGAGCAATGTTCCAAATTATGAGTCCATGTTGTATGCATACTAGTAGTTAAGGCGTGATAATGCATATAATGTCAGCATAATGTTGATGATAAGTAAGTTCCATCACAGTTTTCAGGCCATCCGGCATCCATGAGACAGTTTCAGTTATACGTTACTTTCTCACTTATGTAATCGTCCAATCTGCAGGTGGAATTTAGAACAGAATGCAGAGCATAATCCCTAGCCATCTATATACAGCTTCCTATACACCCAAACCATGATAAAACCCAAGCAGGTGCTCCAACAATAAACACTGACTACCTGCTGCCACAGCAGACATTTGTTGCACATTCCACACCTGTAACTTTTCAGTGTCCTAATGTAGATTTAACCATAAGCTGATTGATGGAACTTCACTCTAGTTCAAATTATTTTCCTGTATTATAAAAGGAAAAGTGTTACCCATAATAAAAATATTTACAAGATCCCCAAATCGTGTGTCAGAAGTTCTGCAGGCATATCTAACTTCTTCCCCTGCTAAATAGGAGTCAGACAGGGGGTTGGCCTTTTGCCCCTATTATTTGCCTCATTCCTAAATAATCTAGAGCCCTTTATTGGTGTTAAATGTAAAGGACTCTCTGGGCTCTTAGAACTGGTCTATGATATGTCTGATACTGGCAAAATCAATGTGCAAACTCTGTTTTGTCAGGGTTTAAATTGAGCATACATGACAATATCTATTCTTGAACAGCTAGAAGACATGAATTCAATTTGTCAAAAGCCAGGGATGCATTTTTGTGAGACATATGAATAAACAACTAGGTGTCATCACTATAAGACTGGTATTTGATGTCAGGGTACATTCCAATAACCTTACTAAAAGGAGTGGTGTATAAGGAGAACAGCAAAGGACCAAGGACTGAGCCTTGTGGTACTACAAACAGCAATTCACACAATTCATAGAGGGTTGACCCAATTTTAATTGCTTGGAATTGGTGGCTGGGATATGATGTGAACTACTTCAAGGACATGCTGCATACAGCATGACTTAAGACAATTAAGCTGAGTGTTGTGGTCATTTGTGTAGAATGCATCTTACAGATTGAGTAAGATAAGTGCAGTAGGCTCGACATGTGATAGTGAGAGATGAATCTCATATGCAGCAGGGCAGTTGCAGTGGGGTGACCAGTTTTGTGAGCAGATTGGTTGGATTATCAAAGTTGTTACTGTTGATATGTTGTATGAGCTGTTTGACAACTACCCACTCCACCAGTTTTGACATGAAACATAGTCCTGATACTGGTTGATAATTCTTCAAATCTTTGCTTGTAAGTAATACTTTCTTAATGAAGTGAGTAAGAACTGTCTTCTTGAATTTTTGAATAAATACACCTCAGCTAAAGACAAATGAACAAGTTTTGTAATTGATAAAAATATGATGTCCACACAAACTTTCACAAGGAAAGTAGGCACTAGAAGACATCATTTTGTATCGTAATTTTGATGACTTTAAGTACCTCATTCTCCAAGACTTCATTGAAGCTAGGTTGGTTGGGAGATGCACACATGGTGGGTATAACTGTTGAGGAAGAAGCTGTAAACATGGCAAAAATCCTTTTTATTTTTTGAATGAAAAAGAAAGCAAATTGGTCTGTTAAGGATTTTTCTGACTGATGTGGAGGGAGAATCATCTCTTGGCCCTTATCAAAGACTTGTCAAAATGCATGCCATAGCTTCTTTGTGTCATTATCGCTTATGACAGTGCTATAGTATTCAGCCTTGTCTCTGTTTATGATTGCATTGCACTGTACAATCTGTCTGTGCAATCTACTTCTGCTCAGCTGAGACTTATCTTTAGGCCACATGCTTTCAAATTGATGCTTGATGAATTTGGTCCCACAATATGACTGAGACAGCCATCCAGCTGACATTTTCTTAGCTCTTCAACAAACAATGGTACATGCCTGTCTAACACACTATCATGGTCACTAATTTACTGTTCATTCAGGTCAGCAGCCATGCCAACAGGAGACGCAACAAAGGAGGTATTTCCAAGATCCTCACAAAAGCTCTGCATGTTGATCTTATGATACCTGTGGTAAGAAATATTGTCCACCTTTGGTATCATAGGACATGCAAAATACAGATGATGTTTCACAAAGGCAGACCTACAACTGAATCACCAACTGTCACACTGCTAACGAAAGAAGAATCACTTGGGTTGAGAATCAGATCCAGTATACGACCATCTAGTTAGTTAAGAAATTTTCTTTGGTCAATAAGATCTGTATCCACATGAACATTAAAATATCTGCATGTCATGAAGGAGGAAATGAGAGATGACAAAAAGACACAGTAAAATAGGAAATCAAGCAGAAAGAAAGGCAGAGGTGTATGAGCCAAGTGTGTGATAGATGCAAGCCACAACAAATGATATTGAAAGAGTGACAATTGATATGACAATTTTTTCGAAAGTGGAACATGTTGGTACATCAACATTATAAGCAGGTAAGTCTTTCCTATGGGTGAGTTGAAAACCAGGGGGAGTTATGCTAAAGTCATAGCCTGTAGTAATTAAAATAGCTAATATGTATACAGGTATGTGTATGCAATTATTAAATCTTGACTTTCATGGGACCCTTTTGTGTTAAGTTATGTTGTGCAGTTGATATCAATATCAGTGCTCTAATCAGTCTGGATCTCGAAAAACATTATTACTGATATATGAAAGAGATATATGAAAGAGACTTTTCAGAAGTCAGAAGGACTTTTCTGCGGACCATACAAACATATAGATCTTTAACCACTTTTCGTTTCGACATCTTGACCTGGACCCCTTCAACTTGACCCAGTCAGGGGAAGGTCTTGACCACTTGAACCTGTCCCATTTCTTGGGAGGTTTCCAGCTGGGGTTGATGTGGATGTTGGAGACTTAGGGACTTACAGGCAGGACCAGGCCAACCTTGGCAACCCCCTACCAGATATGACACTATCACTGATAAGAGACTGATAAGACATTTTTGCACTGAAGTTGCTCATTGTGTATGATACTAATCTCTAATCGAACCATTGTGTATGGTACTTGTGAGATTTACTTTGATAAATATTGTATTTTATGTGTTTTACAGCCCTTAGTGTATATTGCCCTCTGTTGGTATGGTGCTTTTGAACTTGTAAATCTTTCTAAATTTAAAATTCTCTAAAGTGTTGTACATAGAAATATGACACTAACATGCATAATAAAAGACCCTTAAACTGTTTTTCACTGTCTTCGTGGCATGTTGGTCTTGAGTTCCAATCCTGGAAACTGCTGAACTTGAAGCATTAGATACAAGGTGTAAAATAAGAGTCACCAGGATTTAAGTGACAAGACAAACAACAAATCTGTCCTATGCCAGCTGTCCACGAATTCCATAAAGTTATAGTGACTAACTACATCTGTGCAGAAAACATTAATATTTTAACAACTAATAATATAATATACCATTACCACACTGATATGGAACTACACGATACTTTGGCTGGCCCAGGTAGCTGCAGTGTAAAGAATCATTCTAAATGTCAAGGTAGATTTTATGCAATAGTATCTTCATTAAGCAAAGCACAGAAATATAATTTTGTTAAAGTTAGGCTGGTCTACAAACTAATCAGAAAGTAATCAGAAACACGAGTAGTGCATATTCTTAAAAAGTCATGAACAAGAGATTCCAGGAACTGAGGAAAATATAAATAAAGATATTTTCAGCCGTTTCCAGACAAAGTTGAAGCACTAAGGATATGATGGAACAGTTGATTCTAGAGAATAGGAACATCATAGGACAAACTGTTATTGAAATGTTGTTCTTGATAATTGACACTTTGAAAAAAAACAGGAATAGTTAGGAAAGCCTTAATGTGTGCTATGCATCTGGCATTATATTTACTTGAGTGCATTGTAAAGCATCTCTTACATCCCATTGAACATGCATATACACGTAAACGTAGCCTGGCATTGGGGTAGTAGAGATTTGCATGTGCAAACAAGCTGAATTCACCCAACGAGAGTGTCACTACTTAAACATCAAAGAACAGTTTGCACCAGCTACAGGCCCCACAATGGATTTATATACATGAAAGATACAAATGAGTGTATCATCCCCTGCAAATGAATGGGGAGTACCTACAACACTAGCAAGGAATACACATGAGTGCATGGATGCATTTATAGCCATCCTGCGAGCACGCAGAGAATACTTTGCATGCCAGTTTTCATTGAGGGATCTCTGACCATGACATTCAGGTATTAAATTGCATGTGTACTTTTAGTGTCCCTTGCAAATGACCTAGTTTTTTCTGTAACATGCACATATGACAGGATATAAGAGATGCTTGAGCTAAGGATCAGAATGCTATGATAATCCTGATTTCTCTTTTAAAATTTAATTGAACCATAAGAGCATCCTAAAGTGGGCATCAAAGCCCAAAAGGAAATCGTAGCACATTCAATTTAATATTTAATTAATGCTTCCACGTACTGGAATTTTTATAGATGGTTTACTACTTTGTTGTCATTTAAATAATTTTATTCTGGCTACACTAGCTACTATACAGAAAGTTACAAGAAAGTTGCCTACCACCTAAGGCACTTTTTCAACAATGGTACTTGAACAAGAAAGTGTATTTTAAACAAAAAAAATTGCAACTGTACAGGCCTAATTATTGCATTGACATCCTTTGCAATCTCAATTCTGCATTGCATCAAATTTCTAATAATGTCAGCCAGAAACATCAGTTTCACAAGATATTGACAGGCAGTGTGATAGTAAGGCTACTACATTGTTGTTGCAACCAAACACAATTCAGTTTTCTCAGGATTCCGTTCCAAGTCTTTGAAAGCATCATTTTTGACCATCATCTAAGCAGTTACTTGCGGTGTCAAGAACACTTGTGGTATTTCTGTATGTTTTGTCAGCTGCCATTGAAATTAAATCATGATGACATCATTTTTCAGTCTTTTATTCCTCGAAAAAAATTGTACAATCACTAGGTATAAACTTAGCAAATAGGTTTTAACATTCTTGGATATATGCATGTCTAACAAAAAGTATTTCTATTTAATGAAAAAATCAAAGAATATAAACATTAGCTATGTCATCACATTATTAAGAAAATTAAAATAGCTACTATTATAAAAAAACTGTTTATAAAGTAGCAAAAATGTAAAAAGCAGCACTTTTAACACTGTCTTCTTATTCTTCCCCATTATGCATAAATATTCATAATGATAGACTAATGTCAGATTAATCTTGTAGAAAGTTTAATAATATTTTTTCATGCCAGCACATGAAAATAAAGAAGATTTAAAATCAATATAATGGTATTGATTTGAAGGAATCTGTTCTCCGTAAGTATCAAAGAATTATGCACCTTGCTAAAAGGAAATATGGACATTACAGATAAACTAATCTTATAAACTACATTGTTACGTAAAATATATTATCAAAATACAATACTCTTTCAAACAAAAGTACTTGTGAAAAGGTGAAATAAATATTATGGTATAGAAATAAATATAAAAAAGTTAAAAATCATTTCAAAGCAATCACAAAGTGTTCATTGATAAGTTTATCAAAAAGAAAAAAATATATATAGATATTATACATTTCCTAATAAAAAGTTTAAAACATGAGTAAAATATACATAAATCCTCTCTTTCATCCCAGGGTGAATATGCATATGTGTTGACCCTGGCCATAAATGGGCTAGCCTAAAACTTACAGTAAGTAATACTCTAACTTGTCAGCCACGTGTTCTCTATGTATTATGCAGTTTTCAGACAACTCATTGTGACAGAAGGGTGGCAAATATATGTTAATTATTTCCTGCATTGTAGTAGAAATAGTTGACACGCAACCAGGCTACAAGATTCCCTTGCAATGGAAATAACTTCTACTCCCCCCACAAAATGACCAAGGCTGTAAATTTCACAAAACATCGTAGGGCCTGTGCTAACCCATACTGCGGGATGTACGAGTAGCTTTAAATGTACAACAAATGGTACCATCTAACAGAGGCAGAAGTATAAATATAAAGGTATTTTCATTTCTTTAGCTAAAAACATTATTGTACATTACTTCACTGTAAGTCCTTCCTTAATTCTGCATCCAAGTGCACTCTCTCATATTGTAACAAGATGCACTCAGAGAGAGCAAAACGCTCGACTCTTAGTGACCAGTCTCTCAAGTGATATAAAGTATTGTACGGAAGACAATAAAATAAAACCAAACATGTAAATTAATCTTCATAGAAATATCAAGTAGAAAGTTAAAGTCATTAAAAATACATTGAAATGGGACCTCTGAAAAATCATGATTTTTTTGTATCCAAAATAAGATTCAGATCTTTCTTTTAGTAACTTCTTCCTTGAGTCAGGTCCTACCCACACATTTTTAAATAAAGATATGTTCATTAGTTCTAGAGTAATGTAAACACACACACACACAAAAAAACAAAAAACAAAGAGACAATTAAACAATTAGCACACAAAAATATAAACTGCTGGTGGAGGTAAAAATATTGCTTAAAGATCACTTCTTGGTGAAAATCACGCATGGTAATTTTTTGTGATGGACTGTCAAGGTATTGAAAGAAAAAAGAGAAAATAAAACAGAAATAATAATTAATAAAAATAATGAATATATCACCTCCCTCTTTATTATGTTTATGTCAATTTCAAGCCATAAAATGAGAAGAAATATTTTTACTTAAAGTCAGCAAGTATCACAAGCTAGGTTTGTGACCTCACAATGCCAGTTGCATTGTGACATCACTGAGTGATGACATCATCAGAAAGTAAAATATTAATTTTTGACGTATGTGATGAAGAGAAGCAGTTTCACTGTGAATTCCCTATTAAAAATAAGAAAAACTCTCTCCTGGCTTTAATTTTCAAGCAAATTACACCAAATTAGGCAGAATCTGTCTGTGCCCCATGAAATACCTTCCCACCAAATTTGAGATTGATTGATGTTGTAGTTTTTGAGTTATAAGGGAAAAACGGTGCACAGACAGGGAAGCAGATTTCACTGTAAAAGCCCAATTACAAATAAGAAAAACTCTCTCCTGGCTTTAATTTTCACACAAATTACACCAAACTTTCAAGAAACCGTCTGTACCCCATGAAATATCTGCCCACCAAATTTGAGCTTGATTGGTGTTATAGTTTTTGAGTTATAAGGGCGAAACGGTGCACAGACAGACAGACAGACAGACGGACAGACAGAAACAAACTGATCACAATAACCCTCTCCTATCGTCGAGCGTTAATAATATTATAAAAACTAGTGACAGACTATTTGAAAGGAAATAGTTAGATATTTGTCAGCATTTCTGAAATTGCTTTATCCATATTACATCTTTTAAAGTACTACTTCTCACTGTATTTAGATAATTCAGAATGGACAGTTTCAAAAAGACCATTTTTGGCTATTGCATTGCATTTTACAATTAATGGTACAATAAAAGAATGAATGATATACACACAAAAACAATGTTACACAATGACCAATCCATTGGGCATGTTAGGGTGTTTACTTATTTACTTTACATAGTGATCTTAAATATAGTTTGAAATCAGGCTATTGTTCAATCTATACTGGGTAACTGAACATGGATAACTTATACAAATATAGTGAGGTACCTCAACATATACATATATATATTATCTATCTAATTATCCACACATATACACAACCCAGTATGCACATAAAAGAAAACAATTATATAAAAATTAGATAAAGAGTGTATGTCACCAGTTATTATTAAAATGTGTAATGTTATAGCCACATCAACGTTGTATGCACACTATATAATGTCTTAATCACCAATAACTGTCGTCAGTGTTGTGACTTTCAAAAGGAGCAATGTCTAACTTCTTTCATGTGAAAGTTTTGCTTCGGTCAATTGAAGCAGGACTAACCAGTAACTGTGTTCCCACTGTGTTTTCTCCCACTGTGTATCCTGTTGCTGCTCGATTTTCTGACCGATATTCAAGATCTTTTACCAACTGAAGAGTTTTTTCTGAAGCAATTTTGCTGAAAAAAAAACGTTTTAGAAGAGGGCTTATTTAATGACATATGTTTGTATATATGCATAAAAATTCAACTGATTAAATTAAGGAAGAGCCCTTACATATGGAAATTTATATCTGTACATGTGTACATGTACACCATCATTCACCATCCTTTGTCAGTACTCCCAACGGTACGGACAGGGTGAAATAAGGTATGACTCAGTGGGCCACTGTTGGGATATGAGACTGAAGGTTCTACACTTTAACAGGATTTTTATCAATAGTGGGGGACAGTCAGACATTGTCAAGCTTCTGCTTTGCTACTGTTACACAAGGTCCCAATAAGCTATCTGAAGGTGATTGAAGTCTATGCTTCTGTGACATTTCTGTGAGAGGAGGTGAAATACTAAACTACAGATCAACCTTATTTGGTTACAATGTATGCTCACTCATAGATGCATCTTTGTTCAGGTGGCTATTTTAAACCGTAGGGAACTTTGAAGCAGGGACAATATTTATTTTGTTTTATATTAGTGACTTTTATTGTGTGATTTAACTTTTGCAAGTATTACCTAACATAAAGAAGACAAGTGACAATAACGATTCAGATAGTGACACTGCTGATTCCCTTGCTACTGCTGAACAGCCTGATAAAAGTTTTATCACAATGCAGTACAGAAAAAAGGAAGAGGCTTGCAAAGCAGCTGATGTCTGCTGAGAAAGAAGATACTTTAATAGGTTTTATCAGAACCACACCATGACTTTACCAGAAAGGCAAAGGACAGAGATACTCAGAAAATAAGTTCGCTTTTAATACATTAATAATAACATTAATAAACCGCCCCCCTTATTTTAATGCATGTTCTTTCTTTATAATTTCTGTTAAATCCTGTGTACACAGAAAGCCTCGGCTACAACTACGGGTCTGCCTTCTGTTGTAGTGAATGATTGACCAGTTAGCCCCTCCATCGAGTAAGACGTCCAGAGTGGAGACAAGAGGCACCAAAGAGATTCTGAATCTCTTGAAGACTGGCAGTGAATATATGCAGAAGATGATTGAACTGATAGACAACACCTTGTCTGCTTCTACTGTTCACCTGAATAGGTAGTGGTGCTTTTGAATGAAGGCATCTGTCAAGGAGATCCACCCATCCTTGTGCAGGACCTTCCAGGATCAGTCTTATCAGATGAAAATGCAGTACATGAATCACTATGCTAAGCAGCAGGATACAGATGGGCAGTCACAGCAGCAGTACATCACAGCTGCCCAATGTTGCCCTACACCATCTGCTGTTTTGGGGCTTCAGATCCAAACCATCATGGCAGACACGCGTACCACCTTGTCTCAGTGCTGTTTGACTGAGCTTGGGAATGTTTCCTTCAAATTTTCTGGAGCTGCCACTGCTCTGTCAGTAATCGCAACTACCCTGGTAGAGAGTAACCAGTAACTTGTTTTTTTTTCTGCTTTAGGATATTAAAGGCCCAGAACACTCTGGAACATGGGCCCAAGTTTAGAGTTATACGCAATGACACTGAAATGATGTATACTTTGAATTCTAAATTCTGTCTTGTTTACACTTTGCTTCTTATTAATATGGCTCACTGAAATATTTGTTTATTTTCTGTCTTACCAACAGTAAATATCATTTTCACCAATTGTCCAATGTAATGGAAACAAAATAAACTCAAAAAGTGTTTGAAATGAATATATGTATTTTGAGTTTAACACCATCACTAGTTTGAAATTACAACTGAAGAGTTGCACTTTTAAGTAGTGAAGGAGTGAAGCCTTAATACCTCAAGATACTTTTATTTGTTTTACGCTTCATGGGTTCACTTTGCTTCCATTACATTTGGTGTAGATTTTTGTTAATTTGAACTGAATTTTACTCTAACTTGTAACCCCAATTCACCATATTTTTTGTCTTTAATTTCTGTAGCTTATTATCGTTTTCACATTTATTAGTGGTCTGATTGTAACATTTTTCTTTTGGGCCTTTGTATGTTGTACGTACTTATTTTTACGGTTGTAATTAACTTGTAAGATTTCATAACTCATGTCATAGATTTACTGCTGTTAGTAATACCTTTGGTAGTGTGTGTGTATTTTTTAATATTTGAGGTTTCATACAGCTGATGGTACACGTGCGGCATTGATTTGGGACGGTCATCAATTTGGAACACTTTTTTACCTTTAGGGAAAACAAACTGTTTGTTTGACTTGACAGCACAAAAATAAATTTTAGAAGTATTTCCTCATTTATAAATGTGATTTAAGAAAATTCCACACATTCCCCATATCCACCACATGGAAAATGCCCTTGTGTTATCATCAAAATATGGGGTCAGTCCAAATTAATGACCATAAAACATTGTTATCATATCTTCTATCTGGACACATAAAATTAATTTTGAGTACTTTATAGTTATTGTAAACAAGGCTGTTGCTTCTCCAGTTGACTGTACCATACATTTTCCAATATGACAGCCAAAATTCTTGTCTCCCATAAAGTAGCTTTATAATAAATGTCTGTTCTGGCTTATTTTATACAACTCCTATGACTCATACATAACAAAATTCAAGTCATTGATGTCTGTTTTCTGTTTTAAAAAATTGGGGGCCAATGAAAGTGCATGTCTTAATTCAGTGGATTGTAATTTGAAGGTGTCCCAGAAGAGTCCCAAATCAATGACCCTTTGTTTTGGGTACAACATTCAGTTTTTGTCTAATTTTAGCTTATACAAACATAGAAAAAGATAAAATGATCCTACAAATGTCCTACTACTCCAGATGAGTGGAAAGAACTGGAGAGGGAATTCAGGATCAGGTGGAATGTTCCACATGCCCTGGGAGCCCTGGATGGGAAGCATGTGGCCCTGAAGAAACCTAAGAACACTGGAGCCCTCTACCACAACTACAAGGGGTTCTTTTCCATTGTGATGTTGGACCTGGTAGATGGGCTGTACAAGTTCAGATGGGTGGATGCTGGTACAGTTGGATCTTGCTCAGATATTTAATGCCTCTCAGCTGAAGAGGAGGATTGAAGATGGCAGGATAGGCTTCCCTGACCCAGCACCTATAACCCAGGGTGGTCGAGATGTCCCCTACTTCATTCTGGCAGATGATACCTTTGCCCTGAAGACCTGGCTCATGAAACCCTATGGCAGAAGGATGTTAACAAGAGAGGAAAGGATTGCCAACTATAGAATATCAAGGGGCAGGAGAGTTATTGAGAACGCTTTTGGCATCCTGGTCTCAAGATTCAGAGTGATGAGGACCACTATTGAACTACCCCCAGCAACAGTCAGGGAAGTGGCCTTTACCTGTTTGGTTCTGCACAACATACTGAGAAGCCAGTATCCAGGTCAACATGGTGGTCAGCAGCCTGGGGAGGATGATGATGATGATGTGCCTGGTGATTGTGGATTGATTGGTGGTGCTGCTGGTGGTGGCCCAGACAGAAACCCTGCTAGAGAAGCCAAAACACAGAGGGATTACCGGAAGGACTACTTCAATAATGAGGGAGCAGTGGCCTGGCAAGATGGCAGAATATAAGTCCTGCTGCAGTAACCAGTCCTTTTCAGGACTAACTATAACAGTCCTTTTCAGAACTACCAAATATTCCAAAAACAATTTATGAGCTGTGCTTGCTTCAGATAAACCCCATGCCAAACATAACTTGTACAGACGGACAGACAAATCCCATGCCAACCTTAACTTGTACAGACGGACAAACAGACAAACCCCATGCTAAACATAACTTATACAGACGGACAAACAGACAAACCCCATGCCAAACATAACTTGTACAGACAGACAAACAGACAAAGTCCATGCCAAATATAACTTGTACAGACAGACAAACAGACAAAGCCCATGCCAAACATAACACCAAAATCTTTATAAAATTACACCCAAATTTGCCTTAAATTTTGATTCAATTATAGACAAATGACTGAAAGTAAGAGTTAGTTTTTATGGTATCTTTTAAACTATTACAAATGTCCCAATAAAATATGTTTCCTTGCTTCAGAACAATTATAAAATATCATCACCCAAATGATTGTGTTCAGGGTGCAGTTCATGTGTTTTTGGATTTTTTGGGGGGTGGGATAATTGTGTTTGCCAGTTAGTTTGTCAGTTCCTTGGTTGGTGGTTATGTTCACTAGTGGGTTTGTCTGGTTTGGGGTTAGTGGCTATGTGATAGCCAAAAATCTTTAACTCTAGGGATGGTGTCAATTTTTTTTACAAAGTTAAAACAATCCCATGGATTTTAAGCTAAAAAGGGGCTGATTATTGGCCATAATTGGAGTTAATTTATCAATATTTTTATGTGGCCTTATTTTCTTAAGTGTATTACCACGGGTTATTTATTTCATGTTTGGAGTGGTGTAAGTGTTGGGCTTTTTTTTTCTTGTGATAAGTATTTGTACTGAACTTTTTTTTGTTTTGGGAGGGGGGATATGAATAACATGTAGCTTAATAAATTGTTTTTGGAAGATTTGGTGGCCCTGAAAAGGACTTGGCAGGTCAAAGACCCGCCCTGACTGGATGGCTACTGAGGAGGCTGCTGCTGTTGAGGCGGTGCTGAAGTGGTGATAGTAAAGAGTGGCTGCTGCGGTTGCTGCTGCTGAGGCTGCTCGATGATCTGTGTTGATGTTAGATCTGGTAGCCGGCTTAATATTCCACTTAAGTTGTGTCTGCTCAATTCGTCCTGTACAGTTAGGACTAATGTAGGGCTACCGAAGCCAATGGGGCTTGGTAGAGAGTACACAAAACTGCTACCAGCTGCTGCTTGAGTGGAACTAAACACCTGTTGAGTGGTTGTTGGCAGTAGCCCGACCCTCTGGGTCTCCGTGGTAATAGTGGCTGATCTTCTGGGCAGTGACTGATGTCTACGGTTGCTTTTAATACTTTCAATGTCTCTAAATATCCTACCCTTTAGGTTTTCAAATTCTTCTTGGGTCATCTTTTCGGCCTCTGATGCCACATAGTCAAAGAAGGGCTGCCTGTCGGACTTCTGCTGCAGAAAACCTAAGATCAATGTCCTCATCTGGTCAAAGTGCTCGAGAATCTTGGAATCTGTTGAAACGGGTGTAGATGTAAGGATGGACTGACTCCTCTCCCTCAGGACACTGGACTCAAGGTGTTCTGTATCAGTAGTAGATCCACGAGATTCGTCCTACTTGCTGGTATTTGGACTGGCCTCTAACCCTAAACTTCTGTTGGCCCCCTTTCGTCTGATGTGGGCTTTAAGGAAACCCATCTAGTAGACCCAGGACTGTCTCTTGGTCATCTCCCTCGGGGCTTGGCCAGATTGGAGCTTGGACAGCTTGCCATAACTCGTTCGCTGGGATTAGAACCACCGTATGACATCAAATTGCTGGAACTTCTGTTCTGCAGATATTTCTGCCCAGAGAGCCTCTCTTCTGTTATTGTTGTGGAAACGTGGATGTTCCTTGTCATACAGTTCTGGGTGCTGCTTTACAAACTCCACAATGGAAATTTCCTGACTGTCAGTAAAAGTTGCACACACCCTGGCTCTCTTGGCTGATGAATGGCACTCTGTATCTTCTTCACACCTCTCTTCTTCTTCCACAGCTTCCTCAATAGCTTCTGGACAATCCTCAATCTCCCCAATCCCTTCCTCTGTAACTTCCTCAATCCTTTTCTGTACTTCACCTTCCTTCTCCCTCACATCCATCTTTTTTCTTCCTCCCTTCCCTCCTTTCTCTTTCCTCATAATCCAGTCAATGACAAAATAATAAAAAAAATAGTAAAATGTATCTCCTAACTGTGAAATTTGCCTTATAGTATTATATAATATTTAAAAAAACTGAAAACCCCTACAAAACAGTGACACACGTCTCTCAGTAGCCAAACAGTCAGTAACAATGAGAATCTGTGCGCGGTCGCTTATATAGTCCCAGACCCCCTTATTGCCTCATTTTAATTTCCGACACGCGGAAAAGAGTCAGTTCTTAATCGGTTGTTAGCCACCTGGGGCATCCTCAGACCGTTGCAGACTAAATTTGCGTTGTCTCAGGAGTCCTGAGGATGCCAGCTTGATCCATTAGGGTCGGTTACGCTTAGTCAGGGCTTAGTCCCAGACTTTGATTTTGGGGTCCCAGGGCACCACAGACGGTCTGAGGCTTCCGGGGACTAATGGAACTGATTCACTTTCACACGCATGAAATTCATGCGCATCATATATGAGTCAGGGACTAACAACCTGGAAGTAAGCTGCGGAGGTCTGGGACTAAGGTTCGCAGGCAGCCTGGAACAGCATAGGACTGTGTAAAATTGGGTCTGAGGAGGTCTGAGGAAGCCTAGGACTGGACATTTTGTTGGAATCAGTTGGAGTCGTGAGAAATATCAAACATTAAGAACGCAAGTTACAGCTGGGCCTTTTTGGCCTTGGGTGTATGCTTTTAAACTTCTTAAGTGAGTCAGTTTTTAACTAATGGTTCTAACTGTTGGCCTAATATAATTTATTTTAAGCTCTATTATTTTTATATTTACATGTCACAGCAGTACTGTTGGATTTTTGGCTTTGTACTTTGATTTGTAATATTTGAGCTTTTTTACAGTTGACAGTACTACTGGTGGCCAGCATGGTGTTTCCTTGTTTCTCTTTAAGTTACAGTGTTTTGCTGACGATGTAACTGTTGGCTTTTGATGTTTATTTATATTAAGGGTTAAACTTTATGCCCTTTGGGTATACCTTTGTTCTGAGTTGTACTTTGCACTCAGTGTGTACTGCTTACACACATGTCTGCTAACTTACTTTAAAGGTAAACACTAGTCAGTCATTTTCACCTCAGTTATACTGTTCAGTTTTCTTGGAGTACATTTAAGAAATGTATGTGCAGTATTTTTTTCCTTTTCAGTGTTCTTTCAGGTGCTTTCATGTGTGACTGTAATATTGACGGTTTCACTTTTTTTTTGGTTTCTGCTCCAAATTTTCCCACTGTTTTGGTTATCCAAAAGGTTTTTGTAAATACGTTGTTAATACCTGTTGCCAGTACTTTTACTATTTGTCGATTTGTGTTTATTTCTTATTTATTTATTTGTTCTTTTTTTCTTTGTTTCTTCTTGCCTGCTTCTTCTTATTCTTTACATTTAAATTGCCTTAATTATTTCTTTATATTTTTTTCCTCTTTAAAGTCAACTTATGAGTGTTCAGTTGTTATGGTTGTGTAATTTACAGTTGTTAAGTATATTTTTATGTGAAATTTTTGGGGGATTTAATTTTGTTATGATTGGTGAGTATGTATTGATAATCAGTTGTTTATTTCTTTTTGGTACATCGGTGGTATTGTTTTTCAACTTTATGAAGTTGGTGAAGTAGTACTACATGTGGCCTCTTTAAGGGAGAAGTTTTTCATGATTTGAACAATGAAAGAAATACCAAAATACTAAGGTTATGACAACTAAGGCCACAGAACAGCCACAGCAGGGTTATTATAGTAATATTTCAAGTAAAGTCTCTGTCACTTGGCTGCCACTTTAGCATAATTGTCCCCTGTATAGAACACCCGGGTGTGCCAGAAAATGTCCTGGTCTCCATGCTCCTGGGATCTCAATGTGGTATTTGTTCTCCTCGTTTGACATTCCTTGGTGATCAGCCCTGTAATGTGTCAATAATATATTGTGCAAAGTCAGACAAACCAGAACCACAGATGTGGAATTATGTGACTCCTGAGCTATTGTTAGTAGGCATCTGAAATGATTGGCTAGAAACGTGAAATCATTCTTGACCACCCATCTTGCTCTGGAGAGTCTGTAATTGAAGATACATTCCTCACAGGTTAGATTTCTTCCTGAAAACCGTCTTCAATGCAAAGGCATAATCATACACAATGAAATATGACATGTCCCTGTCATCCACCAGTATTGGATTTAGACCTAGAAATCCTATGGTCTTATCAAAGATGCTCTGCTTTAGCTGACACTTGTTGAATATCTGGGTATCAGAACACAGCCCATTACTACCCACATCTGCCCACGGAAACTAACATCACCACTGAGTAGAAGCCCTTGTAAATGTCATATTTGGAAACTGACTACCTGGGGCATCTTATGGGCGCAAGTTCCCCATCTAGGGCATCCCACAGCATGGTGGAAATTTTGGCCAAATTGCTCTGCCTTGTCAAGCCATACATTAGAGTCTTGTAGGAGTCCCCTATGGCCAGGTATCTTGGGGTGATGGCTATCTTCAACCGAACCGGAAGTGGCTCACTAAACTTCCTTAACCATCAATCAGCTTATGTCGCCATTGGACTTACATGTGATACCAAAACCAAAATGTATTATGGGTGTAGCAACACAGTAGCCTACCGTTGGACAATATTAAGGACAGTGGCAAACTTTGTATAAATTCCCTTACATCATGAGACATCCATGGAAACCACCACAACATTACAGTAGGGCGACTGTGGACCAAGATACCGTTGGAAATATTAGGTGTCCTCCGAGTTAAACCTATAACCGTGGGACATACCACCTGTAGTGGGACTGGGGCATTATTACGCATTTCTATCAAAGAAATTGCCAACAAGCCTTTAAAAAATTAACCTAAATTTTAACACAAACTTTTTACTAGAAATACATTGTTAAGGTTATAACATAAACGTTTTCTTGAAATGCATTGTTAAGGTTATAATAATCAATTTATACTATGTCAAAACATATACCTAAAGTGTTAGTAACTCATTATATTTGATTAAGACCCCAGGTACACATGGCCGGATGTACCGCCAGATTGCGGCAGGTTACCTAATTGGGAAAATGTTGAAAAATGTTGAGTGATTTCTGTAACATCCGTAATGTCCTTGTGGGACCCATAACGGCATGTTGCGATCTGTAGTGATCCGTTAGCAGCATGCTTAAAATCAGATAAGATCCCTAGACCTTTACAGAAAAACCAAACATGCTTGATTTTTATGGGATGTCTGTATGGACACAGTGTCCATAGTTCTTCCGTAGCTCATCCGTGACTTTTCATATTGTCTGTATACCCATCCTGGATCTTCTTGTTGCATCCCTTAATCTGTGATGATTTTGTGCCCAAAACATAGCTGGATCTAACTGGATCTGTTACGGATTGACACGGAAAATATTTGCAGATTAAAAAACAGTCAAAAGGACATCTGCAAACCTGTCCTTGGGTCACCATAGCGCTCCATAGGAAATCCATAGCGGATTAGAAAGATATTTGCAAATTGGACTGTGTGTTTGTATGCCTGTGCATAAAACGTGACAAATTTTAATGAACAGTTTTCATATTTCACACAAAGGGGACATTTTCCTGTAGTTTGGGTACATAAAAACATGATCCAGATTGGATGGGGGACAGAAAATTGTTTTTGTATTTTTTTATATCAACATGCACATCTCAAAAACAATCAATCGGATCGGGGACATAATTTCTTAAACAAGAACTGTTTTGTAGTAAATAAATAGTACAGAAAAAGACAATTTGGAAGAAGAATATTCATATATCGTATTCACAAATTACATCTATGTGTTTTGTTTTGGTAGTACAAATACAATCTTGAAGTTCTAAAGCCAATCGTCTCTTAAGAATGAAATTCTTTAGTTCTATGAGAACTAAATATTAACTTTTTTCAAATAAAGTTCATGCTGTACATGGTAAGGGTTTTTATTCAGCTTGAATTAAAATAGTGCCCTAATAAAACATTAAAAATACACTCGAACAATATTTATTTAATTATGGAATTATATAAAACTATCAATTTAGAGGCAAATTTTTGTTCTTAGTATGTAAATAATACAAAAATATTCACATCCCCCTGTTGTATTTTGCATATATTGCGATATATTTTAAGAAATTACACTAACTGACAAATATTAATGACTGTGTCTCACTTGTATTTTTCTATTATAAATGTCAAATCAATGCATACCATATTCTTGGTACAATGAAATATTATTTCTCTACTTCATTCATAAGGCATATTTTATTACATAAGAAACTTGAAGCAAGGGATTTCATGAAGATAGTTTTCTTACGTTTTTTTTAAAAAAAGGTCTGCTAATTTCATTTAAATAAAACATTATAAGCCTTTTGGGTTATCAAAGTATCACAAAATGGCATGATTATTTGGTAGTTTGATAATCCCTCAGTTGTCTGTATTGTTTCATTTTTGTGAAAAGTTCATTCTAATTTTGCTATTTTTTATCAATTTCTTTTATGGATAGCACGAATGGTTGAAGAGACGAGTTTTCAATTCATTTATGCAAGCAATATATATTGAAATACCTCGTCTTTAATCCATACGTGCAATATAATATCACGTTACTATCTATATTAAAGCACATTGGCATTATGGTAGCATGTATAATGTAGAAATTAAGAAAATACAAGCTAAACTTGCGTCAAGTGGACATAATGGGTTTTTTTCATTAAATAGCCGTTTAATTCTGCATTATAGTTGGGATAAAATCAGATTCTCTGTTGAATATAATGAAAATATATCAAGCTTCTGAATATGTTTGTTACGTTTTGTAAGATATTTGTGAGCTTTGTGAGATGCTGAAATAAAAAAGATGTTAAATTTCAGTGATGCATCATTTTTATTGGCGAAATCCAAAAATAGTAGTTAATTTGGATGCAAATTGCAATACCTTTCTCTTACAGATGTCTCTAGTTCTTTGAGTTTATTTTCGTCACAGCTTCGTTCTTTAAGGACTTCTTGGAGTTTCTTAGTTTCCATTTCATCTTCTCTGTAGTCTTCATCCAAACCTTAAATGTAGACAATAAATTTAGAGATTGTTTATTTCTTGTAAAGGGGTTAATGTTAAAGTGATATTAGAAAGACTGAGCACTACATTTCCTTATCCCGTGACATCAATATGCAGAATTAAGTTTACATTTATGTTCAGGGGATTTTTGATACTAAGAGACAATGACTGTATGAAATAATACTCATACCGTAATTATACTGTAGATGCTTTTTTTTTTCTTGTTAATTTGTTTTCAGATACATCTGTTGCTTGCATATATCTAATTTTGTTTACTATTGTAGTTAACTGTCAGTACAGATTTATGGGGAAAAAAAGAAGGTAAAAAAAAAAAAAAAAGAGACAATGACAACAGTACTGAAGAGTCTGTGAAGAGTTAGGAAAAACTTATCTAAACTTATGTTCAATGCACTACATTGCATGTGAAACAACTGGTCCAGCAGTGGGGTCCCCTCGTACCAGAGAGATATGGATGTAGTTTTTTTATAGCCAGTAGAGCAATGTTAGTCAAATGAGCCAGGTTATAGGCATGCCGATGATGGTATGTTAAACTTATTACTCTTGATATGAGTTATTGATTGTTTAACAGGAAGTCGCTTGAAGAACTTGGAGAGGAAACAGAGTCTAGACACTGGAGAATAATTATTAAGTTCATTCCTTAGTAGAAAAGCCTGCTTATAAGCAGAGTGACAGAAGTCTTTTTGAATGCATCAGGAAAAAAATCTTTACTGAATGAACAATTTACCAATTTAAAACGGATGCTGAGATAATCCTTAAGGAAAAATGCATGTATATGGTCCAGCAGATATGACTTAGTAGGACAATCGCTGATAATCTTGTAATTTTATCTCATAGACTCAAAGGCACTGAAAGCTAAAGGTGTCAAAGTAGGTGCTTCACTAATGGAGCGAAGAGTAAGAAACATGTACCTAATTTTGCTTATTTTTTCACAGAAAAATGAAGAAAACTTGTAGGCAAGGATTTTGTCTGAGTTGTCTCCAGCAGAATAGTCTCGGAAGTACAAGTAATTTTCTTAAACACTCCCAGAGCCTCTGGAAGTCATCACTGCTTACATTATTGATATAATAGGACCTCTTGTCACTGCTGGCATAAACAACAGGCATATGACCTATTTAGCTGAAATTTGTGTTTTTTCTACATCTGTTCAAACTGTAATTTTAAGAAGCATGCAACGCGGCATAAAACTGACCACCTCTCAGCTGACTGATGCTTAAGTCTGTGCATGAATATAGGTACATACAAGGCCACCCACATACTGGCCACATAGTTCTGAGGCAATGGTAAAAACAGGATGCTTTTGAGGTCATGGTGAAACTGTTCAATGTTACTCTTTAGACACCAGTTATCTCATTTTAGTGCGCACCGCGGAGACGTCTTTTTTTGTAAATAACAAAAGAAACCCTGTTTGGTACATAAGTCTAGGCGAATATAAGAAGCTTTTAATATATATTGCAAGGAAACTAAATAATATCCACAATATGTGTAATCTGTGTTCCTATTACCAATGCTGTAGCTTGTATTTGCATGTTTATTGATAGTACGGGTATTATCGCCCATTTAGCGGGAATTATCGGCCCAGATTTATTGTGAGTTATTCCTATTTTACTGATATTTTAGTCCATTGTTGTTTTTCACTGTAGTGGCTGTCAATATCACCTGAATATCATAGTCATTCTCCAGTTTCTGGTCATTCCAATTGTTGTTTTTTCACTGTTGTGAAATATCTACTGTATACAATTGACTATTTTGTTAGTCACTCCAATACTTTCCTTAAGCTTAAGGCCATCCCCTCTTCGATTCACTTTAGGGAAATTGTTTATTCTAGAGGCTCAGTGAGGAGTGTAGGGTGCCCGTGAGTCGCCCACGGGACGGAATTTAGAGTGGACAGACTGTGTCACATAGTAACTAACTAATTAGCATTAGGGCATACTGGTGTTACTCCTCACGGTCCTGTTCTTAGTTTAGGGAACTGGAGTGCAATGAGTACCATCCGCTGGTTGTTCCTCTTACTGTTGTTTTGGAGAAAGTCAGTAAGCAGTGATCCTAATGTGTTTATTCCGTTGTCTGCTCATGGTCTTACGTCATTACCACGTCCCTACAGACTCCACAGCTATGTCCTGAATACACATCTTTTCCCTTGTGTGGCTAAGCGTCATGGCCTTGCGACCTTATTGTTGCTTTGTGGTGACATCTCCCTTAATCCTGGACCAATCTCGTTTGGGGTGGTAAATTGCCGATCTGTAAGGAACAAGGGACCCTGCATCGATGATACTGTAACAGTACATTCTGTCGACATTCTTGCTGTCACTGAAACACATATTCGCCAGGAGGAAACGGACAGCCTTCTACATTCCATCACCCCGACAGGCTTCAAATTCTGCCACAAACCCCGTATTCATGGCCGTGGTGGTGGTGTCGGATTTTTTATCAACAAAGCTATACAGTTTAGATCTGTGGACACACCTACTTTCAGTTCCTTTGAAAATGTTAGCATTGCAATTGGGTCGGCGGCTCAACAGCTTGTGTTGACTTGTGTTTATCGTCCACCTGGCTCATGCTCTGAAAGTTTCCTGGACCAATTTCTCAATCTTTTAGAATATTTATCCTCTGTTTCTCCCTCTTTCCTAATTTGTGGGGATTTCAATATTCATGTGGATACTTCTTCAAATGACAGTATCAAATTCCAGAACTGTTTAGAATCATGCAATATAACACAAAATGTTCAAACGGCTACCCATCTACATGGTCATATCCTAGACCTTGTTCTTACTCCTACTGATGCCAGTGTCATCTCTAATGTACGAGTTGCTGAATTTATTTCTGATCATGCTCTTGTCCTTGCTCAGCTTGACTCAGTTAATCCTCCTTCACATAAGGCAAAAGTTGTCACTTTCAGGAGGTATCATAAAATTGACATGGACAGTTTCCGTAAGGATTTGGGAAATAGCGCATTCGTAAAATGCCCTGGTGATACAGTCAGTGGTTTGTATGAACAATACTTAGATGATTTGAGCAAATTGCTCAACAAGCATGCACCATTGGTTACTCGCACTTTTACTAAGCAAGCTACTGGTTGGCTATCTGACACCTACAGGCTGGCAAAAACCATCAGGCGACAGCTGGAACGAATCTGGCGTAAAGATAAATCTGCCTATAATCGAGCTAGACTTCGAAGACAGATTGGTCGCTGCAATTCACTGGTCAACAAAGATAAGGCAAATTACTTCAGAAACCTGGTCAAAGAAAATACCAATGACTCCAAGAAGCTATGGCAGGTCTTGCGTTCCGCACTGCACTCTAGTCCTGAAGCAGTACTCCCTTCTCATGAATCTAAGAAAGGTCTTGCTGACCGGTTTGTCACTTTCTTCAGTGACAAAATAGATAAAATCAGAAACTCATTTTCCTCTAGTGACTCATTCACTCTGCCTCCTCCACCTGATGTACCCAATTTCAGCTGCTTTAAACAAGTTTCTCAAGAGGAAATTAGAAAAATTATCATGAAGTCACCCACTAAATCTTGTTTGTTAGACCCATGGCCTACATTTCTTGTTAAGGAATGTATTGATATTTTACTGCCCTCTATCACCAGGCTTGTTAAACTGCTCGTTGTCAGAAGGTGTTGTACCTGATGAATTCAAGAAGGCTATTGTAACCCCATTGATTAAAAAGTCATCACTACCACCCAATGACTTAAAAAACTACAGACCTGTTTCTGGGTTGGGCTTCATATCCAAACTGGTTGAACGTGTTGTTGCTTCTCAGTTGAATGACCATGTTAGTTTGAACGGACTGGAGAATGTCAGGCAATCTGCCTACAAACTAGGTCACTCAACTGAATCTGCATTGCTTTCAATTAAGAATGATGTTCATTTGACTTTTGCTAAAGGTGAGGCTACTGCTGTCGTTCTCTTGGATCAATCAGCAGCGTTTGATACTATTGATCATGATACGCTACTTAATTCTCTTAGCTCCTGGTTTGGTGTGAGCGGAGTTGTCCTCGATTGGTTTAAGTCTTATCTCTCAGACCGTGTTCAGTGCATTAAGATTGGGTCAATTTTATCTGATGCCAAAAAGTTATTGTATGGTGTGCCTCAAGGCTCTGTCCTGGGGCCAATCCTTTTTTCACTCTATACTACTCCACTGAGTAAAGTCATACAGAATCATCCTGGTATTAGTTTCCAGTTCTACGCTGATGACACACAATTGTATGTACACCTCACACATAAAAATGTTGCCTCGGCCCTTGATAAGCTGTCACACTGCCTTGAAGACGTAAAGAGATGGCTCTCTACAAATAAGCTCAAGCTAAATCCAGATAAGACCGAATTCATTGTGTTTGGCTCAAAGTCTCAGCGCGAAAAACTTAATCAGTCCTTCCCGGTCAACATACTTGGTAATCTCAAATCACCAACAGATGCAGTTAGGAACCTTGGTGTCTGGTTTGATTCTGATTTCTCATTCTCTTGCCATGTTAGGAAGGTCTGCAAGGCTTGTTTTGCTCATGTCCGGGATCTTAAGCGACTCCGAGGACATCTGACACATGAAGCTACTCTTATGGCTGCCAATGCTCTGGTCGGAAGTCGACTAGATTACTGTAACTCTCTGTTCAGAGGTCTCTCAGCTCTAGATCTGCGCAAACTTCAATGTGTTCAAAATAACCTGGCCAGAATTGTTGCCAACACCACCAAGTACTCACACATCACTCCAGTTAGAAAAGCACTACATTGGTTGCCAATTAAGTACCGTTCTATCTTTAAGACTGCCATGTTGGTATATAAGTTCCTACACAGTGGTAACCCCAAATACTTTGAACCTTTCCTCATTCCCAGACATAGTGCATATAACACTCGTCGAAGTCAATCTGATGGCATATTTCTTGAGGTTCCCCACTTTGGTTCAATTTTCAAGTCTCGAAAACATTTTGGACTCAGTTTTGCGTATGACGCACCTATGATTTGGAATGACCTTCCTGATGAGGTCCGCTCTGCAAACTCACTTGCCTCTTTCAGGTCAAAGTTGAAGTCATACCTCTTTGGAAAAGCATACCCACCCTAAATTTCCAATCTCCTTTCTGCTTTCTCCGCGGTGCTGACCCCTGCAATGTCTCTGGTTTTTGAATATTGAACAATGTTTTTGTGTGATGCGCCTTAGAGTCTGTCTTTTGACAGAGATTAAGCGCTATAAAAGTGCTATTAGAATTAGAATTAGAAACCTGTTGTTTTAATGTTGGTGGTAGGACAAGCACAACAAAATCATAGCAGTAGGGTGAGATCAATACATCCAGAGTATGACCTAGAATATGTGTCAGACAAATAACAAGTTGGATTTACACCAGGGAATATAATTGAATCTGGACTCATCACTACACTTCACACCATGATGAACATCTATGTCACTCCAAATAATGCAATATAAATCAATTGATGATAGAAATGAAAAGAAAGGGGAAAACATCGTCGAAGATACTGATGTGGCATGAACTAGGCAAATGGTACAGACAAGCAGCAACAACATTTCTATGGTTTAATATAAAATATAATGTAAAATTTTCAAATGTACTGAAATCAGGCCAGATTACAGCACTAGGAGACAAGGTACTCCTATGCAAGAAACGCCATCCCTTTTTCCACAGCGGCGCCAGTTAATAAGCAAGGCCATTGAGTGTATCTCATTGTTCTAGTACCCATGTATATAATATTCTGCAACTTATTGAATTTTGCATTCTTCTGTACAACAGTGTTGGTTTGATACGCTATCAAATAAATACCAAATCGCATGGTAACATATAGTTGATCCTTCTTCTTGATGCCTCTCCTATGATGCCATGAGCCAAAATACTGGTATTTGTTTAGGCAAACGTCAAAACACAAGGTATCTAAAAATGTCACCATAGCCCTCTCAAGTAGCAAGACCTTATATTTAAGTTTCTTCCCTGACGAGTTTATTTTGAAATGACTTCTGGGAATTTCCCACTAAATGTCCATTCTGTGATTTTATTAGGATTAGTTAGGATTAACCAAACTGGCAATTGTGTACACCGTGTAACTTATTATTTTTATTTTATTTTACTGTAACTTTAAAATTAATATACACTTATATCACCTTCATTTAGAACTTTAATATGTCTTAAACTAAGGCTATTTCTATTCTATTAATCTACGCTTTAAAGAAATTTAGATGTAGCAAAGTTTGTGTAACAGCTCCAGAATGTCTGTCAGTGAAACAGATTTTTACATGGCTTAATATGAATGTACTAAATACAGAGCTGATGCTTTACAGAAATTATGAATGTGAAGAAATCTATATTTTATACTGTCAAACTAGATGTTTCTTGATATTATTTAATTACATGATATTAACATAGTTATTAACAAGTATTAATTATGTGATATTGCCATAAAACGTTTGCCAAGCGTTAGCTTTTGAACTCAAAAATATTTACTATTTACTACAGATCATGGACAATCCTTTGGGAACTTGTGTGATCAGGTATATCAATTATGTTACAATAATCTGGAAGAATTTGATCTTCATCTTTTGGTAAAAGACATAAAACTCAAACTATTCGGAAAAATAGGTCATTCAAACCCTTAGTTTCAGCTTTTGTCTTTCTAAAATTGGAATGCCTACAGAATTTGTCAAAGTTTATCAAAATGGATGCTTGCTACAGACAAGGTAATCCATTTTTGTTTGCATTTTTCAGTATGGCTGCAGAAATACCTCATATCATAATTACTTACTTAATGATAAGAGGTATAACAGTTCGTGGGTCTGGAGGTAAATTGTTTCAAATCGCCATTGATACTACCTTAATATTTACTTAAATACCACTATTGGTAACTTAATGGCACAATGTGAAATCGTAAACTGACTTTCTTTGCTAAATTGTTTTATAGGTCATTATAAGGATTTCGGATATCTTCGATCATAAAAATATGTCCCACAGACAGTGTTGGCCCTTTTAATTATATTAGTGCAAGAACAGATGTCATTGAATACAGCAACAAACATAATAAAGTGAAAACTATAAAAAATCATTGCTGCAATGCCATTTAATATATGCATCATTACTAATTGATAAAAAGGCACAAGAGGCTGTTACAAGATTTTGGAACAAAAAATTGTAATGACCATAAATGACGACTAAGTGGAACATCAATCTAAGTATATCTTTGGAGTAAGAAACCTGGAAAAATATATTTTAAAATCTCTCTTTATACTCAAAATCAAATAATGAGCTGGAGTAGTTGAAAAAGTTATTTAAGAAGAGAACAATATTTGTAATAAAATGTACAATTGATGTATGACTAACTTTCCCGACAGAATAAAAGTTTGCAAAAGATTAAGTATGACAGGAACGAGTTATCCAATATTGACAAACAGATTTTGTGTCACTTTCTAATGAAGTAAATTCCACCAAACACAAATAATTACAGCACCGATATATTTTAAAACTTTGAACTATCCTTACCCAATTAATTTGAATATTTATTCAATACAGAATTTCCTAGCAATGTATCCATAGACATCTCTAATATAAGATAGGAATTACAATAAATTGTTGTCCATAAAATACTTACCGAACATGTTTGATGCAAGTTTGGAGAGATCATGTGCTCTTTTGGTGTCAGTTTTTTTGCAACATTTCTGTAATTTAGCTATGCAATACTGCAGAACCTTCACCAGATACCACGGAAGATTCAATGGAGGCGGCATCCACACTTGAGAGTAGTACTCATGATACAGGTCATAGAGGTGATACTGCCAAATTTTCATTGATTTGGCTTCAGCATCTTCAAAGGAACGACTGGAAATAATGTAATATATATGTTTAGTATGCTAGGCATGTGTAGGATTTAAGTTTATTTACCCTTTTTCATAAAATCAAAACCTTTGGGTTTACTCTTGGGGGATGGGGGGGGATGTAGCCAACCCCCATCAAGGTCTCACCATTTTTTTCATACACAGTATGAATTTTATACCCTTGTCAGAAATTTCATGTGAAAAAGATAATAACTTCAAAACAATTAGTGGGAAAACATGAACTGTAAACAGTTAGACTTACATTGTTTATTTTTCTTAAATAACAAAAAAAGAGAAAAACACATTTGTCGTGTTGTGTCAATACACAGCATCAAAATTCCACAATGAACTAGTAAACAGAAATCATGTTAATATAAAAACATCTTCGGGGCCACAGGAGGGTGTGGGCTAGGTCAGTTCTGAAGAAGTTGGTTACTACTTTAAATTATATTGTTTGGTCACTACTTTAAATTATTTTACTTTGTATCAACATCCATGTGGCTGCTTCTGATTGGACAGCCCTTGGTCCCCGTATGTAAACCCCTGTCATTCTTCCATTTTGAAGTTGAAGGCACATGAGCACACAGCAAGAAAAATTTTGACGAGAAATTTCAACTTCAAGTGCAACTTACAGAAACTGTTTTACACCTAAGTGGTTTTTATACTGAGTGGTTTTATATTTTATTATTTTACCTTTTATATTGTGTTGTGTACAATCGCAGAGGCTGACAAACGGCATTACAACTTGCGTTCTGGTACCAATACAGTACTCCCAGTGCAGATTCATATGTCGAATGATTTGGAGTTTTTGACACAAATTTCACAGAATCATCAGAATTCAAATTCAGATAATTCTGCAACGTCCGAGTTAGATTGTAGTGCGGTTATTGAGAATTCTGATACTGATCAAACTACCGGCACAGAAAGTAAACAAAGTACTTCCAGTACACCAAGTACTTCGTTTGCTGGAAATGCTTTGTCAGATGTTGCCACTCAACAGGCAATAAACGTTCAAATTCTAGCACAGCTTTCATCTATCAGTGATAGATTAAATGTACTTGAGAGTAAAAAAGTCAAAAAAGATTTGGATCCGAAGAAAAAGAAGGGAGTTTCCAAAAATAAAACCAGCACTCGAGTTACCTCGGTCACACTGCCATAGAATCAATGCCTTACCTCCGGCATGCCAAGCTTACAGTGTATCAGTCAGGATTTATTCATTCAAAGTCAAGTGGATCAGAGACTGAGAGATCTAGCTCAAAATACAGGTACAAAGTTAAAATCCCTCAGGGGGGGACCTGTGGAGGTCTTGGTTTTGAACCGGGTTAAATGGTCACAAGAATTTGTACTGTCTGGTTTAAAAAAATAACGAATTCAGTATGATCAATTGTCGGTAGTGCAATGGGTGGCTGGCTTCTGCCGGATCCTAAGAGAAGAGCAAGATCTCCAAGTCAAGGAGCATATGCTTGATTATCTAATAGCTCTCATGGAGGATGCCAATGATTTCTCTTGGGATGCGGTATGGGCCAGCCATGCAGTCCCACTTTGTAGAATGGAGTAAGCGGAAGTCAAAAATTATACTGAAACTGAAAAGTTAGACAGGATAAGGCGAGCAAATGCTCAAAGGCATGTGGCTAAAACTTCTGAGGAAGTATCGAATTTTCAAAAGAAAACCAAAAATAAGGTACTTACTTGCTCATACTACAACCAGGGGACGTGTATGCATCAGAAATCACATGACACAAAAGGTGTCACTTATAGGCATATTTGTGCTTATTGTTTTCAACAAAACAAAACATATTCACATTCGGAACAAAACTGCAGGAGTAAGACAAAGAAAATGACAAAAAACGAGTAAGACAGGGTGGGTTCAAACCTGCTCCCACCCGTATGTTTTCTAGCAAATTTTATTTTAACACACAGCTTTCTGCTGGCAAGTCAGAATCAAATGCTTCCAAAGACCAAGCAATACGTTGGTTTAAACAGGCAAGAGCCTTTGATAGAGTTAAGCTTAGTAAATCTTATGCTCAAGCCTTACTTTCAAACACAAATGTCAATGTGCTTCCCTACCCTCAGGCTGAGAGGAATCTTGGGGCTACTGATAACATAAAGCTAGGTATAGCAGGCAATAACCAAGGTTACAGCAGTGCTGATACAGCAGCAAAAACCCATAAAGTCCCTTATGTTAAGTTGTCCAGCAAGCTCAGTCACAGCCCTCGAGTAAGCATATACACATAAGCAAAAATCCTACTTCAAAAAATTTTCAACAAACTTAGGGTAGTGGCAGTGTGACTGGGGTTGTCACTAAAAAGCCAGAAATATTGTCAAACAACAGGTTCCACATATTACAGCATTTGAATGCTGATGATTCATCTATGGCAGATACAAATACAAAAGAAAGCATGCAAAACATGCGAAGTTGCATTAATCAGCCAATATTGGCTAAGCAGGTCAAAAATAAATTGGTGGGAAAAAAAACAAGATGTATGCAACATGATATTCGACCTTGAGGTCACAAGTGCCAATCAAAGTACACCCAAAGATTGTCTCAGTATGCACCAGTTTATTAGATTATATGTGCAAAGCAGAAACTCAGAACCTCAATATTTAAACTCTAGTAAGGAGTCTTTAACTAATGCCGAGTATGATGCACCATATGATCATATGTTACACCAGATTGACTCTCAGCAAAATACTAAACAGTTTGGTTTTTTGCCAAAATCTGCTTTAAAGACTTATGAGGGAGAGGCGGTGCAATGGGATAAGGTACCTGATATATTGCAGGCTCACCGGTTGATAAAAGATAGTAAGCTCCCAAATTTTCTACATTGTCGTATACCCGTTCAATCTGGACTTAATATCAAAGCCTGGAGACACTACTTAAAAACTATTGGGACCAGCAATTATTTGATTTACTTGAGTTTGGTTTCCCTCTAGATTTCAATAGAAGTTGCCAATTAGACTCTAATGAAGAAAATCATTCTTCTGCTAATGAAAATATGGAGGACATTGTTAAATTTCTAGAAGAAGAAAGACAATATCAAGCCATTTTAGGGCCTTTTGACACAAAACCCATAGATATGTATCCTCATTGCTAGTTAGAGATAAGCAGAATTCTACCAGCAAAATAACCATTATGGACTTAAGCTGGCCAAAGGGAGCTTCTGTTAATAATGGAGTGGCCAAAGACATATACTTGGGTACCCCTTATGATTTGAATTATCCCTCTGTCGATTCTATAACGAATTCACTGCGAAATTTGGGGCCTTCAGGACAGAGCTATAAAATTGATATAAGTAGAGCATTTAGACACATAAAAATAGACCCTGGTGATATAGATGTATTAGGTATAAAGTACCAAGATCATTATTTTCTTGATAGATCGGTAGCTTTCCGATATCGTCATGGCTCATTAATTTTTCAGAGGTGTACAGATGCCATTCGTTACATAATGGCTCAATGTGGTTTGCCACTATCGTACAATTATATAGACGACCTAATATATACTGGACTTCTTTCTCAAATCAATGATTCTTTTACATTTTTGAATAAATTGTTGGGGGAGCTTGGATTAGATATCAGTAGCAAAAAATTAGTCCCTCCTGCCACTTCAGTAACTTGCTTAGGTATACTGGTAGATTCGGTATCAGTTATGTGCAGACTGGCATTTGAAAACCTATTATAGCATGAGGGACCTTCAATCCCTCCTAGGGTCCCTTCTGTATGTTTCCAAATGTGTGAAACATTCCAGATTTTTTCTTAATAGAATGTTGCAACTATTGAGAGATAACGTGGATACAAGAAAAATATTAATTACTGCTGAATTCAAACATGATCGGACATGGTTTAATTCTTTCCTTCCTCACTATAATGGGGTTACTTATTATGACCAATCATACTGCCATTCAGAAGTACATCTTTATGCCTGTCTTACTGGCTTGGGGGTGCCCATGGCAATATGGTGTACGCTTTACCCATCCCCAAAGGCTACCTTAACTATAATATTGCTCATTTAGAAATATTAAACATAATAGTAGCCCTGAAAGTATGGGCTACTTATTGGGCAAATAGACGAATACGTATCCATTGCAATAATATGGCAGTGGTAGAAGTCTTGAACTCTGGCAAGGCTAGGGACTCCACTTTGTCAGTGATTGCTAGAAATATTTCGCTCATTTGTGCAATTTTTCATATACAGATAGTAGTTGTACATATTCCAGGGCAGAGAAATGTTTTGGCTGACCTCCTTTCTAGGTGGCAATTTATTGCTAATAATTGTACAGACCTTGCCCATATATTGCCCAAAGACAGCTGGATTCCAACGCATTTAGATCTAACATTGTTGAATTATAAAATATAATACTTTGTGTTGTAGATTATATGGGTGATGCAGCCCAGCTGGCCACGTCTGCTGTTGATAAGCTCATGTCAGGATTCCGCCCTGCCACACTGAGGCAGTACCATAGGATGTGGTCAGATTTCATAACTTTCCAAGTGGCAGCTGGGCTGCTTTCCTATCAGGTGAATGTTCATTTGCTTTTGGCTTTCCTAGAATTCTTAAACCATAATGAAATTGCTGTTTCTCAATTACAAAACCATTTAAGAGCTATCAGGACTCTCCATATTTTGCATGGTCTGGACACCAGTGCATTCAGAGATGAAAGATTGTCCCTATTTGTCAAAGCCCTCAGGTTACAAGCCCCATTCCATCCTTCAATTCCTGCGCATTTAGATATCACATTGTTAGAACGTATTATTAAGCAATGTGACAATATGCAATTTCCAGTGGTTTTCCAGCCTTTGTACCTGGTGGTATTCTTTTCATTTCTCAGGCTATCTAATGTTCTTCCACATTCAGTGGCGTCATTCGATCATACTAGACAGCCGGCCCGTGGTGATGTAATTTTTGGGAACTCTGGAGCAGTGTTATTGCTAAAATGGTCCAAAACAATGCAGAACAGGAAGGACTTTGCCACTGTTTCCCTGCCAAATTTGGCAGGCTTGAACCTATGCCCCATTATGGCTCTTAAAATCATGTTTGCCACATTCCAAGGCACTGACAATTCTCCAGTGTTTTTGATCCCTAGAAGTAAAGGATTGGTCCCATTGACTGACTCTGTGGCTCATAAACACTTGAAGAACATTTCCAAGGCCCTTTGTTTGAGTAAAGTACTCACATTCCATGATTTCCATAGGGGTGGGGCTGCTTGGGCTTTCTCCCATGGGGTTCCTCTCGAGCACATAATGAACCACGGTACTTGGAAGTCGGATGCTATCTGGACTTACCTTTCCTTTTCTGTCACCACTACTTCCCCTGTAGCGCTTGCATTTCAACGTGTTTTACATTCCTAGGTCCTACTTGGGTTTGGGTGCTTCTTATTTTCACCCTGAACACTGTGAATATACAGTACCTTTAGTATGATACAAATGCAAATACTAATACTTTAACATTTTAAGTACACCCTCTTTTATGGGTTATCAGCTGGAAACACACTGACTAGCATTTCTGGCAACTTTACCTTGCCTTGCTTTGTTTGTCAGTTTGACCTTGACCTCGTATTTGACCTTGGAGGTCATTGCTCCAGGACCTGTCTTCATGACCTCATTGTTGCTTGACTGGCCGGTGGTTTGGGCAGATTTTCATATAAACCCATGGACTTTAGAAAGATAATTTAATATTTTCTGCCCAACCTGCTTGCTTTTCTTTCACTGTTCGTCATGTTGGGATTTTGACCTTCCATACCTGAAGGTCAGCTGAATGACCTTGGAGTTCACTATGGTTCAAGTACACTTTACTTAGGCGCCTTGCAAGGCAGGTTCTTTGGCCATCTAGGGGCAAATACATTATTTAATTCTAACTGTTTTGAACTTATTTTAATGTTTATATTGTGCCTGATAAAAATTGGGTAGTAAAGAAGAAAAAAATAAATGTTATATATCCCATGTTGCCTCTTTACTTCTTGGGAACTACATTCCTATTCCTCAAATAGCGGCATCAAGGGACTCCACTTTTCTGTGAATATATTTTCGTTTTTCTTATACTGAACAGTTACAATTTTCTCAATTTTGCATATGATTTACACAACTTATGATACCAGAAACACTTAAACTCTGACCTGTTCATATGACAACATCGATGTATCTTTTGCCTATGATCAACAGGTGGTTTAATAACTTTTCAATGTTTTGAAATGTCTTATCCAGCATAACTATTTTCAGATTTAAAATACCTTGAAAATTTATAAAATGGTTAAACAAAGCAGAAATTTTCCCTCCAAAATCTTGGATGATCTAACATTTCCAGAAAAATGTTCTATGCTTACAATATATCTCTCACAAATATATCATTTTTCATTTGATATGTTACATATATTTAAGAATTAAAAAAGAATTGAAACCCTCTTTCATTGCAACTTCAGAAGGTTCAGTCATTAAAAATATGTCATTGGCATATTGCCCTAACTTGAACTTTATTCCTTTTAGTGTAATGTCTTTTATTTCACTGTCTAAAGCAATCATTCTAGCCAAAGGTACAATAGTCAAGATGAAGATATATGCACTGAGAGGTTCACCCTTTGGTAAAATTTCTATTATTTATGGCGCAGCATATAGCTCCTGTATAAAGCAAGTTAAACCAAGAGATAAAGTCCTTTCCAAAATTATATTTTTGTAGAATATCTTTGATATATGAGCACTACAAAGAATAGAAAGCCCTCCCGAAGTCTAGTAATATAATTTGGCTTTTGGAAACAGAAGTTTTTAAATGAAACATTATATCATAAACCAGATGAACATTTTAACCTATATATCTATCTTTAAAAAAAAAACCTTTTTCAGTATTACTATTGGCATAAGGCATAATAACTTTCTTCATCATTAGTGTCATAACATAACTTATAGTCAACATTCAAAAGTGAAATAGGCCTTTTGTTGTTTAGAAAATCTCTTGGTTTTTTACCTTTTGGCAATGAGGTTATTATACCTTATTTTGTGTTATAGAAAGCTCACCCTTATGGATTCATTGTAACTACGAATCAAAAATATCCCTATATTTCTCCAAAAGAATTTACAAAATTCTATACAAAAAACATCTGTCCCCCAGTTTTGTTATTTTTTATAATTTTTATGACTAACTTAACTTTTTCTTCTGTAACTAACTCCTCACAATCATTTTTATTCTTTTCATCGTTGTATTCTAGGTATGTTGGCTCTGCTTTTACCCATAATAGTTGATTGTAATGCTCATAATAGACAAATTGCATTACCATCTTAAGTTATGATCTCTTCCTGGGGTCTTAAGTGACCCCACAGATGTTTTGCTTACCCTTGCCACACAGATTGGCTCATCCTTGCAAAACTCTATGAACAAATGTAAGAAATAGATTGGCAAATTCATGGCAGCAGACATTCTGGCTATAAAACGTAAAAAAAGTGCACAAATATATATATGCCTGGGGTCATAAATGATCCTTATTGAGGCCATATAAAACCAGCAGTATGAATGTAATTTGTATGTAATTTTTCTGACACCAATTTTAAGAAGCAAGAAGTTGCCAATATCAATCTTACCAATATCAAAAAAATTGTACTCAAAGTAACTAAAGAGCACGGCAACTCCTCTGCTTTTAGTATATTTATTTATTTGGGGTTTTACGTCGCTTTCAACACTGTACAGTTATATCATGATGGGTAGTTGGAAGGGCAGAAGAAACCAGTACATACAGGTGGGCAAGGTTCAGTACTCTAAACTGCTGACCAACGGCAAGCAACTACCAGCTTTCCCATTTGAGGTCAGGCCAGGATTCCAACTCTGATCTCAGAGGTGGGAGGCGAATGTGTTACTACTGCAACACTGTGGTCCCTCCCCTGCTGAAAAAAAACATTCATAACCCCAGTCATGAGTAAAGTCCAGGCGATTTTGCATTTTCTTTCCTTTCAGCCAATTTAATACATCCTGCCTTTTCAACCCATCTGCTAATCCACTTACATTTAAACTGAATATTTTAATGACTCAACCACTTGATGTTAATGCGGTACAAGAATAAACACCAAGAATGGTTCCAAGAAACATTCCAAAGATAAGCTAAAAGTTACCTCACATCTAAATTGTGGAGGACATAATTTACACTTCTTAGGAATTAAATTCTCTGCAGACACCAATAAGATCCCTGAAATCAATTTTAAAATGCAATCTTGAGTGCACAAAAACAAATAAGATTTTGGCAATACAGAAACCTTACCCCAATTGGAAGAATAGCAGTTACAAAATCACTGACATCACCAAAATTTAATCATCATTTTGTATCTTTGCCTACTACTGAAAGCTTTCTCAAATAAACTGATAAATTACTTTTTGGCTATCTGTGGACAGGTTAGCCTGAGAAGGTAGGCAGGTAAAATCTATCCAGAATATACCAAAATGAAGGTCTTAAATGAGAGATATATATGCATTTGAGAAATCTAAAAAAATGGGTTGGTTAAAGTGAAGTGCCTCAAAAATGATCGTGCCTGGTACAAGCTCTTAACAGAATCTGTAAAAGATATGCGATGTGATCTCTCTTGGAGGGGAATGGTGCAGCAGTATTTTGAAAAAAATATCCCTTTTGGCATAACGTATTTCAAAATTAGATGCTGATTAGATTAAATTAGATATAAAATAATAATGTTACTTGCAATCAAGACATTCTGCATGGTAGTCTCCGGTTTAATAATCATATAAGCTTAAATAAAATCTATTTCCCAGATTGGTCTGCCATGTCCATCAGCACTGTTGCTGATATAGTGGACTCAACAGGAAAAGTAATAAACTAAATCTGTGGAAAAATACAATATCAGGATAAATATTCTTAAATTATTAAAAAGTTAGTGAACAAGTTTGTCGAACTATATACAAAAAGAGAGTATTTTGAAATTATAAGACCTTTGATTCCATTCCATTCAGAAATCCTTTCTAGCTCAGGAAAGGGAAGCAAATCCTTTTACACAAAGTTGACTGATGTTAAAAAATTCAACAAAACTGTCATGATATAAAATGGAATTCAAATGTTTTGTTAGGCACCAATCATTGAAAAGATATCTACAAAGCTTGTTTCATATCCATACCTGATAATAACTACATTTGGTTGCAGTATTGAATATTGTATAGAATTTCGGGCACAAACGACTATCTTTATAAACCGAAACTTCTGTGCAGACTCTGCAGTTTAGAACATGAGTCCATTGAACACCTACTTGCTCGCTGTGAAGAAACTACTCTTCTGTGGAAAAATACAAATAATTAGTTCTTCTCAAAAATATATTAGAACATTGAATGGACTGTTAGTACAAAACATCTTTGCTATAAAAGCAGGATAAACATTTTTGGCCAATAAACTTCATGCTTATAATAACCAGACATTATATCGTCAGTTGTGCGCACAAAAAGGAAAATTAACATATTCCAAATTCAGAAGATAATAAATGCAAGATAGAAAGAGCACAAAAGTCTCAAAAATATTAATTTAAAAGACGAAATTTTTTCTCAAAGATGGCAAATGTGGGAAGGTATTTTTCAAAACTTTTAAAAAGCAGTAATTGATATTTCATAATAGTATATTTATGTTAAATAAATTTTAGTAATCCAAAGACAATTTCTTTTGCCAGTACTCCAAAGGTTGGATGTATGAAAACAGATAGTACTAAAACATTATATCCATGATTGTAAAGAAAAGGGTATTTTTATCTGTTGAGATCAGAGTTTTACAAAATTACAGTTAACTATCAAGAAACTGATATGCTGCAAAATTATTTATACCACATAATGCAATTATAAACTAGACATTTGTAACGTTTGAGAATTAACTCACTTCCTGTATAGATATATACATTGATGTCTATAAAGGAAAATAATAAAGTAAAAACACATCCACAATAAAAACCTAGAATAAACAATACACCTTAGTAGTAATAGATACAGAACCCAAATAATTTGCAAAGCCTGCAACGTTTCTAACCAAAACATCAACATATACACATGTAGAAAGTTACAAAATAAATTTTTAAAAAATCGAATCCACTCCAGATTGTAATAAATTATCGATGTGATGTCACTGGGATGCAGATGTGCTGAAACTGTTAGAAAAGATTGGCAAATGCAGACTTTGTATGTCTGTCACTGTATTTTAACTAAATGGTTTATTATACAGACAGCACATCGTTTCTTTTTATGACATTGAATTTTATGTTTTCCTTAAAAAGTCATTGAAATAATCAGCTGAAATGCTGTTAGAAAAATGATTTTAATATTTAAGTATTATCATTAGGCATCCATTAAAAAGTGGTTTTAGCCTACAATATGTTGTTGGAAAAAGATTGTGCAAACCCTTTGCAATTAAATCTGTTTTTTAAATATTTGATGTTAGCGATTTCCCGTAATACTTTCAGCATTTGGGCCAAGTCATTCTAATGTAAACAACCTTGAAACATGTTATTTGGTCCAACACTGTTTTAAAGAAAAGAGAAAAAATATGTTTGTTTTTATTGATATCAAAATTAAAAGAAAATGAAAATTATTGAAGAAAAATAAATTGCATGTAGCATGATTTACTTCCTTGTTCTACTCAGACAAACACTATTTGTTTAGTTGTTCCAAATCAGAGACTTAATTTTAATCAGTCTGAGATTTGTTGAAAAATTTTAGACATCAGACAAAAATGGTTTCAGAATATTGTATGCATATGGGACCTGTTTTTCATACAAAGCATACAAATACTGTTTTCAATAAACAAGACTAAATGTTTGAAATAGACACACAATGACAGCTTTTAAAAATATTTTTCTTTGGGCATAGGGACGTTTTTCTAATTCTATTTTGCCAGCACCATAATGTTACTGATATTCTTAGATTTGCGAGAGAACTTTGTTTCTGTGACCAATGTTATAAAGCCCTGTTGCCATGGTTGCGGATGAGCTTGTGGTGTATAGATGGAGATCAAAACACAAAATTATGTGGACATCTATTCCTTATTTAATCAACTTTCTTTCACTGAACCTAAATATCCATTTTATTGCACTCCAATAGATTACCATCTTGGAATTGATGCCCTATCTCGGGCCGCTGCACCCAATGCAGCCAACTCTCAAAAAGAGTTGTAATGACCACACTGAGCTTTAGTACCCAGCTCCCAGCTTTCGATGATCTGGTACTTCTTTCTTCTTGTTGGCCACCACATTTTCGAGATTGTGTTTACTTCTGAAAGTTTTGGCCAGTTTGTGTGCTTATATGCAGTGAGTGTTTTGATACTCGTTAACATGTAAAAAACAGTATTTTGTGTTTGTGCTCTCACAGGGAGACCAGAGCAAATCAGATCCAGAAACAGGTCCGAGCTCACCTCCCAGCCCTCCCAGATCAGCAAGTCTCCAGTCATGAACCCATGGACACAACCACTACCCAGTAAGCCCAAAATTGTCTCCCAGGTTGAGGGTCCAGTATTCACGTATCTCTTCAGACCCAGAAGTCTAACCGGTCATGACTAAAAAGGTGAAAAAGGTTGAAAAACATAAAGACAAATCAAAATACAAGTCCACCCGTTATGTCAGTTCCTCATCTGAGCCAGCTGGATTCCACTATTGTGTATAGAGGTGTAAGAGAGTTGGATAAAGAAAGGACGTCTCATGAAGTCAGGAGGGAGTTGCCCCCTGACCTAATTTACTCCCGACAGGTAGACCTTAGTGACTTGCCATCACAATATACTGAAGATATAGAGACCTCCAGCCAAGTGCTGGATATTAATGACGAAGAACAACAACAGGAAGCCAGATAAAAAGGGCCATCTAACTTTCTTACTGCTAATTCTGCCCTAAGGGAGGAACAAATAAAGTGGGAACAAGACTTCCAAAATTTGAATTTGATAGAAGGCAAATTCCCATAAGCTTCTCGAGCCACAGGAAGGTGGTACAAAATGGTTGATTCATGCTTTGAGGAGAGAATGCAGGAGTTGGAAATATTTGCATATCCCCCAGGCCTGAAGCTGCTCCCAGGGTGAGAGAGGGGTGAAGTTGAGCATCAGACCAGGCGAAACATCTGCACTCTAAACTTCTCAGCAGTGTTTAATGAACCAGTTTCAGAGAGCAATAGTATCATGGATCGCTGTTGAGACAGTGTTAAGTCTACTCTAAAAAGGGCAAGACATCAGATTATAAAGCAAGCCGACCCTGAGAGGGTCATCAAAAATACCTATGACAAGGCTAGGGATTATATGTATGTCTGGGACAAGAAAATCCAGATTCAACAGAGGGCACTAGCATGCCAAAACAAGGCCATGGCCAATGTGCTCCATTGAGATTAACATGTCATGGGATGTGCTGAACTCATGAAGAGGGACGCTGAAATAACTAATCCTCGCCAAGATTTGGGGGAAACCAGAAGGCAGGAGCTTTCCTCCCCTCGCCATTGTTCCACTCTTAACTTATTCAGGAGGGCAAGGAGTACCTCTTAAAAGGGGCATCTCAAAATCACCAGGTCAAACCTTTAGATTCTACCAGAATCGACCCTTTTGTGGCCCCCCAGAAAGGCAGAGGACATTACAGGAAATGCCCCTATGGACAATCTACCCCTGGTAGCTCAGAGACAGTTTCAGTAGCAGAGGTAGCAGGGATCAGTTCAGACCCCATTGCAGGGGTAAGGCTCAGGTAAACCCTCAAAACAATGAATCACACACAAAAAGAGACTCACCAGTTGGAGGCCGCCTCATGCAGTTCAGGAGAGCCTGGGTAGAAGAGAATTGTTCAAACTCTGTCTTAAACATTATTACAATTGGTTACATACTTCCATCTCGGCTCAAACCGAAGATAACCAGACATCCTATGATCATATCAGAATACAAAGACCAACACAAAGACCTAGCCCTGGCCTCCTGTATCCACTGTCTCTTGAGCAAAAATGCAACAGAAAAAGTGTCTTGGGTTTACATTCGCATTTTCACAGGTACCAAAACCACAACAAAGATGAAGACCAATCATAGACCTATGCAGGCTAAATCCATTCCTGAGGAGAGAAAAGTTCAAAATGGAGACCCCAGAATCAATAAGGACATCTCTAAATGCAGGGGAATGGCTGGCGTCAATAGACCTACAGGATGTCTGTCTCCATATCCCAATTCATCTCGCAAAAGTACCTGACATTTACCCAAATGTCATAAATCTACCAATTCACAGCTCTCTTCTATTCGGGCTAGCCCTAGCTCCTCGAGTGTTCACTGTGATAATAAAAAAAGTGACATTCAAGGCCCTGTCAAGAGGCATAAGGATACACCGGTGTCTAGATGATTGGCTGATCAGGGCTTAGTCCCCGGAGGAGTCCTTCCTCAACAGAAAGGTAGTGGCAAAACTGACCGAATCTCTGGGCTGGATATCAAATCAAGACAAGTTAGAGATGTCTTCAAGTCAGGTGTTCTCTTTTGTGGGATATAAATAGCGTCTAACCTTGGCCCTTGACAAGCCCACTCAGAAGTGACAAAAACTTCAGGCATTAATCCTCAGGATAAAGAACCAGCCTGCCCTAACATTTGATGTCGCTCATTGGGTTGCTTCAGCAGCCAAAAAAATGGTTCCAAAATGTTGCCTTCACATGAGACCTTTTCAGTGGCATCTCAAGGAAAGCTAGAAATTTCCTCAGTCGCTGGACAAGCTCCTTTCCTGGACAGAAACCATAGTAGCTCACCTGGACTGATGGCAGAATTCACGGAATGTTCTCAATGGCACCTCAAACGTAGGTTGGGGCACTCACTTAGATCAAGACTCTATCAAAGGACTGTGGTCAGATCTGCAAAAATTACTATACATAAACGTTTTGGAAATAAAGCAGTGTTCTTGGCCCTAAAACACTTCAAGTCCCAATGTCCAAATGAAACAGTAATGGTCACTACAGACAACTCGACAGTGGTAGCCTACATCAACAACAGGACAGAACTCACTTAGTAGAAATGTGTGCCCTACTGTGGGGAATCATGAGCTGGTGTCATCAATTCAAAATATCACTCCTTGCCAGAGACATCCCAGGGTGTCTCAAAGTGATCACAGATTCCCTGTCCAGATTGACTCAAATTCAATCAACAGAGTAGTCACTGCATCCAAAAGTGTTCAAAACAGCTACAAAAAGTGGTTCACTCCACAGGTGAATCTGTTTGCCACACATCTTAACCACAAGCTGCCACTGTATGTCTCTCCAGTACCAGATCAGCAAGCATGGAACCTAGATGCTCTAAACATATGGTGTTCAGGCATTGTAGCTTATGCATATCCACCAACAGCTCTACTGCTGAAAGTGGTACAAAAACTCCCTCAGTGCAACTGCCTCAAGACTTAAATAAACTCCCCGGGACTATCGATGGCTAGCTACAAGTTTGCTATCTAGGACTCAAAAGAGTCCCCCCTACCCCCCACTGAAAATTGCAGAGAGTTTTTTTTCGAGAGTTGGCTGCATTGGCGTGGCGCCCTGAGATAAGCATTGAGTTCTAGATGGTAAGATGAATTAAAATTTTCAATTTTGTGATAATGCAATACTGTCTCGAAATATTAATACCTGTTCATTATCTTTTTTCTACAATTCAATCTTTTGTTAATTATAGAACTTTATCACAGTTGCTAGTCTTTACATTTATTATCATTTCTACGGAAGAGTATTAGTGTCACAGAAAAAAAATTGAATTGCCTGAACTAAAAGGCAATTCACTCCACAATACTGATTAGAAATTTAGCAATCAACAAACCCACGAACATGTATCATATACTTGTTAGCAGTTTATGCTTACGTTGATGGAGTATGCATTTTGGAAATACATACATGAAATAAACTTTGCATTTTATGTTATGAATTAAGCTAAAATAAATATTACTTTATCATCAGAAACCATTCAGAGAGCACAAACCCTCAGGAAAGAAAATTCCACCTATCACAAAGAAAGACAGATTGCTTTAATATTCAAATTTTTGTACCCATAATTTAAACTAAAAAGTTTATTAATATTAGGGCTGTCAGAACAGAAGTGGGACTAACATGGCTCTTAATATATTTATATGGGAAAAAGGCAAAATGTAAACATTTTTATACAGTTACATTTGGTAAATAAAATTACAACCAAAACATATTGTAACTATGACTTTGCACAATCATACCTGTCCTGCAGCCATTGTGTTGTAAAGTATCAAGATATTAAAGTTCAACATAAAGGTTAATCCCATACGACACCATGATGTCGCACAACTACACCACCTAACAAATGTTCCTACCAAATATCACCATCCTATTCCTTATCATTCCCAAGATATGGCCAGAGAAAGACTTTTTAGGTTAAAGTCTCTATGACAGTTTCTGAGATATGGCCCGGACAAGATTTTAAAGGTTGGTGTCACTACAGCAAGGTCATATGAAGGTGCCACTATGATGGCATTAATTCAGCATGCTGAGATACTAAGTCAACATATTGAGATGCTAAGTCAACATGTTGAGATATTAACTCAACATATTGAGATAATAAGTCAACAATTTAAAAAAATTGTTTTCTGTGGCACTAATACTCTTTCGTACATTTCACATGTTGAGATACTAAGTCAACATGTTGAAACACTAAGTCAACATGTTGAGATATTAAGTCAACATGTTGAGTTATTAACTCAACATGCTGAGATAATAAGTCGACATTTCCAAAGAAAAAATTGTTTTCTGTGGCACTAATACTCTTCCGTACATTTCATTACCACTAATATTCTTCATTTCATGACTTTCATGTCTGTACTTTTTCTGTACAATTCATAAAGGAGGTGCAGGTATGAATGAGACAAAAATTATTAGTGTATAAAACATTCAGCTAAGCATTATTATATAATATATTAAGGATATTATTTGATTGCAGATGCATGATGAAATTTGTAAGATAAAATGAGCAATACATTATTTTGTATGTTTTTATAATCAAACAATCAATCAATCTATAATTTGCAAGGTTTTGGCAAATTTGAAGGAGTTTAAATTGTGCAAATATTTAAAATATCATGCAAATCATTCTTGTTTGAACATATTCAATTATTGGAGGTGGATTGGATGTAATCAGTGGCTGAATTACTGTTTCTTTGCACACCAATTCAGTCGATCTATTGTTCTGTGACACAGTTTCGTCAAATATCCCCTTTGTGTTGATAGAGGAAATTTACCTGATTCACAGGTTCATATATCGTCAACAAACTTTACTCAACAAATACAATCTTAACTATGAACAACTCCTGTCTTTATTTCTGACTTATATCTTTTTTTTTTGAAATAGGGTTACACTGTCCTCTAATGTCATAAATTTGTGGGTGATGCTTGATGCTAACATGACTCACTTTGATCATGTGTACCGAGTCACTCTTAGTCATAAGCGTAGGAAGTGGGGGGGAGGGGGGGGGGGGGGGGGCAGCGGGGACGGCCGCACCCACAACTGGGCGGGGATATCTTTTCACCCCCCAACATTTGCAATGGAACTGAACTCTAATTTTGAATTTTATGCAAATGTTTTAGGTAACTCTAAAATATGAGGTTAAATTACACTTTGACCCTGTTCACTGTTCACATCACGTCACTTTGTATGCTACCATTTGAGCTATAAAATGTTTTTTTATGATTTGTAACAGGACCATTTTCAGTTAGCCCACCATGGTATTTGTAAAATTCTGTGAAACGTTTTGTGCAGACCAAAATCCCACATATACTAATCTTTTGCATTTAATTTACCTTGTTGCTAATTATTTAGAACTTAGCTACGCAGTTTAAAATTCACATAGAGCAATGGTTTAGCAATTTCTCAGCTGATGAGATTTTTCCCAGAAAGCTATTCTGTCTTTACTGTGTGTTTATTTGACCTAGCTTGTCCAATGATTATACACCCCCCCCCCTCAATTTGGGGATTAACCATGCCAAAAATAGATTATTGCATCAGCCATTGCATTTGGAAACATCTGGTAAAATTATGCAATTTTCATTATTTTGTCCTCCTACAGGAAAAGAATGCACTTGGTCAAGATTTTAGAAATATCTTTCAAATGCAGAGGTTATTCTATGTGTTTCTATACCCAGACAAGATCGGGGATACTTAGGTTTAATCTCAGTCACACTGCTGTCACAGCGATTTCCTCCGGTACATGATAACTTAAAAGCATTTTAATTAGACCTTTTGAATTTGTGTATTGACTACATGCAATACATTCTGTAAAATTAACCAAAATTGTTGGACATATATTGCCGAGTGTCAACTTTTGATATTTAAAGATATAATTATCCAAACCCCATGGGAGACATACAATCCGGTCGGATAATCGAGGGGTTCGGATGGATGAAGGAAACGGAATTCACCATCTATGGGTTACCGAGTGGGCAATAATTGAAGAATTGTCAGTTTTTATGCAATAAAAATAGACGTGATGGTCATTAATAAAATAATTTAATATATTTGCATCATGTAATATAAGTGTGCCTTCAATTGTCGTTTATTTGCTCCATATATTATTTTTTTTAATTTAAAATATTACGCGGACTTCAGCTGGTTGTATTCAGTTGGTACTTGCATTGTTGATGCTTTAATTTTAGATTAACATCGTCCCGCATTTTGTAAATTGAAAAGCTCTGGGAGATTATTTATTGTAAAACCCCAAGCAAACACGCCTTCAGTGATACGTGTGTTTGATTGGTAATGCATTGTTGACGTCTTTTCTTTTCTACACATTGTCAGTTTGTGAACCTACTCTGGGAGATTATAAATTTGCAAAACCCAATCGAACACACTTTCATTGATTAGCGCATCATCAAAGAAGTTGTGTAGCGGGGTCATGTAACTGAATTAATCCCTCCCATATTGTAACAATGGTGATAAAGATGAAAGAAGTTAGGCATTTCTGTAAATGATATATTTTATAAAGCACTGGAATTCATCGTCTCCGAGACTGTGTAAACTCTTGTATTATCGTTCACGCTAGACTGTGCATTTTGTAGGGAGACACGATTTTGATTTGGTTAATCCGGAGATTCGGATAATGGAAGGCCAGATAATCAAGGTTGTACTGTATATTGTAAGAAAAACTTCAAAAGTCCATTGACCAATTGTACTCCTTTAGATTAAACATTGGCTAATTATTTAATAATCTTTTTTATTTGGACGTTAGGAGTCCCAGGCAAAGACATGAAACAAGAATGATAAATCTGGAACCAAATTAAACTTTGGCATTTTATCATTTGTTTTATTTTCATTGAAGGACAAAGCATAGCAAAAGAGGTTTGTAATATATCTGAGACCATAAAAACCCCAAGAGTTCTGTATATATTTCATTACATCCCCAGAGAAAAGTCTGGATATACTGGTTTCACCTTCATCAACATTTTGATTTGTGCGTGTGATAACTCACAAATGCTCTCATGGAATTTCATGCAAACTTGGCACACACACGTATCTAAGTTAGGAGAAGAAACCTATTTTAAGGTGACCTTATAGCCACCTTAAGGTCAGAAATTTGACATTTAACCACTTAATCTCCTCTACATCAAAAACTATGTTGTCATCTCCCTCAAATTTTACCAGGAAACACATTAATATATTATATATTCTTTTTATATATGCCAAAAATCAAGACTGTGTTAAGGTTAGAATTGTATTTTAGGCATATAAAGACCCTACTTATACATTTTTTTCAATATCTTTCACATATTTTGCACTGTGACTTGAAAACAGTATGTCTTACAACGTTAATCTTTGCAACATTTATAGTATGTAATTTTAATTTTAAGGTCACCTTAAGATCTCTATAATGCCCACAGAGACACATTTATGGACTTTTTTACTTTTAAGCCCTATAGCTGTAAAACTATGTGACTGATAGAGCTGAGGTCTCATCTGAGAATACATTAATATGTTTTTTTTTCACACGAGTGAAAATCAATGCTTTAAAGAGACATTAACCTGTGGATGAGGGCCATAAACACCCATCTGAGTAATTCTTTGCAACATTTTTCACATATTTTGCCCTGTAACTTGAAAGTGGTAACTCAAACAGGTCTCAAACAATATTAGATATTACTTCTATATGTAATGTTTGTCTGTGAGAAAATTGAAGTTGGTAGCTTTAATTTTTAAAGTCATGTGTACCAAGTCAATCTTAGTCATAGGACTTTTTGACACTTTTAATGCCCATAATTGTCATAATATATGGCTGATTGAGCTGAAATCTCACATGGCAATATATTAATATGTACTTTTATGTTCGTTTTACATTTGTCAAAAACCAAGGATTTAAGGATACCTTTCACCTGTATATGAAGCCCATCAACAATCTACCCAAAGGACTTTTTAAAATTTGACCAAAAATTAAAAATATGGTTTGATTAAAAACAAATAAATAAAATAAAATAATAATTTATAATAGTTGCAAAGCATACAATATGGATTCTACAAAAATGTTCATTGAATGCCTGTAGCGTGAGAGATAGCCTGTCTGGAGAGATGCTGGCATCGAGTCAGCGCAATTTAGTTCCTTTGGTCTTCGCCCCCCCAACCAAAAATTGCTTCCTAACTTAGTTGTATCTCTTTCAGAGACTCAGTGCCTGTATTGTCTGAACATAACTATCCTCCTCCTGAATCTCTAGAACCAGTGTTACATATTACCCCCATAATTTAAAAAAACGTGGGCTCTCAGTAAAGCAGAGGGTACAGTTCAAAATTGATATATTCGCATATATATTTCTGAAAAAAAATATCATATCAAACTGAGTTGCCCATAAATTAGTTTCATTCAAGTTCTTCTGACCATAAAGTTTAGAAACCTGACAATACATTTTTCTCTGTAATTTAGCTTTGATGTATCTAATTTCTAGAACTCTCTTTATATAAGAATGCCCCCCAGAAACAATGTTTTGTGATCATCGTTGAACTCGCATCTTCAACTAAGTTCCTCCATTAAGCAACTTACATTAATTCAGATCTACAATCCTGCTCTACTAACATAGAATGTTGCCTATTACTTTTGCCTATTAGTTTGTGACACTGAAACACTGATTTCCCTGTATGGAGAATTTATTGTGTCTGGAATGCAGTAAATTCAATAAGCTGAAATTAGCTTTTTCATGCCAAGTCAAGGTATGTAGTGATTTATGGTGTTAGGTACAAGTTAGTATTTTCCTTTCTCAGTCTCACAACCATTGAATACCATTTCCCTTGGGTATGATTTTTTTTTGTCATTCATTGTGCCAGCAAATCATTATACTATAATTCTAATTCGAATTTTAGAGTGCTTACTAAGTTGTGTACTTTACAAAGGAGACGATAAGACACAAAAACAGAAAAAGTCAACCAATTTCAGTTTTTAGGGACAGAAAAATTATCAAGAACCAAAGAAAATGTCAAAATATTTAGATTAAGATGTGTAAGTCTTTATGTGGAGGTAGGAGGATGTTTTTTCTGAAAAAGGCAACAGAACGGGTGTGCAAATCTCATCAGGAAGAGCTTTTCAAACAGTGATAGCATCAAAAGTAAAGTTTTAACCAAACTGTTTGATATATTTTTTTGATTAGACAGATGGTACTTTGTTACATATAATTACCACAACTGGACTCTAAGTAAGAAGAAATATACAAAGCAAGTGAATATATAAAAATATGAAATGAATATATGAAAGCAAGTGTGAAGAAATAGGAAATATTGCTGCATAAAATACTGGCCCATGTTTGACAGGCAACCAATGTAGTTTCTTAAGAACAGGAATTCATAATGGTGCAGGTACTAGCTAATTCAAACTGCACTTTTGGGTACATTATAGTTTATATAGTCTGAATTTGGACGGACTTCTGAAAAGTGAATGAAAGCAGTCTGACTTTTGAAAAAAACATTGGATAGTGGTACATAAGCACCATGAGTTAGGAACCACCAGACCCATCTGAATTGTCTGAGGTGCATGAAACAACTTTGCAAGATACTCTGAGCATGCTTAGAGAAGGAAAATTAAAGTTTAACCACACCCCCCATTTCTTAACTGACTGAGCCGCGTAGAAAGGACTGCAAAAGATGTCAAAGAGAAACATGCTTTCAACTTATCTCTCTGTCTTTTCGAACCAAAGAGTATAAACTGAGTCTCATCCAGATTCAATTTGACTTTACTGGTTGACATCCACTCTTTTTCACCACTGAGCTAACTATCCAGATTTACAAGGTTAGAAGAGACATTCTTGTGAGACAAATGCACATGAAGTTGGCTGTGTTGTCAGCATAAGACGAAACCTTGTTCCTTAGAATTTATCATTACTAAGCTGAGTGGAGTAGTGTAGAGAGAAATATAATGAAGTGTGTTCAAAATAATCGATATACAAGACAGGTATTTTAAATTTCATGAAACAAGGGTCCTGTTAGACGGCTCCTCTTTCCAAACTTAAGGTTGGTTGACATTTACTTGGCAGGTTCTTCTCTTGTATCATGCAATCATTAACTCTATTGCTCTCAATTTGTTGTTTATTTTGAGTTTGGACAACAAACGGGTTGTTTATCACTCCCTCATTTCCTCCATTTTTAAAAGTGAAATTTACAATGCAAAAGGAAATGGACATGTTTGAATTTGGATTTTTAAGTAGTTTTTTCATGATTACATAAGTGAGATTATTTGCTTCCTTGTGTTTAACTTTGCTCACTGGTCGAGCCTTTATGAAATTTTGCCTGATTGGCTTGGTAATCAATGGGATATACTATATAGGAAAACATAAATCAAGCATTGTAGCTAAAATAGTAAATGCCAAGTCACCAAATTTATTCTTGTAGTTACTTCTTAAAGCAAAAGGCTCCTTTCACATTAATATTGGATAGACAATGTGATATTAATCCAGTTCAATGTTCCTTTTAACTGGTAACCAACTGCTGTATGTTAATGTTTATAAAGCAAGGTATGGGGCCTTCTGTCTACTCCTATAACAGTGTGGGCTGCTCCGTGTCTGTGCTAATGTCTCTTCAACAATTTTTTGACACAATCCTTCAATGCAAAATTATTTATGGTCAGTGTAGATGTATAATTCTGTAAATATCCCCATCGGATTAATGTGAGATGCCATGATAAACACATAATCTATTGGGGTATAAAATATTTTATCCTACCTGAATATTGCAATCAATAAGTTAAGAAGCAATATGTTGGTAATCATCATAAACAGTGCCAACAAAACAGGCAGAAACCACTCATGGCAGTGTTCATACACATCTGGGTATGATCTCGCCAGTTCACGATCAGCTGTACAATTTCTTGGTGTTGTTTCCAGGCCTTTGAACAATAAGTAAAAAGTAGTCAGTGTAATATACTGTGTACATTATTATACATATTTTTTTTTCTCAAAATCAGATTTGTGAGCTATCTGTGGCTGTGATTGAGACACATAAATTTTTGCATGCCTTGTTGGGAAGGAAGAAAATATTGAAATAGTTTGACATATTAAAAATAGTCTGAGAAAACAATCAAATTTTTAAAAATGTGCAGCAATTTTTTAGAAAATAGATACACTAACTTTACACAATCCATTTAAATATAGTGATCAACTGAAATGCAAAAAAATGGACATGCACATGCAGAAATCAGTAAATGATCTACAAGCGCTTTTTCCCTTACAGTATTTTATGTTATTTGTTGAAATATTTTGCAGCTCCTCTTCCCATAAAATATTATATGGAGTTGTTTACATACGTCATCAGTTAATCTTTTTTCACAATATGCTATGCAATACATATTTATGATCTGTAAGACCTTTTTGCTTCATAAAATGGCATGCAATTATGAAAAAAATAATCTGTAATAACTGTATGTGTTATTCTCTTACAGCTGCTATTTGACTATAAAAATGAAGTTTTTCTTCTAAAGTTAATAATATAATTTCTACTGAAAGTCAGTACCTTACATCAGCATGTGACCAATTAATATGAAACTAACAAATCATTTTTTATTCATTACAGATCCTGATAGAATATAACTTTTCTCTGGTGTGTACATTATAGTTGAGTGTATTTGAAGTGTACAGAACATTTCAACAGAAAGAGGTAAACTGTTCCAGAAAATACCCATTCCTTCTGTGGCATCATCAATGAATATCTCTCCCAGCATTTGCCAGTATCCACGCCACAAAACATTGCTGAGTAATTGCCAGGAAGGTTCTTCATTTGGGCTAATAAGGGACTGGAATGCCACTCCAAAACTTACAATGAAAACCATCATTATAACCAAGAAGTAGCCCAGATCACTCAGCTATAATATCAAAACAGAAAAGTTTGTGAATTATTGTACAGTATGTTACATTTATTGGTTAAATGCAGGCATGAAATCATATAATGGCATTCAAGTTTATTGTAAATATATAATCCCAACAACTACCAATATACAAGCCGGTACCAGCATACAACAATTTACATCAAAACAACCATTTTAGACAAGAAGACAGGTAAAGCAGAAAATAACAGGTAGACCATCAGCGTTCTTTAGAATGCTTGAGTCAATTATAACTTTTATATACAAGTTCAATATAGTCTCAAATCACAGATTAGTACTGATAAGCAGGACTGGTGAAGATATTAAGATTCATCCGCCAAGTAAATTCACATTTTGCTCCCGACACTTCTCAGGTAGGTTAGATAGACAGCACATTTCCTAATATCCCTAGTCAAACAGGATGCTCTGAGGAACTAGCACATATACATGCGGTAAATGGGATGGTAAGATGTTCCACCACAAATGTGATCCAAAACAGGTAGTACAGGTCTACAGGGTGGTGCTCACAATAGTCTACAATAAAAGCTAATCTTTAGTAACTAGATTGAGCAACACCTTATAAGAAATAAGATATGAATAAGCTACAGTAGCTAAAGCATAGGAAGTGCTCATGATACTAAGGTAAGTAATAACAGCTAAAGAGAAGGACAACATAGGCATTACCACCAGAGGTGCTAGTGATAATATAACTTGGTTCATAAAGTTGTTTATAATATATCATTGATTAATAACTACATTACAACTTCCAAATTAACTACAGGCCAGTTGTACAAAGCACAATTAAATATGAGCAAGAGATTATCAAATACACAGGACTGTACAGACAATTACACAAGTACTGTATCATAATATACAACAAATAAGATTTGCAAAGAAATACTTACATTATACAACATCCCACAGAAATAACCCAAAACACAACTTGTGTCACCCTGAGTACAAAGTTTGTGAGACAGAACAACAGACCAAGCCCACCAAAATAAAACAAGCAATATTTGCATATTAGAAATCAATATAAATGACCACTACTTTTACTAAGCCAAAGCCCCAGTGACCTCAGACACTCTGATACCCACAAAACAGAACTCTTGAATAGCAAAATAATGTGGACAAATCTCTGTGTCACCACTAATTGACCCCAATTTAACTGGACCCTTGGGTTACAACATAATGCACACAACCATGTTTGGGAGATCAAATCTCTGCATTAATAAAAATACACAATGCACACAAAAACTCTGAAATAACATATACCATTACACAACATACCTTCCCCCTAAGACAATACTTAGTATTGTTCAACATAAAACAATTTTCACACTCTGCTCAAGTAATCAGCTGCCACATTCTCAGATCCTTTGATAGCCCTTATTCTGAAACTAAAGGACTGTAAACATAGAGCCCAGCGCATCAGTCTACTGTTCTCAAGCTTTGCTTTATTCAAATACATAAGAGGGTGATGATCTGTTTCAACCTCAAACTCTCTACCATTTGGGTATGCTGAAAACTTCTTCACTGCCCAGACTAAGGCATAACACTCTTTTTCTATAACTGAGTAGTTTCTTTCTCTAGGTAACAGTTTTTTGCACTGGAAACTTTCCCTCATCATATTCCTGAACCAAAGCTGCTCCAATCCCACTTTCTGATGCATCGCATTGCAGTATAAATGTTCTACTAAAATCTGGTAGATGCAGTATGGGTCTTCTGGCTAAATGTTCTTTCAAAGCTCTGAATGATTTCTCTTGAGGTTCTTCCCAAATTACTCTATTGGGCTGTCCTTTCCTGGTCAAATCTGACAAGGGTGCTGCCACTGCACTGAAGTTTGGGATATATTTTGAATAGTATCCAATAAATCCAAGGAAGCTGCGTACTTGCTTCTTGGTAACCGGTGCTGGTACTGCCAAGATGTCCAAGATTTTGCCCTCTTCTGGTTTCATTCCCAACTCAGAGATCTGATTGCCAACAAAGGTCAAGTCCTTAAACCCAATCTGACATTTCGATGGCTTAACCGTGAGCTTTGCGAGCTTCAGCCTCTCAAAAAGTCTCCTCAACTCATCCAAGTGGTCTTCCCATGAAAGTGTGTGGCATAAGATGTCGTCCAAGTAACTGTCTGAATAGAGTAAACCTTTCAGTAATTTCCAGACCATCTTGTTGAAGGTAGCAGCTGCGTTTACCAGACCAAAGGGCATCTTCAAGAAACAAAAGCTCCCTTGAGGTGTAAGAAAGCATGTCTTCTTTTGACTACCTTCTTCCAGGGGAATCTGCCAATATCCCTTTGTCATGTCAAATTTGCTCAGAAAGGAATGTCCATGAAGTTTTGTGTATATGTCACTTGACACCATCATCGGCTCTGTAGAAAAAAATGTCTGCAAATTCAAAAGTCGAAAATAAATGCAGAACTGAATCTTTCCATCTTTTTTCCTCACCAGGACAATTGGTGAAGCAAATGGCGAGTCACAAACACGAATAACTCCAAGATTCAACATCTGATCAACTTCCTCTGCTACTGTCTCCCTCATATGGTAGGGGATAGGGTATGGTTTCTTCCTGATAGGCTCTTCATTACTCAGTAGAATTTTGTGCTCAATCAGGTTGGTGTTTCCTGGTAAATCAGAGAAAATACACCTGTATTCCTTCAGTAAGTTGGTAACCTGCTCTTTCTGTAGACAAGATAAGTCTGGATTGATGAGAACATCTCCATAATCCTGGGAAGCCTTCATGGGACATAAATTTAACCAACCATCCTCTTCAACGCTTGCGCCTTCTATCTCCTCTTCAACCAGTGATGTAGCCACAACCTCATATGGAGAACCTCCAGTTGTCTCCACAAGCCTCCCAATGTCACGTATCCCAATCATTTAACCCCTTCACTGCTTCTACTTGGTATGGTCCTTTCCAGCCCATAAGTAGTTTATTGGCTTCAGTTGGGAGTAGAACCAATACTCTGTCACCCACTTGAAACTTTCGGGGTTTAGTTTTCTTGTCATACCAGGCTTTTGATCTTAACTGTGTCTTCTTCAGCTCCTCCTGTGCTAACTTACAAGTTTCTTCAAGCCTATTCCGCAGATCAATCACATATCCATAGGTCGTCTTCACCTCTTCTGGAGTTTCTTCTTTCGTCCACAAGTCGTGCAAAATCTGCATAGGACCCCTCACTGTCCGTCCGTATAGCAGCTCAAAAGGTGAGAAACCAAGACTTGCTTGAGGTGCTTCCCTATAGGCAAACAACACTGCTGGAATGTAACGGTCCCAATCCTTTGGCTTCTCTTGGCATAATCTCTTTAACATAGACTTCAGAACCAGATGGAACTTCTCCACTAAACCATTGCACATGGGGTGGTATGGTGTCGTCACCAGTTGACGAATGCTCAAAAGTCTACCCACCTCTTTCATGACCCGACTGAGAAACTGTGAACCCTGGTCACTAAGTATTTCTGATGGTACCCCAACCCTGGTAAAAATATTAACCAGTGCTTCTGCCACTGACTCTGCAACGATAAACTTCAAAGGTACTACCTCTGGATACCTAGTAGCATAATCAATCAGGGACAGCATATAGCGATTACCACTGTCTGACACTGGGGTGATCGGTCCAACCAAATCAATCGCGACCCTCTTAAATGGAGTGTCTATCAGAGGCATGTTTTGAAGGGGAACCCTGGTAACCCTACCCCTGGGCACAGTCCTTTGACACGTATCACAGGAGTGACAATATCTGCTAACATCATTCTGCAGACCTGGCCAATAAAAGTTCAACATGACTTTGTCACAAGTTTTCCTTATCCCTAAATGGGCTCCCATAATGGCTTCATGGGCTAGTTTTAAGACTTTTCCCCTCAACTTCTGTGGCACCATGAGCTGTTTCACTGTCCTTTCTCCATTCTGAAATCTTCTGTAGAGTAAACCGGATTTGACTACAAACCAAGACAGGCGAGTACCCTTGGTTCTTGATTTAGTTCCTGATGAGGCCAAATTCCAGTACCGCTCAAGACTACTATCATTCTTCTGGGCTTCTCTCAACCCTTCTGCCGTAACATCTATGCCAATCTGAGGTGTCACTTTTAAAGGTTTTAAAGATGTAGATGCCTTCACCCGCTGACTTCTTGTTTGGACTGCACTAACATGTTGAACAGTCACTGCCGACTGCAGCCTGTCCCCAGCTTCCAAACCACTCCAGTCAGGATCCAGCTCTCCAGGTGCTCTAACTCCAGGTATATTTGCTAATACCAAAGGACACACTGGGTTATCCATACACATAGCCTCTACTTGACCCGTGAAGAATGGAGTATCAAGGTTTATCCGGGCTGTAGGTACTCGTTTCACTGTGCCATCCACCAACACACACAGATGCATCTTCCCTGTAAGCTGCTGCTGATCAACCAAGCTACGTTTTACCACTACACCAGAACATCCAGTATCCCGTAAAGTGTCAACCATTTTGGAACCAACCTTCCCTTTCAGCACTGGCATATTCTTGAAACCAAAATTCTTTTCCTTGGTTTGATTACATGCTCCACTAACAATCGGTACATATCTTCCACAAGCCAATTTCAAGCTGTTTTCATTTACACAGTCATGTTCACAAGTGTGCAAAACACAAGCTGATGTCTCTTTAACCCCTTGTTCATCTTTGAAGCCTAACTGATACCTCACCAGCACTTTCAAGTCCTCAGAAATTGCAGAGGCCACTGACTTTGACCAGGTTTTGTTCTTCACTCTACAATCTTTAGCAATATGACCGAGCTTACCACACTTGAAGCATTTCTTGTCACTGTTTTTAGCACCGGGCTTTTGCTCCTTTCCTGGCTTGTTAGACTTCGGTGTTGACATAAAACTACTCATGTCTGCATGTGCCTCCAAGTACATCTCTGCGAGCTGTGCCATCTCATCAGTCGACTTAGGACTCCTCTCCTTCAGGAACACTGCAAGGTTCTTATTACACGAATTCAAAAACTGTTCTCTGATAAGTAAGTCCTCCAGTGCATCAAAAGACTTCACTGTTTTACTGAGCTCTACCCATCTCCTAAAATAGTTCCGTAGCCTCACAATATACTGGCTTGAACTCTCTTCCTCAACCACTTTACTGGAGCGAAACTTGAGCCTAAATCCTTCGTCATTCATCTGGTAACGCTTCATTAATGCCATGTTTAGCACTTGATAGTCTCGAGCCTCTTCATCGCTTAACCTAGAGTATACCTCCAGAGCAATCCCTGTCAAGAGTGCAATGAGATTGATAGACCAACTCTGTATGGGCCAATCCTGACTTTCAGCAAAGTGCTCAAAACGCAGTAGATATGCATCAATGTCTGTTTTCCCATCCTCAAAAATGGGTAACTTTGGCACACATGATCTTGCAGACCCATTGTCTCTGCTAGACAGAGTACGATCATTTCTACTAGACACATCTGCCGCTCTTATTTTCATCTCCTTCAGTTCCTTCTCCATGAGTAATTTCTCCATGTCACCTTTTTGTTGTAACTCTAATCTTTCCCTTTCACTTTCTTTCATTTCTTTTTCATGCTCTCTCCTTAGCCTTCTTTCCTCCCTCTCTCTCTCTTGCTCCTACCTAACAAACTCTCTCAACTCTAATCCCTCGTAACCTAGCTCTTTACCAAGAGACAATAAATTGCTTAACTGCTCCATGGTGATACAAGTGACTTTCAATTACACAGCGTGGGACAGTAACTCAGGGCAATTTAACTGTAAAGAAAGCACTAACCGCCAATTACTCAACCTCACTACTGTTGTGAGCCAATGCACCTAGAACAGTTACTAACTACTTCACAAAAAAAATGTGTTGGGAATCCACCCAACTTACTGTGCTACTACAACTGAGAATCCACTCAGTGTCACCAGAACTAACAGTTCAATTTATTTTTAACACTACTGAGAATCCACTCAGTATAACCACGATTGAGAATTAACTCAATCACACTACATTTGAGAATCCACTCAATGATAGCCGCCAAGAAACAGCGCCCCACTAACCTGCTATAATACTATATACCACCCTCTATAATTCATATACTACCTGACCTACACAGTCACACACTTTATTTTACCATCAATGCAACTCACAATAAACATGAAATAATCCTGGTCATGGCACCAATGTTACATTTATTGGTTAAATGCAGGCATGAAATCATATAATGGCATTCAAGTTTATTGTAAATATATAATCCCAACAACTACCAATATACAAGCCGGTACCAGCATACAACAATTTACATCAAAACAACCATTTTAGACAAGAAGACAGGTAAAGCAGAAAATAACAGGTAGACCATCAGCGTTCTTTAGAATGCTTGAGTCAATTATAACTTTTATATACAAGTTCAATATAGTCTCAAATCACAGATTAGTACTGATAAGCAGGACTGGTGAAGATATTAAGATTCATCCGCCAAGTAAATTCACATTTTGCTCCCGACACTTCTCAGGTAGGTTAGATAGACAGCACATTTCCTAATATCCCTAGTCAAACAGGATGCTCTGAGGAACTAGCACATATACATGCGGTAAATGGGATGGTAAGATGTTCCACCACAAATGTGATCCAAAACAGGTAGTACAGGTCTACAGGGTGGTGCTCACAATAGTCTACAATAAAAGCTAATCTTTAGTAACTAGATTGAGCAACACCTTATAAGAAAAAAGATATGAATAAGCTACAGTAGCTAAAGCATAGGAAGTGCTCATGATACTAAGGTAAGTAATAACAGCTAAAGAGAAGGACAACATAAGCATTACCACCAGAGGTGCTAAATGACCACTACTTTTACTAAGCCAAAGCCCCAGTGACCTCAGACACTCTGATACCCACAAAACAGAACTCTTGAATAGCAAAATAATGTGGACAAATCTCTGTGTCACCACTAATTGACCCCAATTTAACTGGACCCTTGGGTTACAACATAATGCACACAACCATGTTTGGGAGATCAAATCTCTGCATTAATAAAAATACACAATGCACACAAAAACTCTGAAATAACATATACCATTACACAACATACCTTCCCCCTAAGACAATACTTAGTATTGTTCAACATAAAACAATTTTCACACTCTGCTCAAGTAATCAGCTGCCACATTCTCAGATCCTTTGATAGCCCTTATTCTGAAACTAAAGGACTGTAAACATAGAGCCCAGCGCATCAGTCTACTGTTCTCAAGCTTTGCTTTATTCAAATACATAAGAGGGTGATGATCTGTTTCAACCTCAAACTCTCTACCATTTGGGTATGCTGAAAACTTCTTCACTGCCCAGACTAAGGCATAACACTCTTTTTCTATAACTGAGTAGTTTCTTTCTCTAGGTAACAGTTTTTTGCACTGGAAACTTTCCCTCATCATATTCCTGAACCAAAGCTGCTCCAATCCCACTTTCTGATGCATCGCATTGCAGTATAAATGTTCTACTAAAATCTGGTAGATGCAGTATGGGTCTTCTGGCTAAATGTTCTTTCAAAGCTCTGAATGATTTCTCTTCAGGTTCTTCCCAAATTACTCTATTGGGCTGTCCTTTCCTGGTCAAATCTGACAAGGGTGCTGCCACTGCACTGAAGTTTGGGATATATTTTGAATAGTATCCAATAAATCCAAGGAAGCTGCGTACTTGCTTCTTGGTAACCGGTGCTGGTACTGCCAAGATGTCCAAGATTTTGCCCTCTTCTGGTTTCATTCCCAACTCAGAGATCTGATTGCCAACAAAGGTCAAGTCCTTAAACCCAATCTGACATTTCGATGGCTTAACCGTGAGCTTTGCGAGCTTCAGCCTCTCAAAAAGTCTCCTCAACTCATCCAAGTGGTCTTCCCATGAAAGTGTGTGGCATAAGATGTCGTCCAAGTAACTGTCTGAATAGAGTAAACCTTTCAGTAATTTCCAGACCATCTTGTTGAAGGTAGCAGCTGCGTTTACCAGACCAAAGGGCATCTTCAAGAAACAAAAGCTCCCTTGAGGTGTAAGAAAGCATGTCTTCTTTTGACTACCTTCTTCCAGGGGAATCTGCCAATATCCCTTTGTCATGTCAAATTTGCTCAGAAAGGAATGTCCATGAAGTTTTGTGTATATGTCACTTGACACCATCATCGGCTCTGTAGAAAAAAATGTCTGCAAATTCAAAAGTCGAAAATAAATGCAGAACTGAATCTTTCCATCTTTTTTCCTCACCAGGACAATTGGTGAAGCAAATGGCGAGTCACAAACACGAATAACTCCAAGATTCAACATCTGATCAACTTCCTCTGCTACTGTCTCCCTCATATGGTAGGGGATAGGGTATGGTTTCTTCCTGATAGGCTCTTCATTACTCAGTAGAATTTTGTGCTCAATCAGGTTGGTGTTTCCTGGTAAATCAGAGAAAATACACCTGTATTCCTTCAGTAAGTTGGTAACCTGCTCTTTCTGTAGACAAGATAAGTCTGGATTGATGAGAACATCTCCATAATCCTGGGAAGCCTTCATGGGACATAAATTTAACCAACCATCCTCTTCAACGCTTGCGCCTTCTATCTCCTCTTCAACCAGTGATGTAGCCACAACCTCATATGGAGAACCTCCAGTTGTCTCCACAAGCCTCCCAATGTCACGTATCCCAATCATTTAACCCCTTCACTGCTTCTACTTGGTATGGTCCTTTCCAGCCCATAAGTAGTTTATTGGCTTCAGTTGGGAGTAGAACCAATACTCTGTCACCCACTTGAAACTTTCGGGGTTTAGTTTTCTTGTCATACCAGGCTTTTGATCTTAACTGTGTCTTCTTCAGCTCCTCCTGTGCTAACTTACAAGTTTCTTCAAGCCTATTCCGCAGATCAATCACATATCCATAGGTCGTCTTCACCTCTTCTGGAGTTTCTTCTTTCGTCCACAAGTCGTGCAAAATCTGCATAGGACCCCTCACTGTCCGTCCGTATAGCAGCTCAAAAGGTGAGAAACCAAGACTTGCTTGAGGTGCTTCCCTATAGGCAAACAACACTGCTGGAATGTAACGGTCCCAATCCTTTGGCTTCTCTTGGCATAATCTCTTTAACATAGACTTCAGAACCAGATGGAACTTCTCCACTAAACCATTGCACATGGGGTGGTATGGTGTCGTCACCAGTTGACGAATGCTCAAAAGTCTACCCACCTCTTTCATGACCCGACTGAGAAACTGTGAACCCTGGTCACTAAGTATTTCTGATGGTACCCCAACCCTGGTAAAAATATTAACCAGTGCTTCTGCCACTGACTCTGCATCGATAAACTTCAAAGGTACTACCTCTGGATACCTAGTAGCATAATCAATCAGGGACAGCATATAGCGATTACCACTGTCTGACACTGGGGTGATCGGTCCAACCAAATCAATCGCGACCCTCTTAAATGGAGTGTCTATCAGAGGCATGTTTTGAAGGGGAACCCTGGTAACCCTACCCCTGGGCACAGTCCTTTGACACGTATCACAGGAGTGACAATATCTGCTAACATCATTCTGCAGACCTGGCCAATAAAAGTTCAACATGACTTTGTCACAAGTTTTCCTTATCCCTAAATGGGCTCCCATAATGGCTTCATGGGCTAGTTTTAAGACTTTTCCCCTCAACTTCTGTGGCACCATGAGCTGTTTCACTGTCCTTTCTCCATTCTGAAATCTTCTGTAGAGTAAACCGGATTTGACTACAAACCAAGACAGGCGAGTACCCTTGGTTCTTGATTTAGTTCCTGATGAGGCCAAATTCCAGTACCGCTCAAGACTACTATCATTCTTCTGGGCTTCTCTCAACCCTTCTGCCGTAACATCTATGCCAATCTGAGGTGTCACTTTTAAAGGTTTTAAAGATGTAGATGCCTTCTCCCACTGACTTCTTGTTTGGACTGCACTAACATGTTGAACAGTCACTGCCGACTGCAGCCTGTCCCCAGCTTCCAAACCACTCCAGTCAGGATCCAGCTCTCCAGGTGCTCTAACTCCAGGTATATTTGCTAATACCAAAGGACACACTGGGTTATCCATACACATAGCCTCTACTTGACCCGTGAAGAATGGAGTATCAAGGTTTATCCGGGCTGTAGGTACTCGTTTCACTGTGCCATCCACCAACACACACAGATGCATCTTCCCTGTAAGCTGCTGCTGATCAACCAAGCTACGTTTTACCACTACACCAGAACATCCAGTATCCCGTAAAGTGTCAACCATTTTGGAACCAACCTTCCCTTTCAGCACTGGCATATTCTTGAAACCAAAATTCTTTTCCTTGGTTTGATTACATGCTCCACTAACAATCGGTACATATCTTCCACAAGCCAATTTCAAGCTGTTTTCATTTACACAGTCATGTTCACAAGTGTGCAAAACACAAGCTGATGTCTCTTTAACCCCTTGTTCATCTTTGAAGCCTAACTGATACCTCACCAGCACTTTCAAGTCCTCAGAAATTGCAGAGGCCACTGACTTTGACCAGGTTTTGTTCTTCACTCTACAATCTTTAGCAATATGACCGAGCTTACCACACTTGAAGCATTTCTTGTCACTGTTTTTAGCACCGGGCTTTTGCTCCTTTCCTGGCTTGTTAGACTTCGGTGTTGACATAAAACTACTCATGTCTGCATGTGCCTCCAAGTACATCTCTGCGAGCTGTGCCATCTCATCAGTCGACTTAGGACTCCTCTCCTTCAGGAACACTGCAAGGTTCTTATTACACGAATTCAAAAACTGTTCTCTGATAAGTAAGTCCTCCAGTGCATCAAAAGACTTCACTGTTTTACTGAGCTCTACCCATCTCCTAAAATAGTTCCGTAGCCTCACAATATACTGGCTTGAACTCTCTTCCTCAACCACTTTACTGGAGCGAAACTTGAGCCTAAATCCTTCGTCATTCATCTGGTAACGCTTCATTAATGCCATGTTTAGCACTTGATAGTCTCGAGCCTCTTCATCGCTTAACCTAGAGTATACCTCCAGAGCAATCCCTGTCAAGAGTGCAATGAGATTGATAGACCAACTCTGTATGGGCCAATCCTGACTTTCAGCAAAGTGCTCAAAACGCAGTAGATATGCATCAATGTCTGTTTTCCCATCCTCAAACATGGGTAACTTTGGCACACATGATCTTGCAGACCCATTGTCTCTGCTAGACAGAGTACGATCATTTCTACTAGACACATCTGCCGCTCTTATTTTCATCTCCTTCAGTTCCTTCTCCATGAGTAATTTCTCCATGTCACCTTTTTGTTGTAACTCTAATCTTTCCCTTTCACTTTCTTTCATTTCTTTTTCATGCTCTCTCCTTAGCCTTCTTTCCTCCCTCTCTCTCTCTTGCTCCTACCTAACAAACTCTCTCAACTCTAATCCCTCGTAACCTAGCTCTTTACCAAGAGACAATAAATTGCTTAACTGCTCCATGGTGATACAAGTGACTTTCAATTACACAGCGTGGGACAGTAACTCAGGGCAATTTAACTGTAAAGAAAGCACTAACCGCCAATTACTCAACCTCACTACTGTTGTGAGCCAATGCACCTAGAACAGTTACTAACTACTTCACAAAAAAAATGTGTTGGGAATCCACCCAACTTACTGTGCTACTACAACTGAGAATCCACTCAGTGTCACCAGAACTAACAGTTCAATTTATTTTTAACACTACTGAGAATCCACTCAGTATAACCACGATTGAGAATTAACTCAATCACACTACATTTGAGAATCCACTCAATGATAGCCGCCAAGAAACAGCGCCCCACTAACCTGCTATAATACTATATACCACCCTCTATAATTCATATACTACCTGACCTACACAGTCACACACTTTATTTTACCATCAATGCAACTCACAATAAACATGAAATAATCCTGGTCATGGCACCAATGTTACATTTATTGGTTAAATGCAGGCATGAAATCATATAATGGCATTCAAGTTTATTGTAAATATATAATCCCAACAACTACCAATATACAAGCCGGTACCAGCATACAACAATTTACATCAAAACAACCATTTTAGACAAGAAGACAGGTAAAGCAGAAAATAACAGGTAGACCATCAGCGTTCTTTAGAATGCTTGAGTCAATTATAACTTTTATATACAAGTTCAATATAGTCTCAAATCACAGATTAGTACTGATAAGCAGGACTGGTGAAGATATTAAGATTCATCCGCCAAGTAAATTCACATTTTGCTCCCGACACTTCTCAGGTAGGTTAGATAGACAGCACATTTCCTAATATCCCTAGTCAAACAGGATGCTCTGAGGAACTAGCACATATACATGCGGTAAATGGGATGGTAAGATGTTCCACCACAAATGTGATCCAAAACAGGTAGTACAGGTCTACAGGGTGGTGCTCACAATAGTCTACAATAAAAGCTAATCTTTAGTAACTAGATTGAGCAACACCTTATAAGAAATAAGATATGAATAAGCTACAGTAGCTAAAGCATAGGAAGTGCTCATGATACTAAGGTAAGTAATAACAGCTAAAGAGAAGGACAACATAAGCATTACCACCAGAGGTGCTAGTGATAATATAACTTGGTTCATAAAGTTGTTTATAATATATCATTGATTAATAACTACATTACAACTTCCAAATTAACTACAGGCCAGTTGTACAAAGCACAATTACATATGAGCAAGAGATTATCAAATACACAGGACTGTACAGACAATTACACAAGTACTGTATCATAATATACAACAAATAAGATTTGCAAAGAAATACTTACATTATACAACATCCCACAGAAATAACCCAAAACACAACTTGTGTCACCCTGAGTACAAACTTTGTGAGACAGAACAACAGACCAAGCCCACCAAAATAAAACAAGCAATATTTGCATATTAGAAATCAATATAAATGACCACTACTTTTACTAAGCCAAAGCCCCAGTGACCTCAGACACTCTGATACCCACAAAACAGAACTCTTGAATAGCAAAACAATGTGGACAAATCTCTGTGTCACCACTAATTGACCCCAATTTAACTGGACCCTTGGGTTACAACATAATGCACACAACCATGTTTGGGAGATCAAATCTCTGCATTAATAAAAATACACAATGCACACAAAAACTCTGAAATAACATATACCATTACACAACACAGTACCCTTAGATTGAGTTCACTGTTAATAATCATATGGAATACACATTATTCTAAGTTAATCTATTCATAATCACAATAAAGTTTACCCTAGACCCATGAAACTACTATTTTTTATCGCTTTTCTCCTGTGATAGTTGGACCACAGAATTGCCATTTTTGAAAAAGTTACCAAAACTATTCATTTTCTGCCTAAGAGCTCCTCTTCTACCCTATACTATAACTATTAGTATTTCAATACATTTCTTTGTCGGCTATTTTTAGTCAAATCGATTTTTCTCTCATTTGAATATTATCACCCAAATCACAAAGTTATCCACTTTTGTTCTCTGTTTCACAATGAATGGTTTCTATGTTTGTCTCTTGACTTTTATGATATTTTGGTTATTATTAATTATAAGGTACTCCTGTAAATCAGTTTAACTCCTTTTGTTTTGTGCTGTTTATGGCTAGGGTTTTTTTTGTTTCCAGTAGCTGCAGTTGAGTTCTTTAGAGTGCCTCCAAGTTGCCTATGGGATGAAGACACTGAGGTAAACTGCAAGTAATACTTATGATGTATGGACTGAAGGTTGAAACTTTGGAATAACAAGGAAATTACCACAACTCTGACTGCGCCTGATACTGTAGGAACTGCAGTAGGAAGACATACATGGAGCAAAATACTTGGGAAAACCAGTGTGGAGAAACTTATAAACAAGGGTGGCTGAGCGATGTTCAACAGGAAGCCAATGAAGTTTCTTAAGCACATGAGTTAGACTAGTGTGTCTACTGGTATTTTATATGATTCTAGCTGCACTATTTGGATGCACTGTAATTTACGAAGATTAAACTTAGAGAGGCTCCTGAAAAGTGAGTTACAGCAATCCAACCGACTACTAACAAGAGTATTGGCCACAAGTACAGAAGCATGATGAGTAAGAAATCATCTGACATGTCTAAAAACACGGAGTTGCACAAAGCTACTTTTACAGACATTCTGAACATGTTTGGACAAAAAAATCAGGATCAACACATACACCCAGATTCTTGACTGACTCACCAGGTCAGGCAGGACTACCAAAGATGGTAGATGGAAAATATGCTTTCAATTCATCCCTCTGCCATTTTAACTAAATACAATAAACTGAATTTTGTCTGGATTAAGTTTGAGTTTACTAGCAGACGTCCACTATTTTATATCATTCAGGCATATGTCCAACTGTTCAAAGGCAGCAGATGAATTCTTCTGGTATCGACGGATATAAACTTGAGTATCAGCTGCATAAAAATGAAACTATATTCCCTTGTGTTTATCAATAACCAAGCTAAGGGGGGTGGTGTACAAAGAAAATAACTAATAATTTGGGTCACACCAAACAAGAATTTACAAAGATCAGTGAGAATAGAATCAATTTCAATTGGGGGTGAACCATTTTAGAGCAGAACTCCCAACTCCAAAAAAGGTCTAAAGACAACGAAAAAAAGTGGAATGATCAATGGTATCAAATGCTGCAGAGATCCAGGAATATCAGGGCTGTAGGTTTGCTCATTGACATAGATAGGTGAACTTCGTTTTGTATGGAAAGAGGAGCTGTCTCAGTTGAGTGACCTGTTTTATATGCGGATTGATACAGATTGTCTAAGTCATGGAGATGAATATGTTCTAACAGTTGCTTAGCAACCACTTGTTCAACCAATTTAGATATGAAACTAAGGCCAGATACAGGACAATAGCCGGAAGAGTAGCCTTTTCAATAAGAGGACTAACTACAGGAGTTTTGAAACCATCAGGGAAACAACCATCCATGTGTGGGCAGTTAACCAACTTTATCATTGATGGTAATAGTATGTCACTAGACTCTTTGGTGAGAAATGTTGGCCAAGGGTCCAACAGGCAGGATTTCATAGTCGAATGTTTGCTGAGTTTATCAAAAAGATCTTGTGGAACTTCAGTAAAGGTAGTAATTTTCGGAGTATCAGAAGGATGAACATCCTTTTTCAGAGCCAGAGGGGGCAAAAAGTATCTCTAATTGTCTTGATTGTATTAAGGAAAAAGGAGGCAAACTCATGAGTTGGATTCATGAGTTAGGCTTATGAGTTGGAAGTGTCACTTCTGAGCCCCTATTCAGGGTTATTTTTTGCAGCACATGCCATAATTCTCTAGAGTCATGACTATAATCAGAGATCAGTTTACTGTAGTAGCCTGACTTATCCTTGTTAACAAGTGCATTGCACCGAGCAATTTGGTGACTTCTGTTCAGTGGATTCTTGGTCCTACACCAAGTTCTTTCAAACTGGCGTCTAAAGGACTTTGACAAGAATCTGACAACCAAACTGCAGAATCTTTCCTTTTCAATCTAGATATCATTGGTGCATGCTTGTTTAGAACATCCCCTAAATCATGTACATATTGCTGATAAAGGTCAACAACAGCATTATCAAGAGATCTGACGAAGGAAGTGTTTTTCAGATCAGAGCGTAGGTTGGACATGTTGATACAGTGGTACCTTCTGGGTTGAACCTTATTCAGAATATGAGCAGCTTCAGGCAGGGCAATTGAGCGATTGACTAATGCATGATGCATATGGGTAGGTTGATTAAGTAGCTGTTGCAGATCACACGAGTCAAGAAAGGTCATAAATTTGTAACCATCACCACCAGGTACATTAACATGAATGTTATAGTCACCACAGATAAGACACCCCATGTTCCTTTCCAATCATCAAGGTCTCAGAAGTATTTTTCTCTTTGTCTCTGCTTTTACAATATATGCTGTATGTTTTTCTGTCCGGTTGTTAACTAATATTTAAAATACCACATTTGCTGTACCAAGTACTCTCCAGAACAGGGGCTCCCAACAACCTCTCATTTAAGCAAGCAAGCTATTGGCACAAGGCCGAAGGCTTTCCCTTAAAGGATGAATTTGAGGGACCTTTCGGTCCTGCTCCCATTATGTGGTGATCAAGGTTTTCTGTATAATATTATCTTGACACAGTCACTGGACCTACTGGCACTTGCTGAAATGTAATTTGTCAACTAACAGTCTCCTTTCCTCTATCACCCCTAACCAATATAAACTGTGTCACAAACACACATAGTCTTGGTGATCTTATGGGATTAACCTCGACTTTTTCATTGTTCATTCTAGTCCTAATAGGCCTTTTAGTAATATTGTCGTCTTCTTTGGCTCTCCTGATTGTCTTTTTGCATTTGCTTTTGTGTATGGACTATTAACCCTCATTGAGTTCCTTCTTCCAATTATCATCCTAATTTTAATGTGTGATGATTTCTATATTCAGGTTGACGTTAGGGTCTATTTTAAATATTAGGGTTTTTAATTTTATGAATGAAATTCATATCTTTTTGAAGTGAAACCACTGCTGCAGTAATGCATCATAAATCTGCAACTTGAATTATGAATTATGCAACGCTTCTAAATTGTTTAATATCATGGTTTGTTTTGGTGGTCTTGTACATAGGTGGTTCAATTATTAACTTAACTGAATGCTCACAGCATATTAAAATTTGTTATATATATTTTTGTGCTAGATATATCTAGTACTGTGTTGCACAAACAAGTCATAACAAGTCATACGTTGTTATCCTCAAACAAAGTTTCAACCTTATGCTAATGACACACTACCCTACATAAAAATAACTCACAAGAATGCAGCACAGCCTTTAGAAACGTCTAGTTGTCATGTAATTTGTCAGGACAAACAGACTGACAGACCCAATAACAATTCTGTAACCCCTCCTTCAAGAGCCTCTTTGTTACATGGTTAAAAGTTGCTTTGGTGGTCCTACGGTTTAAACATTAGTCATTAAAAGTGATTTAAAATCTTATGATTAATGTATTTAGACAACCAAATCAAAATGAAAATAATATAATTTTTTTCTGATGTAACAAAGCTTAATATATGCATACCAGTTTTGCAATAACAACAATCCTGGGTCCCAACTCCTTCACAACATAGCCAAACCGCAGGAAACGCCAGTAGTACAGCAACAACACAATGCAAAAACAGATTCTTGCCACTGTAAAGTCCTTCTTGTCAAGAGTGAATCTCAATGCAACTGATATCTGTGTTTTGAAAGTATTGCAATATGAAAACAGTTTTATTATTTCATTGTATAATTGAGCATCATTAAGGGTTAATGTTTTAATATCCCTTTTTTTCTGTTTAATATAAAAGATTTGCTCCAGCTCTCATTTGGAGGCAAAAAAATGTCCCCTAGGGTCAGGTATCTTAAATACTTATATCTGAATTTTTTCAATACTTTTTTCAAATCTTTGAAAGCATTTTAATTGATATAAAAATTGTATCATTTACTTGCATTTAAATACCTTTGCTAAGACAAATGAAATTAAATACTGATTAAATGCATTTTTAAATGATTTTGACTATACTGAAACATTGTGATGTCAGTGTTATAAAAACATACATACCCCCAAAAAGACTATCATGAGAAAATCCATGGCATTCCATACATCAAAAATGTACGATTTTAGCCGGTAAATTCTTAAAAAAAATTGCAACCTCTCATGCCATTTCCACACTTTCCTCCACACTTCGCTGTTCACACTGCCCATATTGTATAAAGGTCCTGATATATTCTTTTGAAACATCTGCCAATTAAAACAATAATGTTTTGATTAAGGTTCTACCAGAGCTCCTATGTGCTAAGTTGAAGCAGTCTCTATTTGAGGAGTCCATTTTGGCTTAACGAATAAAATGGATTGCTGATATTTTTCATTCGAACTTACTTTTTATGAACTAAATGATAAACTATTGTTTGGTGTTTTAGTCCACCTCTTTTACTGTATACTGCATTTTGTCAACATTAGCTATGCAAAAGTTTAGTTTTGTTCTGCTGTTGAGGCACAGTGCTTCATTCATCTCCCCATAAAGGTGTCTGTTTCATTCTAAAAATGATAAGAAAATCGGGTGTCCTACAGCATAATGTTAAGTAGAATTTTGATAAGACCATATGGACACTATAAGGCTCTAAGAGGCAAATATTTGGATGGCTGCCATTCACTTTTAAGAAGATTTTCCAGATCTGGATCTCTGGCCAGAAAATACCAGACACCATCCAAATTCACCTTGAATTGTTGCCCACTGCTCAGGCAATCAGATTCCAGAGGACATCACAAACTCTGTATAACAACATACACACCTCAGCAAGACAAAGTAGGCCATTGCGTCAAAGTGGTAACATACTCATCTTGCATCTCTGCGGTCAGCGGTTCAGACCCCAGACCCCATGTGGGAAAGTTGGTTGTTGCTTACTGATGGTCAGCAGTTTACAGTACAGAATCTTGACCAACTGTATGTAGTGGTTTCCCCTGACAATAAAACTACTCGTCATGATAGAACCTATGCAGTGTTCAAATAAATAAATAACTCAACAAGACTTTGTCAGGATAACAGGACTGATTGATGTATCTCAAATCTCAAGTTCTATTTTATATACTAAGGCACCAAGTTCACCATGTCAGGATCACAGGAAAGCAGCTGTGATATCATGGATATTTCTACTCTTTTGTCCATGTTTCCACAATATTTGGACAAGATTTTTCCCATTTATGACATGTTCATAGTGAAAAACTAACAGGCATCACTTTGTAAACACTAAATACAGACGCCGTCGTGCTAATGAATTTTGTCCAAATTTATACCATACTGATGCCTTGCAGTACTAAAGCACAGTTTTATTATTTCATCAATGGGTTTAGGGACATAATATATCAAGTTGCATTATGAATGGTACTGTAACAATTGTCTATCTGAGGGCTCAGAGTATTTACACTTACTGCTCCCCACCGTAACTTGGCACAACTTGGACACAAAAATATTATTGCTATTGATGTTGGGAAGAATTCACCGACACAACATCAATAAACAAGAACCTTTAAGAACCATTTCTAAGGGACAATAATGCAATTTCTCTTTGTAATCAGCTCCACAAATTATCACACTTTACAAATGGAAATCTCTGAGGATATTTATTTTATTTCGGTTATTACTTGACTTCCTTATTTTGTATGCAAAAGTGCATCAGTTTTAACAATGACAATCAAATGCTGATTTCCGGTTTGTGCCAAGTTGATGTTTATGCCATGATATGGCTCCAAGCAGTAATGTGCTTGCAATTCCTCAGACCATACACATCGAAGAAATGAAAATTATTATATTAATTTCCAATGACAACTTTAATCGTTCCAAACACAAGCTATAACTACAAACCTGTTTTAATTCCTGGCAGAAAATTGAAGACATCCAAATGTAGATCAGCCATTCATTTAGTGTGACCTCTTTCACCCCATTTGGACCAAGTGGTTTCAGCTCTGTCAGCACGAAATGTGTAAAGAGCACAAGAAGAATCACGTAGCTGACCTAAAAGGTAAAGTTTTGACATGATGTGTTCAAACCTTTTACTTATAATATAACCAGCTATGTATTTGGGGTTTTACATCGCTTTCAACACTGAACAGGTCATATCAGAACAGGTAGTTGAAAGGGCAGAGGAAACTAGTACATACAGTTCGTTAGGGTTCTGTACTCTAAACATCTACCAGCTTTCCCACTTGAGGCCGTGCCGGGAATCGAACCCCGGCCTCAGAGGTGGGAGGCGAGAGTGTTACCACTCTGCCAGCATGGCCCCAAAACAAACTTTAAAAATTGCGAGATTAAAATTGGGAGTAGAAAGAATTTTTAGTGAACAAAATATAATAAATTGGATTAGTAGAAAACGACTAATCTATGACAAAGCTGCAGTTATACATCGTTTATTACTTTTAAAATTACTGTAGCATTTCTTAGCTTTCTGTTCCACAATAAGTGCAATACTCATGGGGATCATCCTTATCAAGATGATAAGAAAATGATAGTTAAATATTACAAACATTAAGCTAAAATATGTGCTGGTATCAGAACATTTGAGCATTTTAAGCAAAATAGTACAATATATTAGAAATGGTAGAATATTATTCATCAAAAAATTGGGGGAAGCTTAAAAACACATTTTAAATTTAACTTCCAGAGTGCAAGAAGTGTTACTGTGATGAAACACATTTCACAATGTTATTTAGATGTTTTACTGGCTTTGATAGTGCAAAACTGAGAAACCAGTTTCACAACAACAAGGAAATGAAGTTGTGACACACGTCATTTTGGGAAATGTTTTTAACATAATAGTAAGACCTTATACTATCAAAATTGGATAATACAGTGGAACCTTGATTATCCATGCTATATGGAAATATGCAACCGAGTCGGAAAATCGATGAATGAAAAAAGATGAAAAAAGACGAATGAACTCAAAATTCACAGTCTATTGGTTGCCAGGTGGACAATAGTTGAAGAAAGTCAGTTTTAAGCTTTAAGAAAACATGTGGGTGGTCACTGATGAGGCAGTTTAATAGATTTGTGTAATATAATATAACTGACCTTCTGATTGTGCCCCATTTCTTTCATTTCTATGGATACTGTCATTTTTGTTCATAGTATTACTTGGACTTGAGCTGAGTGGGTTGGTTGGTACACACATTGTTGACGTTTCATTTTTAGATAAATACCTTATTGTATTTTGACCATTAAAAACACTGGGAGAGTATTAACTGCAAACCCCAAACGAACATGTCTTCTGTGACTGTGTTCAGTTGGCAATGCAATGTTGACATTACAAGTCTCTAAATCGACCTACTCCAGGAGATTTTAAATTGCAAAATGTAATCGAACATGCTTTCATTGATTGGCGCATTATCAAATTAGTTTTGCAGTTTGGTCCTGCAAATGAATTGATCATTCCCCCGTTGAAACAATAGTATTAAAATCAAAGGAGTTAGTCGTTTCTGTGGATGTTATGTTGTGTAGAACACTAGAATTAGTGGATTCCCCCAAAAGGTAAAATCCTGAATTATCACTCTTGCTGGCCTGTATGCTATACATCTATGTAGGAAGACAAGGTTTCGGATCAGTTAATCTGAAGATTCAGATGATAATCGAGGTTCTACTGCAAGTGGGTTTATTGTTCTAAAATGATTTGTTTAATGAAAATGGGTTTTGGATTAATGAAAGAAATATTACAGCTCTTTATTTTATAATAGGCCTTACACTGAGAAAGTCTGGGAAAGGATGCTGAATATATAAATATTAGACACCCAGTGGAGTATAATTTATGCCTGTAATTTGAAACATTTAAAATTTAAAAATATTATCAATCTAAAATGAGCTATTAATTAACATATTACCTTGCGAGAGAAACATAAAAATGGGAAACAAATAATTAGAATTTTTGCCCTGTATGTCTCAAAGTACACCTTCTTTGTGACTGCAAAGATGTTAAAGAAACATAAAGCCTATTGAGAAAATGTAAAAATGAATATATAACCTGAATACGTTATACTGGGTCAAACCATTTACAGTACTTGGAAGAAGTCCTCAATTGCATATTAACTGGTCATAATTACTATAAACATTATACGATTTTTAAAGCCCCTGCATCATTGACTGGGTCAGATGATGGGGATATCTGTGTTCTTGTCAAGTGCTTTGTATGAAGTATGAAATTACTGAATGGTTGTCCTTGCTGTTAATTTATTATATAAAGCATGGTTATATGTTTGCATCGGTGTTGTAAATGCTTAATATTTGGCCCTACATCCTGTGATATGTGGTGTCATGTACAGGAGAAAGTAAGATGTTTCCAAACCCCTTTTCTCTCACTTGATGCCTTGAAATTGAATTAAATGGGGTATTAAAATACTATTAAATCATCTGGGTCACCTTAACCTACTGTACACAAGCCACTCACTTATAACTTCTTCCAAATAGAAAGAGTCTTTTATTTAAGTTATTTAAGTCATACTTTTCAGTTCATTTATTTATTTACCTATTTATTCATTTCTTTATTTGGGGGTTTACATTACTTTTAACATAAGGTCTGGCATTTGAACTGCCGACCTCAGAGGTTGGAGGCGAGTGTGTTACCACTGCGCCTCCATGGCTCTCTATTGCGTTGTCTAAGATGACCACAAAGAAGTGCAGTTGAATGGTACTTTTTTCAAATAGTTTCTGTAAAACTGTGGATTGATCAAGAATAAATGCATATTCTATTGTAATCTTTTCTTCAATGCAATCATAATCTGTACTTTATGGTGACATAAGGTAGTTTGATCATATAAATGTTACCAGTGGCTGAGGATCTGATTCCAAAATTTATATTTCCTCTCTAAAAGTAAGAAATTAATTGATACTTACAAAACTGTGTGCAAACTTGTTGACAGGTGCTGTGAAGTACCTTTGTGTGCAAGAAATCCAAAATGCCCTTGCATTCTCCAGCTTGAAATCTTTTGCTTCCTCTGAAGTAGCAAGAAAAGTAGAGTTTGTGCTTTTCTATCTGTAATACCACCTAAATTGTGTTTATTTTTTAGAGACCATGCATAGACTAAAACTTAGTCCAAGGACAAATCCAACTATTACAGAAACCTTGTTAAAGACAGTGCTCATTATTCAAAGGAAGTGTGGCTGTTTTACTCTGTGCATTATACTCTGTTCTTGAAACAGTACTTCCTTCTCAGAAATATCTTACCAACCACTTTGTGAATTTTGTGTCAGAACACTAATAACTAAGATTATAGACTCTTTTTTCAAGCATTGACTCCTTTAACCTTCCTTCTCCAGATCTTCCCAAGTTTACGTCTTTAAAATCATCTCTGACAATGAAATTGGAAATGGTAATCATCAAATTACAAACAAATTCTGCTCTCAATTAGGAAGCTTAACTGCTCCCTGTCCGCAAGTTTTGTTCCAGCTGGCTTAAAAATAGATATTGCCTGTCCATTCATCGAAACGGGCCTCACTACCACCTGATGAATTGAAAAAAACTTTGTCTGGCTAGGGTTTCTCCTATAAACTTGTGGTGGCTCCTCAGTTAAATAACTGTCATTTCTGAAGAATATAGGTCAGCCTCTAAGATTGGTCGCTCAACTGAAACTACCCTGTTGTCATTTAAGACTTATGTCCATCTTGCTCTGATTAGATGTGAAGCTACCACTTATTTTCCTTGTCCATTCTGCAGCATATGACAACCCTGATCCTAGCATGCTCATAGACTGAGTTCCTGGTTTTGTATTGGTGATGCGTTTTCTGGATTGTATCAAGTCTTACCAATCTGATCATTCTCAGTGTTACCACTATCTAATAATAAAAGTCCTTGAGGTGGTCAGGAACTTGGTGTTTGGTTTGACTCCGATTTCTTTTTCCCTAGCAGTGTACAAAATACCTGAAAGGCTTGTTCTGTTCAGATCAGGAACCCCTGCTGCACTTCAGATTACAAATGCTTTAGTCCGAAGTGTTCTTGACCACCTTACTTCCTTGTTAAGGAATCCAGTGTGTACAGGACAGTCTTGTTAGAGTTGTTATCAATACCACCAAGTACTGACACATCCCTCTTGTCGGTAAGACTCTTCACTAGTTGCTTATCAAGCATTGGTCCTTCTTCATAGGGTTAACCTCTTCTGTGTCTCTTGTTGCATGATTGTTAACCTTGGCTTTCTGGTATCACGTGTTCAAAATTTGTCCCTGGAGAGAGATTAAGCACTATAAAGTGTAATTAGAATTAGTACTGAGTGATGAAATTTAAAAATATACACGACATGGTGTGTTGTTTTTTTTTATTAACCACGACCCTGCTTTAACAATAATATAACATTTTTAGCTTATGCTGTATTAACAATTCCGGCAGTTGTCCCACAGTTAGAAGTTTTTCTCGGTGACAGAACTGCCCCCATGTCCCCTGGTTTCTTTGTTCACACTACAGGCAGACAGCCACTGATTGGACACAGTATTTTGATCGGCAATATCAGTCCGATGACAGTACTACAAACCTTGGTCACCAAGAGATAACCTCCATTCACCTTAAATCATAACCTTATGTACACCATGGACCACACCTTCAGTTACTGTAGCAAGAAATTCATACACACATGCGCAAAATCTATCTGCGCATGCCCATGGTAACAAAATCAGAGGTTGAAATTTTAAACAGCTTAAATCTTCCATAGGACATGCAAGGTAATTGACAGTTCTCCACTGACGATGATCCAAGGACAGGGACATTTCCTCAAATGCCGGTTACTGCCGTTGATACCGCCTGTAGTGTGAATGGGATATTACATGGCCATTGAAACGCCAAATATTTAGATATTTTCATCAAACATGGGGCGCAATTTTGGTTTTTAGCCCTCAACAAATGTTTTCAATTGACCCAAGTTACACAATAAGACATACAGTAATATTATGTGAGAAGGTCATATCGCATCACAATTATGATGTTTTTCATGCATGGCACATTGACATCTACCACACCCGCTACCCTGTTTGTTACATAAGGATGACATTAAAAGTTGCCTATAACTCGAAAACCACTTGAAGACAGCAGCAACCTCCTGCAAGGCCCAATATGCCTACTATAGTTTATGAATGTTATGATGAATAATTTAAAAGATCCTGAATCTAGATGGTGATCCGAATCACAATCATCTGTCCCTTGTGCAAATGGTGACACTTCTTGATGATAATTGAAATTTCATGACAATCTGTCCACAACCTTTTGAATTATTTTCCCAACAAACAAACAAAGAAACCGACAAATGCACAGTCAGCTACATAAGCCTTCTTAAATATACAATGGTATATTGTTTTTCGTTTAGTGGCTATTCAAGAATGTTCACATTCAGTTTGTGCTTTAACAAATAGCCAAACTTGTAAATGAGCAACAAGTCAGCCAATTTAAACTGGAATACTTTTTTAATGCCAAGCAGAATTAAACTGCATAAATGTAAACCAATTCTGATAGAGAAGTTTTGTCAACATTTCTATTAAAACCTGAGATTTTTATCTGCATTTTCAAGGTAATAAGTAAATAAATCAGGGAAAATGTTTTTTTAAAAAAATTGTTTAAGTAAGATGCACATCTGTAGAATTTCCTTTGCACCTTGTCATATTAACTGTGTTACCTCTATGATCCAGTTTAGAGAATGGCTTTAATGTTAATTATGCAGATATACCCCACCTTAATTGTCTTTCTTCAGCTTGTCAACAGTTTGTGTGGTTAACAGATCAAAACATAGAAGCCGCTTCTTAGAAAAATGTATTATGCAATACTTCATAGTAGCAATTACTTTGCATGCAGTCGTGTTATGAAAACCTCATTCACACTTGCCTTGATGTTTGCCTTGTCAAATATTTGGAATGATGTAAAATTATAAGTTATCCACACATGAATCAAAACCACCCCACAATTTAGCTGGTAAGTTAAATACAAAAGTAAAATATTTTAAAGCTTCAAATATGAATGAATGGAATTATGAGTTTAAAATCACCTTTTATATGTTTTGATGCTGTTTAGTTGCCTTTATTAATGCCATGATAACCAGATGGAAAATCACATTTAATTAAAATCTGATTAAATCTGAACACCATGTGCTTTATATTTCTTTACACAAATATGGAACTGCTGTTACAGTTTTAACTTGAAACATAAAGATTGTATCCAACTTAGATAATCATGCAAATATGTATGATACACACAGAATGTAATTTCGAAGTTGGAAATAGTTTTCATTCCAATATCATCTTTCTAACCTGTTTTAGACAACACTGTAAATCCTATTTCTTCTTTTTTTCCTTCTGCCTCTTCACTAGGTAGCTCTGAGAATGATAAACCATGCTCGTTAAATGTTCGGACAATGCATGTTAAATGTTTCAGACTTTGCAGAAATGATTTTGTGTGTATACCTGTGTGGATCTGTTGTCCCTGACATTAATTTATCATAAAGGGCTTATTAATCAAGATTAGATTTTCACATTTGATAATTGACCCTTATGTTTGTCACTTGAAAAGTGTATCTTTACCATTTTGAAGACTTTGCCATACATTGTACAAGTTTCAATAATTTAGCCCATCTGCGAAGCCTTTTTTCCTGTAATTTGCTTTGGTACCGTATTATTATTGCTGCTGTTTGGTGAAATTTTGTTGTTTGGTGAAAGTCCAACACTGTCACATTTTATTACTTTGCTAATGCGACAAAATTATAAATATGTTCATACATTCATGAATGACAGTAATTGTTAGTGGATCTTTAGTCAGAAGTTATCTACCATGTAAAATATTTCAAAGGTAAATTTAATACAACAAATAAAATGTACACCAGACACAAGATTCAATATTTATATTTAACATGATATGACATCACAATGCTTCTGCTTCAGAATGCCCAAAATGGTCACAGTGTCAGTTAAAATTTTATAATACTAAAGTTTGAATCCTAAATATTGTAATTTATTTTAAGTTTAATATTTCAAAACAAATTAAAGTCAAATTGTTTGTTAATTATATTGGTAAAATGTGGAAATAATGTATAATTGAAAATGTCAGTAAATGTAGTTCATTAATCAAATTTAAGAAACAGTTGAAGCAACATTATTTAAAAAGGTATTGAAAATAGATTAATAGGATTGTCACTTGCTATAGAATAATTGAATTTTATGGCATGCCTGATAGGTAATGCAATGGAGGGACCTGCCATTAATTTGATTTTCTACTTTTCATATATTAGAATTTTACAGAAAAGTTTGGTCTACATGTTCAAGACTGATGTCTTTATCAGTCAACATTTGGGAACGGTCATTTATGTTTTTACAGCCTAGCTTTTAATAAGTCTGATCTAGAAAAAGTGATTTTCTTTGTAAACCTTTGTGGATATGCTACCCATGAGATAAAATGTTATAAAGGTGTTATTTTCTAAGATTAGATTTTCAGTTTTGACAATTGACTCTCATATATGTTGTTTAAAAAGTATATTTAACCCTTTCAAGACTTTGCAATAAATTGCTTGACCATTTCGTGTGAAAGGAAAATGTGGATGATGTAGGGTTTGTTTCAATAATTTAATCCTGTCTGCGAAGCCTTTTTTACTTTAATTCACTTTGGTAGAGTTCATTACTGCTATCTTTTTGTGAAATTTTTAAAGTTCAACACTCTTACATTTTATTGTTTTTCTATTGTGACAAAATTATGAAAATGTGCATATATTCACGCATGGAAGTAATTGTGTCAAAGACGACAATCAATCAAGTGTACACCAGACACAAGATTTAGTATTTATTTTTAACATGAAATGATTTCACAATGCTACTGCGTCAGAATGTATCTGGACATAATAAATAAATAATGTAATAAAAATTGCACTAAGTGTGGTACAATTGTCAGAGGTATTTTCTGAGTTTGTTGATTTGGTTTTATCTTTGAAGTTGACTTGCAATTATGAAAAGAACATAATGGAATACCATTATCTGTGTATAAAATATGACAGATAAAACAATAAAAATACATAACTTATATTAAACCAATAACATAAAAAATTGAAGCAGCAAGTTACACTGAGGTGCCTAAAATATTCACAGTTTCAGCTACTTTTAAATAATTCTCCAATTTGAATCCTTATCATTGTAATTTATTTAAGTTTACTATTTGAAAAATCAAAGTAAGGTAAAATTTGTTCAAATTATATGGATAAAATGCATAAATTGATATATCAATAAATGTAGTTCATTAGTCAGATTAAAGAAATTGCTGAAACAACATTTTCTAATCCCGTATTGCAAAGGTACTCCTAGAATTGTCACTTGTTTTTTTTGAAAAAAAAGTTTTTATGCTTGTTCAGGGTTATTTAAATTAAAAATTAAAAAATCTGGATTTAAGTGTTGTAGTGAAAATATATATTTTTAAAGAATATTTCCTAATAAGTCGATTGGTGGGTATTGTGTGGAACAGTCTTGGTAGCAACATGCAATGGAGGCACCTACAATTAATTTATTTTCCTACTTCTCGGCCTTTCGACTTTTTTTTAGAAAAGTATGATCTACCTGTTCAATACTGATGTCTTTGTTATCCAAAATTGGGAAAGTGTCATTTATTGTGTTTTCTATCCGGGACAATTGGTAAATTGACTAACAGTTGGGCTTATCATTTATCAGCTTTAGTACTTCTCAAATATCAACAATGATCTCTGTTAGTGGTACATTCCATCATGTCAGTTTTTGGTGTATCTGCTTGAACTGGACACAATGACAGATTTAAAAATTCTGGAACTGCCATAAATATGTAATTTTCATGATTTAAGAAATGAAAATGAACTGTAGCTTTACCTTTAGCTGGATGCTTTAAACATATCTTCAGAGATCATTTTTAAAATCAACTAAATAGCAGATGTTCAGGGGAATCAGCTATGTCATGAGTTGATAAGCCTGATAAGCTTTTAATAAGTCTGATCTAGACGAAATGATTTTCTATGTAAACCTTTGTGGATATGCTGCCCCTGAGATGAGATGTCATAAAACTGTTATTATCTAAGAGTAGATTTTCAGTTTTGACAATTAACCCTTGTATATGTGGCTTATAAAGTATATTTAACCCTTTCAAGACTTTGCAATAAATTGTTTGACATTTTGTGTGAAAGGAATATGTGGATGACAAGGATCATTTGTAGTGATTGTTTCAATAATTTAATCCTGTCTGCAAAGCCTTTTCTACAGTAATTTGCTTAAGTAGAGTTCATTACTGCTACCTTCTGGTGAAAATTTTAAAGTTCAACACTCTTACATTTTATTGTTTTTCTATTGTGACAAAATTATGAAAATGTGAATACATTCACACATGGAAGTAATTGTGTCAAAGACGACAATCAATCAAATGTACACCAGATGCAAGATTTAGTATTTATTTTTAACATAAAATGATTTTACAATGCTGCTGCTTCAGAATGTATCTGGACATAATAATAAATAAATAATGTAATAAAAATGGCACTAAGTGTGGTACAAGTGTCACTGGTATTTTCTGAGTTTGTTGATTTGTTTTTATCTTTGAAGTTGACTTGCAATTATGAAAAGAACACAATGGAAGACATTAATTTGTGAATAAAATATGACAGAAAAAAACAATAAAAATACATAACATATATAAACCAATAACAAAAAATTGAAGCAGCAAATTACACTGAAGTGCCTAAAATATTCACAGTTTTAGCTAATTTTAAATAATTCTCCAAGTTGAATCCTTATCATTGTAATTTATTTTAAGTTTACTATTTGAAAAATCAAAGTAAGGTAAAATTTGTTCAAATTATATGGGTACAATGCATAAATTGATATATCAATAAATGTAGTTCATTAGTCAGATTAAAGAAATTGCTGAAACAACATTTTCTAGTCACATATTGCAAAGGTACTCCTAGATTGTCACTTGTTTTTTTGAAAAAAAAGTTTTTATGCTTGTTCAGGGTTATTAAAATTAAAAATAAAAAAATCTGGATTCAAGTGTTTTAGTGAAAATATTTTTTCAAAGAATATTTCCTAATAAGTCGATTGGTGGGTATTGTGTGGAATAGCCTTGGTAGGAACATGCAATGGAGGCACCTACCATTAGTTTGTTTTCCTACTTCTCGGACTTTCGACTTTTTTTAGAAAAGTATGGTCAACCGGTTCAATACTAATGTCTTTGCTAGCCAAAATTGGGAAAGTGTCATTTGCTGTTTTTCTACCCAGACAATTGGTAAATTGACTAACTGTTGGGCTAAAGCATTTATCAGCTTTAGTACTTCTCGAACATCAACAATGATCTCTGTTAGTGGTACATTCCATCATGTCAGTTTTTTGGTGTATCCCCTTCAACTGGGCAAAATCACAGATTTAAAAAGTCTGAAACTGCTATAAATATGTAATTTTCATAATTTAAAGAAATGAAAATGAACTGTAGCTTTACCCTTGCTTGGAGGCTTTTTAAAATCAACTAAATAGCAGATGTTCAGGGGAATCAGCTATGGCATGAGTTGGTAAATCTGATAAGCTTTTACTAAGTCTGATCTAGACGAAATGATTTTCTTTGTGAATCTTTGTGAATATGCTGCCTCTGAGATGAGATGTCATAAAACTGTTATTATCTAAGAGTAGATTTTCAGTTTTGACAATTGACACTCATATATGTTGCTTATAAAGTATATTTAACCCTTTCAAGACTTTGCAATAAATTGCTTGACATTTTGTGTGAAAGGAATATGTGGATGACAAGGATCATTTGTGGTGTTTGTTTCAATAATTTAATCCTGTCTGCAAAGCCTTTTCTACGATAATTTGCTTTAGTAGAGTTCATTACTGCTACCTTCTGGTGAGTCCAACACTCTTACATTTTATTGTTTTTCTATTGTGACAAAATTATGAAAATGTACATACATTCACGCATGGAAGTTATTGTGTCAAAGATGACAATCAATCAAGTGTACACCAGAAACAAGATTTAGTATTTATTTTTAACATGAAATGATTTCACAATGCTGCTGCTTCAGAATGTATCTGGACATAATAATTAGTAAATAATGTAATAAAAATTGCACTTACTTGTGGTACAACTGTCAGAGGTATTTTCTGAGATTGTTGATTTGTTTTTATCTTTGAAGTTGACTTGCAATTATTAAAATAACACAATGGAATACATTAATTTGTGTATGAAATATTACAGATAAAACAATAAAAAATACAGGACATACATTAAACTAATAACATAAAAACTTGAAGCAGCAAATTACACAGAGGTGCCTAAAATATTCACAGTTTCAGCTAATTTTAAATAATTCTCCAATTTGAATCCTTATCATTGCAATTTATTTTAAGTTTACTATTTGAAAAATCAAATTAAGGTAAAATTTGTTCAAATTATATGGATAAAATGCATAAGTTGATATATCAATAAATGTAGCTCATTAGTCAGATTAATGAAATTGCTGAAACAACATCTTCTAGTCACTTATTTCAAGCCCGGACAATTGGTAAATTGACTAACAGTTGGGCTAAATCATTTATCAGCTTTAGTACTCCTAGAATGTCCATACTGATCTCTGTTAGTGGTACATTCCATCATGTCAGTTTTTGGTTTATCCCCTTGAACTGGACACAATCTCAGATTAAAAAATTCTGAAACTGCCATAAATATGTAATTTTCATAATTAAAAGAATTAAAACTGAACTGTAGCTTTACCTTTAGGTGGAGGCTTTAAAGCATATCTCCAGAAATCATTTTTAAAATCAACTAAATAGAAGATGTTCAGGGGAATCAGCCATGGCATGAGTTGATAAGGTCTTGTGCCTAAGCCCATTGTATTGAGCCAGATCAGTTTTAAAAGTGTTTGGCAACATGGGTGGCTCATAAAGTCTTCAGCCCCAGAATCATAAGCAATCGACATTGGTGTGAGATATTTTCCGATTTTAAATTCAACTTCGGCACCCAGGTGTCTGTAAGCTTTATATCTATCTTCTCTATACATTTTATCAAGGGTATCCTTTGCCAAGCCCTCAAAATGCCTACAAGATATAAAACAGAATTAACAAATTACTGTAAATATGTTTGTGTTTAAGGGGTTTTCAGCCAAAAATAGGATTAGTTAAACATTTATTACATGCCAACATACATTCCTTATTGTTTCAGTGCCTTGAATTCACTATAGCTCAATAGATTCATTCAACAGAAAAAGAAGTACATTGACAAACAGATGGTTTTTTTTGTTTACTGAATATATTATTCAGTTTTGAACCACAACTGTACCAAGTTACATTATTAATCTACAGTTATTTCAACTGACTACTGAAAAGTGTCAAAATCTCAGTCTCAAGCAACATGCATGCTTTCATTGTGAAATACTGTTAATTTTTTAACACAGTGTTCAAGAAATAAGGTCATTCAAAGAAGGCTAACTTGAAAGGTTGTGTCCAGTTCGTAAACATAGTTGAAAAATATATTGTATAGTCAAAATAGAATTGTTCATTATAAAAATAATGACTGCTACATTATAAAAATAATGTGTCTCTGTTGAAATTAAATATTAGAGCAAATGTGGTTCTTAAGCAAGGCAAATTACAGGGCAATTATATTTTTAACTTCTGTTAAAAACAATGTAATAAAAATAGGCTGAGTTACTCATGAAAATATCAGTATATGCGTCCCTATGTTGGTCATTTATGATCTCAATGAATTTCATCCTATAAATTGATGTTTGATTTACACTGGATTTCACTGATGTAAATAGTGAATCATTTAAATTACCAGCCTGTCATTTAAAATAGCGGGCTGCCAATGAAATGGCAGCCCCGTCATTAAAAATGGTGGCCAGGGTCAAAATGGCATGTAACATACACTAGAACATCACACAATAAATTGAATGACTTGTAGTGTTATAACATTTTAATCTTAATAATAGATAGATATGTTGTAAATTGTGAGGAACTCAATAACAGACAAAAATGATTAGCAACTTATACATTTAGTCATGATTTACCAATTAGAAAATTTTAATTATAAATTTGTTAATATCTTATGTCACAGACAAGAGCCTAATACCAGTTCAGCTGTTCTCCCCAAACACCAGAAAACAGCATCCTGAGCTATGCACAGGTTGGGCCACTGTGGCCTCCAACTACATACTAGGTTGCAAACTAAACTCATGACTTCATGTTCTTGCAGTCCAGTGGGAGTCATCTGGGTGAGATGATAACCAGTGGGAGTAGGATAGAAATCCCTTGTCTGGTAAGAAATTTAATCTTCAGTAGAAATGTTCTATTATATTGTGTTAATATATGTTATATATAGTGGGAAGTTTACTTGGGACTGGTTAACAGATAACTAAAAAAATACTAGCCTAAATATAGAGTTCATCAAGCATTGCAATTGTACCAGTGCAGGAATAGTGTGCTACCAGAGAACCCCCCTCCCTTTTCTCCTCTGACGATGGTGAAGGGATGAAAACCAAAGTCAGTCCCAGGGGATTCATACAACTTGTATTAGCTGGCATCACTGTTAGATAAATGCACAGAACCCAGTACCCCATGGTACTCTGGTAAAGAACTTGTGATGTCAAGATTAAGGTCCTAAGAAAAGGTCTGAAACTTTATAAAAAAGGAAAACTGTGATATAACTAAAATATAAGTATTGCACAAAAAGGGAGTGCTAGGGACATTTTTGCTGAGTAGCTAGCTTTGGACGCAAATGAATGAGCTCAGAGTCAAATCAAACCTTATCCTTCAAGTCAAACTGTGATAAGATATTGTGGAATTTCCATGACAGTCTGAAAGCATCTGATCTATCGAGACACTGCCTTGGAATGCATTAGAAAAACAGCTGATTTAATGACACAAGTTATTGATCTGACATTTTATAGCAATGAATCACCGTCTGCTTGATCCAGGAAGGATGTTTGAAGAAGAAATGTCCATATGAAACTTCTTTAAAGATATAAAAAAGTTTTGTATGAACACTCTTGGCACACAAGAGTGATCTGTGTTCCTAATGGACAGTGGTAGGGGCCAGGGCCAGAATGACGACTGCAGCTATAGTGTCTCGACCACCCTCATTTAGTTGATTCCTAGATAAGAAACAGGAAGGATAGGAAACACTCTGATAAGCCTCCTACAGGAGGCATTTGAGCAACAAGTTTATTGATATGTTAAATACAGTCTTGTGTAAAGTGTGATTTTGGACGAGAACATAAATATGTTATGGATCATTCTAAGAAAGGCCCAAGTGTTTGGCTTTACTCCAGATTTTAGGAGGTGATTTTTTGTATCCACCAGATGCTGCATTGAATATAAGTGACCTCCCGCAGGTTTGTTGATATCAGGATTCTGGATTGGCTGCAAGCAGAAAAAACAAGCCAGTGTCTTGGTTAGTTTTTGAACGGGTCCACATGGATTATTTATTTTTTGTTTTATGTCATGTTTAACAGTCATATTGCGATGGGTAGTTTACGGGTGGAGGAACCAGTGCATACTAGTTGGTCAAGATTCTGCACTGTAAATCACCAGGCATTAGCAAGTAACTACCAACTTTCCAACATAAAGTGGCCAGGCCAAGATTCAAACCATATTGTAGTAATATTTGTCCTTACTGTTTTGTCTATGCACCATATTGTAATAAGATTGGTCCTGACTGTGTTGTGTACCCCCTGAAGTTTAGTATCTTAGCCAGTGAAATCTTCCTCTTCTATTTGTCCTTTCAGTGAAAATTGCAGCAGAATCTCTCCTTTGGTTACTGCTTAGAATCTAATTGGCATTCCTAAAGGCATTGAAAGGGGCAAAACAATCACCAGCTACTTGCCAGAGGCCGATACAAGTTCACAGGAGACATGTTGGGTCCTGGAGCCAAGCTAACCAATACAGAAGCATGCACTCCAACACCAAAAAGGGTGATTTTGAGAGAGCAACTGTCAGAGGAGGATGGAAAATATTCAAGTAAACGGGTAAAAAGCAGGGCTCTAGAACAGCAGAAGACTCAAGTTAAAATGCTGCCAAACCAACAAACCTGGTAGGCAATTATTCTTTGAGGCCAAAAATTTGTTTATAGACAGAAGAAGGATGCTCAGAAGTAGAAGCAATGACAGTAGTGGGTCTGACAGGAGAAGACAATATGTGATTAACTTCCCGAACAGCTTGATCCATACCAATAGGAGAAAGCACATTCATTGGAACAGATCTACTGACTTATTTTTACTTTTTTTCCTTAAAGATCTTCGTTGGTTGGCACTGATAACTGTCACAATTATTCTGGGGTTAAAATTTCACAGAACTCACATTTTTCTTGTTTGAGTACAGAAGGATTTGAGCCAAGCAGCTTCAGTCACATCTTGCACAATGTGTGGGGATTCCAAATCACCATAACGTGGCCATATTACGATGGCCTAGATATGCATTAGAGATAAAATTTGGTGAATAAAAACTCCAACAAAAATAAAAAATAAAAGTCTAGCACGGCTCACAAGCAGAAAGAAGTCACCGGTTCAGTTCACCACCTAGAAATTGGTTTCAACTCATCCTGTCCTTGTAAACATAGTTCAGGAAGTACTTCTGTGGTTTTCTGTAGAACTGGCTGGGACTGAACACATTACCAATTAGGTAAGCTCTATCAACACCATGTAAATTGATATTTAACCTAAAAACTCTAATTACTTACTGGGCATTCTCATCCAGTTCTTCTTTCAGATTTCTTTCCCGAAGATTTTCAGCAGTTTTCGCAAACTGTGAGAACATTTTGCGAACAAGCAATGCAGTTCCTGTGAATATTTTGAATAACAATTTTATTATAACTGAATGATTAAATATTTGTTTATTAATTATTGTTACTTTTATTCTGCTGAATATTCTAAACTTAACTTTTATACATACTTCACTTAACCAATTTTGGTGGCCGAAAAAAATGTCTCCATCTCACTGGTTATTGGCCTTAGAGGCTTGGGTGAAACTCATTTAGCTTGGACAGAAACTCAATATTTTGGGCTGGCAATATTTTGATGTGGTTGGTTTAATTTCATACCCCTCTGTCACAGTAAAACCAGGGTAGCCAAACTGCAAAGTGACTTATTAACAAGATCATAATATAAAAGTGATTAAAGCTGGTTTATTATTGGTTCAACAAGTTTGGATTGGCAAACTAACACATAGAAAATCATATGCTAGGATTCTTTAAATGTGGTCAGATATGGCCCCTCCTTCAAAGTTAAATGAGAGTAGGTACACATAAAAGTGTTTATAACTGGATCCGAGAAAAATTCTGGTAACCAGTGGCAAGGAATCATATAGTGGGTTTCTTTTAATGTTGTCAGATTTGATATTGCACCATTCCTTGAAAGCTGAAGGCCTAATTTAAATGTTTATCTTCCACTTTGTATTGGTCAGAAAGGGTTGGCATGTGAAATCAAGGTTTGGAATATTTTAATGTGATCAAATTTGGACTCATACTTCAGAGGTAAAATGCTTGCCATACTTTGAAATCATTATGACTCATTCATTATTGGTACTCGAGGTTAATGCTACTCTACAGTGTCAGATATGATGGGATTATCTGTTAGTTATACATCATTTACATTATGGAACATATTAAATAGCAAATAGATAGAACAGCAAGATTAAGTAGCTAACATATTTAATATTTTGACTCTTTTGAAAACTTAGTTACATTAAATAAAGCCTGTCATATTAAGCATACTACATATTTTTCTGAATACAGAATAGTGTTATCTAGTAATTTTAAGTAATTACAAGGCTGTCTAGCTGTATATTAAACAGATTAATATGACACGTTTAGTACAAAATATCTATTAAGCATTTCACAATGCTCCAAAGAGACTTACCAATCTTACTCTTGCTGAAACTCAAGAAAACCTCTGCTAGCTCTTTTTCATTAGATAAAACAGCCCAAAATAGCAGGTGCATTGCCACTGTCAGATTGCAATATTCGTGTGACCCTTCTGAATTCCATACAATGTATCAGAATATATCAATGCTTATGTTATAATTAATAAACATATTTGATGACACGTAATTGAATTGCTATACTTAAACGTCGAACACATTTATGACCACCTTTCAGTGTTTTCATTTATTAGTTTTCAACCAGAAGGTTTATGAAATTGACAGCATACATTTATGTGTTTGTTTGTGTGTTTGTTTATTTGACTGTTGGACAAATAACTCCAAAAGCTGTAGACGGGTTTGGATTAAACATTCAGAAAATCTCAACAATGATACAGATAAACTAATTTTGGTGGTGAGCCGGACCAACGTCTGGATCCAGGAATTTTTATATAATTTTTAACATTACATATCTAAGTCATAGTGGACATATTGGATCATGGAGGAGGTTGCTGGAGTGCTTTTCTAGTTTTTAATGTAGTTAACCTCTGTCTGATAAGGAAGTTTATGTAATTGATGGTGTACATGTGTGTTTGTTTTACTGTTGGTAAGATAACTAAAAATGTTGTAGACAGAAGTTCTCAGGAAGCATCAACGATGGCTCCAGGCACCAATGATTAAATTTTAGTGGCGATCTGGATCACCATCAGGATATTTGTTAAAAGGTATTAGGTATTTGTTAGAGAATTTTTTTACCATTGGGGGAGGTCGCAACTGTGCCCCAATGCTTTTCTAGTTAAATATGTGTCAGATAGTGTCAATTATGTGTCGCAGATTTCATTCTCAAAACATATAAATTTATAAACAAAACTGGCAAAAAGTTTGTGTTTCTACTGTATTTATTTGTCTGTTTGTGATTTTTTGTGTGTGTACACGATTACTGCAAAGAAAAGAACAGGGTCTAATGAACCTTTTGTGATGTAAACAATTGATGAAACTTAGGGAAACATGTGGATTATTTTACAGAGGCATAAAAAGCCCACATTTTCAAATGTCCCATTTTGAATGCATTTTCAAGGAGCTTGGCTTTCTAGTTGACATTACTTCAAAATCAATGATCAATTTTCATGAATTTATATAAGGATAGGGCCTGGTCAAATAAAGATGTCACATTTTACATCCCGATCATATTCTAAATATAAAAGCAATGCATACTATTGGAAATGCCCCTGGCCTGAGTGACTTATATTATTTTCAGTTTCCTTACAATAGAATCTGTAAAATATGTATGATTTCCTTGACAATCTTGTGGTGCATTGGTGTTGCTGGTAGCAATGCATTGGTGTCAAATATGATGGTACCTGTCCATTCAAACCCTTATACACTAGTAAATTTAATTTTAATTTGATCCAAAACCTAGTAGGCAACCAGTGGAGCTGATGCAGGTAAACCGAGATAGAATCATATCTCTTTACATTCAACAATATCCTTGCAGCTCAGTTTTGTACTTTCTGCAACATATGGATCAGATATTCATACTTTCAAAATAAATACAAAAATAGCAGTGAAATGTATCCATAGTACGAACACCAGTCAATTAAAAATTTTAATTTTTAAAATTCTAATTCTGTGTAATTTCTGTAATTTATACCATTTGTATAATATTATTATTTTTTTCCTATTTTTATAAATTTAGAGCCATATAATGTACAGTAATACGTTTAATTATTTTAACATTAACAACATTCAATATTTTGAATAGTTTCATTTTTAATCGAATACACAGTACCTATTAATAGAGATCATGAGATAGGATTCCAAAAGACTTTGAGAAACAATTTTCTGTTATTTAAACTGCAAGTAAACTTTCCGTGAAAGTTAATAATTTTTTTGAGTGAATGATATTATTGCCAATATTAGAGACTCTAAAATGACATCATAAATGGTAAATGAGTTCTTAATGTTAATTGTAGATTCAAACCAAAATTTTATTATTTTCAAATAACTCCTTAGAGGGGTAAATGCAATTAATTGACAGTTATATTTACAATATAATTACAATCATCGTTAGAGCTGTGGTTTAGTATTCTCCACTTGAAAAAGTTACAATTACAATTAACAGTGCTGTTTAATATTCTATACTCGCAAGACTGTAAATATGGCTCTGAAATTATTTTGTTTACATGCCCATGCAAAGTATTCTAGTTTATTTATTTTGTAAAAATAGAAAGAGATCCACCCAAGTACTCATTGCTTTGGCAACCTAATGGTAATATTTAATTTCTCCCAGTAAATATGTCGGTTGTAATCTTTGAGATATATTTTGGACAATTTTTTATTATTGTTATGAACTGTGAATTTTTTTCATAAACATTATTACCTTTCCAAGTTCACGGGGTTGCTGACAGTAGTGAGTTTATATACAAAATATGTATTTTGCATTTTTTCTTTTAAATCCATCCTTGAGGGTACATACATTTCATTATAGTTCACTACATTACAAAGTTGTTGGACAAGTACTTTTCATTTCCCATTAGTATTTATAATAGCATTTAATCCACATAGGCGTTGGTGCACTTTGGACATCTGGCATTTTCAAACCATCATATAGGTGCAATAATTGCTTTTATTTTTACCCTTGCTGGTTTGTCATGCCATAGAAATTTAAATAAGATAGTGTCTCATTGATGCAGTATATGAGATTGTGTGAACATCATTGACAGTAAATATGTTACCTGAGAAAGTATCAGACTTTTTTTGGGACCACATTTGGGTGAGGGAAGGTCATTCCTGAGGAAACAAATGTATTCTATCATGTACCACTGCCACAGTTTGTGTCTAATTCTGATTGGTCACACTTCATTGGATAGAGGAAAATTCCTGTCCTTGTTAATCGGACTTTAGCATTCCAAGGGGTCACATTGAAGAACAGCAGACATTTTGATTCATCTTGTTACAGGAATTTTTTACACTTTGCAACATTACAATTTATTTTATCTGTCTTTAGTAAATAGATTTTAACTAATGTATGTTGCTTATCTTTAGTACATATGTGTAGAAACGTTTCATATATGTTATAAATTACTGTTACCGCACATATGTTTTGTGATGTATATTGATTGTGTGTTTATCAATTTCCGTTAATACACATGTGTATTGTACTTATATGAATGATATTAAATGATATACTGTTACCACACATGTACATACAACATATCAACATATAATCTATAGTACCGTTATGTACGGGTAGTTTGTCAGATTCAGACTTGAACTGCAGTGATGCAGTTAAAGATTCAGATTTAGAGGAAACTGAAGAACCCGGAAACAATGATTCTAAGGATCAGGGTAGTGAGCAAACTGGTTCTGGTATCACACAAGATATGATTAATGCTTAAATTCTCTCTCAACTGACAAGCATTAGTCAGAGATGGACAAAAATTGAAAGCAGTCAGTGCAAAAAGACAGCCGATACAAAGAAAACAAAAAACAAAAAATCTAAAATAGTGGACACTGACAAACTGGTCTCACTTTCTACAATATTGAATGAAAATGCTGATACATCCACTCAGGCAAATTAAAATGACACAACCCCTCTTAAGCAAGATTTACCACAAGTGAATGCTCTTAGCAAAATCTGCTGATACAAGCCCAAGTCAACAAGCAACTCAAGGATTTGGGTGAGATTGAGAAGAAAGATATCAAACAAGAATCTTTAAGAGGGGGTCCTGTCAAAGTTCTGATCCCTAACAGAGTACAGTGGCCCCATGAATATGTATTGTCTGGATCACATAAGGAGCATATCTCCGATGATCACCTTTCCATCACACAATGGTTGGCTGGCTTTTGTCGCATCATGAGGGAGGAGCAAAATTCAGATATTCAGAAGTCCATATTGGACTATTTAAGTTCCCTTATGGATGATGCAAACAACTTTAGTTGGTATGAAAAGGCCAGCCACGCCATACTTTTGTGTAGAATGGAACAGGGGGAGGTTAAGAACTACACTCAGATAGACAAAGTTGAACATATCAGGTGGGAAATGCTCAAAGGCATGTACCACAAACAGCGTTATCTCTACAAAATTCTACTTTTAAGAAATCTGGCTCAAAAGTAACCAAATCCATGCCCTGTCAATTTTTCAACCAAGGATCATGTTCACATCAAAAGTCCCATAAAACACGGGGTACACTTTATATTCATGTTTGCTCCTCATGCTTTGCTGTCACCAGAAGAACATTCCCTCATTCTTTTTTTTTTCAGTACTTCATTTTCATAGGTACATATATATATTACATACAATGGCAATACATCTCACACACTAATACTATTATTTAACATATACATAATTCTTTTTTATATACATACTTTCGTGTTCCTGCTTTGCTAGTTTTATAAACGTCACAAGTACATTAGCTATTCTATAAAATAAAGTATGTGTCTAAGGTTCAGAATTAATAACAGAGTTACATTTTGTTAAATTTCGGAAAAAGTTCTTTTTCAAACTGACCATCGTTGTTCAAAGATTTCTTCCTCATTATTCAGTTTAGATAATAGTTCCTGTTCGAGATATTTTTCTTTGGTGATTATCTGAAGCTGGTATACATTTAGGTCTCTATTTTTAATGCACATTTAAAAATATATTGTCTTACAATCATAAGTACAAAATTCAGTGGGTAGAAATTGGCATCACACAAACTGTATCCAAGTATACAAGTTATCTTATTCCAGTTTAAATGAATCTTTGTCTTATATTCAATCCAGTGTTTTATATTTGTCCATAGGACAGAAACTTTGTTACATTCAAAAAAAAGATGTACAAGCATTTCAGTCTGTTCATCGCATATTCGACAAATATCGATGTTGGAGATTTCGTTTTTTTTTTTCAAATAATAGTTTGTTTCTAATATTCTTTTTATGATTCTGTATTGAAGCCATATATATGTGTTATCTTTTATGGTAAATATTTTTCCATATTGTTTTATAAATATCTAATTCTAAGTCAACATTCCATTTCATATTATTCCATGCTGTTGTGTCATTACTTTTACACAACAACTGATAGATTGCTTTTTTATATTATGACTTTAAAACAGCTTTCAAGTGAAAAGGTATTTTTGGTGTCTTAATTTCAAAATTGTTTCCCTTTTTATTTTTAACAATAAATTTTTTTACTAGACTTTGCACAGTAAAATAGTGCAGAAAATTGACATTTAAATCATATTTTTCTTTCAGGATCTGTAAGGGCCATATGTTGCCTTTATTATCAATTATATCATTTACAAAATAATTCCTTTCTTTGACCAATTTAAGAAATGAATAAATTTGGTATTCAGATGTTTATTAAACCAAATAGCACTACTGGAGATGTCATTATTGGATACAATTCGTTGTGATGCACAAAAATCTGCCCAGTAGCTAAAAACAGCTTTCAAAAAAGGATTTAATATTCTATAGTGGTTTGCACACCATTCTCCACCAAAAGTGGTTATATTTTCCAGATTATTTACCTCTTTATGTAGTATATTGCACCCAACTTGTTCCCTTTGTAAAATGTTGCATTGCAACCATTTTAATTTGTGTGCCTTTTCAAAATTAATAACACTTATCATTTTCAGTCCACCCTCACAATAATCTTTACATATTGTATCTCTTTTTACCTTGTCTGATTTACCATTCCACAGATATTTGTAAAATATTTTATTAATTTCAACAAGAATTGACAGAGGTACGGGTAATGAAGAAAACAAGTGAATAAATTTTGGTAGAATTAATGTTTTAAGAACTGTTATTCTTCCAAGGGGTGGGAGTAATCAAAATTTCCAAGATTTTAATTCTGTTTTAACTTTTGTAATAACTATGTCAAAGTTTATATGTGGAATGTCATTTAGATTTACTGAAAATTGTATCCCTAAAAGACTGAATTTGGTTTCCCCCAGCACATTTCTTGGTTTACATTTAACTTACTGGGTGATTTTTTCATACTTCCAGTCCAAATAAGTTTTGTTTTCTCTGTATTTATTTTTAAACCCAATAAATTACCATATATTTCAAGAGTATTTAAGGTAGCCTGCAAGGATTTTTCACTTCCGTCTAATAAAATGGTGGTGTCATCCGCGAATTGTGAGAGTTTTATTTGTGTTCATCCCACATTGATTCCTATGATATCTGGATTGTATTCTATCAACAGAATAAGTATTTCTGCAACTAAAATAAAAAGGTATGGTGTTATTGGATCACCTTGTCTACACCCCCTTTGCATACTAATTGGTTTAGATAATATCCCACATTGAATTACGTAAGCTACAATGTCATTATTAAAAAGCTTAACCCAACTTGTGAATTGTTCATCAAGACCAAAAATTTCTAGAACTTTATATAAAAATTGCCAAGATACAGAATCGAACGCCTTCTGGAAGTCAATTAGCATGAGGAGGCCAGGTATATTAAATTTTTTAGTATAGCTCATAATGTCATACACCAATCTTGTCCCTTCTTCAATACGTCATCCTTTAATAAAACCCGAAATGATACATTGAAGGTGTGGCTTCAGCCTATTTGCTATTACAGTTGTTGCTAATTTATGAACCACACATTGCAGAGATATTGGTCTCCAGTTCTTCAACAATTTTCTGTCCTTATTACCTTTCGGTATACAGCTGATGACTGACTGCCTAAGTGATGTAGATAGTTTTCCTTTTTCATGACAAGCATTTATTGCATTTCTGACATGGTACTCCAAAGACTTTTAAAAATTCTGCTGAAATACCATCAATTCCTGGTGATTTGTTATTTTTCATATTTTTAAAGCAATGCCAAGTTGTTCAATTTCAATGTTCTGTCCTATATTTGGGCAGGGTATTTTCTTTACCTTGGTCAGTATTTCCTCAGGTATATGAATGCTTTTTGTATATTCACTGCTTTTAAATAGATTTTTATTAAAAAGCCTAACCTCTTGCAGAATTTCTTTTTGAGTATTTAAAACTGTGCCAGTTGGGAGTTGCAACTTTTTTATTGTTTTTTCTACCCTCTTGAAGCCATTGCATACAGGTTCTAGTAATGTATCCATTTATCTTGTGCTTACGAAGATTTTCAAGTTCTATCTGCTTATCTTCAAGTAGTTTTATATTAGCTGACGTAGCTTCTAAGCTTTTGAGTACTTTTAAATCATCTAACAATATTTGTTCCTTGGTAAAAAGACTCTTTTTAAAATGAGATGAGTATTCAATCGTTTCTCCTCTAATTCTCAAGAAAAGGACTTCTAAAAATTGATCACTGTCAATTGACATTTGAATGTTATCATTCATTTTAATAAAATTTAAATTATACATGGGCAGCGCATATTTAAGTTTTTCTTTACATATTATATTATTTATTAAATTTAAGTATTTCTCATTTTTTAGTAAACTGTTATTGAATTTCCAAAAACCTTTTCCTTGAGTGAAAGTATTTAAACATATCTGAAGTGCAATTATTGAACAGTCAGAACGATAGGTAAGATTTATATTACATTTATCAATTATATCTGCCATAGCACTACTCAAAAAGAAATAATCCAATCAGGCTTGTTTCAATGGGGTTTTCTTCCTCCACGAAAATCATTTTTCATGGGGATGCTAATATCTATGTATGTCTATTAAATCTAAATCATTTACAATTTCAATCACACTTTTCCTGGCATTTTGATTATTTATGTTTAGATAATTGTAACTATCTTTATTAGGATCAAGGACTAGATTGAAATCTCCACATATAAGTGTATAATCTGTGTTGCAGGTTTCAGCTATGTTTCTAATTTCATTAAAAAAGCTTGGATTGTCTTGGTTTGGAGCATAAATTGTGATCAGATTAATTGTTATATTACTAACATGCATTATTACCTGTAAATAATTCCCTTGGTCATCTTTGTTAACTTCAAGTACATTGTATTCGAAATTGCTATTCAGAAGAATAGCCACTCCCCTTGAATTATTTCTAGCCCCATTTATGTAGCAATCCGGCCAAATTTGTTTGACTGAATTAATTTCCCTTTCAGTAAGGTGTGTATCTTGTAAGCAGACAATGGATGCTCCTGTTTCCTTCATGTAGGATAGGACATCATTACATTTTTCATATGTGCGTAAACCCTGACAATTCGCGGATAACACTGTGATGTTATTCAGTGAACACATATTTTATTGGAGAGATATCCTTGCAGATATACTATCTTTTAGAACATATTTTATCAATCAAAAATAACATAAATAATAATAAAGGAGAAAGGAACACATTTATACATTGATAAAAAAGAATATATTCTTGAAGCATCTTCTTGTGCCTTAGTAATGTAGTCTTATGCACCTGTTTAACAATTAAAATACAGAAAGTCTTAGAATAAGCACAAAGCAAAATATAGTGGAACACAATGTAACAAATATATACAGAAAACATGTTATGCTATTTAAACATAAAAATGAACAACAGTGTGGGTCCTATTTAACTTTAAATAATCTTAAGGAACTAGCAAAGATAATATGTATTGAGCAATTTTTTCAATTTTAAGATTGCAAATGAAAAGAGTAGCATCGAATATGCATGTACCACACAGCCCGGGGAAAATAGTTTTCAATGTCATAAAGAAGAAATGAAACACGTACAAAGATATTGTATATGGCCTGCCCCCCAAAATTTTAAAGGTCATGGTCATTGTGACAGGATCACAGGTCAAAATGAGGCTATATCCTGATTGCACCTATAAATCCCCAGAACTAATGCCCCTATCAAGTATCGGTCTTCCACAATTCACACCATGGTGCTACACACCCACACCTCCAACCAATGTCCCTACCAAGTATCAACCTTCTACACCTTATTGATGTCAAGACATAAAACGGATAATATTCCTATAGTCCACCTATTTCAGACACCATGGGTGAAGACAATAGCTTGACAGTGTGAAAGGCTGTGGGTTAAGAAAGCTAGCATTTTAAGTTATTTCTGTATGCTGATATTCAATAATGCTTAGTATTCCAATGTACTATTTTATTATGTTTAAACCTAAAGTGACTATAGTTTAAAGACACTAACATCAAGTGACTTTAAGGTGAGTTAAATTTATTTTTTTATTTTTTTTCTCCAGAAACTATTATTTCATCAAACTAAAAAAGGAAGAGAAAAAATATCACAATAATTCAATTAGAAGTTAATTTTTAATTTAAGTGGAAGATTTACTTTTGTGCAAGATTTAATTTGGTACTGTCTATAAAAAGGAGAAAAAAATCATACCATTAAAGTTACTTGTTAGCATAATCAAAGAATGAATATTGTACATGCTTAAAGTTTAGTACTCTCTGTATCTTACCAAAAGTCAAGTAATGTGTAATCTACTTGTCATCTACACAGATTACAATTTGTCAAGATATTTGTGGTAATCATATCAAACTTATAAAGACCTATACATTTATACAACAGATCACATGAAATTATGCATTATTTCAGTATTTTTAACCAACTTATACAATGCAATATTATATAATAACATACTAGTGTCTCTTCTTGATAAAACATCCAGAGCTGTAGATCTTATAATTTCAAAACTCCGTTTTCCTAAATTAGGACCATTATGACATCTAGACACAGATATGAATATATTATTGAGCCCCTTTTCTTCAATTACTGTTTTCAAAATATTACTGGCACCAGTTTCCCCATCATCACTATGGCCATCAACTGTAACATTTCCATCTACGGTTGAGTAGGCATATATAATGTGGTGGGCCTTTCTCACATCGGGATTTTGTAGCAGTGCCGACAGAGATGCTTTTGCTTCAGCAATGGATATCACTGTGTTAAGATGACCCTGGAAATAACTTTGCGAATGTTCTGAGATCTCAGTATGAAGCAGATCTTCATATCTGAAGGGTTTGATCTCTGCTGCATTGGCTGTTTGGAGATATTTTTTTCAAAAGTATTATCAATGAGTTTATTGTTGACAAACAGTTTATCTCTTGATAGTTTGACATGTACACTCTGATCATATCTGTGTTCTTCTCTCAGTTGTTTAAATTGATAAACTGAGCGTCCCTCTTCTCCCTCATGTCTGCTGGCAGTTGTTCAGTAATGAAAACACCAGAACCCTTGAGATTTTTCACATGGCTAAAGATAATATCCTTTCCACGGCGGAGGGCAAGTTGTACAACAATAGGTCTACCTTTTATCCCCGGCCTTCCAATTTGATGTGCAATATCCACTTGCACTGGCGCGACAGGGTTTTGTTTTGATTGCATATATTGTTCTGAGATTTTTAATTTGTTCACCAAGACATCCGATACAATTTGGTAAATATCCTCCCCGGGATGTTCTTATATGTTATATAGCACAATGTTCCTGTTCATGGACCTCACCTGCAGGTCTTCACATTTTTGAGAGAGTTTATCAACAACCAATGACATTCTGTGCATCCGCCTTTCAGCCTCTGCAAGTTTTAGATGTAGACACTGATTTTCTTTTTCAATTCACAAATATTCCCTCATTCTTAGCTTGAATGCCGAAACAAAAATAAGAAACAAGCAAAAAAAAACGAGGAACTTTGGGTTTGGGTCATCGTACACACACCCAGGGTTTCTCTACACGTGTACTGTATGGCACAAATGTTGGTTTTCCTACATGTAGACAAGAAATTGAGGCAGACAAGACTTTGGCATTGCAATGGTTTTGTGCACAAAGAATGTTTCTGTGAACTTCTAACAAACTTTCATATGCAGAGGCCACCACCGAGGAGTTGACCATATATAGATACAGTGAAAGGCACTGCTGGTACCAAACCCGGCATTTGTCCCAAACTAAAAATTAACAGGAAAGCACCAGATGACATTCTGGCTAAGACCATGTGCAAGAATATTTCCAGAAAAGAAATAAACAAACCTAACAGGACACGTGCAGTACAACATGAAACGCTTGCATTGTATAATCGGTTTCAACCATTACAACAACCTGACAGTGTTCATGTTAGTACAGAGGATACATATATGTCAGAAAGTAACCTAGAATGTGAAAATAACATACAAGTGTTGGGTCATAACATTTCAGAATGGGCATGATGTTCCACAGTAGCACTAAAAATAAAAGTATAGCTCATCACTCTGCTCAAAAAACCCTGACTTCATCTCATGTACTATGGAAGCAAATTCTAATTTGTTGGGGAATAAAAACAGAATTGGGTCCTTTCAGAAGGGTATCACTTATCAGTTATAGAAATATGTTCATGAAGCTAAACAACAAGGAGATATTATGCCGATAGGCATGTAACACAGCAAGGCTTGTGATTATGTACAACAGATTTGTCACAAGACAATGCAAGACCTTAATAGTTTTGGTGAATTGAAAAAGTTTATTCCAAACAATGTCCTTGAAGATAGACACAAACACAATGACTATAAAACTTGTATCCAACAAAATAGGGAATCATTTGGTTTTGTGCCCCTAACACCCTTCTAGTTACATAATGGTGACACAGTGAAGTGGGATTCCACTCCGGACATTATTCATGCTCACCATATCATTAGGGAGTCGGGGTTACCCAAATTTTGGGTGCCAGAATTCCAATAAGGTCCCAATTAAAACCATGCAGATGGCGTTATCTCCTAAACCAATATTGGGATAAGCAATTATCAGATTTAATCCAGTTTGGGTTCCCGCTAGATTTTGACAGACATTCAACAGATAAAAATCACACATCAGTATTAGAAAATCCAGAGGATGTTGCTCATTATATCTCTGAAGAATTATCATATGGTTTCATTTATGGCCCCTTCGAACAAATTCCTTTTGCAGCACACATGTCCCCTCTAATGGTCAGGGACAAATAGAACTTGGACAAAAAGTGTACAATTATTGCCTTAAGTTGGCCATAAGGTTCTTGGGTCAATGATGGAGTTCCTAGAAACACATATCTACAAACATATTTTACACTCCTTTATCAATCCGTTGACCACATTACACAAGCTCTATGTGAACTAGGCCTGGATGCCTTCATATACAAAGTGGATATCAGTAGGGCTTCTCACAATCTACGGATAGACCCAGGGGACATAGATTTATTGGGAATTAAACATAATGGGTGCTTTATTGATGGATCTGTGCCATTTGGGTTCAGGCACGGATCGGTATTTTTCCAGCATTGTTTGGACGTGGTATGATTTGCAGTAACATGCAGCAACATGGATGCTCTTATCCATCAATCTATAGAATTATATTAATGATCTTATATATGTTGGTCTTCCTCAAGATATATACAAATCTTATGAGTTCCTTCAGTACCTTTTGCAAGACTTGGGCCTAGATATTAGCAAAAGTAAGTTGGTCCCACATACCACCACAGCTACATGCCTTGGGATATTCGGAGATATATCTAACTATATCCAACTAGCACAATTTCCATCCCATCTGATGAATTGTTACAAATCACTGAAACTTGCAACTTATGGGCCACTAAAACATATTGCAGTAAACATGATTTACAATCACTCCTTGGTTCGCTGCTTTATATTACAAAGTGTGTGAAGCCAGTCCGTTATTTTCTGAATTGAATGTTAACTTTATTGAGACAAAATTCAAATCAAGATAATATTACTCGATCAGGTATTCTTTGCATACCTCAAATGGTTCAATACTTTCTTGAAATCATATGATGGGGTCACATATTATAATACCAGTCAAGCGTGCAAGTCTATCTGGATACATCACATACTGGCTTAGGCTGTGCTTACAATTCAATGATCTATGCTCTTCCCATAGAAAGAGGATGCATGGGCTATACAATAGACCACCTAGAAATCCTAAACATCCTAGTGGCATGTAAAGTTTGGGCCTCTTACTGGGAAAACCAAAAAAATACAGATATTTTGCAACAACCTTGCAGGTGTTGAAGTCCTGTCCAAGGGTAAAGGAAGAGATGCCATGTTAGCCACTTGCGCCAGAAATATATGGATTCTTTCCTCTCTGTATAATGTGCAATTCACTTTTTCACACATTGCAGGTATCACAAACACACTGGCAGACTTGATGTCCAGATGGAAAGGCACACAATAGCAGTTGTATAAGCTTCATAAGCTATGCCCCTATCATGTGTGGATTTCTTCCCACATTGATCTTTTACTGCTGATCCATACCATATAAATATACGTTGTGTTATTTCAGAGTTACCCATGGTGGCAGCCCAGCTGACTTCTCTGGCTACCAAAAAAATTGACCGAAGATTTCCATCCTGCAATATTAAGGCAGTATACCAGGATTTGGAAGGATTTCCTCATCTTCCAGGTGGCAGCTGAGTTATTGTCATGCCAGGTGACTCCGTTAGTTTTGCTGCCATATCTAGAATATCTGGCTAGTGCTCAGATGTCGGGAGCCAATATTTCCAACAACATGGCCGCATTGCGGGCCTTCCATATTATCCATGGACTCCCCACAGGTCCATTTCGAGACCAGAGAATCCCGCTGTTTCTTAAGTCCATCAAGCTTGGCAGACCTTTTTCACCAAAGATAGCATCTGTTTTGACCCTTGATAATCACTATATCCAGAATTTTAGAACATTCCCTCACTTTTGTGGCTTTATATACTTTCTCCTTTTTTCCTTTCTGCTCTTATCAAACTTGTTGCAACACACCACAAAACAATTTGGCATCACTAGATATGTAGCTAGGGGTGATATTGTATTTACATAAGCAGGTGCAACAGTGATCATCAAGTGGTCGAAAATGATTCAAGATAGAAAAACTACACATACCCTCGCCATACCTGATTTGGAATGCTCAGACTTTTGTCCGATACAAGCATTAAAAGATATGCTAGCCTTTCCTGGTACAGACAATGAACCCCATTTTCAAATTTATAACCAGGGAAGTCTGGTTGTCTAACAGACTCCATGACCAGGAAGCACTTGAAAACAATCTCAAACATATTAGAAATACAACCATCCCTTACCTTCCATGCATTCAAGAGATCTGCTTCAGCATGGGCTTTCCAACATGGTGTTCCACTTGAACACATCCAGGCCCATGGGACCTGGAAATCGGATGCAGTCTGGTCCTAGATTCAGGCCCTTCCTCATGCCTCCTCTCCTGTTGCTGAAACTTTTAAGCAACATTTAGTTTGGCCGTTTGGGAGTCACATTCAACCTGTACCAAAATTACTTCACATAGTCAATATATATTGATTAACCGTGGGTTAGAATGGACACATGTTTTTCACCTTTCCATTCATTCTGGGAAGAGTTATGTAGTTCCTCTTTTGCTTTCCTTAGGTATTTTATGTCCCTTCTACCCCGCTGACTGTAAAATGTATTGGCTCAGAGTTTAAAATATTGTTGAATTCCAATGAAGCTTCTGAAGTCTGAATCACTTGTAATTGTTTGCATCTATAAATATGTCATTTTAACTGAATAAATATTGCCAAACTTTGAATAGACTCTAAACAGACTTTTAAATAAATTTCAATGAAGTTACGTAAGTTTGAATCACTTGTAATTGCTTGCATCTCTAAAGGGATACTTTTAAATAACTATTGCTGAAGTTTGAATAGACATTTAACAGATTTTAACCACACTTTTAGTAATGATTTATTGAGTATGTATGCATGTTTGCTGTGCTATTGCAAATTGATGCTAAGAATTTGAATAAATAATTTTAAATCCCACTTGGCCTATTTGTTAATGGGGGAAAGTATTAGTATTTTGCTTTCCTTCCAAGATAATGTGCATTCTTTCCAGATTTTAGTAGGGATTCTGTTTCCTTCATTATGGTTGAGTTTCATTTATTCATCATAATTTTGAGAAAACATTTAAAGTCTTAAATGCACCATAAATAATAGATAATTTACCAACCATTTATAATGCAGTTTGATGTCCTTAGTTATATGATCTCACTTTTTTAAAATCTGAACATTCCTGAAAGTTTTGCAAATGAGATATTGTAGATGGTAATGATTTCAGATAATTTCTATAAATATGGCCATATCATGTGTAGGCTGACAGATCTTATATTCTACACCACGTAGCACAATCGTTGTAACATTTTATGAAATCTAAGTTTTATTGGGATAATTACTTCAACTAGTAGAAAAGTAAGGTTGAAATGGGGCAGCCTTGTCTGATTCCCCTGCTAATTAGGAAATTATATGACAGGATGTTTTGATTAATGATACACAAAGAAATGTTGTGATGTAGATTGATCCTTTTATGAAGTTCACTCCAAAGATATAGGCATTCAGTGTTTTAAATGAAAATCCCATTCCAACATATAAAAGCCTTCCCATAGTCAATGAGTATCATAAAACCTGATACATTTTTTTTCTGATACAGTTAGGCATAATGAAAATCTGCCATCAAATACTGACATTAAGGTGGGTAAACATTGGTGTATAGGTCAGAATTGAGCTTGTTTCTGACTGACACAATAGAGGGAGTCGGGACATGAATGAATTTCACCAGGAAAAGCATTCCAAACAGTGGGGCCATCACAAGCAAAGCTTCAACAAAGTTATTTGACAGACTTGTAAGTAGATGGATGCATAAAACTTTGGCATAACAAGGAACTGACCAACACTGCGATTATGCCTGGTATAATGGAAATTACTAAAACAACAAAGATATAAAGCATAATATAAACCAGTGTGAAGAAATTTCGAAACATGTGTGGCTGTTTTTAATACTCAGCAACAGGCAACCAGTGTAGTTTCTTAAGAATGGAAATGATACTGGTGCATGTACCAGTATTTTTTGCAATTTAAGCTGCACTATTTTTGGGTATCCAAAAGCATTGGCCACAAGAATAGAAGCATCATGGGTAAGAAACCCCATGGCATGCCTGAAGTGTCTAAGTTGCAAAAAGCAACTTTTGCAGGCAACAAACATGTATAAACAAGGAAAAAAACTGAACATCCAGTTGAACCACACATCAAAGTGCTTTACTGACTCAAGACGGTTGGAGAAAACTACCCAAAATAGGGAAACATGCTTGCAACCTATTCCTGTCTTTTAGAACCAAAGAGTGTAAACTCAGTCTTATCAGGAGTTAATATGAGTTTACAGAATGACATCCACTCTTTTACATCACTCTTTACTCTTTACCTTTGTCACCTTGTGACTAGAGCCATAGGTAAAAAGCCCGAGAAGAACCAAAAATATTATAAATGATCTACAGATGTTTTAGCTGATTTACCAGAAATATCCTTGAACAACTATGACCCTGATGTGCAGAATCATGGTGATACTGATCTTAAGGCTAGGAAAGATTCTCAAAAATAAGACCCAATTGATGGTGAAAATGTATCACTTTCAAAATCAAAATTGATTTCAGAGCAGGAAATGATTCTGAATTAGGTCCACTATTCAAGGTGATCTTACCACCACTAGAGACAGTTCAGGACCCATATTCTATTCTGTCAGGAATAGTGAGCATCTGAGGAATAGTCAGTAATACATCAGATTGTTGTACAAAAGTGTACCCAATTGATATATTGAGTTGGCTCATGAGTCTTTAATGGCTGACCATTTGGGTATAAATAAAACCTATAACAAAATAACAGACCAATGCCAGTGTCCTCAAATCTGGCGCAGTCTACCAGAATTTTATCAGTCTATCAGATCATAACTTGTCACATTTGTCAGGTAATAGGGAACCAAACCAAAAGATTCTTAATTTTACATTCAATATCAGCATCAGTTTTGTCACCCCATGCTTCATGAAAGGATTAACAGAAAGGATAAGAGCTCTGTTGATGCTCTGTCCCAAAATTGTAGTTGGAGGTCATGTTGTATGTTAACAACTGAAAAACGTACCTTGTAAAACTTGAACCGAATGTGGTTGTTACTTAATTGATTTAACACACAATGCTCTGTGAAATATTATCACATAATTATATATGTTCGCTTATGTTTTGTGTTAAAAATCATGAAATTTGGTACCCCTTTGATGTCAAAGTTTTTCTTTAAATTGGGAGCTATTACAAATAATTACATTCTGTTAGTGTGTCTTTTAACAATGTTGTTGTGTGTGCACATAAGATCATTGATTTTTTTTATTTATTCTGTACAGAATTGGTCTAGTACTGGTGTTTCTTAAACTGTGCCAGAGTGATCTATTTGTCGCTTTAGGCAAGCCCCCTAAGCTTCTAGAACCTTAATTCTATGTAGTTATTATCAGGGAAAATGTGCTTCTAGAATATCTTACACTTACTTTATTTTTTTTAGTTTTTTCTAGAAACTTTTAAATCTCCATCTATATATAAAACGGTGAAGACCTGATCACATAATTCAGTTTTGAATAGTGTGCTACATGGAGTTCTTTGCTACTGTATACTGTGGACTAATTTTTCTTGTGTGTGTCAAGTGGATACAAACTGCTTGTTATAATATTGTGGTGAACTCTTATTAGAATGAACTGGACATAATGCATGTATCTATGAAAGAATGTATTTGCTGAAATTTGGATATTGTTCACAACTTGGAGCGGAGAACAATGCTGTGCAGATGACTGGAAATAGATATTTTGTGTTAGTGAATGCTGAATGGATTACAGGATACAGACATTGTGTCTCAGTGGACACCAAACAAATTACAGGACCGATTGTTCAATTTAGTCAACAGACGTAAAGGTTAATTATGTGGATAGAACCGTGATTGGTAAGATTGGTTCATTATTGCATTATCATATGAACTATTGAAAATATCTGAGTTGTAATTATCTTTAATTATTATTTTAATTATAAAATCAATTTGTCAAGTAAAATTTTGTCTTTTCCTGTTGTAACTTGAAAGCAATCAGTAATTACTTCTACACTTGCCCTGTAGCCCATAACACTTTGAAGTTAACTTGTTAACCAATAAATGTGCTATATTCAATACAAAGCTTCATATTGTTTGATATTTTAACACAGTACCCTATCAATGGTGCAAATGCATTGTGGTTTAATAATAATTTCATAATTTCACTTACTTGTAGAAGAGTTTTCTGTGGCTGTTTCTGCACTATCTTGCTCCTTACCTTGTTGACTGTCTCGGGCTGAAATTAGCACAAAAATGAATACAGTTATTTCTGTATGACAACATTACTGATACAAAGATTGTCTTAGAAAGTTTTAGAAAAGTTGAGACATAACACATGACATACGTACACAAGTAATTACATAGTATAAAACATCTACAAAGTTTCAAATTGAAAATGAATTTATAATCTTTCAAATTTGAGCCATTTTTGAAGACTTTTCATGAATAATGAGCAAACGGTAAGAGGACTTCACTTAGAGCATGCACATCATTGTGGTTAATGTTTTGATTATAAATTATGAGCTAAGTGTGCATTAATTTGAGATTATTTTTTCAAAATTTAGCTCTCCAAATACACTATATTTCATGTCTAGCAGGTTAGGATGAATCATGGACAGGTTTTCAGGTTTTCACCGGTTATCTTGTCTATTGATGAAACTGGTGGCTTTTTTATTACTTGTATTATTTTTCATTTTGATAACTCTGGCCTATCAATGGTGCAAATGCATTGTGGTTTAATAATAATTTCATAATTTCACTTACTTGTGGAAGAATTTCCTTTGGCTGTTTCAGCACGATCTTGCTTTTTACCTTGTGGGCTGTCTTTGGCCCAAATTAGCACAAAAATGAATACACTAATTTCTGTATGACAACATTACTGATACAAAGATTGTCTTACAAATTTTTAGAAAAGTTAAGACATAACACATGACATATGTACACAAGTAATTACATAGTATGAAACATCTACAAAGTTCAATACCACAGTTACTTTTTAATCGGTTGAAATGAATTTATAATTATTCAAATTGAAAATGAATTTATAATCTTTCAAATTTGAACCATTTTTGAAGACTTTTCATGAATAATGAGCAAAAGGTAAGAGGACTTCACTTATAGAGCATGCACATCATTGTGGTTGATGTTTTGATTATAAATTATGAGCTAAGTGTACATTAATTTGAGATTATTGTTTCAAAATTTAGCTTTCCGAAATCACTTTATTTCATGTCTAGCAGTTTCACATGTTTTCACTGTTTGTCGAATTTCAATAATAGAAATAAACAAATACACACTCTGCCTAAACAAATGTGTATTGAAAACTAATAAGAATCTTATATTAGGCCTTGAACATACTTTTCGTCATTGAAATACAGCAATAGCTAATGATGACAGACATAACATGTCTTTTCTAAACATATTCTGTAGAAACAGATCTTCATCAATGAATATCAGACTTTGATAGATCTATCCTGAAAGCCTGGTATGGTATCAGCTACCGTTTGTATCTAAGACAAGTGCAATCTGGATATTTCTTGAGTTTTCGCATACTTTCTCTTTCAAAATAGGATACATCTTGGAGTCTTCTTGAAACAGTATGCAAGAGGTGTTGTGTTCTGTAAACATACCTTCACTGAACTCCTTTTCCTGATAAAGAACCTTGTAGTTGTCACCAAGCAATTGAAATATCACTTTCCCCACATATGGTAGTATTTTTTTTTCTTCTGTCAGCTCAGACTCGGAACCTTCATACTACAGTAATTAAACCAGGAAATTCACTGTACTATATATTAGGATATGTCATTAAGATATGACATTCTGTGTGTTATAAATATTTTAGTGTTAACACTGCTGCAGTTTTCTGCCGTTGAGCTAAGAGGTACAGTTGAAGTTCACAGTTGAACATGCCAATTGAAGCAAACAGATTGAATATGTTAAAAGTTGAATGTCTCTTTAGACAAAATCATGTAGACGTGGTTACCTATAGTGTACTGGCGTGTAGAACCAGGGAAAACCCCACATAAAACTTGAGATTTGCACAAAAGGCTTTCCTCCAGATACATTGCTTAATTTGATTCAATGCAGTTAAAACAATTAATATTGATGCTAGGAAACTGAGACTATAATATATAAGTCATTCCGCACAACTATAACAATAAAAAGCGTTTTCAAATATTTCGAAAACTCTTCAAAAGAGGTTCAAAATGGGTAAATGCCATATCATCTTACTGCTATAGTTGTTTCTTGAGGAGGTATATAACAAAATATTTGTTTGAATACTTGGGTGTACACATTTGTAGGAATTTGTGTTTGAAGGAAATCTCCAGTTTTATGTGTTGTTGAGCCACAGCTCTACAAGCAAGTAAAGTAGAGCCGAGGTTACCATGTCTAACATGCATCATGCTTTAAAGTCAGTTTGTAGTTACACCAAAATATAAGAAACAAAAATGATGAAATTAGCAAAATATTTTAAGACTACCATAAGTTTCTCTATTTTAACTTGAACATTTGCAGTAGTTTAAAGTTATATTAATAAAGTGTCTAATTATATATTTAAAATATATACATTGCATCAGCATATATAACAAATATTGGAGAGATTTACGTTCTGATTAATATGCATTTTAGCCACAGCTTTGATGCTCCAGCTTTGTGGATTGATCTTAATGAGGACATCAATATGTTATACTTCAGACACAAATTGAACATATACCTTTTCAGCAAAGCTTACCCTCCATAGTTCTCCCATTTTTCTGTTATTTCGCTGATCTTGACCTGTTATGTCTCTTTTCTTAACCTTTTCTTTCTTCCTTTATGGCTCTAGCGCCTTAGAGTCAGATGGTGAAGATTGAGTGCTATAAAAGTATTTATTACTTTAAATTATAATACTTAATCATGTGAAACGTCTAAAATTGCAGATCAGGTGCCACGTGAAAGCTGTTTTCCCATAAAATAAGTTCCACAAAATATATGTGAAAGTACTGGCTTGTCTAGTAGGGATTTTCCTTATAGCTGGCCTGGTAGAGTGTGGGCCTCTGACGTAAAAGTTTGTATATTCTAGTGCTCTAGAATTCTGGTACAGTGACATTTGACACCCAACCCTCAGTGCCTCCTTAGTTGTGTATGTGAGTCTAGTCCAAATCTACAAGTTTGTTGAATTTTTGTGAGATAGGTTTATAAAATTTGTTCACTCAGCAGAAACAAATAGTTTGAAAATATTGACACTTTACAAAGTGCAATGTGCATGTTTGTCTGTACATGAATTTTGTCCCTGTATTGCTACAATATATGACAATCCAAGTTGGCTGTTTTCTCTAACCATATGTCCTTCATAGTTTGCTTCGTAACTCTGCCCTACTTGCACATCCACAACCCTGCATCATTACCTATATTGTCCTTGACTAATATTAAATTTATATCGTACAAAGTAAAAAGTACACATATGAACACATCATGTAAGTTATTTACAGTTAAACACAAGTAGTAAATGTAATTGTACACATGCTTCATGAAGAGCACAGTATTATATCATTTAATTCAGAGAAAGTAAAGCTAGAGTTTGTTAGATCCCTAATATTACCAGCTACTTTTTCTTCATAGTCTGCCTCCAGACTCACATCAGAGTCAATATAATATTTTGGCACTGTACATCTCGGGGTATGGAAAACATTAGTTAATACTGTTCAATTATTACTTACAGATGATCCATTACCCTCAATCACCAAGCGAGCACACAAACTAATGCAATAATTATTTGAAGTATTACAAATGTTTTCCATAACATATTAATGGATAAATAAGGCATAACTTACAAGTTTACTGTGTCCTCTTATCCCTGTCAAATGATGTACGACTTTTGAGACTGCATCATCACTTGACATCTAAAACACATGTCAATACAAAAATGGCAAAATTGTAACACTTGTATTGAAAGTAGCTGTACAATTGCTATGGTTCATGGCGGCACAGTGGCAGATTGGTAACACTACGCCTCCCACCTCAGAGATCGGAGTTCCTGGCCTGACCTCAAGTAGGAAAGCTGGTAGTTGCTTGCCATTGGTCAGCAGTTTACAGTACAGAACCTTGACCAACTGTATCTACTGGTTTCCTCTGCCCATAAAACACACTGCCATAATGTGACTCTTTACAAAGTGTTGAAAGCAATGCTAAAACCCAAATAAAATAAATAAAAACTATGGTTCATCTGTAAAACATTGCTACCACTGTAAATAGTTTATCATAAGATTATATTTTCTGAGATCATTAAAATTATGCACATATTCCATTTATCATTATTAAGAAATGTGAAAGTCTCTCCATTTGCCTAAAACATGTAACAAATCAATTCGTTACATCTAGGTTAGCACATACCCATTGGAATAAAATATGTGTGTTGAATTCTTAAAATAACAAACATTTAATTGTGTTAACATGGTCATACAATAGCTTAGAATCTGAATTACCGCTGTGGTGTAATGATCAAATACATATGTATTTACACAGAACTGAAAACAATATTACATGCTACAGTAACATTAATACTTGGAGTTACCTCACACTAGGGAAGAATAAAGTTTATTCCTGGAAGAATTTAATTTAAATATACATGATTGTGATAAATTTAAATGATACACTAAGTAAAAATTAACTTTTAGAAACTTTCCAAGGGTTAAGATAATTGTCAACTGCAGTAAATGTGAATCAATTTTAAGTTAACGTGGCCTACAACCAAATCTACGACGCTAGGGTTATAAAAGTCGGAAGTTGGGTATGAAAATCCAGGAAAAAGTGTGGGAAAAATCTGGATCTGATTCACTTCACCAACAGTACATAGTGCATGAAGGCTTACTGTATCTTGTTGAGGTTGGCCTGTGTTTTCCATTACCAGAAGTTAAACTATGAAGATAAGCCATAGAGATAGAACAGACAAGCCATAGATCGTCACAAAAAGCCATGGTGACAAATCAACACGACTGGAGAAGTTTACCAACTCACCATAGTCACCCTTGCAGTCGATGTTGTCATTCCAGTTTTAATGACTTCTGGGAAAAAGAGGGTCAATCAACAAATCAATAAGTAGGTCAATGCTGGATATTTGGATCCCATTAAGTGACCAAAAGTACAGCATTGATATTTTTATCTATCTAAAATATAGTTATTCAGTTTTTGGCTTTAAAATTACATTAAAATACAGCAACCCATATCTGATTGTTGTTATATGACAAAAATTGCCACTTGTAAAATTTCCATTTGTAAAGTATTGCTTCCATTGAAAACAAGCAGAGGGAGATGTGCTTCTGACAATATCTAACATGGCAATGAAGTGCATCTTGCTTGTTCCTAGCTTTTATACTCCAAATTGAATATCTAGTTGACCTCTGGGTAATACCCAAATTCTATACGTAAGGGCAAACATGCTGTAGTTCTGGTCACGTGATGGGATCCAAATATTATTTTATTCCTTGACCTGAATTTCTCAAATTTTTGATTGGTCAACACTTGACCCCCTATTTCTCCAGAAATTGTTCTGTTGAAATAGGCTGTGAATTTGGTATTTAAAAAATTACCAAATAAGATTTTTTAGGCTTAATGATATTTACAGCATACATGTAAATGTTTTCTACCTGTTAAGAATACTGATTGCTTATTTTTTTCTTATTCTTAACACAATTTATTGTTATATTGTCACATCACACTGGGAATGGGCTGCAAATGAGCAGTATAAGGCTTAAGTGAGAAAAACACGCCGGTTTTATGATAGGATAAGACTAGAAGTGTTAAGGACAAAACTGGAGGTGCTAAGGACAGGTCTGGAATGTTTAGGACAAGATGGTAAGTGATTATAACAAGCCAGTTTTCAGGTGGAATCAGCCACGGTCAGAAGCAAGAGTTGGGGTTGGTTGGTGAAACATCACAACTGACCCTAGCTGACTCTGTAAACCTTGCTCCCAATCCTAAAAAATCCATAGTTACCTACAAGACAGCCCCAGTAAAAGTGAATTGTTCTCTCTGATGTCAAAGCAGGATAATGTCTTTGCAATCAACCCCCTGCCTCTTCATCAAAGAGAATAATAGCAAACAGCCATTGAATGTATACATTCAATATTTTAACTGTGGAATGTTTTTGTTATGACCCAGATGTGAAATTGTCCATTTCGTGAAATGGACAAGCAAATGGCCCATTTCATGAAATAGACAACCCCACTATCCATTTTGTGAAATGGACAAATCCATATTTATTTTGCTATCCATTTCATGAAATGGACAAAGACATGTATGAAAGTTAAATTTTCGTTCATGGCCAATCTTTTGATTTAAGTTATCCACTTTATTCCCCTATAATAGTGATATGTATATGCAATATCTTACATTAAGTTAGTTAATAGTTATAAATATTTGAAATAAATTGGAAAGAAAAGTGTCAATTATGTAAAGCATACTTTTAATGGGAATAACTATTTAAATAATTATCACACTTATCCTTTAAAAAATGTATTGGTACCTGGTATATTATTTTTTAACTTTTGCTTGAAAGAAATATGATAGAACTTTGCCTCTTTTGTGCACTAATCCTGTTTAAAAGGCTTTCCTTTTGATGGTTAGATCTCAGAAATTGTAGCCTAGCCTTTGAAGATAAGTTCTAAGAGTTATCAAAAGTAACTGTCAATTTAGAAAGCTTGAAGCCATCCCAAAGGTTACGAAAAGAAATGGGCTAATTACAATTAAATCCATCTTACTAGTGGTGAGGCTTTCTTTTCTTCAGCAAACCTTTTGAGGATTGGATCTAAGGATTAATTCACATAACTGTCAATTTAACCCTTGATTATATGTTCTGAGGATTAATGTAAATAACTGTCCATTTAACACTTAAAAGCCATTTTTAATGCTGGACAATAGGGGAGGGCTATTGTGATCAGTTTGTTTCTGTCTGTTTGTCTGTCCATCTTTGTGTCTGTATGTCTGTGCACCGTTTCGCCCTTATAACTCAAAAACTATAACACCAATCGAGCTCAAATTTGGTGGGCAGGTATTTCATGGGTACAGACGGATTCCTCCAAATTTGGTGTAATTTGTTTGTAAATTAAAGCCAGGAGAGAGTTTTTCTAATTTTTAATTGGGTTTTTATAGTAAAATCTGCTCTCTTCCTCACAAACGTAAATCAATAATCCACACACAATCAGCTTTGCTTCCCCCAATGCCTGTTTAATGTGTGTTTGTGTGTTGCTGTGCTTGGTCACACATGTGAAAAATCAATATCAGGACAGCATTTCTTCCTCATGAATTTTTGTGCAAAATTAATTCCTCTGTGGCTATGAATGTGTAATGTGAAGAGCTTGTAATCCAATGTTTGGGGTTCAATACCAGTCATTTTTTTTTGTTTTTCTTTTTTAAGTTTTTCTTTTTTTAGGCTTTTTAAAGAATCTATTAAAGGTTTTGCTAGAAAGAAAAGAGAAAATTAAAACACAACATTTAAATTTTTGCTGTCCAAAAAAAAAGACTTAACCAAGATGAGATGTCTACTCTTCATCACATACATAAAAAATCAATATTTTGTTTCTGATGATGTCATTACTTAATGATGTCACAATGCAATTGTCACTGTCATGTCACAAACCTAGCTTGTGATACTTGCTGTCTTTAAGTAAAAATATTTCTTCTCATTTAAATTTATGTCTTGACATTGACATAAAGATAATAAAGAGAGAGGTGGTGTATTCATCATTTTTATTTTTTTCTGTTTTCTTTTCTTTTTTGTTTGTTTCAGTTCCTTGACAGTCCATCACAAAAAATACCCTGAGTGATTTTCACCAAGAAGTGGCTTTTAACCAATATTTTTACCTCCACCAGTTTTTCTTTTTTTGGTGTTTAGATTACTCCAGAACTAATGGACTGGTCACATCGAGTTAAGCGTTTTGCTCTCTCTGAGTGCATCTTGTTAGTCTTTTAGACGTTACGCTTTTAGCTAAAAGTCAAATTAACAAAGTGCAATTATGTGCAGTCATTTCAATATAAATATACCTGAACACCACAAATTATTATCACTTTTTGGAAAACTACTGGCAGTGCGATAAATAGATTTTGCATTATTTTAGTATTACATACCAGGATATATGGATGAAGCAATAGGAAATTGTGCATCTCTTTGGACCTTGGACTATGAGCAAAAAGTAATAAATGTTCTAAAGGCAGGAAAAGGTGGAAAAAGTCTTTCCATGGACAGCTATCATATTTTGAAAACCTACCGTTGGTTACATTAGGAGGTATGGATCAAGTTGCCAAAAATGATAAGTACATAGCAAACAAAGATGAGGTGACAAATCTCATCTATATAGTACATTCTGAAACTGGTCATGGAGGGGAAAGAACAACTCATCAAAAGTTACTAGATTTGTATTTTAATATCCCCCAAATTCTTGTCCCTGAGTGCATTCAACATTGTGAAAGGTGTGTTGAAAAACAAAAGAAAAGTAAAACAGCTTCGAGTGTTGTTGTTAAGCCTCTATCAGCAAAGGATTTAAATGAATGTGGGCAGGTTGATATCATAGACATGCAAAATATGAGGGATGGTAGTGTTAATGCCAAAGTCTAATTTTCTCTTTATTTCTTATTTATTTCATTCTGAGATCACGAAAAAATAACAAAAATATCTTCAGTAAACTTACACTACCCAAATAACATCAATTAGTTCAAGTACATCGAAAAACTGAAGCCAAATATTACTTGTAAACTTGTACATGTAACATGATCAAAGTTAGAAATAACATTACTTGACAAAATCATTCTTCAGTACATTAATTTTAGATTTTGTTATAGACAATTATTATAATTTTAACAATCATTAAAGTCAATAAATAAAGTAAATAAAGTATATTTACCAACTATTTTGAGCCAATTTCTGCCTATATATGGCAAAAAACATTTCAATTTCCTCTCATCATTTTGCGTACAGCCAAAGACAAAGAACAATTTGTAAAAAACAGCTACTACCTTCCAAGCTAACAAGCAGCAAGAGAGTACAAAGTCCATCAATTTGTGTTTTAGGAGGCAATTCCTTCCAAATGATAACAGAGTATTAAATTACATATACAACAATATTTTTAGAAATTTCAAAAGTGTGTACATAATTCTGTAATTCAAGACACTAAAATGGTTTGTCCTACACAATGCACTAGTATACATAACATAATGTTTCTTCACAATGTGAAAAATCAAAGAGATCTTTACATTATTTAAACTCCCCCCAAAAATCAAATTGATTTTTTTCTGTTCAATTTATCTTGAAGTTATAAAGAAGCACAAATACACAACTACAAATAATATAACAAAACTATCTTTTTGACTGTAATCACTACTCATGAGTACATAATGGTAAGCCTGCATACATCTTATCATCTATTTACAGCTTCAACAAATCTTGCTCTGATAAACATACACAGAAAACAGGAGTAACAGTTAAATTTAAATCTTGTTTCAAATCTTAATAAGTAACTCAGCAAAAATTACACACTATTGTAAACTTAAACTACCAAAAAAGCCTAAATAATAAACAGGAAAACTAATTTACTTTCTACCAGATACACATTGTGCCTTTAAGTAAGCACTTTCACCCATATTGGTGGTATTAACAACAATTCTCTATTCATCTTTGTTTCACATCTGTAAATAAATATCAGTTGTACTGGTCTCTCATATTCATTATGTCCAATTCTGACAGCTACCTGTTTCACAAGTTGATCATCTGCCTTAAACACAAGTACAATACATCCAAGGGGCCACTGTCCTCTAGGTTTAGACTCATCCTTCACCAACACAATGTCACCAACACAGATATTTTGACAAACCTTGTTCCACTTTTGTCTTTCTTGTAATGAGCTCAAATATTCAGTTTTCCATTTTGCCTAAAATTGATTTGCCAAATATTGAACTCTTATCCACCTCTTTTTGCAATAAAAGACTGCCCCCTGAAACTCTCCTGGTGGTGGTATCACTATGCGTAACTTTAGAGTCAGAAACTGATAGAGTGAGAGAGCTTCTGTGAGGTCACTAGACACTGTATCTTGATATGTGATTGGTCTGCTGTTTACTATCGCCTCGGCTTCTGTCAAAAATGTTCTTAGCAGTTCATCATCTAACTGTTCAGTGTGAGCATCTAATTAATTAATCAGCACACTACTGACTGACCTGATCATTCTTTCCCAGGACCCCCCATATGACTTGCCTGTGGAACATTCATTTTGAAATTTATCCAATCACATGAATCTTTGAGTAAAGCCTGTCTTATCTTATCGCGGTTCATTTCATTCAACATTGCTTGCTGCTCCAATTTTGTCTCTACAAAACCTTCCCTCTTCAGGCTGTGAAACATCTGTATGCATTGATAAAGGCATCTGTATCAAGGGAATTTCCACTTTCCACATGAACAGCTCGGGAATTATTATTATTATTATGTATTTATACTCAACACAATATCTCCATATACTACAGGACTCAAAGCGCTATTTGACCAATCCAACTGTACAGGTATAGCCCCAACTCAAAAGTAACTGACATTCCCCTAAATGGAAGATAGAGGCTCAAGGATGACCATTTATCAACGTCCTTGAGGTACTTTAACCTGCCACTGGAGATAGGACCCAATGACAGAGGACCGCCATTTTAAGTGATCATCCGAGCCACTATGTATCTGCCTGTACCTGGGATTGAACCCACATCCTCTGAGTTCCTAGACAAGTGCGTTACCCTCTAGGCCACAGTGTCAGGGAAGCCATGCATACAAAAATTACTTCTCAGCATTTCCGAGCGGACCGTCCTTCCTTGATGTAGAATGGGCCAAAGTAGTCCACCGCAGAGAATCTAAAAGGCTCAGTTGCCTCTGTCTTCTGGAAGATCTGCCATTTTTTTTGGACGGCCAGGCCGAGGTACATTTGACACAGTCTTTGATGCAATGCATCACTGGTAACCTTGCCCTGATGATCCAATACCCAGAACTTCTTATTTCACTTACGGTTATGCTTATCATATTGTTGATCCATGTTCTGTAGGCTATGCAGCATCTTTATGTCTTTACCGAAAGACTGAGATTGCACTTCCCTTAGTATCACTACTTCAGCTTCCTGTAAGTGTGACACATTCACTGGAACATAGTTTTGATCAATCAGAGCACCCAGGTTCAATCTTTTGACACTATTCTTCGGTTTCTTGGCTCTTTCTGACTTGGGGAGTTCAAGGAACTTTCTGCAAACAGCCACTGTTCTTTTGGCCTTGAACCAAGAAGAAAAATATCTCAGCTTGTGAAGTAGCATTAAATTCTAGCTTTGCTTCTGCAGCATGTGCAACTGTGTGTTTCACTTCTGGATCTGATTTACTGAGATTTAAAAATACATCATTTTGTTACAAAGGTATACCACTCAACAGGAAGTGTGGTCCATTCCACCAGGATGTTGATTCTTGCAGTTCATCGACATCTGCACCTTGGGATGCAACATCGGCTGAATTTCTATCAGTTGGTACACACCGCCAATTTGAGACATTTGTCATATCATGAATTTATTAGACACTATTGGCTACATAGATGTGGAAACACCGGGTCTCATTGTGAATATAGCCAAGCACAATTTTGCTGTCTGTCCAAAAATAATGCTGCAAGTCTTCATAATCTAGTTCCTTGTCCAGAAACTTGCTCACCTTGGCTGAAACGACGGCCGCAGTAAGTTCAAGCCGAGGGATGGTAATAGGCTTCAGAGGTGTTACCCTTGACTTTGCTAGAACTAGTGAACAGCTGATAGACCCATCTTTTTCACTTGATGCAAGTAACTACATTGTCCCTAGCCTCCTAGACTGGCATCAGAAAAATGGGGTAGCTCCACGAAGTCACTATGACCAAAGTTCCTTTCCTTGTAGCAACGGAGAACCTGGATTTTTGCTAGATTGGGTAGCTGTGATCTCCATTTTGCCCACCTTGCCTCAATATCTTCAGCAACTGGGTTATTCCAATCACCTTGGTCTCGGATAGCATCTTGTAAGATCTTCTTCCCAACTACTATCACTGGAGACACTAGACCCAGGGGATCAAACACTGAGCTGACTACTGACAGTATCTCACGGGGGGTACGTGGTTTGTCATTCAGTGTGATACGGAATTGAAAAAAATCTGATTCAGTCACCCATTCTACTCCCAAGGTATGTTCAAGTGGTAATGGATCATAATCCAAGTTCAGGTTTTGAGTTTCCTTTGCTCGCAGTTCTGCTGGCACAGCTGAAATGACTTGCTTGCTTCTACTCACAAAATTGTGCAAGTTGAATCCACCTTGTTTATGTACAGCATGCGTTTCTTGTATTAAATCTATGGCCTTGTGCTCTGTGGCAACTGATTTAAGCCACAAATTAGGCTGCAGCTGTTACATACTCCTCTTCATACTGATCAGCCAGATGAGGCAGTGCATAATTTGTACATCCAGGGGATGATGTTGCTCCAAACAAGTGTACTGTCATCCTGTATTCTGTTGGAGGACGTGATAGGTCTCCATCTTTCCACCATTAGAATCTCAACAAATTTCTGTGGCTTTTATTCACCTTGACCTGGTGAAACATGCCTTCTATATCACAACTAAAGGCAATAGCTTCTTGCTGATTCTGCACAGCACTCCTGTAAGGTTATTTGTCTGATCAGGCCCTTGGAGCAGATCCTTGTTCAAGCCTTTTCCACATACCTCGAGGCTGCAATTGAAGACAACACATATTTTGTCTGGTTTTCTAGGATGGTATACTCCATGGTGAGGAATATACCATACTTGTTGAATATCCAGTTGATCCTTTGGGACAAGTTCAGCGTGTCCCATTTCTAACAGCTTCTGCATAAAATCACAGTAATCTCCCTTGAATCTTTTATCCCTCTGAAACCTTTGTCTTAAAGGTGTACTCCACAATTATTTTCAACTTTTTTATTCACTAAATATGATGTTTATAAAATTCTTTATGAAACCTATATATTTTAAGAACCCATACATTCTTTTAATTAGAAAATAAATCAAGATAAAGTGCATGTGCATATGTTTGTATACAAAGGTTTGTTTTGAAACCACCTGTCACTCTGACCAATCACAGTAGAGTACTCCCTGGCTTTCACCATGCTCTTTTTTATTGCTGGAATAAAGCTGTGTTTCCTTAATACTGATCACTGTCGACTGATGGTGATCCCTGTGATTCCATATACAAGATATATGATATGTGTATGTAAACAAAAACCATATTTTTTGTAGCTCGCTATTTAGTACCTAAACCATGGAGATTATGTTTTGCTGTGCACTTGTTTGTCTGTGTATCTGTCAATTACTACAGAAGTGATGAATATATTTACTATTTTTGGGTGGGTAGGGCATTGTCAAAAAAGAATTGATCAAAGGTTTCGAAAGATCAGTGTCATATTCCCCCAAATCTCCTGAATATTTAGAAATGCACCGTATTGGAGATCAATGCTCTCGGATTGATTTGGGGGCTGAGTTTGTTATTTTTCTTCATAATATCTTTGAGATATTAGCAATTTTTTCATCATTCTTCACAGTACTATGCATCCAATATGCCTATATATAGTGAAATATGTACAGGTAGATATGACAACCATTGCTTAGGTTTACTGCCAACTGCTCTGATAGCTGAATTTCACTCTACAGAGAGAAAAACAATCACTCATTAATATTAACCATGATTGAGTGCACCTTAACATTTAGAGTAAAATCAGATACAGGGATAAAAATGAATGGTCAGTGATCACTGATCTGGAAGTACCCACTAAGACAATGAGGTGTGTGACATCCAACTGAATTACTTATATACCAACACATATTTCCAGCTTATCCTATTAAATGCATCTCACCTTATATAAATCTGTAAGTCTAAACTTAAGGCTTATATAATTTGAAGAACCCTTTTTAACAACTTATTTATTAGAATTTATAGAATAAATTAATACGAATTTATAAATATACTTGTTCGGTTGAAGAACATTTTTATTGAACGATTCAAAATAAGGATAAGAATTTTAAAAAGTTAAGAGTGTCAAAATTTCAAAAGGCATATTCAAGTATATCCAGATAGTTTACTGCAAGGTCATGTCCATCAGTGTCAGGATTTTTCTTGCAAACAGAAACATTACGGTACCTTGTGAAAACAGTTAATTAAATTTTGAATTATTTGCAATCTTTGCAATAAATTTTATTTGTGTGGTAACAAACCATATCATAAAACAACAACAAAAAGTTATGATCATACATTTCTTAGAAAAGAAATATATTATCTGCTTCTGTTAATTCTACTTTTATTATATTTTGGTACATTTTCCCCATTTACTGTAACCAAAGTGTTTTATAACCAGCTTCCTCCTTTCTGGTGTGACTTTGCCTTTATAGGTTTCAGTGTTGAATAAGGAAGTTATGGTTAACCTATTTATCTTGTATATTCCTTCTAGTTAATTAGACAAATAACAAAATCTTACAATAAGCAGATTAAGTTCAGTTACCTAACTTCTACCTAAATCCATGAAGTAATCAGTGTCAAATTTAAACATAGACTGTCTAAAGGTGTACACTTTCCCCAATCGTTTTATCCATCTTGTGTTCCCTTTGTAAAAACATTGACTTCATCTAATCCATGGAAGAGATCAGCTTTTCCAGAATTACCCACACTACATTACCTTTATCTTTGTTATCATAACAAACCAGGCGGGCCACTCTGTTGAAGTTTAAAGTGCTGTTTCTTAAGCTAAAGTTTTTATTTGCATTGATTTTTTGGGGGTTTTATGATTATCTCTGTGAAATGAATGATAAAAATAGCACCTTCAATATTGGGGAGTACACCTTTAAACCCATAAGCCTTTGGTAAACAGCTTCCTTGTTATTAGGTAGCACAAAATATTCATCTCTCAAAGGAAATGGAAGCACAAAGTGACCATCAGCACATCTTTGAATACCATTTTCCATGATTTTCAAAAACCTTTTGTCTTCTAAGGAGATCTTTTCATCCTGGCACACTTTATTGAAATCATGGTCAAACATTCTAATAACAGCCGCTGGACGGATCTCTGCTACATGGGTTCTAAGTGCAACATGACAAGATTTATCCTCGGTCACACTGGCCAGCTTAACTTGGTCAACAATGCTTGCTATCCCCCAGCCAAGTCCAGCTTTTATTGCCCAGGGACTATTTCCAGGTCCAGATATCAGTTCTTGTGGTTTAATAGCTTCAGAGCATCAAAGTCCAATTAGTAGACCTACTGCTACATCTGGAAGATATGGCATAAATTCTATAACTATTGGTTTCAAATGTCCATAGGCCTCAGCAGTTTCTGGTCGTGGAATTAGTTCACGTTGCACTAGGATATTTTCCCTCAAATACACTGATCCTATTTGGGTGATCTGACTGTTGGAGGTTGGTCCAGCACCAATAACAGACAACCCATTTTAACCACTTGGCTACCACTGTGGACAACATTGTGGTCAATTTTATCTTAGTTTTTTGACCTCCAATACCCAATTTCTGTAGCGTTCCCTTTGCTATGAAGGTGGAATTGGATTGTTCATCCAGGAGTGCATAAGTAAGTACAAGTTTTTCACTATCTTTTTGCTTGACATATACAGGAACTATTATTGAGTAGTAATGACCACCTGCATGTTTGCAAATGTCATTATGTGACCCGGTATTCAATGTCAGTGTGGTCTGAGTTGAGGTTCCTCCTGCTGACCAGTTGCATGAACCTGTAACTTTGGCTCTTTATCTCTGTGCAGCAGTGTTGGATGCAGTCCCCCACAAGTTTCACAGCTCTGCCTTAGTTTGCAGGTTTTAATCAAATGCCTTCCTTGCAAGCATTCAAAGCACAACCCCTTCTTCTTGGGGGTATCTCTTTTGTATTTCCAGCTAAGTTTTCTGAAATCGCCACATTCATCAATCTGATGATCGTGGTTTCATATGATACACTTTTTGTTTCTTGTATTTCTTGATGTCATTGTAGCAAAACTTCTGGCGCTTTTTGTTCTGGAAGTATTGCTCTTCGTGGTTCCTGCAGCCTGAGATTTTTTCCAGTCATATTTCAGATTTATTGGATTGCAGGCTATTCTTGCTTCCCTTTCAATAAAATGGCAAAGTTCTGCAAAGGGTGGGTACAATCTGTGATTCAATTCATGTAACCATCTGTCCACAAAACAACTCCATATATCACTGATGTTCCTGGGAAGTTTCCATAAGAGGATGCTCACTTGCTCATCTGTGTCAAGAGACTTTAAATGGGCAGATGCCTTCAGGCTGGTGAGAGTGATATTTAAAAAATCTGAGAAATGTTGGAGAGCCTTGCCATCACCAACGTTGACAAGATTTCATCCTTTAATTTTCTGTATACAGTCTCTAGCTGCAATGTATTCATCACCATACCTACTCTTGAGAACAGATTTTGCCTTTGAGAATCCCTCTTCAGAATTCATTGAGTCCCTTTATTGCTTCATAAGCTTCTCCACCTGTGCACTTTCTCAAAAAGTAAAGTTTTTGATTGACAGTCTCTGTGTTTTGTTTGATAAGACTCTCAAAGGATTTAAACTACAGCGGGTACTCAATATTCTCTCCAGTGAATTTTTCTGGCATCATCCTCAGCAAACGATCTTGTTTACTGCTTATTTTCTCTGCCAGGGTGTCAAGTGCAGAATCCCAAACTGTTGTTGAATCATTGTGATCTTGACTGGCAGACATTTTCCTGGGTAGAAGATCTGCAGGTGTTGAATTAATGGGTGCCATGAATGGGTTCAAATCTGGTAGCATATGCGGAGTTAAAGTGGGGTAGTCATTGTTCAAGTTCCTACTGCAGGGTTCAAAGGGACTGATCCTTGGTCTTGAAGCACAGGAACCCAAGTCGCTCTGTAGATCTTCAGTTACCCTTGTTTGTGCTCTGAGAATATTCCTTTCAGTCTGTAATTATAGCTGTTGTTCCTTTCTTCGAATTTTTTTGGCTAAAGTCTCTTCAAGTTCAGTGTCCAACTTTATTCGTTCAAGTTCAATTTCCTTGGCACGCAGTAACGAATGTACTTGTGCCCTATTCCGCTCATGTTGCAGATTCTGATTTTCCTGGAGGGCAGCTATCTGCTCATTAAGCTCTGCCTCCTTTCTAGCATCTTCTGACTTCAACATTTCTACCTTAGAGCTAAGATGGGATAACTGAGAAGTCTATGTTACTTGAGAGGCACTATCCTCAGGCTTAATCCCTTGCTCCATGTATCCTGTTTTACAGCAGGGTGTATCCGATCTTTCTGGCTGTTGTCTATCCATATTCAACCACAATGGTTGTTTTACTGTAAATGCCAAAGTCTAATTTCTATTTATTTCTATTTATTTCATTCACAGAACACATACAACTGAAAAAAATATATCTTCAATAAACTTACACTACCCAAATAACATCAATTAGTTCAAGTACATCAAAAAACTGAAGCCAAATATTATTTGTATACTTGTATCAAAGTTAGGAATAATATTAGTTAGGAATAATATTACTTGACAAATTCATTCTTCAGTACATTAATTGTAGATTTTGTTATAGACAATTATTATAATTTTAACAATCAATGAAGTCAATAAATAAAGTAAAGAAAAGCATATTTATTGACTATTTTGAGCCAATTTCTGCCTATATATGCCAAAAAACATTTCAATTTCCTCTCATCATTTTGTGTACAGCCAAAGACAAAGAACAACTTGTGAAAAACACCTTCCAAGCTAACAGGCAGCAAGAAAGTACAAAGTTCATCATTTTGTGTTAGGAGGCAGTTACAGAGTATTAAATTACATATACAACAATATTTTTAGAAATTTCAAAACTGTGTACATAATGCTCTAATTCCAGACACTAAAATGGTTTTTCCTACACAATGCACTGATATACATAACATAAATGTTTCTTCACAATGTGAAAAATCAAAGATATCTTTACATTATTTACCAGTAGCTACAAGTTTATTTTGCACTACATGGAATACCTCACCAAATTTAGCCAGGTCAGACCCTTGAAAACCAAAACTGCTGAGGAAGTTGCCCAAGAGTTATTATGTATATTTCTTGATATTGGTTCCCCACATATTTTACAATCATACAATGGGCGATAATTCGCCGCTGAAGTAATCCAAGAACTCTCCAGCCTTTGGCCAGACTGTGAATGGTCACCCAAGACATCCACAAAGCCAGGGAAGTGTTGAGAGAGGCAATGGCTCTTTGAAGCTAAAACTCCAGAGTTGGATGTGTGGTAACAACACTGCCTCATGGAGCGTTGGTTGTCGGCTTGTACAGTGGTCCATGAACAGCACATATCATGAGGCCATTTGCATGGAACCATACAAGGCTCTGACTGGAAATAAGCCTTGTTGTGGATTGGCAACTACATTACCAGCTCAATTTCTTTCTAGATTCACCAGTGGTGTGATTGAAGAACAGTTGGAGGAGCTTTTATTATTATTATTTGGGGTTTAACGTCGCTTTCAACACTGTACAGGTCATATCACGACGGGTAGTTGGAAGGGCAGAGGAAACCAGTACATTGAGTTCGCTAGGGTTCTGTACTGTAAACTGCCGACCAACGGCAAGCAACTACCAGCTTTCCCACTTGAGCCCGTGCGGGGATCGAACCCCGGCCTCAGAGGTGGGAGGCGAGAGTGTTACCACTCTGCCACCGTGGTCCCCCTGGAGGAGCTTTTAAACCCAGGTACAAATGACAGTGCAGATTATGAAAATCCAGCAACAGATGATATGATTGTGAATGTGAATGTTCCTGTGGTGGACAGCAGTGACACAAATACTGACAGTATAATTCCTGATAGTTTGGAGACTGCAGAAGATATTCCTGTGGATGTTACCAACAGTGTTGCCAGTATTAATGATCCTGCCACAGATGATATGATAATCATTGGTATGTCCCAAGATGTGAACAGTAGTGGTGCCAATGAGGACACTTATCCTGCCCCTGATGATACAGTGAACAATGAAGTTGTGGCTGTGGACAATACGGTTACTAAGACTGAAGATATGGCTGAAGGAAATATGGATACCCCAAGTGGTAATATTGAAACTGCAGATGACATAGTGATATGTGAAGATGTGCCAGAAGTGAGGGAGAATCAGCTTACTGGTGATGACATGATAGACCATCCAGCTAAGCGTGCCAGAACTGAAGCTCACAGCTATATACAAAAACAGGTAGATAAAATAGTGGCACAATCTGCAGGTACTTTAGCAGGGAATCAAATTGTGTTTCAGCCCTAAGGCAGAAGATGTACCAGCAGAACACTGCACAGTTTGTGAACTGGTCCAAAAAATAAGTATATGTGGAGGCCAAGGATATGTCTGATGTCAGTGCCGTACCAACTATTTGACAAAAAGATGTTCATGTCTGAAGAAAGGTCTTCGATGCAACAGTGCCTGTCACAGTCATAAATCTTGTGATAATGTGGACAAGTAAATAACATTTGCAATAAGTAATGTAAATAAACTACCAATGTGGCTTACTGTTAAAAGCTCTTAAGGTTATAAAAACATAACTAATATTGTTAAAGAAAAAGTTAAAGGAATTATAATAAAATGCACATCACCAGTATACTTTAGGTAAAAGTACAACCTTTTATCCATTGATGTATTCCAATACTATGTTTCGATAAAAATGCAAAAAGAAAAATGTTTTTTCACTGTGAATGAAAGTAAAAATTTTGTACATTTAGTTCTCCATTTTATAAAATGGATAAATATTTTGTCCATTTCACAAAACGGACAGTTGGGTTGTCCATTTCATGAAATGGACAATTTCACACCTGGGTCGTAACATATACATTCAATGGTCAATGCTATTGAATGCGGAGTATACAAACTAAATAGAAGGACATAACTTCTATAAGTCCAAACTATGAAAAATGCATTTTATCTTTTGGCATCTTGTTAATACATCACATCTGTTGGTACTTAACTAATAAATAAACTTGCGTAATAAATTAACTAACTGCAATTCATTGCATACTTATGGCCATTTATGGTGTATTCAGTTCAATCAAGCTTTTGTGCATAGTTTTTTTAGGGGGTTTGCACATAAACTATACTGTAATATTAGAAATTTGTATTTTGATTAATAATTCTTTTCATCAACAACTGATGTTCACACAAACATATATGCTTACATTTAACTAAGAAAATTATATTTTCATTACTGTCTCATGACACCATGGCCGTGTGATATACATTAGCATAGAATATAATAGAATAGAATAGAAATGCTTATATAGCTCAAAATTGATACAATATCCTCTAATGTGCTTGTCAAGAAAAGGATAGTTAGGGGACATGTCAGTTTGAGATCCAAATTAGCCCCCACCAGGGGATATGCTATGGTGGAGGATATGCTAGTCTAAATAAGTAGGTCTTTCACTGGCTTCAGAAACCTCTTATTGTGTGCTGTGATTGGACCGATTATGGAAGTATATTCCATTTCGTGGAGGAAGCTGTTGCAAAACCTTGCTTACTAATAGCCTTTCTAGGACAGACTGAGGAAAGGGATAGCCAATTTCCATGGGTGTGGCTACTGGTTTTGATCAAGGATAATAAGTGTGTAGGTTGGGAAAAATTAATGTCTTTGATGTGCGATGACATTATGTTTAAACAAGATGAGGTATGAAATGTGGAGCCAGTGTAGTTTTTGAAGGCAGGGTGTAACTTAGCTTGTTCTGTCAAGTCTAAAGATAATTCTACAAAGGACATTTTGAATCTTTTAGAATTTAACCACATTATATTTAGTTACACTATGGAGTAGGGATTGCAATACTCAATTTGACTGCTTATCATTGAGTTTGCAAGCAGGGCTGTAGTCTCCACACTGAGTAATTTCATGATCCAATTTAGGTCCTTGAGGTAATAGTAGCAGGCACAACAACCCTTGGTAATGCAATTGGCGAAAGTATTTCCAGTCAAAAGTAGCACCTAGATTCTACATCAGTAGGGGAGATGGAATATCCAAAAAATGGGGTGGGAAATATTTGGATGATAGACTCTCTGGCAAGTCGGTCACCAATGATGAATAATTCTGTTTTCTCTTTATTGAGTTTTAGTTTGACACCACCCATTCACTTTTGAACTCGATCGTAAAGGTTTTTATTTGCCCTCTGTTTCATCATCGTTTTTGTCTGAAAATGTGAATTAAAATTTCAGAAAAATTCTGTTCTGTAGGATATAAATATATTAAATCTTCCATTCACTAAAAACAAATTCAGATTGAAATTTTAATTGTTATAATGTGCATGACAAACCCTGTGGGTCACCATACATATTACAAACCTGTCTAATAAAAAACATTAATTTAGGTTTCTAATTACATTAACACTAGAAGAACTCAACATGTTTATCTGCTGAAAGGGTGGGTGAATGTGGGATGCACAATGCTCTATGCAACAGTAGCTGTTTCAAAAGCATGTATTAATATGAGTTATCCATGATATAAGGACATTAAAGAATAAAGTATGAGTAAATATATGAAATTTATGTCATGGAATACATGTTCAAAGATTTACCAGTATTGTGTACTGATCTTTATTCATATTGTTGTTATGCTCACATAAATTTAAATATAATTTTAGTGCTGATATAGTTATCTGAATATTTAGAAACCCAGTATTAACATCAACAGAATCCCATAGAACATGTGTAATTTTGGATTGAATTAAATTACTCATATATCCTATATCAATTCCTCAAAATTACCACTTTTATGAAATTTCTTTTAATTGTTTATAATAATGCTAAAATGGGAATGTATGTTATAAACTAAAGCTATTTATATAGCTGTCAAATAATGTACATATTTGTTTCTAATTACAGCAATATAGCTTATAATCTTTCTCCAATATTCTGAGGCGAATGTGGATTCCTTATTCTTATAAATAATTCTTAACTAAGAATTTCTTTGTAAATACAACTTTTTTCTAAGAATCAGAAAATTCTTTGATAAGAATATTTTCTAATTCTAAGAAAATCTTTTATCCTAAGAATAAAAATGTTAGTGAATATGGACCCTGAGACCCCAATTAAAATTTTCCTAACATAAGGTGTTTTCTCAATTAAAAGTTTTCTTGGGTCAGGTGTTTTCCCTATTCAAATTTCGTTAGATTGGAAGTTTGCAATTGAGGGCACGATGGGGGATAATTTTATTGCCAAGAAAAGGTTTTGAAATTCTCTGCAATCCAGTTCCTGATTATATTTTAGGGATCGCCATGACAAAATGGTGAGATGTCCCACCAGCCCCAAGGACTAGAAAGACAGCAGGGCATCAGAGAGTAATGGAACGTGTCCCATACGACTGGGACCCTACATGGAAAGCACACCCCAATGTGGAGTCCGAGATGAGGCCAGCCTGTATGCTAATCACAAGGGGTTGCACACAATAATCCTTCTATGCTCAGTAGATGCAGACTACAAATTCATCTCGTATCGTTGCTGCTGGGTCAAATTTGGACATTCAGATCTTCCCGTACAGTGATCTGAGGAGGATGAAAGAGGACAGCATCATTAACTTTCCCCAGCTGAGTCTATCATTGATGCTTGTACAAATGTATATTATTATAACCTCAGGACCACACCTTCCCCCTGCAAACTTTGCTGATAACTTTGGATGTTTAAAAAGCATGTGTTCTAGATCGGATATGGGAGAAGGGTGGTGGAAAATGCACTTTCCGGGTAGAGCAGCCAGATGGGGGGAGTGAGGGTGTGCTACAGAGAAACCATCTGAGATATCCAGTGTCACAGAAGCTGCCAGGGAACATGGCAGCTGGAAAATATTTAATGTTTACAAACTGGACAATGTACACAATAGTGGAAACCCTAAATGAACTACCTAAAATGGCCATTTGCCAAGTAGTGTTTAAAATTTGTTTGATATACCCCATGTTGCATTTTCTGTATATTTTATTGTCAACATTCTATTGTTAAATATGTTCCTTGTATTTATTATTTTGGAATGTTTGTGTCAATGTTCAATAAATGTATCATTATATATTGCTTACGTGTGATATGATTAACCATAGCAACCTCTGAACAAATAATAATAACAAATAACAAAAAGTTTATGTAAAATTATGTATTTTTCATGTATTTTTGTACTCTAATAATGTATGACGAATACTTTTTCAGCAGAAATAAATTCCAGTGCTTATTCCAGAAAACTTAATCAATTTCTTGAAATTAGACTCATTCCTTGCTTATAATCTCCAAAAACGGCTGTGAATGAAATTGAAAGAAATATACTTGTGCCACAGTAAATAAATGAATAATGAAATGAAATATATTGTATTTCCCTCTAAAATAAAATTAGGACTGGTCTCAGGTTTGAATCCCATTGGTGGGCATGTGCTGATGCTCTGTAACTATCAAGATGCTTGAACTATTTTAAGAATAACCAGATACGAGGGTATGAGAGGTGGGGCAAGGTTTTAACCCTCCCCCGTATGACTTTTGGGGGGGATGGGTGATTATTAATTTTTTGACGATGGGGGGGGGGGGGGGGGGTGGTGAGAAGGGCATGAAACTTTTTCAGCTAAAAGGCCGAATATTGAATGCCAGCTGCTATAATTCACACTTTCTGCATGTGATCTGCTGCTCTTTATCACTGCAATAATCTCGGCTGGTGCTGGTCTCTGGAAGCATGGGCTGGGGGTACTGATATTGTCATCTACTGAGGTAGGGGCAAGGCATGGATCAGTGACCCAAATGAATTTATTGAGAGTGGATCAATAGGTGTTGAAGGCATGCGTCTGTAGAAGGTGATTGAAGTTGTGGCATCTGGTGATAGGTGGCTTGGTCATGTTCCCTGCATTGGTTGATAGAGCTCATGCTGTTATATGAGATGGACTTGCTGCATTGACAGTTGAATGGGCTGCTGAATTGGCTGTTAAATGGCTGCTAAATTTGCTGTTAGATGGGCTGTTAAATGTTCTGTTGAACAGGCTGGTGTACATATGTATATGTTGCACTAGAGGGTGCTGCATTAACATGCTGCTAAAATGGCTGCTGTGGCGGTTGTTGCTGCAAAAACACGCCCACCCCCCTACAAAAATAAACCCGCGAAAATATACAAATTCATTATCTTTGCTAATTGACAGCTGCAAAAAACGTCTGCTGAAAAGCTGTAAACTGAGGATAGTTTCTCGTGGAAATGAAGCCTAAACAAAACAGATATACATGACAAGTAAGTATTTATTTTCTTTTATTTCTTGCTATGTCAATGAATGCCCTTACTCAAATTAACGCCGGGTCCGATCTAATGCCGGGGGTTATGGGAATTTGAAAACAATGAACGCACGGGCGATATTACGGGAAAAAAACGGTATCTTCTTTGTCTTTCAGTAACAGCACACTCTCCTCTGCTTCTTCTTTAGAGGCATTTTTAGAATATTTTAAAAGCCTGTAAAATCCGCCCAGAGAAGTAAACAATTGATTTCTAGTAAACTGACAATCTATTGCAAAGCAAAAAACCTATTCCAAACCCCAAACAATAAAAGTTTGCACTAAATTTAAACCATTTGAAATTATTGGGCAGGCAGGCAATGCCTACACGATAGATTGGTGAATGATCTGATCAAGGTTTACAATATAACATATAGAAATAATTGACTTCCGTAACAGAAAATTTTCTGGATTCTAATTCTGTAGGGGAAGATTATCACAATAGCAGAACAGCTGTCTCAGACAAGTAAGTTTATGTATTTAATGATCTGTTTTTTTTTGTTTATCCAGTTCTCTGTTTGTCAAAGTGAATGTTGTGATAAATCAGCCAGGGTCATATTAGGACGGGTCCTAAGCATTGGCCTTTTGTGGGAGTCGAACCCACAGCCTGTGATTAGATGGGAAACTTGCTTACCACTAGGGCACCAAAGGCCTATTCTGTCTGTAAGTAAGCAATACAATTCAAAAAGTAGTGGACAGATTTTAATGGAATTTTCATCAAATGTGAACAATGGTACAGGGAACAAAATCCTGTGTGATCCGGATAACTGTCTGAATCCAGGACTTTAAAAACAAAATTTGATTGCATTGATAACCCACAGTGAACAAAATGGGCATTTGAGGTTACTGCTATTATAGTTAAACTCTGTAAACTGACTTTGATCTCAGGTGGAGCTAACAATTTGGCTGAGGTTCTGATAAAAAAGATGACATATTTGCACAGAATGCATTCTATTCTTATGTATTAAGATATTAAATTGCTCATAAATACTGCCCAGGTTTTCATGAACATATTCCTTTTGTAAAGAATTGAGATATTAAATGTCTGAGAATTACTCACCAGTTTCTCATAGAGAGGACGGATCCAGTGTACTTTTGAAAACTTTTCAGCCAAACTAGTCGTTTTGTCACAACTTTTACCCACAAGTTCAGCAATGTCTGGTGGGAATACCTGAAATATTTTTATAACAGTAATATCCCAGTTCTGTTTCAGAGAGTTGTTGTTGCAGAGAGTTGGACCTGCTAAAGCATTTGATTTGTTCTGGTGTGAAAAATAGGAAACTTCTGGAATGGCATATATGAAAAAATATATTACAAATGAAGAGACAATGTTATGCTAGTGTGTAGTAAGAGCATTGTAACCTTTTTCATACATATTTTTTCACATGTGTATAATGAGGGGTATTTCCGAAATATTAACAAAATGCAAATGGATTTGTAATGCTAATTAAACACATTAAGTGGTGTGGTATACCAAATATATATACCTCTCTGTATACCCACCAATAAGGTTCATGGTGGACAATAAAAGTTAAGGTAATCAGATCAACCCTATGTTTAGGTTATCATCAAGAATACCTTTGTGATGACATCAACTCTTGACAGTGTAATTGGGGTATTGTATATATAAAACATAATAGTAGTTGATTTTCAAATATTGATAAATATAAAACAGTAGATAATATTCATATATGCAGAACTTAAATATTTAATAATATAGTCAGATTCCTATAATTTTTTATACTTGATGTTGCATTTTACCTGTTACACATAAGTAGACGTTAATCTATCTTTTATTTATTCATTTATTCATTTGTACATCAGATAGTACACAGGTTACAATTTTGAACTAAACACAGTTGAACTAAACACAATTGAACATATACAGAAGGTTTATACAGTGCTGACAAATTCCATGATATCATACAAATCATTCTTAAATGGTGTTTGATTTGTTACTATCAGAGATATAAAATATGTTAGTATTCCATATCTGACAAGTACGTCTTCATTATATATTTCTGACATTGTTTTTATCACTGACTGGTTAAATGCACCATAGTTTATATTATACTTGTCTATTCTATATCTGTAGACTAATAAATTGAGAGTATTACATACAGATGATTGACTTGCTTGTAATTCTATGTCACAGCATAACTTTATTAATTGATTTTCAGTCTTATGAACCATCTTATGAAAAAAAATAAAAAAAACGGCTGTAACTGAACATCTGCAGGGAAATCATTGCATATAAGTGGCATCTAATACTTTTATGAATATAGCTTGCATCTCATTCTTATGCATGTGTCACAAAACACAAAAGTGACAAGTAGCCTTGAGTATTATTAATGATACAATATTGAAATGTTTATTAATTATTATGAACAAAAGAACAGGTGTGAAATTACATCTTACAAACTTTTAACAGTAGACTGAACTTCCTTCAAAATCTGGAAGTATCCAAACGTTTCACTTGACAGGGTCATTGTGCTAAGGACATGGAATTCTCCATGCTGGAATGGTATACCCGTAAATACCATAGCCAAGACACTAACCTTAGTAAAAGGTGAGAGAAATGGTGAATGTATCCATCATATTGGCATTAGTCAGTTGATTTAAATTGATTCATTATCATGTTCTTGCACATTCACAATACACTTTGTTTGTCTTTCCTTCCTTCAAAATCTGATTTTAAATATTGCAAGAAATTATTTAAAACATTTACTTACATTTGTATTCTGATTCTTTCCTGTTTTTCTCAATCCCTCAAATTCTGTTGCAAGATTTGTCATCCAGACATCATGACTCAGTGAAAGTGCCGATTTTGGGAATTCTTTCCTGCCTGTTCCCCATAGCTTCACCTATGTCCATAATAAAAATGAGAGGTTGCAGTATTCACCATTTTGGTATTAGGTAGGATTAATAGTACTCATGTTGTTAACAAAAATATTGTTGAATATTGTTGATATTAAAAAAGTGGCAAACAAGAAGGCAGCTTAATGATATTTATTTTCCACCATCTTGGTGTATTTAACCTAAATACCAAGACAAAGAGAACAAAGTGTATGTTTTTCTTCCCTTACTGTGGATGAGATTTGTCTGTGTTATTGAGCAAATTAAAGGACCTCTGGGAAAGACAGCTTCAATATTCTGTCCTTGCAAGCAATTTCTCTACATGCTTATTCCAAATAATTCCTAGCCTCTGGGAAAGACCCTATTCTGGATGTAAGGGTAAACATTCTGTAGTTCTGGTCACATGATGGGACCTGTTATGTCGACTGTCCTTGACCCAATTTTCTGGATATATGGATTGGTCAACGCTTGACCAAATAAAAACATGTGTTCAAGTTTCTTAATCTTTATAACATACACATGGACCTTTTCTACTTGGTAATTTCAGGATTCTGTTTACTTATACTGTTTCTTCTCATTACTTTGTCATAATTTTGCTTCACATCATATTTGAAACAGACTACAAATGGACAGAGTAAGACTCAAATGACAAAGACAAGCTGATTATATGATAGGACAAGACTGAAAGCGATAATGACAAGAATGGATGTGATACAAACAAGACTGGTGTGCTTAGGGCAACATGGGAAATAACTAGAACTAGACAGTTTCCAGGTAGGCGGAGCCACGGTCGGGAACAAGAGTTGAGGAGGGTTGGTGAAATATCAAACATGTTTGATATTTTGCCAACCCTCCATTACAAGCCTTGAAATCATAACCGACTGTAATCGACTATGTAAACATTGCTCTCGACCCTCGAAAATCCTTAGTTACCAACAAGTTGAATGGAACACCCCTATTAAACTTACAGGTAGTGTGTTCAAGAATTTAGATATATTGAAAGCAGAAAGTGAAAATGGTCTGTATAAGTTAGTTTAATATGGATGATGACATTTTTAAAGCTGTGGAAAAGTAAAAGACCTTGTAGATTACTGAATCTTAGTTATCTCTAATTTCATAAGTTGGGGTCTGAGATATAAAGTTGTGGTGCTGTGACTGTTGGTCAAGTGTTGCGTCTAGTGCAGATGATTCCACAGGTTTTCTAATCTTAGCAATAGATTGCTTTTTAGCATGAATACACCATTTTGAAAATATCACAATTACAACAGTCGTTTTTAGATGCATTCACCATATTCTATACTAATTTTGATCCTATTGGTTACTTCTCATGACATTTTGTATTGTGTTTTTATAATTAATTTGTTCCCAGTCATTGTTATACCTAATTTACTCAACATATAAAGGTTTTTTTTACATTTATGGTGGTTGGAACGAGCAAATGATGTGAAACAGTAATTGAGAAATACGGTCATATTTCACTTTAACTAATGATCAATAACACACAATAGCATACAACTTATATAGACATACTTTTAAAGATGTTTTCTGTTGTCTACCATATAATTCTACGTTAATTCTAGAATTGCAACCTGTTAAAATTATTTATTTCTGAAAAAATGAACTAGAAAAGTATGAACTGACCAATTTACTTTTTTTCAGGAACTCTATAAGCTTTTCCTTTGTTTGATTGTCCTTGTATTTTTCAATCAAGTCACGAAGCCTTTCATCCTCGGGATTTTTATCTTTGCTAAAATAAGAACAGAATGGTAAAAAAAGTCTGTCATTCAATATATGCAAATAAACTACAACTTTTGCATGGGCTAGGTGCTTTTTAAATATATTAATAACGTGTATAACTGGAAATACACTCGGAGAGGGCAGCAACCCATTTCGAGGCCCAATGTGTCCACTGTGGCTTATGAATGCTGGATCTGAATCACCACTAAAATATGATCATTGATTCCTTGTGCCATTGTTCATATGTCCTGAAAATTTCAAACACACAGACATATTCTCATATATATAAACTTCTACCAAATACATAAACTTCCATGTTGGAGGTTTACAAAATTTCCCAAACTGAATTATTCATCTACAGTGTAGGGCTCTATCCAACAACTTAAATATCCAATCATGGTCCTGGTTTCAATCTAGAAACTGTCTAGATTATACATATGTAGTTGCTATGCTGATAAATTCTGATTTCATATTGAAATAAACTGAACTATAACTCTTCAGTAGACAAGCTCTCAGAACTTAACCTGCCAGTGGAGTGGAAATTTAATCATAAAGTACCGAATTTATGCATGCTTTCAACTTCATATGGAAAAAAATTAATGCATACAATAAGAGTCTGCTAACTTGTTGAGGAGTCAAAATTAAGTTTCCTTTTTTTAAATCTCAGTAATCAAAAATTAGTGCTGACAGTTTTGCACCTTAAAGTCAAAGTTGGAGTTATAAATCACAATTAACAGCTAATGTCACACCATGGCAAGTAATTCATGAATCAGAAATGTTCATGGCCCCACATTGACTGTACAATAACAGAGTGAATAAAAAATGCAGGATATGCAGGATGTGAACCACTCAATAAAACCCTTTAGGATCTCTTTAAGCGTGAGCTCTAGTGAGACTCGTTTTGACAGAAGTTGTGGCAGAAGTTGTGCTGTGGCCACAATGGCAGTCTGCCTGTCACAGAATTTGAGTGGTGAAAAACTAGGTTAGTTACCGTTTCAGTGCACCACTCAATGTTTGTGATGGTTTTACATAAATTCGATATTTAATGGGGTAAATTTACAATCCCCATAATATCTATGAGTCTAAAATGTAAATTGTAGAGTCAGTTATTTCAAGCTGGTGAATTTTTCTTACTCTTTTATTTCCTGAACCATTTTTGCAAGCATATTTGCAACATCACCGCTTCCATCTACGATGATTACACAAATATTGTTTTCCACTGCCCACGCAACCTTGTCTATTGTTGTTTCATCTCCACCAAGAACGACAACTACTAGAGTAGAAGACCCTGTAGGAAAGAAAAGAATTCTATTATTTTTTATATTTTCTTCAGAATAAATACCTCAAGAAACCATAAATTTATATTTGAATACCATATCAAAGCAAATAAATTATGATTATAAAATAATCTGAATAACAGAGAAAAGCATTATATTAACAAGGGGGCCTTATCAGTATCAAATATTGAAAATCTGTGGCTTTATGTACAAGAGTTCAATCCAGATAAATTTGATTCAAAACTATTTTGGTATCTGAAAATACTGGAATCAGTGTATGGGAAACAGAAAAGTTGGCAAATGGATCAGAGCTATATGTAATCATTACGTAAAAGAAAATAAACATTACAATTATGACAAAGAGGATATCCCATACCACTCAGAGAAACTGTAGTTTTGGAAATTCCAACAATACCAGATTTTAAATGACTTTGGATCCAAAATGGTTGCTCTTGAACCTATTATAAAAAGTTGGATATTTATCAAAATTGGACATTATTATTGGCTGTTAAACCGTTAGAAACATGAATTTGCTTCACACTTGAGATTTGGGTACTTTTAAATAAAAGTTTTATTTATTTGGGTTTTAACGTCGCTTTCAACACTGTGTAGCCTAAGTTACATAGCATTTGAAGTACCTTTTGCATTTGGATGTATTTTGTGTCTTATATATTTCTCAAATTTTCTCTGCAATAAAGGTTCTGTTTTACCATGGCCATGAGTGCCATTATCACACAGTAAAAAATGTGTGTGATGGTTTTCTAAGAAGTAATCTACACCCTCAAAGTTGCTTGGCGTTGGAGTGTAAGTCGCAACATCTTCTCCAATCTGTAGAATATATAATGTAACAACTAGAAATAAAAAGTGTAAGCAATTTGTGGATAATTTGTGTAGCAAGTGGTGTCAAATTTGTTTCAAATAATGCGTGAGGTAATCCATATTTTGTATGTATACCTTTTGACCAAGCGATTCAGATTTCATCAGAAATTGATGTCCAAAAAGCTTCTAGCCCTCCCGAGGTACCAATAGTATAATGTACACCATTTGTATACATGTTTTGACATTTTTGAGCATCGCATTGGTTGAGATATTACATTGTCTATATGTATGCTGAGTGTTGCATGTATATGTCATGGTAGAAAGTCCAATCTGGTAGAATTTTAAATTCCAAGATAAACTTGGTAGAAAGTCCAATTGGAGTTTGGAACAAGATTGATTGCTTACCATGGCTGAAATAATAAACATTCTCTATAGTGTTGAAGACTTAGCTGACTAGAGAAATCTGCATTTTTCTAAACTGTCTCACATATATACCAGAATAGATTTTCATAAATATGACATAAACCATCACCAACCGTAACACTTATTTTCTCATTTTTGTTTTCTTTTCACAATGTGTTCCAAAATAGGTTAAACTATTTCAGCTATTTCATTTAACTGTCAAGGACTAGGAAATAAAAAAGAAATTGTTTGATATTTTTAATTATTTGGAAAATACTGGAACAAATATTGCATGTCTTTAATTTATTTATTTATTTGGGGCTTTTATGTCGCTTCCAACACTGTACAGGTCATATCATGACAAGTAGTTTTGTGGGTAGAGGAAACCAGTGCATACAGTTGGTCAAGGTTCTGTACTGTAAACTGTTAACCATTGGAAAGCAACTACCAACTTTGCCACATAAGGTCGGGGATTTGAACCTGTGAGCTCAGAGGTGGGAGGCAAGTGTGTTATTACTGCGCCATCGTGGCCTCATATGTCCTCAAGACACTAACTTGACACATTAAGAACTGCACAAAATTAGAACCGTCTGGAGGGGGATGATTACATGAGTAGAACCAGAACGAATGCAATAGGTGTGGCAATCCATCTAAGGATTTAATTTTGAATATAAAATAGGTACTTTTGAGCTTGAAGAGGGGAATATGGTAATTCTTGACCTAATATTCTGTGATATTAAAATCCGGTTGATAAATATATATTCTCTCAAACCCAACAATCCACAATTTGTCTCGAACATGAAACATTTTCCTTTTGACCATGAATAGGATTACATCATTTGGTGTGTTGATTTCAACATTAGTATTAATCCTACCATAGACTGTTACAACTATGTAACCTTAAATAATCCAAGATTAAGAAAGATGTTGTTGGAATTAATTGATGAATTTAGCTTGATAGATGTTTATAGACATTTTAATCCAAACTAAACACTATACTTGGCGTCAACAAAATCCTACAAAACAAGAAAAATTAGACTATTTTTACTGCCTCCTCCTGCTGATTTAATATCAAGCATAGACATTAAAGCAGGTTACAAACCAGATCACTCGATGTTAAACCTGTCATTGTTAATTTGTTTATTTGGGGTTTTACGTCGCTTTCAACACTGTACAGGTCATATCACGACGGGTAGTTGGAAGGGCAGAGGAAACCAGTACATAGAGTTCGCTAGGGTTGTGTACTGTAAACTGCCGACCAACGGTAAGCAACTACCAGCTTTCCCACTTAAGGCCGTCATGGGGATCGAACCCACGACCTCAGAGGTGGGAGGCGAGAGTCTTACCACTCTGCCACCGTGGCCCCTCTGTCATTGTTAATCAATAATGGATAAAAGATAAGGAGGTTTAGCGTTCGCCAGGGGATAACATGTTTTTGTTTCTCTTATGGATCAGTAACAAAAATTTTCCATTTTTATACAAGAAACTGGTCTGTATCTGTTTTTATTGATACCCAACACACTTTGTTTTAAGAAAATATGAATAGTGTCACATTACCTTGGAAAAGTAGCTTGCATTGTCAAAATTGGATCCTACAGTTATTATCGTTCAACAGACATTTCCCGCAGATATTCCATCAAATTTTGATATTGCAGTAATTCAAGGAAATTGTGTAAGATACATTACAATTACACTTCTGTTATTTATCAAATTTTAGGTTTGTAAATACGAAAGGTAGGTGCACCTTTTTCTAGTTTTATCTTCTTTTGGTCTTCCTTTGGACATGCATTGCACTTTCTGGTTCTGTCTTTACTTTCTGCTGGTTACTCTTGCAACCAATAACAATGACTTTTGTCTCAAATTTCCATCCAACTGTCCCTTCTCCTTCCACCATACAATTTAAGCCTGGCATCCACCCATGTCTCAACAGGTGTTAACTATGCCTTCTTGGCAATACAAGCACATATTCGTAGGGTATGACACTCCTTCAAACATGTCAGCCCATGGGTGTCACTGTTGTTGATCCTCTCAGGGGATGTCAGTGTTAATCTAAGCCCCAGCACTACCCTTTTAACTGGAAGTCTGATGAGTATCAAATCTATTAGGAACAAGCCCATTACTTTTATGGACTTAATAAATAACAACAAGTCAGATATCACTGTGGTTACTGAGAACTGGCTCTGACAGATGACACCGACAGCCTCACTGCAGATGTCACACCGCTGGGCTACAAATGTACCCATGTTCCATGCTCGGAGTGGAAAGGCAGTGATGTCGGGTTCTTTATTTGTGATAACATAGATTTCAAGGTCTTACCTCAGCTATGCACCTACACATTTAAGAGTATTTCCATTCAGCTGTTCATAGGCAATGGCTAGCACATTATTTTTTTCACCTTATTGAGGCCTCATAGTCCTTCCAAAGCTGATTTTATTACGGAATTCAGCTCATTCGTTGAGTGTGCTGCTTTAACATATTGCAAAAATATCATCCTGGGTAGCTTAAATCTGTACCTGGACAAACAAGATGTTTGGTGACAGAAATTCAGTGACTCCCTCTGTCAATACAACTTTACCCAGATCATTAACTCACCAACCGACATTCACGGTCGTATCTTAGATGTTTTATGCATCAGGGATACCTTTTCAGAGGCAGTTTACCTGAAGGTCATAGGGGGTTTCTCCGATCATTTTGCTATCACCTTCTTTGGCAATATACCAATCAAGGCACCCTGCAAATTCAGGTAAGTTAACACACAGAAAATTCACACTATAAATATTATTGATGTCAGAGAGGACATCCTGAATTCTGACTTAATCAAACATCTTCACAAAACAGCAAGTTAACTCATTCACCAATATTGTAACACCTTGCAGAAAAATCCTTGACAGGCACGGTCCAGTAAATACAAAAAAGTACCAGTGCAACCCTGACACAGGCTTCATGAATTCAGACATTCTGTCAGCAAAGCATTTGAAGCGGAAGTATGAGCATGTATGGCACAGGGAAATTCTGCAATTAACTGTGGCAGATATCATGCAGCTGTTAATGCCGCTACAATTTTTTACTCGAAGAGTCTAGACGTAGGCACTATTCCACAGTTATTGTTGAAAACAATGGTAATCTCAAGACTCTGTGGAGCACCTTCCAAAATTCTACATAAATCCTCAACCGTTATTTTACCAGACCTTGTCAGTCCTACTGATCTAGCCTCTCTCTTTGTGATTTGTTTCAGTGACAAAATTATGAAAATCAGAGCCGCACTGGAGTCATTGGTCCCACCTTCCATCATCAGACCAAAATAGCATCTGTTACCCTCGCTTTCTCAAAAAGCTTAATCTCAGTTTCATATCTAAATTGATTGAAAAAGTAGTGGCTAATCAGTTAAATACCTACATTTATAAAGAAGGGCTATCCAATGTCAACCAATTGGCCTACAGGAGATTTCATTTCACAGAAACAGCACTATTTAAATTTAAAATGACATAGCTGCTTCAATGGAATCAGGTAATGGTGTTACTCTCACATTGTTGGGCCTCTCAGCAGTATTTGACCACAACACTCTTTTTAACTGCCTTAGTGATTGGTTCGGTGTGGATGGCACTGTGATGATATGGATCAAATCTTATCTCACAAATCGTAGACCGAAGGTTAAATTGGGTAACAACTTCTCAGATGCCTTCTTACTCCCTAATGGGGTCACCCAAGGATCTGTCCTGGACCCCTATTTTTACTTTTTATACTATCCCGCTGAGCCATATTATTTCCAGTTTTAGTGTTACCCATCATCTATATGCAGATGACACCCAAATAAACTTAGAGTCTGACTCGAGGAACTTTGATTCCAATATTCCTGAGCTCACTGAGTGTCTTGCTGGTGTTCAAAAATGGATGGATGATGTAAGACTGAAACTTAATCCAGAGAAAACAGAATTCGCAGTCACTGGCAACAGAGAGTCCCTTATGCAAAACTTTCCAACCCAGATTCTTGGTAATTCTATTTTCCTTACCAACGAGGCTAAAAATGTAGGTGTTACTTTTGATTCTGCCAGTCATATAAGCAAGCTCTGTCATGCCTGCTACTATCATCTCAAAGATTTCAGATGCATGCGTAAATTCCTCAGTGTGGAGACTGCAGACCTGCTTGCAAACTCAATGATCAGTAGTCAAATTGACTACTGCAAATCCCTATTCTATTGTGTGAATAAATATAACGTGGCTAAACTCCAAAAAATTCAAAATGCCCTTTGTAGAATTGTCTTCAGACTGGATAAAACTAGCCATGTTACTTCCAATCTTCAAAAATTATATAATTCCCCCCTATCATACCATCTCTTGTTCAAACATAATCTTATTACATTCAAGGCTATTAAGTTCTCCCAACCCACATACTTATCATCCTTAATCAAAACCAGTACTCTTATTCATGGAAATTGGCTTTCTCTTTTTTTCAGTTCATCCTAAGAGTTATACAATATGGATTTACTTCTGAACCCATTGATATTGGGTGTGACTACAGACAAGGTGACCAGTTTTACATAACATTTTCATATTTGGTCAAATGCTAGTAATTATTATATCACAGTGTGCCCACATAAAGGGTATTACAATAAAAAGAGTTGAGTTTAAGCTTACTCAATATGCGGATGATACAACCTCATATCTAGATGGTTCCATTTTATCTTTAAAAGCGGCATTAAATATGCTAGAGATATTCGGTTCTTTCTCCTGTCTAAGAGTCAACTGTGATAACACTAAGTTAATATGGATTGGGAAAAAGGTATTGCAAAGATAAATTGATCTACCAGTGGGGATCTACAGAAAATGGATTGTTAGGATTAAGATTTTCAGTTTAGCTTAACAAAATGCCTGAGTTAAAGTTAAATTTAAATTTCAAAATAATTAGAGCACTTGTAAAGATTTGAAGTAGGAGGTATCTTCCCTAAAGTCGGTATCATAAAAACCTATTTCTTGCTAAAATTAAATAACTTATTTTTGAGCTTTCCAACTGAATTAAAGATAAATCAATTAAGTGATATATTATTGAAGTACCTCTAGTTTAATAAGCTAAAATTATTAGGAACACGCTAACATTGGGAACTAGGTCTGGTGTCCTCAGCAAGATAAATGTAGGATAGTTTATAAAATCCCTTAAAACCACTTGGCTTTCAATATTTTTAAATCATACTAACCAACTTGGAAAATATGTTTCAAAACAACAATCTGCTGTGATCTGGAAAAAAATTAACTTTGGGTCAAGTTTATTTTTAACAGACAACCAGCAAGTTTGTAGTGGACTTACAACAATCAACAAACTGTTGCTTAGTTAGGCCCATACTTTGGAATATTAGGGTTTAGATATTTGCAGACCTTTGATGTCCATCAAAAATGAACACACCATGGGGCAAAAATGGAGTATGTAAGTGAAGAAAGTGGGATTTAATATTCAAAACATGTTTAACATAGTTCATAATAATTACCTGAAATGGTTTCAGTTAAAAAACATTATACAAAATTTTAGGCACTAATCAATTCTTACATAAAAGGGGATTAGTCCTTCTTATAAGAAATCCCTTATTGTCAAAGATGTTCAAGTGACAATGAAAACATTTTTCACTTGTTTGCAAGATGTTTGGAAGTCAAATCCTTTTGAAAACAATACAGGAATATGATAATCAAAGAACTGGGAGTACAATTAACTTTACAGACTATATTATAATTTGGGGGTACAATTATCAGGATCAAAATAATATTTCACAAAACATATTGATCTTAGCCACCAAAATTACTGATCCCAGACATCACAGAACAGATTAAGTCTTCTGGCTCTTCAATGGAAGCTATCAGACTCTTATGTTAATGAATATTTAATCTCAAAACTTGTATAAGGTACATTAAAGTGTTTTATATATCTAAGAAATATTATAAAATATGGATATGGGAATAATGAAATTTTAAAAAAAAACCTTTAAAATACTGAAATCTACTTACCCTTCTATAAGCTATAAAACCATCAGTAATTTGTGATATGATATTGCCCAAACAGGGAAAAAGTCAAGACGTTCTATGCACCAAGTTGAATACATTGGAAATTATAGTTTTAGTATGCACTGTATATAATGGGCATAATTGTCAAAATGTTCCATTTCAGTATCCAAAACTATCATTGACACAATCTCCCGTCTTCCACAAAACACAAGGAAAACCAAAGACAAGTGTTAATCAGATTCAACTCTTTTTTGGATAAAAAGCCAGATGTGGAGTATCAATCACAAACTTCTCCGATGTCACGTAAGAAGACTTTCCTGATTGAATGGATCAAAGGTAGGAAAGAACTTTGGTAAGTCTTAAAACAAGCAAGAAACTTAAAATCTGTTTAAAACCCAGTAAAGTCAAGATGCAGGTAGGAGGGAATTGAAATTGATGGAAAGTTTTTAACAGCAGAATGTTGAACTACCAACAGAACTGAATAAAGAAAAATGTGGATGACATTGTTCTTTAGTTCACAAGGATCTCTCCTTTTTCAAATGATTACCGTCAACAAGTACATTTGTAAACATATCATACAACCGATGGAGACTGGTTCTTTTTGTGTCCCAAGACAAAATTATTTGGAAAAAAGTTGTGAAATCAAATGATGTAAAAAAACACAGATTCCAAAGAAAACAGCTTGGAGAAGAGATGGCAAACTTAAAGTTAGAAACATGGCAAAGCCAAGCTCAAGAAATGATCCTTCCTAGATTCCCACCAAAATAAGCCAGGTCATGTGACAAAACTTTTGGATTTGAGATGGCAATAAATCATCCCCACGCATGGTTACCAGAAAAATGACCATCAAAATGAAGCAACTGCTACATTTACCTGTTGTCAGTTTAATTTACTACTGTCGTATTACTGATTTGCCCCTTTTCTCATTATTTGAAAAAAATAGCACAATAACCTTCAGTATATTTTGTTATTTTTATTTATTCATATATATCGTGCTCAGGGCCCATACAGAAGGTTAGAAAAAATACCAACTTTCATTACAAACAAACACACACACAGAAAAAAATTTATAACATAAAAGGAGAAACATTACTCTTTACATAAATGGTGAAGCATAAAATTAATTTCTGATTCAGTAAATCTTGTACACTTTGCATCTCTTATATATATTAAATCTTTGATATTACCAATTATTAGCCTATCCTGTCCATTGTACAAGGGGGGTTCATAAATGTTCAACAACTGCTTGAAACAACCTGGGGAAGAGCAACCCAACTCTCTAGTACATCCTAAATCTTGTGAAATTAAATTTAAATTCTTACTCACATTAGACGTACTATCATTTAATAACAATGCTAAACACAACCTATGTGTCACACTGGAAAAATTTGTTGAGTTACACTCTCATTGTTTAAATTTTTCCTGTATATATGTCAAAAAATTCCTTCATTGCATAACATATTCTGCACATTTATCTATTTCTTTTCTGTAGTTGAGAGACACAGGGTTAGCGGTAAAACAATCTTCATCACTGACTCTATAGTTAAAATCTTCTACCATGTATCACAAGACAAATCAGGAGCAACAATAACAAAAAAGACCCTTTGGAATTATTGTGTTACTTGTAGGGACAAAAAACTAAGAAAATCAACTTGACAGTGGAAAATAATAAAATGGAGAATAAGGTAATAACTTTGCCCCATCACAGTATTACCCGATAGACAGAACAGTGCAAACAATTGCTGGAAGTTATCAAAACAAGAATCCAGATATATTCATTTAGCTGTGATGTATGAATGTTCTTACCTATATGTGGCAATATCTTGCTGCAGCCTTATACGTCTCCTCAAACTACAGTCAGAATATATTTGTTCATATTCAGTAAATTTGGTAGCCTAGTTGCAGAGCTATGTTTGTATTCAGTTATATGTACATCTTGTAGTTCTAAAGCTGGTTACATAATAGGTGTAATACTCATTTGAACTAAGAGTACTTTCTGAATACCGCATTCAGTTACAAAAAATAGTCTCAAGTTGTCTAAGATGCATTCAGTTTTGTTGATATAGCTGGTATATTGTGTCATTTAATCCAGTTGTTGTGTTATGTCACTTTCAATTTAGATCCAAATATCAGTTGCAGCTGTAAACATAACATGGTAATAAAGACTTTATTACGATTCTTGGAATTGTACCAAATCTTTTATAAAGTAACTACAGATGATGCCATTATTTGTAGAGCCATTGTTACCTGACCACATAGGATCATGAATAAAGAGCATACTTTTGTCTTTTCTCACATTGTTTTAAAAAGCAGTATTTGATTAAAACAGGAATGTTTACTATCCACTCTTTAAACCCCGGTTACATTTGTCAATTTTCGACCAATATTCTTTTTAATATTTTTGTTGTTTATTAATTCAGGAGATTTACAAAATATCTGAAGTGTACAGCATGGAAAAAAACATTCATTTGTTGACAGAAGGGACTACTTTTAATACAAAATTTTAATTTGAAACAAGTCTGGGTGTGGATGGTGGCAGAAGCATTAAAAAGTCGAAGGAAAAATAGGTAAGAGTGTGCATATTAGTTGGGTCTAAGATACCTAAAGAAACGAGCCGATGTGATAAAGTATCCTGATTTGTTCGGTAGTGACATTTAATATTTATAAAATATTCAATCTGAATATGATTCAAGTGCAACAAAAAATCTTTAGGAAGGTGGCTGTTTTTAAATGTGACAAAGACAAACGCAAACAGATTCCCAATACTTATAAAAATCCAGTTTTGAATATGAAGTGACTGAACTTCAAAGATACTGAGGAGAAAATTTTTGACTAGATAAATAGAAATTGAAGATATATAATACATTCCGAAACACACAAGAAACACCCTATTAACTTCCTGGAAAATCAAAAGTTAGCTGTTTTGTGAACAAAAAGTGATGGGTCAGCCCAATATGTCAAATGTATGGACTACTTACCAGAGAACAATACATCTGGTCCCCAAATTGACAAAAGGGTCCCAGGAATACTGTAAAATTTTGCTTTCACATAAACCTTCCACTGATGGCAAGCTTAAACATCAGTTTGAACGTTTTTAAATACCAAAATTACAGAGAAATGTGCCTGAAAAGCTACCATTTTGGCTTCAAAACAATACAACATACCTGATCTGGCTTCAGTTAAAAATCTTCAACCAAAGATTACAGAAAGAAAATTTAATGTTTAAAATAAGCGATTGCAGGATAGTATATGTAACTTTGAGTAGAAAAATGAAGAAACACTTATACATGTATTTAGCATGTTACTTTTTAAACCAATACAGATGAAAAGTTAAGCTTTTCAGGCAAAGACATAAGAAAACAAAAGCTGTGTGGCCTGTTAACATCCCATTGATTATAAAGAAAAAAATTATCCAAGGAAAAAACAAGCCTCTTGAGATGATGGAAAAGATTCACGTGAAACAGGAGTATCTATAAATAGAACTCTACTAACTATACTTAGCTAAAATAAAAACATAACAAGCCACCCTCCTTGGCTCCACCTTCGACAGAAGGATGACCAGGACAGCCCACATCGGGAAAATAAAGGTAAAAGCCATCCCAAGAACAGAAGCTCTACGACACCTAACCATCCAAGGTGTTCCCAAGAGGGACCTGAGGACTTTCTACCTCAGCATGATTCGCCCCCTACTGGAGACTGGGTATCACCTCACCCACGACCACAATAAGAGCATCAAAGACCTAGAAAAAATCCAGAACAGATGCCTCAGGATCATCACCTGGAACCCTAGGAGAGTTCCCACTCGCACACTCCGTGCAGGGCTCAACCTACCGAGCATCCGAGTACCTGTCCACCTGCAGGGCCAAGGCCCTTAACAGGTATCAGGGCTCCTCGCTCCAAGCTCACCTAGATGGTATCCTGGACACAATGTAACAGCCTCAGATCCATCCAACCTGCAATCTACAGGTGAATAAAACAGCCCACAGAGGGACCACAGCAACCAGCCTCGACCTGAGAAACCACACAGCCTGTACCCCCCTAACCGACTACCACAGTCACAAGACCCAAGCAGACTCAGCCCTGCTTCCAACCGCTTCAGCCAAGGAGCCAAGCGACTTCAAATAAGGCAAGAACAAGTCAGGTAAAAGACATCATCTCAGCTGATGTCACGCCTTTTAACCCGCCTTCGGCGGGTTAAAGCACTCATTATTGTAAGTTCTACTTAGCTAAAATAAAAACATAACAAGACCTCCGACGTGGTCATTTATCTCCTGCCTTTAAATAATAGAGCTGTAGGTAATACATACAAAACTGTGGTTTTATATTGTAAAATATGTTAGAGAACTAGATTAAGGATGCATCTATGGCCAGGTGCAAGATGTATCCACCTGAAAGGACAACTAGCATGGTTGTGAAAACAGACAGCATTTTCATGATTAAGAATTAATTAAGAAAATTCTACATTATTATTCGACATTACAAAGGTAATCCTTAGTACCCCAAGGTAAACATATTTTATAACAAATATGTAAACTGAATACTTTGAAGTTACAAGTGACTTACTCAGTAGCAAAATGTCAAAGTAGCTATTACTCAGATAGTATTATGGCTAGAGCTCTGAAAATTTGTCATGACAGAGAACATGAAAAAGTGGATTAACATCATATTTAATAAACAGGTGACTTACTTCTTGGCAAAATACTAAAGCAGCTATTACTCAGTTAGCATTATAGTGCAATCACACAGAACATCAGAGAGTAGATGAACAACATATTTTACCAAAACCACTAAAATTAATACTTTTGAAGTTACAAGTCATACTCCTTACTATTATAGAACAGTAGCTATTATTTAGTTATCTAAGTTAGGTCCCAGAGTAGTAGTCTTTAGTGCCCTTTGGGTCCTAAATATGCTCCAAATTGCTCTATCTCTTTTGGTTTTTGAGATAAACAACATTTTCCATTTCCGTCAAAATTCAAGATGGCGGCCAAAAATCGAATAATTCTAAGTTTTCTGAGGTGCTAGAGGAGTAGTAGTTACTACCCTGGGGTCCAAAGTTTGCCCGGAATAGCTCTATCTCATACAGTTTTTGAGATAATTGACATTTTCCAAGTCTAAGTTTACCAGAGGTGCTAGAGGAGTAGTACTCAGTACCTTAGAGGTCCAAAATTTGCCCCAAATTGCTCTATCTCTTATGGTTTTCGAGACAAAAGACATTTTCTATTTCTGCCAAAATTGAAGATGGCACCTGAAAATCGGAGAATTCTAAATTTTCCAAAGATGTTAGAGGAGTAGTACTCAGTACCCTGGGGGTCCAAAATTTGGCTGGACTCACTCAAAATCTTTTGGTGTTTGAGATAAACAGCATTTTCCATTTCCACCAAAATTCAAGATGGCGGCTGAAAATCAGAAAAGTCTAAATTTTTCAGAGGTACTAGAGGAGTAGTACTCAGTAACCTGGGGGTCCAAAATTTGCCTACAATGGCACTATCTCTTACAGATATTGAGATAAACAACATTTTCTATTTCCCCCAAAATTCAAGATGATGGCCGAAAATTGGAAAAGTTCAAATTTTTCAGATTTGCTAGAGGAATAGTATTTAGTACCCTAAGGATAACATATTTTATAGCAAACCTCTAAACTGAATACTCATTAACTTAAAAGTGACTTACTCAGTGGCAAAATATCAAGGTAGCTATTACTCAGTTAGCATTACAGCCACAGCTCTAACAATTCATTATGATACATCACATTAAACAGTAGATGAACAATATAGTTGACAAAAAAGCTGTAAACTTAATACTTTTGAGGTTACAAACGATTTACTCATTAGCAAAGTGGCAAAGCTAACTATTAGTTATCTGTGGAGCAATAGCTCTGAAAATTTGTCATGACACAGAACATCAAAAAGTAGGTGGACAACATATTTGATAAAAAACCATATAAATTGAATACTTTTCAAGTTCCAAGTGAGTTACTCATTGGTAAAATGAGTTTAGCTCAGGTGTATGCAATAATGTAGCGGTAGTATATGATGAATCCGGGAAAAATGCCTCCTGGAAAAAATGCCTCCTAGAAAAAATGCCTCCTGGAAAAAATGCCTCCTACAAAGAATGCCTCCGGAATATTTTGTGACTAAGAAAAAATGCCTCCAGAGAAAAAAAATTATTTCAACTTCTAAGCATGTTATATATGAAACCTATCACATGTAATATCAAAAACATGTTATATTTTCAATATATAGAGTCAAACTAGAATGTATAATATCACAAAGTACAAATTTCTTCTTAAAAGGGTACCCTTTCAACTATATTCAAGACCAGTTTCAAAGCAGAATTTATGGCTGTGATGTTTGTTTTGATGAATTAGTTGTGGCCTTTGAGGCTTAGAATATGTATTGTCATCAAATTACAATATAGACTACAATATATGTCATCCCCTCTGTAAGGAGATGATTGCAGTTAAACACACTGGGAGGTGCAGAAATATAGTTACAAAAGAAACAAGACAACTGTAATGATGGAAGCCAGGGTTCTGCAGCCAGCAGAAAGAGTGAGAAGAACCAGCAAAGTATTATAGAACTACAGGTTCACATTACAGCGGCCAATGCCTGTCAAAAATTCAGTCTTTTTGCCCGTTTGCCTAGCTGTACAAAGGTACTTAAGTTTTTTTGCCCATTTGCCTAGCTTGTCCGCGCACCTGTAAAGCTAGGCAAATGAGGAAAAAGACTGTGAATTTTTGACAGGCATTGGCCACTGTAATGTGAACCTGTAGTGTTATAATACTTTGTGATATTGAGTGTTGTAGCTTTGACTGTATATATTTGAAGTATAACATTTTTAAAAGTTGAAATAATTTTTTTCTCAGGAGGCATTTTTTCCTAGTAACAAAATATTCAGGAGGCATTCTTTCTAGGAGGCACTTTTTCCAGGAGGCATTTTTTCTAGGTGGCATTATTTCCAGGAGGCATTTTTTCCGCGCACCGTTTTTGATATCTTATTAAAAACTCGGATATCTTATTAAAAACTCGGTGAAAATTGGTAAAATGAGTTTAGCTCAGGTGTATACAATAATGTAAAGGTAGTATATGATATCTTATTAAAAACTTGGATTCTTATTAAAAACTCTGTGTAGGTGTACGGAAAAGTTCCCACCAGGTAAAGTTCCCACCTGGTAAAGTTACCACCCAGAACTGCCCACCCGGAAAAGTTCCCACCCCAAAAGTTCAAATAGTGGAAAAGTTCCCTCATTTAAAAAAAGTTTAAAATAAAATTTTATTTTTACAGAGACATGCAAAACCACATACAAGTAAAACCACCACTACTCAAACATATATACACAGAATATTCAATTTAAAAACATAACTGAGCTTAGTAAGAATGTGCAAGTCTTTGTTCCTCACTTAATTGTTAGAATCAAATTGCAGTTAAAATCATGTAGCTTACAGAAAGGGGATAAAAATGTATTTGCATGCAATGTATATGGATTGTAATTGAAAGTTTAGCTTTCAAAGACATCAGAGAAAAAACAGTTACTTTGCAGTGACCTGTGGTCTCATAAGAGACTTTCATAAAAAGAATAGATAGACAACATGCAGTTACTCTAGAATGAATGGTCACCTTTAGCATGGCTTCTTATATTTGATTTTAGAAGAGACTACCACAAAAGAGACAACAGTTACTCTGGAATGAGCTGTCACATTTAGCATGGCTTCTGATAGTTTACATTAGAAGAGACTTCCACAAAAAGAACAGACAACACTAACTTGAGAATATTTGACTTTTGCATAATTCTGTAAGACTCTAAAACTCCAAAGGAATAAACCTAAGAAACCTAAAGATTAATAAAAACATCAACTTCATTCATCTGTCATTAGTAATAATTTTTTTTAATGTGGGAACTTTTCCACCCCTTAAACTTTTGGGGTGGGAACTTTTCCAGGTGGGCACTTCTTGGTTGGAGCTTTTCCCAGTTGGAACTTTACCAGGTGGGAACTTTTCAGGGATCCTAAAACTCAATGGATAATATATTTGGAAAGATGGGAGACGGAAAAAACCCCTCACAAAATGAGCTCTCAGGAGAAAACCCCTCAGGAGAAAACCCCTCAAAAGTCTCCTGTGGAGAAAACCCCTCACCCTATTTTGGGGCTTGTGGAGAAAACCCCTCATGTTATTTTCAGGCTTGTGGAGAAAACCCCTCAACTTAAAAAGCCCTCATTTTTTATTTAACCCTATATTTTTATTTAACTTGTACTCAAGCGGTGCGTGGAAAAAAGGGGCCTAGGAAAAAAGGGACCTAGAAAAAAGGGGCCTAAGAAAAAAGGGGCCTAGGCAAAAAGGGGCCTACTGGTTTTTGCAAAATGGAAAAAAGGGGCCTAGTTTTTTTCAGTTGTTTAGTGAATAAGATATTAATTTTTTGACACTGAAAAAGATTTATGACACAAACCAAATATTTATTTCCTTTCATAAAACACAGAGTTATACAATGACACATATGTGGTAAAAACAAAGATACATAGTCTAATAGAACTTTAAGTGAATGTAAAACACCAAGATAACAAAATAAGTATTTATATATGTAAGTATTCTATTTTCAGGCCTGTGGATTGGAACTTTGACATTTTAAATTGAATTCAAATTTGATTCTAATTTTAAAAAAACTGTTGTCCTTTGTTGTAAAATCTGAAAATATATACAAAGAATGCTTTTCTTTGAAATGTGCTCAGGATTGCACTACTCAGGTGATTGATCACTTTGAATTGAAGATGAATATTATGTTTTGGTCTATTGTTTCAAAACTTAAATCAGTGGACAGAATTAAAACTGTATACATTAGCATATATAAACAATCAAACATGTCTCCTATTGTGTCACTTTCAAGTATAATATAAAAAAGAGGGGTTTATATGTGTCCCTTTCATAATTGCAATTAAACTATTTAGCCCACTATTCTAGGGCTATCATCAGGCAGTATAAACTCTGGCATGTCAGCTTAACTCTGGCTTGTCAGTAATAAGGTTTGAGACACTGCATTAACAGTATGGCTTCACTGGCAGTGAGTGGATAGAAATAAGTAGAAGCTATTCTAATCCTCAAATTACCCCAATGCCTAGGTTGTTATGTACAATTGTATTTATGTGCTCATTCAGTGCTGATATATTTCATTCCATTTAAATATTATATTCATGTACTGTCATTTGTATGCTATATACTTATAATAAAACCTTGCACATATTTAGCTGAATAAAGAGTTTTATGAAGCTTAAATAAAGTGCATCATTGGTTTTTCCCCAGATTTGGGTTAAAAAATAATATTGCCCAGTATTGCCCACTTTTCAAAGTGCTATGTGATTTTAATGTGATTTTAAAGGTGTGTATGACTTAATAAAATTCTTCTGTGTTATACATGATTTTCTATGTGTAAATGAATGAATATTCCAAATTTCCAAAATGAGGGCTTTTTATAAAGTTGAGGGGTTTTCTCCACAAGCCTGAAAATAACACGAAGGGTTTTCTCCACAAGCCCCAAACTAGGGTGAGGGGTTTTCTCCACAGGAGACTTTTGAGGGGTCTTCTCCTGAGGGGTTTTCTCCTGAGAGCTCATTTTGTGAGGGTTTTTTTCCTGGATTCGATTAATAACATATCTGAAAAGTTTTGCCCAACTTTAATACTTTTGAGGAAATTTGACATTAACTTGTGTCATTATTTAGCTACAAATAAGAAAATAGCTATTACTCACTTGTGGTATGTATGGAACCCCAAACTATATGCCATCTTATAATTAAAGACAAAGTAGCTGAACAATATATTTGAATTAAAAGCTCGAACTGCAATAGTTTTGGAGCTATGAGTGCTTACTCAATAGCTGTATCATAGCTGTAAAATAGCTTTACTCAAAGTAGCTAAAATAGCTGTAAAATAGCTGTACCATGTTATAGCTAAGGACAAAGTAGCTGAACAACATATTTTAGGAAAAAGCTCTAACTGAAATACTTTTAGAGTTACAAGGGATTTACTCGACATTAAAAATCTAAAAGTAGCTAGTACTCAGCTATCCAATGTGTGACCAGTCTGAAACTTTACTATGTTATAGCTTATGAAACCTACATGAATAACATATTAAAAACACTTGGTTAACTTCAAAACTTTTGAAGATATTTGACATTAACTTGTCATCATTTAGTTACAAATAAGATAATAGCTATTACTCACTTATGGCATGCAATGGAACCCTAAACTATGTACCATGTTATAGCTAAGGACAGAGTAGCTGAACAACATATTTCAGGAAAATACTCTAACTGCAATAGTTTTGGAGTTACAAAGGATTTACCCAACAGTCTGAATTTCAAAGTAATTATTACTCAGCTATCCAATGTGCAACAGGTCTGAAACTTTACTAAGTGATAGCTTATAAAAACTAGATGAATAACATAATGAAAAGATTTTCTTAACTTTAATACTTTTGGAGATATTTGACATTTACTTGTGTCATTATTTTGCTGCAAATAAGAAAATAGATATTACTCACTTATGACATGCAATGGAACCCCAAACTATGTGCCATCTTATAGTAGGGCAAAGTAGCTGAACAACATATCTTAAAAAATATTGTAACTGCAATAATTTTGGAGTTACAATGGATTTACTCAATAGTAAGAATGTCAAAGTAGCCATTACTCAGCTATCCAATGAGCAACAGCTCTGAAACCTTACTGTGTGATAGCTTATCAAAAGCCAGATGAATATAGAGAGACATACTAAGTGATAAGCGCTATATAAAAATCATGTGTTATATTATGTTATGTAATAACATATATGCAAAAATCTCCATGACTGTAATATTTTTGAAGATGTTTGACATTTACATGTGTCATAATTTTGCTACAAATAAGAAAATAGATATTACTCACTTATGACATGCAATGGAACCCCAAAGTATGTACCATCTTTTAGATAAGGACAAAGTAGCTGAACAACATATTTTTAGGAAATACTGTAACTGAAATAGTTTTGGAGTTACAATTGATTTACTCAATCAATTATTACTGACAGTCGTAAAGTAAACTGAAATAAACTAGCCATCATTTACAACCTTAGATATTACTTACTTGGGGTTCATGAAGTTTATCTGCTCCAGCCAATACACCCCAGGTTGCCATACCAAGCAAGTGTATTTTACTTAACGCCTTGATGCTGTCAGTGTCTGCCAAGTCTTTTACCTCTCCAACTCTCTGTGTAGCAGAGTGGCCACTCTTAGTATACATACCATCAGTGATTATCCAGGTATCTGTAACATAATATAAACCAAGTAGCATCACTGTCCTATTGCTTATCAAACTTAGCAAATCATTTCCTGTTTATTCTGATATAATTATTTAAACAGATTGAAAAGCACAGTAAATCCACAAAGCTTAAAATGTCACAATTCTAACTATTATTGGGATTTTGTCTCTGTAATATTGTTGCATTGTTGTTTCCAGCTTTGTTTTGGTATTCAGCCATTTGGTGCACATCATATATGATATAAAGAAGGCTTGACCGCTGATTACATTCATATGTTGTGAAATCAGGTGTCAAAACCCAACAAAAAGACTAGATATAGGAAGAATAACATTCAAAGAGCATATACCACCACTAAGGCTCAATACCTCCAATATAACTTATGAGTGCTGTGATAAACCAAATAGAAATAGCGCTATGAAAACATCCTTTAAAAAGCTTCTGCATTCAGATGGTGATCTGGATCACTGATAAAATCTGGTTGTATACTCATTCGGTCATTGTCGAGATTGTAATTCCTCTTTAACTGCTCAAGTAACTTTGGACACAAAGAAACGCCGTAAATTACATACCCTCCTTGGATACAATAAAACTTACATTTTAATGCCTACTGTATATATATTAACAGATGGCATCAAATTTCTATATTTTACTTTTTTACCTAAGCACTAATATAACATAAGCAATTTACATGTTACATACAGGAGCTGGACAAATCGGACTAGGTAAAAATAGAAATGAAATACAATCACAGTATTTTATAGTGCTTAATTTCAAAATTTCAATCATGTGACAAACTCTGAGTAGGAGAAAAATTATTTATCAGTTGCATTAGGTAAGCATGTATTAGGTCATTAATGATCCTTTGGGTGATCATATTATGTTTATTTCACAAGGGTGACAACTTTTTAAGTGATATTTGGCAAAGTGCTATTTCTGAAGCACGGCCCAGTTAGGGGCCTGCCCCATCAGTTGTAGTCTACCTTAAAGTTTGAACTAACTATAAGCCTCTCTCTAGCCCAGCCGTTTAGCAATTAGGCCAACACCCACCAGACCCCTATCACGACTGTGGGGTTACTTTCAAATTGGACGCAATGAGGCTTACACGAAAATTTCAAAACTGGAGATAAAGTGTTTTGTACTCGAAGATTATTTTACTTATTATGCATTATTTTAGTTGTTTTAATGATGACTTCTAGTACGAAAATGTTACCAAATACAAGGAAAAAAGTAACTGCATCAGCCCATGCTAGGGTATCAGTGAGGAAAATTAGGAAAGACTCTACATAACTTGAGGGCTCATACTTAGGGAAAACCAGCAGCAAGAAAACTGGAACTGTAGGTTCTTTGAATACTGCTAAATCAAATCCCAACATCTTCTGCACCGTCACAAAACGTCGCTATAATGAGTATGTTATATGAAATCAAAGAGTCCAATGCATCCCGGCCCGTAGACTGGACATAGTCGAACAGGCATCCACCAAAGATGTAACACCACTTAATCCTCGGTCACACATGCACACCTTCCCATCACACTCATCACAGATGGGGTCTCCACAATTGCTCACAAGTGACGCAGATCACGGTGGCCAGATAAGGGACCCGTCACATCTTCTGGATCAGCATCAGGATCAGGCACAGCTTTTCAATCCATCCCCTAAACTTTGCACACACAAACCATAGCAGGGCATTCAGCAACCACAATTAGTTGTGGCAGCCCTGCCACAGATGAAGCAACCTTCAACATCTCAAGTCGACAAGTGTGACAACGTCATCCCGAACCTACAGACCCTTAGGTCAAATGTGACAGTCTCAGATGGGGTGAACAACCTGTTATCATCATACGAGGGGAAAATTCACACAGACATCCAGCAAGGTAAGCAGCAGTCAGGCAAATGCTCAGTCAGATATAATACCCACCACACAGTTTCAACACAGCCCCTTCTTAGATGGCCCAAATAGGGCTTTCACGTATCAAACAGGAAAAAACGACTCACATACGATGAGTTTCCATCCCTCAATGGGTAGCTGGCCAGTTGACTAACATTTATGCGATATCTGATCCCACTCTTGTCAAACAAGCCGTATTGCAGATGACGCTGGTCATGCGAGATGCAGCGTCACTTCCATGGGCAGCAGTGAAGTCGGCATGGCCCTCCTCCATGTATGAGGTGGAGGAGGACTCCCTCACTTGGGGGAATTCCATGCAATGGGCAATCAATAGACTAAGTGCCTCTCAAATCGCCTTGGCATAACCTCAAGCAGCTGCTACCTCGTCTGCTAAAAGGTCCTGCAAGTATTACAATGAAGCTACATGTTCGCACAAAGGCACCACGGGTCTCATTCGCATATTTGCTTGTATTGTTACAAAGAAGGGAAACAGTTTACGCACCCTGAGACCAAGTGCAATACCTGACAGAGACAGAACAGCAAACTACAACAAAATAACAGCTAGGAACCAGCCACACCACTTGAACATAGGTCGGAGGACACATCCCAGGGACACAATAGTAGTTTGGTCATGTTTTTAAACAGATTAAATCTCATGCAAATTCTGAAAATTTTCCCAATGAAATAGCTGTGGCGTAAGACTGTGGTAATGCTGATGTAGGTCATTGGACGGGCCACAATGATTATATTCCAGACTTAACTTTCTATGAACATTGTTGTGACAGGAGATGTAATTTTGTAAACAAAATATATAATAATGAGTATTTGAATTATTGTGAAAACAATCATTTGCATGTCCCATTGGAAGACACTGCATCTGTAGATGCTCAGATAGCTCATGTTTAAACACCGCACTTAATTTTCACACCAGTCCACAACACTACTTTGCACCTTGTTGATGTAATAAATACTTATTTCTATGAAATCCTAGATGACTCGGACAATTACTATGTGTATGTACACAGTAACAACCTCCACACAAGTTGTGGGGGCTTTTACATTTTGAAAATTTACAGGTCGGGTGTGATTAGGTTATATGATTGCTTGTGTTATCCCATGGAATCTCTTTGTGTTCTGGCCACTTTGCAATTAAATCTTCTGTTTCCACTAATTGGAACAGCCGCTCACAATAGTAAACTCGAGGCCAGGTGGGCTTATGATAATTTTATGCAAGATTATATTACATTTGAATGCTATGGCATGTCATGTAATGACTTCATGACTAACGTGATTGATCACCTTATTATGTTGCAAGATGTTGAATGTGACAGCCCTGACACACATGACAGGAGGCTAGATCAAATATCAATGGACGCCCCCAACAGTCAGACAATCCATCATTCTAGTTTTGCAAAGTTCAATGATAGTACAAACTACAATGTACCTAAGGCCAGGACCCAGGTAGATCATGCCAAGTTGGCAAGTGACATTAATGACCCCTGCAAAATTAAGGGTTATATAGCCCTCCAGTCTACAGAATTCTCCTTCATCGGTCCTGATAAACTCCCACAAGATACATCTAATGTTACTCAATACCTTAGGATGGCAAAAGTAATCAGGGAATCTGGCCTCCCTAAATATAGATTGGCAAGAATTCCCTTAAACTCTGGCCTCAAGATTGATGCTTGAAAAGCCCATCTCCATGACTATCCTGACAAAAAAACTGTTGCAATATTTGCAATTCGGTTTCCCCCTCTCCCTCAAATATCCCAGTATCTTGCATAACCAAGATGTCAAGAATCATTACTCAGCTCTCCAATTTCTCCTTGCCATTGAACAATATTTAGAAAAAGAATTATCAGAAAGGGCCATTATTGGGCACCTCAGTGACCTTGACCAAAATAGTGAACATGGATATGTACATTTTTCACCCTTGCTCACTCGACCCAAGGGCCCAGATAAATGCACAATTATCTTAGCTAAGGGCTTTTCAATCAATGACCAAGTAAACAGGACCCTCTTTGACAAATCTGAATTTTGCCTCAAGTTTCCATCAACAGATGATGTGGCGAGAACTTTCAGAAATCTTTGTGTGGATCCAGCTGACGCTCTTAAGTTAGGCATAAAATGGAAAGATGATGGCTTCATTGACATCTTGGTCTTGTTGGTTCCACCTGAGCACGATGTTCCAGTGCTTCAGTGACGCCATCACATACATCATGGCCAAGAATGATGCAAAAATGTTGGCGTACATTGATGATTATATTCTCATCTCTCCAAAAACTACTGCTGACACTCATTTCAAATGCCTGCCGTCACTATTATTAGAGCTGGGGTTGCCTAGCAACCCCGACAAGCAAACCTCACCTTGTAGTAGGAACTTGACATGTTTAGGAATAAGATTTAACCTTGTCACAAATACTGTGAGCATTGACCCTCCTAAGCTTTAAACCATACTTACAGACTGTGTAGCCACTAGTAAGAAACATCATTTAATCAGAACAGCCTTCCAATCCCTTCTAGGGAAGTCATTATATATACACAAATGCGTACGCCCAGCTCGTACATTCATAAACAGAATGTTGGCACTTTTTAGAGCCAACTCCAGTGCCAAAAGAATATCTTTGACTTCAGAGTTTCATACAGACCTTGACTGGTTCCTCACTTTCCTCCCCTCATTTAATGGTGTCAAATTTATCCATAAGGCAGACATCCCCAACATTCATACATTGCATATAGATGCATCACTTACTGGCCTAGGAGGTGTCTGGAATCAGGAAGTTTATGCCACCTCCATTTTTAACTTCTGTGGCTGTGATTTTAAAATCGTACACCTTGAAATGCTGAATTCGGTGATCTCTCTCAAGCTCTGGGCCCATTGCACAGTCAGTTTCTACTGCGACAACCTAGCCGTTGTTCAAGTGGTTAAAACTTGTAGAATCAAAGACGACTGGTTAGCACTGGCTTTGAGAAATATTTGGATCATTGTAGCCACACATGACATAACTCTCAACATAGAACACATAAAAGGGTCTTATGACATAGTTGCAGACATGTTTTCCCGTATTTATTTGGATAAATCCGAAAATCAGGAACTTTTTAACCATGTACCCTGGCACAAAATACCAATCAAATTCTTTAACCTTAATTATAATATATAATTTCAGATGCATTGGCTGCATCCACCACTCTTCTACAAGCGGCATGGACCAGGACCCACCAGGCTTATTGACCCTCAACTGCATCTGCTCAGCTGCTGCATTCTTAGCCTACCTGTTATTTATGGACTTACCTATTAACATCTCAGTACATAACATACCGTCTTTTGCAGAGTACATGTATCAGAATCACATCTCCCAGAGTCATTTTAACATACCTCTCCTCCATTTAGACCAAAGCTAAATTTTTCAACTGGGACGTCATCCCCTTCTATCACTCCTCTATCAGCAGATACATATGCAGCATCACCACAAACTCACCTTTTAACCCTACACCCAGAGGAGTTTTTGGACTTGCATACCTTATACAACATTTCCAACTCATATGACATCTTCAGCGGCCCCATTTTGTTTAGGGCAATTTTTCTTACAGCTTTCTTTGGGCTTCTATGTATGTCCAACATAGCCCCACATAGTTCATCAAAATTCAACCAGAATCGACATTTTCTCAGGCAAGACCATATTTTTGCTTCCCCGGGTGCTCATTTGTTGCTGAAATGGACCAAAACTCTTCAAGATCATAAAGCCCACCACTGGGTCCAACTCCCAAGCATTAAAAAATCATTTTCTCTGCCCAGTACTGGCCCTCAAAGCATTACTTAATTCTAGACCCCTCCCCTCTTTTTTATTTCACTATATGTATATTTCCATAATTTGTCAATAACTCAGGTGTGACATGTGTCAACCTTAGAAGGAATAAGATTTCCAGTGACAATAGTTATTGTGTGCAATGAATCTTGAGGCAGAAGGTGTTACAATGCCCTTAGCTTTTATTTTATATAAGCTTTTATTTCACAAAACAATTGACACAAAAGTCATTGTGAGGGATTTATGAACCCAGATTTTATTGTGGTTGACATCTGTTGTAATGAACACCAGCTACTAAATTCCCAATTGCAATTGTGTCCAGTATTCCTGGCTATCAAATGTGTCATTTAAACATAGCTTATAGCTGTTGAAGTTTACAATATGGTTAGCAATCTGTTTTCCTATCCTCATTGCCCACACTTATAATGGTGTTTTGATATCACTCCTGACTAAATGTAAGGCCATCTTACATTAACCTTAAGAGGACTGGACTGATTGACCAGTCTAAGCCTCTCACACTGAGACAACAGGTAGCTAGGGTGGAGGGGGTTGTGGCTTCCCTGTGTATTTGTTTAATTTGACACTGTACAAAACAATGCTACTTGTGAATGACTGGGAATATATACCTACTTCTCACTTTGCCTTTAGTAAAAAGCTGAAGTAAATGGAGTATCATTTAAGGTGTGTATGACACAAGAAATAATATCTGTATTTGGGTATTTGATATGTATTTGATCAAATACACCAAAATACAATGATCAAATACAAATACAAGTACAAATACACAGATTTTAAAAATTGCAAATACAGATACAAATACATGTTTTGGGGTGTATTTAAATACAAATACAGATACGTATTTGTACCCAACCCTGCAAGTAGTATTTTAAAATTCTTATATTCTTGTCTACTAATTTTATGTAAATAAAAATGTCCAAACATAATATTTCATTGTCATGACCTTTGACCTTCATCTGACCTCTATAACCTCCTTTGATTTTGGTACATACTGCAACTGTGGCGAGGCAGGGCCCAGTTAGGGGTCTGCCCCATCAGTTGTAGTCTACCTTAAAGTTTGAACTACCTATAAGCCTCTCTCTAGCCCAGCCAATGAGCGATTAGGCCGACCCCCACCAGAGACCTATCACGACTGTGGGGTCACTTTCATATTGGACGCCATTAGGCTTACATGAAAATTTCACCCCCACCCACCTCTTGAAGCAACAACAGTATGTTTTAGGCTAGACTTGCCTGACCCGGGTAACCCCCTACTGACTTGAACTCTAGGATTCCTAGGTTTCGATTTTGTGATTGAGCTTGACCCCCACAGGCCCAACCCCTCTGTAGGGAGGTCTCTTTGGATTGATGTGGCTCAATCTTCAAACACTGGATTTAACTTCAAATAAGGCAGGACCCGGCTGACCGGGGGCCCCTCTCTACAGTTCATTTAAGGTCGAGCTTGACCCCTCTAGGTCTGACCTCCCAAGAGGGAGGTCTCTTCAGATTGATGTGGCTCTTCCTTTACCTTGGGTTCTTTCGTTTCTACTTAGGTTGTATACCTAACATACTTGCTTCCAGTGAAATCCCATTGCTCTATGGCCAGACCCGGTGGACCCGGTGTCCCCCTACCAACTATGTCAAATTGACAACCTACTATGACAAATCTCAATGTTATGTTGTACAATAATTACTTATGTTCTGGCAAAACAACTGAGAATGTCATTATTTATAGTGACCATATGGCAACATTGTAACTACGGGTGTTTTATTTTTTAACCAGTTTGGTATATTTCTATCTATGATTTTACTTATTGCCCGCTGGGGAATTTTAAAATCTTACAAGTAATATTTTTAAACTCTTGTATTCTTGTCTACTAACATGTAAACAAAAATGCCCAAACATAATATTTCATTGTCATGACCTTTGACCTTCATCTGACCTATATAACCTCTTTTGACTTTGGTACATACTGCAACTGAACATATATCAATGATATTTGGATGTTCCATCAAGTTCTTTTAACTTATATCCTTGACATACTAGTTCATGTTAGAATGATCAAAGGGGCAATTAGATAATCACATTATGCCAAGTCTGATAGTTAATTTAGTGACCTTTGGCAAAGATGCAATTCATATGTATCAATGATACAGGAAACAATCACTTGTTTATGTTAGAATTATTAAAAAAGCAATTAATTCTATGAAGATTAAGTGCTATAAAAGTTTTCATTAGATTATATGGTAGGTTAAACTATTGCTTCTGTTTACTTTTTAATACATAATTTTATGATTTTCTTCCTTTTAGAGTAAAATAATTTTGGGGGGGATTTGACCAGAGTATTTTATCTTGGGACCGATGTGACAAAGGGCCTATTTGTCTATTATTCTTGCATACAATATTTAGCTAATTAGATGTCACAAAATAGTTACTTTTTATTTCTGTAGTATCAAAAAGTTTCATGATATCTTCTGTCTCAGCTGTCTGATTTCCCCCACAGATTGAAATGACCAGCTGAGGTTCTGGTAACTTCCAGTGCTTTGTAAGCAGATCGTAGATTGCATCCATATCTTCCATGAAGTCATCTATGCGAACATACTTGCCAGTTCTCTACAAATATAAGTAATTCATAATCCCCACGCACTGTATTTTTATTTAAAATACTGAAGAGTAAAGGTTGGGAAATAATTCTCACCCCACTTTATCATGGATACATTTTGGCAATTTCGTGTAAACATTTGCTGAATTTTAGTAACTGCTACAAAAATAAGTAAGCTACAAATACATGATTATACATATTTACAAAGATGTGTCTTTATTCTGCTTCTACCACATTTTTTCATTCAAAATTGCATAGAAATCTCAGGAAAATATTTCAGTTCTTGTAGATTGAGGGCATAAATTTTACGGGCCAATTTCCAATATACAACAGCATAACATCATGAAAATAACTCAAATTGAGCACATTTTATAATCTTCTCATAACAGACGTAAAAATGCACAATCTTTATCTTTCGATATGACAACTATTAATTCAGCTTATCTTATGAACAAATTTCACAAAATTGCCACTCAGGAAATATTTGTATTGTGTCACCTTCTACATCAATCCAATATCCTTGTTTTTTGTGAGTTATTGATGTTGTTAGAAAGGTGGCCAAACTTTCCTTGTCAATTTGCTGGGAACTTAACCTGCCCTTTAGACATTTGATTCTCACCTTTGTGTCCTTGTGCTCAAGATTTCCAAAATCAACAGTTTGGATGGCTTCTGTGTCATTTTGTGGTGTCCATTCTATGCTGTGCATTGGTTTTTCTTTCTCATGGCGCTCCTGTGGCAGTCCACATTTGCATTTATCTTCCCTGAAAATACCATCATTTTATCACCTCTGGCAAGGCCCAACGCCTTTAATAAAACTGAAAGAGTGCAATTATGAAAAGTCTGTTAAAAGTTCTGGAATCAAGACGGAAAATTGGATCAACCGTTAAAACTTGACATTTGACACGTTTGGCATTGAATCACTTTGATATTATCATTATGATGTTGTTTTCAGAGCCAGCTCATGACAACATCTGAATCCCTTTGTATTTATTTTTAGTGTTTTACACCGTGCCTAGTACGTTATCAGTTATATTGTGACAGGGAGTTGGCTTCCCAGAGGAAAGCAGCACATACAGATGGTCAAGGTTCTGTACAGTAAACTCCAAACAACCAGCAAGTGAGTACCAGATGAGGCCAGGCTTAGATTTAGACTCTGATCTCAGAGGTGAGAAGTTTGCGGGTTACCACTGCTGCACAGTGGCTCTGTGAATCCACTCATAGCCTATCTTCATGTGATCTTAGTTTCTGAAAGGGAAGCCAATTTCTAAACAAGCATTATGGTATTTTATTGTGAATAGTTACCAATGATAAATTTAGCAGGAATCTTCAACTGGGTTCCATCGGCATAAAAATGGAATTTGATGTTGGAGTGCCGTCTAAAAACTTTACGCAAATGAGTGCTGTATAAAGAAAAGAGAAAAGGGCCATATGTCTTAAAGAATGAAGCCATGGCCTTTGATAAATTAAATTCATGTCTTCAGGATGTTCAAGAATGGATGTCGTCAAGTAGGCTTTACCAAAAAAATTTGAGTGTTCAGATGACTTTCAAAAGCTAAAATATATTATGAAAAATGAGAGGCATTCTGAAGTCAGAAATAGACAAATTATAGTAGAAGTAAACCTGCTACATCTGGTTCAGTGCAAGGTACTCTAGAGCCTGAGCATCATGTGTATGGTTACTACTACTTCTACTGAGGATTTAAAGACATATTTGGCAGGACATAAATTTACTGTGTAAAACCGTCAGTGCATTTCGAGAGAAGGATCTAAGTTCAAGTCTTTCTGGTTAAGTGTACTAGTATCAGAATTCCAAATACTGTATGACAGTTCACTCTAGCAATAGGGAATCAGAGTAAGAAAATTTAATTGAAACAGAGGAACTGGAGAAGGAGGGGTATTCTCGTAGACAAACATGGCTAGTAAACTGACTGTTATATCTCATGATTCTCAGGGCTAACTAGACCATGTAAATTAAATGCTAAAAGTTGCAGATATATTGTTATTACAAGAACATGAGTTTTCTGAAACATAGCAGAAAGTTCTGCTGATAGCATTCATTTTCAAAGTGCACCAAGTATGGACCTAGCCTTGCTCAAGGCTCAAGTTTCTTTGCAGTTAGGGAAAGTTTTCCTTCAGATAATGGAGTTTTTATAATGTACTCATACACATACTGACTATACAGCTAAGAGAAAGAGCCTTGTAAACTTTGCTTGAAGTCAAATCCCTCCTAGCCCCACCTCCCTACATGCATTCTGTTTTATTTATATCCACGAGGGCCTAACATAAAAAGCCACATAGTGAGTTTATGTGGCCTTTTATCTCCTAAGACCCAGATCACTGCAAATGTGTAACATTACACCTTGTAAAGTGTACCTGTCTTCACAGTACTGCAATAAAACTTACGCTGCTTTTTTGTGATATATAAATTCTTTATAAACTTGAGTCTGCTTTTCTGTGGTCTAAATTCTTTTATAAACTTTGAAATGTTTTCTCTGAAATATTTTTTTAAGAAAATATTCATGAAACACCCATTTATTCCTATGAATACTATTGCAAAAAAGATCTTACAAATTTGTGACACACCAACAACCAACTTTTCCAAAGTTGTATAATACAGACTTAAGAATTTAACTTGTTTTGCAAATTACTTTCACTCTTCACTTTCATCTGCTGATAGCTGTGATATAAATCTAAGTCATCATAGTACAGCCAAATAGTGATTTTAAATTTTATGTGAATAATCAAGAAAAGGGGTTTATAATAATCTGAAAGCCAAGGATAAATAAGAAATAAACTAGAAAATACTCATGGAGTGCAGACCTCCACCAATAATGTTTTCTTTCCCAAATGTAATAACTACATGTCCATATAAAATTCAGAAAGAACTATTCATTGTATCCCCGATTTTCAGGGATCATGCATGGTCATCTTACATGCACGCTTCTGTATACAAGTCCGCATCCGCAGAGATTTCTTGTGTTCAACCTACAAGCCACATTTCTTTAGGGATTATTTTGAAACTTTGCAAGTGACTTGCTACAGCAGAGATCTGTCCACCCTTTTGGTGGCTCGAGAGTCAAAATTACACTATGTTGAGTAAGTCAAAGGGGGTGTTCCACTGGAGCCATCCCTACAACTGACCCTATGACTCCATGGATTCGGTTAGCTGAGTCGGGGATCGGGGACAAAAATCCGGGAAAAAAGTGTTGGACAAATATGGGTCAGTTTGACCTGCCCGACCAGACGAAATAGGCTGGGAATTTTATTATTCTGTAACCAAATAGAAACACTTTTTCAGGTTTCTTAATATATTACAACATATATATTGACATTTTCTACCAGTTAACTTTAAGATCACATGGACTGTTTCTCATTCTTAACATAATTTCTGTTCAAATTGTTACTTTATATTGTACCGGAAAAAGGACTGTAAATAAACAAGACTTAGGTGAAAAAAACAAGGTCACTGCAGATGTCCCCCCCCTTAAAATCAGTAATAATTGAGAACTAAAGGAGATATAAGGCCTTTTAGTTAGATAATCCCACTTCACATTGAAGAAGGGGTCAAAGGTAAAAGTCAGCATAAGGAAAAGAGTATCAGGCTTTGACTTCTTTTAAGTTGTTTTCACAACTGACCTTAAGCTAGTGGCTCTGCTAACATTGCCCCAACCCTCAAAACATTGTTAGTTACCAACACAACAGCCCCAGTGGAACACCCCCATAACTAACACACAAAAAGAAATTTTGGTGAAAATTTTGAATATAAAATTTTGAACACAGATAAGGATACAGAAGGTAATATGTTACTGGTAGATATAGAGTTAAATGAAATAAAATTTAGATTGATCAATATGTGTGGCCCTAATACAAATAATGAAGAATTCTATACTAGCATCACTAAAAAAATTATAGAAAATGAACAAGATTATTTAATATGGTGCAGGGACTTCAACCTTACACTAAATCCACAACTAGATAGCAACAATTATGTGAATATTAATAACCCTAAAAATAGGAATATTGTAATCAATGTTATTCAAGAGCATAACTTAACATATATTTACAGACACTACAGTCCCGGTAAAAAAAGATATACTTGGCATAAAAGTAAACCACTTAAGCAAGCAAGACTGGATTACTTTCTTGCATCATCCAGTTTTACTGATTTAATTATTAATACAGATATTAAACCAAGTTATAGAAGTGATCACTCTATATTAGAACTTTCCTTTTCAATAAGTAATTTCAAAAGAGGGAAAGGTACATGGAAGTTAAACACCAGTTTTGTAAAAGAAAAGGACTTTGTAACCTTAGTTAATAGGTGTATAAAAGAAGAATATCAAAAATATGCTTTTCCTGTTTATAGTCCACAATACCTATATAATGTAAATAACGATATAGGTCTAAATATAGACTACGATTTATTCCTTGAAGTTGTGTTGCTTAGAATTAGAGGAGAAGCTATTAAATATGGGTCAATGAAAAAAAGACTTAGCAACCAGCAACAAAAGCAACTGGAAAGAGAAATAGAACAATTAGAAACTGTTACAAAAAATAATGACCTTGATTTTGAGAAGCTGGAAAGTAAAAAAAAGGAATTGGTTGAGATCAGACAAAAAGAGATCCAAGGTCATCTGATACAATCAAGAACCCAGTGGGTAGTCGAAGGTGAAAAACCAACAAAATATTTTTGTGCATTAGAACATAAAAAGTATATGGATAAAACTATTAAGTGTTTAAAAACAAAAAATCACACAGTGACTAGAAAACAAGATGAAATTTTACAAGAAATAAAAAATTATTATGAAGAGCTTTTTAAATCTAAAGATAATATGTTGACCAATTTTAATTTACAAACACTGCTTCAAGGTCAAAACATAAAAAGAATAACTGATGCAGAGGCCAAAAATATAGAAGGATATCTTACAGTACAAGAAATAAGTTATGCGCTTAAAAATATTAAAAACAATAAAAGTCCGGGACTAGATGGTTTTCCGGCTGAATTTTTTAAAGTATTTTGGAATAGCCTGAAACATTGTGTGACAAAAGCAATTAATACTAGCTTTAACAAAGGTTTAATGTCCTTATCTCTCAGACAGTGTGTGATAGCGTGTCTACCAAAAAATGGAAAAATGCGTGAAAACATACAAAATTGGCGACCTCTTTCTATGCTATCTGTAGTATATAAATTATGCTCAGCTGCCATAGCAAATAGAATTAAGCCATTGTTAAATAAAATTATTGATGAAACACAGTGTGGTTTTGTACAAGGCAGGTACATTGGAGAATGTACAAGGCTAGTGTATGATATATTAAGTTATACTGAAGATATGCAAATTCCTGGTGTGCTTGTCTTATTAGACTTTCAAAAAGCATTCGATTCCATTTCTTGGACGTTCATATATAAAACCTTGTCCTTTATGGGATTTTCACAAAACTTTCTAAAATGGATCAAATTATTTAACACAGGAATAGAGGCAAGAGTTATACAAAGTGGTTACCTGTCAGATCCTTTTAGCATACAATGTGGATGTCGACAAGGAGATCCTATTTCGGCATATATTTTCATTCTGGCAGCTCAAGTATTAACACTATTTATCAAAAATAACAATGACATAAAGGGAATAGTAATTGGTACTTCAGAATATAAAATGACTCAGTTTGCTGATGATACAACTTTTATTTTAGATGGGACAATAAGTTCATTGGAAGCAGCTTTGAATATTCTAGAAATTTTTGGGTCCATTTCTGGTTTAAAGGTAAATACTGAAAAGACACAGATTGTTTGGATGGGCAAAAAAAAAACATTCAAATGAAAAAATTGCCTGTAAAAGTTATACATGGAAGTAAGTAACAAATTTTAAATTACTTGGTATAATTTTTTCTGTAGATCTAGATAAATGTCCTGAACTTAATTATTCAGTTAAAAAAGCAAAAATAAAAGAAAGTATTAGTCAATGGAACAAAAGGTATCTCACCCCATTGGGTAAAGTAACTGTCATAAAAACCTTTCTGATGTCTAAAATAAATCATCTTCTCACTACCTTACCAGATCCAAAAGAAAAATTTATTAATGAAATAAATGACATATTTTTTAAATTTTTGTGGTCTGGTAAGCCAGACAAAATAAAGAGAAAAACTGCAGAATTAGAAAATAAAAAGGGAGGGATAAATATGATAAATTTTCAAAACTCTATAATTTCACTTAAAGCAACTTGGGTGAGAAGGTTAATAACAAATCAAAGCTATAGTAAGCCTTTATGGATAGAATTATTTGAGAAGATATATAATACCAATATTACAAAATTTACCAATTTTGGAACTTTCTATCCAGCTATACTAAAAAAAAGGTTAAACAACTTATTTTGGAAAATCGTATTTGATGCGTGGATTAAAATATCCAATAAACAGGAAATCAAAAATGATACAGATTTACTAACCAGTCCATTATGGTACAACATAGAAATGCCTTATCAAGAGATATATCTACCAACATGGTATGAAAAAGGAATTGTTACAGTAGCAGATGTTATAAATGATTTAGGTACTGTGATGGATCTTGACACATTAAAAAGAGTATATGGCATAAGTACAATAAACCCTCTCCATTATCTCAGAGTATAACAAAATGTTAAAGAACTTTTAAAAAAATATAGATTTGGACAGTTATATAGAGTAGAGCGACCTTTTGTTTCATTCTATGTAAAGATACTGTATGAAAACAAGAAAAGTGCAAGTGTCTTCAATAGGCTGATAAAAAAAGATAAAAATGAACACTCGATGAAAGATAAATGGCAGGTTGATTTAAATATCAGAGTAGATGATACTGCATGGAAAAATATTTTTAATTCCTGTTATAAAAGTCTTTGCAATAATACCCTTGTATGGTTTCAAATAAAGGTACTATATCGAGTGATAGGAACTAGAAACTATTGATATAAACTTCATCTAGTAGACAGTAATAAATGTGCTTATTGTGGTGAAAAGGAAACAATTGTGCATATGTTTGTTGAGTGTGAAAATGTTAAAAAAATTTGGCACTCACTTGAAGAATATATTTACAAGACAATTAGGATACATGTCATCTTTGACAAATTAGATATTCTGTTTGGATACTGTTTGAATAATCAAAACAAAATTCCTGTTGATGCAATTATTCTAAATACGAAGAAGTATATTTATGATACAAATATTAAAAGCAATAAAAGCCCCTGTTATATATTTGAAGCTTTAAAGAATAGATTCCAACAAACATATCATAATGAACAATATTTGGCAATAATAAATAACAGAAAGAAAAAATTTAATGATGTTTGGATCCAATGGATGTCTGTTTTCTTAGGTGAAACACACGAAAAGAGAAACAAACATAACCTCCTAATGCAAGCAAATATACATAAATGTTCTTATAAAATATGAAGTACATATCATTGAAAGTCCTGTGTAATTCTTAATTATCCATTCTGTTTTAGAAACTTTCTGTCATCCAAACAAAGTCTAACTCTCCACGTGGTTGGATAACAGAGGTTCAACTCTAAATTTAGTTGCACATTTCAGATTTTGACACATTTTGTTGTTTCTAAAGCAATGTGCTTTTAGATCCTGTTTCAGACGCTCTCAGTGTAAATTGGTCTGAGGTAAAGATTTCCCTTATGTTAAGTATGTTTGTTTGAAATAAGATTAAGTGTGTGTTTGAAATTGGCCTCCTCTCAATATTGTGTGATTAACACATTGCCTTGATATAGAAGGCAAAGGGTTAAATAATTTACCACAATGAAATAAATTTTAAATGTAAACTAAGCAGCTTACAAAAAGAAAATTATCTCAAAAAATGAAGTACTTTTTGTTTTTGAAAAATACATACAAGTTGAGAGAGCCAGATCATTGGAAAAGCTTTCATCTGTGATTGGCACTTCAAGTGGGTTAACCACAGCAGTATGCATTATGGAGTACACAGATGGAGTGTTGTTCATGTCATAAAACACACATATGGTACCAGTTAAACTGGAATTTGGGGGAATATGTCCCTCAGAAGACAGCCTGTCAATCATTTGGTAGTCAAGGTAATGGGAGATTGCACAGCTGAACTGTCTCTGCAAAGTTTACAAGGCTCTCTGTCTGATGCAGTTCTTTCTCTTAACATGTATGAGTGCTTTATGAATAGCATATATTTGTGTGTATGTTTGAAAAGATATCATGCAAATTTGAGCCTTAAGCAAGGCTAGTATGGACCCAAAAAGCATTTGGTGGTGTTGCCACTATTTGGAATGCTGATTTATCAGCCGATTTTCAACATATAGAATTCAAATCAAAAACTATTGGTGATGTTAATGTGTGTTATGATAAATATTCTGTTTTTCTATTTAATTTGTATATTTTCAAAGAATTATATTTGGATGTATACATAACTGAATTTAATTTCCTATGTGATGAGTTTGAGTCTATTATGAATTCATAGAATATTTCTCATATCATAATAAGAGGGAATTTTAACAATACTTTCCGTACAAATGGGAATTATGTCAATGTTTTGAAATCATTCATGGACTATAATAGTATGGCCTATCTAGTTTTGTTTGTGATGTGAAATTTACCTACGAAAGTAGTGTTCATCATATTTAGTTAATAATTGATTACTTAGTAAAGTGAACTTATTTTTCAGAGAAGGACCAACAGCTATTCTCCAAGTCAGTAACTTTTCTAATCATTAGCCTATTGAAATTCAATTAGATTGTAATGTTCATTATTCTGAAAAATACTGTACGCATTGAAATTTAAATTTCAGCAGCTATTGAAGCATGTCATATCGGTGAAATTGGTGATATTGTGTTTTTCCTTTCCTTTTGATACAGTTGGAAACTGATGTATTATGATTGTAAATCGTATTTATTTACCTTTTTGCTGTCATATACTGTTATCCTTGTTGTATATGATTGCTGTAAATGATTTTTATTGTGCCCTTATATGAATGTACAGAGCAGAAGTTGTCACTTCAAAATCTTGTGAATAGTAAATTCTAAACCAATAGGAATTTTAGGTGCAGACTTCGAGTTATTCTCCCATGTCTGGGATTTCTCTACAAAGCAGGGTGAATTCTGTCATTCCTTGCTGAATTGGTATAGGTAACAGAAGGCAGTCATGTCAGGGTAAAATCTGGTATTTTCTCTCTGGTTAGATTTTAGAGATGTCAGGGTAAAACCTGCATGTTGTTATTGTCATAGTTTAGGTTACAGGAAAAGTTGCAAGATGACTTTGGTAACATTTTTAAGCAGCGAAAGAGAATGTTCTGTACAGAATTTTCGTTTGATTTCAGGGTAAAACCTGTTTATGAATTTACTTTAAAGTATCATGATATTTTAACTGTTTATTTCAGGGAAAGTTTGATTTTTGTTAAACCTGGTAAGAATTGAATGGACTGAAATGTTATAATTGTATGTGGTTGTGCATGATGTGTTAATTTCAGTTAAATGATTATAGGTTTCAGGCTGGATGCCGGTGATTTGATGAATGTTTCATGGGGTAAAACCCATGACTAATTGAATTAACTTCAATTCATTTCAATAGGTACTGAATCTACTATCGTACTTGATAAAGGATAGAACCAGTGTTTTGACATAGAGTATGATCCAAGGTCTAAGTGTTAGTAGACAGTAGGTTTCCAATGTTATGTCTTGTTTATAATTCATTTAGATGATTGTGATGGAGTTATTTGAATGTGTATAATATAAATGTGATTTCTGATTATTTTGGATACTTTTGTGACTTTAGTGCTTGTAGCAATTCAGCCCCAGCATTTGCTGGTAAAATAATTGTTATATTTTGTAAATAAATGTTCTATTATGTGACATAAGGCTTTCTCTTAACTTTAGTTCAACTCAAGACCCTTGGCACATAACAAAATTTGGTGGCAACGGTGGGATTAATTTGAATAAATGTGTACGTACTTGGTGCAAGTGTTGAATTTAATGTCTTGAGATATACTAGACACTAGTACCAGATTTGATTTTTTCTGCTTAGGTAAAACTTAGAAGATTCTGTGTTTCTTTTTGTCAAGCTAAAACTTGACAGAAACTTTGATCATATTAGATTTTTGGTTTAGTTTCTGTTGAGGTAATACTTGACAGCTTTATTTATTTGGTTTTGTTTTCTGTCACAATAAACATGACAGTATTTTCTGGGTTGTATTTGAGTGCTGTGATGATTAAGATGGACATTTATATGCTGCATATCAATGAGATGGAGGGACAGTACAGGCAGCGTGCGAAATTAGCGGTGGCCTGGTGGCCCGGGGCCCCCCTTTTTAAGTTAAGGCCACCACAACTTGACTTTCATGGGCCCCAATGGGCCACCACATTGACTACAACATGCCTCGTGTGGAATACAATCCAGTGTGCTGTCATTTTTTTAATTGGTTTTCTTTCCCCATGGCTAAGCCCTTAATTATGTTTTGTGTTTTGCATATTCCAGATTGAGTTCACCCTACTCTGACACTGGCAGTTAGGCATGGACTATTTCCCACTGTTTGCAATGCAGAAATGTTCCTCATGAAGTTTCAAGTGGGTGGCTTAGATTTGGGAAGATTTTTTTTCCTCGAAACATGACAACAAACACCAATGGCTGCTGATCTTTTATATAGTCATTAATATCGTGGACTTTGCCATGTAGCAAGTATTCCTGTTTACTGAATTGGCATTTCTGTTTCTTTTACTTTAATTTAAAACCATTTAAGAAACATATCCTCCATTTCTGGAAGCAAAGAACCAAATCTAATGCACCCTGTGTGAAGCTGCTATTGATCCCCACTCTCTTTCTCTCTCAGTGACTTTTTTGTACTAATTTAAGTGGTTCTCCCCCTTCACTGGGGAGACTGCAGAAAAAAACATCAATGCATATGTAACCAGTACACTGACAAGTCCCCCCTCACTCACACAAAACAACAAGGGGGGCTTTTATGGGACTCCAAGTGAACCTTACATAGACAAACTTTATGTACTTGCCCTGGTAGCCCCTTAATTAACTTTCCTAACATACGGAATGTTTCTGCACTCTTGCAAGAGTTAGTACACTATATGCAGCATGTATGTGTGAGAGGAACATCACTATATTGATTTTTTGTTGTTCATGATAATTAAGGCAGTGCATGTGTAATGTGTTTTCCTCAGTGCAGAGTAGGAAAAGCCTACCTTTCATACACAAAGCATATGTAAAAGTCACAAACATTTCTCTCCATGCATTTCAACCAACACTCAGCTTTTTTGTTTACAATTCTCCATGCACTTGTTACAGTATTAGAGAGTCAGTCTGTGTAAAAGTATAGTTCTCAGTTCTGGATCTTTAGATATGTGTGAAGTCAACAAGTGATTGAGTTGTATACCAGAAAACAATTTAGACACAACATGTGTAGAAAAAAATCTTTGCTTATTCAAAAACATATGCTTCAATATAATTACCAATATCATTTGTATTGCTATGCCTTAGTAACCACTGAAATTTTGTCAAAAGTTCTTTATGTCTTGAAATTGACATAAAGAGAATAAAGAGGAATGTGGTGTATTCATCATTTTGATTAATTATTATTTCTGTTTTTATTTTCCCTTTTTTCTTTCAATTCCTTGACAGGCCATCAAAAAAAGACTTACTATGAGTCATTTTTACCAAGAAGTAACTTTTAAGCAATATTTTTTACCGGGAAAATTCGCCTCCTGGAAAATTGGCCTCCTAGAAAATTGGCCTCCTAGAAAATTGGCCTCCTGGAAAATTGGCCTTCCTAAAATTTATGGGGGTGGAAAATTGGCCTCCCTCTAGTTTTTTAACGATAACGGAAAAAAGTAAAATTGTTCTCATTGATTACAAACAATTTATTGCATGATCTAACCCCAAAACTGGTTAATACCACAAATGCAGTAAAATGTAAAGTGTATATCATCAATTAAAAAGAATATATGACATTACATGACAAACACCAAGTTAGTTTGAAAACAGGAATATATAAATCATTATGTTGAGATAAGATATAGAATTTACCAAGTCTTATGCAGTGTCCAATGCCACGTAAAAATTCCTCTATTGTTTTGTTTCCTGTAGCTCTGGAAAACCTCCTCCATCTTTGATTGTAAAAGTAATTGATTCAACAACACATTTACAATGAATGATAATAAACAGGTGAAACTTAGGTTGCGTTTATACACAAAAGAGACTAACCTGAAATACAATTAGCTCAGTTCTCAACTAGTTCCCTGAGCAGTTATATGTAAAGGAATTATATCTTTGTTCTTGCAATCCTGAGCAGGTATTTGAATGTGTCCCGAGTGTATTTCAATCAGACATTGCTTTCTTTGAAATCTAATAATTAAAAGACCTTTATGCACAATCTTAATTCTGAGTTTATAGGCACATTAAAGGAATTATATCTTTGTTCTTGCAGTTATCCTATATTCAAATAACTATATTAAAGACTCATTCAATAAACCTAATGGGAACTACGAAGAGCACTGTTAAGTAAAATTAAACTGGTGTAAACATTTGGGCCACAATAAATAACCAAAGGAGGCCAATTTTCCACCCCCACAAATATCTAGGAGGCCAATTTTTTAGGAGGCCAATTTTCCGGGAGGCCAGTTTTCTAGGAGGCCAATTTTCCAGGAGGCCAATTATCCATTTCCCCCCATCAGTTTATGTTCTTGTGTGCTAATTGTCTATTTGTCTGTCTCTCTGTTTTTTTGTTGTTTTTTTTGTGTGTGTGTGTGTTTAGATTACTCCAGAACTAATGAACAGATCTTTATTAAAAATTTTTGTGGGTAGGACCTGGCCAAAGAAAGAAGTTACTAAAAAAGAAAAATATAGATCTTATTTTGGATACAAAATATTCATGAGTTTTCAGGTGTCCCATTTAAATGCATTTTTAATGACTTTAGCTTTCTACTTGATATTTCTTCAAAAATTTATTTACATGAGAGACTGGTCACATGGAGTCGAGCGTTTTGCTCTCTCTGAGTGCATCTTGCATAATTTGTATTTAAGCTTGAAGTTAAACAAAAAAAAAATTAACATAAATCACTTTTGTATCTTTTTGACTTTAATAAATTAAAAAGACAATTTGTTAGAAAAATAAAGTGTGTTAATTAGTTTTTAAAAAGTTTGGGCCATCAAGTTTTAATAGGGGCCACTGAACTTCAGAACCTAGTGGCCCTATGGGGCCACCACTGCTTTGCAACGAATTTCTCACACTGAGTACAGGCAATCAGAATTGCCCAGGTCCAAACATAGGATTTTGCCTGATGTTAGTCTTGATCAAAGGGAAAGATGTGTAAGCTTTGAGGCACAAAGCCCAACATGCTACATTTGTATGTGTCCAAATACAAGAGATGCCTTATTTTGGAAGGAATGTAATTGTCCCTATAATAGTGTAGCAAATATGGATAGAAGAAAACAGCTAAATATCGTTAAAACAAAAAAAATATGCCAAGAAAAAGAAGGACTCAATAATAATCAACAGAATGGCTCAGACATTAAAATGTAACCGAACTGGTCATTTATGGAAATATTTAAAAGGATGAAAAGAAAAGATTAGTTATCCTGGTCAGGTAGATGGTCTTACAGGAGCTAGTAGAGTCAGTAATATTTTGCTGTGCAACACAGACAGTTCTATAATAATGTTTTTAAAGCAATACTAATTTACAGACTTCTTAATGTAGCATTGAACACGAAATACAGAACTAGACCAGCAAAGGAAATTGCACCTTTAATCATATATTTACTGCAAGTAATGTTACCATAGCACTTAAAATTGAAACAAAACAAAAGTAATGAAAAATACCACAATTTACAGAGTATTTGATAAGTTGAACTGACAGACTAATGATATATCTTTCCTGTATATACAACAGGATGGTAAAACATTCTAATTGTCCACTTATCTTGTGCCTATATCATTTCAATAACAAAAAGGCATCTAATAATTATTGAGGAATTGCATGTACCAGTATAATCAGAAATTGCTGGATCTTATTATATTGTGTCAAAACAGTAACATTATACAAATTAATGACATGCAATTTGGTTTTAAATGTCAGTTTTCCATGGTTTTATCAGGGGTGATTGAGCATTACAGGAGAAGTGCAACTGATACATTGAGTATGATGCTTGAAGTAAGTAAAGCATTTGGCAGAGTTCACTAGATAAAATTATTCAACATACTTCTTCACAGTGGTTTATTTCCATTGATTATCAAATTGTCATTACATTTAAATACCCATCAAGACGTTTTTGTTAAATGGGGTGGTAAATTGTCCACAGAAATTAAAACTACGAATGAAATGAAGCAAGGGGATATACTCTAATCTATTCTGCTTGCAATGTACACAGATGTGCTACAATTAAGCCTGAAAAAGGCTGATTATGGATATCATATTGGCAGTGTTTATACAGGATGCATCAGTTATGTTGATATTGTTTTGATGGCTCCAACTTTGTATTTTTGAAGCAAGTGTTAAAAATTTTTGATCAGTTTGGTAAACAATCTTTGTCAGACATTAATATTAACAAGTACCAACTTCTTTATATCTCACCATCAAATGATAGTGGAATTGATGTATTTCAATGGTAACTACATAAAGTATACAAACATAGCTAAGCATTTACGTCATTATATCAGTCATGATTCTCATGAGTTATGCATGCATGATGTTGTTAAAAGTGTAATGGTGAATACTAATGGTGTTGTCTCGATGTTTGGAAGTGCGTACACTCATGTTAAGTACCATTTCTTTAAATGTTTTGCAATGTCTCTGTGTGGAAGTGTTTAATTAAACCTTAGTGCTAAGAAGATGAGTCAAATTAATGTAACATGGCATAAATGTGTGAGATGTTTATACAATGTATCCAATGTGACACCTTTGTGTTTATTACCATTAATATGTGATGACTTGCCTGTTCATTTTGAATTGTATAAACATTCAACAGGTTTATCTTTATTATTTTCCAAAAGTAACAATTCTTGGGTAAAGTTTTTTTTCGCTGTCAGGTAATAAAATGTGCAGAGATGAACATGATGTCAACTCAAATATAAATGACCTAGTGTCGGTTGGCAATATAAGAGATTAGTCTGTTTAAGAGAAAGAAATAGTACTAATTTCTCAAGTACGGACTTTTCCTGTTAGAGCATGTTTTCAAGTTATGATAATTTTATTATGTCGTATACAGTATGATACTGTAATGTAACTTTCTTACACCATTTGTTTTCTTCTTTTGCACTTACTTGTTACTTAGTTCTTTGTGTGTGTTATCTCTTTGTTATTGTATGATGTATGCTGTGCAACAATGTTTAGCAGGATTGAATAAATAAGTAAGTAAATGTGGTAAAGAATAAAAAAGAGTGTTCTGCAATCCGTTTTGTGCAAAGTTGAGATACCTGTCAAGTTACAACGCCACATATTTACACTTAATTTCTGACAAAATAAACAAAATTAGTAATTTCTTGTAAAACTAGTATGTGTGTTGATAAGCATAGGATTGAAATCCACTAATTCAAATTAATGACTGACATTAATATGTTTTGTTGAGTAAATACCATTTTCTTTATGTTTGAGAATATTTCACTAATAATTAATTAATTTCAACAACTGAAATAGCTAAAATAGTATTACTGCCACTACAAGGTGGAACATACATTTGATCAAAACTAACCTGGTACGACAAAAGTTGCTACATTTTCTTTGTTTAAACTTCATCAAAATGAAATTCACTTCTTCTATTTCTTCATGATGATCTAATTGGTAGATTTTTTTTTCCTGAAATAAGAACAATACGAAAAGTACCCGAGTGACATATATCTTTCAATTTATCAGTCTAATCTAATCTGCTGCTTTGCAGGTCCAGTATCTTCCCCAGAAAGGGGAACACAATGTGCTAGTTAACAAAAATCATTTATCATAAGGAGAGTCAAGGGGCTTTCAAGGTTACTGAACCGGAGTTGTAGGTGTGACCAGGAGGGAAGGAGACTAAGTTGGGAAACTGGAGTTGAAGAGGTGGTTTTCGAGGTGTTCTAAAAGATGCAACAGAGGGGCTACTTCTTATTTTGAAGGGGTAAGAGTTTCAAAGAACTGGGACATATTGACTGAAAGAATTAGAAAAGTGTTTAATTTATGAACTGTACGGTATAAAGTGGGGGTATGGAGGAAATTGAGTTTTGGGGTGCTTTGCCTTGTATTTCTGGAAGAGGTGTAGGGGTGAGTTAGTTCTTTTAGGTAAACTGGTTGACCTTGGTTGAGAATTTTATATATGTAATAAGGCCTATACCCTGTACCTGACTGAGGCCCAATTGGGTTCATTTCAGTCCAGAAGTTGTGTCAGAGAATTTAGAGGAATGGGTAACAACCGTGCAGAGTGAGTTTTGGACTGACTGCAATATCCTTAACTCAAAATCAGTGAGAGATAAGAACATGGAATTGCAGTAGTCCAATCTGCTGCTCACCAGAGCTTTTAACTAAAATAACTAGTTTTTAATGTCTAGAAGGGGACGAATTCTGTAGATGTCTATCACATTAACTCTGGTGGACTTTATGACCTGTGACACATGGTCTCAGTAAGTGAAATTGGAATCGAATACTACTCCGAGGTTCTTGACACTTTGTGCAGGCGAGACCTGGTTACCAAGAATATTGATTGGAAAATGAGGATGGAGTTGTTTGCAGTTATTTTTGGAGCCTATAAGAATAAACTTGGTTTTGTCAGTGTTCAGTTTTAATTTATTTGTGAACATGACATTATGAATGTAGTTTAGGCAGTTCTTTATTTTTTTATAGAGTGAGAGACATTTGGTGCTAGAGTGTTATGCATAAATGGATGTCATCGGCATAGAAGTGGTAGTTAATACTACTTTGAGAGTGAATGATTGAGTTGGTTTAGAGAGTACAAAGAATTGGACCAAGGATGGAGCCCTGGAGGACCCCATACTGGAATGCAGTGAGATGTGAGAGTGTGCTACCTACCTTGACTGAGTGTGTCCTTCCCTACAGGTATGATTTGAACCAGCCAAGTGCTAGTTCACTGATTCCATAGAAAACATTAAGTCTGTCCAGGAGAATGGTGTGGTCAATGTATCAAACTCGGCGGAGAGATCCAGAAGGGTAAGGGCTGTGACAGACCCTTTAGCCATATTGAGCAGAATATCATTGTGAATATTAAGGAGGGCACTTTCAGTTTCAGATTTTTCAGAGTGGTGTTTTCTATAAGCCGACTGGAAGGCAGTCATAAGGCTGGCATCATCAAGGTGGTTTGTAGATGGACTGCTACTACCCTTTGAAGTATCTTTGAAATAAAGTTTAGATTAGAGACAGGCCTATAGTTCTTGAAAACTTCTTTATCTAAGGATGATTTTCTGAGCACTTGGGTAACATGGGCCTGTTTGAAAAAAATAGCATTACCTTGTTCAAGGGAGGCGTTAATTATTGAGGTGATGGGAGTGATGAGAATATCCAGATAATCAAAAACAAGAAAAGTGGGCCAAGGGTCAAGGGAAAATGATTTTGAGTTTGTAATGATTTTGGTGACTCGATCCTCAATTACAGTAGAGAAAGTAGAAATCATGGGAGGAGGATTGTCTGGGGTGATGGGTTGCGAATTCAGGAATATAGGAAAAGTTGAGCTTTTTTCAGTTTTTTACTGTGAAGAACTCCACAAATCTGTCAGCCAAAAGCTGAGGGGGATTTATCGATGGGACCATCTTGGCTGGTCTGTGTAACACATCACCCAGGACTTGCCATAATTTTGGGGAGTATAGTGATTGTCCTGAATTTTTACTATAAAGAATTCAGATTTGGCCTCCATGCAGATTCTCTTGTACTTGTGGATATTTTGCATGTATTGGAATCTACTGAAGGTAGATTTACTTCTGCACCAAATGTGCTTGAACAAACACTCTTTTGCGGGAATTATAGTTTCATTAACCCATCCTAGGATGTACTTCACCATGGTGTGTTTGGTATGAGGTGGAGCATGTTTGTCAATAAGGGGGGACAAGGTAGTGTGATATTACTTGTAGAGGGTATCAGTTTCCTTGACCAGATTATTGATTAGTTTAGAAGCAAGGAGATCTGCCTTCATTTTCTCCTTATCATTTTTTTGGTATTTACTAAAGGTAACATAAATCCAGGGGTTGAGAGATTTAGGGTAAAACTGATTGAAACATGGTCAGAAAAAGCATCAGTGGTATGGACATTAGAAATATTGTCATTGTTGGATTTGTTTAAAAACCAGGTCAAGAGTATGTCCATGAATATGAGTTGGGAAGTTAACTTTCTGAATTAAGTCAAATGAATCAATCATTGAGTGAAAGGTTTTTGAATTTGCACATGTTTTTTCAAGGTGAAAATTGTAGTCGCTGATGATCACCAGATTTTCAGTAGCGTGATGAATATCCTCCAAGAGTGACTGAAACTGTTCAAAGAAGGTTTGAGTACTGGGGGATGGTGGTCTGTATATATTCAGAAAATAAATAGATTCTTTGTGCGGGAAAATCTTGATCAATAGAGAAGGCAAGTATATACAATCCAAATCAAATCTTTTTTGGGTTTTCTAAGACCTGAGTTCAGTGTTAGTGATACCACCTTAATATGGATTGTTTCCTATTTTCTCCCAACTGTCTGAAAAATGTAAGCTCATATATGGGCTCCCTCAGCGATTGGTCCTGGGTTCGCTATTGTTTTCACTTCATATGATTCCTTTAAATAGCTGTATTTGTGCTCATCCTGATGTTATATTTAACTTTAATATCATTGGTACACAGTTATTTATTCCTTTCTACCATAAAATGCTATTTCAGCTTTTGATAAACTTAATTCTTGAATCACAGAATGTAGAATTTTCTCCTGAAACCAGTAAAGGAGAAAACCCAGATTTACTTTTTAGTGGTGACGCGAATATAATATAGCGCACCAGATCAGTTGAAGGCTTTAAATTCTAGGGGAGGCTTTAAATTCTAGCATTACAGTATGTACTGGTTTATAACCAGGCAGTAGTTATGCCAGAAATAGATCACCTTGAGCGGTGTTTTAGTTCACAAGTGCAGACAATATTTTAGAAAGAAATTGGGTGAATTCATGAATATTCATGAGGTAACTGATTAGACTCGAGTGAATGGGTTGAACTGTCTGTAAATGTTCCCGCCAATATGTTTTTATAAAGGCATTGGATAGTATTAAAACCTCAGTTGTGAGGTTCATGTGGCTTGAGTGCACATGCAAACAACACTGTTGAATGATCAGGAGAAACTTTATTTGTTTTTATTCTTACAATTTTCGAATTTTGAGATTGAAGATATAGGTTTCTCCCCATCACAAACGGTGGTTGCTAACTGTATTATAATTTCAGAATGGCGGGTGGCAGTAATAAAAGTAGTGCAAAAAATAAACAAACTGATAAAAACAATGAACTGACATCACATGCTGAAGACGGAGGTTCACAGTTGCAGACTACTGGTCAAGACAGTCAAGAGGCGACAGTATCACAGAAATTAGACATTTGGTTAAATGTTGTGAAGGACATGGGTGCTCAACTAGAAGATCATGGTGAACGACTACGTAAACAAGAAGAAAAAGTTAGTATTCAGAACATTTCGGCCTTGCCTTCGGCTCTTAGTTCACCTAAAGCTACTAATTCTGTGAATGAACCTCCACCCAGCAAGCCTGATAGAATGCCATCATTTGAAGTACTGAAGACAGATTCCCGTATTCAAGCTGAGGTTGCCAGACGACTTCATGAGTACCAGAATGCTTCAAGAGTTGATGGATCAGGTAAGCCACTTGCTACATTCAAATCTGGTAGATATAGGGCTGGTGTTACAAAAATTAGAACTCAAGTAAACTGGATTTTTGTTCAGTACCTATCGGCAGTAAACAGCCAACGTATTATGAGTTATCAAATGACCAATGGGTTCAAGGTTTCTTGTTGTGTATACTAGAAGAAAAAGATCAAAAACTTAGAGAATCCATGTTACAGTATTACGCTTGGCTTATGCAGGATGCCATATAATTAAATATTATGACAGTGAGAAGGGCTCATGCTGCAGTCCTACAAGAAATTGAAAAAGGAAAAATTTTATGGGATAGATTAGATTTGATAGAGAAAGTTAAGTGTAGATATACTCAAAGAATAGTGGAATGTCAGAAACAAACAGGGGGTATGAGCAATCAAGCTTGTAGCGATTTTAACAAGGGGTTTTGTAGAATTGACAATGACCATGTAGTAAATGGCATCTTGTATATGCATTGTTGTACATACTGTTTGAAAGAAACTGGAAAAAAATATAATCGCCCAGTATCAAAATGCTTACGACAGAAGAATAGTCAAACTAGCATGAAGCAAGATCAGGTGAATACGGGCAAAAAAGAACAGCGGGTTTAATATGTATGCCAGTCCACAGCCTAGGCTAAGCAGTAAGTTTTATGCTAGCTACAGCTTAGACAACATTAATGTACAGGAAAATCAACAAAGTAACAGATTGAAGTTAAATCCGTTAGCAAAAACATTTAATTATGCAAAAAGTCAAATTGTAGAGAAACAATTTAGTTTAAATCCACTTGCAGAAACGTTCATATTACATAGTGCCAGTAAGGCAATTAGTGGTGGTTGTCATGCTGTCAGGTACAGCTTACCGTATTCTACTGATGACACTGAAGCCGGTGTAATCAGTAGTTGTGTGAATTTAGGGGCCACCCCAAGCATGGCAATATAAGTTCAAAACCACGAGAAACAGAGTATAATACTATTAATAATTTAGAAAATATAATAACAACTCTGTCAAGGACTGAAAAGGTATGTGATGGTACAATGGCGCTTAAGATCAATAAAAAGGCTGGTAACATAAATTGTTACGACAGTAGTAGAATGAATGCCCATATACAAGTGAATAGCAGCTTGGTACATGAAACTAAAGAATTGTTATTCACGTATAATAGTGGTGACACTTTGGTCCATAATACTAACAATTCTAATTCATGTTTGTTTAAACATCTTGCATTGAAGTGCCAGGTAAGTGCATTTTGCACTGCTCAGAACATGGTTGCATCGCTTGACTTATCTACTCTTGATAGTAGTTCTGACAGGTTTACTGCTAACTTTGAAACTTATGATACTGTCGCCCATGAATCTCACAACTATCTGTACAGTAGCTTAAGTTATTTTAGTGATATTAGTGATCATAATAGTCAATTTGCTAGAATAAATAAATATCAAAAATCACAGACCGATGAATTTGAAGATTGTATCATAGAAATACAGTCCCATTGTGTGATAGAAGGACAGGGAGTAACCTCACAACTAGGTATATGCAGTACGGGAAGTGAATCTAGTCATATAGTCCCTAATGTGAACAATAATATAATGTTTACACAGGTAATACCGTATCCAGAAGAATATGAACATAAAAAAACTTTAATACACGAGTTTGGGTTTATTCCGGAAAAAATTCCAGTTATTCATTGTACAGCTAAAAATCAAGGTATAGAACTTCGTAACTCTAGCCAGTGGCTTCATGACATACACGAGGCGGTTAGAAGTACCAATCAACCTAACTATCAAAAGGCACGTATTGCCGTACCATCTGGACTACAGGTTCGAGCTTGGCGACAACTGATTAAATATTATGACCTAAAAATTTTAGCAGAATATGTGGAATTCGGGTTTCCATTAGGTGTGGATTACCAAATTTTTAAATTCAGTTCATTTACAAAGAATCATGCTTCTGCCCTGTTACGGCCACAAGGTGTGGACAAGTATTTTAAGGTCGAAAGGAAGAAAAATTCGATATATGGCCCTTTTAAAAATTCACCATTTGATCAGACTCACTATTTATAAGGTAGATCTGGAAAGAGCCTTCCGTAACCTTAAAGTAGACCCCTTATATTATCCATTATTGGGTTTATGTTGGCGGGATGAGACATTTATCGACGTAAGCATTCCGTTTGGATTTAAATTTGGGACGGCAGCGTGCCAGATGTGCACCGATCTCGTTACATTCACACTACGGAAACGGGGAAGTTGGCTTATAAATTATTTGAATGATTACGTTGGGGTGACTCCCCCAGCTCTGGCAAATTCGCATTTTCAGGCTTCATTGAATATATTACAATACGTGGGCCTTCCAATTAATATGAAAAAGGTTGAGCCAAACAATCAAATTGCATGTTTAGGTATCCAAATTGATGCGTTAACTGGAGTTTTGAAAATTGCAGAAGTCAAAATGCAAGAAATTGTAGAATTATGTCAAAAATGGGCAACTCAGACTCATGCCACCAAAAATCAGTTACAAAAATTGACTGGGAAGTTATTATACATACACAGATGTGTAAAGCCAGCCAGGATCTTTATTAATAGAATTTTAGCTGTATTACGTAACGCTCCTCATAAGGGTGTAGTCCAACTGCCATCAGCCTTTTTCCGCGATATAAGTTGGTGTAATCGATTTTTACAAAGATTTAATGGTACGGTAGAGATACATAAAAAATATCAGAAACCCCAAGAAGTTTTCATAGATGCTTCATTATACGATGTTGGAGCGAAATGGGGTAATCGATTATTTACATGTATGATCCCTGAAGCATTAAAAGAAGTAGGTTCCATAGTACATTTTGAAGCAGCAAATATTTTACTGACAATACGGTGTTGGTGTAAAAAATTTAAAAATCAAGCCGTATTGATCTGGTGTGATAATTGGGCAGTTGTGAATGTGTTTAACAGTTACAAGGCGAGAGATCCCTTGCTTATGGCTGTATTACGTTCTGTATGGCTGTATACGGCAGCATATAATATAGACTTGCAAGTCAAACATATTAAAGGTCTGAATAATGTATATGCAGACATTCTGTCACGATGGAGAGTTTACAAGGAATTGCAAATATCTGAAGTCCAAATTTTAAAAAAATTGTTTATGGCAAGTAGTGAATTCAGAAATGTTACTACCAGATTTTCAGATTTAGTAGCAAGGGCTTACACAAAGTATTTTCATTAAGATGTCAGTTCAACAGATTTCTGCTGCCAGTCTTTGTCATTGTAGATTCCCCAGTGATGGAGCAATTGGTTGACCAGGCTGATAAACGTATTGCTGCTGGACTCAGACCCAGAACGGCCTCAGCGTACTTGATGACATTCAAGCTGTTCCTAGTCTTTATGGTGTATATGAACATTGCAATTCCTCATGCACCTAGGACAATAATAGTATATTTAAAATATATAGCTCAAAATAATCTAAAAATTTCTTCGTTGCGTAATCATGTATCAGTATTAAAGCACTACTTTGGTCTATTTGGTTGGCCACTATCAGCTTTTGCCAGTAGAAAGGTACAATTGTTGTTGAAATCTGTACAAATGAATGCAAAGATGCAAGTGTCAGTCAAAGGTGTGATTAGTATTGCATTACTTCAAAAATTAGTTGATTATGCAAGGAAATTACATAATGGCCAAGTATTTTCGGCCCTATTCTTGACTTCCTTTTTTGGATTCTTTCACTTGGCTTCATTAGTTCCAGCCTCGATACAGCAGTTTGATAGAACCAGATTCCCAGTAGTAGGTGACCTTATATGGGGTAGTCCTGGGGTTCTCATAATAATGACATGTGCAAAAAAATATGCAAACAGCCGGTAAAGCACAGGTAGTGCAACTTCCAACACTTCCAAAAGCTACAATTATGTCCTGTCCAAGCTCTAAAAACCATGCTGTCAGACAGACAAGATTCTTCTAAAGATTCGCCTTTATTCCAAATTAGAACCAAAAAAGGTTGGGTACCACTGATTGCCATAAAAGTTAGATTGTTTTTCAAAACATGCATAGTGGGCTTGGGTTTGAACCCAAGAGAGTATACTTTTCACGCATTTAGAAGAAGTGGAGCATCTTTTGCATTTGATAACAATGTAAGCTTAACAGCAATTAAACAGCATGGCAATTGGCGTAGTGAGGCGGTATGGTCCTATTTGAACTCCACCCCAAAAGCTGCAAGTACTATACCCACAACTTTTCAAAAACTACTTTCCTAACATTTGGGGTTTGGCAGTTTGTATAACATCATGTTTTACTCCAATTTACTTCAAAGTCTCTACCTATCTGGTAATAATTTAGAAAGTGACCTTCAAGGTCAAGTAAAGGTCAAAAGATCTTACAATTATTCATATTACGCTTTCTCACAAGCTACACAACCAGACTCATGTTATGATTGTCAGCCAGATGTCTTTAATGAATAATGATAACTGTAGTGACTACATTATGGGTCTTTAATATATTGTAAATGTATATAATCTTAGTGATAACATAGGGGTTGAGGATTTTTACCAAGTAGTCTTAAAAGTCTGGACTTATTGGGAAGAAATAGCTTAACCAATGTTTAACTGATGGTGATACATAGTTGAAAAGATCGTAGTTTTGTTGTGCAGCAAGGTTAAAGTTTAGCAATATGACTTTGATTAAAGCAACTATTGGGTAACAATAACTAATTGTACAGTAGGTGTCTTAACAGTAACTAATATGTGTGTTTTAACAGTTTTAACAAACTCCAAATGTTGTTAATAATAATGAAAAAATAAAATCATTGTTGTCTGAAACAATTTTATCATTGGATTCCTCCCTTGCAACCGATGGAGGTTGACCACTAGTCCACCTGAGAGGAGTCGCACATTTTCATAAAAATGAACAACTTTGGTCAGATGTTTCTAGTTGAACATTTCTGATGACCCTTAGTTTTAGCTGTCACTTGCTTTTGACTGGTTTTGGCTCTAGTAGTCAGGCATAAAGGTTCAGGTTTTTGAGGTCCCTGTGTGGACACTTGTTCACTTCTTGGATAAGGAGGACTCCCGGTGTAGCAGAGTTAGTGGTAACTGAGGTGTATCAGATCCTCAAACTAGGTGCAGTTAGGATCATACTTTTGTGTGCTTAGTGCAGCGCTTTGATGACCACTTTTCAAAGGAATCATTCTTGAGAAAAATACATGCATCCAGATTGTCCCAGGAAAGATTTAATGCATTCACTGACCAGAATGAAACATATGTGGTTAGCACTTCCTGTAGAAGATACTACCCTATGTCTGGATAGTTTAGACAATCTAGAATTTGCCTGGCGTTCAAACCACATTTCTGAGATTGTACTAGTAGAGCTGTTTCTCTGATGAAGTTCGAAGCCCTATTGCAGACATGAACTGTCTCACAGAACAAGTTTGATTGTCCCACTTTGTGTTTAAAGCCTTCCATCTCCCCTGAGTAGATCTGGCTACCCCTCACAAGAGGTCAAATTGACATGCCACAAATTTGAAAAATTGTGGGGATTACGTTGTGATTTATTGCATGTTCCCCACCCATCCCAGGTTTTGGCTTAGGATCACGAGGGTCAGGGTATATTTGTTAGCAGGTTTCTTGGCCAAGGCCTGTGTATAACCAGTCGTCTGGGTACTGGTGGACTCTTATGTTATTTTTCTGAGACATGAGGGTTATGAAAATACACATCACTGAAATACAGGTATATGATCCACTCTCTGCAGTTTCAATCTCGAACTTTTCTGTTTCGATATATAAGTTCAGAGGGCTTAGATCCAAGAGCTTCCACTTGTGGTTCAGTTTTGGAGCAGAAGCAACCTTTTATTGAAATTTAGGAAGAGACTGAACCAGGACTTTACAATTACTTGTAATGCTACTAGGAAATACAATGCTTGCTTTAGTATCTATTCCTGAGAGGATTGGCATATTCGCGGATTACCAAATCTAATCTAAAAGGGGTCTCACTTGAAACCAGGACGGAGGATCCATAACATGAAACCCACCCTTGGATTCTAACCCAGACCCACTAGAAATTTTTCAGCCCCCCCCCTTCCGCCCCCCCCCCCCCCCCGCCACTTGGTGACCTTCTGTAACATTAGGGTGGGCACAAAACACAGTCATTTATAATAGGAACACCTTTGAAATGTTTCATTTTGTTTTGTCAAACTATTGGGCAACTGTATTTGTTATCTGATTTATAACAATGACTAATTACACATTCCTTGGAAACAAATGATGAACTCTTTCACTGATTATTGTCTTTGAGTAAGCATACTTGTTATTTATATTATTTAGCACTGTGGGCTTATTTCAAGGAGAAATGTGGCACATCGCTGAGAGTGCTGTAGCTGTGTCCCTGGTTTCTCTTTGGGGCTGTCTCTGGGGTTGTTGGTGAAATGAAGCTTGTGGTCACATCTTTGATAATGCCTGCACCAGTGGTGTGATATTCTACAGGCACGCTAAAACCCGGATCAGGTCCTGGAACATTACCTGTGGTTTTATAACTAACAATATTATCCTCAGCTTGGCGGATTTTAGCAAAAGTGACCAATCCAAACAGATTGGCATTGGCATTTTGTACCATCTGTCTAATTTAGTTTATGATTTTAAAACGTTCATCTATGAATCACTTTAAGCAGGACAAAGTTCCTCCTCTGAAAAAAAGACTGATTGTCCGGCCAAGACACATATTGAGGAAGATCATAAAGGGCAATGGACACTTTATAGTTGTTTTCCTTTGCTGAGATCTGATTGCAAAGTGGCAATGTTCTCAAATATTCTCTCCAGGAAATCAGCCATGCAACGACTGAAACCTGATACATGGTTTACTATGAACCATCTTTTGCAAACTTTTCCCATCTGCTCACTATCTCTTTCAAAATGGCTCTGGATGCAGGGCCTACAGAAGCATGGAAAATGGAGAGTTCAACTTGGCTTTGGCATTGTCCCAACTAAAGACTCTATAATTAGAGAGTTTATGGAGTTTGAGGAGTCTAGATGGTTTTTGCGTCAATCCAGGGGTATAGTGACAGACAACTTGTCTATTGGCCTGGGATTCTTGTCTCTCCAAATTTGTCCAATTCCGGGCCAAAATCATACAATAGGTCTTTGATTTGTTACACCCCATGGCATCACAATCTCTCAGTGAGAGCTTTGTCATTAAGACCCTTTTTGGTAAGAGTTTTCCCTGCTCATTGGAGTCTGCTTCGGAAAAGTGGAGAAAATGGGAACCTGTAAAAACAAAGGTTCCATGTTATCCTTTTGAGTGGGGCTTGTCAGAAAGGCTTGATCTTCCTCGCTGCTGTAAAGGCAGACTGGTATAGCATAGGCAGATCGCTATAGTTGCAGAAAATAACACACAGATAAACTCTTGTAATGAGATGCATAGAAGGAACTGGCAGAGCTAGACAAGGGCTGAACGTCTTCATGTTCCTCAGACCAGGCTTTGATTTTAGGAACAGATTACTTTTCTTCTTTCTGTATTGTTTAATGTCTTATGACTCTGCCTTTTGCCTCCTGTTCATCCACCAGAGGCGATACTGAACCAGACGAGCAAAGTAGTTCCTGAGGTGAAATACTTCTATCAGTGTCGACTTTGGTTATTGGAAATCACAATCTGGAAGTTTATTTGATTAAACTTTAATAAATTCCAGCAGATATGTACAAAACACGGATGGATACAAATCACAGTAACTTTGCCCATGTAGTCCGCATCTTCCAAAAAGCCACTGCTTATTTGTTGAATATTGATTCTTTTCAAAACGCTTATGTTGGTCTACAAAGTCTTTCAAAGAGCTATATTATACCCTGCTTGAGAGAAAGAATCTTATCAGATCACAACTCATATTATTCTGCGATAAGCTAATTCATCAAATCAAGGTCAAATCAAGGGCTGCTTTGGTTTCTGCATAAAGGAAGAGAAAAAAGATCCAGTCAGTCATATACAAACATTTGATTCAGTTTTAACAGATCTCACACAATATGCCTGCGATTTATCCTGTGAAGCCACCAGAGGAGCATATTTATTGCTAAAATGGACAAATTTCGAACAAGTGTAAATTCAGTGAAAATAAATCCAGTGCAAAATGTTCAGGTACAAATATTTAAAAGTAGTTTAATTAATACAATATAATAACTAACAGAGAGGCAAGGATATCATGAATGAAAAATCATACTATTCCATCATATGTGTCAATGTTGTGCTCAAGTAAACGAAAAAATAAACAGAATCTCACCTGAAACTTGATGCTGGAACGATACCAGACAATTAAAATATAAGTATCACAATCGTCACTAGAGTTTAATCAAATTCTTGAGTAGTTAACAACACTAAGAGTCTTATGTTTCAATTTGGATCTCAAATTAAAATTTCTATCTCAAAAAAAGTCTTCCATCCATCTCAGTGGGTAAAGTCTTGTTTGCTTATTAATGGTAGCAATTGCAGTGAGGGACAAATCAACAGCACAAGTATTCAAACTGTCAGTGCCAAGAAATGTTTCAAACAAACAGATCTACAGAATAATGTTAGGGCCAAGTAAGGAAAAAAATAAAAATTTTTAGATACTAAGTCAATTGTGTGAGATAATTTTTTGCGATAGTAAGTAATTTTTTTAGATACTAAGTAAATGTTTTAAGATAGTTATCTTAATTGTTTTAGATATTAAGTCAAATTTTTAGATAATTATCTCATTTTTTGAGATACTAAGTCAATTTTTTAAGATAATTATCTCGTTTTTTGAGTCAATTTTTTAAGTCAATTTTTTTCAGACAGTAAGTTAATTTATTGAGATAATTATCCATTCCTCTGAGTCAATTTTTGAGATAATTATGTCAATTTTTTTAGATAATTATCTCAGTTTGTTTAGATAGTAAGTAATTTTTTGATATACTAAGTCAATTTTTTGATATGTTATCTCAATTTACTTAGATAATTATCTCAGTATTTTGGGATATTATTTCAATATTTTGAGAAAATAAATCATTTTTGGAGATAAATATCTCAATTTTTTAATTACTGAGTCGTTTCGTATTTTTTTTTTAATTTTGTGAGATATTATCTCATTTATTTGAGATACTAAATCAATTTTTGGGGAGAGAATCTCAATTTTTTTAGAAAATTATCTAAATGTTGCGAGATATTAAGTCAATTTTTTAGATATATTAAGTCAATTTTTTGAGATATTATCTCAACTTTTCGAGATACTATCACCACTTGGGATTCCACTGTCAATGGAGATGAAAGACAAATATTTTATATAGTTTTCATCTTCTTTAAATATTAATTGTTACTTTCATTTTATATAAATATTGTTGTCTTTGTGAAGGTTGTGAATAATATTGTATTTCCTTACACGGATTTGGTACATGATGCTTTACAAATATTCATGTATATAATGTTATAACAAATATTATATTATGGGCATCAGTTTTCACTTGGAAAGCCTTTGTGACATTTTTAACATCTGTTTATATTCTCTTTTCATGTATCACGCAGTACATGGACCATTGTCCACTCTCTGACACCTCGCTGCTCAATGGCAATTTACCACAAAGGTGTGAGGCAGATTACATAATAGGTGACCATTAGAGCAACAGTTAAAATGAATCTATCCATGTAGGAAAATACCCCTGCTGATATAATTGATGACATGGCTCAGAACACCCACCACATATTACCAGTCATTAGCCTCATTCTCCCATCAGTAATGACATGCCATGTTCATATTATGAAGGCTAACTCAATAAATAGTGTCACTTATTATAAAAGGTCAGATGTCAAGGCTGTCACCAGCAACCCTCTGGCCTTTGGCATTGAGGCTTGACAGCTGAAGCTAAGCTGGTCCCTACTATTTTATTTCAATTAACTAATACAATTACAGCTTGCAAATGTTTCCTCTGAGGCCAAGGTTCGGTTCCCGGCACAGCCTCAAGTGGGAAAGCTGGTATTTGCTTGCCATTGGTCGGCAGTTTACAGTACAGAACCCTGATGAACTGTATGTACTGGTTTCCTCTGCCCTTCCAACTACCCATCATGATATGACCTGTACAGTGTTAAAAGTGACGATAAATCCCAAATAAATAAATACAGCTTACAAATGTTTTCCCAGCACTAAAAAAGTGCTGCACATTGAATGTAGGAGTTTTTTAGTTGCAGGGATAAGTTAGGGGCAAGATGAATTTGAGAAGCTAGAACATGTCAGTTCGGTTATCTCCAAGATGAGTTATTTATTATCATGCATTTTTTTATTTTTCTGATTATGAAACTGGTGTGAACCCTGGAGAATGAAATATAGCATAACAACAGTCGTGTTAAAGCTAGCTACACACCCCACTCTACCCTGATAATACTAAAACAATTTTTTGAGATATTAAGTCAATTTTTAGAGATATTATCCCAATTTTTGAGATATTAAGCATTTTTGAGATATTATCTCAATTTATTGAGGTACTAAGTTACTTTTTTGAGATCTTATTGAATCAATTTTTTTTACTTGGCCCTAATGCTCTTCCATACAGATATGCATTGATCATTTAAAAAGTTCTAGGCCCTTCAGGATCTTACTGACTGTCACTATGGCATTTGACTGATTTGCATTAAAGCACTCCAAACCATGATTTAAGGTAGAGAAAAAGATGAGCATGGTCAGTTATGTTACTAGCAGCCAAAAGATCAGGTAACAGAAGTGCATTAATTACGTAGCAAATGGCTAAATATATAGCATTAGGATGTTGCTTCAATACCGGTTTCTACCTACATGCTATACATTTGGCCATTTAATGTCTGATTAATATTTGTAAATGTATAGCTTCGGTATAAAGTGGCACAAGTAAGTGCTACTAAAATTTCCTTAAAGTTTACTCGAATGGCTGCTGCCTACTACAACACCTGTATTGTTAATACAAGTATTTTTAACAATGAGGTTATGCAGTATAATCAGTTTTGATTTACAATTCTGTGGTTTAGTTTTACTCTGCTTCATTATCTAGGATGCTGGGTCCGTCTAGTGGTGAAAACTGCAAAGTGTGGCAGCTTTATCATGTATAAAGTGTAATATGTCGACCCAGATAGCATTCTGCCGTTGGACCGACGTTGGCTGTTGGTTGCATGGTCGGCGGATTTTGCTGAAGTTGGGCCAACGTCGGCTTGCCAACCACTACTTGGGTTTGATATGTCTATATTTTGTCGACGTTGGGCCAATGGCGGATTTTTATTCAAGATGACGGCAAGAAATAATTTGGGGAAACTTAGAAAAACTTAGAAAAAACTATTTTTTATGGTATGTCTAAAATTCATATTTCAGTGAGCCCACAAATTTTACATAACCATTTAACAATTTTACACATAAAAGAATGTTCTCATTATAAATTTACACTAAAATGTTGTTGGTGAACATTATCTGATTGGCTGATGCTATACATAGAATATAATATTTACCGGTGGCTTGCCAACGTTGGGCCAACTTGGCCCAACCGTCAAAAAGCAGTTGGCCCAACGTCGGACCAACGGATGTGCTGACGTTTGGCCAATGTCGGTTCGACGATAGAATGCTATCTGGGTCATGGTAATTTCATTGATTGATCACCTGTCACTTCTTGACAGGAGGCCTTTTTTTAAAAAAATGAGTCCTAAACGAGCACATGATGAAAAAGATTTAAGAAAAGGTCAATGACAATAGAATTATAGCACAATACGATATCGAGGTTTTGCTGTCCTAAATTATTATTTTGTTTGAATAAAAATGATTTCTTACATATATGTCATCCAGAACCTTCTTTGTATCAAGTTGTGTGAGCTGCGTAGTTCTGCAGAGATAATTGATACAACTGATAGACATAAAGTACACAAAGTTGCAGAAGCATAATGAATGATCAAAGGTTGTTTATTAAAATATTATTTATTTATTTTATTTATTCTTTTATATGCACAAATTTTAGGGTTGAACAACTATCCATTATTCTATCCATTATCATAAAATGGACCCCAATCCCCCAACTAGAAGGCTTTTAAAGCCTAAGGTTTTCTGTAAGCAACAAAAGTTGAGGAGAAATTTAAAGCTTAAAATTGAACAATTTATATTCAATGGTGATTTCATTTTTATTGATATTACCTAATCTTCAATCAATGTGGTATATCATAAATATAAAATTACACTCGTTGGATATTACAAAGACTCAGATGCTAGTTTTTCCTGTACTGATAATTAAAAATACGTCACTCAGAAAAATTTTCCCAGTTATTATAATCACCTGACTATGGTCCGCATTGGTTTGATTATAGGAGTCTGAAAATAGATGAAAAATATAAATCAAACATTGAATTCACAAAATGTTTTCAGACCTGTATTACTTTCTTCTGTCAAATTGGAGAACAAACCACAGCCTCTTAATTCCAAGAGAGCATCAAAACAACAACTCAGTATGACAATCTCTCTCTCTCTCAAAGGAAACTAAACTGCTAATAACATAGTCAATTATAAGTTTCACTCATAGTAGCCAGTTATGTAAGGGCCATGAAGCTTTCTGGAGATATTGCAATGTTTCTAAACCATTTTTTAAAAGTTTTACATACACATGCTTAATTGTATGAAGATATATTGGTGCTAAAACTGTATCACAAAATTACTGCTGTCTAATTTATTTTGATAATAATATTAATATGATGAATATTACTTTAATAATGTTAATATGATTATTACCATCATATTACTAACCTCCTAAATGTAGCTCTTATGGATAAAATGTAGATTATTTTCTGTATTGTTCATTTTTCCTGGATGGTATGTTTTCTACTGACAATTATACTTGTCTTAGTAACCATGGCAAATCTACGGTTGAAATACGAGTAATTGCTCGTGGCTGTTTAGGTTTGAAAAACATTTTTGTGGTGACATCAGCAGAGATTTGGGATAATCTGAACCTTGTACGACTTACTTCTGAACTCAGTTTATTTACCAAATCGCTCTTTTTAGGCTTTGAAATATTGTAGAAAAGACTATAGCTTTTACACATAGACATATAGAAAGACAAACATTACAATTTTTCCAACACATTATAAGATTTACAAACAATAGAGATACATACACGAATGTTCATTATATTTTACATTTTCAAAAGTGTTTTTAAAGTGATGAAGTGGATATAAACAAGGAAATGGATATACATGTATACTATTTATCACATGTGAAAGTACAAGACTATCTATTAAACAGTATTTTGTTTATACAACTAGTTGCCACTAGCCTATTCAATTTAGTGCCCCTTAACTAGAGATCCTGTCCATAAAATGAAGACAGATATTTATATCAAACCATACATATAAACTAGAAAAATAAAGACACATTGTTGATTTGTCTATTGTGCCTGGTGTCACAATTAAAAAATATTACGATGTTTATCACATTGTTAGACATGTGAGCTTAATTACATTGGCAACTAAATATATAAAATTACAGCTCATGTGATATCACTCCTCATGTGATATCATAATTTATATGATTGTCTTGCAATTAAAGACAACTTCAACTCTAATTCTTTAATTCAGTACATTAAGATTACAAAGTATCATAATGTTGCAATTTTGAAACCTTTTCAGAAGTTTGTTATATCAAGAAACAGAATGTCTGGTCACTGACAGATTAAGATAAATGAGAGGCATCTGGAAAACCTCACTACCCTGGATAATAACTGAAGTATATAACATCCACAAAAATATATCATACCTCATATAATATTATGGCTCACGTGATATCTTGGCTCAAACAGGGCTGTATCAATGAAATTGTTACTTTGTTATATTGTTATTTTTAGCATGCTAATTGTAATAACTCAGACTCTACCCTTTGCATGGATTGGTAATCTCGGCATATCCAAAAATTATGTCACCGAATTGATGGGAATCTTACACTATCTGACAATGTTATGTTATGTTGCAAAGGTAAAACAACAGATCTTCAGTGGCCAAGTGATTGGCAAATTAGGCATTTAACTACAGGTTGTAATCTCTGTGCAGGTTCAACTCCCACAAGTGGTAGTGTTAGGGTCTAAACCCTCACTTTGAATTTTTGTAACAACATTTCCTTACTTTACTGGCTTTTATATCTGGGGCTCCTGTCTGTTGGTTTCGAGCTGATTTGTTGTGACTGCCACTAGGATTACTTTGTGCATCACTTCCTTTCTGAGTTGGGGGCTGTGCATTTGCATGTCTTGCGGAATCATTAGGCTGCTTTAGACTCTGTGATTTCTGGCCACTGTGAAGCATAAAACCAAAATTACATAATCACTATGGATACTTTGTGTTACGAAGGCTTAAACAAGTGCAGATCTTTTATAAATAGCTCAAGAATTATGCTTGTTACACATATGGTGTATGCATTATTATAAAGGCAAAGTTTCTGTTTATGTCTGTTGCATTACAAACTTCACAGAAATATCAGAGAAATCTCAAAATAAAAATTGAAGTTTTTCAGTGCACTTGTGTCTGTAGCTTTGGATACGTCTCACAGCTAATTCTTTAACAGTATGATACTTGCACGATACTGTTACAGTCACAGACAAGCATGGTAGCAATTACCGGCCTTTAAGTTGCAACAGGAAAAAAGACAAGACGTTTTACTTAGCAATTTTATTTAACAATGGAAAATAATGATTACACATGCATTGAAAAATAACGATTACAGTCAACCGGTATGTTCTCATTAGCAAATACAGTGATACAATGACACCAATCTGAGATCACTATCCATGTACTAGTAGTTAAGTTTGTTCACTGCGTCCAGCAATCTGTCCTGTAATCCTTCTGGTGTCCAATAACACACAGATATAGTTGTTCTGTGATCTGTTTGATGTCTGATGACACAAAATAGCTTTATCCTGTTATCATTTCAGTGTTCAATAACACAAAATGTCTGTATACAGATATGAAGAGAGATTTCACAACTCTGCTGTCCACTCCAAGATATGGACAATGTCCAAAATGCACAATAAATTTACAATAAATATAATTCACAATAAATATAAGTAACACAGTATAGCGGTCCTTAGACACAATTGACGTTTCTTATAGCAAGCAAGAACTGTCATCACCATGGTCAGATGTGTAGTGCTTATATGTACCCTGGGAATTCGCTAGATGGTTATAGAACTTTACATGAAAATAAATACTGTCACACGAATCTACGGAAGAGTATTAGTGCCAACAAAAAAAGTTTTTTTTTGAATTGTCGACTTAGTATCTCAACATGTTGAGTTAGATATCTCAACATGTTGACTTATTATCTCAACAAGTCGAGTTAGTATCTCAACATGTTGACTTAGGATCTCAACATGTTGAGTTACTATCTCAACATGTTGACTTATTATCTCAACATGTTGAGTTATTATCTCAACATGTTGAGTTAGATATCTCAACATGTTGACTTATTATCTCAACAAGTCGAGTTAGTATCTCAACATGTTGACTTATTATCTCAACATGTTGAGTTATTATCTCAACATGTCGAGTTAGATATCTCAACATGTTGACTTATTATCTCAACAAGTCGAGTTAGTATCTCAACATGTTGACTTAGGATCTCAACATGTTGAGTTACTATCTCAACATGTTGACTTATTATCTCAACATGTTGAGTTATTATCTCAACATGTTGAGTTAGATATCTCAACATGTTGACTTATTATCTCAACAAGTCGAGTTAGTATCTCAACATGTTGACTTATTATCTCAACATGTTGAGTTATTATCTCAACATGTCGAGTTAGTATCTCAACATGTTGAGTTAAGATCTCAACATGTTGAGTTATTATCTTAACAAGTCGAGTTAGTATCTCAACATGTTGACTTAGGATCTCAACATGTTGAGTTATTATCTTAACAAGTCGAGTTAGTATCTCAACATGTTGACTTAGGATCTCAACATGTTGAGTTACTATCTCAACATGTTGAGTTATTATCTCAACATGTCGAGTTAGTATCTCAACATGTTGACTTATTATCTCAACATGTCGAGTTAGAATCTCAATATGTTGACTTATTATCTCAACATGTTGACTTATTATCTCAACATGTCGAGTTAGTATCTCAACATGTTGAGATCTTAAAACTCTTAGAACTCAAAAAGTAAACATTATGTTATTCACATTCATGTTGTTTTATTATATTCATATTATAATAATTCTAGATGGAATCTGTATAAGATTTGACAATAGCCCTCAGTTATGTATTAATGTATGTGTCAAACCCTGCTCATTACAGAATTCTTACACATATGTGGAATTCGCTCATCTGCAACACATTGTCTGCCTGCACAGATAGACCTCCCATGTACTTATTTTGGACTTATAAGGAATAATATAATATTCCCACATCCATTTGGGTATCATATGAAGATATTATTCATATATTTGTTATAACCTGATGACCACACAGTATTCAAACTATTATACCCATAAATTGGACTTATGAAATTCATACTTATTGATTGACCAGTTTCATTTTGCCCTCAGTCAATACACTTGATCCAAATGTTTGTACTACAAATAAAACACTTTGTATTTATTTTTTTATATATTTTATTGAAATGAACTAAAATATTTCTTTTGGTCTGAAACATATCAAATCACATTTCCTATTCACATTACAATCCACTTGATTTATCATTCATGTGGCTTGTAACTGGCCTGGGTACTTTTTTACACAGGAATACTCCTTATAAGGATAAAGCTTATTAAAAAAGAACTATAGGCCCCTACATGCATTATTGACCCTCCTCTGGGCTATTTTTCACTTTTAGCAATTGTGGATTTTTAATACCAGAAAAAAATCCCCAAAATTCCCAAATTACTCCTTGACACCGCAGGACCATAGGAGAGACTCCCCCTATCCGGGGGAGCCTGGGGGAGCAATTTTTTCCACCTTAAGAAGGAAAATGGGCCCAATTTATTATTGCCTCTGATGAGAATACTAAGTTACTAATACTAATGTTAAGATCTTAACTCAACATGTTGAGATAATAAGTCAACATATTGAGATACTAACTTGACATGTTGAGATTTTAACTCAACATGTTGAGATACTAAGTCAACATGTTGAGATCTTAACTCAACATGTTGAGATACTAACTCGACATGTTGAGATAATAACTCAACATGTTGAGATAAAAAGTCAACATGTTGAGATAGTAACTCAACATGTTGAGATCCTAAGTCAACATGTTGAGATATTAACTCGACATGTTGAGATATTAACTCAACATGTTGAGATAAGAAGTCAACATGTTGAGATAGTAACTCAACATGTTGAGATCCTAAGTCAACATGTTGAGATATTAACTCGACTTGTTGAGATAATAACTCAACATGTTGAGATATTAACTCGACTTGTTGAGATACTAACTCGACATGTTGAGATAATAAGTCAACATGTTGAGATAATAAGTCAACATGTTGAGATACTAACTCGACATGTTGAGATAATAAGTCAACATGTTGAGATAATAAGTCAACATGTTGAGATACTAACTCGACATGTTGAGATAATAACTCAACATGTTGAGATAATAAGTCAACATGTTGAGATACTAACTCGACATGTTGAGATAATAAGTCAACATGTTGAGATATCTAACTCAACATGTTGAGATAATAACTCAACATGTTGAGATAATAAGTCAACATGTTGAGATATCTAACTCAACATGTTGAGATCTTAACTCAACATGTTGAGATAATAACTCAACATGTTGAGATCCTAAGTCAACATGTTGAGATAATAACTCGACTTGTTGAGATAATAAGTCAACATGTTGAGATATCTAACTCAACATGTTGAGATACTAAGTCGACAATTCAAAAAAAAAATTTTTTTCATTGGCACTAATACTCTTCCGTACGAATCAGTGAGGAAGTTCCAGAAACTAGTTTACAGGGTTTCCCCAAATCTATTAATAAAATTGCTGATGTTAAAGAAGCCTATATAGATTTCGCCTAGTCTATAAATGGATCAATATAACAAAGTACAATAAACATAAGTGTTAACTAGACAAGTTCTATAAAACATAAAAAGCAATAGCTCCATTACCTTATCTGGTAATACATGCACAACTCCATTATATTTTATTTGTGGATTTTGAAAAATCTTTTGATTTTCTAGAAAATCTCTAGAAAATTCAATTTTGGACAAGATCATATTTAATGGATTTAAACTTTAAAATAATGGACACACATGCTAATATTTCCAAGCAAGACGAGGTGTAAGACAAGGTGACCCATTGCTATCTTACCTATACATTATATGTATTGAATTAATGTCAATTGCAATAAGACAAAATGATCAAATTAAACGGATAAAAATAGCAGAAAATGAAATAAATTATTACAATTTGCAGGCAATTTACCTTGTTCACTTATAGACACAAAATCAGGTGATGAATTATTTAAATTCTTGAACTGTTTTTAATCCTGTTCAGGGTAAAGAGTTAACAAAACCAAAACTAAAGGACTACGGTCAGGAAAAAAATAAAGGAACTAGTGAAATCCTCTTTGACATAGCACGGACAAAGACTCCCATACAGATACTAGGTGTATATGTTTGTCATGAAACAATATAAGTTGAAAAGGCCAGCTTTGAAAAAACCTATACTTTTATTGAAACAAGCCCTAATTGCATGGAAGGGAAGATATTTATCATTGCAAGCCAAAACTTAAGGATTGTCAAAAGATTTATTTTTTATCTAAGGTGATGCACATTCCAATATTAATCAATAATGAAACTGGTCAATTAATTTGTAACTTTATTTGGAATGGTAATACAGAAAAAGTTCGCAGAAATATATTCATGCAAAAGATATGTAATGGTAGGTCCATCATGCATGATTTTAATACAGTTTTGACAAAAGTATGAAAACAATGTTGGTGAAATATTTACTAGATGAAAATAATAAAATGGTTAAATGAAAGAAAGAGTTAAATGTAAGTTTTTGTAATATTTCATCACACACAAAAGCATAATATCCATGAAATAACAACAATCACAAAAGCAGATAGGCCTGATAAAAGCTTATAGCTTAGGTTAACTTCCCTTTTTGTAATTTCTGTACATGTTTGTTTTAAAATTTAAAAACTCATCCTTACGCCTGAGAAAAAAAAGACGTCTGATTAGTGCACAATTTGAGAACAAGCTGTCGTGTAATCCATTCCACCTCGCCTCACCCCTCCCATCTTCTATGTTTTAATAGGGCTCATTAGGACTCTTGAGCAGTATTTAAAACATTTGAAAATAAGCATTCGCAAACATAATTCTCTTCCTAACTTGGTTGAAATCATCCTGATTGCATCCTAGCAATCGAGATCGCGGATGGGTTTTTGAACTCATTGATAACTATTTTATATAAGCGGTTAGAAATAAAAGAATTTTACTTACGCCAGCTTGTGTATTACAATCGCGGGAAAAACAGACATTTTGTTCAGTTTTGAAGGTGATTTTATACAGTAAGGATGCCTCTGCAGTAGGTAGATTTGGGAGAAGCTTTGTGTGAAAGTTGTTGGTTGTGTTGGTGATGTTGCAAGTTAGTGTTATAACTGTCTGAATGGTATTGTAACAGTTCAGTAATTATTATGTTTGTTTACATTAGCTAGTGCTTGATAACTTGCTTACTGTTTTTAGTGAACCTAAATTGAATTGCTGAACTTGTATCTATCTTTGATTCAGTAATTACTGTATCTGTTGTAAACTGTAATAATTATCCTGAATATTTTACAATATTGGGATGAGCTTTGTAGTTGTCGTTAATGCATTACTGTTGGAGATTAGAATTGTTTTATGAATTCTGTGATACCAATAATGGTTATACCTATTTTAGTCTGTAACTTTCAAGTATGTTTAATCTTTATTGTGGTCGCATATATTGGATTTCTTACTTTGAATCTGATTATTTGTAGGTGTTTTTGTATGGTCAGTGACCGATTCTGATCTGATGTATGGGTGATTGTGGACCACTTCATGCATGGTAGGACCACTGTAGTTAATAAACTGATCAAGATTTTAGTTAAGTGTTTCCATTCTCACGTCCACTGCTAGTCCCTCGTCTGTTGACTCGTATGACCCACTGGAGACTGCGGCAACATTGGAGCCCCTAATGAGATCTTGATACCAGCGCACAACACCTGCAGATTTCCACGGTCTACCAACTTCCACTTTGATGTTGTGCAAATACTGTAGTTAAGAGTGTGTTTTATCGTTGAACGTCTTGAGAAGGTAATTTGAGCATAAAAGACATTGTTAATTGTTTGAGTTTGATAATTCATTCAAACCTCTGCTGGAAGATGTGTGTCAACACAGAGTAAAGCTAAATTTTAAGACATTGGTTCAGTAACATCGAGAATTAAACCTTTGGTATAATTGGCGATGGAGATGGAGAGAGTAATTTTCTGGACAGTTATTGTTTGACTTAACTACAGGCGAATTTAAGCAAATACTGTTTAATGTATAATCCACAGACTGATTTGTTTATTTTTTTTTATTTTCGGTCAAGAACTGGATGTAATTTTTTTTCTCAAACAACAGGTTTGCCTTTGTGCTGATAAGTTAAAATATGAGCTGACTTTGATCATTCAAGTATAAATTCTCAGTATGTGCGTAGTTTGCGTGTCTTTGTGATTTGTGTTTCATTTGTGTTATACATGTTTTTATTTTTTAGTGTGTGTTTAAGTTGTGAACTACTGAATTTTTGTAAATTTAAATTGGTGTTTGGTTATTTTGTTTATATGTGTGCTTAATTTGATTTTCTTCTGCATGATTTACAATTGCTACTTTTTGCATAGTTCAGAGTGAATGATTTTCATGTAGAGGTCAGATTAGAATTTGGTATAGAATTCATTTGTTCAAAATTTGTTTTCTTTGTGGAACTTTTGACAAGCAAAATTCTGTGATTAGTAAAACTGAGATTATAGGTTGATTTTGAGATTTTGAAGTATGGTAGCGTATTTTTAGTGAATTAGTTTGTAGTTTTTTATTATTCCAGACATAATTTACATGTAATGCTGGCATTATTATTTTTATTACTGTGAAGTCATCATTTGATCTATTTGAATTACTTGTGTATATAGTCAAGCGAAGAATTGTGTGATTTTTTTTCTCTGTCTGAATTATTTACAGTTAGGTATCTGGTATAGCACTACTATTTTGTAGGATTTAACTAATAATTTTAGAGATATTGTGGGTGTTCTGTGTATTTTATCCATTGGTATGACAGTGTGTATGTATGTTAATTGCAGCATATAGTGAGGCAGTGCCCACTTAGAAAGAATGATTTGAATTTTTCTTTGTTACACTGAATGATCATTGGATATTGTTACATAGTCGTTCGTCAGTCTGAGCACTTCTCGGATTTGACTCAGATTTTGACATTGAGTAACCGAGTTGTGACTTTATTTTTGACCTGTATAGTTTGTTTGATTGATTTGACATTATACTACAACTTTAACCAGTTTGACCATTGACTATTTATTTTAAGTTTGGATTATAGCCAAAAACCAAAACCATGTTTGAAAATGTGGTGTATATCTGTCAGTTAAGGCTTGACTTTGATGTAATAGACCTAGAAAATGAACTTCAGTTAGATGCAAATCCGGATGAAGTGATTGTTGATTATGCAATTCACAACAACAACACAGTATTTTTGGCATTTGTCGACTCTCGGTTTGTCAAAAAAGTCATACACCAGTGTCATGGAAAAATGTTTCTTGGATTGGTGGTTCAAGCTTCAAGACTCTCAGTTGAGTTGATGAAGGTACTGAACCATTTGAAACCTAATTTTGGGCAGAAAGTTGTTCATTCTGCAGTAACCCAAGGTACTGAAGCTCCGCATTCAGATGCGTTCACCTGACAGCCTGCTAAAAGCCACAATAAGCCACTTACTGGACTTAGTGACATTCTTGAGGCATTTGACAGCCGCACAATGGAACAGCAGTTGAACTTGAAGGCTACATTGCAGCTCAAGTCAGTGTCCTCACCCCTTGTAGTGGCCACACAGCCCAAATCAAGCAGTCTGTATCAGTCCTAAGGCCTGGGCACCTGTTCAAAATCAGGAACCATCCTTTCAGTTTGAATCTTCCAACGTCAACAGTATAAGTGTGAGCACTTTTCTGGGTTCACCAAAGGACTGTTCTTTCAAACAGTTCAGGTACAACGCCCAGAGTCTCATCAAGCAAGGATGCTCAGAATCGTTAATCCTCACTGCCATCCGAAGATCCATCAAGAACCAGGCACAAGAAATTCTTCTGCACATGGCGGAAGAAGCTACTGTAGCTGACTTATTGGCACGCTATGAGATGATGTTTGGAGATGTAGATCCTCCACATGTACTGTTAGCACAGTTTTATGCTGCAGAGCAGAATGTGAATGAAAGCATGACAGCGTGGTATGCCAGATTGGAAGATCTTGCAAGCAGAATCATCAGGAAAGATGCTTCCATTATTATACACCAAACAACTACAATGTGATCGTGAATACACAGTTTTGGACCAAAATGTCCAATGAGCAAATGAAGAATGCTCTTAGACATAAATTCAATGTCACGGCTACTCAATCACAGTTTGTGGTTAAAGACCAGAACATTGAATCAGAATTTGCTGCAAGAACAGCAAAGATTCAACAGGCAACTGCAGAGCCTACTTCCTGGCTGAAACAGAGTTTAGACTCTATTAAGGATAGACTTTCAGCTCTGGAAAGCAAACCCCGTAGTCAATCAACTCCATCAGCGGAAACTAGAAACACAACTAGACCTAAAAATTCCAGATCCAGGGGTAATCGTCAGGGGAAACCCTCTAACATTCGTTGTTGGGGATGTAATCACATTGGGCATGTCAAGAGAGACTGTCCTTTAAATTCCAACCAGTCGGAAGGCAGGAGCGGTCAGACTCGGTAAGAAAACGCTCCTTTGTTGATAAAGTCATTGGTAAAGCCAATAAAGTTTCACTGACTGTTCATGAGCAGCCGGTAATAGCCTTATTAGATACTGGTTCTATGGTTAGAACCATGTCAGCCAATCTGAGTCACTCTCTTGATTTAAAGATTCAGCCATTGGAGCATTTACTGACTGTTGAGGTTGCAGGAGGGCATAAGTTATCATACCTGGGGTATATGGAAGTAGACATTACGTGTGCTGACATTACCCTCTTTGACCTGTCAGTAATCAAGCTTGCGCTTCCAAACACCAAGTACCAGAATAGAGTCCCAGTTCTTGTTGGCACTAACATTCTTGGACTTCTGACAGATGGACAGGCAGTACAAAACCATATCTGGCATAATGTGTTGGCAAAATTGGCTGAGCAGCAAAAGTGAAGGTTCATTTGGGTTTTTGAAAACCACAAAGCCAGTCACTATACCCCCTAATGGGCATATGATCATCAAGGGTCAAACCCATGTGAGGGCTGTATGTTCCCCCATGACTGTTTGCTTGGATGGGTCTGAGACGAGTTTGCCCAAGGATTTAGTGGTCTCCCCAAGTGTTAACTATCTTGAGCCAAGTGCATCAACATCTAAGTTGTCTGCGGAAGTGGTGAACCATCTGCAACAAGCTGTTACTATCCAAGCCAAGGCCAGGATATGTGACTTGTACAGCACTGATGATGTCATCACTCAGGATCAGAAGAATTTGGATTTAGATACATCAGCATCCGAATGTGATGAAGCCAGTTTTCTTAAGCATTTCCAGCACATCAGGGATACTTTGCCAGAGGAGAAAGTGGATGAGGTGCTTGGACTATTACAGAAGTGGTCCGGTGTCTTTTCGCATCACGATCTTGACCTGGGTCTGACCAATCAAGCTGTACATCATATCAAGTTAAAGGATGATGCACCGTTCAAGGAAAAACCTAGACCAATACCAGCCATGATGTTTGAAGAGGTTCTTCATCACTTGAAAGAAATGGAAACCTTGGGAGTTATTCGAAGGTCCCAAAGCCCTTATGCCTCTAATGTGATTATTGTGAGAAAGAAGAATGGCGCCCTCAGATTCTGTTTGGACCTGCGCCATCTTAATCAGCCGACTGTACCCGATTGCTACAATTTGCCTCGCATTGACCTAACACTGTATGTATTGTCAGGATCAAGGTGGTTTAGTTGTCTTGATTTAAAATCGGGGTACTGGCAAGTCCCCTTAGCTGAGGAAGACAAATGCAAGACCATATTTACAGTTGAACCATTGGGCTTCTGGGAATGTGAGCGAATGCCTTTCGGCTTGACCATGGGAGATCGGCATTTGAACTACTGCTTACTTTATCCAAATGTCACCTGTTCAAGAAACAGATAAAGTATCTGGGACACGTCATCTCAGAAAATGGCATTACAGAAGATCCAGATAAAATCTCCTGTGTAAAGGATTGGCCCGTTCCGAAGACCGTTTCGGAGGTACAAGGTTTTGTTGGCTTTATAGGAGATTCGTGAAGGATTTTGCAAAGATTGCTTGTCCTTTACACTTGGTAGCACAGGGAGGTGTTCACTATCAAACCAGGACTAAAACGAAAGTTTGGAATCCACCACTGGAATGGGGACCAGAACAACAAAAAGCATTTGATATGATTAAGCAGGCTTGTTGCAGCACTCCTGTCCTTGGATTTGCTGATTACACCAAAGCTTTTACTTTACATACAGATGCAAGTATAGAAGGAATTGGTGCAGTCTTACATCAGGAGGACAATGGCATGAAACATGTTATTGCTAATGCAAGCCGGGGCTTGTCCAAATCTGAGAGAAAATACCCCATTCATAAACTTGAGTTCTTAGCACTCAAGTGGGCCATTACCAAGAAGTTTCACAACTATCTCTATGGTAATGAGTTTACAGTGAACACAGATAGTAACCCATTGACTTACATGCTCAGCTCAGCAAAACTTGATGCTACAGGGCACTGTTGGGTCTCTCAACAGGCAAATTATGGCTTCCCTCTGAAATACTGTACCTTCAAATTCTGTTGTGGATGCATTGTCATGTATCCAATGGCCTGAAGTCAGTAGTGAGGTGCTGAACCGGGTGATGGCCGTTCACCTGGATAACCATCCTTCGGCGGAGAGCTTTTGCTATGGTCAACAAGCAATTCCTGTTGAACTAGAGCATCAAGAAGCCCACACCTTGGATCAGGTTATTGATTGGGCACAGGACCAAGACCAAGATCCTGTGATCAAGTCCGTCAAACTTAGGCTTCAGAATAAACTCAGGGAGTCTGAGCTGCCCCACAAGCAAAGTCCTTGTGGAAGGAAAGAAAACATCTTTCACTTATTAGTGGTAAACTAATGTGTAACAGACTTTGCTCAGATCAGAAGCAGTGGCAATTGGTTTTACCCAGTAAATACCATAAAGTGGCTCTGGATTATGTGCACAACCGTATGGGTCATCTCGGACGAGATAGATCTATAGAGCTACTGAGAGAAAGGTTTTACTGAGTTGGCATGCAAAAGTCAATTGTCGAATACATTGCCCAGTGTGACAGATGCATATGATGGAAAGATCATCATTCTCTGCGTGTTCCATTTGTCAATACAGAAACTTCTCAGCCGATGTAGTTGGTGTGTATCGACTTCCTGAAACTTGAACCTTCCAAGGGTGGAATTGAAAATGTGTTAGTGGTCACAGACCATTTCACAAAGTACGCTCAAGCGTATCCAACCCAGAACCAAACAGCAAGCACAACTGCTAAACTTCTTTGTGCATTATGGTTTCCCACGTCGGTTACATAGTGACCAGGGTAGGAATTGTGAAAGTAAGACCATCCAGCAGCTTTGGCATTTAGCAGGAGTACAGAAGAGTAGAACAACTCCTTACCAACCAATGGGTAACAGGATTGCAGAGCACTTCAACTCTACTCTCCTCAACATGCTGGGCACGCTAGACCCTGATAAGAAAGTTGGCCACTTGTACATGTGTACAACTGTACTAAACATGATAATACAGAATTTTCACCTTACTATTTGATGTTTGGTCACCACCCACACATAGCTGTAGATCTTGCTTTAGGAAGGGAGTCAGCTGAAACACACACAACACCAGATCATTACATATCCAACATACATATCCATACATCCATAGATATCAGCTCAAGAAAGCTTATGAGTTGGCTGAGGTTAACTCAAGAAGTACTCAAGCTTAACAGAAGAAGTTGTACAACAGGTGTATCCGGGGTGCTTTAATAGAGATTGGAGACAGGGTTCTGGTTCACAATGTAGGGTTAAAAGAAACCAATAAGATTGCTGACAAATGGAGTGAGCAAGTTTTTTTATTCTATCCCAACCTAACCCTGACATCCCTTTGTATGAAGTGAAACCAGACATTAGTAGGAGTAGGGTTAAGGTTCTGCACAGAAACCTTTTGTTGCCAATTCCATGTCTTCCAGTCCAAACACCAAAAGCAGATCCTGTCAATGTAAAGACCACCTCAGCAGTCATACCTGTTTCAGATGTGAGTAGTGAGGTTAGTTTTACTATTAGGCCTCTACGGGTACCAGTACCCGCACCTCGTAAAATTAGGTCTGGAACACCAGTTGTTGGTCGGATGGCTGAGACTATTCCTAGTCCTGAGAAGGAGCATTCTGTAAATAAAACAGTAGAACAGTTTGTCCTTGAAGATTCTTCCAGTGTTCTGGAACAGGGTACACATGAGTTGACTAACTCTGTGAGCAACAATCCTGTTCTGGATGAAGAAAGTGACAGTGAGCTTTCTGAAAACCAGGTTGGGTTGGAAAGTGACAGCACTATCTTTTCTAGCGGGGAGGAAATGGACAGTGAAACTGTTCCTAAAGCAGCTGTGCCAGAAACAGAAGAACCTCTCATGCCTGCTCCTAGGAGATCTACTAGGGTTTAGTCGAAAGCACATCTCAGACCAGATTTCGCATATGACTTTGCACAGACAACAAACTCAGAAACTGTGAGAGAAACCCAGATGCATAGAGATGCAATTCAGAAAGTTGAATTTCTGAAGGAATTTGTAAAGCTTTTTTAATTGTAGCCTTCATTGGTTTGTGTATTTTTTTATTTATTTTTTGTTCTTGAAAGACAACTGAGAAAGTTTCTGTTAAGGGAGAAAATTATATTTTCTCACATTGTGTAGGATAATGGCAAGGGAATGATGTCTGTTTGTGATGTCATGTTTATAAATGTCAGTAGACATTTTCCTCACACAGGGAAGTATGTCACCATGATTGTGGCTGGGTTTTAGAACTCTTCGATAACTATTTTATATAAGCGGCTAGAAATAAAAGAATTTTACTTCCGCCAGCTTGTGTGTTACAATCGCAGGAAAATGGACATTTTATTCAGTTTTGAAGGTGATTTTAAACAGCAAGGATGCCTCTGCAGTAGCTGGGTTTTGGAGAAACTTTGTGTGAAAGTTGTTGGTTGTGTTGGTGATGTTGCAAGTTAGTGTCATAACTGTTTGAGTGGTATAGTAACTGTTCAGTAATTATTATGTTTGTTTACATTAGCTAGTGCTTGATAACTTGCTTACTGTTTTAGTGAAACTAAATTGAATTGTTGAACTTGTATCTATTTTTGATTCAGTAATTACTGTATCTGTTGTAAACTGTAATAATTATCTTGAATACTTTACATTTTTGGGCTGAGCTTTGTAGTTGTCTTTATTGCATTACTGTTGGAGATTAGTATTGTTTTATGAATTCTGTGATACCAATAGTGGTTATACCTACTATAGTCTGTAACTTTCAAGTATGTTTAATCTTTATTGAGGTCCCATCAGATTTCTTACTTTCAATCTGATTATTTGTAGGTGTTTTTGTATGGTCGGTGACCGATTCTGTTTGACTTGATGTTCTAATCTGATGTATGGGTGATTGTGGACCGCTTCATTCATGGTAGGACCACTGTAGTTAATAAACTGATCAAGATTTCAGTTAAGCGTTTCCATTCTCACGTCCACTGCAAGTCCCTTGTCTGGTGACCTGTATAACCCACTGGGAGACGGCGGCAACACTAGCCAAATGCAAATCCAAATTCATTCTACCCAAATACCAGATGTACCAAACCAGAACCAAAGACAAACAAGGTTATAGTGCATGACTCCGGCACAGAAAGGTGTGGCCTGAATTTTCATTATCCAGTACAATCTTAAAGACAGAAGCAGACATACACACATTCAGACCCCTCTTGTGTAATCTCATGGGACAAGCACACAGAAAAGCATACAGGGAGAGGTGAAAAAAGAGATTCCTGGTTGGCTGAGTTAAACAAACCCTGTTTTTTGTTGCAGAATAAACACTCGGACAGACTGACAAAAGTCGCCGTTTTTCTTAATTTCTTTCATGAATCTTGCCCCAGCCTGTTATCTTGTCCCTTTTCTTTTCAATCTGCCTGCAAATCCAATCAGTGTGGTTTGCATTCCTAATAGAATACCAGGAAGAAAACTTTACCAAACACAGGTGCATTATTATACAAAATATAATATATTTAGGCATAAAAAGTAGTTTCTTTTTAAATTAGATATGTATGTTTGCACATGCATTAGAGAGACAAATGGTTCATTTAGTATCAGTTTAAACTCGAACCATAAAAAATCAAGTCATATTGTTTCGAAATAAGTTTAATACAGGTTTACAAAGAAGGAGAAGAAAGTAAGTCAACTAGAAAAGATAAATTCAACCAATTTATCCGGTGATTACTGTCTCCTTATTAAGTATATATATATTTGTTTGATTGCCCAATTGGACCTCTGTTTTATGCAAACAAGAAAATGGATATTTTTTTAGAGCAATGAACAAACAGTGAACATGGCTTTCAGTTCTTTTACAAGACTACTGCAATGCATTGTGGATCATCATAGTCAGTGGTTCTCAGTACATATTTAGATTTATTTGTTGTTTTACGTAGCGTTCAACAGCCAGGGTCACATTACAACGGTTAGTTTATAGGTGGAGGAAACCAGTGCATACTGCACTGTAAACCACCGGGCTTCAGCAAGTAACTACCAACTTTCCAACATGAAGCACCCGGCCCAAGATTCGAACCAGTGTCCTCAGAGGTTGGAGGCAAGAACTCTAACCGCTACACCACTGAGCCCCCTTTTTCAGTATAAAAATCAGTTTTTGTATAATATTGGTGGCACACTCATTTGAATTTCAAGAAAAATACAGGTTTGGAACTGAGCAGCAGATATATTTTTTTAGTTTTTTTACATTTATTTTATATTTTAACTATATTTACAAATTTTGTTTCTTCTGCATTTTGATTTTTAAAATGCCTAGTGTATTTGATTGTTCAAAGTGCATGGATGAATATGCCCGACCGGTGGGGAAGAAGTGCAAACTTAGTACATCAAATGAGTCCTTTTCTAGTGTAGACAAGGTGGCTGCACCCTCTTGGCCTTCCAGTAATATTTCTGAACAAATTCTTAAACCAATAGGCCAGAGCACTTCAAGCACACATTCTGATCAAGAAATGGTATCAATATGGCAACTAACCTGGTTGAGAATGTGGTCCCCTCAGTGAAGTACTTAAAGAGTAATGAGTCGCTTCGTAATGAAGTAGAAAAAACATTTGACAGAGCTTAAAAATTGTAAAGAATCAGCAACTAAAGGTAAAGTTAAGTGCCAAAGGGTGGGTACTGGTAATATAACAGATCAGTAGATTGGCCTCAGAATTTTATCGTGACAGGAACCCAGAAAACAAGATGCAGTTATGATGATCTGACAATTATACGATGGGTTTCTGGGTTTGTACTTTGTATTCAAGATAAAAAGTCTGACAGAACGGGGGACTCCATGTTATATCATTTAGCAAATTTGATGGAGGATGCCTCTGCTTTTCTTTGGATTCTGCTAAAGCATGACATGGTATTGAATTGACTTGTATGGAGGCTGACAGAATTTCAGGACATAAAACTGATAAGCTTGATAGAATTTGAAGGGCACATACACAAAGGCATACCACTGCCTCCCATAACTCTTCCTTATGTCGCTTTGTCAAGAAATCCAAGAACAAACAGTAAAATATGCTATGGTCTGTACGTACATTTAACAGGATACATACAAGCACTTGTCCTATCACAAAACAGCTGGTCAATTATACAGACATGTATGTGAGACTTGTGATGGGCCTCAAATGACAAAACATTGTAATCAGAAAGAGGTGTCAAAAACTAGGTGGCCACTGCAGTGATAATGCAGGTGGTTCACCTGGGTTTGCGTCTGTATGTAGACATAAATTTTTATATAATTTAAATATTTGTTGATAATAGCTTATTTGATGTTCAACACATACAGAAGCTTATTGCTGTGTTCAGATTTGTCAAACCTGATGATTTGGTTTTGGATGTGGTTAAAAAACAATATATATATAGGCTAAGACTGAACAACGGAGAATTGCAGGTCATGTTGGTAAAAATAATACTGCCACATCTTGCATAAATAAAAGTACTTGTGCGAATAACAGAAATTCACATGGTTCTGAATCTGTAATTTAACCAAATGTGTGACATATTACAGGTGAAGAGTATTGTAAAAGTGTCAGTAATGTGTGTCATGTGAACCATTTTGCAGTTTTCCAATATTTTTACGGTATTGATAATGAAAATGACATTTCTGATTGTTATGTTGTAATGGAGTACAGTGATGATGGCTGTTAGTCAAGTGATATTGTCAATGTTAGCATTGATAAGCAGGTCATCATTGGAAAAAAACCTGTAAAAAGCCTGTAAGGAGATATATTTAAACATAGATTAAAATGAACGAACAAATTGTGAGTCATAATGGCTACAAGGTTTAAAAATCCACAATGAGGAGATTCAGCAAATTCTACTTGAAACGTGTTTCTGATAGCGCCTTTGTATAGTTCTAGTATAAGCTGTTTTATAATATATTAAGTATAAATGACTACTTGCGGAAGATCAATATTAAAGAAAATAAGATGAAAAACATGTGCAATCAGTACACAGAAACATGTCTCCACCTGCTTAGCAATTGTAGTAAAGCTCAAGAGTTGTGGAACAACATAAAAACTTGGATAAAAAACAGGGCTACTGATTGTGTTCACTGCCTAATACATTTCTTCTTCAGAAAAAAATTAAACGAATTTTTTTGGCAGAATCAGATATCGGTATAAACTTATTTCAAACAAGTTGGGGACAATGGATAGATATTGTTTTCAGAAATTGATCTGTAAATAGTTTAAATGAGTACAATTTTGCAAAAACAACAGTTATACTTGCAGTCATGACATTGCTGTCTTACCTTCCTCTTCAGATTTTTAAACCTACCCCTGTTACATTAATTCTAATTCTAAAACCACTTTTATAGCGCTTAATCTCGCTTAATCTCTAGTATTGTTTAATATTCATAAACCAGAGACATTGCAGGGGTCAGCACCGCGGAGAAAGCTGGAGATTGGAAATTTAGGGTGGATATCCTTTTCCAAAGAGGTATGACTTCAACTTTGACCTGAAAGAGGCAAGTGAGTTTGCAGAGCGGACCTCATCATTAGTCTACAGTTTCCATATTAATTGAAGGTTTATCTGAAGTATGTTATTTCTAGTTTTCTTTTAGAATAATTACCTTATGTGTATGTATTGTAGATGTTTCTGGTGAGTAAAGATTTCAAACTTTGTTTTTGGTATAGTGGTATAATGATGCAATAATGTAATTATAGGAAAGCACTAGAATTCGTGGAGCATGTTAAAATTTGTATTGTATGTATGTTATCTCTATATAAAAATAAAAATTGGAAGAAAAGTCATGTAAGATAATCTGAGAAATTAAGCTAACAGGAAGGAATTGCAATTGGGAAAATATGAAACAGAAAGATAAAAACAATGAAGATTGTGCTGTGAACAACAAATATCTGTATTTATGATATGTAAAATAAAATAAAATAATAAAAGCTGCTTTTTAAACAGGGAAAAGGGCAGAACACATTTTATCTGTCATTTTAGAAAAGATCCTAAAGTTATCCACTTACACGATAACGGCAGGTGATGACAAATAACTCAACTTATTTGTCTTTCACAGACCTGTTATAACCACTCACAGCCCTTCTTGATTTTGATCTAATCTCAAGAAACTTGAAATTAAACACAAAGGTTAAAAATTAAATCATAAAAATTATGGGCATATTCAATAATTTTGCCAACCTTCTTGTGTCTTTTGGTCTACGCTGTTCTGTTATAATTGTTAATCTACTTAATTAGTATCAAAGAAAACAATTAAACTGTCCTAACCTGTCTTTTGCAGTTCTTGTATCACGGTGGTTTACGTAATTATTTTTTCTCATTTCTAAAAAACAAAATAATTCTGAGCATATGAAATCTGTGTGGGAAAGAAGCTGTGGCTGATGTGCAATCAACTGCACAAATGTGTGCGCAAATACTTGCTGTATTTGAAAATAAAGTCAAATTTGGTGTGTAAGTTCCATTCATAGACAAGGGTCATATTGGGACAGGTCCTCAACATTGTCAGTTGAGAGCGTTAACCAACACAGAGATGGCAGTCCGTGTTTAGAAGTCAAACCTGCTAAAGCACAAAGCCACTGAGGACCTCTGTACTTGGAATGAGATGGCTTGCTGGTTTGATGCATGTCATGCTTAGGTCTGATAGTTGAAATATACATAACTTGCCTAATATTCTGATGCTCTGTAACTTTCCATTACTTTTATTGTCATTATTAAAAGATCCCATCAGATCATACAGCATACATAGCCTTTTCATGTATTGTTTTATTTCACGTCTTTATTAAATTATCAGCAAAATGTGGATCATTTAGCAATAAACATACAAATAATGTATATCATGCAATTTAATTTTTCTTCAGTTAATTTTCATAGCTTGTTTCATATAGAAACAGACAACATGGATAAAATAGAGACAATTTGGTGGTCAAGTTGGCAAACCTGGTGAAATGAATAAAATACGTAAGAAAACCATTGGTTGTACAAGGAACTTTTGAAATGTGATGAAAAAGTTTATCCATTTGGATGATACAACCACCAACAGAGCTTCTGAGTTAGCTGACATATTTTGCTGTAAAACAGTGATACAGTTCCAATTAATACATTTTTGAGTTAAAAGAGATTTGTCTGTTATCCAAAGGCGAAACCAGTTATTTTGAGCCATTATTTGGTTTGAAAGGCATTTTCTGCTATGAATCAGTTCATTCAAGTTTATTTCCAGTATATCCAGTTTATTACCTTCAGTTTTTGTGTCCACTGGAAAAACTTTGTGATTTCTTCCCTCAGGGCCCTGTATCCATTCTGTTCGTGCTGGACGAATCTATAAATAATAATAAATTATCACTTTAATAATTTATCAATAAAACACTTCATTTATAACATTAAGCATGTTAGTGTAAGAATAGTTGATTACCATTTCTGAGTAATGCAGCAATAGAGTTAATAATGCTCTTACAAAATTATACACACAAGTAAAGATAAATCAGGAAATCAGCTTATTTTAGAGCTGCAATTGTCTGAATATATTTTCACTCTTATTGTAATTTATGGCCCAAATAAAGATGATCCAATTTTTTATGAAAATTTAAAGCATAAACTTAAAAACAATGAAAATAAACCCTTAATAATCTGTGGTGATTGGAATTTAGTTTTAAATCATAGTATAGATACAGTGGGTTATGTAAGGGAAAACAATATCCAGGCTAAAAAGAAGGTGGTAGAACTTATTGAATTATTTGAATTAATTGATCCATGGAGATGTTCTTATCCGGATGCTAGGAAATACTCTTGGAGAAGCGCCAAAAAACCATTTCAGTTGTCAAGATTAGATTTTTTTATTGTTTCCGTAGATGTGTATGCCAAAATTTTAAAGCAGAATTACAAACCAGGATACAGAACAGACCATTCTCTAGTTTTTATAGAAATTGACTTCGCTAAATCTGTGAGAGGTAAGGGTTTTTGGAAATTAAATGTCTCCCTTTTGCATGATAAAGAATATGTTGATATTGTGAAAAGAGAAATACAAGAAACTGTAAAAGATTATTCGATACAAATTGAAGCAGATACTAATAATGGCCCTCAGTATTCCATTTCAGCGCAAGACATGTTTGAAATATTAAAATTGCGTATACGTGGTAGGACAATTCCTTATTCTATACGTAAAAATAAAGAAAAACGGCAAAAACAAAAACTATTGGAAGAAAAAATAGAACACCTTGAAAATGAATTATCTAAAGTTGTGGAGAGCTCTAATACAGACTCACATATTCAACAGAAAATGGATCAATTAGTCTATGAAAAAGAAAAATTACAATTGCTGAGGAAACAGAACTTACAAGCAGAAATTACAAGAAGTAAAGCACAAATTTATGAACAGAATGAGAAGCCAACAAGATATTTTTGTAACCTAGAGAAGAAAAACTATGAAATAAAGTTAATCAAGAAACTGAACATTGGCAATAAAATTATACTAGATCAGAAGGAGATATTAAGTGAGATACAACATTTCTATGAACAATTGTATAGCTCTAGAATAAAAGAAGATACTACATTACAGCTACAAAAATTTCTTAATTTCCAAAATATACAAGCTTTACAAAAAAATTCTAAAAAGATATGCGAAGGTCTGATTTCTGAATATGAGGTTAAAACAATTTTGAAAGACATGAAAAATCTAAAGTCACCTGGAACAGATGGATTCCCAACAGAGTTTTACAAATTTTTTTGGCCTGACATTGGGAAATTCTTAATAAATAGTTTTAATGAGGCTTTTAACAAAGGGCAACTCTCTCTTACACAAAAACAAGCAATAATTACTTTGATACCAAAAGGAAATAAACCTAGAGAATTTCTTGGTAACTGGCGTCCTCTATCACTCTTGAATGTAGATTACAAACTCCTGTCTGGTGTATTGGCCAAACGATTAAAGACAGTTCTTCCAGAGATTATAAGCTCGGAACAAAAAGGCTTTTTAAAAGGCAGATATATTGGGGAAAACATTCGAACAGTCTATGACTTGATGGATTTTCTTTCCAAACAAGCTAAATCAAAGTTGCTGCTGCTAATTGACTTTCAAAAAGCTTTTGATTGTCTTGAATGGAGTTACATCATTCAAGTACTGGAAAAATATAATTTTGGATCAGATTTTATCCGGTGGTTTAGCATTCTATATACAGATGCAAACAGCTGTGTTATAAATAATGGTTTCTTTTCAGAGTTTTTTAGAATCCATAGATCATGTCGACAAGGAGATCCTCTGAGTCTGTATCTTTTTATTCTCTGCATAGAACCACTTGCAATGGCCATCAAAAACAGCAGTCATATAAAAGGGGTTACTTTTGGGGATATTGAACTTAAAATTGGGCAATATGCAGATGACACTTTTCTGCTATTAGATGGTTCTGAACATTCCTTAAGGGAATCTGTGGCCTTGCTAAAGGATTTTTATAAATGCTCTGGTCTTAAGATTAATGTAGACAAGACACAGGTAGCCTGGTTAGGTAGTACCAGACAAAAAAATGCAATATGTTCTGACTTAAACCTATCATGGGTCACCAGATTCTGTCTGTTGGGGATTGATTTCGACACTAGTTTAAAAAATATCATAAAAATAAACTACGAAAAAAAATTAACCCAGATAGAAAAACTACTTCTGCATTACACAAAACTTGATTTAAGTCTTTTGGGAAAAATAACTGTAATTAAAACTCTTGCAGTGCCCCAGCTTGTATATTTCCTAACAGTATTACCATCACCTGGTGAACCTTTTTTCTTGAAGTTAGATAAACTTTTCAAAAATTTTATATGGGGAGGAAGTACAAAAATAAAGTCAACACAAATGGAAAAAGATATTCCAGGAGGTGGCTTGAAATTAACAAATATTAGATTTCTCCATTATGGTCTAAAACTTTCTTGGGTTAAAAGATTAATTAGTACTAATGGTAGCTGGCAGTCTCTTTTTATGTACATTTTTGATATCAACAAATATAGGTTTTGGGAGTTAGATATACAATCAATTACTGATATTATTTTAGCCCAGGATATAAATCCTTTTTGGAGAGATGTTATGCAAATCTGGATAGACTTTAAAAATCTCTATTCAGACTCTGACCCAAGAAGCTACCCATTATGGGGTGCTTTTTTTAACAAGAATACAAATCTGTTGAAGCTACGAGGTACTTTTGAAAGATGCAATATACATTACTTTAATGACTTATTAAATGAGCGGGGAGAAATATATGGGTATGATGAAATATGCACACTATTAAATAAAAGATTGAATTTTGTGGACTATTACAGCTTAAAACACAGTATACCAAGAAAGTGGAGATCAGGTCTTAAAGATAAACTTCACAAAAACGAAATAGTGCAGCAAGCATTGGTAAATCTACTGAAATTGCAGAAAACATGTCGAGGGGTTTATCAAACATTTTTGGAAAAACTACAAGTGACAAGACCCAATAAACAAAAATGGGCATTGGTTTTGGGGGAGGACTTTAATGAGGGTATCTGGGAACACTTCTATTCAGTTAATTTTCAGAGTACAATTGATTCAAAATTAAGAAGTTTTCAATATAAACTATTACACCGGGCAATTCCAACTAATAAGTATCTTTTTCAGTGCAAAATTAAAGATTCAGATTTGTGTTACTTTTGTCATGAAACCACTGAAAGTCTTGAACACTTATTTTGGTTTTGCCCAAAGGTCAGAAAGTTTTGGAATGATGTTAAGTGTCTGTTTAACGATTGTCAGCTGCCTGAAAATTTCATGACCCCAAAATCAGTTATTTTGGGATACAGAGGTAAAAATGATAGAATTTTGAACCATGTTTTTAATTTAGCAAAATATTATATTTTTGTAACCAAATGCAGAGAGAGAACACTAAATTTTGAACTGTTCAAAAGTAAAATTTCATATACTTATAATTTGGAAAAGAATATTGCTCAAAGAAGTTCAAATAAGAGATTAGACCTGCACAAAGAAAAATGGCATTTGCTATATAATATTGTAGAGAATGCTAATACTTTGGACATGTGAATTAGATTACAACTTCTTTTGTTAAAATCCCTTTATTATAGAATTGGGTGAAAGTGTGGTGTTGGGTGGTGCTTCCTATTTGTATGTTGTGTTTTGTGTTCAGGTTTTGACTGTCTTCTTTAAATCTGTATAAGTTTATTATCTATTTATTTAATTAGTTATCAATTTCCCTTCTATTAAAAAAAAGGTTTTTGTTTCCCTCACCAAAATGAAGTACATGTATATTAATTGTACTAGAATTATGTATTACACAACTATATGTTTAGTTATTGTAATGATGTACTTTTTTTCCCTCTGTTTGTACAGGAATTTGTAAAGCCTCTGTGAGACGGTTCCAACCTCTCCCATCTCTACAGAGTGTCTCAAAAAGTTTTTAATAGAGGGAATAAAACCTACATAAAAAAAAAAATAATGCTCAGCCTAAAAATCTGTCACAGACTTAATCCATAAATTTTGTGAATCAAGAAGACTTTGTAGCAATATATCCCAAACAATTGTTCTTCTTGTGAGACCTCTCTCCATGAAAAGTAGCAAGGTCCAACATTGACTAGTCGTTAGCGAGTTTGGTATCTAATCAAAGGCTATCACTTCTGTGTGGGTTTGACTCCCACAAGCGACAATGCTGAGAACCAGTCCCAAAATGACCCCTTCTATTAAGTGGGATGTCCAACCTAAACTTTTGGCATTTATCTGATACTGATATTCCTCATATAACCAAAATGAAAAAAAAAACTATCTAACACTTTTTCATGATATCCATTTCCATCAAAGATGATTATATATTTTTTGTGCATAAATGTATCAGCGTGCAAGGCTTTTTTGTACATGTTGCAACTGGTCACGGACAATTATGGAGCAAAAACAATCACACAGCTAACACAAACTTTTACAGGGACCTTAGCTGGTTTTCAAAATTCTTAGTGAGACATAATTGCACCTTCATTTACACCCATCACCTTTCCAGAGATACTGTTGAATTCGGCTAATGTCTTGTCAGACTTGATGGAATTTGAAGAAAATATATTTACCTCTTGAATATTTAGGAACACAGCAATCTAAACATTGTCCATTTAGAAATGTTGAACATTCTGCTGGCAACTAGATCACTTGCAGCACATTGAACCAAACAACGCCTCATTATCAAAAGCGATAATGTGCAGTCATCAAAATGTTCAATTATAGCTGGGTTAGTGACACTTTTGAGGGCATTGTGCAAGGAACAGTTGGTTATAAACTATCATCAACAATATTAATATCAAATATACCCAAGTATTTGGCAGAATGAGCAGATTTGTAATCGAGATGGGATATTTCAATTAATAGGTTTGACAGCTTAGTCCTTTTTGTTACTGCTGTACCTGAGATTTTGGATATTAAATGCACAATATAAGCTGCTAATTTGCAGCTGCAGACCAACTTGCTAATGCTCCATCAAGCTTATGGACCCAAGACTTGCTGCCGTTTACTTCACTATTTAGGACCTTTGTTTTAGTATTTACATGCAAATTAATATTTACAATGTTGAAGTCATTAATATTCTATTATATTATTTTCCTGCTGTAAAGATTAATTTGTATTGTATGACTTATAGGAAGCAGCCTCTTATCATCAAATTGAAGATTTTTTTGTTAAATATGTCAAAGTAAATAGGCCTTCTTATTCTATTAAAAATGCTATAAGCATAGATGTACTCAAGCAACTTTCTTTTCATTGCAATTATACATTTATGTTTTCAGAACTGTATTTTGGTGTCTTGCTTTGCATTTTTGAGTCTCTCCAACATAACCCTCTATCGTTCACTTCAAAGTATGCCAAAATGACCATCAAGTGGTCTAAAACTATACTAAGATAAGACAGAGAGCATATAATTACCCTACCAGAACTTATCAGCATTTTTATTCGTCCCTCCAGTGCTCTGAAGAAAATATTGAGCTTACATTTCAATGTTAGAACTGAGCCACTTTTTAAAGTTTACTTACCCACTGACTGGCTCCATTGTCTGATTTTAAGATCAAAATATGCTTTTCCACAATTAATCAGAAAGAAATAGGTTTCTAACCATTCCATTTCAGCTTCAGCACTTTCCGGTGTTCTAGAGTCACCCATGGTTACAAGGCACAAATTCATATTCAACATATGTAGAGGCGTGCCTCCTGGACATGGGATTATGAATGGACCTGCAGACAGCAGTAGCAGGCTTTTGGGGAAAGAATAGATAGTTTGGTCAACACAGCCCTGTCTTCTACCTTAACTTAATAGGTTCAGTTTTCCCTCTTTGAACTTGTAAGCTTTTAGCCAATCAGTATTTAGGTCACATCACACATGACTTATCTTAAACTCTGGTGGTCACTTTGAATTTGGCAGCCATACTGCAAACAGTTAAGAAACAGAATTTTGAACGGAAGATAGTTTATTTTATCATAATTTTACACTGATTTTAACTAGATTGTGTGCTTATTAGTGTAGGGAATATGCCTGGGAACAATAAGAAGACCCCAATGACGAACACTAGGAAGAGGGTAACGGCCTCAGCCAGGGCCAGAATAAGAAAGTGAGAAAGGAGTCAACTTCTGATAACAGTGGATCCTATTTACAGGATCCACCAGTAAGTACTGTTACTTTAAACCAGCCGGCTCCATCAACAAACTCATCAAATGACCAAATTATGGCCTTGTTACTGAAACTAGATGAGTCCAACAAAGCGTTAACGGCCTGGATGGACAAGATGGAACAAAGGCCCTCACTAAATTCCACTCCAGTTATTCCCCGGTCGCACAACATTGAACCTCATACACTCAATAATCGTTTTGGCCATAACAACCTCCCAACACTTCACATGCAGGCAGCGAGGTTCCAGGACCCAGGACTGGGTAGTGATTTGAACCAGAAGCATCATACAATCAATCAGGGTGTAGAGCCTCTCACATACCACACAACGACTGGTCAGCCCCTCGCTGTCGACCAGACCAGTGCCAACCGACTACCGTCGCAGGCGGACGCAAGCAGACAGGACGAAGTACTACCCAGTGTGGACATGTTACGGCGTATACCCACAGTGGCAGACAGAGTGACCAGTGTGCTGGCATCTTACGAACAACAAAGCAGGCAGGAAGCTACACAAGGTAAGATCGCTGCAGCCAAGAAATCTGATCGTTATAGCACAGTAGATATAGTTACAGTCCCTCCTCATTTGCACTGGCCGAATGAGGGTTGTCATGGTGCTAATGGTAAAAAGAGACTGACGTACGATGAGCTCACTCTTCCCCAATGGGTGTCGGGTCAGCTGACAAACATTTACAGTATGCAAGATCCTGTCTATGTCAAACTAGCCATATTATAAATAATCATGGCCACTCGAGATGCTGCATCTCTACCATGGCCCGCAGTTCCTGTGGCGTGGGCGGCGTCTATGCATGAGGTAGAAGAGGGCACTCTGAGCTGGGCAAACACTACACAATGGTCACTCAACAGATTGAGTGCATCTCAGATTGCCATGACAAACATCACGACGGTACCACAGGGGAAAAGACAGTGTAGATACTACAATGAGAGCACCTGCTGCCATGAGGGTAGTCATGGCAATTATTCACATACATGTTCATATTGGGACGCCAATCTGCATATCCAGAAACCAAATGTTTGTTTAAAGCCAGGAGTTTCAATAAATTAAACACAGTGGATCATTAGGGACCGGGACAGCCACTTGGACTCAGGGACACAGTCAAGGACACAATGAAATCTGTAAGAGATGGGGGGACAATGTATAATGATAACCAAATGGACACAATAAATGATCTGAATGTATTTAGAGCTGTAATTGTTGATGACATTAGTGATTTTAATTTATTTGTGGTTTTACGTCGCTTTCAACACTGTACAGGTCATATCACGACGGGTAGTTGGAATGGCAGAGGAAACCAGTACGTATAGTTCGCTGGGGTTCTGTACTGTAAACTGCCGACCAACGGCAAACAACTACCAGCTTTCCCACTTGAGGCCATGACGGGGATCGAACCCTGGCCTCAGAGGTGGGAGGCCAGAGTGTTACCACTCTGCCACCGTGGCCCCCATGAAATTAGTGATAAAGTCATTCAATGTAATAATGAGTGTATGAGTAGTATGTATTTTCAGGAAAGTGAGTTGATCAAGAAACATACAAGTAGGGTCAAGTCTAATAATCAATCACGTGATAATATGTTTAGCTTATTTTCAGAGCATACCAGATTAACTGGTAGGTCAATTTTAGACCAGAGGACCATTCTGAATGTTGATCAAAACTATTCTTTTCAGGTTGAAGCTAGGCTTTCAACACTGGACTCCAAAGCTAATTATAGTGGTGATGGGTTAAATTATGTACAAACAAACCTGAGTGATAACACCCATATGTGGTATAATGACTGTATATTCGAGCATTTGGAACCGGGGAACCATGAGGTGCTGTGTGAAAGGAGTAACATTGACACACATTGTAACATAAAGTATCAATCAGGTAAACACTTCATGGTTCACTTCACAAATTGGCAATATGTTCAACATGAGACTGGCATGGTTATTCACATTGTTTATTTTGACGGCCTTATTGACCACCTCAATAATACTAGTTTTTATTATTTTATACTTGATTGTGAAAACAAAGCCACTATATTTAGGTGTGACAACATGCCTGAGGGTATGCTAAGAATACAGCATTCAGATTGGTGTTTCATAATACAGAGTAGAGGAAACGAAGGTACCCATTATACTGGTGCTTGTTTACAAACAGTAGTCGATCCACAAGTGGTTCTCGAAAATTATCAAAAAGATTGTGTAGTACAGAAATTTTTTCACATGTCATACAAAGGTATATGCAATGCATTATTGATGCTATTAGCGAGAGACAAGATGTATCACATGATAGCTTAATATCGGGATGTAAGGAGGATAATGTACATATGGATAACAGTCGATGTACCAGTACTGTAACTAACCCTACACTAACAAAAAATAACAGCAATCCAGAGTCTAAACCATTTTCTCCTAGTATGGGGGAAGTGCTTAACTATTACACCAACCACGGTGTGATGGGAGGTGATGTATACTTCCCAGAAAAACAACTTGGTCATCTCACTTTGCAAACTGACAATGTTGAATTCATTGGTCCCGACAGGCAGGTCACTGCCATTGATGGGAGGCCACGGTGGCAGAGTGATAACACTCTCGCCTCCCACCTCTGAGCCCGGGGATCGATCCCCGTATGGGCTCAAGTGGGAAAGCTGGTAGTTGCTTGCCGTTGGTCGGCAGTTTACAGTACACAACCCTAGCGAACTCTATGTACTGGTTTCCTCTGCCCTTCCAACTACCCGTCGTGATATGACCTGTACAGTGTTGAAAGCAACGTTAAACCCCAAATAAACAAAATAAACAAACACTGCCATTGATAACATTGACCAATACCTTCATATTGCTAAAACTATTAAGGCCACAGGTAAACCCAACTATATGTCAGCAAGAATAACCGTCAAATCAGATCTGAACTTGGAAGCCTGGGAGGAACACCTCAGGGATTACCCAGACAAAAGAGAGGGGGCCACGGTGGCAGAGTGGTAACACTCTCGCCTCCCACCTCTGAGGCCGGGGATTGATCCCCGTATGGGCTCAAGTGGGAAAGCTGGTAGTTGCTTGCCGTTGGTCGGCAGTTTACAGTACACAACCCTAGCGAATTCTATGTACTGGTTTCCTCTGCCCTTCCAACTACCCGTCGTGATATGACCTGTACAGTGTTGAAAGCGACATTAAACCACAAATAAAAAAACCCAGACAAAAGATTATTCCAGTATCTCAAGTTCGGATTCCCCTTGTCGCTTAAAGAATCTGATGAACTATCTAATACACAAGTTGTGAATCATTACTCGGCTTTACAGTACCCTGAGCAAGTCCTTCAATATCTTAACAAAGAAAGGAAATGGGGGGCCATTTTGGGCCCTCTTGACCACCCCCTAACTGATCATTTCCAATGGTCTCCCCTATTATCGAGACCCAAAGATGGATCTGATAGGCACATCATCCTTAACTTGTCTTACCCACAGGGTAAGTCAGTCAATGACCATGTAGACAGAGATTTTTTTATGGTAGCAAGTTTGTTCTTAAACTCCCAACTATTGATAACATAGTCTCTGCAATTGAGGAAGTAGGAGAGGGAGCTCTTATGGCAAAAATAGATGTAGCCTGAGCCTTTAGGAACCTGAGGGTGGATCCTTCTGATGCTTTGAAATTTGGGATAAAATGGGATAACAAATATTTCCTGGATAAAGGGATCACGTTCGAATGGGTCCACGGCACGTCAGCATTTCAAATGGTTTCCGACACCGTCACATACGTCATGTCAAAGCGTCAACATAAGGTCTTAGCCTACATAGATGATTACATCATTATTAGTTCACCTGATACTGCCAAGGAGGCTTTTGATGAACTTTCCAATTGCTGCAAGATTTAGGCCTCCCTATTAACCATAAGAAGGTCTGTTCACCATGCAGGCCTGTGACTTGTCTGGGAATTTTTGTGAATTTGGATGAAAATACCTTGAGTATTGATGAATCCAAGTTACAGGCCATCTTATCTGAATGCCAAAAATTCGCCAATAAGAAACATACCACAAAGAAAGGTCTTCAGTCGTTATTAGGCAAACTCATTTATGTGCATAAATGTGTGAAACCTACAAAGGTCTTCATCAATAGGATGCTAAACCTCCTTAGGACTAATCCTCACAAGAAGAGGATTCACCTTGACCAGGAATTTTTCCATGACCTTAACTGGTTCCTTAAATTTTTGCCAGGTTTTAATGAAACTACAGTAGAACCTCGGTTATCCGGCCTTCTATTATCCGAATCTCCGGATTAACCGAACTGAGATCATGTCTCCCTACATATAAAACACGGTCAAGCGTGAGCGATAATACAAGATTTTACATAGTCTCGGAAACGATGAAGTCCAGTGCTTTATAAAACGTACCATTCACAGAGACGCCTAACTTCTTTCATCTTTATCACCATTGTTACAATAGGGGAGGGATTAATTCAATTACACGACCCCACCACACAACTTCTTTGATAATACGCCAATCAATGAAAGTGTGTTCGATTGGGTTTCGCAATTTACAATCTCCCGGAGTAGGTTCACAGAGTGACAACATGTAGAAAAGAAAAGACGTCAACAATTGCATTACCAATCAAATGCGTATCACTGAAGGCGTGTTCGCTTGGGGTTTTACAATAAATAATCTCCCGGAGTTTTTTAATTGACAATATGCGGGATGATGGTAATCTAAAATTAAAACGTTAACAATGCAAGTACCAACCGAACACAACCAGCTCAAGTCCGCGTAATATTTTAAATAAAAATAATAATAATATCCATGGATATGGAGCAAATAAACGACAACTGAAGGGTCACTTATATTATATGACACAAAAATATTAAATTATTTTATTAAAGACCACCAACGTCTATGTTTATTGTATAAAAACGACAATTCTTCAATTATCGCCCACTCGGTAACCCATAGACCGTGAATTTCGGTTTCCTTCATCTATCCGAACCCCTCGATTATCCGGCCGGATTGTATGTCTCCCATGGGGTTCGGATAAGTGAGGTTCTACTGTACTTGCATTCGCAAGGATATCATACCTGAAGACCACACCCTACATGTGGATTTATCTCTCACTGGCTTAGGAGGTGTCTGGGCTAACAGAGTCTATGCCTCCCCTATTATACAGCTTACTCAATTTGACCTTAAAATTGTGCATTTAGAAATGCTCAACATACTAGTTGCTCTTAGGATATGGAAAAATTTTTGGATACATTCCACAGTACGGATTTTTTGTGACAACAAAGCTGTGGTCCAAGTGGCTGAGTCCGGAAAACTAATGATCCATATTTGGCTGCCTGTATTAGAAATATATGGCTTCTCACAGCAACTTATGACATTAACCTCATTGTTGAACACATTCAGGGTACACACAGCATCATAGCTGATTGCCTCTCTAGACTGTATTCTCATAAGATCACTAACCCTATCTTATTAGAAAATTTAAAGAATAATTTTATTTGGGAGAAGGTACATATTGAGGATCTGAAACTGGACCTATCTATATAATTTCAGGTGCTTCCACACAGTCGAGCCCCTTACTGGACAATGCTTGGCAGAAGGTTCAGCATGCATACCGCCCTTCCACCACTTCATCTCACCAGAGGTATTTCAAGACTTTCATGTCTTTTATTATGTTCATGGAACTTCCAGTGTGTGTAAACCTCCACAATATCCTCACATTGTTGGAATATTTGTTCCAGAATCACATTTCTCCTAAAGTAATTAGAAATTACTTGTTGTCTGTTCGCCTGATGGCCCATCAATATAACATACCACAAAGTGATACTAATCACTATGCCATGACCAATTACATTAGGTCCATTTCAATCAACTCTGCTTTCAGGCCCACCCCTAGAGGCATTTTTGATCTACCCATCCGATACCAAATTTCCAGGTCATGTGACGTTCTTCGTGATCCCATACTCTTTAGAACCATTTTTCTCACTTCTTTTTACGGATTTCTCAGTATGTCCAACATTGCCCCACATAGTGCCAGTCAGTACAGCCCTTCTAGGCATTTCCTTAGGCAGGATCTCATATTTGCTCATCCAGGTGCTCATTTAATTATAAAATGGACCAAAACCCTTCAAGATCACAATTCTCACCATGTTATTCAACTCCCTTCAATCCAGAACCCCTTTTTATGTCCAGTTAGGGCCCTTAAGCACCTACTTCAATCTAGACCATTGCCACCACATTCACCTTTATTTGCTAATAACTTTCCACCCTTCCGTTGGACCACAAAATGTAAAGTACTGCAAAATGTAAAGTAGGGTTGCAAAATGTAAAGTGGGGTTGCAAAGTGTAAAGTTCCAAAATGTAAAGTGCTGCAAAATGTAAAGTGGGGTTGCAAAGTGTAAAGTTGCAAAATGTAAAGTGGGTTGCAAAATGTAAAGTTGCAAAGTGTAAAGTGCTACAAAATGTAAAGTGGGGTTGCAAAGTGCTGCAAAATATAAAGTTGCAAAGTGCAAAGTGCTGCAATACATAAGGTGTTCACAATATATTCAAACCTCAGAATAAGGGTCAGGGTACTGGTCTTTAGGCTGAAAGTGACTTCTGTGATAGGTACATGCAACATGGTGTTGGAAATGACATTAATTCTGACACTGAGTGTACAGGAGGCCTCCCTGACAGTGACATGGATGATCAGGAAAGCATTGATGTTCCTTATGCAGAAACTCCTCTTTGAAGTAACTGTATCAATTGTAATGTATGTTGCATTAATTGATATCAGTTTCCAACAGCGGTTGCAATGTGTATGCAAACACTTTAAGGATGCTGGATCTTGTAGAGAGAACACTTCCTTCCCCAAGTTTGTATTTTTCATCAGATATCTTGGCCAGTATTTTCATTCCTGATGATTTGGTTACTGCTTCAGTATCAGTCTCAAAAATGTTAAGTAATGCTGATACACACAAAAAACTGGCTGTTTGATTGAGATCATTCCTGAAAACCCCACCTGGAACAAAGCATGGATTGTAGTTCTCAAGAGTATGTTACCTGGGTGGTTCATTCATGTTAACTGGAGAACAAAAAAGTAAGTTAGGTGCTAGAAAGGACAGTCACCCTTTGGACATTTTAACAACAAAAAAAAAACATCATTACTTTAAGCTAGGAGTTGAAAATGACCTTTAGTTTTTAGCATAGCTTAATTTTTTGTGTAGGTGTAGTTTATTGTAATATGGATGAGTTTTATTCAGTGTTATTACCAGAGGAGTTTACTTGTAATGGAGCCCTCTTTTTGTAATTTTATAATAATTTGTGAATTTTTATTCAGTCATAAATTTAATTCTGTGTAATCAGTGTGTTTTAATGCAGGCTGGAGAAATAATCAAAGATTTCTTTGAATGTTGCAACACCTTTTATTTCATGGTAAGCTTAACCCAGTGTAATTCTGCTACAGTTTTTATATTTTTAGTTTGCTGTGTGCAAAACGAAATGTTCTTCAATAATTTTTATGTAAAATAAAATTGCTTCTACTTAAAAGGCTAGTCTGATTTCAGTTATACAGTGGTTTACTCTTCCATTTTATGAACTCCAACTTTACAATTTAAGCACCCCAATTTTACAGTTTGATGACATGTTCAACTTTAGTGTTTAACTCTTTCGGCGCGATTGGCGACTTCCGTCGACATATATAACAAGCGCGACGCTAACGTAATTTTTGATCTGTTCAACGCGGCTTTGTTTTTCGCAAGTAGCGAATGAGAAAACAGGAATTTTTTCATTGGTTGAGTCCTTGACCAATGAAAGTATTATATTTTCTTTGTTTTTTGATTGGCTGACGGCTATCCAATAGAATTTGAGTATTTGTTGATTGACAGGCTCTCTGCTGGAAATAAGGAATAATTTACGTAAGCATGTATAGGTTCATTGCCAAATGAGAAAATAGTACTAATTCATTGTTTCTTTTGCAGAATAATGTCTTTTAGGCATTTTAAGTAATTATGTGATGCAAACGAAATATTTACAGCTTATTTACAGTCTATTTACACAAAGAAATGACATATTCGCCACGTCATTATCACAGAAAACAATTTTATACGTCACGGCGATTATTGTCGACTTTCGCGCTTCATAGAAATGTCGACGAAAGGCGACTGCCGCATTTTATACGTATTTTACTACGTGAAACTCACGGCGAAAGAGTTAACTTATCCATTTACATTTTGCAAACACACTTTACATTATGCAGCACTTTACGTTTTGCAACTTTACATTTTGCAACCCCACTTTACATTTTGCAGTACTTTATGTTTTGCACCTTTACATTTTCCTCCCCCACTTTACATTTTGCAGCACTTTACGTTTTGTGGTCCAACACTTCACCCAAGTCATTGACACACAAATTCGAGATTCACTGAAAAAAATCCTTGCCAATAAGAACATACCTCTTATAGGCCACAGTTTCCACACTTTCAGGAGGTCAGGGGCAACCTTGGCCTTTGACAACAACATTTCACTTCAAAACATTTAGGCCCATGGCCTTTGGCACAGTTCAGCAGTATGGACATATCTACAGAATGCATCTGTTGCCCCGTCCATCATCCCTTCAACCTTTCAAGCCTTGGTTTCTTCCAGCTTTTGATGGGTTTGGTGCTTTTAAAATTGGAAAATTTTCAAATTTTAAATGCTCTGAACTGTTGTACATAAATACTAATATGTATAATAAAATATGCCCAATCCATCTTTCACTTTTTCCACTTACTTTGGGTCTTAGGTTTGAGTCCAGGCAACTGCCTTTGCTTCACCTTCCTTTGGTCTATGTCCAGCTACCCACAAATTAATTTATTTAGTGGTCTAGTACTAATTAATATGATTACAATGCTAATTACTACAGATATCACTGTGTATAATCCTATTTTGTGAATTGCTACACTAAAAGCGTTAATTTAAGGAGATTTTACACAGATCAGATAGTATTATTTTTGAACTGAAAAAGTAGTAGTTATATTTAGCCTTGTGTGTTGGAATAAAGTTTCTAATTTGCCTAATATGACAGTAAAGTTGCTATCTAATATAATAGCAAGAATTTAGCAGCTCCAGTAGGGAAATACTTTCGGGACAATTGCTAAGTAATTTCATACAAATGGTATTAAGCACAAATAGAGTCAATAGTGGTTAAACTTATGTAGAAATAGTGATAAAACTGGGAGGGTATACATTAAGCTTAAAAAACAATGTCTCTTTGTTCCATACTCAACGGTTGGGTAATTCTTACTATTATTTGCATAACTACTCGATCAACTGAATTTATTTTTAACAAGTTGAACATGTATTTTACATTTAAGCCATAACGCAAATTATACAACATGATAGGCCATAGGGACATAATAAGGAAAACTTCAATAAACTTATCTCAGACACTCATCATCTCATTGTCTTTTTTTATCAATGTAATTCACTGAAAATGACAAATAATACTGTGTGTGCTTGAATATTTATGAAAAGAAGACCCCCCCCAAAAAAAAGCTAGGCATACAACTGATAAGTTACATTATATTTTTGCCCATTGAAGATTTAAACAACTAGGATATTGACTGAGGTATATGTGATTACAACCTGAAGGCAAAATAGGATTTGATAGATATTATAATGGAATTACTGAAATGTCATAATGTTTCTAATCTACACGTTACCAGCTTAAATTAAACATGGGCTATTGACCTATGCAGAGGAGATATTTAGGAGCATATTCAAGTTACTAACTTGTATATTCAAGTGTTCAGGGCATGTGGAATTAATAACTCATATTTCCAATTTATTAACTTGAAAACAAATTATGTTATTGGTACTTTAAGTAATGGGTTATCTATAAAGATATATGTTATTTTAATTATTAATCAGTAACTTGTATCTTTGAGTTGTTAACCGGTATAATCAAGCTAATAACTTGTACATTCAAGTCATTCAAATTTCAAATACAGTAGAACCTCAATTATCCGAACCCCATGGGAGACATACAATCCGGTCGGATAACCAAGGGGTTCGGATGGATGAAGGCAACCGAAATTCACTGTCTATGGGTTACTGAGTGGGCGATAATTGAAGAAATTTCGTTTAATGCAGTTAATGTAAACGTCGGTATTCATTGATGATATATTTAATATATTTGTGTAATATATTGTAACTGACCCTCTAATTGTCGCTTATTTGCTCCACATCTGTGAATATTATTATTTCTATTTAAAATATTACGCGGATTTTAACTGGCTTTGTTCGGTAGGTTCATGCATTGTTGACGTTTTAATTTGAGATTTCTATTGTCCCGCATTTGTTAATTGAAAAACTCCGGGAGATTATTTATTGTAAAACCCCAAGCGAATACGCCTTCTGTGATATGTTTGGTTGGAAATGCGTTGTTAATGTCTTTTCTTTTATACACGTTGTCAGTTTGTGAAGACATACTCCGGGAGATTATAAATTGCAAAACCCAATCGAACACGCTTTCATTGTGTAGTGGGGTCGTGTAATTGAATTAATCCCTCCCCTATTGTAACACTGGTGATAAAGATCAAAGAAGTTAGGCGTTTCTGTGAATGGTACGTTTTATAAGGCACTAGAATTAACCGTTTGCGAGACTGTGTAAAATCCTGTATTATCACTCACGCTACACGGTTCATTATATGGGGACCTCATTATATGTACTGCCAGTAGGGAGACACAGTTTCGGTTCGGTTAATCCAGAGATTCGGATAATAGAAGGCCGGATAATCGAGGTTCTACTGTATCAATTAATTACCTTTAGATAGCAGTAAGTAAACGGTAAAAATGATAACTCATATTTTTATATGGTTAGAAATATATTTAAGCCTATCCTTAGTTTTGATTGGGTACGTAAGCAGTGAGGGTCTCCTTTCCAAAGACAATAAAATGTCATTATGAAAGTGAAACTGGTCCAAAATCAACAAGTTCTGGGCCCAGTTTCACAATACCTACTCAAAATAAAGATCAGCTTGAATCTTAAGCTTCTATTATATTTTTAAAAACCCCTTATTTTTAATGAGACCCCGCAAATTTCAAAGAAACTCATTAAATTTTCATTACAGTAAAGACCAGTCTTAACTTTAGGGAAAATAAAAGTGCAACATTCTACAATGAAATAAATAGTTTAAACCAATTTCATGACAAAAACATCACTAGACCAATACAAATCAATTTTATGAAGAATATAATTAATTTATGATTCAGATTTGGGCAAGAATAGGTATAGTGAATTTTTAACAATCTGAATAGAAAAAAACAAATTTCAGAATTTGTTTCTTGAGTATTTGAACATTTGTGAACAGATTTCACCAGACTCTTGTGGGGGTGTTCCACTTAGACCGACTTGTAACTGAGGAATTTTCTAGGGTCGGGAGCAATGCTTACAGCCGCTTAGGATCTGTTGCATTTTCATGGCTTGTCACAGAGGATCAGTAAAATATCAAACATGTAGGACAAGCTGGCCTCATTTTACCTACCCACGGCTTGTTGACTATGAAATATATGAATATAAAAGGACAGTCTGTTGGCGCAATTATTCATTTGGAATCTGGCATATAATTGATAACATCGTTTAAGATAAGTGTTTTTTTTATGAATTACCTAGGACTTATTGTTGAGATACAATTTGGGCTGATTTGTTGTTAGGCTTTTGCACACCTACAGAGTTAGAGTTAGGGGATACAGCTGCTGACATACAGAGGAGGAGGAAGGGGAGCAGAGAGATAGGGAGGAGGATGCAGCACAGAAACAGAGTGACAAGAGACAAAAGGAGGAGGCCCACATGAAGGAAACTACATACTCAGCAGAGGAGGGAGTGGTGGAAAAGCATGCAAGGACAGACAGAAGTGACACAGAAATGGTCACAGAGACTTGAGGAGAGGCAGGCACATCAAAATCACAATCCACAAGAAGGGGCACATGACAAACATATGCCCGATGGACTCTGATGAGGAGGTTATTGTGGTCTATTTGTGAAGTACCACAAAGAGTTGAACTACAAGACAAATGGATACTTTGAAGACAAGGCCAGGGAGGAATGCCTGTGTGAGCGGTTCGACAACAATTGCAAGCTGTCTGTCAAAGTGTGAGAGACTTGGTTCGAATTCCTAAGGACCCGCTATGGCAAACTCATGCAATCCAAGTCTGGCCAGGCTGCCAAAGAAATGACTGAGAGGCATAACTGGATTCAGGATAAATTTAACTTCAGATGCAAAGGACTGAGGAAATTTTCACGTTTCAAGTCTCAGTCCCAAGGAGCCAGTGCACCCACTAACTCAGCACACAACATCTCCAGAGGATCAACCTACATTTATAGTATGGAGATCAGCATGCAGTCAGACACCACAGTACAGCCTATTGTTACAAGTCTCAGCACACTTTCCCAGCATTCTCCGGTTGACCAGCAGGTCATGTACCAGTTTACACAAATGAAAACCATGCTGGCACCTTTTCTCGGCTGGCCAAGGCAGGGTACCACCAGAACAGCCTTCTGCAACTACCTGGCATCTGAGGTGGAGACCTTATACAAAATAAACTTTTAAACATGCAGAAACAAGGAGCTCAAGTGCAACTTCAACTTTTGTGCCACAGACATTTCAACAGCCACAGCAAATAGCACCAGCTGCAAGGGAAAACATCTTAACCATCTCTGAGACTCAGATACCTGCAAGCCAGACCATGCAACCCGCTCAGCAGAGACAAGTGGCAACCAAAGGACAGCAATAAGCCACAGGGCAGCCAACTTCATTCGTTGTTGTTGACTACCAACAAGCTGGGCCTCCAAGACCACTTACCTCCATACTTACATCAACAAAGCATTTCAACCCACCGTCAGGCGCCTCTGCCAGAGGTAAAGAAAGTCAATGCAACATATCAGGACTCTCGAGCTTTTTGGGGAATTTACAGTCAATGATAAGCTACCAACAGTTCGAAACACTGCAGCTGTTTTCACCAACTGACACACAACCACAAGCCACCTCTCCAACCACCACTGTGCAGCAAGAACATCAGCAGCAACCAGCCCAGCCTCAGCAGCCGACACGAAACAGCAGCAGCAGTAGAACTACTGCACTTGCCTCCAATTGGTCATTTTCAGGACCACTGCTGTAAAACATTTAAAGGTCCTTCTCAAGACCACCCAAATCTTCCAAAACAATTAATGAGCTGTAGGTTTTAAACAAATCCCAAAAGAAGAAGCATTACAGCACCCCATACAAAACACTTTATGCCCAAACACAAAAAATGAGTGAATGAGTGAGTGTGTGAGTTAAAAAGTTTAAAGAAACCTTTAAATTTTTCAAACCTGGACTTAAAAGACTTTGAACTTGAGTTTGAATAAAAATTTGGCATGCAAAACATACAAAAGATTTCGGCAAAAAAAATTTAAAATGGGGCAAAGCAAATGATTCTTTGGCCTGCCCCAAAATAAAAAAATGAATTTAAAAATGAAAACACTTTGACCTGTAAGAAACTTTGACATTTTGGAAAAGTATTTTAACCTTTGGATCCAACCTCTTTGCATTTGACCTTTGACAAAATTTTGAGGTTCTAAGAGTTTTAGAATTTAAAATTTAAAAAAAATAAAAATTTATAAATCTTGACTTTTGATGAGGCTCATTTTTATACTACTTAGTTTGAAGTTTGTCAAAAGTCTTTTAGGGTACTTGTGATTTCTATGGAAATTTGTTGGAAATTTTAACAACACCAGCTTAAATAATAGTTCTTGGAATAATTAGGTAGCCCTAAAAAGGATTGATATAAATGAAAAACTTGTCTGCCCCCAGGGTAGCTCCCATCTGATATCCTGTCTTCCTGTCCAACCAATGCTCCCACAGTATTGAAGCAGTCTTTCAGTAGGTCTCGTTGATATTTGGTCTCCCTCAAAGGGTTCCTGTAATTGTCATCTGGCATATTCACCACCTGTTCATTCTGTAGGGCAACTACATCATTTGCTGAGGTTGGTGCCCTGTATGCTCTGCCCTGGTGTGTCCTCAGCATGTTGTGTAACACCACACATGTAAAAACAATGTCCCTGACAACCCTTGGCCTTTGTCCCATGGTTCCCAGTAGTACCCTAAATCTGCTTACTAAAATTTCAAATGCATTCTCCACCATCCTCCTGCCTCTGCAGAAATGTAGTTGGCTATTCTTTCTTCAATGGTGAGCTGTCTTCTGCTGTAGGGCTACATTATCAATGGCATCAAGGTAAAGATGTCATCACCCAGCAGGGAATAGTGCCAAATTGACCCTCCTTTCCCCAGTGGTTCAAGTGGCTGAAGCCCAAGGTGCCATCATTGATCTTCTCCCTCAGATCACTTCTGTTGAAAATCTGTGCATCTAATGAAGATCCACTTGACCCAACATTGACCCAGAGGAGTCTGTATTCTGTGTCAACCAGGGCTAGCAGCACCAGGAAAAAGAAGTCCTTGTAGTTGTAGTAGTCTCTCCCAGATTTCTTTGGCTTCTTCATGGCAATATACTTTCCGTCTATTGCCCCTACAGCATGGGGAACATTTTATCTGGTTCTAAACTTTTTCCACATTTTTTCAATCATCAGGGTTAGTAGGGCAGCATCCTGGAATTCAGCAAGGGGACCTGGGGGACGAATTAACAGATGGTGGTTCGGCCAACCCAGCCAGTGATACTGCAAGGAGACTAGGTTTCTCCTGTTGCCACATGTGTTCAGGGCATGTGGAATTAATAACTCATATTTCCAATTTATTAACTTGAAAACAAATTATGTTATTGGTACTTTAAGTAATGGGTTATCTATAAAGATATATGTTATTTTAATTATTAATCAGTAACTTGTATCTTTGAGTTGTTAACCGGTATAATCAAGCTAATAACTTGTACATTCAAGTCATTCAAATTTCAAATACAGTAGAACCTCAATTATCCGAACCCCATGGGAGACATACAATCCGGTCGGATAACCAAGGGGTTCGGATGGATGAAGGCAACCGAAATTCACTGTCTATGGGTTACTGAGTGGGCGATAATTGAAGAAATTTCGTTTAATGCAGTTAATGTAAACGTCGGTATTCATTGATGATATATTTAATATATTTGTGTAATATATTGTAACTGACCCTCTAATTGTCGCTTATTTGCTCCACATCTGTGAATATTATTATTTCTATTTAAAATATTACGCGGATTTTAACTGGCTTTGTTCGGTAGGTTCATGCATTGTTGACGTTTTAATTTGAGATTTCCATTGTCCCGCATTTGTTAATTGAAAAACTCCGGGAGATTATTTGTTGCAAAACCCCAAGCGAATACGCCTTCTGTGATATGTTTGGTTGGAAATGCGTTGTTAATGTCTTTTCTTTTATACACGTTGTCAGTTTGTGAAGACATACTCCGGGAGATTATAAATTGCAAAACCCAATCGAACACGCTTTCATTGTGTAGTGGAGTCGTGTAATTGAATTAATCCCTCCCATATTGTAACAATGGTGATAAAGATCAAAGAAGTTAGGCGTTTCTGTGAATGGTACGTTTTATAAGGCACTAGAATTAACCGTTTGCGAGACTGTGTAAAATCCTGTATTATCACTCACGCTACACGGTTCATTATATGGGGACCTCATTATATGTACTGCCAGTAGGGAGACACAGTTTCGGTTCGGTTAATCCAGAGATTCGGATAATAGAAGGCCGGATAATCGAGGTTCTACTGTATCAATTAATTACCTTTAGATAGCAGTAAGTAAACGGTAAAAATGATAACTCATATTTTTATATGGTTAGAAATATATTTAAGCCTATCCTTAGTTTTGATTGGGTACGTAAGCAGTGAGGGTCTCCTTTCCAAAGACAATAAAATGTCATTATGAAAGTGAAACTGGTCCAAAATCAACAAATTCTGGGCCCAGTTTCACAATACCTACTCAAAATAAAGATCAGCTTGAATCTTAAGCTTCTATTATATTTTTAAAAACCCCTTATTTTTAATGAGACCCCGCAAATTTCAAAGAAACTCATTAAATTTTCATTACAGTAAAGACCAGTCTTAACTTTAGGGAAAATAAAAGTGCAACATTCTACAATGAAATAAATAGTTTAAACCAATTTCATGACAAAAACATCACTAGACCAATACAAATCAATTTTATGAAGAATATAATTAATTTATGATTCAGATTTGGGCAAGAATAGGTATAGTGAATTTTTAACAATCTGAATAGAAAAAAACAAATTTCAGAATTTGTTTCTTGAGTATTTGAACATTTGTGAACAGATTTCACCAGACTCTTGTGGGGGTGTTCCACTTAGACCGACTTGTAACTGAGGAATTTTCTAGGGTCGGGAGCAATGCTTACAGCCGCTTAGGATCTGTTGCATTTTCATGGCTTGTCACAGAGGATCAGTAAAATATCAAACATGTAGGACAAGCTGGCCTCATTTTACCTACCCACGGCTTGTTGACTATGAAATATATGAATATAAAAGGACAGTCTGTTGGCGCAATTATTCATTTGGAATCTGGCATATAATTGATAACATCGTTTAAGATAAGTGGTTTTTTTTTTATGAATTACCTAGGACTTATTGTTGAGATACAATTTGGGCTGATTTGTTGTTAGGCTTTTGCACACCTACAGAGTTAGAGTTAGGGGATACAGCTGCTGACATACAGAGGAGGAGGAAGGGGAGCAGAGAGATAGGGAGGAGGATGCAGCACAGAAACAGAGTGACAAGAGACAAAAGGAGGAGGCCCACATGAAGGAAACTACATACTCAGCAGAGGAGGGAGTGGTGGAAAAGCATGCAAGGACAGACAGAAGTGACACAGAAATGGTCACAGAGACTTGAGGAGAGGCAGGCACATCAAAATCACAATCCACAAGAAGGGGCACATGACAAACATATGCCCGATGGACTCTGATGAGGAGGTTATTGTGGTCTATTTGTGAAGTACCACAAAGAGTTGAACTACAAGACAAATGGATACTTTGAAGACAAGGCCAGGGAGGAATGCCTGTGTGAGTGGTTCGACAACAATTGCAAGCTGTCTGTCAAAGTGTGAGAGACTTGGTTCAAATTCCTAAGGACCCGCTATGGCAAACTCATGCAATCCAAGTCTGGCCAGGCTGCCAAAGAAATGACTGAGAGGCATAACTGGATTCAGGATAAATTTAACTTCAGATGCAAAGGACTGAGGAAATTTTCACGTTTCAAGTCTCAGTCCCAAGGAGCCAGTGCACCCACTAACTCAGCACACAACATCTCCAGAGGATCAACCTACATTTATAGTATGGAGATCAGCATGCAGTCAGACACCACAGTACAGCCTATTGTTACAAGTCTCAGCACACTTTCCCAGCATTCTCCGGTTGACCAGCAGGTCATGTACCAGTTTACACAAATGAAAACCATGCTGGCACCTTTTCTCGGCTGGCCAAGGCAGGGTACCACCAGAACAGCCTTCTGCAACTACCTGGCATCTGAGGTGGAGACCTTATACAAAATAAACTTTTAAACATGCAGAAACAAGGAGCTCAAGTGCAACTTCAACTTTTGTGCCACAGACATTTCAACAGCCACAGCAAATAGCACCAGCTGCAAGGGAAAACATCTTAACCATCTCTGAGACTCAGATACCTGCAAGCCAGACCATGCAACCCGCTCAGCAGAGACAAGTGGCAACCAAAGGACAGCAATAAGCCACAGGGCAGCCAACTTCATTCGTTGTTGTTGACTACCAACAAGCTGGGCCTCCAAGACCACTTACCTCCATACTTACATCAACAAAGCATTTCAACCCACCGTCAGGCGCCTCTGCCAGAGGTAAAGAAAGTCAATGCAACATATCAGGACTCTCGAGCTTTTTGGGGAATTTACAGTCAATGATAAGCTACCAACAGTTCGAAACACTGCAGCTGTTTTCACCAACTGACACACAACCACAAGCCACCTCTCCAACCACCACTGTGCAGCAAGAACATCAGCAGCAACCAGCCCAGCCTCAGCAGCCGACACTAAACAGCAGCAGCAGTAGAACTACTGCACTTGCCTCCAATTGGTCATTTTCAGGACCACTGCTGTAAAACATTTAAAGGTCCTTCTCAAGACCACCCAAATCTTCCAAAACAATTAATGAGCTGTAGGTTTTAAACAAATCCCAAAAGAAGAAGCATTACAGCACCCCATACAAAACACTTTATGCCCAAACACAAAAAATGAGTGAATGAGTGAGTGTGTGAGTTAAAAAGTTTAAAGAAACCTTTAAATTTTTCAAACCTGGACTTAAAAGACTTTGAACTTGAGTTTGAATAAAAATTTGGCATGCAAAACATACAAAAGATTTCGGCAAAAAAAATTTAAAATGGGGCAAAGCAAATGATTCTTTGGCCTGCCCCAAAATAAAAAAATGAATTTAAAAATGAAAACACTTTGACCTGTAAGAAACTTTGACATTTTGGAAAAGTATTTTAACCTTTGGATCCAACCTCTTTGCATTTGACCTTTGACAAAATTTTGAGGTTCTAAGAGTTTTAGAATTTAAAATTTAAAAAAAATAAAAATTTATAAATCTTGACTTTTGATGAGGCTCATTTTTATACTACTTAGTTTGAAGTTTGTCAAAAGTCTTTTAGGGTACTTGTGATTTCTATGGAAATTTGTTGGAAATTTTAACAACACCAGCTTAAATAATAGTTCTTGGAATAATTAGGTAGCCCTAAAAAGGATTGATATAAATGAAAAACTTGTCTGCCCCCAGGGTAGCTCCCATCTGATATCCTGTCTTCCTGTCCAACCAATGCTCCCACAGTATTGAAGCAGTCTTTCAGTAGGTCTCGTTGATATTTGGTCTCCCTCAAAGGGTTCCTGTAATTGTCATCTGGCATATTCACCACCTGTTCATTCTGTAGGGCAACTACATCATTTGCTGAGGTTGGTGCCCTGTATGCTCTGCCCTGGTGTGTCCTCAGCATGTTGTGTAACACCACACATGTAAAAACAATGTCCCTGACAACCCTTGGCCTTTGTCCCATGGTTCCCAGTAGTACCCTAAATCTGCTTACTAAAATTTCAAATGCATTCTCCACCATCCTCCTGCCTCTGCAGAAATGTAGTTGGCTATTCTTTCTTCAATGGTGAGCTGTCTTCTGCTGTAGGGCTACATTATCAATGGCATCAAGGTAAAGATGTCATCACCCAGCAGGGAATAGTGCCAAATTGACCCTCCTTTCCCCAGTGGTTCAAGTGGCTGAAGCCCAAGGTGCCATCTTTGATCTTCTCCCTCAGATCACTTCTGTTGAAAATCTGTGCATCTAATGAAGATCCACTTGACCCAACATTGACCCAGAGGAGTCTGTATTCTGTGTCAACCAGGGCTAGCAGCACCAGGAAAAAGAAGTCCTTGTAGTAGTCTCTCCCAGATTTCTTTGGCTTCTTCATGGCAATATACTTTCCGTCTATTGCCCCTACAGCATGGGGAACATTTTATCTGGTTCTAAACTTTTTCCACATTTTTTCAATCATCAGGGTTAGTAGGGCAGCATCCTGGAATTCAGCAAGGGGACCTGGGGGACGAATTAACAGATGGTGGTTCGGCCAACCCAGCCAGTGATACTGCAAGGAGACTAGGTTTCTCCTGTTGCCACATGTGTTCAGGGCATGTGGAATTAATAACTCATATTTCCAATTTATTAACTTGAAAACAAATTATGTTATTGGTACTTTAAGTAATGGGTTATCTATAAAGATATATGTTATTTTAATTATTAATCAGTAACTTGTATCTTTGAGTTGTTAACCGGTATAATCAAGCTAATAACTTGTACATTCAAGTCATTCAAATTTCAAATACAGTAGAACCTCAATTATCCGAACCCCATGGGAGACATACAATCCGGTCGGATAACCAAGGGGTTTGGATGGATGAAGGCAACCGAAATTCACTGTCTATGGGTTACTGAGTGGGCGATAATTGAAGAAATTTCGTTTAATGCAGTTAATGTAAACGTCGGTATTCATTGATGATATATTTAATATATTTGTGTAATATATTGTAACTGACCCTCTAATTGTCGCTTATTTGCTCCACATCTGTGAATATTATTATTTCTATTTAAAATATTACGCGGATTTTAACTGGCTTTGTTCGGTAGGTTCATGCATTGTTGACGTTTTAATTTGAGATTTCCATTGTCCCGCATTTGTTAATTGAAAAACTCCGGGAGATTATTTGTTGCAAAACCCCAAGCGAATACGCCTTCTGTGATATGTTTGGTTGGAAATGCGTTGTTAATGTCTTTTCTTTTATACACGTTGTCAGTTTGTGAAGACATACTCCGGGAGATTATAAATTGCAAAACCCAATCGAACACGCTTTCATTGTGTAGTGGAGTCGTGTAATTGAATTAATCCCTCCCCTATTGTAACAATGGTGATAAAGATCAAAGAAGTTAGGCGTTTCTGTGAATGGTACGTTTTATAAGGCACTAGAATTAACCGTTTGCGAGACTGTGTAAAATCCTGTATTATCACTCACGCTACACGGTTCATTATATGGGGACCTCATTATATGTACTGCCAGTAGGGAGACACAGTTTCGGTTCGGTTAATCCAGAGATTCGGATAATAGAAGGCCGGATAATCGAGGTTCTACTGTATCAATTAATTACCTTTAGATAGCAGTAAGTAAACGGTAAAAATGATTACTCATATTTTTATATGGTTAGAAATATATTTAAGCCTATCCTTAGTTTTGATTGGGTACGTAAGCAGTGAGGGTCTCCTTTCCAAAGACAATAAAATGTCATTATGAAAGTGAAACTGGTCCAAAATCAACAAATTCTGGGCCCAGTTTCACAATACCTACTCAAAATAAAGATCAGCTTGAATCTTAAGCTTCTATTATATTTTTAAAAACCCCTTATTTTTAATGAGACCCCGCAAATTTCAAAGAAACTCATTAAATTTTCATTACAGTAAAGACCAGTCTTAACTTTAGGGAAAATAAAAGTGCAACATTCTACAATGAAATAAATAGTTTAAACCAATTTCATGACAAAAACATCACTAGACCAATACAAATCAATTTTATGAAGAATATAATTAATTTATGATTCAGATTTGGGCAAGAATAGGTATAGTGAATTTTTAACAATCTGAATAGAAAAAAACAAATTTCAGAATTTGTTTCTTGAGTATTTGAACATTTGTGAACAGATTTCACCAGACACTTGTGGGGGTGTTCCACTTAGACCGACTTGTAACTGAGGAATTTTCTAGGGTCGGGAGCAATGCTTACAGCCGCTTAGGATCTGTTGCATTTTCATGGCTTGTCACAGAGGATCAGTAAAATATCAAACATGTAGGACAAGCTGGCCTCATTTTACCTACCCACGGCTTGTTGACTATGAAATATATGAATATAAAAGGACAGTCTGTTGGCGCAATTATTCATTTGGAATCTGGCATATAATTGATAACATCGTTTAAGATAAGTGTTTTTTTTTTATGAATTACCTAGGACTTATTGTTGAGATACAATTTGGGCTGATTTGTTGTTAGGCTTTTGCACACCTACAGAGTTAGAGTTAGGGGATACAGCTGCTGACATACAGAGGAGGAGGAAGGGGAGCAGAGAGATAGGGAGGAGGATGCAGCACAGAAACAGAGTGACAAGAGACAAAAGGAGGAGGCCCACATGAAGGAAACTACATACTCAGCAGAGGAGGGAGTGGTGGAAAAGCATGCAAGGACAGACAGAAGTGACACAGAAATGGTCACAGAGACTTGAGGAGAGGCAGGCACATCAAAATCACAATCCACAAGAAGGGGCACATGACAAACATATGCCCGATGGACTCTGATGAGGAGGTTATTGTGGTCTATTTGTGAAGTACCACAAAGAGTTGAACTACAAGACAAATGGATACTTTGAAGACAAGGCCAGGGAGGAATGCCTGTGTGAGTGGTTCGACAACAATTGCAAGCTGTCTGTCAAAGTGTGAGAGACTTGGTTCGAATTCCTAAGGACCCGCTATGGCAAACTCATGCAATCCAAGTCTGGCCAGGCTGCCAAAGAAATGACTGAGAGGCATAACTGGATTCAGGATAAATTTAACTTCAGATGCAAAGGACTGAGGAAATTTTCACGTTTCAAGTCTCAGTCCCAAGGAGCCAGTGCACCCACTAACTCAGCACACAACATCTCCAGAGGATCAACCTACATTTATAGTATGGAGATCAGCATGCAGTCAGACACCACAGTACAGCCTATTGTTACAAGTCTCAGCGCACTTTCCCAGCATTCTCCGGTTGACCAGCAGGTCATGTACCAGTTTACACAAATGAAAACCATGCTGGCACCTTTTCTCGGCTGGCCAAGGCAGGGTACCACCAGAACAGCCTTCTGCAACTACCTGGCATCTGAGGTGGAGACCTTATACAAAAGAAACTTTTAAACATGCAGAAACAAGGGGCTCAAGTGCAACTTCAACTTTTGTGCCACAGACATTTCAACAGCCACAGCAAATAGCACCAGCTGCAAGGGAAAACATCTTAACCATCTCTGAGACTCAGATACCTGCAAGCCAGACCATGCAACCCGCTCAGCAGAGACAAGTGGCAACCAAAGGACAGCAATAAGCCACAGGGCAGCCAACTTCATTCGTTGTTGTTGACTACCAACAAGCTGGGCCTCCAAGACCACTTACCTCCATACTTACATCAACAAAGCATTTCAACCCACCGTCAGGCGCCTCTGCCAGAGGTAAAGAAAGTCAATGCAACATATCAGGACTCTCGAGCTTTTTGGGGAATTTACAGTCAATGATAAGCTACCAACAGTTCGAAACACTGCAGCTGTTTTCACCAACTGACACACAACCACAAGCCACCTCTCCAACCACCACTGTGCAGCAAGAACATCAGCAGCAACCAGCCCAGCCTCAGCAGCCGACACAAAACAGCAGCAGCAGTAGAACTACTGCACTTGCCTCCAATTGGTCATTTTCAGGACCACTGCTGTAAAACATTTAAAGGTCCTTCTCAAGACCACCCAAATCTTCCAAAACAATTAATGAGCTGTAGGTTTTAAACAAATCCCAAAAGAAGAAGCATTACAGCACCCCATACAAAACACTTTATGCCCAAACACAAAAAATGAGTGAATGAGTGAGTGTGTGAGTTAAAAAGTTTAAAGAAACCTTTAAATTTTTCAAACCTGGACTTAAAAGACTTTGAACTTGAGTTTGAATAAAAATTTGGCATGCAAAACATACAAAAGATTTCGGCAAAAAAAATTTAAAATGGGGCAAAGCAAATGATTCTTTGGCCTGCCCCAAAATAAAAAAATGAATTTAAAAATGAAAACACTTTGACCTGTAAGAAACTTTGACATTTTGGAAAAGTATTTTAACCTTTGGATCCAACCTCTTTGCATTTGACCTTTGACAAAATTTTGAGGTTCTAAGAGTTTTAGAATTTAAAATTTAAAAAAAATAAAAATTTATAAATCTTGACTTTTGATGAGGCTCATTTTTATACTACTTAGTTTGAAGTTTGTCAAAAGTCTTTTAGGGTACTTGTGATTTCTATGGAAATTTGTTGGAAATTTTAACAACACCAGCTTAAATAATAGTTCTTGGAATAATTAGGTAGCCCTAAAAAGGATTGATATAAATGAAAAACTTGTCTGCCCCCAGGGTAGCTCCCATCTGATATCCTGTCTTCCTGTCCAACCAATGCTCCCACAGTATTGAAGCAGTCTTTCAGTAGGTCTTGTTGATATTTGGTCTCCCTCAAAGGGTTCCTGTAATTGTCATCTGGCATATTCACCACCTGTTCATTCTGTAGGGCAACTACATCATTTGCTGAGGTTGGTGCCCTGTATGCTCTGCCCTGGTGTGTCCTCAGCATGTTGTGTAACACCACACATGTAAAAACAATGTCCCTGACAACCCTTGGCCTTTGTCCCATGGTTCCCAGTAGTACCCTAAATCTGCTTACTAAAATTTCAAATGCATTCTCCACCATCCTCCTGCCTCTGCAGAAATGTAGTTGGCTATTCTTTCTTCAATGGTGAGCTGTCTTCTGCTGTAGGGCTACATTATCAATGGCATCAAGGTAAAGATGTCATCACCCAGCAGGGAATAGTGCCAAATTGACCCTCCTTTCCCCAGTGGTTCAAGTGGCTGAAGCCCAAGGTGCCATCTTTGATCTTCTCCCTCAGATCACTTCTGTTGAAAATCTGTGCATCTAATGAAGATCCACTTGACCCAACATTGACCCAGAGGAGTCTGTATTCTGTGTCAACCAGGGCTAGCAGCACCAGGAAAAAGAAGTCCTTGTAGTAGTCTCTCCCAGATTTCTTTGGCTTCTTCATGGCAATATACTTTCCGTCTATTGCCCCTACAGCATGGGGAACATTTTATCTGGTTCTAAACTTTTTCCACATTTTTTCAATCATCAGGGTTAGTAGGGCAGCATCCTGGAATTCAGCAAGGGGACCTGGGGGACGAATTAACAGATGGTGGTTCGGCCAACCCAGCCAGTGATACTGCAAGGAGACTAGGTTTCTCCTGTTGCTACATGTCTCAGTGTTATTGCCATTTTCAATCCAACTTCTAAGGGCTTATTGAAATTAGCGACAGACTTCTTGATGGTGCCTACATTCTTTGTGGAGGTAAAAAAGGCAGGTTGCATCTTGACAAAATTCTGGTATTCTAGGATATCAGTTTTTACTAAGTTGGTTCTTGCTGTATTATCCTTTCTGTTGTCTTTGAAGCATCCAGGGTTTGACAATTGGGTGTGGTGGCTTTCTTCTTGTCCTGGAGCTAGCTGTTGTTGTGGCTGGCGTGCTGGTTGGGATGCTGGCTGTATGGCAGGTGCTGGCCTTGTGTTCAGATGTGTCCTTTTCGGTCTGCAAATAGTGATGAAGATCAAAAAATTCTGTTGAAAGTCTCTCTGATCGTTGCAGTGACAAATGATTATTTATGGCAGCCAGAAGGGGTATATATAGTGTGGATTTGATCCTGTATCTTGATCCAGACCCCAGGAATTAATCAATCCAGTTTGGGTGAGTTGGGAAAAAGCTCCAGTCCTGTCGGTTTGTCAGTATGGCTTGTTGGGGTTTGATACAGCTTGTTGGATAAAAATGGTTTACAGTTTGTCCTGGTAGCTTTCCCTCTTGTCATGGAGAAAAGCACCCCAATACCAAGTCAGGTTGAGATCTAGATCCAGACAAGCTGGGCTGTACTGCATCCTGTCGGTGAGGTAAAATGAACCCAAAATTTTCCTTGTTTTTTTTTCTGGATTTTTCTCTCAATTCCCCAACTTCTGCAACCGACCCTAAAATCGTATGGTCGGTTATAGGGTCAGCTCCAGTGTAACACCCCACTAGTGATGTTAACAGATTATAAACATATTCATGTATATATGTTTGACAAGATAATGGAATTTGAAATGGTAGAAGTCAGATTATGGTTAATTATTAGTTATTTTAATAATACTAGTGTGACGACTCAATTATTTTTGCTGCTTGTTGGACATATGTCGCAAAAGAACAGACAGTCACAGAGTGAAGAATTTTAACTTATAATACTTGTCCATATGTGTTGGAAAGAAAAATAAAATTTTCATAAAATGTTTATATGTAATTTTATGTCCCAGAATCTATTTTTCGTGCAAATATATAAAGAAAGAAAAATTATTATTTACCGGCTAGTTGCTTTTCAGTTGAAGTTTATGAATTCCAATAAAGGTATATATTTTAAGTTTCCAGCATACAATGTTCAACATTAAATATTATAAGTAAACTTACTTCTATTTAAATAAATAAAATATTTCCAGATTTTACACGAAATTTTACCCACTTTTTTTTCTTTTTTTTTTCTTTTGCTCCGAAGTGGAAAAAATCAAGTTATTTTTATATTTTTGTCAATATATTAAATATTAGGTTGAAATATATTGCTGAAATATATTGTTGTTGAAATATATGGTTGTTGATATAATAGTATCCACTGACTGAATGTGAAAATAATACTGTATAATTTGAAATTTTCACTTAGGATTAATTTAGCTATTTTAATAAGTGAGCTTGAATAATTAAATTTTTATAAGTTAATACCCTATCCAATGGACAATTGCTTTACCGGTCGGAGCGACCGTTCCCGTAAAACGTCAGAAAAAGACGTCGTGTATATAACACTAGCAGGACCGGGCAGGAGAGCGCATTCGCCAGGTGGCGCATCGTACTTCCTCTTCCTGCCTAGACAACGTGACGTCATAGCATATTTTTCGTGTCTAGACCTAGTAAGACCCCTAGTAAGCTGATAGCGGGGCCGATTGGGTGGGCCTTGCCTGTCCATTTGATAGGGTATTAACTTATAAAAATTTAATTTACTTATTAAATTTGCAATTTTATTGCGTTAATACATCCTATCCAATGGACAATTGCTGAATAACTACCGCTTGGTAGGCGGGTAAGCAGCTAGGGACTTAAATGAACTCAAACAAAAACTGAGAAGGCCCATTTGACCTAGGGTCAGAGAACCCTGAGAGGTCACGGTCGGCTACCAACTAACCGGTTAACCGGGAGTTCACCGACGTTGCCCCCCCTTTTTCTTTCCCTACCAGGGGTGAACTGATAAGGGAAAGAGAAAGAGAGAGAGGGGCTGAGTTCAGTCCCAGAAGAATAAACTTCCCAAGGGAAGCATGTCACAGTTTTTTTTTATTTATGGGTACATTTAACATATTTACATTATGTACAAATCTACATATTTATAGTCTGTACATATTTAAATATATACAATATCTCCTCACTTCTGGGTCTGGTGGTGCACCTGTTGGGCAGCCACTACAGGTCCCAGATGGAAAAGCTCTGAGTCAGCCCAGGCAACATCCTTCAAATAGAATTGAGTGAAGGTGTTGTGAGACTTCCAGTGACAGGCTGACAATATCTGATCTAAGGAGATGCTTGATTGGGAAGCCTTAGATGCAGCAAAGGCCCTAAGGCAAAGGCTTTAACCTGATGTAAGGAGAGGGCCTCTTTGCCAGAGAGCTCATAGCACAGAATCACAGTCTGTTTGATCCATGAGGAGATGGTGGCAGGTGAGATGTCCTTGTCAAAACCTTTCTTGAAGGAGACAAAAACTAACTCCTTATTCTGCCTGAGGTCTGAAGTCCTGCCCAAGTAGTAGTGAAAAGCTCTAACTGGACATAGGGACCTGTCACCCTTGAGTGACCTATCCAGAGATGGTGCCAGGGCTGGAATGACCACTGGAGCCACACTATCTGGACCCTCCTTAGCCAGCTGATTCTTGGATAGGAAGCTGGGTGAGGGGTACAAGGACACCTTAGACCAGCCTGACTGGTGTCTGATGTTCTTATGTAACCAAGCATGGATCTCACTCCTGCGTTTACCTGAACCCAAGGCCAGTAAGAAAACAGTCTTGAAGGTCAGATGTTTCAAGAAGCCCTCTTTAAGGGGTTCAAATGGGGCCTTTGTCAGCTGGTGTAGTACCAGGGAAAGGTTCCAGGAGGGGATGCCCCTCCTGCCCTTGGGTCTGTCTCTATGGAAACTATCCAGGAGACGAGTGAGATTCTCATCTTTGCTGACATTAATGGTGGAGTTGCCCAGTTTGTCAGCAATGGCTGATCTATAGCCATCAATAGTTACTGGTTGCAACTTCTTGTCCTGAAACAAGTGCAGGAGGAAGTCAGCAATGGCTTTTAGAGGTGGTGCCCTGAAGTCCACCTGATTACTGAGGCACCACTTTGTAAAAATGGTCCACTTTGCCTCATACACAGATCTGGTTGATCCTCTTTGAGGAGCCTCAATTCGTGCTGCCACTGCCTCAGAGAAGCCTTGCTCCTTGATTACTGAGGCTCTAGGAGCCAGGCATGTAGGTTCAGATTCGACAGGTTCCTGTGAAGGACCTGGTTGAATGGCTGAGACACCAAGTTGGGTATTTTGGGCAGACACAGTGGGATCTGGCTTGACATTGCTACTAGATCCCAGAACCAGGGCATGTTGGGCCACCCTGGGGCAATCAGAATTATTTTGTTGCAGGGGTAGTCCTGTAGCTTCTCCACCACTTTGCCCAAGATGGCTGCCAGTGGGAAGGCGTATGGGTCCAGGTCCTCCCAGGATAGGCTGAGTGCATCCACTGCCCATGCCTAGGGGTCTGGGCTCTGTGAGACAAACTGTGTAAGTTTGTTATTGAACCTGGTGGCAAATAGGTCCACTTGAGGCTGGTGCCACCAGTCGCATAAGGTTTGGAACACTTCTGGATGAAGTGACCACTCTGTCTGAATGGTCTGGCCAAGCCTGGATAGCTTGTCTGCTATCACGTTCAGCCGGCCGTGGATGTGACGTGCCCTGAGGGTTACTTGCTGCCTGGTACACCAGAACAGTATTCTCCACAGTAGGGCACACAGGGAGCCCGACTTCATCCCCCCCTCTTTGCTGATATAGGCAAACACTGTTGTGTTGTCTGTAGCTATCAACACTGTCTTGTTGCAGACGAGGGTTCGAAACTCTTTTAGAGCTAGAAATACTGCTTTTAGCTCTAAGTGGTTTATGTGCAACTTGCTCTCTAGAAGGGACCAAGTTCCCCTTGCAGTGTGCTCATCTAAGTGAGCGCCCCACCCTTTTTTGGTGCGTCTGTAAAGATTTGCAGGGCATGTTTTAGAGGGTGTAATGGTTGACCTAGCAGCACATTGCTTTCCTTCAGCCGCGACCTTAGATAAGGGTGGAGGGATCTGGGAACCGGGATCACCTTTTCCAGTGATTCTGGGACCCTCCAGTTGTTTTTCAAGTGCCACTGTATGGGTCTCATGTGAAGTCGCTCTAAGTGGACTTGTTTTTCTGTTGCTGTGAGTAGACCTATGAGGGACATGAATTGTCGGACAGGGCAAACTGGATCCGATAGTATGGATCTGATCTTGTCTGTCAAGGTCTGCCAACGTTCTTCTGTTGGTCTGACCCTGCCCTCTTTCAGGTTGAACTGGTAACCTATGAAGTTGAAGACCTGTTTGGGAACCAGTTCTGACTTTTCCCTGTTCACCAGCCACCCTAGTTCCTGGCACAGTGTGACCAGGGTTTGAGTATGCTGGAGACAGATGTCGTGGGTAGAGGCTCTCACCAGCCAGTCGTCTAGGTACTGGTGGATCCTTATACCCCTCTGAAGTGCCATGAGCTTGACCTCTTTGGCTACCAATGTGAACTCCATGGGGGCTGTGGATAGGCCAAAGGGTAGGGCCTTGAACTGGTAGGACTGACCCTGGGGGTGAAAACGCATGTACTTCCTGGACTGACTGTGAATTGGTATGTGGAAGTAAGCGTCTTTGAAATCTTTGGATGTGACCCACTCCCCTGCCTGTAGGGAGGTTCTTATTGTCTGTGGGGTCTTCATCTTGAACGACCCTGTGTTTAAAAAGGTGTTCAAGGTGCTCAGGTCCAGGACCGGTCTCCACCGGTTGTTGGGTTTGGGTACCAAAAATAGCCGGTTGTAAAAACCCAGTGAGTTTTTTTATTTTCTACTGGTTTGACTGCATTCTTGTTTAACAGCTGATACAGTGCCTCTAAAAGGAAGGACTGCTTGGCTGAGTTGTGGTAGTTGCTTATTACAGTCGGTGACCTTGTCAAGTGGGGTCTGAACCGGAACGGGAGAGTATAACCCTCCCTCAGTGTGGTGACTACTTTTGGACTTGAACCCAGGGCTTCCCATTTCTCCCAACACTGGTTTAACCTCGCCCCTACAGGAGGATCTATAACAGTATGTTGGGCATTGGTGACAAGATTTACAGAACACAAAAAACATCTTTCACATATTTTATTTTTGTGTACAATTGACATGCATTGGGATTTACGCCTTTCCTTTGCTGCAACCTGGTGACAATATGAGCATTTGCAACATGAGAGTCTACATTTAAAGACACTTTGCTGTTCTCTGCTGCCACAGGTACTGGGTCCAAGTCTCCCTGACCGGTAACACATACAGAGTTCGTCTGACTGGTCACAGAATTTACACACTAATTGTCATTTATGAGACTTGGATCCCTTAGCCGGCTTCTGGGAGAATGTGGAGGCTTTGTCACAACTTCTCCTGGCTTGTTGATTGTCCTTGATCTGCTTCCAAGCAGGGACGTTCTTCTTGTCGGTGTAACAACTAGCAGATTTGTCATTTACAGCATATGGATGGACCTTGTTGTCAGTGTGAAGTACAGGACAAACACCTCTCTTCATTCTTACTGATTTCCTCTTCAGCCTTGGCAATCAGCTGATCCGAGAACAGTACGTTCAGATGTACCGGAGACGTTCTCAAGGCGTTCACAGTGTCTTGCTTCACCCCAGCATGCAAATACTCCAGGTAACTATCCCTGCAAGCAAGGGTAAAGTTGGCCATGTTGATAAAAACTGCTTCTGAAAGATCTTGCATAGTCCTGGCCATTGCTTGAGATATTGACCGGTTGAAAGTGGTCAAATACTCCAGTTCACTCACAGCTTGCCTCATCTTCTCTGATGACTTCCCCTTACTGTCCAGATGCAGGGTTTTAGTTGAGTGTTCATAGAGTCTTGAACCCTGGTCAAGCACCTTGATAAGCCAGCAGCCTGGTTGCACATTACTGTCTGTTCATGTGTTGCCCTTTCCCAGCGCCTGAGCAGTTCTTGACTGAAGGCCCGGGAGGGTGGAGCAGAGGGCATATTTCTTCTTGCAACCCTGCTGAATGAGTGGTTAAGTTTGGCCGGGTCCGGTGACCAGGTGCGTACTGTTGAACTCTCATTGTCCTTCGCAGCATGCATCCCGTACCATCTGGAAGGTTTAGGGGTTTTGATGAACTGATCTCTGAGGAGGCCAGTGTTGTCAGTGTTTCTGGTGGGGTAGCCTTCCCTGATTGTGAGGTTAAGACTGGACATCTTCCTGCACAACCGGTGGTCCACAGGAAGTTTCACACTGACTTTACCGGTTGACTGGACCCGTGCACCGGCAAAAGGATTATCATCAGCAGTGGAGGACACAGTTTCAAACTCAGGAACCCTGTGCCAGTTCATGAAACTCCTCACACTTCTCATGGTCTCCCTGTAGTTAGCCTCCTCAGTGGGTTCACTCTCAGGATCATCTCTGGAGGCATCTTTGTCTGATGTCACCATCCAGGTGACCGGTTTCACTGAACTGGTCAGCTTCACTATCAGAGGGTGCACTCAGATCTGTTTCACTGGTGGTAGGCTCAAAAAATGGCTTCTCAGTGGGAGTCACATCAGAAGATGGCTTCACAACCGGTTCAACCCGCACTGTGAAGGCCTTAGCTAATAGCATTGCCTCAAGTCTGGAGAACCTCTCTGCCCACTTGTCGTCCAGTTCTTTAAGATCTTCAGCTGAAGGTCTACTGCTTGAAGATCTCTTCTTGCTGGCAGACGGTTTAGGAGACTCACTACGTTTTCTTGGTAGTAGGGGTACACTGCACAGCCTTCACCTTCTCCACTTTACCCAACACGCTAATGTGTGCTGGGTCCATGAGAGTGGGAGTGGAGGAGGTCGTAGATGTAGAGGTCATCTTCTTCTCTTTTCTGTCCCTGTAAGTTGGTGTAGCCAACTGCAGGACCTGGTCAGGGGTAAACCCTTTTCAGATAACACATTCTTTCTTCAGGACGCAGGGGTCGTCGCCTAGCCCTTTGTCCCTACAATGTGCACACTTGGAGTGGGTGTCAAACCCAGCCATAGCGTGTCCGCATGAACCTCTTCTCTGTCCTGGTGATGATATAGTTGTAGAAATACTTCTAAACTTCTTCAAAGATGAATTAAAGCAGTTGAGTTTGGTATAAAACCAAAATTTCCTTGTCATTGAAAACGCGTCTTCACTCTCCACACGCCAAAGGAAAAAGATGGGATGACATCACATTGTCTAGGCAGGAAGAGGAAGTACGATGCGCAACCTGGCGAATGTGCTCTCCTGACCGGTCCTGCTAGTGTTATATACAGGACGTCTTTTTCTGACGTTTGGCGGGACAGGTCGCGAGGCCTGGTAAAGCAATTGTCCATTAGATAGGATGTATTAACGCAATAAAATGATTAATTTGTGTTAATCTCTTTTGTAGAAACTACCAATTAGAAAACGCAAGTCTTGTGACTATCTTAAATATGGAGAATTGAGGATTTTTTCCCCTCTCTAAAATGTTTACATCACACAGTATATGAACACATCTCTACTTTTTTATATCAAAACTACATCAATTAAAAATACAATGATGTATAATAGTAGTCCTTGTTCTTTAGCAAGGAATTTAGGCTTATTTCACCGTGAACTTTCATGTTTTGCTAAAATAAATGTATGATCGTATTTCTCTTAAATGTACCCCTACCTTGTGGAAGACATGATGTAAGTTCAGGTACATTAAAGTTTAATAATGTTTTCATTCAAACACTTACATTAATATTAAGTTAATTGTTATGAAAAAAATATATCCTCACCTCTTTTACATTTAGTAATTTATAATCCTTGATAAACTTCTTGGCTCCCTTTAGATTAAATAACGTCCAACCCAGTCACTAACCTTTTAGAGCACTAGACTGCTTATATGAATGAAATGAAATTACTCATTCCAATCTATATGCATATGTATCTACAAACACTGATTGAAACATACATATGATTTGACACATTTATGTCAACCCAAACCTGAATAGAAGAAAATGTGAAAATATTGCCAGAAAGAAAATTCACACACTGTTGTGTATTGACTTTAGTTATTGAAAAACTAGAATATTTGTCAATATTTCTGTGGAAGCTCAACCTGATATTTTCGTTTTGTAACCAATTTGTATTTAGTAAGTAATTTGCAGATGCATAATAATAATGCATCACCTTATTTAGTAGTTCTTAGTCAATAACAACTTTTGCAGTTCCATTCAGATTACAAAATATCCTACCAAGTCATTAACCTTTTGGAGAACAAAATACAATTCCTGCGTTTGACTGCTCACATGGATGAAATGAGATTACTTATGCTAAATAATGTGTGTATATAACTACAAAAACTGACTAAATTATATATATATATGCTTTGACGTCATGTGCCAACTGAAAATAGAAATAAACCCCATTGTTGGATTGTGTGTGGACTTTAGTTATTCAAAAGCAGGAATATTTGTCTATATTCCTATGGAAACTCTGATCTGCCATTTTATTTCTTTAATTTGTATTTATTGGTATGTAACAGTAAGTTGAAGATGCAAAGTAGTTGGTGGTATATACGTCAGTAGGTGGATCTACAATCTATTAATTTATGTGAGTTATTTACTCACATTTGCTAACTTAGAGATACAAGTATATAACATAGATGCAAATCCCTAATACACAGATACAGCTCAGTAATTTACAGGCACAAATTAGTAACTCAAAATACTGGTTAGCAGCGCATAGATACACTGCTACGACATAGGTAAGATCTCCACATCCTTTTAGTTTTAAATTTTCAGATGGCTAAGTATGCATGTCATTCTTTACTGTATGACCATTGTCATGTATGTGCTTACTAAATTTGCAATAGCAAATAAAGTGTAACATAGATGCAAAGTGAGTGTCAAATATAGCCATATTGTGTTTAATTGTAAATTGCGGTGGGAATGTATTTCTAAGCTTTGGCTATCTATCTATAAGAACCGTAGTGGATAAATCACTCCTTTTTGAGAAGTGTTAGCCTCCTAAGTTATATTAGAAAAATAATGTTTTATATACATACTGTCTGCACTAATGCTCTAAACAAGGTCAAGTGATAGAGAAAAGTTGGTCCATTAAGTAATTAATAAAAAATATCAAATGCCAGAACAATTATTCAATTCTGGCGTTAATGCACTACAAAGTTTTTTTGCACCACATGACCTCCGAATCTCGTCTTTCTAAAATTATAAATTACCTCATTATTGTGTATATAAATTTGTTTGGATGACTGGCTTGCAGGTATCTGAGTCTCTGGGATGGTTAAATATGTATTCCTTTGCAGCTGATGCTAGTTGTTGTGGCCTTTGAAATGTTTGCAGCACAAATGTTGAAGTTGCACTTGAGCTGCATGAAAGTGTCTGTTGCTGTGGTTTTTGGGGCTGACAGCCTCATCCGACTGCCTTCCTTTGGATGCTGTGAAGAAGCTTCACAGCCTCGTTTCTAAATTTCTGAAGTCTTTGTCGTCCAATCCCTCCACCTCTGACACAAAGAAGTTGCGGAAGGCTGTACATGTTGTCTCCTACTTTTACCCGAGGAATGATGCAAGCATGGCTCTCATTTGTGTGAACTGGTCCATGACTTGCTGGTCGACAGAAGAATTCCCAGAAACTGCAGTGGGGCTTGTGACTTATGGAGTTTGTAATGTGGTGTCTGTTGACCGCGTGCTAATCTCCATACTGTCCATGTCAGTTGAAGCTCTGAATATGTTATGTCCTGAAGCAGTGGAAGCACTGGCTCCTCGGATCTGGGACTTGAAGCTTCACAATTTGCCAAGTCCCTTGCGTCTGATGTGCAACTTAAGGAAGTGAAATTTATCCTATATCCAGTTCTGCCTTTTTGTCATCTCTTTTGGGGCCTGTCTAGACTGGATTGTGTGAGCATGCCGTAATGTGTCCTTTGCAGCTCGAACAAAGTCTTGCACACCTTGACAGACAGCTTGCATTTCTTGGTGAACCTCTCTAAGAGACACTCCTTACTTGGTTTGTCCATGAAATGTTCATTAGTCTTGTCATACAACTCCTCCTGGAACTTCACAAAATCCATAATGGTCTCCTCATCCAAGTCTGTCAGATAGATGTTTGTCATGTGCCCCTTCTTGTGTATTGAGTGTGACTGAGATGTGGCTGTCTTCACTCCACCCTGTGTGTATTTATCTATTTCTGTGTCGCTTTTGTCTCTCCTTTCACGCTTTTCAACCACTCCCACCTCTGTTAAGTGCTTACTCCCCCTGGCCTCCTGGCCTCTTCTTTCTGTTTCTGCGCCTCTTCCTCTTGTTTCCCTCTCCTCTCTCCCCCACTGTATATCTGCCACTGTGTCCCGATGTTCCTTAAGGTTCCTTATTATAGATCTCAATTCATAAATAAAAACAAATTAAACAATTATTTCTCATATGATCTCCCCCAAAATGGAATGATTTGCCACTAGGAATTCGAGCTGCTCCGACTTTTTCACATTCCAAAAGGCCACTTAACACCCTCCTGTTTCAGAAGTCTTTCCCTCCCTAGTTCAGGACTACCAAACAGGAATGGTCTTCTTGGTTATAAATTTTATCATATTTCATGACTTTTGATTTTCATCTTGGATTGGATAGTGTGCCTAAGAATCCACTGGTTTGGATCTTAAGCACTAGGATATTTGATACCACTCCAAGCGCTTGAATTTGTTTAAATATACTAAAGTGGTCTGGTCTATGTTTTTAAAAAGCAGGAGTTAACAGGAAGGCATGTCTGTGCAAGAATATTTTTCTGATCATAAACTAGTTAATTGTCACCAATGAAAAATACCTTTACAAGCCAAGAAATACAATCGCATAAAAATGGTTCATCCACTAGTCAGACAGAAAAAATACCCTAACTACACTAAAGACACTAATTACATGTGGTAATACACGGGTGGATATTCCAAGTCAACATGAAACATGCTACTGATCTATCCAGGCGACTGCACTGTATTACTGTGCTGAAAGATACTGAACCCACCAGAAGGGTTACAGGGTGACATAATCACAAAAATAAAACCAACCAAATATTTGCTCCAAAATTATTACATTACATTACAGCCTCACCTTAAAGCTAAACCCCAGTAAGCTACTTCAAACCAAGTACTAGAGTAACATGGTTTGGGAAAATGAGGATGACCCCAAAGAATTCCATAAAAAAAGTCCTCGTTAGATCACGAAAATTGTACTCCCAGATCATACAACTATCAACGAACACTTTTGGCAAGTATTTTGAAAGACAAAATTACTAAACTAAGATCTGGATAAGGTTCCTACAAGAATAAGTTAGTTTCTTTCTGGACCCTGTCAGAGGACAAAGTTCTCAAAATCATTAAGGCCACAGCAAATAAATTATGTATCTTGGATACAATCCCAACATCACAGTTGCCATGTCTCATGCAAAAGCCAGCACAATATTTGTACAGATTTCCAGTATTGCATTAAGGTAGGGGCTCCAAAACAACCCATGGGCAACAGTTATATGTACTGATACACTGAATTCATGGTGTAATAAACCAGTGTGTGTGGGTCAGCATTTTAAAATATCACTGGCGCAATGGGCCAGAATTCTTTTTAGAGAGACAAAACAAATGCCTCCTGAAGTTCAAGGATAATACACATTTCACTGATGTGCAAAATTGCTCAAGCCACAGAATTAACACACATGATCTACGTTTCCTTTTTTAATTATCCTGCATCAATTTTACATAAAAATTATACTATTAATGCTCATCAATTTAAAATAAGCTTATCTCTTTTAAATAATCCATATCATACAACAGATAAAAGTCCTGCAGAGAAAATCCACACAGATGAAAGTCATACAATTTTGTACATCCATGGACCAAAACCCTAGATTAGATTTTTGAGTCTGCGGATAAAAGCACCTTTTAGAAGGTACAAAGTGCAAACATTTACTATTTCACTGGTGAACACTACAAACACAATCAGAAAACTTCCAGAATGACATATATATCACCAATGAAGAAGACAATATCATACACGGGCCAAGTATGGGTATTATACTGTTAAACTTCATGAATAAAGAAAAGGTCTTTGGTGGCATATTGGTTAGCAAGTTGGCATCTAATCACAAGCTGTCACCTTTGTGGGTTCGAGTCCTATAAGTAGTAATGCTGAGGACTTGTCCTAATATTACCCTGACTGTTGAATTGGAGGTAAAACCCCAACTTTGACTTCATGAATGATATACTTTGCATATGTGTAATTGGGGATATATTACCTTCATTATCCACTATTATCCCATCTATATTTTGAATATGTCTAATTGGGGATATATAACCTTCATTATCCACATTATGCCATCTATTTACGGGCACAAGTGAGTATAAAAAGCCTTAATTTTTAACTTGCAATTGCTATACCATGTGGGCATAAATTTTTATGCAACAAAAGTTTGAACAGTTCATATACGGTATGCTGGGAAATTAAATTTGTAGTTCCAAAGATCCAATCACAAATTTATGAGATGCATACTTGTTACAGTCATGGGGCCTTGGATCATTTCAGTGTCAAATAACACAAAATATATAGTATTATACTATATATTATTGTATATAGTATTCAGAGAATTTGCGTAACTACGCTGTATGCTCCAAGATATGAACAATGAACAGAATACAGCAAATCCATTATCGGGTAGAACTGCACACTATATCCAGATACAAACATTATCTGAGTACAAGAAATCGACTCTCTGGTATCACACACTATATCCTTGCGACTTTTCCGCTATTACTGCATAAATTTCAGTGTATCATAATAGAATATAATATATAAATAAGGGCAGATGTTAAGGATTTTGTAATGTTTATTGTCCGTGGTAAGGGGGCAACTAGCTGAAAAATTCAAGTTATTATGTGAACATACAAGTAACTATAATGACATTCAAATTATTAAGATATGTGTTATTAGCATACTCTAGTTACTAACCATTTGTAATAGTCAGTAAATTTTATGTAGGATTGTAAACTTAACAGCAAAACCTCCCAACTCATACAGATAAGTTAATTTGATTTGATGTATTTGTTGTTTTACGTCGTGTTCCACAGGGTCATATTGCGACGGGTAGTTTACAGGTGGAGGAAACCAGTGCATACTGCACTTAAACCACCGGGCATCAGCAATTAACCACCAACTTTCCAACATGAAGGGCCCGGCCCGAGATTCGAACTGGCGGCCTCAGAGGTTGGAGGTGAGAACTCTAACCGCTACACCACTGAGCTCCCCTCAGATAAGTTAATAAATGGAGTTCTACTGTAGCTGTAAATGTTATTTTATGCTATTTCAAGCACTTTTATGAAAGTAAATTAGTCACACAACATAAACGTTTTTCCTTCAATTCTATAAACCAAATATTGAAATTCTATTAATTAATGAAAAGGATAATCTTACCCATTCAGTTCAATAGGTTTAAGGTCCACGTGTTAATAACACTGTTGGAGACACCTTTACAATAAAGAATGTATCACAAAGTCAGTAACACACTAGGTAAGAACTGCTGTTATTCCACCGTTATACTATTATGACTGATTCTTCTGCCATATCTGGATATACCTGTGAATCTTTGCACTTTTTTATTATATTGGCTATGCCAGTGGCTACATACATATGATTGGGCAGAATTGTGTCAACTGTAAACTGAACAGTAAAAAAAGATGAATGTGAGGATTGAAAATAATGTCCCAAAAGAAATCTTGCGCACAAGTATTTTTTTTTTTTTTGCTAGTTGGTGTTAATACTTTGCATGGAAGCTCAAAGCCACCATTTTATTTATTATACTTGTACTTATCTGCAAGTTATTCAGTTGTATGTGTCAATAAATGGTATACTCAGATTATTAAGTCATACATGCAAGCTAGTAAGTGGTACATTATATGTGATTAGCATGTATCTAATCTAATCTTATGCGTATTGTTATAGTGCAGAAATCTCCATCAATTAACAAACTCTAAGGTGCAGCTGAACATAAGGAGAGAAAATGATCATAAGTACAATAACATAGCCAGGTCATGTCAGAAAAGATACAGGAGTGATATCTTTCCTTGATAGGCTTTTGCGAATAGGTAAGTTTTGAGCTTTTTCCTGAAGACGACAATAAACATTGCAATGGATACATTATCAAGAAAGTCATTCAAATCTTAGGATCATCAAAAGCAAAACTGTCGACAAAGTGTTTGGTTGTCTTGTAGAGTGAAAAGGTGTAAATGTTATGTAATGATGGTTGGAGTCACTATGTTTGTTACTGTAACAGCAGTTATATTATTCTTAATATAAATAAATATAAACCATAAATTACCAAAATATTTACTTGTATATATTGGGAAATGTTTTAGCCCAAAACTATTTTTGACAAGAAATCTTTACATTGATGGAAAGTGGTTAAAGCTGGCAAAACCCATGCATGGGGGACATTTTAAAAATAAGAGTGCTAAATAGATAAAATAGCAGAATCCATGCTTCTGTAAATAGATATTGATAGAAATAACTAGACAAATGCATAAATGCTTTATCAATTTCAAAACTGAATAAAATATTATATTGTCTGAAAAATTTAAATATAACAAATTGTGTTTGAATATTGTTCCAAATGCTGCCCAATGAATGGATCTCATATTTTGGTAACACAGGTTCACAATGAATCGCCCCATATAGCCATTCTGCTGACCATTTAGTTATCCTATCTGGTTTTCCAAGCACATTATTTTGTCAATCATAAGGACTTTTAATTTTTGCTATTCTTGTTTGACCTTGATGAGGAGTCAAGAACAAATCTGACCACATCTAAAGAATCCCAGCATATTCGTACATCCTGTAGGGTGGATCAAAATGCCAAACCTCCAAGACCAGTAAAAAGCAAGATATAGCTACTTTTGATTTTAATCAAAATGGCTACAAATGGGGCCTAAAGTACTCCCAGGCAAGATGTTTTTAGATGTGTATACTCTCTTAACATCATAGACAAATCGAACAGCACATAGCACTTAATATACTGCACCAAAGTTTTAGTTAAATCTATAACACTATGATGAGTTACTTAATCATGACATGAAATATAAGAACCGTAAAAACCGTTTAAAGTTACTAATGAGGACTTCAAGTTTATGTGTCTAGTTTCATTATGAAGAGTGCATATTTGGTATATTCCCCCATGGGCTTCCATACTTTACTGGCTGGTTTAATTCAGTTAACAGTGTACGCTTATTATGTTCAATAGATTTGTCCCTTTCTCATAATGCCCATAGATCTTCCACATGGAACTGTTTAAGTAGCGTAATAATACTACACTTAAGTAAACAGAACTCAAAGTAAGTGAGTCAACACATTATGCAAACATAAGTGGAAAGTAAAGTTTTTGATGTTTAAATTGTTAATAGAATCGATCAATGACTCAGGTGGTTTGCTAATAACTCAAATTGCAATATCTCTAAGTAAAGATGATTTAATATCTTTTCTCATTTTTTATTATCTCCAAAAACTCACTGTATTTTTATTAGTTTATGAATGTTTTACTTTATGATATTCAATATATGATAGGGTTGTTTTACATTATAGTTTAGAACGTAAATATGAGAATAGTTCATATATATTACTGTCCTGGTGAGCTCGCTATTAATACTTTGCACAATGTAAAATGCGAAATACTACTGACATCAATACCAATTCATACTAATCCAATAAAATCCCCTTGACATATCCCCATTTAGAAATGTGTCTTTTTAATTTTGAATGGTGTTACTGTAACACTGTTACATTGTCTGCCAAAAATGTGACAAGCATAATGATCCGATGTTTGCGGTATCATTCAGGGGAAAGTATTGAAGCGTGCTCACATTAATTAGGTTATCGTGCATGTACAGAGATAGACGGGAACCAGCCACCTTTAACAATAAAGGGACTGGTATCGGCCACGATGGCCTTGAACTACATCATTGCTGTTGTGAAATCTCGATCATTATTTTAATTACTTATAAGCTTTTTGTATGTATTTAAAACATTTTAAACATTTATTATTGAAATTATAACATCACATATTGTGAATTAAACTTTAAAATATTTTGAAATGACAATAATGTTTGGAAGCAAATACATGTTTGGGTGATAATAGAAGATCCACACCACTTAAACTGATGCACATTTTTTATTTATCACAAATGTTATTTTATTATTAAGGGATATCATTACACAATAAAACGGGTATATTGTGTCAAAATGTGCCCCAAATATGTTAATTAAAATATTTTTATTTAATTTCTTCTTGATCATTGCTAGGCAGTAACTACGGAAGCTTAGTACCCAAGATGGTGGGCGATACCCGACCCTATATTGCAGAGTAGGGTCGGCGGGAACCAGACTAGTACAGAGAATGAATTTAACCGCATGTTTGCTGGGGGTCTCATTTTTATTCAAGACATCGATGGAATGACATTTTAGAACAAACTTTGAAACATTGTGTAGCAATGATTTCAATGATTTTTAATGGGACTCTGGGACTGCTGTGTAATGTTAAGTGGGCAAGTTTGTAAAGGGATCGTGTTTATCTGACATAACCTGTGAGAGATTGTACCGAGTTTAGGTAGATGCTGTGTGAATCTAATAGGTTGTATTGTGTGTATCATTTTTTGTGTATTTTATCTGGGTGGAGAGGCCCATGTTATGAGAAAACAAGAAAAATGAAGCCAGCAATGACCAAAACAGATAACCCAAACGAAGCAGCTTCCTGCACGGTGGCTGGAGTACAATATAATCCATGCACAGTCACAATTCAGGAAACAGCTCAAGTTAGAGCAGAGCTGATGACAACCATATTTGACAATTTCCTGGTGGCAATCCATGGCGTTTTATTGAAGATTTGGACGATAGAATCATCACTGCTAACACTGCTAACATTGGGGGAGAAATTGGAGCTAATCCTGACTGAGACTGTCTTGTAACCAGGATTCAACTAGCAGCAGGAGAACGTCTCATCAGTATGCCGGCCTCAGACAGTGTCAAACCAAAAGTAAGAAATACTAAGTTAGTGGGAAGTGATCTCAAACCCGTTGAGTCTGATGCAGAGACAAAGCAACAGAAAAAAGAAAAACAAGAAAAGATGTCTGTCCATGCCATTAAACCCATCCCACAGGACTATGCTCAGCATTTGAGTAAAAATACCGATAACACAGTCGTAGACAAAAAGCAAAAACCTACAGAGACAATGAATTTGGCTGCTGCAGGGCTACTACTGCAACTCAAACTCGAGAAGCTGGGTAATGTTAGACTTGGAACATCACACGTGCAAATCACAGTGTTTTGGAAGGTGGATGCCCAGAACAGTGAGACTCAGTTAATAATTATTGATTAACAGTTGGAATTAATGGGCTTTTGCACACTGAGGGGGAAAGACACACAAGCAGTGAGCCAAAACCAATTTGGTCCAACCCCACCAGAAGAAAGCTACAGTGATGATAGGCAATCGGGCCCAAGAATCCAAGTTGTGTTAGTGGACAGGGTGCAACAACTGGATGCAGAAATGCGAGCAGAAAGCCTCCAGGCTAAAACTCTGAGCATAATAACATGACTGATAACACTTCGTCTGTATAATTTAGGAGATGGCAAAATGAGGGCATTTTAGTAGGACCCTCGGGAAGTTGTCTTCCATTTGAAGGACTGAACCTTGCACAATTCGTCATGGGATTTATCAAAAGCGTGAATGACACGTTGGAGTCGTTAGCAAGACAGCACATGTTAGCACAGCTGTACAACCTGATGAAACTAGGGGATTCAAGTTCATAGTCAGTCACTAAGGGGGGCCTCCATATCATCAATGCACTCCATTGAGGATGCATAAATTGTGTGGTCTGACCACACAAACATATGCTGCTATGTTTGCTGCAACACCACCCCTCCCCAAAGGTCCGTCAATTAGAAGCTTGATATGCAAATTTTTCTGTCAGGGAACTGTAGGAAAAGAGGCTATAGCCATGTGGATCTCCTTACAGGCCTCACAAATACATACGACCAAGGGGGAGGGGGGGCAGAAAATAGGATAACACCAATGACTACAATGTTACATGATGACAAAACAATAGACTTTGAAAGATAATTAACGAATGTAGTTCTCTGGTACGACAAGAATATCACCAGGGTGATGTAGGCCCTGTTGTTAATTATGACACTTGTATTCAAGCAGCTGAATGGGCTGTTCAGTGTGATCTCCTATTATCTAATAAGAATATCACTCACAAGGTTTGGAACGTTGACACTCACAATTTTAAGCCAAGTAGACAGAAGATAGAACATGAGTGGAAAGTGTATGCCCCTCCATTTTTTCTGGCGTGCAATATTTACAGTATAGAATGTTGACGATCCTGTGTTTATTTCGCATTCTTGTAATGAACTCAACTCGCCCCAGGTAGGTAGGTGTAGTGTTGCAACCACCGCAACAGCTGAAAGGAACAGGCTACCACAAACTTCAGATCCCAGAAGACAATAAATGGTTTCAGAAGCCAGCTCAAAACTTTAGATTGGCATACCCCCACCTTAGCCATACCTCTGCCTGGTGCTGTTTGGATGTTGACCCATGTTTGTCACTGGACTATCCATTCTTGGACATAGGCACATTAGAGGATCTGTATCTATTTTGCGTTTTATAAATCCTTCTATTATTATTAATATTATTGACTTATAAATGTAGCAGAGTCATGTGTACAGCAGCTTGCAGTATCCCAACTCCTAAAGTTTAAGATTGTTGTCAGTTGATTCTTTAAGGCATGAGCTGCGCAGTCTCTTTAAGATAATGCTTACACACCACATTCCACCTGAAGACCAGGTTCTATTGTCCTTTATTGAATGTAAAACTATACTGAAATGGTGTTTGCTCTTTGTCTTTTTCTGATTTTACTTTTAATGAAGGGGATAAGGTTCGGGCCTTGGGAAAAAAACAAAAAAAAATTCTTTGTCATAAATAAGGATCTTCCCAAACATGGCCTTGAATGGAACAACTAAACCAGGAACCTGTACTTTTGAGCCACCTTTGCAGAAATTGAGTTCGTCACCAGAGCCAGTCAATTCAAAAATCTCATGGGCTCTTTGACAAATACAAATCAGCTGCCACTGTGAGTATGTAGAGGAAATTGAATTCAAGCCCAAGTTTCAGTCCAATGGGAAGCCAAAGAAAGATAGACCTCAATCCTCTTATTGCCAGAAACAAACTGATAAACAGTTTCTCATCAAGGGATTGGGTGAACTAGTTAGAAATAAATAATCTTCGTTCACAAATATTAATTATGTTTTTTTCTGATTTATGCAATATTTGTTTTGGTTCCACACTCACCTGTTCTTTACTATCACCCGGCAACCGAAAGTGGGTCCATCTGGATCCCTTTTTTCAACTCACACTTCACTGGGTATACCACAATCAAGAGATCTTGATCAATATGAAGACTGAGTATCAGTTCCACTATGACAATACACATCTTGATAACCTCAGTGAGGATGAAATGGCCATAGGGGACTTTATGGCTTTGCATTTAGAAGAAAGTGAAAATCCATATAAGGATATTCACAAAAAAAGAATCCACCAATCCCTAGAGGTGTTCCAGAGAGCCTTTAACGATGGGCTATCAAAAGTAAAGTAAAAAATAGGGATAAACCTAACCTTACTAAAGCAGCGGATGGGTATCAAAAATTAACCAAGAACTCAAATACTATGATAAGCAAGCTAATAAGTGGTCAGCAGTAAATGTACGGAACACTACTGATGACCTAAGAGAAGTCTACAAATAACTGATCCAGAATTCTATGCCAAATTGGACCATAATCCAACACAGGCAACTGCCTTTGAAGTACATGAAACTTGAACTAAAATGTATCGCAAAGGTTTCAATCAGTGATCAGGAATTTAAAACATGTATCCCTGAATTATGCACATAGCAGATTGTACATGATACCTAAAATTCGAAGAAAAATGTACCAGGGTGACCTACTTCTAATCTAATCTAATCTAATCTACTGCTTTGCAGGCTCACTATCTTCCCCACAAATGGGAACTCAGTATGCTAGTTAACAAAAATCATTTGTCATAAGGAGGGTCGAGAGGCATTCAAGGTCAGTGATCTGGAGTTGTGGGTTTGACTTAGAGGGAAGGAGACTAAGTTGGGAAACTGGAATTGAAGAGATGGGTTTTGAGGTGTTTCCTCAAAAATGCGACATAGGGATATACTGACTGAAAGAATTAGAAAAGTTTTTAATTGATTTGTGAACTCTACGGTTGAAAGTGGGGGTATGAAGGAACTTAATTTAGGGGTACTACACCTCATATTTCTGGAAGAGCTGTAGGGGTGAATTAATTCTCTAAGGTAAACTGGTTGACCTTGGTTGAGTATTTTGTATGTAATGAGACCTATTTTGAATTGTACCCTGTACCTGACTGGGAGCTGATGGAGTTTTTTCAGTTGAGGAGTAATGTGAGAGAATTTAGAGGAACGGGTGACAACCCTGCAGAGTGAGTTTTGGACTAGCTGCAATCTCCTTAATCCAAAATCAGTGAGTGATAAGAATAGTGAATTAATATATTCCAATCTGCGGCTCAAAAAAGCATTTGCTAAAAATAACTGATGTTTTAAGGTGTTAAACACCCTACAAGCAAAATAATTAATCTGGTAGATGAGCACATCAAACAATATGTACCCTAGACAGAGTCTTGGACCAATTTCAGAAGGAGCTATTTTATGCTTGTTTGCAAATAACCACTTTTTTACATCATCTAAGCAGTTTTTTAACCTGTCAAGGAGAACCTGTCAATACCAACGCCAAAGCCAGAATTCAGACAAGCATACCATGATCAACTGGATAAAATGTTGTTTATTGGTCAAATAGCCTAATTGCAGTGGCTTCGTTTCTAAAAAGGGTAAGATGGATTTTATTCTTAAGTGAGAGTAAAGCAGTTTCAGCCAAGTAACCAAGTTTATAACTAGACTTCTGAGCAAAAGAGTCACAAAGAGGTTATCAAGATAATTTGAGTTACGAGAAGTAGATAGTTTTAGAAACAGAGTGTAATGCAGACCAAAAGACCTGTCACAGTTTATTTGAGTCATGAGCACTTTCACTCACAATATTTCTGAAATAGTTGGATCTGTTGCTGTTTACTGATGAATTACATCATACAATCTGTATGTGCAGTCAAGCTCTATTTTCTGGTGACTTGTACTTTGCACCTTATTTATTCTAACTGCCGCCTGACAACCTTTATCAGAAAATCTGAATCTTAAAACGATTAAGCAGTTCCTTTAGTAAAAATATGGGACAACTTAGCAATATGTTTATCGAACAAATCACTTAGATCACTTGTATGTTGCTCATACAAGGCAATTCCAGTATTTACATGTAATCAACAAATGAATCAGCATGATCAGTCCACATACAGTTCACTTTAGTCTTTTTATATGTCTGAAACGTAACATTTTTGGTCTCAGATGGAGAATGGCTGATCAAATCAAGCCGAGCTAACACAAGGGCATCAGGTCAAGGCGTGTTTGAATGAAATCCATACCAGGATGTTTGGCAATATGCCTAACTTAAATCATGAAAAATGACAGAGTTTATAGCCTTTGGTTCCATGGGTAAGTACAAATGGTTCAAATATTCCTTCCCTGTCAACATTTTGAGAAATTTCCTCTCTCCAACTGTTGCTACTTGAAATCTGGGTGTACTGTGTGACTCAAAATTTAGTGGTTAAATCTTGAATTGCTAGCCTATGTGATTTGCATTGCATCCAACCCTTTTTAATGTGATCTCTCAGTCATGGTTGGAGGGGTACACTTATGTTTTTCAGTCTGAAAGGATGAATGGTTGTTTTTATTGTAAAAAGTCAGAAAAAATTCGTCTTACAAATGTAAACGTTGAACTTCCCTTTGAAAAATTGCTTTAAAGTAGGGTACCACCAAATTTCCACATAAATTCTGACCACAAAAGTCATTTTTACGTATCCACAAATCATAAAAGTGATATTTTTTGTCACAAATACGTTTTTGAAGGTTGTTACATTGCATTACCATGATACGTGTAAGACTAAATGTGACCTTTTAATTTGTAATCCTAATAATATATGTTCTTGACTATATTACCACAGCCTGCTTCATGTTAAACAAGCAATCCGTGCACAGCAGTTCCAGGAAGTTTAGTTGGCTTTCTGGAATAGACCAAATGCTTTGGTGGGACAGTCTCCTAAATGTGTGCCCCAATCTTTATTTTGATGCATCAGTAAAGATCTGAAAATGATAAGGGTGCAATGGCTGGCCCGAGAGGACATTTTCTTCTTTCACCCACCAACAGAGTTTTGGGTAAAGAGATTTTAGAATATCATAATGCTTTTCCTGGGATTCTGGAATATGCTAGTTGTTCTTCAGGTGCCATTGGATGGGCCTCATGTGAAGTCAGTCTGATGATACCCGTTTCTCTATTACACTTACCAGACCTACCAGGGACATGAACTGGCTGATTTAATGCACTGATGCCACTTTATTTGACATCACTTACAACACACTATATAGGTCATATCACGACAGGTAGTTTTACGGACAGAGGAAACCAGTGCATACAGTTGGTCAAGGTTCTGTACTGTAAACTGCCAACCAACAGCAAGCAACTACCAGCTTTCCCTGTTGAAATAGAGCCGGGAAGCGATCTCCGATATCAGTGGTGGGAGGTGAGAGTGTTACCACTCTGCCATTGTGGCCTTGCCTGGGCATGTGAACAAGCAACAGATAGTTGTATAAAGCCAGAGATGTAATTGTATCAAAAAGGGGATTGTAAAAACAACAATGTTATTTGTTCTTTCAGCAATAGCATTAAGGAATACTTGGAGTGAATGTAATGTAATTTTTGCATTTACGGTAAACAATTTTCCAAAACAGTACTTTCCTAATGGAGACACTCCACTTTTTTATCTAATATTAGCAATAAACAATCTTGAAGAAGAAATCCTGGCATGATTTTGATTTCCAAGGTCCTTGATGGCCTAGTAGGTTAGCAAGCCTTGCATGGAATCACAGTCACATTTCTGTGTGTTTGACTACCAAAGATGAAAATACTGAAGACCTGTACCAAAATAATTCTGGCTGTTGAATGAGATGTAGAGACTCAGTTTTGCTTATGATTTATGTACCTGATGAAGGGATTAAGATTTCTATGAACAATTGAAAATAACATTAAGTCTCTCCTTTATATAAACTTCACTCACAATTCACCAAATTTGGTGAAAGCATATTGCACTTCAGGAAGTAACATTTCACCCTTTAAAGACTTTAGAAAACAACTCTAGAGAGATGCTGTATATATTTTATATTCATTTTACGCAATTTCAAATTTTAAGTGGAAATAATGTACAAATGTGATATTTAAGTCCCGCCGTGGCCCAGCAGGTGGACAAAGCTTTAACCAAATCTTACAATGTCTTCCTCACACTGCAGACTCAGTTTTTTAAATTATCAAAAGAGTTGACATAAGACTTAGTCAAGTGACACTCTAGGTCAATGATCTATGATTATGGCTGTGAACAGATTAATGGGGATGCTGGAGTTAAACAGGTGAGTCTTAAGGTGTAACTATGGGGGTATGATAACTGAGGAAAGTTCCAGGAGAATTCCAGACGGTTGGTATGTACAGCACGACCTGACAATGGCCTGCTGATCCAGTTTCATGCTACCTTAAACTCAAGCACACATATAATGCCATTATGTTTCGTTATGCTTAGCAACCAAGCAGTATACTGGCTAACCCCATGTAGTTAGGGTCCACAAAGCATAGCCATTAAGAATTAAGATTTTGAACGAACAACAAGGGAATGAAAACTATTTCTTATTTTACCATTTTAGTGTTTTATTGTGGATATGCTTTCTACAAAGAAGATTTCACCTTCTGAAGCTAAGAAGAAATCATTGATTATCCACGACTTCCGTGAAGAAGAATACCAAGAAAACCAAGCTGATAGAGGTGAATGATGGTTCTTATTTACAAGGTCAGGAGGCAATGAGCCACTCTTAAACACATAAAGGTGTGCTGTATCAAACACTTCTAGCAACCCAGTACAGGGGGAATCATCAGAGTCAATGAATCAGGCTATTTTATCCATGTTACACAAAATTGACGCTTCCAATCAGGCACTCACTAAGAGAATGGATGAGTTGGAGTGTCAGAATACCATTAGCTCCACGCCTGTTGCCTCACCCACATCACAGAACCCAGGGGCTTCTCACATCATGAGCATATGTCAGGACAAAATTACCACGTCAGTTGCTCAGGCAAGTGCAGGCACCAGTCTGGCTGTCCCAGCCACTTGTCCCAGTGTTATGAGTAATATCCCAGTAGCTGCCAGTTCATCTACTCAGGACATGCCAAGTGGTGCCAGAGATTTGGGTCAGGTTGCTTAGGATGGAGATGCTAGGGTAGAAGTTATGACATCCATCTCATCTGCAGTATCATAACTTCTGACACGTTATGATGACCAGGCTGACCAGGATGCTATGCCAGGTAAGAGTACTAACTACAGGAAGAAGTCGGGCAGGTATAACATAACTGACACTTCAGTAGTTGACCCTCAGTTCAGATGGCCCAACGAGGGCTTGATATTCAATTTTCATCTTAAGAAGCCCATTTATGATGATCTTAACATGGCACAATGGGTTTCAGGGCAGCTGAACAATATTTTGTTGATTGAAGATAATGTAACCTTAAAGAGTGTTCTTACACAAGTAACCATGGCTATGAGAGATGCTGTGGCCAGCAGTGTGGTCAGCCTGGGCAGTGTCGATGACGGAGATAGAGGAAGGTCGCTTAGCTTGGGTAGATTCTATGCAATAGTCGCTGAATAGAATCAGGAATTCTGAAAACTTGCAGAGCTTAATTCTCACAATGTTGCTTCTGTTGGTCAAAAAAATAAGATCTGCAAATTCTTCAATGAAGGAAACTGCACCAATGAAGGTCACCATGGGGTTTATAAGCATTTCTGTGCCTTTTGCCATAGACAAGGACGTTCTTTAATGCACCCTGAATTCAGGTGTTCATCTCGTAGTTCGAATCATAACCAAGAGCAGAAACCAGCAGCAACCAAATAGGATCCAGGTCAGGCCACAGACTACCCTGAGGACTTCCATAGACCTACAAAAACAAACAGTTTTTAGTAGATAATTATAACATAATTGCTGTATATGATGATAGTAATTTTGAAGTTAATCAAATATACGTAACAAATAGAGACAATAAGTGTGTGAACAATGACTTAAATTTAAATAACCTTAATGTATATTACAATATATATGGTGATGGTGGTGGTATTGAAGTAAATTCTAATCATATGCAAAAGTATGTAGTATATGAAGATACTGTGTCGTATGATAATCATAATGTGTTTACTGAAAATGAAGGGGTCAGTCTGCCCCCTAAAATCAGTTATATGAATGTGTCATTCTGTTGGTCACGTAACTGCTAAAGTATATGGCAATGATGGTATACATTCTCATGCATTATGCATAGATTGTATGGGTGAACACAGTAAAATACTACATTGGGATAGTAATCAGGAAGTAACAAAGTAAGTATGCAAATATTAAATAAGAAAATTTATCATGAAGGAAATTGGGTTGATATGGTACATCTATTGGGGGTAGTGATCAGATAGCAGGTTATTACTTGCTGTTGGCAGATGACAATGAAGTGGGGTATAATGATATACTGTGTCCATCCCCCTGAAGGTTATTTAGAGGTGTTGAAAGTTGTCAACTGTGAAATGCTGAAAATACCGAATGTGACCAACTATATGACCCTAAGATTGAATATGGATCAAAACCCAAAATTGCAATATTATAATTACTGCAAAGATCAGCAAGTTTGGCAGTATTATAAATGTGACTATGTCACTTATATGACCAAAATCATTGATGCATTGCTTGATAATGACAATCAAGAAATTACTGATTATGACGATAGTCATGATAATCTAATCTAATGTGGACTTTTATAGCGCTTAACCTCCATCACTGATGGACTCTAAGGCGCAACTGAACAAAGAGCAAGGCGATAAGGATTAATCAAAGGACATAGTCAGGTCGTACCAAGGAGACACAGGGTGACAGGAGAGGCTATGGGGGATATGCTTTAGTAAACAGGTAAGTTTTGAGCTTCTTTCTGAAGGAGGCAACTGATGTTGCGCTGCGCATATCATGAGGGGGTTCATTCGAGATCTTAGGAGCATCAAAGGCAAAACTGTGATCAAAATGTTTGACTGACTTGAAGACAGATGGGCGGAAAGGAGGAACAGTAAGGTATTGATGATCTGGATGACCACGCCTGGTACTATAGGAACAACTACTGAGTGACAAGAATGGTTGAAAATAGGAAGGAGAACCACTATGTAAATATTTGTAAACTAGAGTTGCAGTTTTAAACATACATCTAAACTTAACGGGGGGCCAGTGGAGTTGCTTCAGAATGGGTGTAACATGAGCATACCTTCTATGATTTGTAACAATTCGAGCAAGGGTATTCTGAATACTTTGCAATTTGTGCTGATTGAAACATGGCAAACCCCTGAACAGAGAATTGCAGTAGTCAAGACGGCTACTAACCAAGGCATTTGCAGCAAGAACTGTCACTTCTGGAGTCAGATATTGTCTTATTCCACGAAGGACACGCATCTGAAGAAAGCTTGCTTTGCAAGTCCTCTTGACATGTTCAGAAAAAGAAAAATCTGCATCGAACCATACACCTAGATTTCTGACAGAATCAACCAGATGAAGAAGGCTACCAAGGATACTAACAGGAAAATGGGAGGAAATCTTCTGACGCTGAGCCTTAGAGCCGAAAACAATAAATTTAGTTTTTTCTCGGTTAAGCTTGAGTTTGCTAAGAGACATCCATCGCTGAACATCATGAAGGCAGGCATTAAGCTTGGCAAAAGCAGCAGAGACATTCTTATGGGAGAGATGGATGTATAGCTGTGTGTCATCCAAATAAAAGTGGCATTTAATGTGTGCATAAAGACGGATGATTTTGCTCAGAGGTGTTGTATAAAGTGAAAACAACAGTGGACCCAGAACAGAGCCTTGGGGGATGCCATAGATAAGCTTGCTCAGTTCAGATAGTGTGGAGCCAATCTTGATGGTCTGGCTTTGATCACTCAAATAGGAAGCAAACCACTTTAGAACTATTCCACCAAGGCTGAACCATGATTTCAGGTAACCAAGGAGAATATTATGATCTATGGTGTCGAACACGGCTGATAAATCAAGAAGAACTAGAGCCGTAGGTTCGCTGTGTGACAGAGAGAGATGAACCTCATTTTTTATTGACAATAACGCTGTTTCAGTGGAGTGCCCCAGCTTATAAGCTGACTGATGTGGATTGTCCATTTTGTCTCAACCAGTTTTGACAGGAAACAGAGACCAGACACTGGACGATAGTTCTTAAAATCGTTTTTGGGCAGAGAAGCCTTTTTAATGAGGGGGGTGACAACCGCTCTTTTGAAAGCACATGGGAAAGAGCCACCAATTAGAGAGTAATTTACCAACTTGGTAATAGACGGAAGGAGTATTTCAAGACAATCCTTAAGGAGGAATGTTGGTATGGGGTCCAAGGGGCAAGATTTAGTTGGAGACTCATTGATACACTTTCTAACCTCTTCTTCAGTTACAGGCTTGAGGGTATTGAAAGCAGGGGGCACTGATTCAGGTGCATCATTAAACGAACCAGAAGTAGGGAAAGTGTAACTGATTTTGCTAGTTTTATTGGTCAAGAAAGAAGCAAACGTGTCCGCAAGGCTTTTTTCTGAAGAATGAGCCGGTAGAACAGTTTCAGAAGTACGATGCAATACTTTCCTCAATGACTGCCAGAGCTTCTTGGGGTCATCGCTATTCGCAGTGATAAGATTGGTATAGTAGGAACCCTTGTCCTTATTGGCCAGTCAATTGCACAAGGCAATTTGCTTGCGGAGCCTCGATCTATTCAACTGTGACTTATGTTTCCTCCACATTCGTTCAAATTGCCGTCTTAGAGAGTGGGCCATTCGATATGAGTCAGACAGCCACTCATCTGACTGCCGTTTAGTCATGCGTGAGATGATTGGAGCATAGCTGTCGAGTACCTGGGTTACACCAACCATATACTGATCATACAGTCCTGTTGCAGTACTTACAGGGGAGGGTACAAATGGTATGTTACTCAGGTCATTGCGGAACTGGTCAATATCAATTCTATGATACCTACGATAAGAAACCATTTTTTCCATGCAGGTTGGCGGGTGGGAGAAGTCGAGTTGGCATCGTATAGCAGCATGGTCTGAGATAAAGTCTCCAATGTAAACATTATAAACAAAATCAGAGTCACCAGGAGATATCAAAACGTCTAGAGTGTGACCTAGTATATGAGTCTGGCCACTGACACGTTGACTCAAACTGCAGCACTGAAGGATGTCATTAAACCTAGACCTATCACCACACTCAACATCCAAATGAACATTTATGTTGCCACAACTGATGAAATTGGAACCAAGTGAAGACAGAAAGCCAGAAAGCGCCAGGAAATCTTCCAGAAATTGAGTAGTACAAGAACCAGGGGGATGATACAAACAAGCAGCAACAAAGCTATTGTGGTCGGACATGAACAAAACTATAAGGATTTCAAATGATCTGAAAACTGGCGAGGGAACAACACTAGGAGAAAATAATTTTCTACACAGAAAGCCAACACAACCGCCCAGTGCAGTGCACCTAGGTTTTTGGATTGACTTATAATTTGATGGTGTGAGGGAGTTTAAAAGACCATCAGTGTCAGTTGGTCTGATATGAGTCTCAACCAGGCCCAAGATATCTAAGTCACTGCGTTTTATGAGGTCATGCAGGAGAGGGCCTTTGTTGCGAATGGATCTACAGTTGGCAAATCCAAAATTGGTTGGGCCAGGGTTTACACCAACATCACCATACAACAAGAGGAGTAGGAGTAGGTTTTTTTAGTTTCAATTGTGGAGGAACCTGTTTTGAATTTCTAAGGTAACAATATTTACGGAACACAACAGGAAGCCGAAAAATAGATGGAATGCTTCTGTCAACTCTTTCACAATTCTGGCACTTGTCGCCATTTAGCCAGTTCAAGGAAAAACCAACAAATAAGAAACATATCAGTGGAGTTGCTTTTACAACTAACATGACCAAGAGTACAACACTACACTGTAATAAACTATGACAAGAAACAGAAATGGGAAGAGATCACAAAAAGCCTAAGGGTTAGCAACCATAAAAGCAGAAAGACCCATGAGTTACAATAACTCAAAGCAAGAGTTAGAACAACATTTACGAGTCAAAATCAACATAAAAAAACATTTAAAACCATAAAATAAGCCCTGGAACATGAAAAACCATGGAGTGATCACTGGATAAATGTCAGGTGATAATGGGGAATGTGAATAACATCAATAGGGGGTTGATTAAATGGTACCACGATAACGGGGAATGTGGGTGATAATGGGGTATAAGACTATTTGTGGAGAAATGAAGCAGATTTGAGCAATAAATTAACTAAATTAAAGGTAAAGGTGATATTTTTGAGATAAAAACAAGAAAAAGGAAGTTAACAGACCAGTAAGTCGCATGAATGGAACTAAAAACTCTCGGATCATTGAAAGGCAATACCCCGCCACGGCCTCACGCCACATGATCTGGATAAACAAATGATTCAACTAGACCCACCCATAGGTATAATCCCACATCTGGATGAGTTCAAAGAATTGTCTGATACTGAGGTCAAAAATGTAAGTGCAATTAAATCTCAAGCCTGAGACCTCAATTATCCAGAAAAAAAGTCGGATATCTGACTCAAGTACATACGTATTACAGTTTTATAGGTCCAGATATGAAACCAGTCGAGCTGGATTCGATTGACACTGTGTTGAATATTGCTGATATTATCAGACATACAGGTCAGCCAAATTATAAATGTGCAAGGATACCCATCAGATCAAGTTTACAGGTGGAAGCCTGGGAGAAATATCTTAGGGATTATTCAGATAAAAGGGTTTTACAATACATAAAGTATGGATTTCTGCTGTCATTAATTAACCCTAATGAACTGAATAATAAAAAAAATTACTAACCACTTCTCGGCCTGTCAGTATCCTCAGCAAGTACAGGAATATATTGACAAATAACTTAGCTTAGGTGCGATTCTGGGCCCTGTTGACAATATTGTTCATGAACAATTTCATTGTTCACCTTTATTAACTAGACCCAAGGATATGAACAATAGATGTGTCATCTTAAATTTGTCACAACCTTATGGCAATTCTGTGAACAGTCATGTAGAGGCAGACAAGTTTGATGGTTTTCCTTTTATTTTAAAATTCCCCACTGTTGATGATATTGCACATGGCATAGTATAGTGCACTGAAGACACGGTTATATTTAAGGTGAACATGGCACATGCATTTAGGAATCTTAGGGCTGATCCTGTTGACAGTCTTAAGTTAGGTATTTATTGGCGTGGTGCTTACTACGGGGACATAGGGATTGCACTGGATGCACGGGTCATCTTCTTTTCAGATTTTGTCAGATGCAATAGCTTATATCATGAGAAAGGAAGGCATCCAGTTAAGATGCTACACTGACGACTACATTGCGATAGTTCCTAAATCTAAGGCACACACGGCTTTTCACAGGTTATGTGATTTACTGAACAAACTCGGCCTCCCCCTTGATAATGAAAAAATAACCCACCCACCCCCACTAAGCGTTTAACATGCTTGGGTGTAGAGTTTAATATTGAAAGCAATACTATGAGCATTTCAAAGGACAAATTGGAGGCCATTTATGCAGAATGTGTCGAAGCTAGTACCAGAAATTCACTTTCGAAACGTAAATATAAATCTTTACTAGGTAAACTCCTGTATATACTTATTTATTTTTGGGGTTTTACGTCGCTTTCAACACTGTACAGGTCATATCACGACGGGTAGTTGGAAGGGCAGAGGAAACCAGTACATACAGTTCGCTAGGGTTCTGTACTGTAAACTGCCGACCAACGGCAAGCAACTACCACCTTTCCCACTTAAGGCCATGACGGGGATCGAACCCCGGCCTCAGAGGTGGGAGGCGAGAGTGTTACCACTCTGCCACCGTGGCCCCCCTCCTGTATATACAGAAATGTGTCAAGCCTGCTAGAGTGTTCATTAATAGGCTTCTAGCCGTGTTTCAAAATAATTCTCACCTGAAAACTATTCAGTTATCTGATGAATTTCATAAATACATACAATGGTTTTTAACCTTTCTCCCAACTTATAATGAGATGTCCTACATATGCAAACACAGGTTAGACAATAGTAGTATATACCGAGTGTATATCGAGTCGAGTTTCCCATCAATCATGTCACTTTTTGACAGCTGTGCAGCTGTTGCTGCAGATGGTAGATGGATGGCTAGGTAGGGTAGGGTCGATACTAGCTCTATACAGGTGATTGGACTCTATACAGGTTCTTGAGACTGGCTCAATGGGGACTTTTGTTTTACTTTGATAGTTAAAAGTTATTACTCAGATGAATCATCAGCTGTGCAGCTGTTGCTGCAGATGGTAGATGTGGATGGTTAGATTGGGGAGGGACGATACTAGCTCTATACAGGTTATTGGGTTCTATCAATGGGGACTTTTAGTTTGATAGTTATTACTCAGATGAATCATCACACAGCTGTGGGTTTTAATGGGTGCTGATTGTCTGCTCATCACACAGCTGTTTTATTTTAATGGGGCTTTGTCTGCTAGCCAAGCTATTTTAATGGGTCTTTGCAAATGTTTAATGGGTTTTATCTGCTAGCCAAGCTTTTAATGAGCCTTTGTTTGCCGGCGATGCTGTGTAATATTACTACTGAAAAATGAATCATCACCACAACTGTCTTGTTTAATGGGGCTTTGTCTGCTAGCAAATCTTTTAATGGGTCTTTTTCCGCTAGAAATGTTTAATGAGGCTTTGTCTACTGAGACTGTTTCATGGGGCTTTGTATACTGAGACTATTTTATGAGGCTTTGTCTGCTAGCCAAGGTAGATCAATATAACCTTTGGGAAAAAAAATCTGAATCACAACTAGCTATAAATTTTTAAAAATGAAATAAATCTAGGTATAGCATCAGCACTTGCATTTGATATCTCACACAATGTATACAGGTCTGTTGAAAATCGCCATTCCCAATTAAAATTAACGGGAAAATTCGAACCCCAGAGTAAGCACACGAACGCAATCTGTCGCCTCATATACACTCACAGGTTATTTCCACTGCTTTCATGCACACTTTCTGATTAGGGTTAGGGCTTTGGGGTTAGCTGATACTAATCACTCTATAGCCACATTTTTTATTAGGGTTAGGGCTTTGGGGTTAGCTGATACTAATCACTCTATAGCCACATTTTTTATTAGGCTTAGGGCTTTGGGTTAACTAATACTGATATGACTAAATATCACTTGCCTACTGCTGTGGGTTTATGAAAACAAAACAAAAAACGAAACAAAAAAACAAACAAAGAAACAACTACTCTCTATGATATCTGACATTTTGTACAAGGAATCTTTAATGATATGTCTATTCGGTAAAGGGCTTTGGTGTTAGAGATGATAATGACAATAAACAAACTCATACGAAAAAGTAAATCTCATTTGCATCCAAATCTTTAATTTTCTTTACATCACAAAGACCATTAAATCAGTTAATGTACTAGATAAAAAATTTAATATCAAATCTGAATCTACTCTCCTTTATTACTCTATTTCCTTTGTATGGTTTCCACCCAATATGTTACCCCTCTCACCTGTTCTCTTTTATATTTCCCCCATCTGCATCTTTGACAGAAGCCCCATTCTTGTAATAATAAAAATGCTTCACTTATTTTATCATAAATTTTTACATAAATATTATAGCCCTCACAAAGACCTCCCCAACCCCCTCAAACCCACCCTTTCTTATTTCTCAAATCTATTTCATTATGTGACTGTCATTAGGAGCTCATACGTTAACTGACAAAATATCTGTCTAGTACAAAGACTGCCTTAATTTTATTTTTCTATATTTAGACTTTCTCATTTCACTCACATCTGTCTAATAACTCTTGTTTTATGTAACATGGTCTATTTATACTGGTAGTGAAATGCTGAGCTTGCTTTTTATAATTTTTCTCTGACATAAGATCCTGACACCTTTTCCTAACACATTTACTTAAAAATGCTGATAAGAATGAATCTTTTCTGTAGCGATTATAAACTCCCCCAGTGACTATATAAACCTTGGGAAATCTGCTTATCTGAAATATTTAATGCGTATAACTCATGTGGAATTCTTCGGAAAAATTAATTTCATCAAAAAAGAATTGTTAAAAAATGTCTCAATCAGGAATAACTCTTAGGGATCTGTTTATACAGGTGGGAGATATGAACCTTCAGCACCCAGATTATTTCTTAGAGATGGCACTCAATACCTTTCAGATTAAGAATTGTATACGCCTAGGGGTATCTTTGTTTTATATTTCATGCTTTATCTGGCATTATCCATCCTATACTCACAGGATTCTTCTTACAGCCTTTAGAGCCTACAAGAACAAACTCATTAAATCATATTTAGGATGGAGAAAGAGGATGAAAACATATTCGACTCAGGCTCAGCAAATGCGAAGAATTATGATCAATAGAATGGTTTCAGGTCAGAGAATGCGTAGACAGGTTATGAGACAGATGGGTATGGAAATCAATGATTCAGACTCTGAAGACGAAGGCATTCACTCTGTCTAGAACTCATTAATCATCCGAAATCATCAACAAAATCAATAATAATAATAGCAAGACACTCCCCTATATAAACTGGAAAAATCTTCAACATATTATAATATCTCCTTATTTTTCATATCTGAATACCCTGTATCATGGATTGTAGATGTTCCTTGTGTGGCTCTAACCTTCTGAATCAGAAAAATCTACTTCATCACCAGAAGTATTGTCACCAAGTTACAGATAAGATACAAGAGAAATGCAGGATATGTGATCAACAATTCGATGATTACCAGACTTTGTCTTTACATCTTCAAAAATGTGGAAAATATATCTGTTGGAAGTGTGATCTTCCATTTCTTACAACAGAGGCCCTCAACTCGCATTTGGAGACATTTCATAAGAAATCTACAGGTGCTAAATCGTACAGATGTGGGATTTGTAAATGCAATTTTGAGGGTAGGAGGGCTCTGTACACCCATAGAATGAGACAACATGGAGGCAACAATGATGACCCTGTCCTACCAGCCTTTATTCTAGATAATGATGATGAAAATTTACGTGAGATTTACGTTACAAACATAGATCATATACAGGCTGACCATCAAGAGACTGAACTTAAGAATATCTACAATTTTTCAACCAATAATCTGCATGGGGGTTACAGGGAGATTCGAACCCAGGTGAGGGAAATCTATCAGAACCTACACAATGCCTTCAGGATTAATCTCGCCTTTGGAACCATTTTATTTAACAATGAAACAAGGGAATACAGATATTTTGTTCCACATTACAACAGTAAGATTCTTCAATATCCTTTTCGAATTTCGAATATGAATAGTATTCGTTTTTTGATGAATAAGTTAGCTGGAATCGATATAATTACACAAGCAAGATCAGATAGACCCTCTACTGCCTGGAGCCTCGCCTTCATAACTAATGTGCAGTATGTAGTTTTTAAAACAGAGTTTCCATTGGGAAATGCTGAAGACCTGCCAGATTACATCAAACAGAATAGGAATCTGAAGACAATGTATATAGACAAATGGACAGGCAAACCATATACAGACAATTTATGTTTCTTTAGATGTCTTCGACAACATTTTAAAGGTAACAAAGATTTCCTCCAATATTTTCGTGTATGGATGAATTTTAAAAAATCAGAAAAATTAGGAAATTCTACTGGACAATTTACTGGTGTGACTATGGACGAGATGTTGGATATAGAAAGATGTTTTAATGTAAAAATTTTGATATATTCTCTGTCACCAGATGGAGTTGTCTGTAATCTGTATAAATCTGTAAATAATTATGATAGTAAGATGTATCTTAATGTACATGAAAACCACCTTAGTTATATTGTAGATATAAATAAATTCGCTAAAAAATTTCAATGTGAGAAGTGTCTTAAGTTGTTCACAAGAGAGTGGAACATGCAAAGACACTACAAAGTATGTTATGATAGAACTATCTACCATTTCCCAGGTGGCTTCCATAAGTCACCCTTAACCATATTCGAAAAACTTGAATCTCTAGGAATACATACCTCTGAGGAATCTAGATATTATAAACTCTTTGCAGTCTGGGATATGGAGGCCATGCTTCAAAAAACGAACCACAGCACCACAACTAAATTGAACTGGATATCCAAACATGTTCCCATTAGTGTGAGTGTAGCTTCTAACATAACCAATTTTGAATCACCGAGATGTTTTATCAATCCGGATCCGACAATTTTGATTCAAAATATGATGGAATATCTCAGACTGATTAGTATAACCGCTCGTAAACAAATCTCCTGCAAATATTTTCATGTTTTATATGAACTGGATGAGCTCATTCAGAAATATAAAGAGGATGGGGAGCAGGCGGATTCGGATTTTGAATCAGAGGACTGGGAAGAGGAACTCGAGTCGGACGAATCCCAATCAGAATCCGATATTGTTTTTACTCCAAGTAAAAAGATTCTGTCACATTTCGTATCCAATATTCAACAAGTTAAGAAAGAGTTTCTTACTTACATTTCCCAACTACCTATTATCGGATTTAATTCAGGTAGATACGATCTAAATTTAATTAAGACTGATATTCTCAAGTATATAAGTTTAAATTACACAGAAAATGAAATCTTCACCATCAAAAAAGAAAACAGCTATCTCACCATAGGTACTCCACATATGAAATTTTTAGATATTTCTAATTATTTAGCAGCTGGATGTTCCTATGAGAAGTTTCTTAAAGCCTATGGCTGTGATATTCCAAAAGGTGTTTTTCCTTATGAATGGTTTGATTCTCTTGAAAAATTAGACTGCACCTCCTTACCGGAAATGAAAGATTTCTATTCTACAATGAAGATGTCTAACCCATTAGAATCTGAGTCTGAATATGAAGAGCTTAGAAATCTTTGGAATAAGAATGGTATGAGGACTTTTAGGGATTATTTAATACATTACAATAATCTAGATACTGGACCCTTCTGTGAAGCCCTCACTACTTTCATAGATCTTTATATATCGGAAGGGATAGACATTTTTAAAGATTACATCACCTTACCTGGTGTTGCCAGAAAAATGATCTATACCTCCTCAGAGAGTAATTTTGCACTCTTCAATTCAGATAACGCAGACCTATACTATACATTTAAACAAAATATTGTGGGAGGTCCTAGCATTATATTTACTAGATACCAAGAAAAAGGGGTAACAAAAATTAAAAATGTAGAAAATAACTTATGTGAGAGCGTAGTGGGTTATGACTGTAATGGCCTCTATTCCTATGCTATCAAACAACTAATGCCAGCTGGTGTGTATGTGAGAAGATTCCCTGAGAACAATTTTAGACCAGAGGTTAGCGAAAGGTACATAGATTCATACGTTTGGTTAGATTATCTCAGCTGTAAAGAGGGAATAAAAATTCGACATAAATTAAATAATCAAAAAGAGGTGAGAATAGGGAACTTTAGGGTAGATGGTTTTTGTTATCAAAATAAAACAGTTTATGAATTTAACGGATGTCATTACCACGGTTGTAAATTTAACTGCTTTATAGTTAAAAATTTAAAAAATAAAACCTGGTCAGAAAGACTGAAAAAAGTGCAACAGAGGGATAAAGCTAGAAAGAACTACATAATTTCACAGGGTTATAAATTTGTGGCTATTCAGCAATGTCAATTTATCTCCAAAATAAAACCCAAATGCCTCCGATTTTATGAACATTACCTTCCATCTTACTACAGGAAAAATAAGGGGGATTTAACACACTCAAAGATCTTAACAGATGTTAAAAATGGAAGATTGTTTGGTGCATTAGAGGTAGATATCGAGGTGGAGGAGGGACATGAAGACTTCTTTCAAGAATATCCCCCTTTTTTTGCTACTTGTGAGGTGCCAATGGAGGTAATAGGTCCACATATGCTCTCCTATTGTAACGCCAATGACATTCAATTTAAAAGTAAAAGACTTCTGATTAGTGGGCTTAAGGCTCGCAAAATTTTACTTGCCACCCCCCTTTTGCAGTGGTATCTGAAAAATAAATGTCAAGTCTCAAAAATCTATCAGATAATCGAATTTCAACCCAAACCCTCATTCACTTCATTCATAGATAAGGTGACCCATCACAGGATTCAGGGTGAATTAGAGGCGGATAAAGCAATTATAGGGGACACCTTCAAATTGATAAGTAATTCCAGTTATGGTTCCTTTCTCATGAATAAAACTAAACATTCTAATGTGAGATATCTAGTGGATAAGAATAAAGTCCGAAAAATAATAAACTCCTGCATTTTTAAAGATATGCAGGATATTAATGGAGTTTTTGAGGTAGAGACCTATAAGTCTAGAATTGTGATGGATAACCCTATACAAATTGGTTTTTTTATTTTACAATATGCAAAGTTAAGAATGTTGGAATTTTATTATGACTGCTTACTGAAATACCTTAGACCCCAGTCATTTGAATTAACGGAAACCGACACCGATAGTCTGTATATGGCTATAAACCAATCTGATCTAGATCTTTGTGTTAGGGGGAGATACCGACAGGAATATCATAAGGAAATTTTTGGGTCCTGTTCTGATGAGGTGAATGCACTCTGGTTTCCAAGACGCTGCTGCTCCCACCATATCACCATAGATAAGAAAATCCCAGGGATTTTTAAGAAAGAATTCTCTGGATTTCGAATGTTATCACTCTGTTCAAAATCCTATATCATAGAGGATCAGGATGGTAAACAGAAAATATCTTCTAAAGGTATTTCTAAAAAAAATTTAACTGATGCTATGGCTAAATTTTCTCACACTCTAAGCACTGGAGAGACAAGTTTCTCCACCAATTTAGGATTTAGAATGAGGGATGCTAATATGTTTACCTATTCACAAACTAAAATAGGATTCAATTATTTTTATTGTAAGAGAGAGGTGCAAGATGGTGGGATCACAACCAGACCTTTAAATATAACCCTCTCACCATGGGAAAGAGAATCCCTGGTCGTATCAGAGGTACAGGATCCCTTATCTAATCTGTACTATTCTCACATGAGAGTAGACGCCTTGTCTTATCATTCAATTGAACAAATGTTTTATCACCTTTTAGCCAAACATTACAAAAATATTACACTTTGTCATAAGATTTTGCTGGAAACAGATCCCCTTAATGTATACAATCATCTTGACAAAACATTTATCTCAAAAACTAGAAATGAAGAAATTAAGAAGGATATTATGAACCTATGTGTCTCTGAAAAGTTTAGACATTGTCAAAAATTTCGAGATCGACTAGAATCTGTTAATGGTAAGACTATTTATTATAAGCAGCCTAATTACATTAGAGAGGATGAGACCTATTGGGGTGTCAGTAACCCCAGTAAACTTATTTCTGTGCTTCCCCATAATTCTCTAGCTGGGAATAACATCATGGGTGAATTACTTATGGAATGCTGCCGAAAATTTTCTACTAAAATCTCCATTCCCAATTAAAATTAACAGGAAATTTTGAACCAGAAGGTAAGGACCCCAACGCATTGCCTCTGAATTCCTGTCACTTTTTGCTGCGACAGTACAGACTGAGGAACTCTGTTGAAAATCTCCATTCCCAATTAAAATTAACAGGAAATTTCGAACCCGAAGGTAAGCACCCGAACGCATTGGCTCTGAATAGTTGTCAGCGTTTTGTGATAGTACTGACTGAGGAACTCTGTTGAAAATCTCCATTCCCAATTAAAATTAACAGGAAATTTCGAACCCGAAGGTAAGCACCTGAACGCATTGACTCTGAATAGTTGTCAGCGTTTGGTGATAGTACTGACTGAGGAACTCTGTTGAGCAGGACACAGATGATTCAAGTGTGCAAATATTTTTTTGAAGAAATAACAGAGAAAATATATTTTAATCTAATACCTTTATTTCTTATAGTGAATCGTTACTTTACAAAGTTATTATTAAAAAAACTAATGATCATCTCCTCGTTACTCTTTAGGTTTACTGAAAAATCTGATAAAATACTTTGCATGGTTCTTCCTCTGCTACTGTGATAGCTATAATACAAACAAAATAATCCACATGTATCTGTCTGATAATTTTGCACTCTCTTATTATTGTATTTGTATGATAATGCATTACTGAATAAATTATTAACTATGTCTCTCTTTGGTTGTTTTCCTGCTGAATCGAAGTGTTCCACAACCTCATTATTCACCCGATGCAATACCACCCAATGGCTTCCCTTGTCAGTGGAGTAATCCAGATTAACAATAACTAGGGAGGGAATGGGTAGTTTTTTAGGGATAAGGTCTAGGGAATATACCCCATAGAATTGATCTCGAATTTTTTCATCCAACCTCATATACCTTGCAATTTCGTAGCTATCCATCACCCAACATTTACCATTCTAGCTTGATCTATCTTTAATATTTCAGGGAATTTTGCGTAGACAATAATATTTATAGTTTCTGGAAGGGCAGTCCCAAATCTTAGACTTAATCTCACATGTCCACTTCCGGAAGTTGTCATCACCTGACCAGATAGGAAACTCTGTATGTCGAATTGGTACAATGCATATCCCTTGGGATAATCTGAAAGTTGAATAATCAGACCATTTTTCCGATCAGAATCGTTTGGTACCAGACTTAGATAAGAGGCTACATAATCTTTTTCATTGAAATTGGGTTTAAAGGGTCTATTTGGTACAGGCTGTCCATCCACACTCAATTCCATATAATTGAGATCCATATTTTGAAAGTTAAACGGATTTTTAGTGTAATCTCCAGAATAGGCTGCATTTGAAACTAAACCAACCACAATCTTGCTGGGAACTTTACCATGGAAGATATTATCAGTCATAAATGTGTGAGATCCTTTTGCAATACTGAAGCTTTTAATATCACTTCTCCAGAAGGGGTAGAGTGCAGGACTTGTTTTCAAAGCCTCATTATGGGCGACTAACATATCTGGATTCAAAGAGATATAACAAACTTTTAAAATAGCCTCTGTGATTTTTAACCTCAACTTTTCTTTCCCATCTCTCATTAATCTGAACTCATTGAAGGATTGAAAAAACTTCAAGGTAACCGCCACCCCATTTATTATAGCCCTGGGTTGATCTATTCCAAAGTCTGTATAGAGTAAACCCTCCACACTAGCCGTTCCTCCACTTCTAGTTGGTCTGCCTCTCTCTGTAAAGCCTGGATTACCCCCTGTGTAGGTGATAGCCTCCATGGCCCCTGGTTGATCTTTATGAAACAATGCTGCCTCACCCTCTGATTGAACCATGTTGTTGTTGGTTGATAGAAGAAAATCAATCATTGCCTTATACGGATAATTAGCACCCACATCTGAGGATACTACTTTTTGATTTAATGCAATATCAACCTGTCTAAAAATTGAATGGAGGGTCAAGTTTATAGGCGCCACCTGGTGAGTAGGGGTTGCAGGTTGACCAGCTGATGGTGGCTTATTATGAATAGGAACCCCCTTCTCATCTGTAATGATGTATTTTACATGTAACCTGGTTTTAGCTAAATTGATATAATCTACTGAGGTCCCTGGGATATTAAATTCTATTACACTGCTATCTGTGATAGCGGCAATTGGATTGAACTCCACCCAATATTCTTTCTGAATAGTCTTATCTATGGGTGGTGGTTGGAAGATGGTTAAAGGTGTTTGAATTATATCCATAATGATTGAGAATTGATTTTTTTCTTCTTACTCTTTACTTTTAACCCCTTCTGGACAGATGTTGATGCTCTCCTAGTGCTGCTACCTTTCCTAGTTTTATTTTTATTCTTGGAAAAATTTTTCTTGAGGATTTCTTTGTAATCTTACTCTTTCTAGTCTTCCCACCAGTTTGACCTTTGTGGGTTCCAACCATGCTATTTATACCCTTTTTCAATTTTATCTCACTCTTGGCCTGCTCCACTGTTGCCTCTGTAGGTGTAACTAATGTAACCTCCACTGGTTTGTCATTGACCCTATCTGTTTCTGAATTTTTAGGATTTAATTCATAAAAATTTGGGTTATATGCGACTCTTCCCTCAATACATTTCTTGCAAAAGTTTAAATATTTATCCATTTTCTTTTTTAAGGTGTAATGTGAGCTGTATCTCCCCCTTTAATGCTAGAGCATTGTTAAAGGAGCTATCTTTTATATAGATTTTGATTTGACCTAAATTCGACTGCCTCACCCCCAAATAAAACCTGTCTGGAAATAATTGGCTTCTTTTATTGTTTGGCATTACCATTCTTAAAATTGGTTCTAAGGAATCTCTAACAAAACTATAATCGCAGATATCTGAAAAAACCATGAGGGTCTCTGATATTTTTTCATTTAAAAAAATATCGCAGAGCGCCACTTTCCAATTCCCCCTCAATTCCACTCTCTCAGGAAGTTCCACAGTGAAGTTATAACCCTTGTTATCAGGATGAAACCTTAAGGAATCCTTCGAACTTAAGAAAATGTAAAAGTCTCCCTCTGTCATTCTCCCTCTTTTTCATTCAATTATGAGCGCCTTAATACAAAGACAGGGCAGCATTGGCTATTTATAGCTCTTCCATATCTGTCGCTGGTATCCAGGAATTAAATTTGTTTGGCCATCCTTTCCATTTTACCAGCACCTCTGATATCCCCTTTCTTTTCCTTTTTTTAAGAATTTTTTCTATTTTGTAAACCATATTTTCATCCAAAAATGCTACTTGTAATTCAGGCTCATAAAAATATGACGTTATGACCTCATTTTGATAATCTTTTAGTTGATACATTGGAATATCTTGGTTTAGTTTTCTATCAATGATTGTAAAAATCTCACCAGACCATTTTTCAGCATATTCTCGATCAAAACTATTCTTTAGATAACTTATTTTAACCCTATCGCCGACCTTATACTTAAATTTCACCCTTTTAGGGTTAGGTCTGGTCTTCTTCATGCTTTTGTCTTTCTTAATACCCGTAGTTTTGAGGCCGTATTGATAAGACCATATATCATATTGGTTTGAACTCTGAGCCTTTGTGGGGGTCATCTTAATAGATCTATGGCTGGCATTGTTGTAACTAGCAGTAAAGTTTTGTAAATTATCTACCCATCTGAAGGATTCTGTAGCTGTTAAATATTTGAATATCTTGAGTTTAATTGTTTTTATTACTCTCTCTGCGTAATTAGCTTTAGTTTCATAATAAGTAAATATCTGATCCACCTTCGAGGTTCTCAAAAATTTGGTCACCTCTGAATTTTTATATTCACTACCTTGGTCACTTCTTATTTTCTGTGGTTTCACCCCTGATTCCTCAAAAATATTAGACATGACTTGCTTCATTTCCTTTCCTGTGAGAGTATACATTGGTTTGGTATAGAGATAACGAGTAAATATATCGATAAAAACCACAAAATAGCCATAATTATCATTCGATTTTCTGTATTTCACCATATTAGCAGTATCTGTATCCCATTGATAATTTTTGGAGAAGGAAAGGACCTTGGGTCTCTTGAAACGTCTCCTGACAGGATGATGTGAAGTATAGGTCTCCTGTTTAGCTAGCCACTGTTTAATAGATCTCTTTGAAATCTTATATTGATCATTTTTTTTCACGAAATTGTACAATTTTTCAACCCCACTGAAGGAGGCAGGACTACTGGGGTTATAATATGCATCTTTAAGGAGTACCTCCACATCAGGAGAGATTTTTATTCCAGAATTTAATCCATTTTGGTTTGCGCTCTCTGATAGACTCCCTGCTGCCTCCCCTCTGTTTTGTAGCCGTTCCTCCTTGCTGTGTAACCCTTCCTCTAGTTGAATTAGTTGGGGATTTTTCATCATCACTGAATCGTTTGTCTACACTGATCTCAGGTATTCCTGGTGGTGGTGACATATATAGGCTCTCATTGCTTCCAGTCTCAGCCTTGGATGATGTTACAGCATTTTCAGATTGCTCTGATTCCTGCTCAGTAGTTTTGTCTTTATATGCGCTCTCCTTTTCACTCTCGAGATATTTTTTAAATTTTAAAAATTGTTCGTGAGGTATCATTACAAATTTATTCATTGTAAAATTTGTTTGATATAATTCCTTATGGTATATAATAAATCTGTAAAAATTCTGTGATGTCTCTTCAGTAATTGAAGCCGCCCTCTAACCCTTCTTAGAAATCGTTTAATCAAGGCAGAATACTTGTCAAATTTTGCCTTGGTCTTTTTACTTAGTGGTAGACGAAAAATATTGAAGAAAATCTCTGCAATGGCTTTTACTTGTGACTGATTAGCCTCTGAGAACATATACTTATTTAAATTTTTATTGTTATCCAATATAACCTTTAGAAAATGCTTTGATCTAAGGAGATTAGAAGACATACTGATCAGTAGTCTTTGATCTAGCAAGTATTTATAGCTATTTATATATAGTTAGGTATTCATCAGGAAATATATGGGTGCGTAACCATGAGCTCTTATCCCTGGTAGGAGACAGATCTATCAGCAAATAACTGTAAGATTCTGTAGTGGCGTCTTCATAGGCCAGACAGACCTTATCACACATTCCTAACTGATTTCCTAAAATTTTTATTTGATTTATATCCCTAGGATTTTTAAACAAAATAAAATAATGAGTATTCAGGGTAATGTCTCTACTGTACTTTCCAGAATGATAGAGATTTTGTAGTATTAAAAAGACGCTGAGTTTTCTATGATGTGAATCCCTACTAAATAGATTGGTAATGGAGGGACTATTCACTGCTGACATTTGTAAATCATCAATAATAATCAGATTATGCTTAGAGTCAGCAATTTGCTTAATTCGAGTCTCGTCAGGAAGTCCCTGAATAAATTCCAAATTTTCAATTACTTTGTTATCAAAAGAATCCTGCCATACCCCATAAAAATAGTACACCTTATCCACTGGAACATCAAACATAGTATTTAAATTCTCCAATAGCTTAAACACAAACTTTGTCTTTCCAGAGCCCGTAGGACCTGTAATCATTGCAGTAGTGGGTGAAAAAAATCTGAACATTGTTATCACTATCTTATCTCCTTAGTCACACGGTAAACAATCAGAAAGCTGTTTAGTCTCCTCTCTATTTATATTATTTCACCTGCCAAGATTACATTCGCCTGCTTGCCAGATAGCCCAATACCTGCCAGATATCGTACACAAAGAGTTTTGCATGTATTGTTCTCATGTACTGTTGTTGCATAGAGTACATACAAATGTCAAAATGCAGACACATATGTTTATCCTCTTAACCCTTTTACCCGGATTACTGAAATCTAAAGCTTGTTTCCAGGGAATGTGTAACTGTGAGGAAGATATGGCTGTATGTATAGATGTTGTATGGGTGAAATTTACCTATAATCCAAAAATCCGTATTTTATATTTAAAAAAGTTGGAATTTCTAGATATCTATCTAGTCTTGGAAAATTTTCCCTCTTTAAAATATTGGACAATATTGGATATAATGTACCTCAACTGCACTAGGATTAAAGAAATTCCGGTGGAAATTATAGTAGTCACTAATATGTGCACAGAAAATGTCCAGAAAGGTGAGTATATTATCCTATGTAGTTAAAATTATAATGTAATATTCAGAGAAAAATGCGTTGGGATGCTTACCCTCGGGTTCAAAATTTCCTGTTATTTTTAATTGGGAATGGAGAATTTCAACAGACCTCCACAGTCTGTACATTCACAGCTTACTCTCATTGCGTCCAAACAGGCGCAGTAACAGCAATACCTCATTAATATGTTTATGAGGTGCTTACCTTCGGGTTCGAAATTTCCTGTTAATTTTAATTGGGAATGGAGAATTTCAACAGACCTCCACATTCTATACATCCAGAGCTTACTGTCATTGCGTCCAAAGCGACGCACTAGCAGCAATACCTCATTAATATGTTTTATCAAGCTTACCTTCGGGTTCGAAATTTCCTGTTATTTTTAATTGGGACTGGAGATTTTCAACAGTCCTCGTAGGTCTGTAATGGCAGAGCTAACCTTCATTGGTTCAGCTTTTAGCTATTTCCTGTTAGTATTTAATGTCAATGGTGAATTATAACAAAGTGTAATTTTTGACTATTTTTTCTTAATTAGCTACAACAGCGAGAGAGCTATGGAATCTTAACCATTCCTCAGTCTCATTAACAGATCTCTGGAATTCCACTAGCACTGCTCAGTATTCATCCAAAGGATCTGTCTATAATATGACAAAAATTACAGCAAACAATAGCTCACACATCCTAAGATGCTACTGGCTTATGTTCTCAACCGGCATCTCATGCATTTTGTCTGCATTTCTAATCGCATGGATCCTAAAGAAAAAATTACTCTGCTCTAGGTTTAACAGAGATTTGGAAGACGAGGGCAATGGGATAGAAATGAGAGATGTAGGACTTAGGACTGATGAGGACACTGAAATCAAACCATAAAGGTAAGAAATATAAATTAATATTCTTCAATTAATAGTTTTCCTGCGAGAAAACGAATTGTGACGTCACATTACACGGAAACATGCCTCCATAGCTTGTGACGTAATTTAGAAACCCTATGACGTATTTTGACGCCTTGAAATCATATATTTCTGTTTATATTTTACGGAAGGATGGCGTATTTCAGTTTTATTTTGATTTTTGTTTGTTTTCTTACAACAACTACAAACTGTTATCATGTGGAGTGTAATTTCCACGAGGAGACAGGTACATTGCATATTGTGGGTTTGAGGTCGATGCAGGACTTTGAAAATTACGGTGAAAAATGTGGTGATTATGACCTAGACGTTTTGATATATGAGAAATGTTACATTGGAAAGATCATCTTACCCCTTAGGACTATTCTTAAGAATTATGCTAAGCTCAGAATCCTATACTGGAACTGTGAGGGGGAATGTGAATACTCAGATAGCATAGTCACTGTCATTGGATGTAACTCGGGTAAGTGATACGATATATTTAGTCTTATTTTTGGGGCGTTTTGGGAGGTTTAATGTCTCCAGGTATATGTAAATATGGATATATAATTATATATCACCTTAGGCCTTTGATATTATGCACTAGTTATTTTGGAGAGGAATTACATTTATCAGCCAGTTATTTTATTAGCAATGCTCAGCCCTGTTGAAAATCTCCATTCCCAATTAAAATTAACGGGAAATTTCGAACGTCAGAGTAAGCACACGAAAGCAATATCTCTGAAGATTTTCAGTCACATTTTATGAAAGCAATTCGAGTGACCAATGCTCTCTATGGTATCTCTCTAGTGATATGCATATTAGGGTTAGGGCTTTGGGGTTAGAGATGACAATTCATCAAATATATTCATAATATTTGAAGCACAGGGTGTAATAGTCAGTTCATATAATATTTTCCTGGTTTTGTGTTTTAGATCAGACATCAGATCATAAAGAAACTGACCAGGACTATGACAATTACGATGATGCTGATGATTTAGATATTGATGATGATGATGACGATGATTTGTATGGACTTCTAGTCATTCCTATTCTAGGATTTCTGGGTGGGGTCGCAGTTTTCATCATTCGTCGCTTCAAAGACAGGTTGTTGTTCATACTATTGGATAGAATATTTGACTGTCTAGGGAGTGATGAGGGAAATGAATCTCACATGGCTGAGACTGATAGCACAGCTGTTGAATCTACCTGTCCTAAGGAAAGATTTGTTAATCTGAAATTTTCATCAGATGAATTAAGTTCCACCTATCCTGAGACCTCAGTATCCGGTGATACCTGGAATGATCGGATACAGACTGAGGGAGGAGAGGATAATTACTACAGATCTATCTTCAAGTATTGTTGAGGTTCTTGATAAGGCCACTCAGGTATCTGACACTAAGTCTACAGACTTTGAGATCGAAATGGATGATCTCTCAGTCCTGAGATCTGTAGATGTATCAAATGAATCTGACCAGGTTTCTGATCTGCAAGAAACCAGTTTCATCGAGACCAGATCTGGTCGAAGATACAAGAAAGTCTTTATATTAAAAAAGTAAAATTATAGACAGACATTTTGTATTGTATTGTATTTTATAGTTAAGGACTTGTCCAGATACTTTAATTTGACGTGATTTCTTGATCTGTAATTCAGAGAGATCTTTGTAGAAAAAATATTATATATTACTATGTAATTTTATATCTTTTGAAGTCAGATATTTATACTAGAAGATTTGTTTTAGATTGATTTTATAATATTTAAATGACATGTGAATGGTTACAGATTAGTTGATATGACTTAGTAAATGAAAGAGGTATAGACGGAGAGAGGTGTTTCTTTAAATTTTATTCTAATTTATCTTTTTTAATTTCATATCATCTCTGACAATTTAGTCAAACATATCTCATCAGAGAATTTTTTTTTTGGAAGAATATTATATTTTTAATTGTACTAATTATCATCCTTTGATTATTATTATGTCTCTCTGATATATACATATATGTAATTTTTCTTGTGAGAATAGTTCATAAAGAATAACATATGTGATAATTTTCCATCTTTTATTGTCAAATAACCATATAACCCTTTCAAACAATATATACATAAGAATTTCAATAAAAAAATCCTATACAGGTATCATGGCGTAGAGCATATTAATGATATCTTTAACAGAGGATTCCACATAGAATGACTTTAAAAAAAATTTAAAAAATCAGCATCACACAGTGAAAAGTAATAATTCAGTCACATTGTATGGAATTGAGGGTGAATGAAATTAGATACCTATGTAATAGACTAAAAATCAATATTAACTTTAAATGAAACCTCTCACAGAGAGTTTCCTAATAAATCAAATTCATGACAGAGAAGAGAATAGATGAAATGTCTAGCAAGTCTAAATATTTACATAGACAATTATTTACATGGGTGTTTACCCATATCTTTTCTATAAAAAAATATACTACTCAATTGTCAAATGAACAAAATTATCCCAGATAATTGGTTATAAATTAACCATGTAATGAACCAGTCACATTGAATGGAATTGAGGTTGAAAAATATTTAAACATATATAGATTTACTTTGAGTCCATTGATAATGTCTGATGATAGCTCCATATCTTCAGCTTGGTCTGTGACAAGATGATACATTTCTTCTCATTTTTTAAAAAGTATCCAATGCTAGCTACTTCAGACTACTCTGTACAGATTGAGGTTACACAGTATTCCTGGATATGGGATGAGAGGTACACCTATAAAGTCAGACCAAGTTAAAATATTTTAGTGTCTAACCACTGGTTGATGCTGGTGGAGGCTGGAGGCATAATGCAACCACTAGGTTCAAACCAAATTTTGATTAGGAAGAAATCTTTTTAAAGTTAACCACTAGTGGTTTATGGTAGAGGGACGGAGCATACTACATCCACTAGGATCTGCCTCCCATAGTGTGTTACAATTTAGACACCTGCTGTTGTGATGTCTCATGTTTCCTGAGATCATTGCCGAGCAGGTGGTACAGTAAAAATGATAGCAAGAGCTCATAAAAGCTCTTGCTAGAGGCAGATCTATTTTACAGCAGGAGCAGGTCATATTACCCACATGCTCCTGATAATAGGCTCCCCATTGAGGAGCTATCATGTTTTCCACTTCATCAGGGGTTTTGCCTAGAAAAAAGGCGCACCCAAATGCCATTTCAAAATCCCTGTTGGTCAGAGCCTCTATCAAAAGTTGGTCATAATTTGTGTTAACGTATAGAGAGGTGGGAACCCATGTAAACAGGGATGTGGCATTCATTTTTGTGGTTCTGATGGAGTAAGGTTTTGAAAATTTGTGTTCCACTAGGCTGGTGCGACATACAGGGCACCTCAGGTGAGGTTCTGCCCCATCTTGCCACATCCTGTAATACTGACAGGAGCAATCTGCACAGAGTATGTGGCCACATGGATTCGTCAGGATGATTTCGGTCTGATCCAGGTTGTCTTTGCAGACAGGGCACTCGGCAGCTCTCAGGAAATCCCCCACGTACTGCACGAAATCTGGATATTTTCTCCTGAAAATATATATGTCAAATTTTTGAGAATACGTACTAGGCAGGATAATGACATGGCATTGGAAAAACAAAATCTTGAGAAATTGGATACAGTAATTATATTAAAAATTCCGAAATTACCACTGACATTAAATTTCGTTTATATTTACAAACCTATGTGATTTAATGGAGAGGAGTTTAAGGTCAGAATTGACACCTCAAAGTCATCGACCTTAAATCCACATTTTGCTTAGAGGGTGTATGGAGTCCCCCATTCCTAATTAAAATTAACAGGAAATTTCTAAACATATTAATGAGGTATTGTCTTCTTTGCTTCTGTGAACGCAATGACAGTAAGCTGTGACAGTACATGCTGAGGAACTCTGTTGAAAATCTCCATTCCCAATTAAAATTAACGGGAAATTTCGAACCCGAAGGAAAGCACCTCATAAACATATTAATGAGGCAATGCTTTCTTCTGTGCCGCTCTGGAGGCAATGAGAGTAAACTGGGAAGGTACAGACTGGGGAACTCTGTTGAAAATCCCCAATCCAAAAAAGTACACACTTTGAAAATAACTAGAGGTTAGCTCCTCAGACATAATAGTATAATATTAATAATAATTTTTCTTATGAACAAAAAAGAAATTAAAACATGCGCTTTATATGCATGCATTTTGATAAAAAATTCCAAAAACCCTCTCTAGCCTTTTGAATTAGAGAGCTCATAAATTATTAAGGACCACCAATAAGGGTTGATACTCGCAACAGGAGTACGATTAGACTTTTCATGACAGATTGTTCTGCATACCGTCTCCATTACAGATGTCAGAGAGGTGATTTATTATTTTTTATATAATTATTTTTATATAAATTAGTGCACAATAATGAGACCTTATGAATCTTCTTAAGTAAAATTACACCAAAGGAAACCATTAAAAGATTATATATTCGGTACTTACACTACAAAGGCTGGCAAGACATCGTTGAGGAACAGGTAGACGACCATCGCAGCCTGGAACTGACCATTATCAATCAGATTCAACATCTCGAAAAATGTTATCAGATTAGAGATAACATGGGTAGGACGAAATACGTCCATTCTACGGCCCATCTGTACATAATTATCCATCACAACCAATTGAATTAACTACTAGCAGAATAACCAGTGTAAACTGACGAACTTGTGGTGGAGATTCATAGGGCTGGGGTCTTTTATAAAGTATCTATAAAAATCTGTTACCACTATCTCTGATTAAAAAATTCTTGAAAAAAAAAAAAATTTAATGGGTTTCTATAAGGGGAGGGGAAATGGTTTGGTTAGGCTTACATGATATATTGTCTCAGACTCCCTTCTCTTTTTAAAGGGGAATTTCCACGTCTACCTCCCCCCTGGCAGATTCATCTAAATGTCCACATTCTTCACAGGTTAACCTATTATGTTGGGGTTGATCTGGTTGAATTAAACATGGAACATATGTATACAGTTCCATACGTTCACTATACATCTGGTTGCATACTTTCAAAAATTCTTCCCATTCTTTAGGTTTGCAGGATATACCTTCAGTAGTTGGAAATAGGTCTCCTTTAGCATTAGTCTTCCATTTCCTGATACCTACAGATTTATAGGGACTATTGCAGGCTACATAATAAGACCCACCTACATGTACTTTCTTCTCAATTGCTTTGTCTCCCTTAACAATAGCTTGCAGCGCTTGGTTAATTATTTCAGAAAAATGAACTAACACCACCAGTTTTGAAATGTTGAGCTTAATCCCTGGCTTAGTAACATTCTGACCGTCCCATTCCTTTAAATGAATAGACTGCACTTGACCAACCTCGCCATGGAACACTACATACTTCTTGGAGCCCAAATGAAAGGTTCTTCTATAGGCGACAGGGAGAGATGACTCTGTATATTTCATTGTCGACATCGTCCCATAGGTCTGAGGTTCTAAAGCAAGATCTTTTTTCTTATTTTTTATCTGTAGTGAGAGATCCTTCTTGTTCTTCTTCAGAGCAGGTTTCCCAAAGACTTGAGCCTCTGCCATAATCCTTGAGTGATTATCTCTTAGATTTTTTTCACTAGATTACTGCTTCAGATGAATGTGTAAGGAGTAGAGCGAGAGGATGGGTTTTTTATAGACTTTGAGGGATAAATATATAGCACGACTCAGCATTTTCTCCTAAAAATGACTAGTCAGCATATGCATTGTGTGGGACTACTTAGTCATCAAAATGCATTGTGTAAAGGTTATTCTACTCAGCAAAAGCTTTGTGTGGAAAAAACTAATGCTTTGTGGGGAGACTTAAACCAGACTAATATATCTACGAATTAAAAGACAAGAAAAATACAAGAGTGATTAAAACCAGATTTTATTGATACAGAGGTACTTAATAATTGTAAAATCACTAGACATCTGCCCGTCCTTTATATCTGTGTCCAGGTATAAAAATATAACTAAAATTCTAATAATAAGTTTCTAACCAACACATTTATTCCATGCACCATATAGACAGCTGTATAAGGTAACATTTTCTCTTGATCACATTTAACTATTCAGTTCTTCAATTTTTCAATGTTTCTTTAATAGTTATTCATCTCTTTTATCTTCAGGGTTCATGTCTGCCATCTGTCTTAGGTAGAGTATTTTTCAAAATTCACAGATGTCTGTCTTCCATCTGTCTTAGGTAGAGTATTCTTCTAAAACATCACAGGTGTCTTTCTTCCATCTGTGTAAGGTAGCATCTCGTAACTATTCAATTCATTCACTTATTTTAATGTCTCTTTATCTTCAGGAGGTAGGAGAGAAAAAACTATTTTTAGGCATTACCATTTTCACAAATTCACAGGTGGGTGCATGCCTCTTATGTTCATCCATTGGTACATCATATGTCTCCCATTCAATAAGAGATATTTTACACCAGGGGCAGGTAACCTTATCCCCCTCCCCTGTATAGAGGAAACCAGCACGAGTTAGAGCATCTGGGCGAATGGGGTGAGACTTCGGCCATGTTCTAAATGTAGCATATCTCTCATCATATCCAGAATAATCAGGAACCTTAAATATCCATCTTCCCACATAGGGTGTGGGTTTATGACATAAATGTAACCCAGCAGAGTTACCACAGGGTGGTTGAATTCTTGGATTGGAGTTATATCTAGCTGAAGAATTCAATGAAAAGCCTCCAAATGAGGCTGCTGATTGAGTAGAGGCAGACTGTAGATAAGATGTCCTAGCATCAGTCTGGTCTTCAACTGGTTTACTTGCTGGATGAACTATCTCACTATCCCTATCATTTATGTTGGATGCAGTATTAGAAAACATGTTGCTAGAAGATGCTGTTAGCTTGATAGTTGGAAAACCTATTGAGTTTATAACCTGATTTTTAGCGTTTATATAGACTGATAAAATTCTAGTATTCAGCAGTTTTTCAAAGAAAACCCAGGACTCAGTGATTATTAGTTAACCCCAAAGCCCTAACCCTAATCAAAAGTGTGTATGCAAGTACGAGATTGAAATGCGACTGTATATGAGGCGAGTTAACCCCAAAGCCCTAACCCTAATCAAAAGTCTGTATGAAAGTACGAGATTGAACTGCGACTGTATATGAGGCGAGATATTGCGTTCGTGTGCTTACTCTGAGGTTCGAAATTTCCCGTTAATTTTAATTGGGAATGGGATTTTCAACAGACCTCTGATGTAACTAGCATACATTGTGTGACAAATCAAATATAGCTTTGGTGATTCATTTTTTCACAAGTAATATTGTTCTAGTAGGGTAGTATACAAAGCCCCCCATTAACTGGCTAGCAGGCAAAGCCCCATTAAAACAGTTCCAGCAGACAAAGACCCATTAAACAAGACAGCTGTGCGATGATTCATTTTCTCTAGTAATATGATGCAGTAAGCTAGAAGACAAACAGGCTTGGGTTAGGAGACAAAGCCCCATCAGCTGACAAAAGCCTATTAACAGCTTGGCTAGCAGATAAAACCCCATTAAAGCATCACAGCTGTGTGATGATTCATGTGTACATAGGTAATAATGATCTAGCTTGGCTAGCAGACAAAGCCCCATTAAAATAAATCAGCTGTGTGGTGAGCAGACAATCAGCCCCACAGCTGTGTGATGATTCATCTGAGTAATAACTATCAAATAGGAGACAAAGCCCCATCAGCTGACAAAAGCCTATTAACAGCTTGGCTAGCAGATAAAACCCCATTAAAGCATCACAGCTGTGTGATGGTTCATGTGTACATAGGTAATAATGATCTAGCTTGGCTAGCAGACAAAGCCCCATTAAAATAAAACAGCTGTGTGATGAGCAGACAATCAGCACCCATTAAAACCCACAGCTGTGTGATGATTCATCTGAGTAATAACTATCAAACTAAAAGTCCCCATTGATAGAACCCAATAACCTGTATAGAGCTAGTATCGTCCCTCCCCAATCTAACCATCCACATCTACCATCTGCAGCAACAGCTGCACAGCTGATGATTCATCTGAGTAATAACTTTTAACTATCAAAGTAAAACAAAAGTCCCCATTGAGCCAGTCTCAAGAACCTGTATAGAGTCCAATCACCTGTATAGAGCTAGTATCGACCCTACCCTACCTAGCCATCCATCTACCATCTGCAGCAACAGCTGCACAGCTGTCAAAAAGTGACATGATTGATGGGAAACTCGACTCGATATACACTCGGTATATACTACTGACAATGACCAGTCCCTTCACTTAGATGCCAGCCTTACTGGCATGGGGGTAGTTTAGAGAAACAGAGTATGTGCTACACCTATCCACAACTGTGGGGACTTGGACCGAAAAATTGTACATCTCGAAATGTTAAATATAATCATTGCTCTCAAATTTGGGGTGTTAAATGGCGTCATTCAACTATAGATATATTTTGTGACAACCTTGGGGTGGTTCAAGTGGTTGAGACCGGTAAACAAAAGATTCTTTCTTGGCTTTGTGTGTTCGAAATATCTGGCTTCTCATGGCTTCCCTAGACATTATGCTGAACATAAGTCATGTACCAGGTATACATAATGTCATTGCTGACACATTGTCAAGAATTTATTCAGACAAACTCGTCAATCCTGACCTTTTAGGTATTTTACAAAATAATTACATTTTGGAACACACGCCTAGTCATTATTTTAACCTGAACTTACACTTATGATTTCAGATCTGAACCTTCCTTCATCTCACCTTTTGCAAGTAACCCTTTCCAGGACAAGAACGGCTTACAGACCTGCATCCAGGAATGATCATCTTACTCATGTTAAGGCTTACATGGCACTTACCTTCTTCATGCACCTTCCAGTGGAACTGAGTGTTCATTCAATTCTGGCATTTTTAGAGTGTTTGTTCACAAACTCTGTTTCATACAAGGTTATGTTGAATTATGTTTCATCTCTCAAGAAAGCTGCTACCAAGTATCACTTGAACCCAGAGATTCTGTCTCATAGACTAGTTTCAGATTATCTTAGAAGTATTTCTATCAATACTAAGTTTGCCCCCATCCCTAGGAGTATTTTAGGAGTATTGATCTCACAACCTTAGTTTTGATATCTCCAGCATGTGACATCTTGGTGGATCCACCTTTGTTTTGAACAATTTTCCTGCTGGCATTCTTTGCTTTCCTCAGATATGTCCAACATTGCACCACATTCCAGATTCAAATCTGATCCCTATAAGCATTTTTTAGACAAGATATCATTTTTGCTGAGCCTGGGGTGCATATCTTAATTAAATGGATCAAAACCTTACAGGACAGTTCAGCCCACTATTTTGTTAAGATACCTTCTCTTAAAACTTTGTCTCTTTGCCCAGTTTTGGCTTTAAAGAAGCTACTTGATTCTAGACCTTTGCCACCTTCTTCACCTCCTTTCCTTCATCCCTTCCCACCTTTTCATCCAGTCATAGATACCATTATTAGAGATGCTCTTAGGAAGATATTGGTACATATTGGCATTCCTTTGGTCGGCCATGGATTCCACTCATTCAGGCGATCTGGAGCTACCTTAACTTTTGACAACAATGTTCAGTTACAACATATCATGGCACATGGGCTGTGGAGAAGCTCAGCAGTGTGGACATATCTCCAGAACGCTTCACTTGTCCCTTCTCTAATCCCTTCCACCTTTGCTGCTATCATCCCTCTTCGACTTTAGCTGGGATTTGGGCTTTAAATTTAAAGAATTTGAAATTGTTAAAGATTTTAACCCTTCTTTATGCTTACAATCTAATACTAACATATAAATAAAATGTCACAAACTTATTTCATCTTTTTGACGTTGCTGTGACCTCTGACCTTTAGTTAACCTTTTTTTGACCTTCACAATAGGAAATTGTGTACAACATGGCCTGACAGGGGCCTTCTGATTCAATTCCATGCTACCTTAAACGCAAACTCACATATAATGTCATTGTGCTTCGCTATGCTTAGCAACCAATCAGTGTACTGGCTAACCCCATGTAGTTGGGGTTCACAAAGAATAGCCATTTTGAATTAAGATTTTAAATGAACAACAAGGGAATGAAAACTCCCTCCTCCCTCGCTGGTACAATTTGAACTACTATTCATCTGTACTGGTCCCCTAGGATGGGCCATCCTAGGGAGTTCTTTATAGATAAGGTTCAGATGAAATTGGCCTCAGGCAGTGCCAGGCTGTCCCTACACACTCCGTCTAGAGTTTGAGATGGCAGTGCACTTATGCATTGAATCCAAGGTAGCGGCAGGCAATTCCCTGGTAGCCCCCTCTCAAATGTATATTAAAATAAGACTTAAGCTAAGCAGAGTTAGGCATGACCCTTTTCTCCCCTCTCGAATGTGTCGGAATTGCCGATTTTATTTTTGTGATATTGCATTAATCTGTGTACGAGTTGCATTATTATATGTACTATATTATATAATGTTATCTATTACTGTGATATATTACACTAGATGCTGTGTTGTATAGCTAATCCCATGTGGGCTTTAAATTTGACAATTTGAAAATTTTAAAGATTTTAACCCTTCTTTATGCCTATAACCTATTACTAAAGTATAAATAAATTGTCACAAACTTATTTCATATTTTCGACCTTGCTGACGTTTAGTTAACCCTTTCTTGACCTTCACAACAGGAAACTGCATTGTAAATAACAGAGAACATTTGGGATCTGAAGAAGATTACATTTTAAAAGATTTGAAGAAGCTTGAATTTTGGGCTGCTATGTTTGGTATTTCTGCAATAAGTGTAGCGATTGATTTGTTTTGCTCAGATATGCATTCTGTTCTTCAAGACATTGTATTATGTTCTAATGTTGTAAACGATATAGATAATGTGTTCTGACAAAATTAAAATAATGCATGGCAAAAGTATTTTTCTCAATCATTTATTTTCAGCTGAACGATCCACAATTGCCCCCAGTGTTGCCTAAAATATATGTGGGGGTGAAGACTACTAATCTAATGGCACAAACTGGACTTCCAGAATTAAAGTCTGATGGTGGCCTCAATTTGCAAGAGGACTATTTCGTTGTTTTTAAAATCAAGCCCTCAATTTGGATCATTATACCAATCCTCTTAATAACAGCTACATACGGGAACCATTTCATACTATCTTGACAAATCACGCCATAGAATAAGTAAATGTCTCTGGTATCTCTAAACCTGAGAACTGTAAAGCTTCACTTAAATGTTAGGAAATTCAAGATGGATGAACCAGAATCATTCAAGCCCTACCTCCAAAAGGGCGAGTTGGTAACCTCACAAGATTGTAGTGACACTTACTTTCAACTCCATATTCATCAAAGGTCTGCAACTCCCCCCAACTCTATGGCGTTAGTAAATAGAATGTGGCTGAACTCAAAAAGATTGAAAAATACCCTTTGCAGAATTGTTTTTAGACTTGATAGAACTAGCCATGTCACTCCCTTTCTTCAAAAAATAAACTGGCTCCCTATTACATACCGCATCTAGTTTAAATACAATTTAATTACTTTCAAGGACATCAGATTCTCTCAACCCACTTACTTATCATACTTGATCAAACCAGTTCTCTTACTCGTGGAGACCATCTTTCTCTTTCCTCAGTCATAAAAAGGCCATTGGTAGACAGGGTTTTGCAATGGCTTCAGCCACAGCATTGATCAGACTTCCACAATCATTTTACAATAACAGGTTTCCAAAGCCAGCTAAAGACCTATTTTTCTGACTAGCATATCCTCCACCACAGTACACCTCCCTTGCAGGCGTATTTGGATCTCCACCTGACTTTTCCTTTTTGAGTTCAAGCACATTAGAGGAGGTTGCATCAATTTTGTGCTAGATAAATGTATTATCCTATTCTATTCTAAAGGTCAAGACAATATTCAAGGTTCTACTATTAAGACCTGACTTTTCAATTAAAAACTCTCAACAGGCCCCATGCATTTCATGATTGTGGTCCAGGAAATCAAACTTATGGCCCAGGCAAGGGGTATCACACTCCACTAAAATATAGATTATCAGCTTCTAAGAGCCCGATCTAAAGAAATGTAAAACCAACAAACCTACATAGCACTGTCCCAGGTTTTAGGCTGTATTGCAAAATTCAAAACTGAAGCCAAAACAAGTTTTTTTTCAGTTTGTGGGATACCAGTAGGGACATATGGACTGGGGTCAGTAGCCTATATGTATGACCTTGGGAATAAATACGACAGTCTTGGGGAAAGTTAGTTTATTCTATGCTACATAATACTGGAATTTATTTACAAACTCTGACACAACTTTAAGGCCACTTTAAGACATATTTTACATCTTTACACCATGAGGTTGCCTTAAACCACACTTTAAGAGTATAAAACACAAATTTGTTACAAAGTTAAATTTACTTCTACAGATATACAGATACACAAGGACCTCAAATAATAGTATTATAAAAGGATGTTGTAAGTTAGCAGTTTAAGGCTGGTACCTGATAGGTTGACAGCTTCAGATAATTGCTCAGATAGTAAGTTTTGATTTACCAAAATACTGAAGTTTTACTGATAATATTTTATAAAAATGTATTAAATGATATTACTAAAAGAAGTTAAAGTTACGTCTACAATTTACATTTAATCGGGCTACAAGATCTGTGGCCCTGTGATCTTGGGTGATTTTACTCCAAACTGTATCCAACGTCCAGGTGCCATAATTTTGAATGGAGTACAAAGGCATATTGGAATTAAACGCCAATGTAGCACCTGAACGCCGGAAGGAGTGAAAGGTTATATTTTTGTGGGAGTAACCTAGGGTATGAACAAACTTTGATAAAAATTTCCTGAGTCTGGTGTCAGTTTTAGAGTAAGTAAGAAAGGTGTACTAATGTGTCAGAGTCAACCCCTGCATTAACTGACATTCCGTCTGGATAGCTTAAGTCCACAATGAACCTTCTATGGAGGCCCCAGGTTTATTTCTCGTTAAGAAGGGTGAAAAGTGCATATTATCCAATGGTTCATCTTTGTATGACCCATAAATTGACATTCTTCTTTTCCAACTAGTTTAAAACTGTTGGCTTTTCCACTTTAACTACACTTGCATATGACACACCCGAAAACATTTTTCAATCAGTTCTCCAATTGGAACTTACACCATTTTGTGCTATGAACAAAAATTCTACTATACATACCACAATCATGATATCTTCCACGTTTTGGCACTTCAAAGCAGTGCCCTACTCGTTTTTGGAGTCCTTTTACAGTCTTTCAATGCATGGGGGAAGTTTTTCTCATTAGTGAAACATAAACTACAGATGTAGAGGTGCATGTGGCGATTAGTTTCATGGTTGGCTTTGTGGGAACAGGTGGATTTTTGAAAAAAAATTACAATATGTGGGATGGTCTTTATTTCCCAAACGTTTGGAACTTTTATTAATAGTACCAGGATTTTGAACTTTATGTGCATAAGCCCTTCTGATACGATCAATTTTATTTGTTTCTGACCAGTTGGGTCTGCCTTCCTCCATTTTGCATGGAAGTACCACATGGGCACCTTTTGCTGCCCCACCCAAAATCATGGCTGTCTTCCATGATTTCTGACAAATATTGTAACATGTTTTGCTTATCTTCAGTATTTTGTTCATCTTTAATGATGGTTGCAAATCCAGATACCCACTGGGAGATGGATAAGCTATCATAAGTGACCCTAGATTTGTTTATACCACCTAACATAATTTTGGGTCCACGGTACCTCTTTCTTTACAAACACTGTTTCAGTACCCCCCTATGTGATTTTAACTTGCCTTTATCATGAGAGTTCTGTAATTCCTTGATCCTGGCGTCTGCTTGGTCTTGTATCTCTCTTGATAACCTAAGACATTCAAGAGATGGCAGTACCATGTCTGGTTCTGAATCTTTTCGTGATCTTCTGCTTGTAGAGCTGGTGGGTGGGGATCTTACAGCATCTAGGGCCTGTACCTTCGACTCCATCTCTGTCATTCTCGAGTTAAATGTCTTCAACTCTTTCAAGATCGTCACATTAGTGTCCATTTCTTGTTTTTTGATCAGTTTCTTGTACTAATTTGCAATTCCTATTGATAGGTCTTGGGTGATGTCCACCACATTTCGAGTAATCAAAGAATTGGTGCAATCTCAGATAAAGTGTTCCAAAGCTTGTCAGTATGATCAGTGCTACCGTAGTGCTTCAGTACTAGCTTGTCACAAACTTTTCTGACCTGGCTTGGTCACTTCTCATCAAGACAGAAGGTCTCCAAGATTTTGGTTGCAGAGTCAGTAACATCTCTGAAGGACAAACCAGGAACAAAGACTTAAACATAACCGACAATGCATTTACAGAAAAGGCAGGAAGTGTGTAGGATAGGATGACTTCATTTTACCAACCAAAGGTTTGTCAGTTTGTAATTCATCATTTGGGCTTTGGCATTTTTGATGTTTACATAAGCTTCTGTTTTTTCTGTTTTTTTTTTTTTTTTTTTTTGCTTCTGCTTTTGATGTTTTACAAATGCTGCTTTTATTTGATTTACAAGATGCGTCCTAAAAGGGCAGAGGGAACGTGAGGAAGATAGAAGTCCCCACAGACACCCCTGCAACATTTCTATCTGGAGATACAGCCGCTGACATACTGAGGAGGAAGAAGGAGAGAGAAGACAGAGAGATTGAAGAGGCTGAGAGGATACAGAGGGGGGGGGGGGGGGGGAGTGAGAAGGATCAAGCCAGAAAGGCGGAAACTTAATATTCACAGATGGATAGAAATGCATACAGGAAGCATTCCATACTCTCTATTCTACCACATGTCAGTCACAATGCAGGCACAAAAAGAACATATGACGAATAATTTTAAAACTTTAAAATAAGTACTTTGTCACCAATCATTAGGAGCTTCACAACAAGGCCTACAAACACTTTTAGGACAAGGGCACGAAGGATAGCCTGTGGGAGAGATTTGCCAGCTGTCCGCGAAAGTGTGCAAGATTTCCAATCCCAGAGGACTCAATATGTAAAACTCACTTAGTGCAAGTTTGTCCAGGCTCCCACGGAAATGACAGAGAGGTAGAACTGTATTCAGGACAAATTTAACTTATTGAATAGTCACATCAGAAGGAAGGGTTTCAGCAAATCTTCATCTTTCAAGACCCTGGCCCATATTCATATGAACTTACAATCAGATAACACACACCAGCCATCTATCGCAAGCCCCAGTTTAGTTTCCCAGGTTTCAACAGTAAACCAGCAAGTCATGGAACAGTTTGCAAAGATGAAATCTGTGATGTCATCTTTTCTTGGACCAAAGGAGATCACCAGAACAACCTTCTGCAACCATCTGACATCTAAGATTGAAACTTTAGAAGAAAAAGACTTTTAAATATTATGTTTTAAATGAGGCTGTGAAACTTTTAAGTGGAGTCTAGAGTAGGGTAGAGGAAAGCACTCAATTCAATTGAATTCCACTTTTATAGCGCTTAATCTCTGCCAAAATGACAGACTCTAAGGCGCAACATCATAAGGATAGTTACGAAAATCATTGTCCTTATCCATAGCAATGGTCGACATCACGGAGAATGCCATATGAGGTGGAAAATACTAAGAAGGATAAGCTTGGCAGAATAGGTATGCCTTAAGTTTAAGCCTTAAGCACCCATTACGATAGCAATCTACACTTTGTGGGAGCTCCAGTCCTACTTCCACATATGTGCCACATACTTTTCAGCAGCGACCAGCACCAGTTGCTAGTGAATATGCCTTGCATATTGCACTCAGATATATTTTACCATCTGCCTGAGCAAGCACTTGAACCCTCCATCAGTAGCCTATATCATGGGTGAAGAAAATGCACACAACATCTCAGAACTCTCTAGTACTTATGGGAACATACATTCAGTATCTGGAGCAGTCAGCTGAACCCCAGCCCCAGCTGCCCCCATCATTCATCTAGGCCGAAGTAGCAGCAGCAGCAGACCTACTGCACTAGCCTAACAATGGGTACTTTTCAGGACCATTGCTGTAAAAGTGTCGTTCTCAGGAATACCTGAATCTTCCAAAACAATTAATAAGCCGCATGTTTAAAAAATCCCCAACCAAAAAGCATTACAACGCCCCACACCAGACACATAGCCCCAAACACACCAAAGATAGTGAATGAAATGAGTGACTGATTAAAAATTTCAAGTTAAAAAGCTTCAAATAATTGAAACACACACTTAAAAAATTTTGAACTTTGAAAAATATTAGAAAGAACTCTGAAAAAATGACACAAGAAAAAAATTGATAAAAATTTGGTAAAAAATAAAACTTTGGCCAAAAAAAGTAAACTTTAGCCCAAAAAGCATTGACAAAGGTATTGAAAACACTTTGACTTTGAATCTTTCACACATTTGGTAATGATTTGGACCTCAGGAAAATAAGGATATAAAGAGCCTTCAAGGTCATAGGTCGAATCCTCTTCAACACAAATGTCCTAACTCAAGACAAGGTTCTAGCAGTATCAAAAATAGTCAAAAATTCCATAACAAAGTACTGAGCAGATTATATCTATTCAAAATAGATTTGCACCATTGCAAGATATCTTGGACAATGAAATTTATGGTACTCTTGTACAGCAAGACCCAGACCCAACCAAACAAAAGAAGCAAACTGCTCACAAGGTTAAACATCAGTTCGACGGTAATAGTCGTACAAACGACGCCCAGGAGAAGGCAACTTCTCCTGCCTCTCATGATTTAACAAATATATCACAACAGTGCATACACATTGATGCAGATACTTCCTGTGACAATTGTGAAGCTGATAACAGGATTCCCCAACTTATCTGGGATAACAAATACCAATGTTCACACTATCTGCAATGTACTGCACAAATGACGGTTCCTTTTGGTTATATACCAATAACTCCACTTCAAGAATATATTGGCCTACCAAATCATTGGCAAACAACCCCTGATATACTCATAGCCAATAAAATTATTCCTCAGTCAGGACTTCCAAATTTTATGGAGTGTAGGATCCCAGTACAAACTCATCTTCAACCTCAATTTTGGGGAAAATACTTGACCAACTACTGGGACAAGCAAATTGTTGATCTGATTACCTTTGGCTTTCCCTTAGATTTCGATAGATCTTGTCCTCTTACCTCTACCTATGAAAACCACTCATCAGCTGTCCAACATTTAGATCATGTTGATAAGTATATTCAAGAAGAATTACAGCACCAAGCAATACTGGGTCCTTTTAACAAGTTACCTTTTGAATTACATTTTTCTCCACTTTTGACAAGAACTAAACAAAATTCTTCGAAACATAGAACCATCATGGACTTATCCTGGCCTGAGGAGGCTTCAGTGAATGCTAGTGTCAAGAAAAATATATACCTAGATACTTATTTTAAACTATATTACCCATCAATAGACAATATTACAGCAGCACTTAGAAATTTAGGCCCTGGGGCCATGATATATATGATAGACATAAGTAGGGCATTCCGACATCTTAAGATTGACCCTAGAGACATAGATCTTTTAGGTTTATATCATTATGATGCATATATTGACGCCTTTCATTTGGATTCAGACATGAGTCAATTTTCTTCCAGAGGTGTTCTGGTGCAATTAGATATATTATGATAGAACATGGCTTCCCAGGATTATGGAACTATATAGATGATTTAATCTATTCTGGATTGCCTTCAAAAATCCCCGATTCTTTTGCCCTCTTGTCACAACTATTAACAGAATTAGGCCTAGATATTAGCATGGACAAATTGGTACTTCCCTCTACATCTGTCGTATATCTGGGCATACTAATCGATAGCAAAAAATCAAACCATACCCATGCCTCCAGATAAATTACAAGAAATTGTTCATATGTGTGCCTTATGGTCCAATAAAAAGTCTTGTACCAAGAACCAAATTCAATCACTACTTGGTTCTTTGTTGGATAAAACTAAATGCGTTCGTCCAGCTCGTTATTTTTTAAATAGAATGTTACAACTGCTATGAGACAATCACAATTGTCATCTTATCATTCTAAACCAACAATTTCATTGTGATTTGAATTGGTTCAATATTTTCTTAAAATCATACAATGGAGTAACATTCTATCATCAACCAAACATTCAACATGCTATACATTTGGATGCAGGTCTCAGTGTTGTTACAACAATATGGTATATACCATACCCATTCCTGAAGCTCACAAAGGTTACAATATCAACCATCTAGAGATGATTAACATTACGGTTGCACTTAAATTATGGGGTACATGTTGGTCTAATCAATGTGTACAAACATTTTGTGATAATCTCCCAGTGGTAGAGGTTATAAGGACAGGCAAAGGTAAATACCAGATACTAGCAGCATGTGCTAGAAATATTTGACTGCTTTCGGCTTTATACAATATTCGATTGATAGTGTCACATATTATTGGTCAAGACAATACCATTGCTGACCTGTTGTCACGATGGTACAAAACACCCAATAACCATGAAAAATTAATTGCTTTACTTCCAGTACACCATTGGATTCCTGCACATATAGATTTAATGTTGTTTAACAACAATATCTAGTACTTCTATTCAGATGATATTTCTATGGCATCCCAGCTGTCCACCAGTGCATGTGCCAGGTTACATACAGCCTTCAGACCAGCAACTTACACAGCTTATACTCGTATGTTCTCAGATTTCATAGCATTCCTGGTGGTGGCTGGGCTCTGCCTCTCTCAAGTATCTACACTTCAGGTATTAGCTTTTATGGATTTTTTGCATTTAAACCCGTTCTCCCCAAGCAATATTGCAAACCATGTGGCTGGAATCAAAACCATATTCATTATTTACAATTTGGATCACACTGTATTTTCAGATAATCGAATCCAACTATATTTGAAATCATTAAAGATTAATAGGCCTTTTCAACCACTTATCCCACAAATAGTAGATGAATATTTACTTGCTAGAATTGTCTCTGCTTGTGACCCTTTCCCAAACCAAATAGTCTTTAAGGCATTATATACCATCTCTTTCTTCTCCTTTCTTTGCCTATCTCACTTGTTACCTCATTCCATCAAAACTTTCGATGTATCTAGACAATTATGCAGAGGTGACATATTTTTCTCCCAAAAATCAGCCACTATGCTTATTAAATGGTGAAAAACCATTCAAAACAGACAAAAAATTAAAATTATTGTTATCCCATTTGTTATGTATGTAGTAAGCTTTGTAGCAGGATATAAATAGATATTCACTGAAACACTTTATTAACTTTAAGGAAACATCAGGTGGCATACATTACACAAACACGTGAAAACGGAAACGGATATATATCTTTTTTTTACTGCAAGTATATATATCTTCGACGACTGCAAGTATAAATATCTTCAAGGATATAACAACTGCCCCCTCAAAAAAAAAAAACTGATATTCTAATATTGTATAGTTATTTATATGTAAAACTGAATGAGCCTTTTTAACTTTTTCATAAAATTTAATGTAATTATTCCTTTTAATATTACTTCAACAGTCTATGTTTTATCATCATAGTTAAACCAAACAGAGTTAAATGAGTCTTTGTAACTATTAAAATTTAAAGTCAAACAGAATTACTCAGTTTAATATCAGTTCCAACAGTCCATGATGTTATACCACAAAACTGCGTTATAGTCAACATAAATGTTCATGGAATTCCTGAAATAGAGAAAAGTCTATTATTAACTTCTTAAATACTACATTAATGTCAATAATCTCTGAGGAGGTTTCCTGTCCCTCTGAGGATATCGTCTGGCACTACCTTCTGTCTCTGTAGTTTTGGTACTGGAAACTGGACCACTTGATACAGCCTGAGCAGTAGTGTTATCAGGAAGAGTAAATTCCTCTGGATTAACCCGTTCAATGATGGTTTTTGAACAGTCAGATTTTGGTATGAAACGAGATCGTAACTGATCTTCATGTCTTTTCCAAATAATGTCGTCAACTTGCACTTCATAGTTTCTGGGGCTAACTAAATGGAGTACCACACCAGGCACCCAACGTGCACCTCGCCCAAAGTTCAATACAAACACAGGATCGTTTACTTTAAACTTTGCAACACAATCCACATTCTGTTGAAAGATTTTCACTTCTTTGCTTAAGTTCTTGGATCTTAGAGCACTGAGTCTTATCCGTGGTTGTCTGTTCATTAATAATTCTGAAGGGGATTTCCCTAAGGAAGTTGGTGTAGCCCTGTACGTTAAAAGAAATCTGTCCAGTTTTGCTTGGATTGATTCCCCTGTACTCCCAATTTTGGTGAGTTTTCTTTTGAACTCTCCCACATATCTTTCTGCTAATCCATTTGTTGCAGGATGTCCAGGCGATGTGGTAGTGTGGTGAATGTCATTGTCCGATAGAAATGCTTTAAACTCAGTACTAGTAAATTGCGAACCATTGTCAGTCACAATATGTTCAGGTAATCCGAAATAACTGAAAATATGCCTGAGAGCGGCTATGGTACTTGCAGAAGTAGCGTGGGCCATAGGCACAATATCCACATATTTGGAATATGCGTCCACCACAACTAAGAACATTTTATCCCAAACTGGCCCTGCGAAGTCGAGGTGTAGGCGTTTCCAAGGTCCTCCAGGCCACGACCAGGAAGCTGTTGCTGGTGAAGGTGGAGACAAAGCAGCTTCTTGACAAGCTACACACATTTTCACCGTTTCTTCAATTTCCTGATCCATTTTAGGCCACCACATATATTTTCGTGCTAATTGTTTCATTTTTACCATTCCCATGTGCTCAGAGTGTAAATCCTTTAGAAGTATCTCACGTAGGGAATCTGGTATAACAACTCTGCTGTCCCATAACAACACGTCATCCTCATTTGACAATTCCAATCTTTTCCTGTAAAACGGAAGTAATTCAGAGTCCACCTCTGATGGCCAACCGTTCTTTGTAAACTGCAAAACCCTGTATAAAACGGGATCCTTCCTGGTTTCGGAACGAACAGTTTGAGCTTTCACAATGTTATCTGTGTCCACAAATAATACATTTGATGTAACAGTTTCTGCTGATGTAGGTTCTCCTTCAATCGGTTTTCTGGACAGGAAGTCTGCACACACATTTTCTTTACCGGCGATATATGCAATTGTGTAATTGTAGGCCGCAAGTGTAAGTGCCCAGCGTTTTATACGTGCTGAAGCTAACTGTGGTACACCTTTGTGTTCACCTAGTAATGTAACCAATGGTTTATGGTCTGTGAAAAGTTCAAAATGTCTACCCAACAAGTACTGGCGGAATTTGGTGACACCGAAAATAATCGCCAGAGACTCCCTTTCAATCTGAGAGTAGTTGCATTCTGCACTGTTTAGAATCCTTGAGGCGTAAGCCACAGGTTGTAGGTCTCCACTTTGAGCCGGTTGGAGCAAAACTGCACCGATGCCAACTGAAGACGCATCACATTTCATCACCAATTTTTCTTTTTCATTGTAATGTTTCAGAACAGTTTCAGAGCACAGAAGATCTTTTATTTTCTCAAATGCTTCTGTTTGTGTTTTTCCCCAACACCAGACTGTCTTTTTACAAAGCAATTTATACAAAGGTGACATGACCTTAGCAAAGTCTGGTACAAATCTTCTCAAGAAGTTTGCCATCCCAATGAAAGATTGCAGTTCACTAACATTAGTAGGTGGTTTTGCCTGCTTCAACGCTTCAACTTTCTCTTGTGTAGGTGAAATTCCATTTCGGGAAATGGTATATCCCAAGTATGTAATTTCATCCATCATATAATGAAATTTGTCCTTCTTCAGTTTTAGACCACAGTCCTGTAGTTTTGAAAGAACTCTGTACAAATTTTCTTTGTGTTTTTCTTCATTCTCCCCTGTAACAAGAATGTCATCCACGAAGATGCAACAGCCAGGTAATGCTTGTAATACATTTTCCATGGTTCTTTGGAAGATTGACACTGCACTATTGATGCCAAATGTTAGTCTGTTATACTGATAAAGTCCCTTTGTCGTATTAATTGTAGTATATTTCCTGCTTTCAGGCACTAATTCCAACTGGTGATATGCTTGCGACAGATCAAGCTTTGTATATTTTACTCCACTTTTCAGTTTGTGAAGTAACTCATCAAATGTAGGAATCGGGTACTGTTCTAAATCAGAACATTTGTTTATTGTCACTGAATAATCTCCACAAATTCTCAAGTCACCACTTGGTTTGAGCACTGGCACAGTGGGTGAAGCCCAGTCCGAATAGTCAACCTTTTCAATGATACCTTCAGCTTCAAGTTTGTCCAATGCCTTTTCATACTGTCCACGTATTGAAAATGGCACAGGTCTCGGTTTGAAAAAGATGGGTTTGTGATCATGTACTCGCAAATGCACTTGGATATCTTTCAGCTTTCCCACAACACTAACATCAAATAAATCTGCAAATTTCTGTATGATTTGATCCCTTTCTGAGATGCTAACATTGAATATGTTCTTCCATGGTAGCTTGAACTTCATCATTATATCTCGGCCAAGTAAAGAAGGTCCTTTAGTTTCTACAACACGAATAACAATGTTATCCTTTTGATCGCCAATCTGAACTTCCATGGATTTTTCTCCTAAACACTTTATGGTATCACCTGTGTATGTCTTCAAAACAGCTGTAGAGGGGTTAAGTGATTGTACTGATAACCCCAAACTGGCAAAATCCTTGGTATTCAGTATTGTAACTGAACTACCTGTATCAATTTCCATATTCAGAAACTGTCCTTCAACTGTTACAGGTAAACAGAAATGCTTGAACTTGTTAGGATCTGTATCCACCTTGTTCATGTAAAATGTAAACTCCTCATCATCAGAAGCTGGTTCTGAGTCTAAGGTAGTTACGTGGTGTGTATGACCTTGACCCTTGGAGCTCTCCCTTTGTTTCTTGAAACAAACTTTTTCAAAATGTCCTTTCTTGTGACAGTAGCGGCAAATGTCATTTTTATGTTCACAATTTGGAGCTAGATGTTTACTGGAACCACAACGGAAACACTTTTTGTTACCTGGTACTGATTGTTTCTTGGAACTTCCCTTCCCATGTTTGAATGCTTTATCCACTTTATGAACCACTTGCTTTGGAATTTCGTGTTTCTGATTTTCAACCAACTGTCGAGATTCCTGTTCAGCAAGTTCATCTGCCCGTGCCAAATCCACAGCTTGCTGAAATGTTCTTTCTTCGGATAATAGTTTCTTTTTTGTATGTGGGTTGCGGACACCTCCCACAAACTGGTCTCGGAGTGCTCTCTGTAGAAATGTACCAAAATCACATGTATTAGCTAGCCTCTTGAGCTTATTTGCATACTCCAGAACAGATTCATTTTCACTTTGAAAGGTATGGTAAAACCTGTAGGTTTCAGCCACAACAAGAGACCTGGGTTTGAAATGGTCTTTCAATAACTGAGTCAATTGTTCATAGCTTTTATCAGTAGGATTATCTGGTAAACACAAGTCTTTCAAAGTACCATAAGTCTTTTTACCCAATAAAGAAATTGTGAATGCAACTTTCTTACGATCTGCTGCTCTTTTCTCTTCTCTTAATGCATTTGGTGCAACAATCCCTATATCATGGGCCAAGAAATAAGCTTCAAGTCTTTCACTGTACTCAGTAAAATTTCCTCCATCAAAAGGTTCAAAACTGTAAGAGGCCATAATGAATCAATGTATGTAGACAATGTTTATATCCTTTAAGAGTTCCGTAGTGTATAAATAGCAACACTGTAAGTGTGAATGTACTTGCATGAACTATGAGAAGCAGTCCTGTAAGCTTTGTAAGCACAGACATTAACCCCAGAGAAATTATCCACTGTAGTGTACTGTATATGAAGCCACAATGTAAATGTAAACAATGCACATACTGCACTTTATCCTCGTCGCCATTTGTTATGTATGTAGTAAGCTTTGTAGCAGGATATAAATAGATATTCACTGAAACACTTTATTAACTTTAAGGAAACATCAGGTGGCATACATTACACAAACACGTGAAAACGGAAACGGATATATATCTTTTTTTTACTGCAAGTATATATATCTTCGACGACTGCAAGTATAAATATCTTCAAGGATATAACACCATTGCTACATGGTTCCCCTATATGTCCAGTACAAGCTGTTGGACAAATGCTAGCAGTATATCCTGACCATGATAATGCTCCATTATTTCAAGTCCCTAAGAGCTTAGGGACTGTCCAAGTCCTGCAAGAGCTCACCCTTGCTACAAGCTTTAGACATGAAAACACTTCAGACATCAGTGTGTATCCAGGGACTTTCTCTTTTTAGATCATTGCTTTTATCAAACTCCCGTTCTAATAAATTTTACTCATTTCTGCTCTCAAAAATAGTAAACGGGGAAGTTTTAAGCTCAAAAAACATTTTACATAGAGTGCTGTTAACTAGTCACCAATATTATATAAATTTCAATGAATACATATGTGATACTACCTATTTTAAAAAATGCAAGAGGCAGATACTGCAAGAAATTCATAATACTGAAAACAAGGGACTAAAGGACACTGTGTTGTTTTTATTACAACCTGACTGTGATAGATCAAGAATACTGTTGAATAGCTTCTTATCTCCATTCTGATTTTATCTTATGTTAATCTGTTTAATCTTATATATTTGTCTTATATATAATGCTAGAATTTTTGTCTGTATTGCATTGTATTTACATTTTATCTCTCTCCATTTGGAGGCAATAAAATATCTATCTATCTATCTAACCTAGTGATTCCACCCTCATTCCTTTGACTGATTCAAAAGCGTCGAAACATTTGAAAATGTGTCCTTGTTATTACAAATAACACCAACTTTGACATTTCACATGTTCAGGAAAGGTGGTACCACTTGGGTACCTTAATCATGGGGTCCCTATCGAAAATATTATACAACATGGTACTTGGTCTTCCTAAACTGTCTGGAGGTACATGAAATCAGTCCCGTCTGCCTCCTTTCCAGTCTCCACCTCTTTTCAACACTACTTACAACCCTAGTTTGGCAGTTTGGGTGCTATTTCTTTCCTTTCCTTTTAAATTCTTCAAGTAAATTCTCTAGTCATGTACAGTTATGCATTTTGACCTTGGCTTTGACCCTAAACTCTTTAAAGTAAATTTTCTAGCCATGCCTAGCTATGTGTTTTGACCTTGGAGTTGACCCCAGAGTGCTCTTTCAAAATTTACCTCTAAAAAATTATATTAACTAGCTTACCCCTCTTTCACGTTCTCGAACTGGCATATCTCAGGACCAGTTCATATTGGTCTCACAAAATTTCAAAATTAGTAAGCTAGTTCCCTCATATTTATTTATTTATTTATTTATTTCTCGTACACATGAGTACATATGGGTACTCTGTTGCATTCCTAAAAAAATATAATTCCTCTGTACATAACGTGCTCATATACATAATATCATGTTTTGCAAAAATATATTAGTTTTAAATTAAATAATATATATATATAATCTCATATATGTTTTTCAATGGCTTGGTCAGGGAATGAATTTTGCATTCTTTGGGATATTGTGAAGTGGTGTTTACTACCTGTAACATAGATTTTCTGCATTTTAGCTGTTTTTAAGAAGATGACGAACTGGTATGTACCAGAAATAATTAGTAAAAAGAACTTATCTGTCTTACATTGGGCAGCCTCGACAATGACTTAGTTTTAATAATTCTTTTATTTGTAATAATTTCATATCCTTTAAAAATATTTTACCATATATTATGACACTTATATCATGAAATATTGTAAACTAAACTTAATAATATTTGGGATGACAATATTTTCGAAAGTCAAAATCTTATTTTATGACGACAATAAGATATTTACAGCACTTAAATTAATTGTAAATAATAACACCTCAAAAATTTCCTCAGTAAACTTACACTGCCCAAATACCATCAGTCAGTTCAAGTACATTAAAAACCTGAAGCCAAATATTATTTGTAAATCTATAAATGCAATATGATTTAAGCTAGGAATAATATTACTTTACAAATTCATTTTTGAATACATTATTTTACATTTTGTCATGGAAAAAATACTTTAACAATTATTAAATTCAATAAATAGAGTTAAAGAAAGTACATTTACCAACTATTTTGCGCCAGTTTCTACCTATATATCCGAATAAATATTTCAGTTTCCTCTCATATAATCTGTGTACAGCCAAAGACAAAGAAACATTTTGTAAAACATTTTTCCTTTCAAATGATAACAGAGTATTAAATTGCATATGCAACAAGATTTGTGAAATTTCAAAAGTGGGTACACAATGATCTTATTCAAGACACTAAATGGTTTATCCTACACAATGTGCTAGTATATATAACAAAAATATTTCTTCACAACATGAACAAATCAAAGATATCTTTGTTGTATTTACCCTCCCTCCAAAAATCAAATTGATTTTATTTGGTTTTTACCTTGAACTTATAAAGAAGCACAAATACACAACCACAAATAACCTAAACAAAAACTAACATTTTGACTAAAGTCACCACTCATGAGTACATAATGATAAGCCAACATACATCTTAGTATCTGGTTGCAGCTTCAATTAATCTTGCTCTGATAAACATACACAGCAAACACTAGTAGCAGATAAATGTAGATCTAGTATCAAACCTTACTATGTAACTCAGCAAAAATTAAACACCACTCTAAACTTCTAAAAAAGGCTGAATAATAAACAGGAAGGCTAAATTACATTCTAGCATATACTCATTGTCCTTGTAATCAAGCATTTTCACACATGTTGGTGGTATTAACAGTTTTAAAATTTACCCTAGGACTAATAAATTTTACAAACTTCTCCCCTTTTAACAAACATGTAATTAAAATATATGTCTTTTTTCCATTGTTCATCAACTTGCGCTTGACCTTTCTGTGACCTTGTTCACTGAGTTGGCTCTGACAGTCACATAGCATTTGCTTTGACCTGACCTGTGACGTTTTGGGGGGTGGAGCGATAGGCCCCACCTTATTCAGTGCCCCCTAGCGAAAGATTGTTGTGATTCAATACCCTCGATTGGGTAGGGGGTTATTGCTTATTGATTCTGGCGCCAATTTTAATTGAACCTTCATTCAACATTGGGAAGTCAAAGGGGCAAGACGCCATTTTTAGTAACATAATTTTTGGACTTTCAGAACTTTATTTTTCGCCCTCCAGTGTTGGATAGAACTGGCGTGTTAAGTTATATCATCACTACCTGACGAGGAATCTCTAGTAGCACAGAATCCTGGAGGATTAGTTGCTTTTTATAATGCGAATCTTGCACTGGGGTGCTGGAGCCACGACAAAGGGATGAGTTTATTTTCAATTTTATATTTTGTCATCCTGTTATGTATTTTAGTCTTTTAGTATTTTATCATTTTACAGTCATTTTACAGTTAATTATATAAATTGTTATGAAAACGTTACTGATATTTTACCAAATGCTTTTATAACTCATCCATTGGTCAGAGCCGCATTATTAAAAGCACAGTGTGCTATCATATATTGCATTTCAGTAACTGTGACTAAAAATATAAAGAACTTAAAATTAACAGCAGCATTGCTTGCTCTCTGTGATTCGAGTGCCTGAACTCTTAAACTGTGAACTGTGACTTATAATATGGCACCTGTGAAAGAATTTTTGTTCAAGAACTGTGGGGACGTCCATAAGCGTCCAATAAATAGCAAATGCCCATTTCCAGCAAAAAATGATGATTCTGTATATGTTTCTGAGGACTCACCTGTTAATTCAGAAGAGGCTGGTGCTCTGAAAATGCAGATTCTAGCTGAGCTTAAGAGCTTGGGTGGGCGGATGTCAGCTATGGAGGACAGGATGGCCACCAAGGAAGCCACACAAGACCCCAAGCCCACACAGCAGCCGTCAGCGACAGCCAGCAGCCCTAGTCCTGGACAGCTTGATCAGATGGTGCTTCCCACAGTGGCGGCCCTGCAAGGAAGCCAGAGCATTCAATCAGAGGTGGACCAGAGGATCAGGCAGTTAGCGGATCTAAATGAAGCATGCAAGTCAAAATCCCAGAGAGGAGGGGAATGAAATTGTATGGGTTAAGAGGCAGGTACCATGGCCTCAGAACTTTGTTTTAGGGGGCAACAATAAAAGTCGTATTTTGTATGATGCCTTAAACTGGTGTCAGTGGGTGTCGGGCTTTGCTACTATTGCTAGGGAAGAGAAAAATTTAGATATTAAAAATGCCATGTTAGAGTATTTGAGTGAGATTATGGAGGATGCCAACGACTTTAGCTGGCAGTCAGCAAAAGCCTCCCATGCTGTGTTATGCAGGATGGAGGAAGGTAAGGTAGAGTGGCATGAAACCCATAAATTAGATCCCATCAGGAAAGCACATGCTCAGAGAGGCGTAGGTCAAAATTCAGGAGGGGTAGGGACAAAGCAAACAAGAGCTGAACCAAAGGCCACAGCTTGTCGTTTTTACCAGAGGGGCCTTTGCCATCATCAGAAAGACAAGGAAACTGGTGGGGTCTTTTATAAACATGTCTGTTCCGCTTGCTATGCCATGAGCAGAGAAAATAGGCATATGGTTAAAGATTGTCGGGCATCCTCCAGGGTTACAAAAAACGAGTATGGCACTGCTTTAAAGCAGTGCAGAGTCAATGTAATGTAAATAATGTTCACAAAAGTTGTGTATCATATACTAGTACTAGATTTATATGTAACACTAATGTACATAATGGATGTAGCAGTAATTGGAGAGCTGATTGGTCAAAGTTCTTAGGTAGGACTTATACACAGGTTGTGAGTTCAAACCCCAAGTCGAGATTGGACAGGTACAGCACTCACATAAAGCAGATAACAAACTTGTCAGTTACTGATAGGGGTAGAAGTAACAAAAGTAAGAAACCTACCTGTCTGAGTGAAAGTAATCCAGTTACTGGCAGGAACAAGACCCAGAGACCATACTCCATCAGTAAACATACGATTAGTGGTCCTAAACATGGCAATGCACACTTTTGTATCCCTGTGACAAACAGGCTTGAATCTTTATGTGTGATCGATGAAAACAACACAGACGGTGAGTCTGCAAATAACAACAGCAATGTTAGTTATAAGGACTCACAAATACAGTATCAGACTTCTGAGTACGAATCCTCAAGCTTGATCAAAAATATGAATACTAGCCCTCCGGTCAAAAATGTGTCAAATACTGATAAACAGGCAGATGATATCACACAAGTGTCAAATACCGGCATTCAGTGCAAACAGGTCAGACCATATGTGAAACAATTAATGCAGAAACAACACAATAGTGATTTATGGCCACAGAACTCAACTCCAAAAGTCATTAAATCGGCAGATCAAAAACATGAAAAAATGTGCCCCAAAAATTATCCACCTGAAGATAAATACGAGTTAGTCTTGGCAGTAAAGAATAAAAATTAGGTCAGGCTTCAACAGGCATCCTCGGATCCGACATATCAAAAATGGTCAGATCAAAATCAACAAAGATTCGGGTTTATACCTTCAAGTCCATTACTTCTCCCCAACAGTAATCTTAAACGTGTCTTGGATGCGGATCCGATTCAGCTTTATGACATTACCAAGAATTCGGATTCTTTTAATTTCATGACTAATCAAATCCAAGTCGAATCTCAGTTAAATCCGGATGTCTGGGAACAGTGTTTGGAAGGCTATTGGGATTCCCAACTATGTCATCTCATCAGATATGGGTTCCCGTTAGACTTCAACAGAAATTCTGAGTTGGGAAAAAATTAAAAAAATCACAGGTCGGCCACAATGTTCCCTGATGATGTGGAAGCATATATACAAGAGGAAATTGGATTCGAAGCTATAGTCGGACCTTTTTTTGGATCCTCCATTCCAAGAACTCCACATTTCACCCTTTATGACTAGGGAAAAACCGGGTGGGGCTCATAGAAGGGTGATAATGGACTTGAGTTTCCCCCAGGGTCGGGCTGTAAACACTTATATCAGTAAAGATACCTACCTGGGCACAGATTTCATTTTAACCCTCCCCTCTATTGACCATATCACTGACAAGATCAAACAGTAAATAAAAATAGACCCCAGAGACTATTTCTTGTTAGGTTTGAAGCACAAAAATTACTATCTGGACACTTGCTTGCCTTTCGGATACAGAAACGGATCCGGAATTTTTCAGAGGCTCAGTGATGCTATCCACTTTATTATGAGTAATATGGGTTATGACGTCATCAACTATATTGATGACGTCATTGGTTTTGGCACTATTTCCACTGCAGACCCCTCATTTCACACTTTAATGAATCTACTTCAAAGACTAGGTTTAGACATCAGTGTTAAAAAATTAGTTCAACCTTGTACTAAGGCTACATGTTTAGGGGTTGAAGTGGACACCAGGAATTTCACAGTGGCCGTCCCCCAAGAAAAATTGGCTAATATTTATCAAATGTGCACTGAATGGGTGGGTCGACAGAAATGTAACAAAAAGCAGCTCCAGTCATTGTTGGGCTCCCTGCTGTACATATCAAAATATGTTCACAGTTCTCGTTTTTTCCTAAATCGGATGTTAGACACCCTAAGGTCACATTTTGGTAAAGATGAAATTCTGCTAGATATCAATTTTAATAGGGACTTAAATTGGTTCTTAAAATTTTTACTATACTTTAATGGAACAGCATTCTTTAATCACACTCCAATCAAAAAAGTTATTGAACTAGATGCTTGTTTAGAAGGATTAGGGGCAATTTTTGAGAATCAAGTTTACAGCATCCAAATTCCCAAAAATTTTGAAAATTACACCATTGTACACTTGGAAATGTTGAACATTTTAGTGGCATTAAGAGTATGGTGTAATCAATGGAAGGCTAACAAAATTCTCTTAAAATGTGACAACCAGGCAGTGGTCTCAGTTCTAAACTCAGGGAAGACTCAGAACCTGACCTTAGGGGCCATGGCCAGAAACATTTCAATGCTACTGGCGATCCATGATATTGAATTGCAAGTCATACATATATTAGGCGCTGACAACAAGGTCGCTGATCTTTTATCCAGACGGTTTATCACTGAAAATCCAGATAAAAAACTGTACCAATTTATAAAAAATCCATTATGGTCTAAGTCGATTGGTCTATATAATACAGGTGTACCAAATACAGCTCGCCGGTTGGCCTCGAAAGCAGCAGCCAGGACACATCAGGCCTTCAAACCAGCCACTCAGGCTTCATACACCAGGAAATTTCGCTTGTTTGTAGCTTACTGTTCTTTCATTGGGGTTCACCTTCAAAACCTCACCCCCCTCATCGCAATGTCCTTCCTAGAATTTTTAGTGGAAAATAATCTCTCTCATTCAGCCATTGCCAACTATCTGTCTGGAGTTAAGGCCAATTTGGCCCTATATGGTCTTCCACTGTATTCATTTCAGGACCCTAGAATAATGTATTTTCAGAAATCATTGTCATTGCATCAGACATTTGCACCTGTAGTGAAAAAGATTATTGATATTCCATTGCTAGCTTCAATTACAAGTATTTGTGACACCATGTGGATGGGGCAGATTTTCAAAGCTTTATATCTGACTGCATTCTTTTCATTTCTACAAATCTCCAATCTAGTTCCCCATTCAATTAAAGCTTTTTCACCAATCGAACAAATATCGAGAGGGGATGTATTTTTTGCTCCACCAGGAATTCATTTGTTAATCAAGTGGAGCAAGACTATTCAGACCAGAGACACCATCAGAATATTAAAAATCCCGTCCCTGGGGTCCTCCCCTTTATGTCCGGTCCAAGCTATCAAAAATTTGTTACTCATTACACCAGGGACAAAAAATGATCCTCTCTTTCAAATAAAAAATGAAGCTGCCCAATGGGTACCCCTTACTGACACTAAGGTCAGGCGAAATTTTACACAAATACTTACTCAAGTAGGTCTCCAGCATTCAGGCATGTCGCTCCACACCTTCAGGCGTTCAGGTGCCACTCTCGCTTTTAACTCGAATGTCTCTATACAAAACATCCAGAGTCATGGCACCTGGACGTCTGACTGTGTGTGGAGATACATTATTCAAGACCATAATGCTTCACAACAGGTAGGTGAGTCTTTCAAAAGTCTCCTCCATCGTCCCTAGTCCAACTACTTCCTAGTTGGGCATTGGTGGAGGTTGGCATCTACCTCAAATATCATATTTTTATTCTTTTTATCATGTAATAAATACTTAAGGTCACCTTACATTGGCACAAAGTAAGTTTAATCTTTATTTCTGCATTTAAGGCCACCCTAACTTATATCATGATGGACTATGGACAGTAAACTCAGTAATGTAAAGTAATCTTAAATTGTGATAATCTTAAACTTCTTTGAGGTGGCCTTAAACTTAGCTTTTTCAAATTTTAAGGTGACCTTACACATAGATGCCTTTTAGTATTGTACATAAATATAGTTGAATAATAATAATAATAACAACAAAAATATTAATCCCATTTGCTGTGTTATACATTGTCTTACATAACTATGCAACAGTAGGGGCACTGTGGGGGGTGGAGCGATAGGCCCCACCTTATTCAGTGCCCCCTAGCAAAAGATTGTTCTTGTGATTCAATACCCTCGATTGGGTAGGGGGTTATTGCTTATTGATTCTGGCGCCAATTTTAATTGAACCTTCATTCAACATTGGGAAGTCAAAGGGGCAAGACGCCATTTTTAGTAACAGAATTTTCCAACCTCCCACCCTGGTTCATCTCATTTCATATAGGAGCAAGTGTCAGGAGGCTGGCCTTCTGCGAACCTAACTTAACACCTCCTGTGGCGCAGGGGAGGGGGTGAGTTCCATGTTTGTGCTCCTGGCTAGTTAACAATGGGGTTCACAGCACTGGCGCTTGTTAGCTAGTATGGGGGCCTTCCTCCTTGTCTCCTTGAGCTGACCCCTCGGGGTCCTATTTTCAGGTCATTTATCATTATTCAGGGTGTCAATACTAAGTAACATGTCATAAATCATAGGGCAGCAAAAACAATCTGTCAAATGTTCTATGGTTGCTATTCTGTACTGTCAGTAGGGTACTGTATTAGGTTTTGGCATTTGGGTTGCCACAGTCTGATCTTTGTATTTGTATGCATCAGTGGCAATAACCTTGTATTTATGTTGTAACTTGTAAAGTCTGTCACAGTTTGCTAACACAGTGTTTGTAGTTGTAGATTCTGAATGGCCTGTCAAAGCAACCACAACACAAGATGGCTGCCATACAAACTACTCAGGCCTTCAAAGAAGTCAACATATACATATATACATGATTTATGTTCGAATTTTTCGATTTTGATGGCTCATGTAATGTAGGGGCTATTGTTCAAAACAAGGCACGTTCACACTGTCTTATGTTAGTACTTAGGGGCCATATTATTCGGTCATTTAGGCTTGAGTTAGGCTGCTATGCTGACCAATGGACTTTAAATGTATGAGTATAGGGTTATTTTAGTCAGGAACGTGTCTTATCATTGGCTTTTTTAACTGTGGAGGTTGGCATCTACCTCAAATATCATATTTTTATTCTTTTTATCATGTAATAAATACTTAAGGTCACCTTACATTGGCACAAAGTAAGTTTAATCTTTATTTCTGCATTTAAGGCCACCCTAACTTGTATCATGATGGACTATGGACAGTAAACTCAGTAATGTAAAGTAATCTTAAATTGTGGTAATCTTAAACTTCTTTGAGGTGGCCTTAAACTTAGCTTTTTCAAATTTTAAGGTGACCTTACACATAGATGCCTTTTAGTATTGTACATAAATATAGTTGAATAATAATAATAATAACAATAAAAATATTAATCCCATTTGCTGTGTTATACATTGTCTTACATAACTATGCAACAGTAGGGGCACTGTGGGGGGTGGAGCGATAGGCCCCACCTTATTCAGTGCCCCCTAGCAAAAGATTGTTCTTGTGATTCAATACCCTCGATTGGGTAGGGGGTTATTGCTTATTGATTCTGGCGCCAATTTTAATTGAACCTTCATTCAACATTGGGAAGTCAAAGGGGCAAGACGCCATTTTTAGTAACAGAATTTTCCCACCTCCCACCCTGGTTCATCTCATTTCATATAGGAGCAAGTGTCAGGAGGCTGGCCTTCTGCGAACCTAACTTAACACCTCCTGTGGCGCAGGGGAGGGGGTGAGTTCCATGTTTGTGCTCCTGGCTAGTTAACAATGGGGTTCACAGCACTGGCGCTTGTTAGCTAGTATGGGGGCCTTCCTCCTTGTCTCCTTGAGCTGACCCCTCGGGGTCCTATTTTCAGGTCATTTTTCATTATTCAGGGTGTCAATACTAAGTAACATGTCATAAATCATAGGGCAGCAAAAACAATCTGTCAAATGTTCTATGGTTGCTATTCTGTACTGTCAGTAGGGTACTGTATTAGGTTTTGGCATTTGGGTTGCCACAGTCTGATCTTTGTATTTGTATGCATCAGTGGCAATAACCTTGTATTTATGTTGTAACTTGTATAGTCTGTCACAGTTTGCTAACACAGTGTTTGTAGTTGTAGATTCTGAATGGCCTGTCAAAGCAACCACAACACAAGATGGCTGCCATACAAACTACTCAGGCCTTCAAAGAAGTCAACATATACATATATACATGATTTATGTTCGAATTTTTCGATTTTGATGGCTCATGTAATGTAGGGGCTATTGTTCAAAACAAGGCACGTTCACACTGTCTTATGTTAGTACTTAGGGGCCATATTATTCGGTCATTTAGGCTTGAGTTAGGCTGCTATGCTGACCAATGGACTTTAAATGTATGAGTATAGGGTTATTTTAGTCAGGAACGTGTCTTATCATTGGCTTTTTTAACTGTGGAGGTTGGCATCTACCTCAAATATCATATTTTTATTCTTTTTATCATGTAATAAATACTTAAGGTCACCTTACATTGGCACAAAGTAAGTTTAATCTTTATTTCTGCATTTAAGGCCACCCTAACTTGTATCATGGTGGACTATGGACAGTAAACTCAGTAATGTAAAGTAATCTTAAATTGTGGTAATCTTAAACTTCTTTGAGGTGGCCTTAAACTTAGCTTTTTCAAATGTTAAGGTGACCTTACACATAGATGCCTTTTAGTATTGTACATAAATATAGTTGAATAATAATAATAATAATAATAAAAATATTAATCCCATTTGCTGTGTTATACATTGTCTTACATAACTATGCAACAGTAGGGGCACTGTAATCTTTACCAGTTGGTCGAGTGGGTTTGAATCTTCTGAGACTGGTCTGTCACTGGTGTAGCAGTTAACTCCTGCATTCATTATTGCCTTACCTACTCTCGGTAGGGGCAACTTCGCCCAACACTGTCCATTTTGGAAATGGTACTCAGACTGAATTTTATTTTGTGATATTCAGAAACAAGTGTGTCTTTTCAGTTTTATATTTCCAGTATAATTCATTTTGTATACTAATTTGTGAATATTTTCGGTTTTATATTTATATTTTTACTTTTTCACTCTTTCTGTATTAGTTTATGAATCTTTAAATTTTCAGTATTCTTTAAACTGTAGCTGTGTATCACATTGTATTTGAGATCACGTGACTGACTTTGTAACATAAATAAGTAAAACTTTTCTCATACCTAACAGAATAATTCATGTGTATGAAATAATTTTTATGTATCTGAGTTTTCAATCAAATGTTTTGGACAAAGACTGCAAATGCGTAATTAATGAAAAAGACATATGAGCTATTCACAGCTATCTACTATGAGGTGATTGAGGGCAGTCAGAAAAACAGTGTTTTAAATTGATGGGGATGAGATATTTCCAAGAGTGCTTGCAAATGTCTGGCTACTGACTTTAAAATAATTCTATAGCCAGCATTACAGTACCAAACTCTAAGACAGTGTACATTAATGGAAAATTAAGCAAGACCTTATGCGGTGATATCGTTTTTACCATTTCATTATGACACAGTTTTAAAGATATGTATTATGATTGTAACTTGTCTTTATTTACCTTTTAGTGTCATATACTGTTATTCTTGTCGTATATGATTGCTATAAATGGTTTGTATTGTATCCTCATGTTAATGTACAGAAAGGATGTTGTCACTTCAAAGTCTGGGGGAATACTAAATTTTAGACCAATGGGATTCCTTGTTTCAATTTTACAGGTGCAGAATTTGAGTTATTCTCCCTTGTCTGGGAGTTCTCTATAAAAGCAGGGTGGATTCTGTCATTCTTTGCTGAATTGGTATTGGTAACAGGAGACAGACATGTCAGGGTAAAACCTGGTATTTTATTCTGTTGTTAGATTTTAGAAATGTCAGGGTAAAACCTGCATTGTATTATTTTCATAGTTTAGGTTACAGGGAAAGTTGCAAGATGACTTTGGTAACATTTTAAAGCAGGGAAAAGAGAATGTTCTGTACATAATTTCTGTTTGATTTCAGAGTAAAACCTGTTTGCAAATTTACTTTAAAGTATCATGATATTTTAACTGTTTATTTCAGGGGAAGTTGGGCTTCCATTTAGTACTTTGCTGCTTGTTGTATTTGACTGTATGAAATAATGATGAAGTAGTTTGTATTTATATCTAGTGGCAGGGTAAAACCTGACAAGAATTGAATGGACTGAAATGTTATAATTGCATGTGGTTGATTGTGCATGATGTGTTGATTTCAGTCATATGATTTTTGGTTTCAGGCTGCATGCCAGTGATTTGATGAATGTTTCATGGGGAAAAACCCATGACTAATTGAATTCATTTCAATTCATTTCATTGGGTACTGAATCTACTATGGTACATAATAAAGGATGGAACCAGTGTTTTGACATAGAGTATGATCCAAGGTCTAATTCTTTTAGATGATTCTGGGGAAATTATTTGAATGTATATAATATAAATGTGATTTCTGATCATATTTGATACTTTTGTGACTTTAGTGCTTGTACCAATTCAGCCCCAGCAATTGCTGGTAAAATACTTGTTATATTTTGTAAATAAATGTTCTGTTATGTGACATAAGGCTTTCTCTAGACCTTAGTTCAAAACAAGACCCTTTGCACGTTACAAAATTTGGTGGCAGTGATAGGATTAATTTGAATAAATGTGTAATTACTTAGTGCCATTGTTGAATTTAATGTCTTGAGATATATTAGACACTAGTGCTAGATTTGTTTTTTTTCTGCTTAGGTAAAACTTAGCAGATTCTGTGTTCCTTTTTGTCAAGGTAAAACTTGACAGAAACTTTGTTCATATTATATTTTGTGTTTAGTTTCTGTAATACTTGACAGCTCTGTTTATTTGGTTTTGTTTTCTGTCACATAAGACTTGACAGTATTTTATGAGTTTTATTTGAGTGCTGTGATTATTAAGGTGGATACTTATATGCAGCATATCAATGAGATGGAGGGGCAGTACAGGCAATCAGAATTGCCTAGGTCCAAACATAGGATTTTACCTGATGTCAGTCACGAGCAAAGAGAAAGATGTGTAAGCTTTGAGGGACAAGAATCATTTGTTACTTTTGATCAGTATTCCCAAAGTTCTAAGGAAGGATGTCAAAGACAAGCTTACATGCCTAATAGGAAACTGATATCAGATGCTAGATCTGGAAGTAAGGTGTATGATAAGGGGGTCCCTGAAAAGACTGTTGAAAGGGTAAAACCTTACTCAGTCACCGGAAGTCCTTGTTTTGAAGATATTCATAACCCTGATAGGGTGGAGGAAGGTAGAAGGGTGAAACCTTTTACTGATTTTGCTGAGAAGGAGTATTATGGAATGCCAAAGGGTGGAGTTTCCTTTTATGACAGACCTCCAGGTGTGATAGGGTTGGAACCCCCCAGTAACACTGTTGGTTATACACAAGACTGGTCTGACCCGAATATAAGGTTCCTTCAGGAGGAAATAGGTAGGTCAGATAGACCACATTCACCTTATTTGTCAGGGTCAAGGAACATTCAGAATGGTCAATCACAGAGAAATTTAAGACCCCCTGCTTATGATGGAAAGTCTAGTTTTAGTGATTTTGTAGTTCAGTTTGAGCTCATTTCACAGTTGTCTGGTTGGAGTTTAAGCATAATGTCTTTGGAACTAGCTTCTTGTTTAAGGGGTACAGCAGTCTCTGTCTTGAGTGAGTTGGAATTCCATGAGAGAACTCATTATCTGAGTTTGAAGCAAGCTTTAGCATTTAGATTTGATTCAGGGAATCTTAGTCAGATATGCAAGGCACAGCTGAAAAGCAGGATAAGGAAATCAGAGGAGAGCATACCTGAGTTGGCTTAAGAAATAAGTAGATTGGTTAGATTTGCATACAATGATCTTCCGAGTTCCTCAAGGGAAGGCATTGCTAAGGATGCATTTATTGAAGCATTGAGTGACAGAGAGCTTGAGTTAGTTGTGTTTCAGCGTCATCCCAAATCTCTTCAAGAAGCTGTACAAGTTGCACTTGAGTATGATGCTTTTAGAACTACTAGGCAAAACCGGACTTTGGGAAGTCAGGGAAGTTCTTAGCAAGGAGGAAAGTGATAGTTTTGCTATTTTACAGGATAAAGTGTTAGATTTAGAGAGACGTTTAGAAGGTCTTACGGTCATGAAAGCTGATAATACAGATCTAGGTGAGTTAGGTTCTGGAACTGGGAATTCTAAGGGTGTTTCTGTGGACAGAAAATCATCCAAGAAGTGTTTTTGCTGTGGGGAAGTAGGTCACTTTAAAGCTAATTGCCTGACAAATGTTTCAGGGAAAGTGAGTTAAAGCAATACAGTGAATGTCCAATGTGATTATTGGGGTCGTATGGGTCATACTATGTTGAAATGTTGGAAGTATAAGACTGATCAACAGAATGTTAAGCCCACTTGTGTGTTTTGTGGTATGAAAGGTCACTATATGATAGACTGTGATAAGTATAGGTCCCAGCTGCCATCTGGCAGGAGTTCAAATGTTAGTACTGTTTCAATGCAGGGTGTTACTGATTGTTGGATTGAGGGTAAAACCTCAACAGATATCTGTGAAGCTCAGAAAAAGGATCCTTACGTTGGAATTGTTAAAGCTATGATAGAAACTGACCAAAGACCAAAGTGGGTTCAGATAGGACACCAGAATAGTGTTGTGAAAGCATACTGGTCTCAGTGGTATAGCTCCGTTTCGAGGGATGACATTTTGTATAGGAAGTGGTGGCTCAAAGGGAAATGTGCTTCTGTGCTTCAGTTGGTCCTGCCTGAATCTCTTAGAGGTTTAGCCTTGAATCAGTTGCATGACCAAGCCAGTTCTAGTCATCTAGGCATAAGATGTACTCTGGCATGAATGTGTAGTCACTTTTATTGGGTAGGGTGTAAGAGTGATGTTATAGTGTGGTGTCAAAGTTGTGAGGTTTGTCAAAGGAAGAAGTCCCCAGTGAGAAAATTTAGAGGTCCAATGCAGCAATACAATGTAGGTGCCCCTTTAGAGCGTGTAGCTTTGGATATACTAGGTCCTTTGCCTGAGACTTATAATGGCAATAGATACATTCTAGTCATTAGTGATTATTTTTCTCGTTGTGTAGAAACTTTTGGTATGCCAGATCAGGAATCTAGTACTGTTGCTGATTGTTTGGTTCAAGGTTTTGTTTCAAGGTTTGGAGTTCCAAGCCAAATTCACTCAGATCAAGGAGCACAGTTTGAGTCCAACTTGTTTCAGGTCTTGTGTAGGATTTTAGGAATTGAAAAAACTCGTACAACACCTTATCATCCCCAAAGTGATGGTCTCGTAGAGAGATTTAATAGGACTTTAGTGGATATTCTAAGTAAGGTGGTTGAAACAAATCATAGGAATTGGGATGATTGTTTACCATTAGCGATGATGGCCCATAGGTCATCTATCCATGAGACTACTGGTGAAAGTCCAGTTAGGATGATGCTAGGTAGGGATATTCAGTTGCCAGTTGACTTGATGTTAGGAAAGGGCATTCCTGAGACACAAAGTGTGGTATCTGGTGCTGCTTATATGAAAGAGTTGAGAGAAAATCTGCATAGAATTAATGATATAGCTAGGGAAAAGTTACTCAAATCTAGTGATAGGCAAAGACAGACCTATGATTTCAGGAAAAACTTCAAATCTTATGCAGTGGGAGATACAGTATATCTGCACAGCTCAGCTCATCTTCCATGAACAGGGCCATTTCTAGTAGTTGGGAAGGTGTCAGATCTTGTATATCAGATTCAAAGGTCATCCAAATCTGATTTGAAGTATGTACATCATGACAGATTGAAACCTGCTCATGTCAGATTGGACAATTGGTTATAAGGATCAAATGACAAAGTTTTAGGATCTACTTTAGATCAAGGAAATAAGAATGTGAATTCAGAGTTGCATGGTTTCAACAATTCAGCAGATGATAGGGAAGAGATTTTGATTTCTTTTTCAGGTTCTGCAGAAGTACCAAGTGACCAGAATGTTTCTAATTCATCCAGTGGTAAAACACTGGACAATTCTTGTTCTTTGTCAGAGTCATTCAGAGAATTCAACTGATTTGTCAATGGTGAAACATTGACAAATTCTTCTCCAAGGCCAGTTTCACAGTTTGATGGTAAAACATTGGATGAGAAAAACCAAGTTGCCTGGCTACTCAAAAGATTACAGGTTGAAATTTATTTGCCAATTGTAATATTTTGGTTATTGATGAACAAGGGTAAAACCTTTTTCCCAGTTTTATGTGAGGAAGAGTCTGAGGAGGTCATTGACGTACAAGTGGCTGACATGGCTTGGCAGTTGCACAGTGTGGATGTTGCAGCATTGGACTTCACAGGATTCTGATGAACAGCTTTGAACTTCACAGGATTCCATGATGAACAGCATTGCTGGGACCCAAGGACAATGAACTTTATGGACATTTATGAACGGTGTTTTTATGGACATTATGGACATTATAAACTGTTTTTTGTGTGTGTGTGTGTTTTTTTAGTATGGATTATACAGTAGATTGAATTTCATGGTTTGTATGCCTCAAGTGTGATATTGTGTTACATGTGATTATTATTATTATTTTTTTTATTTTTGTGTGGCATATGATGAGTTAGGTTATGGTAGATATATTGTCTGTAACCTACTGATGCTGCAGTTGTAGTAATTGGGATGCCTAACTCTGGACGAGTTAGTTTTTATGAGTAGGATGCATGCGGTGATATCGGGGAAATCAGTGATATTGCGTTTTTACCATTTCATTACGACACAGTTTAAAAGTGATGTATTATGATTGTAACTTGTCTTTATTTACCTTTTACTGTCATATACTGTTATTCTTGTTGTATATGATTGCTATAAATGGTTTGTATTGTATCCTCATGTTAATGACAAGAATTGAATGGACTGAAATTTAATACTTTGCTGCTTGTTGTATTTGACTATGTATGAAATAAGTAGTTTGTATTTATTTCTAGTAGCAGGGTAAAACCTGACAAGAATTGAATGGACTGAAATGTTATAATTGCATGTGGTTGATTGTGCATGATGTGTTGATTTCAGTCATATGATTATAGGTTTCAGGCTGCATGCCAGTGATTTGATGAATGTTTCATGCGGAAAAACCCATGACTAATTGAATTCATTTCAATTCATTTCATTGGGTACTGAATCTACTATGGTACATAATAAAGGATGGAACCAGTGTTTTGACATAGAGTATGATCCAAGGTCTAATTCTTTTAGATGATTCTGGGGAAATTATTTGAATGTATATAATATAAATGTGATTTCTGATCATATTTGATTCTTTTGTGACTTTAGTGCTTGTACCAATTCAGCCCCAGCAATTGCTAGTAAAATACTTGTTATATTTTGTAAATAAATATTCTGTTATGTGACATAAGGCTTTCTCTAGACTTTAGTTCAACTCAAGACCCTTGGTAATCCACTGTAAAAATTAATTGACTTTTGCATTCTATATATGTGCTTCTTTCTGATTTATCTGATATTATTTTATTTTTGTATATTTAATATATATTTTTACATGTTTTAGTAAGTATTTTAGACTTTTATATTATCTGTAGTTTAAGACACATATCATTGAAATTACTTTACATTTTCTACAGTGTCCTTGACCCAGATCTATTCCTTGGAGTCAGTGTCAATAGTTTTATCATATATATTGTATATGTACATCAAACTTCGTGCCTATAACATATAAATCTTAAATTGGCTTTTGAGGCTGCATATTTTATATACAGAAATTTCAGTCAAAATGAATGATCACACAGTTGTCAATCGACAACGGTAGAAATGTACACTTCTGGCCTCCTCACGAACATGTTTAAGACTTAAATAACAAAAAGTAATTAAATTACATAATTTTAGCAGAATGAAATGTTATAGGGTAGCAAGTCCAAAAAAATCAAAATAAATTAAGGAAGGAATACTTCACAAGCCACCACATAGTAAAATATTTTGTTGTATTCGAATTATAACATTTTCAAAAAGTTTGTAAGAATACCAATTCAATGTGTGATCAAAGTTCCATGAATACCTCTAAAATGCATGATTTGTAGACTTGTTTTTGAGGTTTTAGTACATATTTTGTCAGCATATATATCTTTTTGTAGGGAAAACACTAAATTTCTTTATTCAAATTTGATAATAAATTTGACCTTAACAAAAATTGGTTATTTCATTCATATGACAACTTTTTGTTGAGTTAATTTTTGCTAAGTTAGCATTAATTATTAAGTTATATAATTAAATCCAGTGTTTTATCCTTCAAATAAAGTGTATTATCCATCTAGTGTGTATTGTCTGGGTTAGATATATATAGAGCAGGCTTGTGAGCTTGCAGTTAGTAATAAAAGACAAAGAAAGATGGGATAAGAGTAGATGTAAATATTAGAGATGGAATAATAGTTACAAATATCAGATCTAAAACATAACTTATACATTTAGAAGTAAGATAGCAACAATTAACAATGTTTTAATAAATTAAATTTCTGCAATGCAGTTGTTTTCAGTTCAATGGTCAGCTGATTGGACTACTTCCTTCTTTGGTCCCCCCCGTTTAGACTGCTTATACATTTGGAAGTAAAATAGCAAAATGAAGGGTTATAAAATATGATGCTCATGAAGAAGTAACTAATTACATTGTGATATAGATAGAAGTTTTGGTTAAACATTCAGTTATTAGTAGAGATAGAAATTCTACAGAGCAAAGGTTTACAACATAGAAAGGAGTGACAGCTATTAAGTATTTGCAATATGAAGTGAACAGGAATAAAGAATCAACTGTGAAATTTAATTTGATATTTGGAATGTACTTTTATGTAAACTTGTTTGTGTACAATTTGTTAAATGTTAAACTGTTAAAGAGGAATAAATAATAAATATTAAATAAAGAAGAAATTATAGTTTCACACCTTCAAAAGCAAACTATAATACACACATTCAACTATTATTCATACACATTTTTTGAAAATGATGTAGTTCGTATTCAAGCAAATATTTACATATGTAACTGTTTTTCAAATTTCCCTAAAACTACTTTTATAATTATGGAATTTTTTAATTGATTGTTTTTTGCTTTTTATATCTTAAATTTGTTCAAAAGAGTTGCCAAATGGGAACATCGATTCTTGTTTGTTTGACAACTGACAGAACCTGACCAGAATAGACATTTTTTTTGTAATGTAACTGTTTTCGTGTATTAGTACATGCAGTTGCATAGTTGGTGATATTTAAACTTCATTTTTCATGTTTTTCATTAAATGTTTGTTACTTTTAGTCGTGACATGTAAAATTTTTAAACATATGTGAATATGCTAATACTTTTAAGTGTATACATATTAATTGTATGATATAGAATAGAGAAACAAAACATTGAAAAAAATCAATCCCACATATCTTCATTGAGCTGTTTTACTTAAATTAATTTCAATGCAGATGACGCACAAAATTGCATTACACATTATGTTCAAATGTGTTATACTGTTCTGTATAATTCAAAAAGCTGCCTAAATAATATTCAAAAGGAGATGATTGCCAACAAGCTGGACCAGCTTTCTATAAAGACTGAATGTATTGTATTTTGTTCAAAGTAGTAAAACTTACAAGTTTCCTGTTAACATATTGTGAAATCAGATGTTGTCAGAAGTCTTTCTGTGTTCTCTATTGTTTGATGCTGGATATTCATTTACAAAGCATGTCAAAATGACTTATGAAAGGGTAAGGTTTTTCTGTCTCAAGCACAATGTTTGCTGGTGCCAAAGTCAGTAAGTGTGTTAACCTTGATTCTCCTTTCTTTATAGAAGTCTCAGCGTGTGCGATTCCCAGATCTCCACTATGTCCACTTCTGCCTTGACTCGCTTGGCTGCTTTTTATGAGAGGTCCAGGTCTCCACAATGGCAGAAGCGAAACACATGTTTACTCCTTCATAGTTTATTCACTCATCTTGCAACAATTCACAAGTACAATTCATGTATATTTTGATAACTCAAACTCAGTCATTCTGAGGAAGTGTGAACTCAACTTAGTCCTCAGAATGTTAGTTGTTAAAACACTAGACTGTGCATATCTATCTCTCTCTCTAGCAGCAAGCTGGGGTTATTATATCAGTTACTTTACAAGGGCTGCGTCACCTATAAGAGCAGGGATTGGCTAAGGCTTTAATTAGGAGTGGACTGCCATGAGTATTTATTTGTGACTGTGCTGCAGCCAGCAAAAGCTAATTCTCTGGGATTGCTTGCCTGTTACTAAGGAATTTTGAGGTTTGTTTCCATTTAGCTGTTTTACTTAAATTATTGACCAATACAGTAACAAATAACTCCCAAATGTAGTCATATTAAGCCCAAACCCTCACAATCTTGACTCATGTTGGAGCTTAATTTATGTGTTGTAGAATAATCAGTTTTTCTGAATAACCAGTTTCAATCTTAGAAACATAAATTCGTGAGGGCACATGCAAGATGTTTAAAAATTAACCACTATGCCTGCCAGTCTAACAAACATAAGGTTGTGGTCATTAAGTTACTCGACCACTTAGCAGCATTTGATGATTGTCATGGTATTAAATTAGTTGAATTCCTGGTAAGTGGGGATAGCTGTGGGGATTTTTGGCAATGTCGTATCAGCTCTATTTACTCTTATTTCACACTTTATATCCCACCTTTTGTGCATTTACCAGTGTATCCAGTAAAAACATCAAATGGTATCTCAATGTTGCAACAAAATTGGTTTGAATTTTGTATTTCAAACATTTCTGAATCAATGCAATTACTTGATCCTTTGTAAGATTTTGTTGCTGTAATTTCTCCACTTGATACTGCATTGTATTACAATGTCAGGGCACTGATTATTGCACAAAATACGTCAAAACTTTTGGCTGCTACTTTGAATAGAAACATTATTTAATTTATTCCATAAATACTTATAAAATAGTTTAAACAACTGCATTACAATCTGGGTACAAAATTAAATAATAAGGAATTTTAATAAACTTATAAAGCATGTGCCCTCCGAGTACTCTTCTTACTATTGCAATAGACATCAAATTTATTAAAAAGAAAATGTAAATAGTGAAATATCTATATTTGTATAAAGCTTATGCTACAGCATCCACATCCACGACACTGGAGATCATTGGAATAAAACATCTTTGTGAGTGCAGTGACAAAATACGAATGACATGTTAATCCATTGCAGGTCTTACAAAGGAATGGTGGAAAATTGGGGTTACCTTAACATGTGAGTGTTTGAGGTTACACACCAGGAGACATGTTAGCAATAAAGGTAAAATTCAGAAAAGGGCTCTTACAGGGACATCAATAGAAACATCTGGCTTGGCATCTGGGGTGAATGGCCATATGTCTCTCACATCACTAGTTACTTACATATATATATATATACCTACCTACCTACCTACCAGTTTTTTGTTCCATGGTTCGTTTGTAAGCTCTATATGGAATCTGGAGCAAAAGTTGTACTAGAACGTTAACTTTGTTCAGTCTGATGCCATAAAATAGTTTTGGCCTCACCTTTGGTTAGCACATATTGGAAAATTATTAAAATTAAATAATATTAAAATAGGTAGAGAAAAAAGTTTAATTATCTTTTCCGATTTTTGGTTTGGTGTTACATTAATTTGATAAGTTTTAGTTTAGACTTATCTTACAGACATCGGTGGTGTCTGTGGACTCATTTTGGGAGCCCGATGTTAAAATAAAAATTACTATCCTATAGCTATTCTTACATCCTGCAGTATGGGTAAAACATATTTAAGCACTGTTTTTTTGTTGTTTTATTTTTGCTATACTTACCCCGTAACCAGTGTTTGAGGACAATAGATGTTAGAAAGAACATAAGGTCATATTGCCAGCAGAAATCAAATGAATCTTGTGGCCTGGATGTGAGTCATTTGTGCCTATGGCAATGCAGTAAAAGAATCACATTCTACATTCTTTGCTGTCTGTGTTATGCAAATGTATACTCAAGATGTATATTTTAGCTGCATTTCATGTGGGTGCCATATTGATGTAACTTGCAAGCTTGGCCCAGTTTTGACCATGTTCAGCACGTATGTGTATTATGTTGATATGTAAGAGAGATTTAGGGTTCACATTTTTTGCAATTTTTAACACAAGTGATCTAATTTGGGGTCACATGGGTTATTGGACCATTTTACTGGAACGATGCTCAAATACTCAGTCATTTAAATACTTTTATTTTGTTAATAGCATCTTTGTTTATGTAGTTTAGGGTTTTATTGTTTTTTCCAACATAGGTTACAGGAATTATCAGAGATCGCACATGCAGGTAATGGAAAAATCAAGTCACAAAAAGGTGGACCAGTTGAAATTTTGTTTAACATCAGAGTAAAGAGATCAAGTGGATATACATGTATTAAGTAAAACGACAGTGTGACCACCACCCCCCCTACACAATGCATCAGTGTTATTGCAGGTCCAGAAAGGGATGAATAAATAATATTCAAATTTGTGATTTGTCATTATTTTATCTAAAAACACAACTTAGTTTTCATGCTCTACTGCAAAAACCTTCTTAAATTTTTATACTCGGAAATATCAAAACACAAGCTGTTTTATAGTCCACGGTATATTTCCTCAAAGAGATTGCAATAATATAATTATTATTAACAAATTTTAGGGGGCTCGGTGGTGTAGTGGTTAGAGTTCTCGCCTCCAACCTCTGTGGTCGCCGGTTCGAATCTCGGGCCGGGCGCTTCATGTTGGAAAGGAGGTTTAAAGTGCAGTGTGCACTGGTTTTCTCCACCCGTAAACTACCCTTCGCAATATTACCCTGGCTGTTGAACGCGACGTAAAACAACAAATAAATCTAAATCTATTAACAAATTTTAAAATCAAGCTTTTGTGTACTTGCTCAATTAGAGATTGCTTTAATACATCAAATATGTTGACAAATGAAATAAATCAATATGACAGAGTTTTTCTTATAAAAACAGGGTTTTCTTCTTACTTGTACGGAAAAATATAATGAATAACTTGCAATGTTATGACACATTCATATTTAATGATGTTTTTTTTCTCTGTGTCCTTGTGCTTACAGTTATTTGGTTGAGATGCCTTCTTACCAGGCTATTGTATCCTTAGCTTCTCTGTATATTAATATGTTGTGCTTTCTCTTGTCATACTTGGTATATTGCTGTTCACATGTTTCCCTGCTTAGTTCTTAAGGGTTGTTCATTTTTACTTTTTGTACATTTAAAACCACTGATATTTCATTTTTCCCAGCAAAATTAATCTTTTCCACCCTTTTTGCACAGAATTTCAGCATCACCCTAAAGGGCAAAGAAAGTATCCCCCATCAGGAGCTTACAAATGTCAGACATATGCAGATGGTATAGTAAGTATAAGTATATCTATAAAGTTAACTTGATAAGTAATGGGTATTGTGGTTAAAAGTCTACTGTCTTTTTTTCGTATATTAGGGGAAGAAGTCTATCTGCAAGTGGCGGTGCTGACTGAGTCTATAGTTAATGTCAACTAGATGTAACTACTAATATTTGATTATTACCTTACCAGAATTATAACTGAGTCCAATGATGATGTCAAAATGTGTCTTGTTATTTATTTACTTTTTTGCTAAGTCTCTCACAACAGTGCATTACCAGTACCTGTCATTTTTAAATTTTGCGGAGCATCATTGCAACAGCAAAAGTACTTGTTTCTGAAAGAATAGTCTTGAGTCTAATAAGGGTGGGTCTAAATCTACATGGGTGAATGAAAGTGTCATTTTAAAATTGCCCAAAATCTTCCAAAAAATATGGACCTAATTTCATTTCTATTAATTGACTTTAAATATAAAGAGAACCATGAATTTTATGGAAATCCTTAACTTTGCTATTGTCTAAGCTTCACTTAGGTAGAAATGTTTCTATTTTGACCTTAAATTTGTAGATTCATCTGTATCCATCCTTAAAATAAAAAGACGTAGGCGAGTTTGATGATTTATTTTATTTGAGCTAGCATTTAAAATGAAATGTTTTTTTTTTTTGCATTTAAAGTATGAAATACTCATATCTTATATCTCCATATTATATCTCAATTTTTTTTCAGTTAAAGTCATGAGATATCTTTTGTGTCAAAAAGAACTGTTGCTGCCAAATCCAATTGAAAAGTGCATTTGTTGTGCTTGTAAAATATCTAACTAAAAAGTGGCTGTTACTCCCAAATGGTATGCAATACAAAAATGACAAACATCAGCTATTCATTTCTTAAAATATGAAATGGAATAAAATATATGACAATATAAAACATGGTATGTCACCAGTGTTAGACTTCTATGCAAAGAAAGAAATATATGATATTCTCAGAAAGGAAAAGAAAAGGACATTTCATGTAAAGATTTTCAAGGTCATCTTACCAATCAAATTACAGTCTTGATTACACTTCTTTGAGCAAGTATTTTAAAAACAAAGGTTTATATGGCTACAGTGCTTAATAAGGAGTTTAAGGTTTCAGAATATTAATTAACACCGAGTACAAATCAAATACATACTGGCATGTAGAATCTTAGTGGATGGTTGTTCCCAGGAAGGACTAAAATGTTACTTCACCCAGCGGACCATGAAAAGTTATTTCAGAAAAAGATAAACAATTGATGCTAAGTTAATACTTCTATAATATTTTATCTTAAATGTAATGTTCTAAGTACACTAGATAAAATGAGTAAGACATGAAGTCTGTGCATTCAGTGAGATAAATGTTAAAGTTAAATAAGTTTTAGTAGCTTGTAACAGCGATTCAGCCCTATAAAAGTACCGTAAGTTTACATTAAAACCCACCAACCTTCCTGCAGAAGTTACTATTGTATTAAGACAGTCAGCCATTATATATCAACATTCAAGATGATATATTGTGCACCATTCAGCTCAGTTGTCAACGATCAAAGTTTGCCCCAATCCATCTGGTCAGAACAAAGGTCAAATTCAAGTTGTCAAAATTTAAATGCAGAACAAGATATGCAAGTGTGGGATATTTTATTTACAAAATAGTAAAATGTTAAAGTTATTTGAAATAAAAAGTCAAGGAAAAGCCTAATATGGGAATTTCCAGACACCAAGCTCAATCAACTTACAAGAGATGCAAAAGCTAGTGGAACTGTGGAAGGGGCCACTGAAGAAGATTGTAAATAATTCCAAACTGCATTTGATCTCCATGTACCGTGTGCCATAATATGCTCAAGTATTACTTGATGGTCAAAAACCACAGTTGTCCCAGGTCTACAGAACACGTTAAAACCAAAGCCTTCAGATGGTAGACCAACATGCAAGAGAACCCTCTTGAGTGCATCTCTAATGGTGGTATCAATAACTATAAAAGTCCAACAAAGCCTTGATGGCTGTTACTGGACACAATACTGAACAACTGATGTGCAGTCTTATTCTGCGTAGTTTTACTCCACTTTAAAAGAATATGAGCTCCAGGGGATATAAATATGATGTCCTGTCTCAATAAATGTCTACCCAGATCAAATTTAGATCTGAAATGTGGGGCAATGTTAGACATGCGTAGAAAGGCAAAAAACGAAGCGAGGAATATGGCCCTACTGGGTCCTGCAGTATGTCATACGCCTTAGAAATACTTGCCAAGGTATTGAGATCAAATGTGTGGCTAGGGATGGGGTTAAATGTAGAATTGATGGTGATACATCTGAGATATGCAGAAACCAAATGGTGATAAAGAGGTTCAGGATCCCATTTGTATCTATGTACTACTGTTTTCAGAGAGGAGACATAATTTGGAAAAACTCTAGGTGAGTTTAAACATAAAATTCCAGAAAAGATAAAATCGTTTGAATTGTAATCTCAGGTTGAACACCCATATATGTAACAAACGCCAGATATGTCCTAAGATGAATTCATTGAGCTGCCAGGGTTGAAGGTCTATAAGCTGACTTGGTACAGGAAAGAGCCCTCTTCACCAAATCTGAGGTTGACGGGTCCACCCCTGGAATTACAAATGAAGGTCAAGGTCGAAGTACTGAACATGAATATTTTCCCAAATGTAATTTTCTTGCAATTCTCTCAATATACAATCCTCTACTGGAGCTCTTGAATATATTCTGGATAGTGCATCCACTTTTTGAATATTTCTCCCTTGTATGTGTTTAATCTCAATCTCTACGTTGTGGAGAGCTGCCAACAACCAAATGTTGTGTAAACATAATGCTAGAAAGGTGTCCCTGGTTCTGTTAGTTTCCACCACATGGACAACAGTCAGATTGTCACAGTAAAGTACAACCCTGCCATGCTGCCAGTGTCTGACCCAGGTATGAAGTGCAATACCAATGTCCAGCATCTCGAGAAGTACTATAGTTAATATGAAATTAGGTATTTGAACAATAGGAGTGGCATACACCCTATCCTGCCATACAGCACCCATACCTTTGAAAGATGCGTTTCCTGACAAACCTGAAGACACTCTTGGTTTATTGCATGCAACTTGTAGGGAGCTTCAATATCTACCTTGTCAATATAGCAGTGAAGTTTGACGTCCTGTTTGGCCTTAATGAACACAATTTCATTGGAACACAACTAGAACGCGGCCATCCCATGAACCCAGCTGAACGCAATTGCGACATCCACATACAGCTTCTCTTGCCATTGGATACCAAATTTTCTGCCGGGCCAATGCGCAGATTCCGAAAGGCATGCGCGACATCGACCTTAAATAAAACCGGATCGTCCATACATCAAACAATGTCATTGGCAATATCATCAATGGTGGGGAAATGAAGTGTGAATTCTGTATCTAATCTAGTATGGAATTTTATAGCGCTTAATCTCCATCAATGATGGACTCTAAGGCTCGACTGAACATAAAACAAAGCAGCTAACGTTAATCCAAGGACATACCAAGGAGACACAGGGTGACAGGAGAGGCTATGGGGGATATGCTTTTGCAAACAGATAGAGCTCTATCTACAAAATCGTTAACAGCATTACCCTTTGGATATGACAGGTCGATAATAACCTGACATTTATTACCATCTCTGGGTCTGGTTAACAGGGGTGAACAAGGGAATGCTGGGCGATCTAAATCAGTGACAGGGCCCACAATTGCATGTTCCTTAATTTCCTTATGTAAATAACTCGTAACTTTGGTTAGAAACTGATGAGCCGAATAATGATTCACAGTGTGTCGACAGTTCAATGTGTCACCCTTTTAAACAGATAAAGGGAACCCAAAAGTGAGTTATTGAAGCTGACGTTAGTTTGGGTAATCTATCAATAGTGTTTCCAAGCACGCAAGTGTATATCCTACTTAATGGGAGTACGAGCCATTCTGTAGTTGGGGAGGCCAGTACTCAGTATAATGTCAGTGACTTCGAGGCATTTTTGAACCGAGTCAATTTGGACCAGATCCCTATCTGGAATAAAAACAATTGTAGAATTCTTGAATTAAATTGATGTAACATGAAATTTCTAAATTTAGCAACATTTTTGTCTTTATAGAAAACAGCTGCACTACTAATTTTTGAGGAGTACATATATATAGTCAAGATCATGTATTCTTTCAAGCACAAATGCATCTTATGGAATCTGATATAAAAATAAATAATTATGGTATATAATATAAATTAAAAATCATTTCATCATGAATATACCAGGTTCATACAATCTTAATCAATCAACAAAGGTGTTAAAATTGATAGGCCGATAGAAATAAATACGAATAAATTATGGTCGGCAATAGAAATTTTTTTTATATAATTTTTACAGGAAAATTATGGGTGCTATTCATATCCTGTCCTAATACAATTAGTAAACATACATAAATTATAAACTGTGCAATAAATACAAACTAAAGCATAAAACTAAAATGTAAAAATTATGCGATATCTTTAAAAATAGATTAACACAAGTCCACAAAATATAATAGCCCCCAATTCAAAAGCGTGATACTTTAAATATATTGAAAACTTAGGGTTTAAACTTTGAATCTCTGAATCTTTAAAGATACAGAGACATTCACCCACTTCCCTGGTTTATTTCGAGAGCTCCATTGTATCAGAGATGGTTAAAGTATCACCATTCCACTGCTACACTGTAAACCTAACAAAATAGGAAGTAACTGCGGTTTTTTAATAATTTTGATGTGTAATGTATATAATATCACAAATGGGTTTTCAGAGAATGAAGTAAAATGTTTTAAAATAATTTGATAGTGGGCGTCATAGCTAGGTGGGAAAACACACATTTTTCCTTGTAATATATACAGTTGTGACATATCCACATGAAAATTTACATGTTATTTATATCTTATCATAATACTATTGTTAAACATGCATAGAGTAGAAACCTTAAAAATTCAGAATAGCAATAAACACAAACTGAAGCATAAAACTAAAATGTAAACGTTGTTCAATATCTTTAAAATGTATTAACATAAATTCACAAAAAATAATAATATTCCATTCATATTTTAATGTGGGGTCTACAAAAGTATCTCCATTTAAAAATTTGCTTGGTACCTTAAATATATGTAAAATTCTTAGGGTTTAAACTTAATCTCTTACTCTAGCATCATTATTGGTCAAGCCATAAAACCAGACCAGTAACTTTTATGGCTTGGCCGATAATAAATGAGAAATTATGGAATGTGAAGAGCATGGCCTGCCAGGGGCCTGCTGTGGCAGTTTCTGTCTTCCACCTGAATGTTAAAACTTTCACCCCTACTTTATTTCAATACCTTGGACCCTATTGCTTGGAATTTGAACCCCTATCGATTCTTGGCTTCCAATTTGGCGCCAATAAATGTTGTTTTCACTTGGAATCTAGATTTTGAAGAGGCAACAACTGCATCTTAACTTAAGTGTACATTTTTATACTGTGATATACACCAGTCATTATGCCTAAAAGAAGTAAGAAGGCGGATACAGGGAAGAAGAAGACAACTACTGGCAAGATGAAGAATGCTACAGTGTCAAAACCTACAGATATGGATCTCAATGGCTCGTTTCTGATGCCTTCTGGGGGTACAATTGTAAGTACTGTTTCTTCACCACAACCCCTACACCGTAGTGATCTAGTAGCAGAGAATGGTACAGTGTTAGCCTACCTCCAGAAAATCAATGCTACTAACCAAATGCTACTTAAAAGAGTGGATGAGTTAGAAAATCAGCGTGTTACTAACGCCACCCTAGGACAGGGACCTACCAATAGTACACATCCCTCAGGGCATCAGCACTCAGCAGTTACAAGTATATATTCTTCCCAGGCTGGTCTTTCTCAAACGTCTGTCAACAGTACTGGTTTACCTGGCACTGCAGTTCACCCAGTACACAGCAGTCAGTTTCACGACGCCGTCATACTAGATGTCAACGCGATCAGGACCAACCCCACCATCTCCCAGTCAGTCTCTCATATTTTATCATCACTAGAGGCTACCTCCAGGGCCGACGCAATGCAAGGTAAGGTCACACACAAAAAGTCAGGGAGGTTTAACACTACAGACACTGTTACTGCAATACCCGAGCTTAGGTGGCCGAATGAAGGGTATCATGGCATTGGTGGCGGCAAGCACACTCTGTACGACGACCTTTCAATTCAAGAGTGGACTGTGGGGCAATTAACCAACATATACCATATTCAAGATCCAGTTTTGACTAAACAAGTGTTATTGCAAGTGATCCTGTCCCTCAGGGACGCCACATCCCTACCCTGGCAGGCTGTCAGGGGTGCATGGGGCAATTTTATGCATGAAATCGAACAGGGATCTTTACAGTGGTCAGATGAGATGCAATGGGCACTTAACCGTCTTTCTACCTCCCAAATTGCCATGGCCAATGCCTCACAGATATCATCTCAGACTACTACCCAAAAGAAAGTATGTAGATATTACAACGAAGGAGTATGTTCACATGAGGGAAATCTTGGCCAGTTTAAACATGTCTGTTCGTTTTGTGCTAGGCAGGGGAAAATTACACTCATCCAGAGACTAAATGTCAAGTGAAACTCAGAGGTGCGGATAGGAACCAAAACATTAATAAATAGGATTTATTTTCATCACCTGGACCGGAAGGGACTTTTAGGGACAACATTTCTCAGACAGGGGAGGGGGGAGGGAATATGAACAATGGAAATAGTGCAACATATGATAATGTTCTGTGTTAACGTATGGAACATGTAATAACAGTGTTATTGGCCAAAATAACAACCCTCATAGTGCCCCTCTCTTAGTAAGCAGTACCTTTGTGCACTTAATCAGCTGTTTGCATACAACAATACAACAGAAATACTGATAGTTCTAATTCTAGTTTGTATGACATTTCACACCTAGCTGACACTTTGGCTAGCTTGAATTGTATTAATTGTCAGGGTCATTATGCGGGTTGCCAATTTCAAGCCAATGTTGACACATCATTGGCAGTTAGTGATCCAGTATTGTGTACCTTGGACTTTATTGGGTGTTGTTGACACTTGTCAGGTGGTATTTCTTCATGACCCTAGGGCTTATAATTCCGGATTTTATCAGATATATCAGATATATCACTGCAATGTTGACACATCATTGGCAGTTAGTGATCCAGTATTGTGTACCTTGGACTGTATTGAATCCTTGGGTGTTGTTGACACTTGTCAGGTGGTATTTCTTCATGACCCTAGGGGTTATAATTCCGGATTTTATCAGATATATCAGAATAATGCACATATTGTTTGTCTAGATACTTATCTTGACAAGAATTTAGGCCCATTTCAAGTTATTGATAGACGGATAGTCAGTGTCATGTTTTGCAGTCATACATTGGGTTATGACTTAAGTTCTAATTTGACACCAAAACAGGCGTTGGATGATTATAGGAAAGACATTTGGTCACATGACAATCATAATACCTCATATACCCAATATTTAGAGACTATCATCGACAAATTATGTGTGTTCATGGACTTAGATTCTCTTAGGGTTGACTTTCACTCATCTGACGCATCAAATGACGCTACAGACGTGACATACATCCCTAACAGCATTACTGCTTTGCTAGGTGTGGACACTAATACTACCCTTCAAGTCAGCTACGACACATACATCCCTTCTAAAACGGTGGGGTTTCTCAGTCATAAGGACACTGTGTTCGAATTCATAGGCCCTGATAGACTTCCAGTGTCCATCGATTCTGTTGATAAATGTATTGAAATTGTTAACATAATCAGAACTACAGGTCTCCCCAACTACAAATCGCCTAGACACTAAAGACAGGAGGAACTTATCTTACTCCAGGGGACAGTCCCTCAATGACGCTGTTGATAAGCTTCACTTTTATAATAGACCTTTTACTCTCAAGTTCTCCTCTGTGGATAGTATAGTGGAACGTATACTTCAAGTCAAAGACCCACTAATCTTTAAGATAGATGTGGCCAGAGCTTTTAGGAATCTCAGGGTTGACCCTGTTGACGCTCTCAAATTTGGCTTGTCATGGCATGACGCCTTATATATTGACACAGGTGTTGCGTTTGGCTGGACGCATGGTTCCGCGGCATTCCAGATGATGGCCGACGCCACATCTCACGTCATGGTGTCATCTGGTTGCATCATTAACGCCTACATAGATGATTTCATTGTGGTGGCCCCTAGGACTGAGGCAAGACAACATTATGACCGGCTTCCAACCTATTGGACTCCCTGGGTTTACCAATGAATCCCTCCAAAAAACCCTCCTTGTGAGCTTCTTACTTGTCTAGGTATTGTGGTTAACATTGTTGACGGTACCCTGAGTATAGCACCAGAGAAGCTAAAAAATATCTATCAAATGTTCTGTCAAGTGGCCACAAAGAAATTCCTCTCTAAGAAAACTTATCAGTCTTTGATTGGAAAGCTTATCTACATCCATAAATGTGTTGCCCCTGCCAGAACCTTTATTAATAGAATCCTTTTTCTTTTCAGGAACAACTCCCACAAATCCAGGATACAGCTAACTCAGGACTTCTTCAGGGACATACAATGGTTTCTGAAATTCCTCCCTGCTTTCAATGGCGTTACTTTTTTCAGGAAGTCACCTATCCAAAGTTTGGATTCCTTACACCTTGACGCCAGCCTATCTGGTCTGGGAGCCATTTGGAACCAAAGAGTGTACTCAACTCCCATTATCCCCATACCCAATTTTACCCTTACCATTGTGCACTTAGAAATGTGGAACATTGTCATTGCCTTACGAATGTGGAATCATTTATGGCATCATTCTAGCATACAAATATTTTGCGACAACCTTGCTGTTGTCCAGGTGATGAATACTCACAAAACAAGAGACCCATTCCACAGAAATGTGTGGCTTCTGGTTGCCTCTTATGATATCAATTTGCAGGTTCACCATGTCAGAGGCAAGGACAATGCAGAGGCAGATCTTTCCAGGTTACACTCAGGTGCTCCAGTTGACTTGGTACTCTTGGAACACCTTACTAATACTTGCACCTGGGACAAGGTTCATCCTGAAATGTTTCAACTTGATTTTAACATACAATTCCAGGTGTTACAGACAACTCCAATCCTTTGCTGCAAGCTGCATTTAGAAGATTGGACCAAGCATACAGACCGTCAACTACAGCATCACATTTACTTCATTTCAGGACTTTCCTATCTTTCTTAGTTTTTATGAATATTCCTGTGGAAATTTCTGTACACAACATGCTTGTGTTTTGGGAATATTTATATACCAATTCATTGTCACCTAAAGTGATAAAAAATTATTTGTCCTCCATTTCTTCCATGGCTCATCAACTGAATCGTGATCCATCAAACTGCTATCACCACATGGTGCAAAGATATTTGAGGAGCATTTCAATCAATTCAAAATTTTCTCCTACCCCTAGAGGTCTTTTTGACATTAAGACTTTGTATTATATTTCTTTATCATGTGACACACTTTCTGACCCCATTCTTTTCAGGGCCATATTTCCTACTGCATATTTTGGCTTTCTGTGCATGTCCAATTTTGCCCCTCATTCACTTTCAAAATTTCACCCAGATAGACATTTCTTGCACAGGGACCTTACATTTGCTCCACCTGGTGGTCACTTATTAATTAAATGGACCAAGACCCTTCAGGACCACAAATCTCATCATGATGCACAATTGCCTGAGTTAGATAACATATATTTGTGTCCAGTCAGGGCTCTCAGGGCCCTTCTTTCTTCAAGACCCTTATCTCCATCCGATCCTTTATTTGCTAATAGTTACTCTCCTTACAATCAGGTGATTGATTCACACATTAGGTATGCCTTGAAGCAAATCCTTATTCTTAGGAATATATCCCCCATTGGCCTTGGATTCCATACATTTCGACGATCAGAGGCCACTTATGCTTTCCATTATAATGTGGCCATTCAAAACATCATGGCCCATGGTCTCTGGAGAAGCTCTTCTGTGTGGACCTACCTCCAGAACGCCTCCCAAGCAGCTTCCATCATTCCTCTCACTTTCTCCTCCTCCATTCCCCCAAGTTTTGATTTGGGTTTGGTGCTTTAAAATTTTGTCCATTTATTCTTGGAAAATTTTAACTTTTTTACTAACATGTAAGTAAAAAATCTCAAACTTGTGTTTTATTGTCTTCTATGTATTATTCTTGGTCTTTGGCAATCAGTTAACCTTATTCTGGGGCTCGAACCCAACATTATCTATTCTCATACTGTTATAGCCTGATCTCGGTTTGACCTTCATTTGACCTCTGGCATTACTTGGATAGACGAGAAACTGTGAAGAGCATGGCCTGCCAGGGGCCTGCTGTGGCAGTTTCTGTCTTCCACGTTAATGTTAAAACTTTCACCCTACCTTATTTCAATACCTTGGACCCAATTGCTAGGAATTTGAACCCCTATCGATTCTTGGCTTCCAATTTGGCGCCAATACACATTGTTTTCACTTGGAATCTAGATTTTAAAGAGGCAACAACTGCATCTTACCCACATCCAACCTCTGGTACATACTACCATTCCTCCTACAGCTTATCCCCACTGTAGTGTAGTGATTCAGAGATTATAGGTGGGCCAAATTCAGATTTGGTACCCTCTCTCAGCTAGACTTGTTGGGGCTTTGATCCACCCCCAGCAATACTTTGGATCACTGGCACTTGAGGTCCCTTGAGCTTGGCATCCTCAGGTTGATCATCTCTGCCTTTTATGTTTACCCTCTTTTAACCTTGACTCCTATCCCCTGTCCCAGGGATAGGGAGGTCTCCACTGGGATTGATGTGGGTCTTAGAGTATAGGGATAGGCTGGCCCAAGATGACCTTGGTGTCCCCCTCCTGATTTGATTTCGATTTCGAGCTCCTTTCTCTAATCAGGAAGTGAGTGGGTGTTGATCACTGGTATTAGAGTTCTCCTGATCTTGGTATCATCAGGCTAACATATCTGTACCTTTTATCTACCTTCCTTGACCTTGACCCCTCCCTTTGTCACGGGGGTAGGGAGTTCTCCACTGGGATTGATGTGGGTCTAGGTAATCTTAGGGATAGGCTGGCCCAGGCTGACCCTGGTGTCCCCCTACTTATTTTATTTTGCATTTCGAATATTCACAAACCACAACCTTTGACTGACTTTGACTAAATACACTAGTACTAGCAGTAACATGTGTACAGCAGCATTACTCTTTAATTGGGTAAAATATCCAGATTGTATGTTTTGACATATAAATATTTGTAGTTATAAAGTGCAGCATGTAATATCAACGAATGTGTCTTACCTGTATAATCTTTTATTTGTATGCCTTTTGGCTGGGGCTTTTGCCTCTTTTATGTATGGTGCTTTAAAATTTTGTCCATTTATTCTTGGAAATTTTAACTATTTTACTAACATGTAAATAAAAACCTCAAACTTGTGTTTTATTGTCTTCTATGTATTATTCTTGGTCTTTGGCAATCAGTTAACCTTATTCTAGGGCTCGAACCCAACATCATCTATTCTCATAATGTTATAGCCTGATCTCGGTTTGACCTTCATTTGACCTCTGGCATTACTTGGATAGACGAGAAACTGTTACAAATGTTTTAAGTTTTAATGGTAGAAAAAAACTGTAACATTCACCCACTTCCCTGGGTTATTTGAGAATTCCATTATGTCACAGATTATCTAAATTAGAACCATTTAGCTGTAACTGTGTAATCCTACTATAATGTCCTAAAATAAGAAGTAATTTTATTTTATAATTTTGATGCGTGATGTAGTTAATATAACAAAGGGGTTTTGAGAGAACAATGCAAACTGTCCTAAAATTCATTGCGATTGGACATCATAACTGGGAAAACACATTTTTTCCTTGTTATTTTTAAAATTGTAACATTTTCACATGGAAAATATAGATAGTCTTTACATCCTATCCTGATAAATATAGTAAACGTGAAAAAAATATAAACCTTATATTTGCAAAATATAATAGCAATAAATACAAACTAAAGCATAAAACTAAAATGTAAAAATTGTGCAATGTCTTTAAAATAGATTAACACAAATTCAAATATATTCAATATTAATGAAAATTACGGAATGTTAAAAAGCTTTCAATTTTTAATCTTGAAGACATTAAAATGTCTTACAATCCATAGTGAATTTTCAATATAACTGGGTGGGGAAACACACATTTTTTTCCTTGCTATATACAAAGTTGTGACATTTTCACATGACATCATTCACGAGTTAAATCACAAGTTATACATTTCAACATGAAATATCAAGCAAATTAATTTGCAAGAGACTTTTCATTAGTGACATAAAATCCTACCAGTGTCTATACATAAAATCCAACCAGTGTGCATAATATTCACAATTAGTTTATTTTTCAGTGATTTTGATTCACTAGATTTTGTAGTTATTGGTTACTCCATAGTTATGCTGATTTTTATTAGTGGTGTCCAGGCATCACGCTTGTCAGTCCCTCCCCCTGGGGGGGTTAAATGATTTGGTGGTACCTTAAGGTGTGCATGTCTACTGTTATAGAGGTCAATTTGTTTGCCTATTACTGTTTTAAATGCCTTTGGGGTCCTTTCTGATATTGTTAACTTGGTTGTGATTGGCTGGCTTATAGTGAAGCCATATCTTGGGGCTTGTCCTTGCATTACAAACTTTAAAGTCAAACTGGGTGGACATGAAAAAGAAAATTTTGAAACGAGATTTTGAAATAAGAGATTTTTTTTTGATTTTATGTTGTGTTTTTTAACATTTTAACTTTGTAACATGGAAGAATTTTTAATAGACTAGAACTCATGAATTAGTGGTTTATTCATGTCACAGCGAGTGTTTGTGTATATTGGGATGAAGTGTCAATAACTAGGACAGTGTGAATACTGATCACTGAACTATATCAACGCTGTACTGATGATTGCTGAGAGTATTGTCATCTAGACGACCTCAGTGATATAAAATGTCATAAAATAAATTAAAAAAATTATCGTTTGATACTGTGAAACTAACTGTGATTATGGGGAAAGGGAAAACCTGGTGTAGACTTTGTGAAAAAAGACATTTTCCCCCGACAGGGAAGAGATGTTCTATTCACCTGAATGAAGGAGATGGAGGAAGTTCTGTGCAGAGGCTGGTAAACAGAAAGACTCTCAGTTGAATCCTGTAACCAAGAGCCTGGCTGGGTCTGGGCAAAGCATCTCTACAAGTACTCCTAAGCTGGACTTATCTGTTAAGAGGGGTTTATCCCCCAGTTACACTGACCAGGTGCCTCTGATAGTACTGATTCAACTGCAGAGGACGGTGCCCACAGTGGAACTCAAGAGAAGATCCTGGCTGAGCTGCAGCAAATGGGGAACAGGCTTGACTGTGTGGAAGACCAGATGGCAGGGACAGCAGCTGGACATTCTAGTGTCAGGGACAAGAAGTTAAGTACTGTTAAAAAGTGTAAAAGTAACAAAAAAGCAAAAGTTCATACTGATGTGTTTGATACGTCAGATTCCTCTTCTGATAAGTCAGATTTTCCTCCCCTGTCAGTTATCAGATCCTCAAAGGCCCTTCAGAAGTGAACTGACACCTCGATAGCCGATCTAGAGAAAGATCAAAAAGCTCAAGGTAATAGCAATAGTGAAAAAATTAAATCAAAGAGGGGGAGTTGAGGTTTTGGTTAATAAACGTGTTGCTTGGCCTCATGAGCATATTTTTTTTTTTTTTTTTTTTTTGGGGGGGGGGGGGGGGGGCAAGCCGCCAGAGGTTGACATATGGCCAACTCTCGCTTTCTCAATTTGTTCAAGGGTTTGTGAAGAATATTATGGATGAAAAAGATAGGAAATGTTGGGACAAAATGTTATGTTAGCTTGGGGATTTAATGGAGTATACAACCAACTTTAGTTGGGGTAGTGCCAAATCTGCACCTGCGGTGTCAATATGTGAGATGGAGAGGGGGTCATGCCCAATGCCACACTGTGAACACAAAACAAAGTTGGTTGAAAAATTTTAGTGGGGGCGGGTGCCCCAGGTTTTGTAAGGCCTTTCAAACAGGCCATAAAGTCAATGGCTGCTTACATAAGCATATCTGAGCTTTCTGTTTATCTCAAAACCTTTTCTTGCCTCATCCTGAGAAGGATTGCAATTTTACAAAAAAAATACTGCTACAAAAATGAGGGAGGGGCTGCCCAACATTGAGGTTGAGCAGCAAGTCTGACTGTTGTGATAGTAATAGTGAAAATGAAAGTCACAGTGGGAATGAAAATCTCACTGCTAATGCTAGTTTGGCGAAAAAACACAAATATCTCAACAAAGATGTGGTTTACACTAGGGTTTTTTATAGTTCATTTGTTAATAAAAAGAATGCCAGTAGTCTACTGGCTAGAGGTAACAAAGTTCGAACTATGAATAGAAGTCATGTCAAAAGTAATGTTGAACCACAATAGATGGAAAGTATAAGATCCAGAGTAATCAAAAGTTGTGTTCAACCTCAGGTTAGTCATACTTGTGTCAGTGTTACCAATACTTTGATCCAAGATGAAAGTGTCCCAGGGGTGGGGATTCATGATACTGGGGGGTCACAACAAGAGGTAACACCGGCCAGTGACACGCGTATGAATAGTCATTCACATATTGCAGAGACTACAGGTCCTAGTGGTAACATTGTGAGTAATATGAGTCATATGGCTTCAAAAGACAGTATAGGTACAAGTCCTCAGAACTTGGCTTTGATCTATGTTGATTGTTGATTGTGACAAAAAATATTTAAATACTGTTCTCCCAAAAAGCGTGGCTGATATGCATAAAAATAAAATCCCTTGTAAATTATTTAATGAATGGAGGGGTCAAAGCAATTTTGATTTTGGCTTTATTCCCCTATCACACTTCATCATGCCAAAAAATATGGATTATGTGGCCCCTACAGTTAGTTGTCCATTTGAACTATATGACAAGGTGAAAAGTAGTGGCCAGTTGAATTACATGGCTTGTAGAATTCCAGTAAAATCTCAGCTGAACGTCAGGGCCTGGGAGGAAATGACGGATGAGTATTGGGCTACCCAACTCACCCACCTCATAAAGTTTGGCTTTCCTCTAGATTTTAACAGGAGTTGTCCTCTGTATTCTGATCATAAAAATCTTTCCTCTGACCTTCAGCACATGTCTGATGTTGATGTTTATCTCAGGGAAGAGACCCATCATGTGCCCATTTTGGGCCCATTTGACAAAAATTCTATAGTAGGAGCTCATGTTTCACCTTTCCTTACTAGAGATAAGAGTAATTAAAAAAACAGGCATTGACCTTTCATGGCCAAAATACAGTTCTGTAAATGCAGGTAAAGAGAAGAATTCTTATCTTGGTACTGACTTTGCTCTCACCTTTCCTTCTGTGGATCATATCACAAAGGAAATAAAACGTCTGGGCACTGCTGCGTTAAGGTATGCGTCAACGCGGATATGACATCATCAATTATGTCGACGATTTCATTGGACTGGGTGTCCCTAGTGTCATGCGAGCATCGTTTGACGTGTTATGTGTTCTTTTGCATCATTTAGGCCTTGATGTTAGCCAGAAAAAGTTAGTAGCCTCTACCACCAAGGCAGTGTGCCTCGGTGTCAAGATTGACACTATACGTCGTACCATCTCTATACCTCAAGAAAAACTTTCATGAAAATTCATGGCATGGTCACAGAGTGGACCTCTAAGCATTTTTGTTCTATGCATCAACTTCAATCTCTGCTAGGTCACTTGATGTATATTCAAAAATGTGTAAAGTCATCTCATTTCTTTGTTAACAGGATTTGGAGCTGTTGCGTCATAATTATGACGTCTCTTCCATCACTCTAGATCATGACTTTAACAGAGATCTCAGGTGGTTCCAGTGCTTCTTTAGTTAGTATAATGTCATGTCATTCTTTGACCATAAGCCATTTCATCATGTTGTTGAACTAGACACTTGCCTGGTGGGTCTGGGAGGCAGGTGTGGTCACCTTGTTTATCAACTTCAGATTGTGAAACATTATGCAAATCTTACCATAGTACCTTTTGAAATGGTCAACATTTTGGTGGCGGTTCAAGTCTTTGCTCACCTGTGGTTAAAACATAGAATATTGGTAAAGTGTGATAACCAAGCAGTGGTTCATGTGTTAACCACTGGTCGCACTAAGGATGCTTTCTTAGCTGCTTGTGCAAGGAATATATGGCTGGTGGCTTCCCAAAATGATGTGGAATCGTTATATAGGCATGTACTAGGCAAAGACAATGGGGTGGCAGATTTACTGTCAAGGTGGCAAAACACAAAAAGACAAAATGTAGAGTTACAAATCAAGATAGGGAGTCATTTGTGGCTCAATGTTAGCTCGAAATTATTAGAAATTAATAATGAAATTTAATCATGCTGGTGTTAACAGATTCTACCTTTGTTGCGGGTAAGAGGCGGTTGCTCCACCTGGTGGATGGGGCTTCACAGAGAGTCAAGGCTACCTTCCGTCCTAAAACTAGGAGATGCTACCAGTTGCTATTCAGAAATTTTGTTGGGTTTGGCTGTTTAGCTGATATTTTGATACAGGATGTTAGCTTGCATTCTGTAATGGCTTATCTTGAATATCTAGCTCTAAATAAAGTGTCGGTACACATGGTTGCTAATAATATAGCTGCTATTAAGGCTAATTTTGTGATGTATGGCATTGATCATTCTGTGATGGAACATCAAAGAGTAAAATATTTTTTTAAATCAATGAGAATTAATAGATCATTGTCTATTCCTGTTCGAAATGTCATGTCGCTTCAAAATTTGGTGGACATTGTCCACTTGTGTGACCACATTTCTTTTTGCCCTGTGTTCAAATCTGTATTTTTGATTGCTTTCTTTTGTTTTCTGAGAATTTTCTAATATTCCCCTCATTCCATTGCTTCTTTTGACCCAACCAGACATTTGACTCTGTCTGATGTAAAAATTTCCAAAAAATTCATGACTCTTGCCATCAAGTGGTTGAAAACCAACCAAAGTCGGGACAGGAATCATTAAATTACTTTGCCCATACTTTGGGCCCATCCACTTTGCCCAGTGTCTGCATTAATAAATGCTTTAAGTTTGTACAATCCCTTGCCACTAGACACGCTTTTTCAAATCAACACGATTGAATAGAAAGCTGGGACTTAGTCCCAATCATTTCACTTTTCACTCCTTCCGGCGTTCAGGAGCTACTCTGGCTTTTGATGCTCATGTACCCTTGCAGAGTATAAGGTCACATGGCTCCTGGACGTCGGATTGTGTCTGGACATATATACAGCAGAACAAAAGTTCCACTAGAGATATTGCTTTGTCTCTTGCTCAAACCTTATGGTCGTCTGGTTGCGCTGCAGCCGTGGGGGATCCCAGTAACATCTCCTTATACCATTTGGTCTTGGGTTTGAATCTTTACTAATATGATTTAATCAGCTCATCATTAGCATGGATTGTGTGGTTGACCATGCTGTGTTAGTAATGTTTTAGTGATTGGTAATCCGACTCAACTTAGAGTCAGAAGTATTGAGATGGTTCTGAGTAGTTTTAGTCACTTGTGTAATCGATTGGGACTGTAATATGCTAATAGTAGTCTTATATATCTTAGTATTTTATTGTAACTATATAATATACTATTGTTGTATTTTAATAAACTATATCCTGCACACTTGCTGTTTGTACCCCAGGAGGGGGGGATGGGGCTGAAAGCATAGGAGCAATATCCCAGTGTCGAAACACATAACATTATGTGTTGACATCTACAGATACTTATTTACAAAGGTGTTCATGTCATTGACAAAAAAAACTTTTGTATTGAACATGTAATGTAACAGACAATGTGAGATTGCCTCACAGTAAAATGACAAATTTCTAAACTGGTATACACAAGTCCTTCTTATTCTACAAGTGTAAACATGGTGTATATATACTTCAAAACAGGTCAAAACTACATTACAAAGGACTTTTAAGTCGTTTATAAAAGGCTAAACATTATGCCTAGGGAATACACCCATATATATGAACTTGTTTTTCGAAACATTGGACTTGATTAAATGAGTGCTGATACTTCAAGCATGTATGAGGTTATATAATACACTGAGCTTTTAATAGACTACTTAATTGGTCAAAAGGTTTAAATATTCATAAACATTGTTCCATATAAATACTAATTTATGCGCGTATGAGAACAAAGTTAAATAAAATAAATCTAGCAAATAACAAAAGTGAAAACATGATAAGCATAAATATATACATGGCCACACTATTCAATGTCTAATTTACAGATACCTTATAATAAAATGTATGAACATTTGACAAACAATACGCATTTCTAATTATCACAAAAAGGCTATAAAATTATCAGAGAGAAAACGTATGCACATCACTATTCTATAATCGCGAATAATACAGAAAAATTTTTATCCAAACTATTTGGGCAGGAGTCTCTAGAAAGTTTGTTTCTTTTGTGTCTCCCCTTCTTCATGATGTTTTCTACCATTTTCCTAAAATCTTGTACCATCTGATTATGATCTGCTGTAAAACATTATATTGGTTTAAGGCTTGTTTCCAACATACTGAATTCTTTATCTCATCATGTGTACATCTAATAGAATTAGTCTCATACCAAAATACTATATTTACAAGCAAACACAGCATTTGACTGCATCAATGGTGTAGGAAATTCACATTTTACTAAGCAGGGAGAGTTTGTTGAGATGGACAGTTGAGGTCTGCGTTTTGTGACATAAATTTGTAATCTTCTGTCTTTGCATCGTTATCCCTAAGTACACACTTTTGCGCCTCAGAGATATTGATTACTTGTCATCCCTGGCAAGTTAGTCTGTCAGTTAGGTGAATGCAGTCACCAAGGATGCTTGGACTGTACGTGTGCATGGGATTGGTCAAATATTAAAGGGAATGTTGTACCAACAATATGATGTTACTAAGAAGATAATTGGGCTAAGAACCCATACTGTTCAACAAGAATACCATTTTACACAGAATATATATCTTGCAACATTGGTGCCTAAAATACACATGATGGTCTAATAAAAAAGCAAGCATAGATCACAAATATATTTAAGAAAAATGAAAATAAGATCTTGGTCCTTCAACTGGGCACATATACCCTCTTGAAAATTCTTGTACAGGATGCTACTTTGTCCCGTTGTTGTTTAGTTTTTGTTTCTTGAAGAAGTTAGATTCAATGGAAAATAAATAAACTTAGACCTGTGAGTTTTCCTGTTCATTTTATTTCATTTTCTTCATATCTCTCTGGGACTGCAAACCATATTCTATTTCGATTATTACGAGTCAATTGATAGTTACAAACTCAAACATTTTGGAAATGCTTACTCAATGTCTAATGATTTTGGCACTAACATAAATGTTTCTCTTCTACTGATCCAAGATATCCTTATGTTAACTTGTGATCTTGGTTAGCAGTGTGAGATGAAGAAAACCAGTGTGGCTCTGATGCCCCCTCAGAAACTGGGATACAATAACATAACCATTTACATTAATATTTAATTTAATTAATACTAGAATAAATGTGCATATGCGTTTGTCACATATGACATTTTTACATTTTCTGCTAAAATTATTTTTAGCGAAATTTTGATGCCTACATTTGTTCAACCATTCCTTTATTATGACAAAGATGACGATGAGTCATTTCATTAACATCTGTGCAGTTTTTATTTGAAGTAAGTTCAAAATATATCATCTTTTATTGTGCCTATTTATGTCAGATGAATATGCTTGAAATTTATTTCTCTTTAATTAAATTTATCTAGCAAAACATTTTCTGCCAATGGTGTTACCATTTTTGTCTGCTAATAATTCCGGTACAAAGTCTTACTGTTGTTTTCTATTTTATTGACGAATTCACATGTGATTTGTTAAAAATTAGGTCGGATCAATGGAAGCCATCTCTTTTTTGTTCAATTGGACCGACTTGCAGTAGAGGTTAATTTTAAATTTAGCTCATTAAATATGCAGTAATCCTTCATCTCTCCATTTATTATGAGAATGTCTTGTAACTTTCTAATTCAAAAGTTTTCCAGTGCCTAAAATACTATGTTTGATTTCTAGCGTTTGAAAATTACTGTTACTGGATATAATTTAAGTTATTTGTTTTGATTGGGTGGATTTTACATTATTTGAGTTGCAGTATACAATTAATTACATGTTTTTATAAATGTGACATGACATTTTAAAACTCAGTACACCAAAGACGTATACATTCAGATCATTTATAATATACTTCCCACATCATAAAAGTATTATTTATGAATGTCTTTTTTCAGTTTTCTTGAGTTTATAGTCCTTTTTAGTGATGTTCGTTTCATTTCTAAAATATGGACTCTTGTTAAAAGACATTAAAGCACCTTGTTCAATTTTTAGATTTAACAAGATCAATACCTAAATATCCGTCACTCCCAAAAACATTGCATTAGTTTTACTTTATTAAGAACTAAACAAGTCACTTCCCGTGTCATTAGCATATTGGGAAACTTTCACTTCCTTAGATTTGTCATTATGGTTGAACTTGAAACCTTTAGCTTTAGAGTTTTGATGAATGTTACAAGTTTTTGGTTCTTATAGTTAAAACCATGGTATACGCAAAATTTTACTATGGTTTGAGATTATGAACCCTGAAGGCAAAGCTTTTATTATTTATATTTTGAATATCAAATTGAAAAAAAAATAGACACAAAGGTTTTCCTTGATTAGCCAATCAGAATCATGGACACAACCATATCATGTGAGAATATAGTTTTGTTAATGGTGCCACCTTTGCACTGTGTGAGTTGGGACTGCCCTGTATAAGGTAAGATGCCAATGCATTAAGTATGATTGCTTTACAAAGTGTATTTGTGGAGAATGTATGAATGCAAATGGTTAGGTTTGTTAGTCTTAGCATAGCATTACTAGTTCTTGCACGTTACCTGCCGAGGACCTGCATATACTGTGTTACCACTTTCTGTTCATTTGACATGTCTACTTATGTGTAACAAACTAAATCACTGCTTTCTGAACTGCTGATTTATGTTTCTGTTTATCACTACCTTGACATGATTTGAGGTAAGTTTCTGAGAACTGGCTATCATCAGCGGTGTCTATTTGTATGTGAACCTGAATACCATTGTTTTTCCTGACTATCACTTGTACTGTCCATTGTTTTCTATTAAAGTACTTCCCAAGTGGGATTATAGACAATCCTTTGTAAGCAAAGCTACGATAAGTTCCAAATATTAAAATGATGCACATATTTGTGTACTCTCTGTAAAATTTAAACTATATGACAAGCTTTCAGAATATAGAATATTTTATCATATATAATGGTAATATGATACCAGTGAATACCAGCTTCATTAAATGTTTAAAATCATCAAATGTGTAAAACTTGACCCAAACAAAATACAATACCTCACTTGTTTCACCGCATCCTCTTCCATGCCGTCATTTCTGAATTCCCCATCCAAACCTAAGTTATTAATCCAACATATTACAAATGATGTACAATAACTCATAATGGAATTATACTTCTTAGCTTTTTCAATTGGTATAATAAATTCCTGCAACTGGTTGAATGGAAAATCCTAAGTCAACCGAAAATAGTCGCTAAACAGATATTTTGAGGAAGTCCAAGTGGTAAGAAAAAATATCTGACCAAAGCAGCACTAAAATATTAATGAGCTCAAAATTGCTTTAACTATTACTGTCTCTGATTAAAATAATAATAACATTACAAAATAATAATTTAAAAATTTAGTAAGCCCTGCAAATACTGACTACCAATGAGTTAAACCAAAATTATTCTTTCTCTTCTAATTTCTTAAATAATTACAAATTTCAAACAAGTTTTAAGACTTAATTTTAATATTAAATGCTGCAATCCTAAATATGCTGTGGGATTGATAAAATGCTAAATGTAACTGTAACTCTTACCATTTCTTTTACATAAGTGGTTTTTCAAAATAATATCATATTAATTGAAATCCAAGATGACCAACAAAAATCAAAAAATGGAATACTGAGTCTGCAAACCACTCTATATTTTACACTGTTGCATTCATATTATAATGAAAATGCTTGGCAATTCTTTGTGTTTGAACTTCGGTTGTCAGATTGCCTGTGATTGTCAATGCACCGACATGATCGATATCTTGATTTAAGCTTTCATACAGAAAAAAATTAAGTGATTTAAATTTTCCCTTTTTGGTCACTTGAAAAAAATTAAATACATAAATATAGAACCCCAGGTCCATATTGGTGCAATATACACAAAAAATAGAAGCAGTGCGGTAATATTAGCTTTCTAATGATATAAATAGCATATATGTGGGTTATATAGTTTCCAAAATATTGAAAACAGAAAATCATGAAGAAGAATTAATAGTGTTATTCGATTTAAGTATGTGATAAGAGAAGCAGCTTTCTCTGCAGATCCAGTTGAAAATAAGAAAAACTATCTCCTGACTTTAATTTTCACTCAAACTTCATACTAAATTGATCTTAAAGTTTTTGAGTTATAAGAGCAAAATGGTTTACAGACAGAAAGAATGTTTTAAACTAAAATTTCATCTGATCTTCAGTGATGAATGTTAAATGCACCTTAGAAGGCGATACGCTTAACTCTGTGAAAAACACCAGGTTATGCCCCTGTTCCACCAAAGGACTAAGCCCCAATCCTGTCCGCGACCCTTAATTGTGGACAGTTGGTAAAAATGGTAAAACAGGTGGGAACACTGAATCGGTATTAAAGCCTGGGATTAAGATCAGATTGGCCCTAGGAAGACTGAGAAGGCCCAACATAGTCTCCAACTGTTCTGCCACTAAGAACTGATTAAGCCATTTTTCCGGTTAGTTTGAGCCACAATCTTGTCGTAGACATACAAACTGGGTCCCAGGATGCCTCAGGCCTCCTGGGACTAAGCCCTAGCTAACCTCCAATTAAGGCATTGCTTCCTCAAGCGTCCTGAGGCCTCCTCAGTGTTCCCCAGACCAATATGGCCAATTCTTGTTTTGCACAATAACTGGATTTTCTGGGTATATATATATATAAATTCCGGGATGTAATTATCATTACTTTTCTAGGAACACAGCAGGATGCCAGCTTTCAATGGAAGACAGCTTCAGCAGCAATTTAGGGCATTCTTAGTTACGTATACTGATGTATTTTCTATTTCTACGTCGACCTCAACAACCACCACCAGCGGCACCTCCACCACCACTAGCCAGACAGAGACCTAGCAGAAGGCACAACATGTGGGTTAGGCCATTGCTACTACAGAGAGAGGAGAGGGGGGGCCTACCACAACATTATGGCTGAACTGTATGCCACAAGCATTCCAGGATTCACCAATTTCATGAGGATGACCCCAGAATTCTTTGAAATGTTAAAGACCAGACTGGAACCACGTCTAGCAAGGCAGGCCACCAACTACAGAGCTCCAATCAGTGTTGGAGAAAGTTAGCCCTCACCATCACATATCTGGCCACTGGAGAGTCATACACATCATTATCCTGTCAGTTCAGTGTTGGCAGATCCACCATCTCCAGGTTTCTACCAGAGGTCTGCAGGGCCATCCAGGAGTTCACCAGTGAGTACCTCAGATGTCCTACTACTCCAGATGAGTGGAAAGAACTGGAAACAGAATTCAGGATCAGGTGGAATGTTCCACACCCAAGAAACCCAAGAACTCTGGATCCCTGTACCACAACTAAAGGGGATTCTTTTCAATAGTAATGGTGGCCTTGGTTGATGGACAGTGCAAGTTCAGATGGGTGGATGTGGGTACAGCTGGATCTTGCTGAGATGCCAAGGTACTTAATACCTGTCACCTGAAGAGAAAGATTGATGATGGCAGCATAGGGTGGTTGAGATGTCTCCTACTTCATCCTGGCAGATGATGCCTTTGCCCTGAAGACCTGGCTGATGAAACCCTATGGCAGAAGGATGTTAACCAGAGAGGAAAGGTTTGCCAACTACAGAATATCAAGGGGCAGGAGAGTTGTTGAAAATGCTTTTGGCATCCTGGTTTCATGATTTAGAGTGATGATGGCCACTATTGAACTACCCCCAGAAACAGTCAGGGATGTGGTCTTGGCCTGTGTGGTTCTGCACAACATACTGAGAAGCCAGTATCAAGGGCAACATGGTGGTCAACAGCCTGGTGATGATGTTGATGTGCCTGGTAATAGTCACTTGATTGGTGGTGCTGCTGTTTGTGGTCATGACTGAAACCTTGCCAGAGAAGCCAAAAGACTTAGGATTACATTAAGGACTACTTCAATAATTAGTGAGCAGTGGCCTGGCAAGATGGCAAAAAATAACTGCTACTGCAGTAACCAGTCATTTTCAGGACTAAAAACCATCCTTTTCAGGACTACCAGATATTCCAAAAACAATTAATCACTTGTGTTTGTTCCAAATAACAACAATTTCCCAACAAAAGTCACCCAACCAACAAACAGACAAACCCAATGCCAAACAAAAGTCACCCAACCAACAAACAGACAAACCCAATACCAAACATAATTCCCCAAAATAACAGACAAGCACAATGCCAAACATAAGTCCACCAACCAAGAAACAGACAAACCCAGTGCCCAACATAACTTGCTAAATGGAATAAATGTTGCATATATTTTGAAACCTACACCCTAATTTCACTTACATTTGTTTTTTTTTTTTTGGAAAGGTAACTGAAACTGAAATGTTTTCTTTTATTGCAAATCTCAAAATTATTTCTTTTTTATTCCACTTCAAGAAAATTTAGAAAATATAACCACCCAAATGGTTCTCTTTACAGTATGGTTTATATGTTTTTTGGTTGTGGGGAGTTATGTTTGCAAATTCGTTTGTCAATTCATCGGTTGGGGGTTATGTTTGGTATTGGGTTAGTCTTTTTGTTGGTTGTCTATTTTTTCTATATGGCCTTCTGTTGTTATGCGTATTACCATAGGTTATTTGTTTCATGTTTGGGGTGGTGTGCGTGTTGGGCTTTTTTTCTTTGTTTTGTGATAAGTATTTCTACTGAACTGTTATGTTTTGGGAGGGGAATTTGAACAACTTGCAGCTTAATAATTGTTTTTGGAAGATTTGGGTGGTCCTGAAAAGAGCCTATGAGTTTACGAGACCCACCCGGACTGGCTGGCTACTGAGGAAGCTGCTGCTGTTGAGGGGGGGCTGTGGTGGTGGTGGTGGTGTAGAGCTGCTGCTGTGGCTGCTGAGGCTGCTCAATGATCTGTGTTGTTGTTAGATCTGGTAGCTGGCTTAGTATTCCACTTAAGTTGTGTCTGCTGTCCTCGTCCTGTACTGTGACCACTGATAGAGGGTTTCCAAAGCCAATGGGGCTGGGTGTGTAGTAGATGTAACTGCTGAAACTGCTGCCTCGGTGGAACTAGACGCCTGTTGAGTGGTTGTTGGCAGTATCCCAACTTTCTGTGACTCTCTGGTAATAGTGACTGATCTCTTGGGTAGTACTTGACATCTATGAGTTTTCTTCACTGCTTCAATGTCTCTAAAAATCCTGCCCTTGAGGTCCTAAAACTCCGCTTGGGTCATTTGTTTAGCCTCTGATGCTACATAGTCAAAGAAGGGCTGCCTGTCTGACTTCTGCTGCAGGAAACCTGAGATCAATGTCCTCATCTGGTCAAAGTGCTCGAGTATCTTGGAATCTGTAGAGACTGGTGTAAATGTAAATATTTGTTGACTCCTACTCTCCCTCAAGACACTAGACTCAAGATGTTCTGTATCAGTAGTAGATCCATGCCTGCTGGTGTTGGGACTGGCCTCGAACCCAGAACTTCTATTGGCCCCCTTTAGTTTGATGTGGGTCTTAAGGAAACCCATCTGCTGGTAGACCCAGGACTGTCTCTTGGTTATCTCCCTTGGGGCTTAGCCAGACTGTAGCTTGGAGAGCTTGCCATAGCGACTTCTCTGTGACTCGAACCACCTTCAGACATCAAAGGGCTGGAGCTTCAGTTCTGCAGAGATTTCTGCCCAGAGAGCCTCCTTCCTCTGCCTATGAAATGTCCATGCTCCTTGTTGTACAGATCTAGGTGCTCCTTCACAAACTCAACAATGGCAATTTCTTGGCTGCCAGTGAATGTAGCACAAACCATGGCTCTCTTGGCTGCTGAGTGGCACTCTGATTCTTCCTCACACATCTCATCTTCTTTATAAGCTTCCTCAGTAACTTCTAATCCTTCCTCTGTATCCTCTATCCTATCTTCTGTATCCTCCTCTCTCCTTTCCTCTGTCCTCTCCTCAAACTCTCCACCTTTCTTCCTCTCATCTTACCTCTGCTCCGTCTTCTTCTTTCCTCTCTTTCCTCCTTTCTCTTTCCTCATAAGTCCAGTAAATATCACAAAAAGTAAAAAAAATGTGTCCTGAAATGTGTCCTGAAATGTGTCTAGGTAGGTGACACACGTCTCTCAGTAGCCAACCAGTCTAAACACAGAAAGTGTGTGTGTGGTCGCTTATATAGTCCCAGACTCCCCCATTGCATCTTTTTGGTTTCAAGCGCACAGAAAAGAGTCGGTACTTAATCAGTACTTAGTCCTAGGGCTCTTGGGGCACCCTCAGACCATCGCAGATGAAATTTGTGTGGTCCCTGGTGGCCTGAGGAGGCCAGGTTGGATCTGTTTGGATAGGCTTCACACCCAGATTTCTTAGTTGCAGGACACCTGAGACAGTCTGAGGTTTCCTGGGACTAATGAAACTTAATGGAACTTTTTCACACACATGAAACTTCAAAGGTATGTTATGAGTCAGGGACTGACACCAGGCTTCCTCAGACTAAGGGTTGCAGGAAGCCCCAGAGAACATAGGACTGTGTATATTTGGGTCTGAGTAGGCCTGAGGAAGCCTGAGACTGGACATTTTGTTGACGGCGAGAAATAAGAATTGGTTTGGGTCGGGACAAATATCAAACATGTTTGATTTTTCTCATGGCCCCAACCAACAACTACCGATCCATACAGAATGCCTTAGACTAAGCAAATCTTTTTAACTGACTACAAAAAACAATTAATCAGGAAGAGTAGTTGTGTGGTGGAACACCCACATTATAGTTTTTGTATTTCCTGGTTCGTGATATGACATATTTTAAAGGTATAAAAGCTAAACACGTGGTAAATACATCTTTAAGAAGGATATTTTACACAGGTTTTCCTTGTTTTTGATGAGGTATAAACTGTGGCAAATCTGAATATAAAATTTGTGTTTTCATTTTTTTTCTGGTAGCCTTCACTTTCTACTCACAAAACAGTAAAAATTTACATTTTGTATAGACTTAGGCGTGGCTCTGGATCTGCTCCAAGATATTTTTTGTGATTTGTAGGCAAATATTGACCCAATTAAGTTTTTTTTATTGAAACAAAGTGGTGGATAAAAATTGAAAACAACATAGGAATAATCGCCTGAGCGGTCTATTGCCTTAAACCATGGTAAAATTCTGCATATACTGTGATTTTGGAGGGGGTTATTAATATTCTGACATGACAAATTATTTTAAGATAAATAATTATTGCAAATTTTATGGTAAAACGTTTATTGTTACGGCAGGCATATGAGCAATAATAGGTGAACTGCAGGCTTATGCTGTATTTTACCTCTGAAGTATTTCATTGTTTAGCCAATCAAATTCACAGACACATCCATGTCATGTTAGAATGTTTTTTAAATGTGATCAGAAATTTGAAAAGTGTATTTATAGTGCTTTCCGCTTGTGTTTCATTGCATTAAATCCCAAAGACATCAGGGAGAAAATAGATGTTAAAATTTCAATCTAAAATGTAAATTTGCACAAAATGGAGGTTGCTGACAAATGTTCATCTTTTGGAAATTTTTAACCACTTAAGCCACATTAATATGTTATAGATCATTGGAAATATGTTTATGCAGTGCATCTAATTAAGTAAGTGAATAAGAAACACTTATAAAGCGTCAAATTGATGTAAGCATCCTCTAAGGCCCTGATGTGCAAAAAAGGATAGTCTAGTTCCAAAACAAGGTGCAATACCATATTAGCATCCGATAGGGGAGATAGGCTATGGTGGAGGATAAGCTAATCTGAGAAGATATGTTTTCAATCGTTTTATGAAACCAGAAATGCTTTCTGTTATTCTAATGGCTTGAGGAAGCTTGTTCCACTCCCTGGGAGCGCCTACTATGAAGCTGCACAGCCCTGAGCATTTATTTGGTTTAGATGAGGAAATTGATAGGCGATTACCCCATGTGAGATCACTCCACCTAATTAGGGAGGAAAGATATAGAGGTTGGCTGAAATGTATTGCTTTATAAGTAAGGAGACTGTATTTGAACAACATACGGTAGTGAATGGGAAGCCAGTGTAGTTTGTGCAGGAAGGGTGTCACGTGACAATATTTATTTAGGTTGTATACCGTACGACATAAGGCATTTTGAACTCTCTGTAGTCTGCTAGTATATGCATTTTTGTGTTGTAAAGCAGTGAGTTACAGTAATCCAGATGACTGCTAACCATGGCATTTGCTACCCTTACCGCTGTTTCATGATTTAAGTACCTGCAGACCCTTCGTAATTCCCTGAGATGGTAATAACTTATGCGACAGAGGTTAGCCCCATGTCTTTGCATTGAATTTTCCGCATCCAGGATGACACCAAGGTTTTTGACTGATTCAGCTGGTTCCATGCAGTTGCCAAGCAAACTCTCTGAGAAAGATGACTTCAGGGAGCTTCTAATTTGATCATCACCAATCACTATGAATTCCATCTTGTCAGGATTTAAGTTTATTATATCCCATCCAATCTTGGACTATCTCAAGGCATTTTGTCAGTTCAGTGATACTAGAATCGAAGTTCCTAGAGTCAAGTTTCAAGTAAATTTGTGTGTCATCTGCATATAAGTGATGGGTCACGTTGAATTTAGATATGACTGAACTGAGTGGGGTTGTATATAGGATAAAAAGGAGTGGCCCCAGGACTGAGTTCTGGGGAACCCCATAAGGGAGTTGAAAAGCTGCTTCCTTGAATTGAGGTATGACTGAACCCATATGAGCACTACCCCATCAATGCCATACCAGTGCTGAAGGCAGCTGAAAAGGATTGAGTGTTCTATTGTATCGCAGGCTGCAGATGAGTCCAAAAGGACTAATCCAACAGCTGCACCCTTGTCCATTGAGGTGGCAATGTCGTTTTGTATTTTTAACAATGCTATTTCAGTTGAGTGAAAAACTCTGTATGCTGACTGATTTTCGTTGGATATACCCTCGTGAGCAATGTGCTCATTTATCTGCCACAGCTTTCTCTTTGAGTTTGGAGATGTAGATGAGGTTTGACACTGGTCCATAATTCTTGAGAACATTTCTGTCAAGATCAGCTTTTTTCAACAAGGGTGTAACAAACAGGATGGGAAACTGCCCTCTGTAAGGAGTAGTTCAGTTATAGGAGTCAAGAGCACACTGATACAATCAAGGACTAATGATGTTGGGATTGGATCCAAGTCACATGATTTGTTTGGAGTGTACTTAATGATTTTAAGGACTTCTTCCTCTGAAATTTATTTTTGTTGGAACTTGTGACAGGGGGATCAACATCAGTAGACAATAATCCAGATCTTAGCTTAGTAATTTTGTCTGTAAAATACCTCCCAAATGTGTTGATTAAACTGTTAATGGTAATACGATGGCAGGACAATTTTTGGTGATCTATGGAGGACTTTCTTAATGGAATTCCACAAGGCCTTTGGGTTATCCTCATTTTCTTTACCATATTACTATAGTATCTGGTTTTTGCACATTCCAAGAGGCGGTTGAAATGGTTCACTGCAGCTCTAGACCTACTACTTTTAATGGCAGAGTTGTCCCTCCGCCACTCCCTCTCGAGTTTGCGCTTACATCTCTTTGCTGCAAAAATCTCACTGTTTATGAACCCTTTGTTTACATGTTGTGGAGTTTTGTGTTCATGTATAGGTGCGTGCTTGTCCGGTTAATTATTAAGGGTATGAAAATAATGGTGTGGTGTTTTGTAAGGAGTCTGGATAAACTCAGAATTTGCAATATCAGACATGAATTTGGTTTTGTTTATCTTGCCAAGTTTTTTGATTTTTAGATGTTTTACTCTGCAGGAATTTTTGACTGGAAATGTTTTGGTTAAAACACAGCCAGGTGGTCTGTTATGCCCTTCTTTACATAATGGTGATCTGAGGAAGTTAGGGATTTACTATTGCAAAGTACATCAAGGATATGTCCATGTTGAATAAAATCAAAATCTTATAGATTTGTGTTGAAATTATCTGTCCAGCAGTTTTGACTGTCTAGCTGGATATTGACATCTCCCGGGATGTTTTCATGTGGAGACAAAGCAGCCGCCTCCATGAAACAATTGAATTCCTCAATAAATTTGTTTTTACTGGTGCTTGGAGGTCCATAGATGGTGTCTACCAGGAGCTGGCTTGACTGACGCTCTGACAGTTTGAGGGTAATGCGTTCAAAAGTGTCCCCCTGATCAGTTTGACAAAGAAAGCTATCGATGTAATTCCTGACAAAGACAGCAACTCCTCCTTTCTTGTTCATGTGTGGGACATGGTGAAGCCGGAAACCTGCAGGGGTTATCTCATCTATTAGGCCCTGTGTGTCTGACAGCCTTAACCAGGTCTCAGTGACACCAACCATGTCAAGGTCATTTGACGAAACAAAATCGTTGAAGGCCCAGGTTATGTTACGCAATGACCATGCGTTCAGCAGACAGGCTTTAAAATTTCTGACCGATAGACCTGGGTTCAAGCTGATGTCACCGGAAAGAATCAGGATGATGGACCACCAAGGGTTGAAATTTCTGAAACAGTGTGTCACATGATGACAGTGGGCCTGCAGGGCAACAAAAGCAATGCTGCAAGTGTCTAAAGAGGATAGTAAACTTGGCTGAATAATTTTTGGTGATGGCAATCTACTTTCATTGGTGTGGGCTGTTGACCGAGCAGTCAAAAGGATGGAAAAACAGAAACAAAAGTGCAATGCATGACCAATAAAATCCAAATTTAAAATTTAGAAATAGGTGCACCTACCTTTCCTTTCAGCAAACCTTTCTATTTCAGCATTCTAATTCTAATTTGACTTTTATAGCGCTTAATCTCCACTGAGTTGTGCACTCTAAGGTGCAACAAGACAATAGCAATATGCAAAATTCAAAATCCAGGGACAGAAAAAGGTCGGCACCACAGAGAAGCCAAAAGAGAAAATGAGCTAAGGAAGATAAGCCTTTGTGTAGAGATAGGTTTTGAGGCAATAGTGGGTGATGCATGAATATCTTCAGGAAGTGAATTCCAGACAGTAGGAGCATCAAAAGGGAAACTGAAACCAAACTGCTTAGTGGACTTGTGAATTTTAGGTTGAAACTTTGAAACATTAAGGAAATTTGCAACACTCTGACCGCATCTAGTATTGTAAGTATTGTGGTATGTGGAAAGATGTGGAGCAAAGTATTTAGGGAAGCCAGTATGAATAAACTTATACACCAGGATAGCCAGTTTGAACTCTGAGCGAAACTGAACAGGGAGCCAGTGGAGTTTCCTAAGGACGGGAGTTATCCGAGTAAACTTACTCAAATTTGTAGCAATTCTAGCTGCACTATTTTGGATAGACTGTAATCTGTGAAGATTGAATTTGGAGAGACTCCTGAAAAGTGAGTTACAGTAGTCAAACCGACTACTGACAAAAGCATTGGCAACCGACACAGCTGCATCGTGAGTCAAGAACTGCTGAATATTTCTAAAATCCCTCAGTTGAATAAAGCAACTTTTGCAAACATTCTGGACGTGTTTAGAGAAATAAAAAGCAGAGTCAAACCACACACCCAGGTTCCTGACTGACTTAGTGGGGTCAAGGGGGTTACTGAGGTACTCCAAACAGCAATTTTTGTGGGTCTGACAAGGTACAACTAATCTTAACAAATTAACAATGTTCCGTCAAATAGGAAGAGAACCATTTGGGAGCAGAACCGCCAATGCCAAACCAATCCAGAAGGCAGCTGAGGAGAGCGGTGTGATCAATAGTGTCAAAAGCGGCTGAGAGATCCAGACGTATTAAGATGAATATGGTCAACCAGCTGTCTAGCAACTACATGTTCCACCAGTTTGGAAATGAAGCTAAGTCCTGATACTGGGCAGTAGTTTTTTTCAAATCCTCAACAGGAAGCAAGGCCTTCTTTATTAGTGGAGTGACTACAGCTTTTTTGAACCCATCTGGAATCAGTCCCTCCCTGAGTGAACAATTAACCAATTTGGTTAAAGATGGTAGAAGGATGTCAATACATTCCTTGATTAAGAATGTGGGCAATGGGTCCAACAGGCATGACTTGGTGGGTGATTTACTGATTATTTTACCAATTTCATCTTGAGTGACTTGAGTAAAGACTGTTAATGTAGGAGGGTCAAACGGGGGATGTACCATGTTGCAAGACTCAGATGAGGAGAAACTCTCACGGATTTTCATGATTTTATTTGAGAAAAATGTAGCAAAACGATCAGCCAATGACTTTGAGGATTCACAAGTGGGCAAATTAGTGTTGTGGGATCTATGTAGGACTTTGTCTAACTCCCGCCATAGTTTCTTGGAGTCATGCCTGTTGTCGGAGATAAGTTTCCCATAATAGAAAGTATCACAGTACCAAAATCAAAAGATACTAGGTTAGGAAGGACTAGATTGGTGCATGTGTTTGATTGATGTATAGAATTAAAATTTAACAAATAGTGGACAGGGAATGTGAATTGGTAACCAATATTTTATGATATATATCTATTTACATGTAATATACATGTCGGTGCTTTGTGTATGAAACATTGAAAGTGTAACCGCGGGAATTATTGGGTGGGCGATAATACCCGTTCAATGACAAACAATAATTTAAACTAATATCTGGGCCTACTGACAATCTTTAATCTGTTGGTGTGTGAATTTTTCATCCAATGCATACAGTAAGAATAAAATATATAAAAGACCGACCAGTTTCTTTAGCAAAATAAAAATTTTAATTGAGAATTAAAAAACCCACGTCTCCCCTGGTGAACGCTAAACGTGTACTACATTTTGTTTTATTGCAACAAAATTCATCTAGCTACATGGGCAAAACTATTGCTGAAATTCAAGTTCGAGTTTAGAAGTTACTCAGCCCTGCTAGACTCTGATACACTCAACAAATTTACAAATATTATGTTGTAGCTAAAGCCTCTCTTACATCCCATCATATGTGCACGCACGTCCTGGTTACAGAAAAAACTCGGCTGATTTGCAAGGGACACTTAAGCTACACTTGTGATTTTATAACAGATTTTTGAGATTGTAGATTCCGCGCAATGAAAATTTGCATGCACATTATTCTCTGCATTCATGCAGTATGGCTAAAATGCATCCACATATCAAGGGTAACTTAAGGGAGACTTAGGCACGTGCATTCTCCTTACTATTGTTGTAGGTTCTCCTCATTTACTCATGTGTACCTTGCATTTATATAAACACACTGTACGACTTGTAGCTAGTCGCAGTCTGTTCTTTATGGTTCAAGTTATGGTTCCGTTGTTGGCAGAATACACCTTGTTTGCACGTGTAAGTATCTACTATCCCATCACCAGGCTGAGCTCATATTTTTCAACAATATTTGCAGCACAATTACATGTGTATCCACGTACGATGGGATGTAAGAGTAGCTTAACACTATGTATTTACACATAAATGGTTGCATGTATATGTAATTTACAAAATGTTGGCAGTGGGGGTTATGGTTGCTTGTAATTCAATAAAAATAGTAATTCCTTAATATACATTTGGTGGCAAGCAGCAAATTTCCTTTAGTCTTATAACTGAATTTCTTGTGATATAGCATAAAAATATCTAATACAAAACAAAATATTTATATTAAAATTCAAAAGTTGTCAAGCATAAGTTCCTATAACAATTACTTTGAAACTTTAATTTAATTACCATTAAATACTTACAAAACAAATTTTCTGCAAATTCTGGGCCTGACTGTGGACGAGATTTTTCTTTCTTTGATAAATTGTAAAGAGACTTGCACAAATACCACGGACCATTGAATGGAAGTATCACCCATGCTTGTGAGTGGTATTCATAATACAGGTCATAGAGATGATAGTGCCAGATTTTATGTGATTCTTCTTCAGCCTTTTGAAAGGAATTACTGCAAATTACATAACAGAGAGGTTAAGAATGATGGATATACTTGACTGTACTTGGGACATAAACAGACTTAATTTCTGTTAGCTTTATAATCACATCAAATTTTGTATTATCCCAGTCTAAATCTGGAGAAGTTTGTAGAGATTTGGCTAGAAATTATATCTTGACAAACAAATCAAACTGGAAAAAAATATTTATTGACATTTTGTTACCATTGGTAGAACCTGTGCATTTCCAGGTTAAAATGATGATGGGCATACAATAAATTGTCTTTTTCAGGGATTCCTGTGCAAATTGTACCAAACTGGCCGCAGATTTTAAGAATAAATAATATTATCACCACTTAAAAAGATTCTATAAGGTTTATTGTTTGGAGTTTACGTTATTTTTTGTGAAATACATTTATCACTTGTTTCATATAAAACTACCATATGTAAGTATTTTGTGTCCAGGCTATGCCATGTTAGGTTGTTCAAACTCATACTTTGACCTTTGAACTTTGGCCAAGTTACAATGTCAAGCAGACTTTCACCGATCCCTTTTGTCTTTTTTATATTATAGAGGTAATATATGACCTTTGGAGGAACAGCCAGCTCTGACAAAACAATATTTCTTACTGATAACAGAATGTAGCTATTCGCCTAAAAATAAGCAAGGAACCAGGAATTAATGGATAATGTTTTATCCAGAATACTGGTATGTTTGAAACATAACTCCCAGTAACTCTGTGTTAAGACTATATTATTACATGACCAGAGATAAATAGTAAAATACAGACTAGTCAAGCATACCAAGGCTTTGCCAATCACCAAATTACATGAGTTCATTATGGAGATAAGAAGGTTTATGAAGGTAACTATATGACGATGTACAAGTGATGGGACCATTTATAGAAATCAAAATTGTTACCAGGGCTTTCAAATGAACAAAATTGCACACTTCTTGCTATAGAGTGAAAAATAATCATAAGTGTACAGGATCTACTGCAACTAGAAACGGCTTTCGCGCGAGGAGTTTTTAATACATTTAGAAACAAATTTTAAAGAATCATTTTCCAACTTCGATTTTTGCATGTTATGGTCAGAGGAAATAGGTAGAGAATTTATCTTTTTTGTTGTCACAATTTAAAATTTCATTTTTAAATAAAATATGTAGAAATACAGTGTTTTGTAAATGTAAATAGACCCAATGAATGATATTTAGTCCCTCTTGATGACACATTTGTTTTACATCACAAAAACAGGAAAAAGAGCCAATCAATAATTGAAAAAGAAAAGGTGGCATGTTAAAAACAATTTGGGGGTTTTATGAAAAGTGTTTCCGACAATAAGCATTCAACATATTTTCATTGGCATGTTACCATCTTCTATATACCAAAACTAATCTGAGACAACAACTCGATCTTTCACTGTTACCAAAATTGAATTTAAAGTGCATTCTTTTGTGATCAGGCTAGTCTTAATAAGTCTCTTTCTGGTAGTTTGATTATTGATGATTTGTTTGTTGGATCAACTAGAACTGTAAATGCGCATCAACATCAGGTGAAATAATGAATCACTAGTTCCACAGTTTGAATATTACCATACTGCAAATATTGACCCCAGTGACAGTGATAAATGCCTGTCTTACCTGAATATTGCAATCAGTAGATTTAGAAGCAAGATGTTGGTTATCATCATAAATACTCCCAACAAAACAGGCAGGAACCACTCTTGGCAGTGTTCATACATGTCTGGTTGTAATCGCACCAGTTCACGGTCAGTTGTACAATTTCTTTCTGTTTCCAAGCCTTTCAATAGTATATAATGATTAGTTAGAATTTACATTCATTGTTATTCATTATTTACTTCACATTTGCACTGGTTTAAGATACATGAAAAATTATATTGGGGCATCTAGATCTTACTTATTACAGTGGCACAACGTATATGCAATGTAAAATATAACCTTACTCTTTATAGTACTAGCTTCATCATTTTACAAGAAGTGTAAAATATATATTCTACGTGAGAAAATAATTACACAATTTAGATTTGTTTATATGCCATATAATAACCATTGTTTATGATATAGAATTGGTTTATGTCTTTTTACCAGTGTACAGTATATCACCAGCTTTTGAATTTATGATATAAGAGAGTAAAATGAAATAAATTAAAAAGGAATAAATAACAGCCAAATGTGCAGGTTTCACCATTTTTCAGTACTTCATTAAACAATTTGACCTAATAAAAAATATAAATTTCAAAAATAAAAACTCTGTTATACTTATGAAAGAATCAGTCAAAGCAATCTGTTTATTCCATACCCATTCCCCATTGCTCTTCTGTAGCATCATCCACAAATATTTCTCCCAGCATTTGCCAGTATCCTCGCCACAAAACATCCCTGAGTAACTGCCAGGAAGGTTCTTCATTTGGGTTAATAAGGGACTGGAATGCCACTCCAAAACTTACTATGAATACCATCATTATAAACATAAATGAGGCTAAGTCTTTCAACTAAAATAACAAAATGCAAAGTTGTGTTTAAAAGTAGTTCAACAAATTGGTAAAACAGGTACACTTCGTCATTCATTATTGAACTGTAAACTCCAGTGAAGTTTACCTGATATGTTTTATATAAGATAAAATTCTTGGTCAGAGGGCCAGAACATCACTATTGGTTAACCAGTGCTTCTTTGTGATGACTGGTTTGTATACAAATTTCGAGATCAACTCTTTGGAGTTTTAGAAAGTGACATGTTCTTTGTGGAATCTCCAGATCAAATGTGGTTGAATAATGGCAGCATTGGTCAGATTAGATGATATATTATGTAAGATAATCAACAACTGATATTTATGTTATTTAACTCTTATAGCATTTATACCCCTTCATACTACAAGTGGTATCACCCACGGTCACCTGGATTTGGTGAAACATCCCTGTCCTTGAATCACCACCTGGCAAAACTTGCGAGTCAGAGGCCCACCATCACTGTGCCTGTCAGTGGGAAACTATTTTTTGTGCACTATTTATGATGTGGTGAGACAAGGTAAAACAAGGTGAGACTCACTGATGAGGACATGACCACTGAAGATCGCATTATTTTATTGGCACACTTATCAACAGTGGCAGACAGTGATTTACGGTCAAGTTTTTGATTTGGTACTGTTATGCAAGGTCTACATAAAGTATTTTAAGGCAATGCATGTGTTAGTATTCAGTTGTCAAAGGTTCCCGTAAGGTGAAATACTGATACACAGAAGAACCTTATTTAGAAATAGGGTGTGCTCACTGATAGATGCGTCTTCACCTTGTGGCTATTTTAAAAGCTGTGAACGGAACTATGGAGCAGGACTATTGGTTTGTGATTTAACTCTTGTAAGTATTGCATAAGATGGAAAGAACCAAGAATAATTATTTTTACATTTGCAAACGCACTCCTGACAATAGTGACTGTGATACAGTAGATAACCTGGGAACTGCTGAACAGCCAGAGTCTTAGGATCTGTTATCCCAAGAAACTATTGAAAACAAAAGAAAAGAGATATGCCAAGAAGGTCATGCCTGCTTATACAGAAGATGTGTTGATAGAGTGGATTAGAGAGGCCCCTTGCTTACTTGCTTATACTAGAAGAGTTTTGTGTAGATACATAACGTGTATTCAATTCACAATGATTTAAGGGATCAAAAGTGATCTTTTCTATTCGATTGGGGACTCGCATGTAACTAAACTCATTACATCAAGTGATCCAACAACAGAGAGTGATGACTTTGATCATGATTTAAGTGAACAAATTTATCCCAATCGAATACACAAGAAGGCTTTGGTCCAAGAAGGCGGCTGAGATAGATATGACTGATGAGTTTTTTTAAGTTTTTATTTTTTTTAATTTTTAAATATTTTTAAAATATTTTAAAGGTTTGTTTGATGTATTATAAACACTTGTACACCCTATGAGTGTGTAGATATATGTAGGTATCGTTAAATTCTGCAGGCTCTCAGAAGAAATAATTAAGTGATCAGTATTCATGCCAAACGATGACTTTTCCTGCCAGTATGCATCCTCCTACCTGTATGATGTAATTAATTAAAGATTTTAAAAATCTGCAATGTGTCTGCTAATGTATATGATGTAGAATTTATCAATAAGGTTATTGAAATTTTAAAGGTACTAAATAGGGTTGCCTTTGTTTTTGCTGTTACAGCTGAAAACCTCCAGGTCTGGTGGAAAAAACCTGAGCACAAGATTAATAAGACTGAAAGGGCATCATTCACGGGATGGTGCTTGTGAAATTATGGATCAAGACAAATATATCCTTGAGAAGTTACAGTTCCTAGAGATGCACATAGCCTGCATGTCTAGTCAGCACACGTGTTCTGTAAGCATCAAATTTATAAATCATCATACTTGCACAACATTAGTAGCAGCCCAATGTGTCAATTTAATTGTCAATATAGCTATTTCTTAAATGATATATAAATTTCCCACTAAAAATTTTGGGTATTGATGTATTTGTAGTGTTGTATGGCTCAATATAGTTATATTTACCTAGTACCTAATTTAGCCATGTATTTTTCAGCAGGATCTGCCATGTCCTTCACCTGTGGAAGCATAAGATTGAATGTATTTTTTTCTTGTACTTTCAGCTGAAACCTGTATGTACAACTACTGTGGCAGCTGCTGTTTCAGGTTCGGTCAACACTTTTGCTACGGACCTAGTAACCCCTTTACTGGTACCTCGGCACTAATGTTAATGAGGTTGGTAAGGAAAAAGTGTTGGCGGGGTCAGTTGACCAGATCAGTTGACCCCCGTGTCCACAAGGAGATTTAGTGAGACTCTGGAAAAGATTTTGAATCTGTTGAAAACAGGCAACAGACAGATGCAGAAGTCTCTGGAGTAGATTGAAAGTACCTTGTCTGCTTCAACTCCTAACCTGAAGAAGGCCTGTTGCCTTTGGATGGACATATCTTTGAAGGAAATCCACCCATGTTTGTGGAGGTCCTTCCAGGACCAGACTTACCAGATAATCACACAGTACGCTGATCAGTCTGCAGCTATTAAACAGACTGTTACTGTACTGATAGAGCAGCAATATCTCTTGTGCAACCTTCCCATTTGTCTCGCCTCAGAGGTGCCCACTGTCCCAGGGTGTCATCCCCTACACCCTCTGCTGCTACAGGGTCTCAGATCTGGATTATCATGACAGGGGGCACTCATTAAGTGTTTGAGGTGGGTTTTTCACTTTGGACCATTAAAGGCCCAGAAGACTGTGGATTGTGGTACCAAGTTTATAGTTATAGGTGATGACATTGAAATGGTGAACCTTTGATTTTTTTTCACATGCATCTTGGATTCACTTTGTTTTCATTGTATTTGATGCAGATTTTTAGTTGGTTTAAATTGCCTATAAATCTAACTTTGTTACCAGAACATACAGTGTTTTGGGTCTTTAATAACATTCAGTGTTTTGGGTCTTTAATGTTATTTATTTACATTTAATTCTTACTTCTAAGTTGTGCAACCTTTGTTATGTATTATTGTTCAGTATTATGTTAACTTATTTTACTTGATTTTATTATTATAATTTGTCCATATAGTTTTTGCAATGAATTTTGTTATTTCTTCTGTGCCTTTGTTAATATTTGGGTACGTTGTTTCTTTTTGCTTATGAAATTAATAAAAAATAATAAATATTTATTTGGGTTATCATTTGCCTTATCTCATAAGACCTACTATTGCAATGGTGAACCAGATGAATTCAAATGGATACCTAGGAGAAATGCTTTAAAATGACCCGCAATCTGACTTTGGACAGGAAGAGTGAATGATAACCTTTCAGTGTTTATTTGAAACTGGTGATCTTTCACAAGATTTGACCTTTGGTTTATTTGCCGCCCGTATTTGTATTCATATATTGACCATTGTACGTATAATTGGAAAAAAATAAACTTTTATTTAAATGCAACAATTACTTTATGGCACTTAATACTAAATAACAACGAAAGTTAAAAACAGTAATAAACAACAGGCCAAAATAAAATTCATCAATGTTCTGCCATGGAACTGCCCCGATTGCATTGTTAGAGTAATGCATCAAATACTCTTTCTGTATCTTGACTGCGATTGTGGCATCGTTGCCCCACTCTGGTCCCCAAAGGTTGGTTAGAACTTGACTCCAGTCACCTGGCACCTGCCTAAGATCGATGTCCTCCACATCTGGTAGTCCTTGATGGTCTGCCCAATAGCATGTCCTGATTATGTTGTGCAAGGTCACACAACCCAAAACCACCAATGTGACATTGTGTGCATCCTGTGGGCAGTAGACATCTGAAGTGATTGGCTAGTATCCCTAACATGTTCTCCACCACCCGTTTGACTCTGGAGAGTCTGTAGTTGAAAATGCATTGTTAATCCTTAAGGTTTCTACCAGTGAAAGGCTTCATTAGCCAAGTCTTCAAGGCAAAGGCGTCATCTGCCACAATGAAGTATGACATGTCCCTGTCATCACCTGGCAACGAGTCAGAGTCAGGAAAACCTATGGTCCCACCCACAAGGTTCTGCAGGCACTCGTTGACCATTTGGGAATCATAACAACACACATTACCTCCCACATGTGCCCACAGAAACCTGCGGTCTGGGACTCCCACAGCATGGTGAAGGTTACAACTGTGGCTAAAGTGCAGTTCCTTCTCAAGTCATTCGTATGGGGTACTTGAACATTTCAGCTCCTCATCCTTGTTAACCTAGAAGATCACCTCCCACACTTCTGGCACAAACAGGGATGTGGTGTTGAAGGTTACCTTTAAAGCCATACATTAAGGTCTTGTAGGAGTTCTGTGTTGCCAGGTATCTAAGGGTGATGGCTACCTTCAACCAAGCTGAAAGTTGTTCGCAAAATCTTGTCTTCTCCTTCTAAATCACTGGGCCCACACTTTCCACCAGCTCTCTGAAGAGTTCTGGAGACAATCTGATAAAGTTTCTGTAGCCATATATATCTTAATTCAGCAGCTGGTGCATTAGAACTTCAAACTGGACAAACAGGATCAAGCTTCTAACCCAACACTGTCTAGGATCCCTTACGTCTTCTATGACAGGGCAAACCAATATGAACTGCAGCATTTTGCATAAGTCTATCATTTTGCAGTTTCAGCACACCACCAAGTAGTCTTAATCTGGTAACTGGTGGAATATTCATGGCAATGTTGGTCTCTTAAAGAAATGATGGTGTTCAACTATGGTGCACAATATTATAAGCATTGTGCTGTACTGCAGCCGAGACACGACTGCTAATAACAGTGGCACAAGAGTACTGTAAAAGTGAATCTCTGACAGACAACCTTTTGGAACCTTTCTTCACCTTACAACATCATACGAAAATGTTTGACATCAGATTGACCATAGTGCCTTACCATCGAGCACCATTGAAAACATTGAGAAGTATTGTGGAAAACCAATGTCATCATGAATAAACCATGGAAACCACTGTGACATGACAGTAGAAAGAACGCGGGACCAAATACCATCGGAAAAATCGTACCACCTGAGATTAAGTTCTACACCCTGGAAAAGCTGTAACCAAGGTATGTACCACCTGTAGTGTGAAAAGAAATTAAGAAGCATGCACCAATATATATGATGCTTTTATGAGATTTTATCTAGAAATAAACAAATTTGCACTGAATATTTACACCATTTCAGAATGGCTTTTTGTATGTCTGTTTTATTTTATTGTTGGCGTTCTAAACAAAAATTAATAAAAATCAAAACTATATTTATTCAAATGTTATAGCATTTCATTCGTGAGACTTTTTAAAATTTGTAAAACAGCAGAAATATATACAATATTTTAAATAAGCTGTTCTAACACGATTTTGTATATCTGTATCAATGGTTAATGACACCTTGACATTTTTTGACAAAAATGGTCACATTACACATTGCAATGTGCATAATACAAGAATTTTTAAAACTTAAATTCCTATGTTTTACACTCACAGACACGTTTGGTATTCAAATTATAAGGGTGTAAAGACCAGTTTTTGCAAATTATGAAAGTTCTGTTTCACTGTTTTCAGCTGTTCTGTTTCTGGATTAACTGGACAATTCTCTGCTGGAAAAGAGCATTTTTGAGAAGATTTATATGATCGAGAATAAACTTAGGGACAGATAAGAATGAAAATCTCTGGGTGGTCTAATTGGTAAAAGAATAGTTCTCAGCTATCATTAAGTCCTGATATAACAGATAGTCTTGGTGAAAAGTTGAATGTTTTAGACATTTGATAATATATCTGTAATAGATCACACACTGGAGGAATTTGAAAAGTGTATTGACAGATTTTAAATGCAAAATGTGCCATTTGTACAAAGTGATAGCGGTTAAAATGGTTAAAACTGAGGCTGAAAGTGAAATAAGTGAATGTGATTACTGGAGCATTGCTGCACATGAGGTCACTATGCCATTGCCTATTGTAATCAGAGGAAAGTACTTTTTACAAAGGTGTATTACCACACAAGGGCATAGAATATTCTGTACTCTGTCAGAAGGATGTGTTTACAGATTGTGGAAATATCACAAAGCTAAATTCTAGGACTCACCCTTCTCAGTATTTCTAGTAACATTACGAATATCAATTTGTTACCACAGGTGCGATAATAGAATTGGCATGTTGTCTGGAAATTTCACCCTTCAAACTGGTGAAATGTGTTACGTTTGTTACCTACTCAGTGGTCTTGGAAACTGATACAATAAACAGTAAAATTTAATCTGTGTTTCAAGTCCACAAGAACTTCTTGATGTAAAGATTTTAGCAGAACTCTTACAAAGAGTGAATTAGATATAGTTTGTGGACATTTCAGAGACTAAATTTGTTGAATACTGCATTCTGAATCAAACAGCAGAGTTGAGAAGATATTAAACATTTAAACATTACCTGCTGCCGAGTATCAAACAGATCATATGACAGATTGCCAGAGTGAACAAAGCCATTTTAGCTGCTAAACAAGTCGAAAGGACTTTAGTCAGTTTCGATTGGCTTCATTGTAATTAATTTTATTTCGTTAACCATAAGATTATCTTGTGTGTCTTTTGCTGTAATGACCTTAAAGCAAACTGTAAGGGCTACCATGCTTGTCCTTGTCAACCTTAACAGACATGGATCTGAAATGAACAGAAATGGGCCGCGTGTTTAACTCTAGTTTCCCCACTCTCCTTCCTTTTGGTTGCACCACAACTCTGGATTACCGACCTTGACTGTCCCTTCATTATCCTAATTATCAATATTTTTATTTACTTAGCACACTGAGTTCCCCATTTTGGGGAGGGTATTGTGTTTTTGAAGCAGTAGATTAGATTAGATGTTTTGGTCTCTGCAGCCGATTTCCAACCTTTATTAGGCTTTACAGTAACAGTCCCAGCCTATATCTTCTGTTTATAACAGTAGAACAGATAATATAACTGGAGGCAGTCACCCTTACAGTAGCAACAGAGATGGCATAATCTAAACACGGTCCAAACCACTAATCCAGTACTACATACTTATTCAACTTTAAACTTAAGTGGTCGGACAACAAAGAAATATGGACTTCAAGAAGAAATAATCCAAGCAATAGCTTCTGATAAACCCAAATGTAGGATACATTATTGAGATCATTACTCTTCATAACTATATCTTTCATGGCTAGAAAGAAACAAAGAGAAGAAAAACTGCTTATTTCAAAACTGAGAAAAGTTGTGGGAGAACTGGTATTTGTGTAAAATATTCTGTCGGTAAAGAAATTTTAATTATTAGTGAAGAATATGAAGGTATACTTCTCAAATCATAGGATTGATTATTGTGTTAAATCATAGGATATCAAGTTTTGTTGTTATCATTGTGTCAACAAATTTAGCATCAAAGTTTTGAAATTGGGGAGGTCCTCGGCAGCCTACTGGGTAGCAAGTTTGGTATCAAATAAGGCTCTCACCTGTGCGGGTTTGACTCCCACACATGATAATACATAATACCTGTCCCAATATAACCCTGGCTTTTGAACAGGACATAAAATGCCAACTTTGAACTCTGAAATTGGGAAGAGACTGAGGTTTTGTTGTGATACTTTTCCCATTATATACATAGCATCTAACACAGATCTGTATATACTCTGTGGAGACTGATTGCATGTAGTAGATTTTGTTCAGGGCATAAAAAACTTTACCCCAAGAAATCAATGTGACAGAAAAAATATTTGATATGGTATTAATAGAGTATAAGAGCAAGTTTTACAGAGAAATACTTAAACTTGGTGAACTAAACAACAACCCAAGGGAATTATGGAAACAGATTATTAAGATTGGGCCATATGAAAACTAGTGAAATTCAGATGAAGGTAAAGTTAAAAAAGTAATCTTTGTAATGATGAATAGGTTATTTTAAACAAATGGCATAATTTTTGGTGGGCGTACGAAATATTTTAAATTATTCAAATTATGATGACATGTTTGAACACAACATTTTTTTGGTGTGTATATCATATTATATATATATTATTTATTATTTCATGAAGGGTATTAGCTCAAAGTTAAGACTTTTGTCTCAAATTATTGAAAGATTTTAGTTGAGGTCCGTGGCTCAGACTTTATGGATTTCACGAATGGCATCTGTCTCAGTTCTGACTGAACCACTGGATCAAATGCTGAGACTTTGTGGGTAGTGGGCTTAAGTTATATAAACAAAGGCCGAAATATGGCCGCAATAATTCTTTCTTCACTTCAAAATTTGGACTGGTTGAAAATAAAATAGAAATATGTAAAATACCCTTCCCCAAAGTAGTCTTTTGGCATTTGTGTGTGGATACAAGGATTTTCATTGGAAAATAACATATTGCCAGAGATAAAATGTGTCAAACAAAGGACAAATGTCATTTGATCATTTTTAAAAGTAGTAAAGGATCACAAGACACATAAAACCCCTGTGGTTATTTGATAAGCTTGGTCAAACCCCTTCTGTTAAAACCATTTTAGGCCAAAACTTAGTTGTGGTAAAAGGCTCAGATTTGAGCCAGTGGCTCAGCTTGAGACTCGACTAAGTTTGAGACCTTTTGTGAAATCGCCTGCTGAAAAAGTTAACAAAATAGTTTGAAACTTATTTTACCAAAGTTTGTCTGCAGAAAAAGAAGGCTGGTATTTTACCAATATTTTTTGCAAACCCATTCATAGATAATGAGTGGGAATAGGACAAATATGGAAGTAGTTGACCACCGTTTATTGAATATGACCTGCAAGCATTTTACAGCCTTTATTCAAAATAATAAAATAAGTAACTAAAATTAATACACAGATAACATAAAAGCGCAATAAGTGATATTTTTACAAATACAAACATTACATGTCAATGCAATATAGTATTTTTATACATAGTTTAGTTTGATTGCGCTCCTTAGAGTACCAGAAGTGCATCACTAAATTGGAGATTTCATGTATAGTTCTGATGTCAAAGATCTCCTTCGGAGTGGGTCTAAAAGGTCAATTAACAGTGATGCTTCTAAAGAATATGAGAACTACTGGATGAGTCAGGTCTAAGGTGTATAAAATTATAAAATTATGATAAATTCTTATCACTTTTGGGGAGAGATAGCTCCTGGTAAAAAAAATCTAGGAAAATGAGCAAATTGTGGACTGAGAGCTGAATTGGTAGGTCATAAAACAACAAAGTTGATAAGAATGTTTTGAAATCAGTTGAGTGTGCCTGTCTGGTGGTAGTTCTGCTGCAGTAACTCTCTGACGGGTGAAACTCCTTGAGGTCCGGCAGTGAACCTGCAATTACATGATAAAATCTAAATCAAAATAGTATACTGGGACCCTCTCCCAGATATAATTGGCCTCAAGGTAGTCAAACATATCCCAAGATATGCTCTTGGGGGGAAAAGCATCAGCCACCTACTTTTGTAGCCCTCAGGCCGAGTTGCTGTAATTAACCGTATGTTCCTGATATATATTTATTTAGGAAGGAATCACTAGTTTTGCCTGATTCAACCACTTGAACAACTGACCAGTTGTCTGAATAGAACTTCACCTTCGATGACCCCACTGTTTGGTCCATAACCTTAAAGCTATCAATACATTGACCAGTTCAAGTTGAGTATTATGAGGCAAGTGATCTGTAAAGCCTGGTATAGGAGCAGCATAGACCCTATCACCCAGATTCCCCAACCCTGTGAGGCAGGCGACAATAAACAAGGTGTGCATTTTAAATATTTTGGATGTTAAAAATTTTAGCACACCCTAAAAAACTTGGAAGAAATTCAATAAACTGTCCACTTCCATAAAAAGTATGTGATCAGTTTAATCTTCTAAGACTGGTTAGTCCTGATTAAAGCCAGAATCCAATTGAAGAAGATGCAAGCAGGTCTTATACATTTATGAAGATTAAAAAAAAATTTACGTAGGAGAGACTGAAACTGTCTTCTTGTCAATAGAGTTTTGGTTTTGACCTGCATGCATCCATTATAAATTTCCATGAACTTGCTTTCTTTAATACTAAGAGGGTTCTAATCGAGGTCAATTGTGACGTCAAAGCATGGAGGAACTGTATTGGGGAGGGAAACATGGCTTGATTCTCTAGCTGGTCTAATTCCTTGAAAAGATTGGCCAGCTTATCAAAATTACACATGGCGTCACCCTCGTCACCCGTATAAAATTGCCTAGATAGCCAAACATGCTCCAATCCTCATGGTTCATCACGTGGACAGTGGCATCAGATGTTATTTGAAATGACACACTGTCATCAATTCAGCTGAACTCGGCCTTAGCATTTAGATAATGGTTACGGCTCACTCTAAACCAAGTTTAAAGGTGTCAGCTGGGTCTAAGTGCAAAGTTCCTGAATGCTCTGCCAACATCGATTTTGGTCTATCTTGGGTTGTTTTTGCATTTGATTGCTGCTACAATGTTATCTACTGTGGAAATTCAAGTGTGAAGGGTATGTTATGAAATAAGTCCCTGGTGACGGCGTTATTAACTGACGCAGCCATGGGGTGGGAAATTTGAGAATTACTGGACTTTAGGCCTGCTGAGGCCTACTGAGGAGTGGGCAGCAGAAGTTTTTGTAATTTATATTCTTAAAGGGGCCCAAACTTGCTGTCAACTAGACTTTTATATAAATATTGTTGTATTGCCAGTGGGCATTGTAGAACAGAGCAATGGTTCTGGATATCCTTATTCTTAAGCTTGTAGGAGTATTCTATTGAATGATTCAATTGAAACCCAGATGTCAGGTATTGAAGCAAATACTCGTCAAGTTAGTTTTGCAAGTAGTGACGCCAGGCATGGAGGTTCAGATTAGATGGAACACGATATCTGGCATACTTCTAATTGGAAAGGTTGGTTTCTCTAAAAAGCTGGGCTGTCTGTATGTAGTCTTCAATATTGTGAAGTGTGAGTGGTTCTCTATCAGGGCCAAAGAAAGAAAATTTTGTGGACTCATGAGCTAAAAAACCCTATTTTATTATCATTAAAGTTGCACACAAATGCATCAGACATGCAACTCAATTGGTCAGGAATGCAGAAAGACATGACAGCAGAATGATAGTCATCGATGAAAAGCACAGACTGGCTAACAGTATTCTCTAGTCCAACAATGGACATTAAAGTCTGTTGCTGGTTGATAATTTCATCATTCACCTTAACACTGTTCATCCTTCATATAATTAACATATACCAACTTTAGGTGATTAGATCTACAATAAGTGTTGTGAAACTGAACTAGCATGCTTACCCATACCCATTGATACCCTGAATGTAAACATACCTCAACTTTGCTGCACTGTGTAAAAGTGGTAAAACCATTATATCCATTGATATTGCAGTAGCAAAATTGTCAGGCTTCTAACGGATCACAGATAAACACTAAATGTGTTGTGATACCACTCTCAGTATCACTCAATAGTACACCAGCATATGAATGAAGTTTGGCTGGAAAATGGGTGACCCTTGTGTTTAGACCCAGAATGAGTGCAGCAATACTTGGTGGCCATACTCTTTCAAGTCAATATAATTGGGTTCTGAAAAAGTGTTATATTTTTACTATCAATGTGAAACTTACATGAGCAAGTGGCTTTTGATACTGTACCAAGGCAATCCTAACTACTTATTTGCTGGCTTTCCTTGGATTTGGGTTTACTGTTTCGTCGGGGTGATGTGAACAATGTCAACAGTATTATATCTACCAGATTTAAATGGCTGCCTACCTTGAATTGCATTCCTGGCTTGATTTTCATATGACATCATCAGCTGTGATACTGTCTCCAAAAAAGTTGGCAGATGTCTAAGAGTGTCCAGACTGGGCATCACCATTTGTGTATGAATATCAGCAGTGGTATAGCAGTCCGGGTTGCAGATGGATCCCTGGCCAGTGCATTAAGCACTGTGTTTTGTGCAGTCGAGTGTATTACTGTGGGATAAGGGAAGTGTGTCCTGGCTTCTGCCAGCGGGGCTTGTACATCTGGCTGGTGATTAAAGAGACTATCATGGTCCATGATCCTATATGGCCTCTGTTGTGTTAGCCGGGGGGTAGCATTATTTGATCTGGGTAAGCGCTGACTGATCCGGCTACTATCTCTCACTTGCCTTTGATCTATTAATTCCACACATGGCAGAGTGGCCCCATTGGAATTTGACAGTTTCTGCAGCATTGACATAATTGTTTGGGAAGAGTCATTCACACATAAACTGAATAAAGTTGACAGTTTATGTATCACTACTTACTGTCACAGGCATAGATTCTTGCAGGTATGCCTCAATAAGTCTTCTATTGGTGTGTTGACACATTTTTTGTAGAAATCCATGCTCTTGCGATACAGTAACCTTCTTTCTTCCATTTAATTGCTCCTGCGATGATGGCATATTGCTTGATAATAACATTTCCCTAGCTAAACAGTAACAACTAAAGCCCTGATTAAATAATCCGTGTTGCATAAAACAACTTGTGACTCCTTCAGTCTTTGAAGCAAATATGAAGAGAGATAAAATTTAGTTGTGATCACTGAAGTGTAACTATCATGCTATTGGTCAGGTGTGGTAAATAGTGGTTGCCATAATAAAATAAGGAATAAGTATGAAACTAATTTAAGATAGACTCTCAGTTGTCAAGATTAAAACTGTAAGAGTTACAGGATAACCTCTACTGCATGGTGAGGCCAAACAGCAAGGTCAAGTGCTAACTAGGTGATGGAGGAAAGCCGGAGTGAATAGAGGTAAGTCATAAGGTCAGGTTGTTTCAAACACAATAAATAACACGTTTGAGGACTTTATTTACATGTTTAGAGAAGTGAGGTTGACTAGTAACAGGTTTAAAATGAAATAAAATAAAATTTTAAAACCACCATATAATAAGAGTAATACAATAGAATATGTGGCGTGAGGCCGTGGCGGGTATTGTGTTTTCAGACATTCCAATTTCAAATTGCATGAATTATGCTACATATTGCTTGATAAGGTTCACCATTGGCGTTTTTTATAACATATATACTCCATTTCAACAATTTGGTGTCTTAATCTCCTTAATTTTGCCTTAGTTTCCTTAAACATCAGTATACCTTATTATCGCCCACATTCCCCGTTATCATGGTATTATTTTTAACCCATTTGTTGTTGTAATTCACATTCCCCCTTATCACCTGACATGTCCCAGTGATTATTTTATGGTTTTTATGTCCCATTATCATTTTTATTGTTTAAGGTTATTGCTGTGGTGGTTTTAACTCTGGCTTGTGAATGACTGCAATTATGGGTTCCTCTGCTTTTATGGTTTGCTAACTCTTGCAATCTTTTTGCATTTGTTTTCTCGTGACAGTTGATTTTCACACAGTTCTGGTTTCCTTTATGTTTTTGGACTGGGTAATGTATTCTCGGCCATGTTATTTGTGAAAGTCATTCTGGTGATATGTTTCCTGTGTGTTGGTTTCTTGTGTAACTGGCTGAATGCTGACAGGAGTCAGAACTGCGAAAAGATTGACCGGAGTATCCCTTCTATTTTTCGGCTTTCTGTCTTGATCCGTAAATATTGTTACACTAGCGATACAAAACAGGTTCCTCCACAACTGAAATTTAAAAACCTACTACTACTCCTTTTGTTGTGTGGCGATGTTGCTTCAAACCCTGGCCCCACCAGTTTTGCATTTGTCAATTGTAGATCTGTTCGCTATAAAGGCCCTCTCCTATAGGACCTGATAAAACTCGGTGACCTAGACATCCTGGGTCTAGCTGAGACGCATATTAGACCAAATGATACTGATGGCCTCCTGAGTTCTCTTACACTGGCTGATTACAATTTCATCCAAAAACCAAGGTGCACTGGTCGTGGAGGTGGTGTTGGTTTTCTGTGTAGAAAAACCTTTTCTCCCAGTATTGTCTCTTCACCAGTTTTCAGGTCATTTGAAATTATCATACTTTCGTTTAAGTCTGATTATAATAGCTTTGTTGCGGCTTGTGTGTATCATCCTCCTGGTTCTTGTACTACTCAGTTTCTGGAAGATTTTCTGGCTCTTTCTGGCTTTCTGTCTTCGACTGGTTCAAGTTTCATCATTTGTGGCGATATAAATGTCCATCTGGATATTGAGTGTGGTGATAGGTCCAGGTTTAATGACATCCTTCAGTGTTGTGGTTTGGATCAAAGTGTCAGTGGCCCGACTCATTTACTGGGTCACACTCTGGGTGTTTTGATATCTCCTTGTGACTCAGATTTTGTCCGCAATGTTAGTGTTGGGGATTTCATTTCTGACCATGCTGCCATAAGATTCCAACTGGATTTCTCCCACCCATCAACCAGCATCGACAAATGGGTCTCTTATCGACGGTACCACAGGATTGATATCGACCAGTTCAGAAATGACCTTAATAATATACCGTGCTGCAGAACTTTATGATCAGTACATAACTGGTGTTACACAGGTACTTGACAAGCATGCTCCTATCATTTCACGCAAGGCTAAACAGCAGTCTGATGAGTGGTTGTCTGATTCGTATCGCATGGCTCGATCTCTTAGACGGCAATTTGAACGAAGGTGGAGAAAACATAAGTCAGAGTTGAATAGGTCAAGACTCCGCAGTCAAATTGCCTGGTGTAATCGACTGGCCAATAAAGACAAGGGTTCATACTATACAAATCTCATAACTGCTAATAGTCGTGACCCCAAGAAGCTATGGCAGTCATTGAGGAAGGTGTTGCATCGCACCTCCGAGACTGTCCTGCCTGCTCATAGCTCAGACAAAAGCCTCGCGGACATGTTTGCTTCTTTTTTCTCCAATAAAATAAGCAAAATCAGGGACACCTTTGCTACTTCTGGCTCTTTCAATGATGCACCGGATTCGGTGCCTCCTGCTTTCAATGCCTTTATGCCTGTCACTGAAGACAAGGTCTATAAGTGTATTAGTGAATCCTCCACTAAATCTTGCTCACTAGACCCTATACCAACATTCCTCCTTAAGGATTGTCATGACATCCTCCTCTCTTCCATTACCAAGTTGGTAAATTATTCTCTCATTGAATGATCCTTCCCAAATTCTTTCAAAAAGGCGGTTGTCACCCCCCTCATAAAAAAGGCTTCCCTTCCTAGAGACGACCTTAAGAATTATCGCCCAGTGTCTGGTCTTTGTTTCCTGTCAAAGTTGGTTGAGCGAGTCGTTGCCAGGCAGCTAACGTCACACATTAATAACAACAAACTGGACAATCCTCATCAGTCAGCATATAAGCCAGGACATTCCAGGAAAACTGCTTTATTGTCTATAAAAAACGAGGTTCATCTCTCTCTGGCACGCGGTGAACCCACAGCTCTAGTACTTCTTGACTTATAAGCTGCATTTGACATTATAGACCATAATATTCTCCTTGGTTACCTTAAATCCTGGTTTGGTCTTGGTGGAACAGCTCTAAGGTGGTTTGCTTCCTATTTAAGAAATCGTTGCCAGGCCATTAAGATAGGCTCCACACTATCTGAATTAAGCAATCTCATCTATGGAGTCCCACAAGGTTCTGTTCTGGGTCCGTTACTGTTTTCACTGTATACAACACCACTCAGTAAAATTATTCGCCTCCACCCGCATGTTAAATTCCATTTTTATGCGGATGACACTCAGTTATACATCCATCTCTCCCACAAGAATGCTTCTTTGGCTCTCGCCAAGCTAAATGCCTGCCTTTGTGATGTTCAAGAATGGATGTCTCTCAGTAAATTGAAGCTCAACCCTGAAAAAACTGAGTTTATTGTCTTTGGTTCCAAGGCTCAACGTCAGAAGATTTCCTCTCACTTTCCTGTTAGCATTCTTGGTAGCCTTCTTCATCCAGTTGATTCTGTCAGAAATCTAGGTGTGTGGTTTGATGCAGATTTTTCATTCTCTGAGCATATCAAGAGGACTTGCAAAGCGTGCTTCCTTCAGATGCGTGACCTCCGTAGAATTAGAAAGTATCTCACTTCTGAAGTGGCAGTCCTTGCTGCAAATGCCTTGGTTAGTAGTCGTCTGGACTATTGTAACTCTCTGTTCAGAGCTTTGTCTGGTTTCAATCAGCACAAATTGCAAAGTATTCAGAACACCCTTGCTCGTATTGTTACAAATCATAGAAAGTATGGTCATGTTGCACCCATTCTACAGAAACTCTACTGGTTGCCTGTTAAGTATCGTTGTATTTTCAAAACCGCAACACTTGTGTATAAATTTTTGCATAGTGGTTCTCCTTCTTACTTCGAACCGTTCTTGTCTTTTAGTAGTTGTCCCTATAGTACTAGGCATAGTCACCCAGATCGTCAATACCTTACAGTTCCTCCTTTCCATTCATCAGTCTTTAAGTCAGTCAAACATTTTGGCCATATTTTTGCCTTTAATGCTCCTAAGATATGGAATGACCTCCCTCAAGATGTTCGCAGTGCAACATCAGTTGCCTCCTTCAGAAAGAAGCTTAAAACTTACCTGTTTGCAAAAGCCTACCCACCATAGCCTCTCCCGTCACATCTGTGTCTCCTTGGTACGACCTGGCTATGTCCCTTGATTAACGATAACTGCCTTGCTTTATGTTTAGATGCGCCTTAGAGTCCATCAGTGATGGAGATTAAGCGCTATAAAAGTCCACATTAGATTAGATTAGATTAGATTAGATGTGATAACAGATTATAGTATACAAAATGTCACGAGTCAGTCAAAATGTCAAGTTATGGTATAAGTCTTAATCATGTCGAAAGGTCACATTCAGATATTAACAAAAGGGGACACTATATTTTAATTAGCCCATCCTAATTACTCTAGGGTCCATATCGATCCTTGGGACCAGGCAAGGGGTCCAGACCAAAGAGGGTCAAACTAAAGTTAGAATCTACTACCTTCAAGTGACCAGGTTGAAGGCAAAACTCGGGAAAGGAAGAACCACATCTGAGGGTAATATTTGGTGATTACCAAACGAAAGAGTCAAATTCATGTCAAAGTTCCAGTGGGTAGGGGGACACTAGGGTCAACCTGGGCCAGCCTGTGATTATTCTAGAGCCTAAATGAAGTAGCCTCCTAGATAGTCATGCAAAGCATAGTACTACCAAAAGATGACCGATCTAAAGGTAAGGCAATGCTAGGGATCCTGTAAACATCTCAGTCTGGATCAAGTACTGAAGTGCAGAATATGTGTACCATCTGTATTGCCCACTACTAGGTGGTACAGGGGGTTGGGGGTGGGAAATTAAAATATTCTTAATGTTACTTGTTCGTGTGTATTGTCCTTTCATTGAGGAAGCCTTTGAGTGGGTGGATAGAAACATTTTACATTGTACACTTTTACATTTATACTTTTAAAAATTAATAACTTCCTCACAGAATGGTTTGAAGAAAATTAAGGCAATGAGATACGCTCCCATCTACTTTATTTGCTATTTATATTAATTCCCAAACTAAACAAATAAAAGATTAAGGCTTCAGCATCAATATGCATGGAAATAAGGTCTCAATTCTGCTATAGGCAGATGACATGTTACATATTAAAACAGAAGCAGAATTGTAAAATATGTTTGTTGTAATGCATAGTTAGAATATAAAATGAAGCACTAATGTAGCCTAGAGCAACTACTATAAAGTACCACAGAAAATTTTCTTTGGGGAGATATGTTTGATAAAACAACAAAAATCTGTTATTCTAGATGAGCATTTGACCTTACAAGAATGAATAAAATCTTTGTATGATCCAGGCGGCTGTACTCGGGATTCAGTAATAAAATTTAAAAGTTATAAAGATCTGTGATTCAAAGCATTCTCAAAGCTATTTGACACAGGGGCTATAGCAACTCTTGATTGTGGCTCCACCATAAGGCGTTCATTTAGTGTAAAAAACATCTCATATTGTTTCAAATAAAACAGCACACTTAATACTGGGTGTTCATTGGTATTGTTCCAGTGCAATGTTCCATAGAAATACAGTCTGGCTTAGAGATCAAACCGGGAAGCAATTATCTCAAGATTTTGGAAATATTTGCTTAAAATGCCAACTGAAGATTACCAGGCAGGTGTTTTTTGGCCATATATATATAGGTGTTTTTTATATGTTTTATATATATATATTATTTTAGTGTTTTTGCATGTATTTATATGTTGATTAAAACATCATTGATATTATTTAACGTTCCTGTTTGTAATGGCATCGTACTATAATTAAGAAAAAAATCGAATGTGAATAAAAACTTAAAAACCTTTCTGATTGGCTAATGAAGGACATATTTCATAGCTTAAAAACCAGTATGTGGCTTTCTATTATCTCTTATGGTGGATATCCTTTTGTTATTAAAATGTTAATAATAACAACAACACTATTTATAACATTTAAAACTTAGAATAAGAATAAGCCCCCCGCCACCCAAAACCATGGTATATGCGTATAATTTCACTATTGTTTCAGGCAATAAGCCCCTCATGCTTTGCTTTCGAGATTAATAATCTCAAACCATGTTAAAACTCTGCATATACCTTGGTTTGTTGGGGGTTATTCCTATATTCAATGGTGGTTAAATGTTTAACGATTTTCATCATAATTTTGTAATCCTGGGTTCCAATCCAGCTTATGCCATCATGCACCAAAAATCTATCTCAAAATATTTCTATATTTTGAAAGTAAACAACATCCAGCTTTAATTTAACTTAATGTTGTCTTATGTCTAAGTATTTTCGGTTATAAGATAATCTTTAACCTGTAGACAACAAGAATGAAAAGATATGTACAAACCAGTGTCCAAATAACAGCAATTCTTGGTCCCAACTGCTTCAGAACATATCCAAACCGCAGGATACGGAAGTAGCTCAGCAAGATTAAAATACAGAAAAGAATCCTGACCACTGCAAAGTCATTCTTTTTAAGGATAAACCTCACTACAGCAGTCACCTGTATGTTGAAAGACATATATGTTTTGCACTCCTACACTGTTTAGTTTAGAAGAGCCTTTATTGCTGGTTCTGCACCCCAAAATACATACGTATACTATTGTGTAAAAATGTACTTTTTGATTCGATTGAATCATTATTTTATGGAAATTTTTTTTGGAATGCAAGTAGTTTAGCAACCAAATGCTGTAGTGTAATTCGGAGTTGACATTCTTAATCCAACATTAAGGCATAACATTCACTCAACATTACGGAATAACTTTCAGGTTACTCTGTCCCGACATTTTGAGAGTCAAACTTTTTAACAGGTGTAATTGACAGTTCCCACACTGATATGCTAAATTTAGCAATACCCAAATTATGTAACCTTGTCCTATTTTGGACTTGGTAAAGAATTAAAGTTTATAATAACATTCTGAGTGTTCATAAATATACATTCAGGTAAATCTTAATACAAACCTACATTTTGAATTGAAGTACTGTTGTACATTGATTTAAAGTACATCCATGTTGTTCTTAAATATTTTGACACAAATTGGAAATTAAACATTATTAAATTATTGTTACTGAGAAAATAATTTTTTTTCTGTTTTCCATTTTTTAAAAATTTTTTTTGGACAGTGTGATCAAGCCATACCAACCACAAATAATATTATCATGAAAAAATCCATCAAGTTCCAATAATCAGAAAAGATTATTTCCAACCAGTGAAATCCAAGTGTAAATTTGAGCTTCTCATGCCATCGCCACACTTTTGTCCTTATAGGTGTTTTATTGAAAAGTGGTCCTGATATTTTCTTGCGATACATGTGAGACACCTGTGAATTGTAAGAATCATGTCTTAAATCTATATACAAATATAATTCTCTAAAATGACAAAAAAGGATAAAGTTTTCAAATGGTAAACAACTTTGGCATTGATTCACTTACCTCTCATCCGTGAGCATGGGTTTTGTTTAACCAGAGCACATATTAAGACAGGTAAATGTACAAACCTTCATTCTATATGTGAAGTCATTTCTACTTGAGAAAGCTTTTTTAACACTTCAGTTGATGAAATGAAGCCGGGATAAAAGTTTGGATTAAAAACACGCATAAAATATCTCTTCACAACATTTGATAATTACTGTTCTTTTGAAGATCTGTCAAACTACATACTCGAAACAATAACAATATAAACAGAAATATTAGTGATTTAATTTTAAGCACAAATGTTAAACTGAACACACCTCCTTGATTTCCTGAAACAGATATGAAAGCATCCAACTATATACCAGCCATTCAGCCACTTTGACCTCTCCCACTTTATTTGGATCAAGTGGTTTCAGTTCACTCAGCACAAAATATGTAAATATCCCTAAGAAAATCAGGAAGCTGATCTAAAATACAGTTTCAGTGCGTTAATACATCTTACCTAACAGACGATAGCTCTTGTCCGGCACCAGCCGGTCCCGCCAAACGCCAGAAAAAGACGTCCTGAGTTTCACCTCCGGCCGGACTGGTACACTCCAATCCACTCACCAGGTGGCCTAGTTCTTGCTTCATTCGCCAGAGGGATGTGACGTCATAGCATCTTTTTCGTTTGGCGCATTTTGAAAAGTTGTGTGTTATTGGATAACTTTTTAATTTGTGGATATCTCAGTAATTTCTTTTTGTGTGTTCTTGAACGTTTGTCATTTGATTTATACATCATCATGGCATCTCCAGGACAAAGGAAAGGGGTGTGCGGCCATATAATGGCCTCATTTGACACCCACTTTCGTTGTACCCGTTGCAGGGACAAAGGTCTGGGTGAGGATCCTTGTGTGTCTAAGCTACCCTGTGAGTACTGTGACTTGTTAACTCCGGGGCAGGTGATTCAGTTGGCTACACCAACCTATAAACTGCAAAAAGAAAAGGCTAAGAGTAAAGAAACTTTAATTGATCCAGCTTCTGTTACTGTTGTGGCCCAAGTAGATTCTCAGGACATGGAGCCTTCAGAGGATTGGCTATGTAAGAAACTGGAATATGAATCTGGTACTCATTGAAGGCTACCCTTCAAAATCCGCAGAACCCGGAGGTTTGCATATGGACCACTATCTCCGCCCTCCTAAATCACAGAGTAGGTGGTATGGAATACATCCAGCAGAACCCAAAGACATCTCCAGACCTGGAAAGTATGTTACAACATGGCCGAATGATGCGGCGAAGCTTAATAGTGCCTTTGCATGCATTGCTAAACCCTCTGCTACAACGTCTCAACCTTCTTCCCGGCCCATTGCTCAGGACACGCTCAGAAAGTGGGAAAAGGCTGCAAAGGAGACTAGTTATATATGCAACCAGTCGGCAGGGTTCAACTGTTGTATAACTAAAATACAGGACAGTGTCCAGGATCAGTTAAAGATTTTACAGAATGAACTTGGAAAGGGCAAATCATCTCCTAAAGCTCAGGCAGCGTTAGATGAACTTCATTATCTTACATCATTCAACCAAAATGTTAGTTTTGCGGTCGGGAAGTCCCTCCAGCATCTTTCAGACTTTACTTTTATACAGATGGCCAATCTCACCTTGGTCCGTCGAGATTCTTATCTGGATCATTTCAAGACAGGTATTAAACCAGACACCTTTTCTGCTCTGCGGAATTGCCCTTTGAACACCCACGCTCTTTTCCCGGATGCTGTGATCCGTAAAGCAGAGGATGAGATTGCTCAGTTTGAGACTATTAAGCATACTCACCAGACTAGTCTGGGCCGTGGTGGGTTCGCCGGAAACCAAAAGAGACAACAAAATAGATATCAGCATTACTCCAATAGCTGGAAACCAGGTCAAGATTCATCTCATACCGGAAATCCTACTGGTAAAGACATGCCGGCTTGGAAATCCTTTGGGGGGGCGTGGCAGAGCAAGAGGCAGAGGCAGAGGAGGTCAACCCGGACGCTGCACCCGCCCTCCTAAGAAACAAGGGCAGTATAAATGACAATTATTGTTTTCTAAGCCCAGTGCCGATGACCCGGCAAAGCAAGTGTGTTACAAGTGTGGAAAGACAAAACTTTTCTGTGTCTGTTCAACAACCTGTATTGTGTCCTGTTGTCAGTCCTGTACCTTTTGTCTTAAGTGTGAGAGGGCAGTCACAAAAGAAAGACGGAAGTCCCTCATCAAATGTGAAACAAGAAATAAAATTTGTCAAAGATGCTTTTTCTGTAGATCATTGCGTTTTTGCCCCCATTGTTCCAAATGCCAGCAATGTTGTCAATGCTTATCTAATAGGGGGACGTCTCCAAAAATTTTGGCAGAAGTGGTCCCTCCTGGGTGCAAATCCGAGAGTAGTGTCCATTTTGAAGGACGGCTACATTCTCCCATTCAAAATCAGACCTCCTCTGGTAAGGGATCCTTTGATAGTCAGTGGTTATGCAAACCCCCCCAGGAACCTCTACCTGAAGGAGGCTTTGCAGGCCTTACTGCAAAAGGAGGCAGTAGAGATGGTGAGGGTTCGAACATCTCTAGCCTTCTTCAACTGACTGTTCATAGTTCCAAAACCAAACCAAAAATGGCGACCAATCTTGGACCTCAGTGCTCTAAACAAATTTTTGAGCGTAAAAACATTCAAAATGGAAACCCCAGAAACAATTCGGATTTCCTTGCAACAGGGGGAATGGGTGACATCGCTGGATTTCAGCGATGCCTATTTCCACATTCTAGTTCATGTGAAGTCCTGGAAATATCTCCTGTTCCATTTCCAAAATCAGTCCTATCAGTTCCGGGCCCTTCCCTTTGGCCTCTCCACAGCTCCGATGGAGTTCACTTGTGTGGTCAAAGAGGTCAAGTTAATAGCTCAATCCCGGGGTATAAGGATCCACCAGTACCTAGACAACTGGTTGATTCGAGCCCCTACCAAAGAATCCTGCCACCGGGGCACTCAATCCCTCCTCGCCCTTTGCCAGGAGTTGGGTTGGATAGTCAACCTACAAAAGTCAGAACTAGAACCCAAACAGATTTTTGAGTTTGTGGGTTACAAGTACGATCTCTCTCAAGGACTGGTCTTACCGACCGTTGGGAGTCGATCCTCCAAAAGTTGGAATCCATCCTATCCAAACCAAGTTGCCGAGTCAGGAAATTAATGTCCCTGATAGGCCTGCTTACAGCAACGGAAAAACAGGTTCCCCTGGGGAGACTCCACATGAGACCCATCCAGTGGCACCTAAAACGATATTGGAGAGTTCCAGAATCCCTGGAAAAAGAAGATTGCTGTTCCAAGGTCCCTTCACCCACACCTTCTATGGTGGACCAAGGAGACAAATGTCTTGACAGGACAACCTTTACATCCTTTGAGTCATGCCGTTCAAATCTTTACAGACGCCTCAAAAGAAGCCTGGGGTGCTCACTTAGGAGACCTCACAGCAAGAGGCATTTGGTCAGTTCCAGAAAGTCATCTTCACATAAACTTCCTGGAACTAAAAGCTGTCTTATTAGCCTTGAAAAGATTCCAGCACTTAGTTCAAGGAAAAGTAGTTCTAGTTGCCACAGACAACACCACAGTTGTGGCATACATCAACAAGGAAGGAGGTATGAGGTCAGGCTCACTTTGTGCCCTTCTATGGCGACTCCTGTGTTCGTGCAATCTGAGACAGGTAGTCCTAAAGGCCAGGCACATCCCTGGTCGTCTGAATGTGATTGCAGACAAACTGTCTCGTCAAGGCCAAGTCATTCAGACAGAATGGTCACTTCACCAGGAGGTTTTTGACCTCCTGGTTCAGACCTGGCACCGTCCCCAAGTGGACATGTTTGCAACAAAGTACAATTGCAAACTAGCCCAGTATGTGTCTCCAGTGCCGGACCCCAGTGCATGGGCAGTGGACGCCCTAACAGTCTCTTGGGAAAACCTAGACCTGTATGTCTTTCCCCCAGTATTGTTCCTGGGCAAGGTGGTCAGCAAACTGTCGGACCATCTTTACAAGAGAGTGATCCTCATAGCTCTGGGTTGGCCCAACATGGCATGGTTCTGGGACCTAGTGGAACTGTCGTCTCAGATCCCTCTTTGCCTACCCAGTCATCCCGACCTAGTGACACAGCAATTCAACAAGGCGGGTCACAGGAATCTGACCAATCTAAACCTACACGCCTGGCTCTTAGAGCCAAGGCTATCAGGGAGCAAGGGTTCTCTAGCCCAGTGGCATCACAAATTGAGGCTCCTCAAAGACATTCAACCAGAACAGTCTATGAGGCAAAGTGGGCCGTTTTTGTCAGATGGTGTGAATCAAGTCAGGTGGACTTCAGGTCTCCATCTGTCAAACAGATAGCAGATTTTCTCCTACATTTATTCCAGGAGAAGAATCTCCAACCCAGTACCATTGATGGTTACAGATCTGCCATTGCGGACAAATTAGCAAATTCTTCCTTGAATGTGAGCAAAGATGAAAATTTAACTCGCCTTTTGGACAGTTTTCACAGAGATAGACCAAAGGGTAGGTGAGGAATTCCTTCGTGGAATCTCTCTCTGGTTTTGCATCAGCTCACCAAACCACCATTTGAGCCTCGCAGAAAGGCCTCATTAAAACATCTGACCTTTAAAACGGTGTTCCTCCTCGCTCTGGGTTCTGGAAAGCGTAGGAGTGAAATACACACTTGGCTGAACAAAAATATTAGACACCAAGCTGACTGGACAAAGTTGTCCATTTACCCTTCACCAAGTTTTTTGGCTAAGAACCACTTAGCAAAAGAGGGGCCAGAGTGCGTGGCTCCAGTAGTTATACCAGCCCTGGCTCCTACTCTGGACAAGTCCTTGAAGGAGGACAGGTCACTCTGCCCAGTTAGAGCTTTGCGCTACTATCTGGACAAAACTCAAGACCTCAGACAAGGAAAAGAACTGGTTTTTGTCTCCTTCAAAAAGGGTTTCACGAAGGATATTTCTCCTGCTACAATCTCGTCTTGGATCAAGCAGACGGTTATCCTTTGCTATAATCTATCAGATCAGGAGTCTCTAACCCTTCACCAGGTGAAAGCGCATGACGCTAGAGCCTTCGCGGCTTCTAAAGCCTTTCAAGGTGGAATCTCGCTAGACCAGATCTTAGCTGCATGCCACTGGAAGTCCCACAACACCTTTACTCAATTCTATCTTAAAGATGTGGTGTGGGCAGATTCGGAGCTTTTTCACTTAGGTCCAGTGGTGGCTGCACAGCAGATCCACCAATGAACCTTCTAGGCTCCTATTTTGTAAATAGTGTACATAATAATTAAGGCTTTTTACTAGGTTGCCTGAGGCACTAAGTATGAGATCATTATTCCACTCTTACAGGCTAAATGGAATCTCTAGGACTGAACTCTTCTCTCTTCCTCCTCTCAGATCAGAAAAAAGAGGGGGGGGAGTGGCACTGCTCGGTAACTTAAGGAGCTGTTTTGAGCTTCTTTATCAGCTGGGCCAGAGGTTATGTGCCTATTTATAGAGTTCCTTCTAGTCCTGAGGAAGCTGCCCTCCTTCCACTGGGTAGTTATTCTAGCTATCGTCTGTTAGGTAAGATGTATTAACGCAATGAATTGCAAATTTTAATTAGTAAGTTAAATTTTTATTAGTTAATACCTTACCTAACAGATGGGAGATTCCCACCCGGCCTTCCCCGCTTTTCAGCTTCAATTAACCTAATTTGGGACGAAAAAGGTGCATGCTATGACGTCACGTCCCTCTGGCGAATGAAGCAGGAACTAGGCCACCTGGCGAGTGGAGTGGAGTGTACCGGTCCGGCCGGAGGTGAAACTCAGGACGTCTTTTTCTGGCGTTTGGCGGGACCGGCTGGCGTCGGACAATAGCTATCGTCTCTTAGGTAAGGTATTAACTAATAGAAATTTAATTTACTAATTAAAATTTGCAATTTTATAATGTTTGTTTCAAAGCTGACAGGAATGAAAAATGGAGAACTCATTTCAATATTTTTTACTATTATATGACTTGTTTACTCAATTCCCTACACCCCTATGATACATGTTTCTGTATGGAAAGTAACTTTGTTGAAAACATTCATCATTTTCTCCCAATAGTGTTGCATGCTCTGATTTTCAATGTACTTTAGAGATGTTTTACCACATTATGCTGCCAACATTTGAGTTAAATGAATTAGGCATCCCAGCATTTTGGGATAGTAATCTCCTGCAGTGTTCTCTCGGGTTGTACAACTTTAATTCTGGCCCTGAATTGAGAAAGTTGGTATGTTCTCGCTGAGATGTGTCAAAAGATGAATCTTTACAAAAGGATTATATTTGTTCCTCACCTATCAATACTGATACAGCCAATGCTATGTGGCGAATGCAACACTAATGTTAACTCTTTGATCAAAGTAAAATTATAGTTGTATGTAACTACAATGATACCAAAATATGGTTTGGCTTATGTTTACCGAATATTAACTGTTTGGAGTAGCTATTTCATTATTTATGTTACCATTTCTCTAAAATTAGAAATACTACAAAACCTGCCACCAAAAAAATATTTATAGACATACTTACAAATCCATGAACAAACTTGTTGATGGGTGCTGTAAAATATCTTTCCAAGCGAAACCATTGAAACATTCTTTTTCCAACCCCGTGGACATAATCTTTGAAGTAACAAACAAAATAAAACACTAATTAATGCTTTTGCTTCTTAAACAATTGACATTTGCTATAAGCATGTATTTGAAGGATTATGCAAAGCTGCTATGTGCAATAGCACATTTCTTTCAGCGTAAATGTCTTTAAAACTTATCTATTCAATGGAGACTTTTTATCTGTATTCTGTTTGCCACCTGGTGTCCTGTGGTTGATAACCCATTCCTGGCCAGCGTAAATATATCATTGTATTTGCTTATACAATAATAGAGGACAAAAGGGTTTATTACATTACAATATATTAACATTTTTGCCATAAGTTACCTTAATGCCTCCCTTCAACACTTTAAATCTATCTTGGAATAAATCTAAGACTTGATTTTTTGGTTTCTGTTTTCTGGGAGCATATTTTCAAAACTTCTGTATATTTTATATTTATTTTTGGCCTAAAATCATTTCACAGATGTTGTTCCCAGAGATATGTCTAAACATTATTGCAATCACATAATTGTGTAAAGATAAACTGCACTCACTTGAAGTATTTTTTGCATTCTGTTTTTGCGGGTCATTGGCTAAACAAAACATGTGCAAAGGGTAACATTTTGATACCGAAAAACTTTACATGAAAATACAGATTATGGTTATATAAACTAATTGTATGTATTATTACAAGTTCTTTAACAAGTCATAATGTCAACTCACATATCTAAGAAGCAGTTGATATTGATTTGTAATGACCATAACACTTCAATGCCAAACTACATCAGAATAAACTTAGAATGATATACCAAAGAAATATTGAGCCAAAATAAGATTTTATATTTATTTTTGGCATAAAATCATTTCACAGATGTTGTACCCAGAGATATGTCTAAACATTGTTGCAATCACATAAATGCCTAATGATAAATTGTACTCACTTGAAGTATTTTCTGCATTCTGCTTTCGGTTGCCATTGGCTAAATAAAATATACACAGAGAGTAATAATCTGATATCAAAATACTTTACATAAAAATACAGGTAATAGTTTTACAAACTAACTGAAGGGATGCACTGCAAGTTTTTAACAGGTCATAGTATCAACTTGTATATCTAAGAAGCAGTTGGTATTGATTTGTAATGACCATAACATTGATTTTGTGCAGACTTCAGTCATGATCATGTCTTCAATGCTAAACTACATCAGAATAACACTTATAATGATTAACCAAAGAAATATTAAGCCAAAATAAGATTTTATATTTATTTTTGGCATAAAATCATTTCTCAGATGTTGTACCCAAAGATATGTCTAAACATTGCTGCAATCACGTAATTACATAAAGATAAATTGCACTCACTTGAAGTACTTTTTGCATTCTGTTTTGGGGGGTCATTGGCTAAACAAAACATGCACAGAGAATAAATTTTTTGAAATCAACAGCGGCTAAATAGAGGTTTCAAATCTGTACTCTCCAGTGGCTATCACATTTGTATGGTTTAGGTCGGTTGATTTGTTATTAATTTCAAATCACAACAATTATTAAGTCAGTCCTTGTTCCCCCAATAAACAAGCAATGCGCTTATATATTTATTATACAAGAACAAATGTTACTACTACAATTATTCTAAAGACATTATCACATAACAATCACATATTACTGAGGACATGATAAAATACATGCAAAATCAGCTTTGATAGAAGGCGACATTATGAAATTATACATCTATGATATCACCCAAATCCCAATGATCCCAAGGATAAATAACCTTAGTCCCCAAGGTCAAATTGTAGCATTATAATAATAATTCACTAAGGTGAAATATTAACAGGTAAGAACCTTCCAACTAAGGTCAAAATTTCAAGACCCTAGTGACAGGTGGAAACAATTACCCTGGAACGTCAAAGTTGAATGTTAGTCAAGCTCAAAAGGTGGAGTTAACCTATACAAATCATGAACTTTGACCATAAAGGGAAGTCGATAAATAAAAGTCCTCAGGAATTGGGAGCTACAACGGAAAAGGTCATAACGAAAAATGCAGTCAGAAGTTTAAAGTTGAAAGATAGTACAGGTCAAAATGTTATAAGCTCACAAAGGATTAGAGGGGTGTAACATCAGTTATAAATTAATGCTAGATGAAGATGTAAAGAGCCCCAAACAACCAGTAGAGGTTGAGAGTGGAGGTAAAGCATGGTTTGACGTTGTCTGCCAAATGCCTGAGCCTATTTTGTACCTATTCTTGTATTCTGGCCTCCTCGCTCAGCCAACTGGGTGGGGGAACATTGTGAAAAATGTGAACAGGATGAGCATCAGCCCCAGCCCCTTTAGATCCAGTATGTGCGACATTAGCTTTAGTTTTTAAAAAAATTTTTGTGTTCTCATTCATATTTTTGACTGATTTCGTGATAGAACTTTCCATATTATCTAACCCATCACCCAATGCACCGAACTGGGCTAAAATCTGGCTATTGATATGGGTTTGTTCGGTCAAACTGGGATTTGAACCCAAGGCCTGTGATGCCTGCCCTTGATTAGTATCTTGAACTCGATGTCCAAAACCATGGGAAGTAGGGGAAAATTTTGATCAGAGTGGACAATTAAAGCAGATATGTCAATATTGGATCCAGAGTAACAAATCAGTAAAACCAGCTGGCCCAGATTGGAAAAAGTCTGCTCTATCTCCGGACACCGTCAACAAATTAGTATCTGACCCCAACTGGTGTGGGATTAGAATACAGCACTGCCCTCTGTTCGACCTCAAATTGTGTCTACCCTTATTCATAATTAAACTTTGTGAAAACTAGAAACAAAAGTAAAACTGTAATAGTAAAACGGTGAAAGAAAGAAAAAAAATTATGTTTACAGGTCACCTTCTAAATTCAAAGTGACCAGTTATGATGTTATAGGGAAGGTTATGTCTCACTGGCCATCACAGAGGTAATAGTAAATTGCACATGATGACAAGAATCTACAATAAAAATTCAAATTAAGGTTGTATCAGGACTGAGTCCCGAGACACCTACGTGTCTCCCAGTAATTTGTGTAATTTTATCTTAGCACAACTTAGATCTTGCTCGCTTCTTTTAATACTTTATCCCGATCTTATAGTACTTTTTATAAGAGTAAATACAAAGACAGTTCTTCCTTGCATCAGGTTATATCAGGTGATACTGTTCGACTTGGTTACAGTTTTAATATAATAGCGAATGCAAACACAAATTCTCCTTGTCATTATGTTATGTTATGTGGTAGCTCTAACAAAGTTTTAAGCAGCTATTTTAACATGTCAATGCTGTTTACTGATATAGACAATCTGTTTAAAATAAAGTCTGATAGGGACTGTTTGGCTTTTCAATTGTGACATCTGATTTTATTATAGAACCATTACTTTAAACTAAATTTCTGCATTCCCTTTTCACTGGTAATTTGCATTGAAATATTAAAATATCAATTCATATTTTTACCCTTATTTAGTCACATGCTGAATTTCACATGAGGTTACTGTTTATTCCAATTCTTCATGTATTTCCTACTTCACTTGTACTTTTCCTTTTAACTTAATAATTTGTCACCTCTCCTTTGACCCCTGTCCACCTCAGCTATTAAACTTTAGAATATTATTTTAATCCTTCTGGGATACTTTGGTTCATTATCTATAATCGACTCAAAATTTAGTTTGGCTTCCTTTCAACCACTTTTGGTTGCTTTGGCATATACTTTAATTTGTTATAGACCAAAATGTCCCCAGATATTCATAAGACTTCGTATTATTCCTTGTAATAGTAATAGTAGGATTTATATAGCGCAAAATTAATACAAATCCTCTAATGCGCTTAAGTCAAAGAAGGGGAGAGTCCAGGGACAGGCATGGGTCGACATCTAAAAAGCGCCCGCCAGGGTATAACTAAGGTGGTGGGTATGCCAGCCTAAACAAGTAGGTCCTTAGCTGGCTTCTGAAACCATCTATTGTTTGCTGAGATCTGACAGTCTGTGGCAGCTTGTTCCATTCAGCTGGTGCAGCTACTGCAAAGCCACGCCTGCCTATGTGCTCCTTAGGGCGGGTTGAGGATATGGATAGCCTATTGCCGCGAGTGAGACTGCTCGATCTTATTAAAGCTGAAAAATACGGGGGCTGTGAGAGATTAATAGCCTTGAATACCAAAAAGATTATACTTAAAGAGGATGCGATGTTGAATTGGGAGCCAGTGGAGTTTTTTTCAAAAAGGGTGTAACATGACTCATTTTGTCAAGTCTGAAGATGATGCGGCAAAGAGCATTCTGGACTCTCTGTAGTTTAGCTATGTTGCACTTGCTTACTCCATAGAGTAAAGAGTTACAGTAGTCTAGACGACTACTGACCAAAGCATTTACAAAAAGAAGTATTGCTGTCTCAACTCCAAGGAATTTGCGAATTCAACGAAAATCACGAAGATGATAGTAACCTTGGCAACATGATTGTCAAAGGAGTTGTCTGAGTCGAAAATAACACCCAGAATTTTTACTTTCACCGACGGAGAGATATTGTTTTGGAGGAGTGGAACAGGGAAATTTGGTGCAAGCGACTCTCTGATGGCTTTTTGACCTATAATGATAAATTTGTTTTTTTTTGGATTTAGTTTTAGTTTGACACTGTCCATCCACTCCTGTACAGCTCTTCCATGCTAGAGTCAAAATTCCTGGAGTCAACTGCTAGGTAGATCTGGGTGTCATTGGCATACAGGTGATGAGTAACATTGAATTTTGAAATAACTTGACTGACAGGACTAGTGCAGAGGGTGAAAAGGACAGGACCCAGCACAGAGCCTTGGGGGACTCCGAAAGGGAGAATTACCGCCGCAGAGAAACTATCACCTATTTTAATTTTTTGTTTACGGTTTGAAAGATACGATTTGATCCATGACAAAACAGTACCATCTAGACCAAACCAGTCATGCAAGCAGTCATATAAAAGGGAATGATCAATTGTGTCAAACGCCGCTGACAGGTCTAATAATGTTAGGGCCACTGCCTTTCCTGAGTCCACTAAGAAAGCTATATCGTTTTGAATCTTCAATAATGTGGTTTCAGTGGAGTGGGAACTCTTATAAGCAGATGGGTTGAGATTTAAGAGCCCCTCAAGCGAAATAAATTCATTTAGCTGCTTTGCCACCACCTTCTCAATAAGTTTAGATATAAAGCTGAGGTTTGACACCGGCCTGTAGTTTTTGAGGATATTTCGATCAAGGCTCGGCTTTTTTTGAAGGGGAGTGACATATGCCATCTTAAAACAGTTGGAAAAACTACCTTCTGTGATTGAATAATTTACAATTTTAGTGATGGGGGTGATGAGAATATCAGCACACTCCTTGACCAGTGATGTCGGAATCGGGTCAAGGTCACATGATTTGGATGGTGAGGACTTTAGAATTTTGAGTAGTTCTTCCTTGGACACAGGTATGAAAGAGGACCGAGTATTTTTAGTGGGGTTGGGTCTAGTAACTAAAGATGGTATTGATGACTGCAGTGTGGATCTTATTTTGAGGATTTTGTCATAGAAGAACTTACAAAAAGTGTTCGCAAGGTCGGTTTTATTTGTGTAGTCAGGTAGAACAGCAACAGAGGACCTGTGTAAAATCTTTTTGAAACAGTTCCACAGAGCATTGGGATTTCCTTGGTTTTCAGCCACAATGTTGAAATAATGATTGCATTTGGACTTCTCAAGCAGGAAATTATAGTGGTTAATTGCAGCCCGATATCGGCTACGATTACTGGCTGAGTTTTCATGATGCCATGCCCGCTCATATTTCCTCTTGAGTCGTTTTGCCTTGAGGATGTCACAGTTCATGAAACCAGTCTCGGCATGTCTTGGTATATTTTTCTTCATGATTGGGGCATGCTTGTCAAGAAGGCTTCTCAAAGTATTGAAGTATTGATGGCTGAGAAGACTGGCAGTTTTGTACTTGCATCTAATGAGGTCAGATTTCAGGATATCCATTCTAAAATCTGAAATATTTATCTTGTGAATTTTACAGATGGGAACACATTGAAACTTACAGGATTCTCTGACAGGGAAGATAAGGCAGAATATGATTGCCTGGTGGTCCGATAGTCCCCCAATAACTTTGGGACTAATGGCCCAAGAGATGTCTATATTATTGTAATATACAATAACATAAAATGCACAGATTCAATAGTGTATTTTCTGTTTGGTAAATATGATTTCTTTGGAGCAATATTTGGTTATGATATGTTTAATTCCTTTTGGGTTTGAATCTTAATGTCTTCAGTCTAAAGTAGGGGCATTTAGTTTGGCATGTGAACAAAGGGAACAAAAGTCTAAAATACAGTAGAACAAAACGGTTTCTATCATATAATAAGAAGCTTGGCCAATAACACACACAAAATATATCACTCATGAAAATAACAATATTGCAAGTTTCATATGCGATATATTTTGTTCCTTTGAACTTTGTGGTAAACACTAAATAAGTATCATCATGGTTTTAGGGACACCAATGTTTTTGTCTTTATTTTTAAATTAAGAAAATCCACAGACAAACTCATTCATTTTACCATTTTAATGTTATTTTCTGTGTGTCTATCAACTAAAGATGATCTAAGAAAAGAGAAATTAGAACTACCATTAACATGCAATTTTAACAAGGTTAATTACACTTACCTTTTTGTGAAGGCATTAGAGAATACTTCAAGACATCTTGTGTAAATGTGATGAATATTGGGTTAATGGGCGACAACAATGGGAAAAGTTGGTATGGTTGTGTATTCAAATCCATTCCATTCATCCAGATCAGTCTAAGAAGAGACTGGCAACAGGAATGTCCCAAAAATTCCTTGGCCCCAGAATCATAGGCAATAGACAATGGTGTTAGAGATCTCCCAAGGTTAAATGCAACTTTTGCACCAAGACATCTCCAAGCTTGAATTCTATCTTTTTCATACATAGCCCCAATGACTTTCTCTGCCAGATTTTCAAAATATCTTTAAAACAAAGTGAGATCGTTACTAAAAGTATTGTGTTTTAATAACAGTTTTCTCTAGAAAACTGACTTGGTTAGTATCTGACAATGATTAAGCAGTAATAATTTATTTGTCATTTTTTCTTAGATGTCAAAATTCTTGGAGCAAACATGTTCTTGTTAAGGATGTGGGATATGTACAGACAAAATACCAGTTGCTCCTAAATGAGCATATGTCCATGCCGAAAAGGTGAGGAATTTTGTGGGTTGGCATTGAGGTGCCAACCTTAATCATTCCTTCACCCCTAATTTTTGAAACACCCCTATATTATAAATGGGTTTACTGGCCACATGGCCGTTTTTGATTGGTCAATAATCTAACCCTTGCTGTGGTCAAGGGGAGAATGGCCAGATTTGAACTGGCAGTTAACAAGACAAGACCTGTTTTATTTTTCAAAGAATTTATTTGTTTTCTATTTATTTAAATTATTTTATATTTATCTTGCTCACACATAATTTTTAGGGGTCTTGTCTGTTAATTATTTATTGATAATGGCAGCGAAACAGAAGCACAAAACTGCAGGTAACTCTTACAATTTGCGTCAGAAAGTTGAAATTCCCATAGAACTTCAATTGAATAATGACAATGCTTTTCTGAATGAATTTGCCTCTCAACCAGAACCGGGTCAGAGTGCAAAATCTAGGTCTGATACTGATACTGATTCTAATACTAGTATTGATTTGGAAATCGGTACTCTGTTGTCACAGGAAAGTGAGGATTCTGTTGATGATTCTCCTGTGCATGTACAGACCAAAAATTTAAAAAATCAGACAGACCTTCACGGTTCAAAAATTCAAGAAGTAGGGAAGTTACGGTGGCAAGTCAACTGGATCAGACAGTTATTAATGAGAGGATTCTTGCTCAACTGGACGCAATTGATAAGCGTTTGACTGCTATTGAAGAAAGTTCAGCTTCGGCTGCTCGGCCTAAGGCCAAAAAAGTTACTGTTTCTAGGGGTACTGCTAGTTCAAGTCTCAGTGGAAGTTTTACTGAGGGCGATTCGGTCAAAAAATTACCTGAATTACACACCTTGAGACATGATAGATCCGTTCAGGATCAAGTTGAAGCTAGGATCAGGCAACTTTCAAATACTGATGTTAAAGGTACGGATCCGAAATACAAGTCGCAACGGGGTGGTACTATGGATGTTTTTGTAAAAGAAAGAGTTAAATGGCCCCATGAATTTGTATTGGCCGGTAGTACCAAAGACAGGATTATGTATAATCAGTTGAATATCACACAGTGGATGTCTGGTTTCTGTAGAATTTTGAGGGATGAAAATTGTCCAAAAATTAGGGACCACATGCTAGATTATTTAATTGCCCTCCTTGATGATTCCAACGATTTTTCGTGGCAGGCAGCCAAGGCCAGCCATGCTGTGCTCTTATGCCGTATGGAGCAAGGGGAGGTGACCGGTTGGTCCAATATGGAAAAAATTGACCGGATCAGACGGGCAAATGCTCAGAGACATGTCGTACCTACACAGGCTTCAAATAGCTCCCAAAAATTTCACAAATATCAGTCTGGCCAGAAAGCAAGTAAGTCAATGCCCTGTGTGTATTATAATGATAATTCCTGCAATTTTCAAAAACATCATGAGACAAAAGGGGTTTTCTACCGACATATATGTAGTACATGTTTTGCCCAGGATGGTAGGATCAGTGCCCACAGTGCCTTAGATTGCAAGACAAAAAACTCAAAAAAAAGATTAACTCTGGGCATAGTTGATAAGGCTACATGGCAGCCTGATTGTGTCCAGAAAAATGCAAAATTTTGTACAAATCAAAAGTTTGTTGATAGGCATGTTTTTAATAGTTCTTTTTGTAGGAAAAGTGTAGTTACTGAATGTCAAGCTTCTGGAAGGGACTGGACTGAGTGGTTCAACGCTAGCAACAGTTATAAGCCTGTTGTTGCTGGCAAGTCTTTTGCTGATGTGGTTAGGGCTAACTTGGGCCAGAAGGGCCGTGGGCAAGCTACACCTCTGGTGGGTACTCAAGTTGCAAGCAAACCAGGTGAGCCTCTTGAGTTGTTCAAGGAGGATGTTAAGCTGTCTCATAATACTCCACATCATGCACTTAGAAAAGAAATTAGGTCTTGTAAAACCACTAAAAATGGTCAAAGTGAAAATATCATACACTTAACTGCCATAGAAGTTACATAAATTATTCTGCTTGTATGACCAATGGTAGTTTTGATCTCAGTGGTCTACTTTGACCTTTGACCATCACTTCTGGGGTGAGGGAATGAACATACAACTTCAAATATTGATTTTTAGAAATGCAATAAATAACTTGCATACAACAAACGGTGACACTGGAAAAATGGAAAAAGTTAGGTTTTATTTCAAATTTTCTTAATGGCTTTGAACTTGTCTCACCTACAAGAGGCTACAGAGTGTACAAGACTGCCTTTGGTTCACGATTAATATGGAGTTCATCCTAAGTTTATAGAAAATATAAGAAACAAGAAGAAAAATAATGACCAACGATCACATCAAGGACCCTGTATTGCTTGTATTAATGCATAGAAAATGTCACATCTTACAGAACTAAAATAATTATATAATCGATAACCAGCATGAAAGTTTATTAACTTGCAAATATGATGGTTTATAATCATAGACTATTTTTAGCACAAAACCCTCCTTACTTACTGAGCATTCTTTTCCATTTCTTTCTGTAAAGTTACTTCCCGAAGACTTTCTGCAGCTTTGGACAGTTTCATGAACATTTTGTAAACAATCAATGCCATTGCTACAAATATTTGAGGTTACAGTTTTATTAAACTCTCCTGAATATTTTAGCACCCTTTGTTTGGATACAACACTTTTTAAAAATATAACAAGATATCTAAGCCTTACTGGAATACATCTCTTTCAATAACTAAATTCATAATTGGATGGACTCTTAATGGATCCACATGGTGCCTCTGTCTAGACATTGATCTGGTCACAAACATGTAAGCAAGGAATCAGAGCTCACCAAACTGGGAAAATCCCCTCCCACGGAGACCAAATAGATAATTTAACTTCACAAAAGTCACAATTGTAGTTTACATCACTTTCAAAAGCTTAATTCAGCATGACAGACTTTAGCGAATGCCTCACTATGTCCTGATGTTGTATAAATGGGACAGGTAAGAAAGGTGGGTGTGTCATGGTTTACCCAAAAGGTGGAAAAGGGTATTTCCTAAAGCTTATGACTATGTCTTACTTATGGTGAATACTTTATACAGAAAAACTTACAGTAGACTTGGTTATTTCCCTTATTTTTTTCTTGCAGATATTGTGGTACATAGAATACAATAATATCTCAGAAATCATATTAAGCATAGGTATATAAAGGAAAGTGAGACTAAGGTGAAAAAGTTTTATGAATAAATAGGTGTTCTGTCTTTCTGCCTGAAAAAGTCAAAGATTGATATTGACTGTACATTGCAAAGAAGCTCATTCCAGACCATCGTATCATCAAATTAAGATCCATTATTATTGTGTTTTTAATTTGTGGAAAGAAAGAAAAAATCTATAAATAAACCAGAAAATGCTATAAAATTTACTATATCAGGTAATGTATTAGCTTAAGCCTTTTGACACATGGAGCAAATGGTGTACTATCAGGCCACAGCACTGGACTGAAATAACTCATTTTTAACATTTGCCTGTTTTGCGGAGTCATTTACTGTGATAAAGTCTGTGCATATCAAATATGAAAACAATTTTACTCAGAAAAACAAGACAGTAGTATTGGTGTTTAGACATCACTATAAGATTAAGTATCTTTGGATCAGGAAAGAGTAATATCACAAGTTAAATTCTATTTAAAAATTCTGTTTAATATAACACCATTCTGAAAGCTTACATACCAATGTTGTTCTTGCCATATCTCCACAATATCTCTGCAATATCTTTTTGATTGGTTAAAACTGCCCAAAATAGCAGATGATTGGCCAGAGTCAGTTGGGAATTGTCTCTGCCCTCTGCTACAATTATTAATTAGTACGTGTAATTTACAGTTAAGTCTTTGATCGAACAGTGCACATTTGCCATAAAACATAATATCTATGTCATGAAAGGGACGGTTATCCAAAATATTTTAAATATCTACCTTTAAAATAATTTACTATTTAGGTGTAGATATTTCAAACAAAAATAACACATATTTCAAATAACTAGGACATTTTAGATCAACAGTTTTTCAATAGTTTTCATACCCCTTATATGTCTTACTGGTAACATAACATGCAATAGTACGTTTTTAAAGGTGTTAACAATGCTTTTCATTCATCTCTGAATAGTATTTATATTTTCATGAATAAGATTGTCTTTTTCATAAAATGGCCAAGCCACGACATTATTGGCATTGTGTAGTGAAAATTAAATCCTATGTCAGATCGTCACCTAATTTTATGAATATTTATACTGGTAAATGATATGTGTCCCATAAATTTTAGTCATTATGCAGTTACTCTTTATTTACTTCTATTTCAGTTGTTGTTTGTTTACCGTTTTATTTGAATTTTTATTATTTTTGTTTTTGGCATTGTATGACACAGAAAATATATATTTCAAGGATTTTAATAATTTAACAGTATTTCTTGGCTGAGTAAATGTAATGTATGTGTAGAATGGTGCGTTAAACAGAACAGTGAGTGATATTTCTTGTTTACATTTATTCTTCAGCAGTGAACACCCATTCTTTGAATTTGCCTGTTAATTTTTTATATAGATAATGGCCAAGCAGTGCTTCATTATGTAAACTTAATGACCTCTGAGGCCCAATGGACCGAAGATACATTAAGTTTACATAATGGAAGTGCTATAAGGCAATTATGTATTATAAAATCCTGTGAATTGAAACCAATTCATTTATTCAATAGATTAACATCTATGTTTTTTTTTATTTTAATACAAAATCAACATTGTTTCACCATGTATATCACTAGTTTTCCTTTCTGGGAAAATATATTTTTTGATAAAACTTGAAAAATTTAAATATAATCTGACTGCCCAAAAGTTTAACCATCGACAATGATAATCAACAAGATATTTATCTGTGACATAAAGCACTTTCAAAAATATTTAGATTGGTAATATTACAATGTTCATGCTGTGGATAACTTGTTGTGGTGTTTCATGTTACTATACTGATCTGTGCTTATTTGAAGACAATAAGCTGTTATTTTTGTGTTTCAGGCATTGAAGGTACTAGAACCTGGATAATTACTTGTGTTGAAGTTTTTGGATTTCTCAAGATTTATATTTTTGTGCTCCTCTGTCTCTAAATTTTGAATCAATGAAAATTACCTCCTTGAAAGATTGTCTCTTGGAAAAAAATCCTCATAGAAAAAATCCCTACTCCACAGATTGTAAAGAAAATAAAAAGAATTAAAAATTAAAACATATCCACCTTTATCTATTAATTAGCTTGTTTTGTATTTGCCAGGATTATTTTTTCAAGGTAGCAGTTTTCCAAAAAATTTTTATGCTCTCTAAAAGTCATGCAGATTTGAAAAGATTTTATAATGTACCCACTGAACTAATTAAAATGAAAAAAAAAATTGTTAAAACATTTCAATATTGACTGTCCTTGAATGCAGTGTTAACTCTCCATCATGCAAAACTAATGATTGACACAATGTCACCCGTCTGGGTTTTATTAACAATTAATGTACACATTTTTGGTACAGTGCTGTTTTTATTAGAACATGTACAGAGATGACCCAAGATATTTTTCAATGCGGCTTGGCACATTTTTTCAAGTGTTTCTTTGCTTAGTTGATGCTATTTTACCTGTAATGTGTGTCACACCTCAAATTTGAGATCACCAAAGTATTTATATTCTGTGACTCCAACAGAATGTGTTTCATTCTAAATTTCCAAAACCAACAAAACTAGAACACTTTCAGGCAAGTTAATACAATTTTCCCTCAAAGCAAAGTTAAAAATTCAAATCGATAATTGCAAATAGATTTGCAGCATGTTTTCCATCATATCAAAACCTATGACCAGTAGTAGGGGGTCCTGGTATTTCTCCATGTTGTGAGTGAATCAATCTTAGTGTCAGAGTAATGCTAGAAGTAAAATATGACATAAAGTTTTGCAATGGAAGATATATACTTGAATTTAATTTTATCTAATAGGGGTTCGTAAGTTTTCCTCTGAACTCCTCTGGTTTTGTGCTTGAAAACACACTTGTGTGGTCGTCATATGACTTATCTTTACATTTGTGATGATGCGGAACATACAAGGGGGTGATCACTTATCAATGAGCATAAGTGTCCTGAGTGGTCACGACCAATCATTTTGATTTAAGTCAACGAAAATTTATCTCCAGGTTGTTACTACTTATCTTTGCGGTTCTAGAGCTAATATGAGTGATTCTTCTCTTTTGAGAAGTTTTGTCATGTAAAGTTACTGCGTGAAGAGAGCTATCAAGAGCTATCAGGATATTGATTGTGATTTATCTTCATAAGTTCTAGGAAATAGGAACAGGTTATAAGGCCTCTCTTTTCAGTTCTAGGGACGATTGTTTCGGTCATAAAACTTCTGTTTTCAGTCTTGAAGAGTCATTATTTTACCAGTTTTCCCACCCTTTTTTCAACAGGATCGTTAATTACATCTTCCTGAGTTATAATTCAGAGAAGTAAAAGTCGCAAAAGTGGAGCTGGGTTAAAAATGGGAATAAGCAAATTTACAAAATTCTTTGAAATGCACACATAGCAGAATTACTGTAGATTCTGCTGAAGCACCTAACATCCGATTGATGTTTAAAGCCTCTATCATACCTTTCCATGCTGGGGTCACAAATGATTTGCGCTTTGCAAGCCCATCCATATGGCCTTGAACTATTTTTGGATGTACACATTGAAGCTGCATTGTATCTGCTTCCATCACCAACTTCACCCCTCTGTCATGTACATTTTAGTTTAGCTTATGAGAGCTCACAGGAGATTTGTAATCATTTTTTAAAAACCAGAACCAAAAGAAAAATATATATTCTACTGTACACAAATGAACCCTTCCATAATGCAAATTTCACCTAATATGACCCCAGCAAGGAAAGCTGTGACACAGGCGTTACACATACTTTAGTGAGCAGATTATCCTATGAACATATTCACAATTCCCAGCAAAAGAACTGCAAAAGATAAGAAATTTGAACTCTGCAAAGACATAAACTTCCCTAAAGATTCTTTAAAACGTCACGACAAACAATTTAGCAAAAATTTAATAAACAAAATTAACAGTTAGTATGACTTACTAAGGGAAGATGTATCTGAAGGTTTATGAATAATGCAAAAATAATAAAGACAATAGAATTAGAGACAATATGAGTATATGCATCATTGAATATCATCTGTAATGAAAATGCTTCTATAGGAACAAAACAGTGAACATCTAGGCAGTGTAGCAGACAACATTTCTTTGTGCCACTTTGAACATATTGCTTGAGTAAATTATCTGTAAAAGTATCTGGTAATAACAAGTCAAATAATATGTAGTAATTGGTAATAAATCCTAAAAGCATAAAACATATTTTAATAATAAAAATCATTACTAAAGCAGGCATATGAAAATTATCCCCATCAGCGGTGATTTCAAGGTAGCTTTAACATAAAGAATTATCTCCCCTCTTTTTAAACCTACCTTTAACAGTTGAAGACGGAATCGAAACCCCATGGGCTGCTTTATTCCAGAAGAGATATAGGCCATATACAAGAGAATACTTGGTGAAATGGTAGTTCAAAAGAAAAAGTAATTATCTGACTATAATAAAGTCAAATGTCAGATTCATAACTGCGAATAGTTTTTTCCATACATCTTATAACTGTCATACTTAATTTGATAGGTCTTATATTAATGAACATTTTCAAGGGAGAGAGTATTGCACCAACTAAAAACAAAAGGAGGTAACATTTTCAAAAAATTAAAAATTCTTAAATAATTTTTTGCCTTGTTCAGAAGATCACATATTACAAATATGATGGTGGATAGGCCAAAAAGTGACATTGTTTTATTAGAAAATGTCAAATCTTGATCAGCTGTTAATAATCTCTGCATCCACTTTTTTGCCAAAGTCGGTAAAACTCACTAAAGAGAAAATCATTATAACTTAAAGATGCTCAACTGTCACTCTGAAGAAATTCCCAAGACTTTGTTCAAAATGTTTTAACATTTTTACAAAAATATTATGAACTAGTTCAACTCACTTGAGGAAGATGTTTGTGAATGGCTATCCTCATTCTTTGCCAAGTTTTCTGATATAAAAATAAACATAGATAGGGATATGATGTATGTGGTAGACATTTTTGTGTGCCAGTTTAACTGCGTAATTCTAGACTGGAAGTTCATCACAATGTTTGAATATTGTCATTAAACACAAAAACACTGTGTGATGAAGTTCACATCTAAGTGATATATTTTAAACTGTCCAAAACTGTTTCGTTTAAAACGTCACAATAAACAATTTTCAAAAAAATTAACAAACAAAATTAACAGTTAGTATGACTTACTAACTGAAGATATATCTGAAGGTTTATGAATAATACAAAAATAATAAAGACAATAGAATTAGAGACAATATGAGTAGATGCATCATTGAATATCATCTGTAATGAAAATGCTTCTACAGGAACAAAACAGTGAACATCTAGGCAGTGTAGCAGACAACATTTCTTTGTGCCACTTTGAACATATTGCTTGAGTAAATTATTTGTAAAAATATCTGGTAATAACAAGTCAAATAATATGTAGTAATTAGTTATAAATCCTAAAAGCATAAAACATATTTTAATAATAAAAATCATTAGTAAAGCAGGCATATGAAAATTATCCCCATCAGCAGTGATTTCAAGGTAGCTTTAACATAAAGAATTCTCTCCCCTCTTTTAAAACCTACCTTTAACACTTGAATACAGAATCAAAACTCCATGGGCTGCTTTATTCCAGAAGAGATACAGGCCATATACATGAGAATATTTGGTGAAATGGTAGTTCAAAAGAAAAACTAATTATCTGACCATAATAAAGTCAAATGTCAGATTCATAACTGTGAATAGTTTTTTCCATGCCTACATCTTATAACTGTCATACTTAATTTGATAGGCCTTATATCAATGAACATTTTCAAGGGAGACGGTATTGCACCACCTAAAAACAAAGGGAGGTAACATTTTCAAAAAATTAAAAAATAATTTCTTGCCTTGTTCAGAAGATCACATATTAGAAATATAATGGTGGATAGGCCAAAAATGACATTGTTTTATTAGAAAATGGCAAATCTTGATCAGCTGTTAATAATCTCTGCATCCACTTTTTCACCAAAGTCAGTAAAACTCACTTAAGAGAAAATCATTATAACTTAAAGATGCTCAACTGTCACTCCGAAGAAATTCCCAAGACTTTGTTCAAAATGTTTTAACATTTTCACAAAAATATTATGAACTAGTTCAACTCACTTGAGGAAGATGTTTGTGAATGGCTATCCTCATTGTTTGCCAAGTTTTCTGATATAAAAATAAACATAGATAGGGATATGATGTGTATGGTAGACATTTTTGTGTGCCAGTTTAACCACGTTATTCTAGATTGGAAGTTCATCACAATGTTTGAATATTGTCATTAAACACAAAAACACTGTGTGATAAAGTTCACATCTGCATGATATATTTTAAAGTGTCCAAAACTGTTTGCTTCATACATTAAAGTTTTTACCTTTTTATGACTCTTGTCGAGCAAAGCTCACATTTCTAGACTTTCCTGGTAGTTTAACAAATCTGTTCCAAATAGGGAACATTGGGGTATCTTATTGGAAATATGAACTTATACCACCACAAAATATTGGAAGATTTCCAAATGTTATGTTTTGGGGGAAGTTTAAGGTGGACTCCAGCAGTGCCTTGGGACAGCTGTGGATTACCAGATCTCCACCATGTCCACTTCTGTCTGTACTCGCTTGGCTGCAACTATTGAGAGGTCTAGGACCGCCACAAAGACAAAAGCGAAACACTTGATAACTCTTTCACAATTTATTCTAGTTCAATAAACACAAGTTCCAATTATGATTCAACACATTCTCATGGGTGAGAGAGCAACCTAAGTTCTCCCCCTCTGCATACTATTTCATGTTCTTTCACTTGTTATTGTCCTGATGTCTCTCCTCAGCTCAAGGCTGAAGTTCTTATGCCAGACACTGTACACTAACACATATTACTTGTCACCAATTACTGGGTTTATTTCTAAGAGGTCTATCTCACAGAAGCGGGGATTGGCTGAGGCTATTATTAGAGGCGGTGTGCTATGTGACTATTGATTTTTACTGTTAAGTCCAATGAGAGTTAATTTACTGAGGCACTTTGCCTGTGTTTTATGGAATTTAAAGATTATTAATAATTAAGCATTTTCATTTAAATTCTTCACCATTACACACCGGGGCTAAGAGATGGCACGTTCACGCTGCCACAAAAGGATTTTAAATTTGCTACATATAACAATGGTATAAACTCTAAACACTTAAGTTACTCAATTTTTAACTTGGAAATCTTGTTACATATTAATCCTAAAAGACAATAAGTTACATCATTATGTATGAATGTTTGTAATACTCATCTTAAAGCAATTACCTGGTAAACAAACAATATGGTGTACAAGTAAATTTAGAATAATTTGAAAGAAATACTTTAACCAACTGTACTAGTAGAGAACATTATGAAATTAGACATTTTATACATGTTTTCTTTATAATTGTTTACAATCTAACACTATGGTTTGTTTGGACAAATGACAAAGGTTAAAAGTATGGTTAACACAAACTTGCTAGAAACAAATTTAATAATCTTGGGATGCATGAACTATTATATTTCGGAAACCAAATAATCTTGTTTTAGATTTAATTCTACTGATTTTGACTTAACTTTATTCACCATTACACATTGGGGTAAGTAATTCATTGTACTCATTACAGAACATATGTTAGTTATACTGTTACAACTATTACAATCTGTCACTTGAAATGTAAATATTGAACTAGTATATATAACAAATACACAAGTATAGTGAACTGGTCACACTGGAAAACAACAGATAATGAAAAAATGTACATGTAACACAGGGCATACATAACTATCAAACAAACAATAAGATGATAATTAGCAGAGAACCAATCAATTAAGGTAAGAACTCTGGATATGAGAGAACCAAGCAATTAAGGTAAGAACTCTTGAAATGACACATTTAGGCAAACTTACTGAACTGCGGCCAATAAAGGCAACATTTTGTTAATATACTGAAGTTTAGAGGATTTAAAGTTAACAGGGTAAAAGGTAAAAGGAAGAGATACATACATGTGATTAAATGTCATAGGACACAAGTAAAACATAATATGAAAAACATAAATTGTCACACTTACATAAACAACTCAAAAGTGAAGTGGTTTGGTTTGAAATTTTAGAGCATTAGTTGTAAAGCCAAAGAATAACACTATTTGTGAAATGGTGGTATTAGCATTGGAAGGAATGGCCAATTTCAATCCAATGCCAACCAAAGTCAGAGTTAAATGGAAAGACACATAAGTCAGCTGTGAGAGGAGTGATCAGGTCCTCTCCCAGCCAATCAGTATCTTGGTGTAACTGAACAATTACCATGTTATTAATGCCAAACAGGCTATGGGATGTGTACTGAAAATGGTTTTTACCAAATGAAAAGGACAACATAAGTAAAGCACATCAAGACATAAAGAAAGTAATAATTTAATACTGAAAGTGATATCACTCTTGATGATCCAGTGCTAATAGGGAACTTTATCACTGATATAAAAAGTGAGGATCATGCAAAGCCTAGGTGCCTGTAGTTCTGGTATAGGTATTGCTATTATTATTCTCTTCTTCTTTTCAATTTGATAGTTATTACTGGAAACTCCATTATTGCTATAATTGTTCTTTATTCATTGTACACCTTATTAAATTGCTAATTATTATTATTTCTTCAGTACTGTTATAATTATTAATCATTTATTCAGCCCATTTATTCAGCATTCATTCAGCCCGTGCATGTAGTAATTATCTTTGTGAGTAGCTAACATGCCTTTAGCATGAAAAAATTGTTTGGCTGTAAATTACAAAGGTAAGTCATATTTATTTGACGCATTTAAAGTAGAAAATTTGGTGAACCGTAAATTAGAAATGTAATTAAATGAAATTACTATGTAGTAAGTAAACGTGGTGCTACACAGTGGGTGTATAAGGTGTTTCTGGTAAGTAATATTTAGTTGACAAGAGGAGAGCTAATGACTCTTAAACTCATGATGAAATTCTTACAGACATTTTGGTCATGCTGATAAGAAGCATGTACAACTGGAAAATAAGAAGACAAAGAGAAGAATGCTATCTTTGCTCTGGTGATGGAACGAAGATATGACAACTGAACAATTCTGGTAAGAAGGTAAGTAATTGTATATATTTTTTATTTTACATATGCCATTGCCATAAAATAGGGTCTACTTTTTGAAAGATAGCAACAGTCATGCTACAATCAATTAAATGCAAAAGCAACATAAGTAATAATGGTACTAAAGAAGCAATATGGTGTGTATAATTATGTTAATAATAAGGTATCAATTATAAAAATGCTATCCAGCATATAGGCACTGTTAAGGCAAAAGAGGTCCAAAAGATGTAAATAAACAATAAATGCGCAATAGCTGAGTTAATATACTCAGTGCGAAGCAAGAGACATGTCATTAAGAAGCCTCTGTTAAAGGCATATGTTATGACCCTTTGTTGAAATGTATTTAGTAGTACTAACTGTTTAAGAAGATAGTGCCTATGGCAATTATAATATAAAATAAAGCAGTGGATTATATAAGAATCAATGTCAAATAGAATGATAAAATAAGACCTCAGATCACATCACAGACAGACATAGGGATATATGCAACAACACCACGAAAATAAGAAATTGTAAGATGACATAAAGCACTCATTCAATGTGTAATACAATGCATTAGTATTAGCAACAAACAACATATTTGGCAAGAAATAAGAAAGCAATGGCCGAAGATTGGAACATAGAGTATGATGTCATGATTGTCATAGAATATAAGAAATGTAAAAATTATTTTACAACATCATGACTTAATAAAAATGTCACCTTTCATGTTTATCAGAACATTGTTATTTGGAAAGCACCACTGAAGCTAGGCACCATAACTCCAATTGTCAAGCCAAACTGATCTGATGTATATATAATACAGATGAAATGTAACTGAGGCATCTCCTGTAACTATTTTATCATCTGTAAGGATGTAATTTCAATAACTTGCTAGAGAGCATTGATAGGAAATTTGTTTATCACTAAAATCCATCTATCAAGCAAGTACACCCTATGCTGACTATGTTATTAAAATGAGTCTGTTACATACTCTGAAGGTATACAGAACCATAGTATAATATTATATTAATGAGACAGAAAACAGCTTTCATCTGTATATTTTTAAGAAATTAGTGGACTTAAAATAGGCCTTCAGTATGAAGACTGAAAGTAGAGCATGCTATTATGTGGCCACTATTCTATACAAGTTGTAAAACATTACTCATGCCTCAATAAAGTAGAAGATTACATTCTGTTTTGTTTTGAAAATAAGACAATGTGGAGTCTGTTCCAGAAGTGTAGACTTTACACAGACCATGGTCCAAGTGAACAAGGTAAGTAAGAATAGGACATATGATTAATGTAATAACACTGATTTTTATTTGGGTCATTGCGGTCTGTAGTACTTTATTATTTCATTTTATTCATATGGTTGTTTATTTATGGTTTGAAAAAATTATATGTAGTATTGCTTTAACTTAAATTGTTAATAGACCCTTTGATATATGTGTACTTTTATGTATATTTATAATAGACCGTCTTAAAAATATATATTCATTTATTTATTACTGATGCCTCAATGAAGTAAATTTGAAGTAAGTATTTATTTTTATTCCTATTTATTTATTTATTTATGGGTGTACCCACACGATGGTACAGCAGAATATGCCAGCATGGAAAGGTAAGTATGATTGGATTTCCTGTAACGGATAATTTGCTGTTACAGCAGAGTTCATAAACAAACAGGCCAAGAGGTAATGGACAGACTGGAGTCACAGAGGTAAGTATAATGAGTGTTGCAACAATGAACAATTGGTTAAGGCATATTATGAATGTCACACCTAAATTTTCTGTCAATACTTCAACAATGCTGTACTATACGCATACATTGTAAATGTACATATTGGCTAGTTCACACTTCACACAGAGTACTGTTAAAAATGATAAGATTTTTATTTCATATGCCATACTTTTGAAATACAGAACAATATTATCTGCCCAAATATATCATTATACTCCTGGTTGTAGTATTATGCTTGGTAAACCATAAAACTGATAAATTCTCTTTATACACAGATATTTTAAATTACATATAAGGATTACATATAAGATATTCATTTGACAACAATACACATTTCATGTGAATTAGTGATTGACAAGATCTGAAGATAGACATTCAGTAAATAAAATATACTTGACATACTGAAATATAGATGAACATAGAATGAAGAGTAACTGTAAACACTATAATTACTCACTGCACTAAAACAGACTTGATAATAACTAGAAACAATATAAATACTGAATGCCGGTACTTAACTGTATTTGAACATTACCATTGCTAAAAACTGAATCAACCTTAATACTTATTACTCTCTAGTGTGCTTGAATATAATAAACACTGAAATAATAATGTATTTTACATTTATAAGGTACTAGTCATTATACATAAAGCTGGAAAGTCTGACACCACAATTGTAATGAACTGGTGGAAATGTGACTGCTTTTACCCTTCAATATTCTGGTAGTTACAAAACAAAAAAGGTACGTAAGTCAAAGTATCTGTTCTGTCCAACTGAATATGTAATGGTTTATTATATCATTATTCAATAGGGATTTGGAAGTAGGTTCAATTCAGCTCATTTCCTTAATGATCACTCTTTAATCACCAAAGTTAAACTGTATTATATAAGTGTCTTATCTTTAATCACCAAAGTTAAACTGTATTATATAAGCGTCTTGTATGGGGCTATTTGGCGTGTATGCTGCGGAATATATCAAAGTCCATACAGTATGGGTGTAAAATATTTGGAGAATTGTGTAATTATTGACAAGTGTGGAATTATTTGGGTAAACTTGTGTAAGTCACAAGTAAGTTAAAATTCTTAAGTAGGCAAATTGTTGGCCATATATGGTAATACCAAAGCTCTGTTTAAATGGTGCCTAAGAAACCCTATATGTTAATCAGCCCAGTGCAGTGTGCATGGCTTGGCAGGGCCAAGCCTGTCTGGTGTCATGCGCAGACAGTGGCTTGGGTTTATGTGCAGCTTTCGGTGCGTAGGATGTATGATTCTTAGTCTGGGCAGATATTTGTTTCTGCCCGTTTTCAGATATTTTATGACTGAGGATTGTCATGGTGACATTGGAGACATTGGAGATTCTTTTCATGAGCGTTTTTATGGACTATTAACGGAAATTGCCAGTCATAAACAGCTGCCTCGATCTTATCTGAGGGACACTTTTGTGAGACTGGATTCAATTTGGAGAAGTCAATTGTCATAAACGGGGTGATTGTGTTCTCATCTTATGGCTATCATGGTGGGGGAAATGATGGGTTACCAAAGCTCCTGTAAGAGAAGGACCTTTAAATGCAAGAATAAGCGTACTGATGACTAACTGGGGTTTGCAGAATTGAGTTTGAGGCATTTTCTGCAAAGATTTGTAGAAAATTCACTATTTTACCAGGGACAGAAATCTAGGTTTTTAATTTGCCCTTTTTGATTGGAAATAAAAAAGTAGAAATAGAAATAGTTTGGTGGGCTGTACTAAGCTTGAAAAGTAGAGAGAAAATCAGGAAAATTGAATAAATAATGGGTCATATTTGTGTCCCGAATTATGTTGTTAAAAGCATTTTGCTTACATGTTCTTGAAAATGGACTGCAAGCATTTATGTTTGTGGCTTGCGGCTTGCCATGGACAATTTTTGTGGCACTTTTTGCAGAAATACTGCACAATGTCAGTGAAAACTCAGTCGAAATGAAATCTGTAGTGTCACTAACTAGACTTGTTCTTCTTGCATTTTGCATGAGGTTTATTACTGGGGTTGGAGGTATTTGAGTGGAATGACTCCTAAATGAGATGTTGGTGATACATTTAGAAAATGTGATCTGTCAAAATAAAACTGTGACCTTTCATTGAGTGATTTGACTCAAATAGAGGATAAAAAATGTATTGGTTGCCTTAAAAGTGGATTTTGAATATGAAATCAAATTTAAATATTCTCACTGTAAAAAGACTGAATTTGAATTGGAGATATATATTGGTAATTAGCAAGAATATAAATATTTGTGATATTGTAAGTTTTGTTCATTTTGAAGTTAAACAGATTAAATTTCTATGGTGACAATTACCAGTCTCTGGCAAATTATTAGGGATTACAGACAGAAAATCACCCTGTATTGTTATTATTATTTATGAGTAAAAGCTGAACCAGGGACATTACTTTAACCAAATTTCACTAAAAGTCCTTTTTGACATATAATTAGCCGTATATTATATGTGATATACCAAAACAATAGCTATATGCTGAAAAATTGGAAAATTAAGCATTGGATAGGGGAATTGATATACCAAGCCGAGGTTTATGATACTTCAAAGTGGATGGTAAGTGGGTGAATTAGGTTCACATTTCATAGAGGCATTGCTTTGTGGTGCGACCAGATGTTGTAATAAATGGTATAGCTTCTAAATTAACTACATGAATATGATCTTTGGGAAGATCAGATACTCTCACCCATTTAATTCTGTCACTTTGGGGATCTGTCTTATATTGGAAATATAGGTCTTTACCAAAATATTTCTTACCTAAAAGGGTGGGAAGGTCTGAGGTTTGATCTACACTAGTCTTTGACTCCTTAGATACAGTATTTTCTGTATTCGCATTTGATCTTGGATTTGATGTGGCTGGTATAGTGGGGTCTAGAGAACCTAGAGTGTTCTCAGACATATCAGGTCTGGCGTCACATGTGCGTTTGTCTGTCGGTCCTTCAGTTAACTGGCCATTTGAAATTTCAGTTGTTTTACTTGGAGGGGTTTTTAATTGGAAACCAGGGGGTTTCACTGATGGTGGCTTTTGGGTTTGAGCATTTCTGTGAGGGGTAGTTTCATTGTCAGAATAAAATTCTATATGGTCTAAATCTAGTGCTAACCAATCCTTGAGATTAACATTTGTAGGTTGAATAATAGGCGTGTCCTGTTGTTATACCAGGCGCGTAATGAAAGGTTTCACAAAAGGTCTGTGAAAAACTGTGGCTAAAGGGGGTTGACCTATTTCTTTGGCGAGATAAACACCACTGTTACCTTTGAAGCTTTCTATATAAAAAGGGCCTTTCCAACGTGGTTGTAGTTTTGCAGATCTGTCTGTACTTGGATGGAATATTGTTAAATATACTGGTTGATTGATTGCAAGTGGTATCACCTTTCTACCTTTATTTTTTTAATCTTCTTGTGTCTAACAATAGTCATCATGAATTTGTTGGTAAATGTCAATGCTTAATCGCTTGTCCTCCATAACACGTTTTACCACATTTGAATAATAATGGGCATCATTTGACGGAACACCATTGGATGAATCGGAGAATGCAAAAATAGACGGGTGCTCGCAGAAATGTTGGAGGAACAATGAGCTGAACTGTGTATGGGCCTGTGGGCTCGAATAGATGGTCGAAGCTATAACCTTCAGCAGGTGAACCCATTCTTTTGTATCTTGTCCAAATTTTCTAAAGGCGGCCCCTATTACGGCCATTGTTCTTTTGATCTTGCCGTTACTAGCAGAGTGGTAGGCCAGTGATTTGCGTGTTTAAATGGACAGAAGGTGGCAAATTTCTTTGACGGCTAGGGTGCTCAAATTGGCGGCATTGTACGAGCATAAAGTTTGGAAATTTCCGAAACTCAATATTATGTCAGAATAAATTGCCTGCACGATTGCCTCTGTGGTCGTTTGGCATAATGGAATAAGGGTGACCCATCCTGACCATAGTTCTTTGACAACTAAGATTTACGAAAAAGGGGATCCGGCGTTATCCGTTTTATCTGTTAAAGGTCCGTACAAGTCCATACTATAAGTGCTATACGATTCCGGTAGTCTGGCCATTTTGATTGTTTTTTGATGACTTGGGTGTAAGGGTTTCTCTGGTTGACTTTTCAGGCAAGTCTGAACTATGTCTTTCACCATCTGTCTTAATTTGGGTGAATAATACTGTTGTCTGAGCTGTAAATACAACTTAGTAATGCCCAGATGGCCAACATTATGCATTTGAATTATTACCTCTAGCATTAGATTTTCTGGGATATATAAGACGACTTTGTGGCGCGACTGGTCTTTGCACAAGTGAGTTAGACTAGTACGGTATAAAACTAAATCATCTAAGTGAAACCATTCTGATTCAATAATAATTCTTCTGTCAAGTCGGTCTTGACCAGTGAGTTCCCCACTTTCTAGGAAATTTATGATTGGAGCAAGATATGGATCTGACCTTTTACCATTAATCAAAGCATTCCTGTCTGAGACGTGGTCTGCAGAGAGACACAACTTTGAAATAGCCGGTTTGCTATCTAATTTGTTTTGGGTTATATATACTAGTAATTGGTCTGCCTGAGTACTACTGCTTTTTGTCCTATTCTATTAGTAATTGTTTTTGTAAGGGGTGGACAAAACTGATCAAATTGGTCTTCTAACCAATTTTCTGTGATTGTGGAGAAGGGAATGGCATTATTTTCATCCTTATTTCTACTCAAAACATCTGCAACTGTATTATTGCTGGCTTTTTCATAAATTATCTGAATATCAAACTTAATAAGGGTTTGTAACCATCTTGCCACTTTGGTGTCTGTGAGGTGTTGTTTGGCAATATATGTTAATGCACTGTGATCAGTTTGTAGAATTACTTTGTTGCCCCCGATATAAAATTGGAAATGGTGCACACCTGTAACAAGGGCGAATGCTTCTAAGCAAGTTATACTCCAATTGTGTTGGTGTTTACTGCCATATGCTATTGAGTGTAATCTACCATTTTCTTTTGCATTAAAACAAATCCTACTGATTTTTTGGAAGCATCTGAAAATATGTGGAATGGAAGATTTGGGTCTGGAGAAATTAAAACAGGTGCAGTGCAAAGTTTTTTCTTCAGGGTTTGAAAGGCCATCTCACAATTGCCACTCCAGTGAAATGGTGTGTTCTGTTTTGTCAATTCATAGAGGCTATGAGCTATTTGTGAGAAACCCGGAATAAAACGTCTATAGTAAGAGGCTAAACCAATGAAGCTTTTAACCTGTTTGGCAGTCTTTGGTTGTGGGAAATTCTTTACAGCCCTTAATTTATCGATTGATGGAGAAATGCCAGAATAAGATAAAGTGTGTCCCAGAAACTCTGTTGTTGGAGATGCAAAGGAACATTTTTTGTCATAACATAAGCTTAGCCTTCCTTAAACATTCAAACATTTTTCTCAAAGTTACTAGATGTTGCTCAAAAGTAGGAGACGCTATAAGTCCGTCATCCTAATAATAGTGAATCTCAGTTTGTATCATGTCATGAAATAACTTCTTTATAGCAGTAACTAAGGTACTTGAACTGACTTTGCATCCCATTACTGCTCCGCAATATTCCATCTTACCTCGCCCTGAATCAAAGGCAGTACATTTTCTGTCTTCCTCTGCTAGAGGCAGTTGAAAGTAAGCAGAGGTAAGGTCAAAGGTCGAAAAATACTTTGATCCAGGCGGTACAGACGCTAGTATGTCATTAACTGGTCTCGGGTTTATTGCTACTGGAGGAATTTTTTCATTTAAAGTTCTACAATATAAACATGGAAGAATACTCCCATTCTTTTTGGTAACTAATACAATAGGATTTGAATAAGGACTATCACTGTGTTATATTATACCTTGGTGTAAGAGATCTTTAACACATTCTTCCAGTATTGCCATTCTTGTGTTGTTTAATCTGAGAGAATGACAAGGCCAAACTGGGGGATCTTTTGGAATCCCCAAGTGCTGTTCTACTATATTTGTGCAAGATAACTTCTGGCCAGTGTGTAAGAAAACATGAAATTCTTTTAAAAGTTCCAATAATTTTTGTTTTTCTTGGGGATTTAAAGTTGAAGCAGAAGAAAGGCTATGTTCAAGTTTTGGAAAAGTGGCCTGAGGGTGTGCATCTGATTTGTGTTGTGGGGTTCAGCATACAGACTGACTTAATTAAGTGTGTTGGAAGTGAGTTAGTGCAAGGCCTTTTTGGAATGTTTTCTCTGTCATTATCTGGTAGTGAATTTGTTTCTTCGTCAAGAAAAATAATAAGGCCAATATGTACATCTTCTGGTAAAATAATATGCTTTCCCATCTTATTTGTAATGGGGATTTTGAAAACTGGTTTATTCAGGGTGTCTATTTCTGTATAAACGTCTGGTATAAACAATTTAGACTGGAATTTATTTCTCACACGGGAGCTAATTAAAACTGGTCCCTTATTCATTTGGGAAGTCCTAGAGGAGCACAAAACTTTTACTGTGGAGCGCGGTGGAATTGTTGTGCATCTTTCTGTGGTGACTGCATTATTCAAAGTCAATGTACAGACCTGAGAACCAAAATCTAAATGAGCTCTTGTTTGTCTGAGGAATGGGATTCCTAATATGATGTCATTATCTGAATTCTGGGCTACATAAAATTTATTAGTGACTGTAATTTCTCATGGCTAATTTTGGAAACACTGTATATTTTAAAAATACTGAATTGTTTGCTGCAGCTGTTGTGGTTCCAATAAAATTTTCTCAGGTATTGTACAAATATCTGAGCCCATATCAATCAAAGCAATATAATTCTCATCAACCAATTTAATTGGTATTCGGTTATTGGTGGTATGGATTTGAACTGGAGGTTTGTGGTTAAACTGTTTTGTCTCCAATTGACGCATTTTCCTGAGGTCTCTGGGGGCATATTGATTGAAGATACATTGTTCTCTTTGCCTATACAAACTGTCTGTAAAAGCTATCTTTTGAGTGGGGGGATTTGGCTTTGAAATATGAAACCTTGCAGGTTTTGTAGTGGGGTTTGTAGATGTGTATCAGGTGCTATATTTGTTATGGTGTTTGGATGGCTGGACAAATGTGTTCAAACAGTCTGTGTTTTGAAAATTACTCAGTGGTGAATATCTATTATAGCATGGGGTTTGATAGCATGATTCATGGAGGTCTTGGCTACTATCCTTGAATGACTTTTTACAAACAGAACCCTTCTTTGCAGGGACAAAACAGATACCCGAACTTTTCTGAATACAATCACAAGTCTCGTTAAAATATCTTGCTCTGTACTGTACATTTTGACAAGAATGAAGTGGCTCAGGTTCACTGCCAGTGATGTCTGATTGCTTATGGGAATGAAATGTTTGCGAAAATCGCCCAGAGTACTGTGAAACTGGTTGTTTGCCAAAAGGGGTTTATGTATTTGTGCTCTGGGCTTTGCTAGTTTAAATGTCTATTCATATAGGTTTGCCTGCATCTGTCACTGTGTATATTGGGAAGGTCCCATTTTGGGAAAGTTGATTGTCTATAGCCCTGATAAACCTTCTCCCTAGTTTGTTGATTTTGACGGGGTTTAAAATAATTATCTTGTCGGAACAGATGGCCCTGTTTCTTGAAATTGGGTCTATGATAATTAGTGCCCTGCAAATTAGGTTTTTGTATTTGTCCCCTACGACAACCACGGGCAATGTGACCTGTGCCATTACAATTGAAACACAAAATATCATAACAGAGACCTGAGTTTGTGAGTTTGTCTGTTAGTGGGACCTTTCTGTGGTGGGCTGTGCTGTGTTCTGTTCCACTGTGCACTGTAGGGGTGTTGTCTCCTGTGTTTGTTGTACTGCCTGTGGTGACACTCAGAAATGTGGTGGCCGTCCTGCTTGCAGTAAGCACACTGAATTCTAGAGTCTACTGTGTTAAAGTTCTGTTCTTTCACACTTGTCCATTGTTGTAGAGTAACTGTACTGTCATCCTGACCAAATGTCTGTGCGATTGCAAACGAAGTGGCAATTCTGGTAGCACCGTTGAAGGTGTCGGTGTCTTGTGCGATGGTGTGAATTCTATTGGGTGTGGGTAGGCCCCTAATAAATTGAGTCAAAAGATCTCTGTCCGATTTTCTTAATTTTGTGCCTTTTTCTAATACTCTACTGGCAAATTGTTGGGAGTTTTCTTGGGGCATTTGTCTAAGAGATAGAAAACAAGCTTCTCTGCTCCAATCTGGGCCTAAAGGTTTAAATTCTAAAAGAAAAGCAGAAAATATGTTTTCAATATTTGAGTTGGTAGGAGAGTCAAGTTTTTGGAGCCATATCTTAGCTGTACCTTGTAAACACATGTGAAAAATATCTGGCTGTTTGTCAAAAGTCGAGCTCAAAACATTAGCTGCAAGTTTGAAGTTGTTAAGAAATTCCTCTGCATCTTGATCCGGGTTGCCACTGAATGAATCTAATTTAAAAGGCAAGTTGTTGATCTCAACATTTTGTTGTGTGGCCAGTGGAAACCTAGTAGGCAATGGTGGAAAATCTGTCTGATTGAATAGAGTATAGCCAGACCAGAAATGTATTGTCTTGTAAATTTGGTGCCCTAAAATTTATTTTGGGGGCTACATGGTTGCGAAGGTTTTTGGGTGGGAGGGTGGGAGTTCTCAGGGGATTTTGGATAGAGTTGCGCTGAACATCTACCGTCGGTGGCTGTGATTGTTGTACCTGCCTGTCCGGAGCTGGTCTGTCTTGCTGGTGCTGTGGTGGGATGTGTTATTGAGAAAGGAAGTTGGCTGCAGTATTGTCCAGAACATTACTATTGTTTATAACATCCCTGTCAAGAGCAGCAGTATTGGTCACAATTTCACCATTGTTGATCATGGCCTGACTGGCCAAAATAACTTCATTGTCTCCTAGGTCACCAGTCTCTGTTCCTGGTTTTCCAGGGGCAGTAGTCGTGCTTCTGTTCTGTTGAGCCATCAGTTAGAACCAGTTTATTTATAAATATTATCCATTCTTCATTGTCTAGCACTTTGGCATCTCACCATGTCCAAATGTTATGTTTTGGGGGAAGTTTAAGGTGGACTCCAGCAGTGCCTTGGGGCAGCTGTGGATCACCAGATCTCCACTATGTCCACTTCTGTCTGTACTCGCTTGGCTGCAACTATTGAGAGGTCTAGGACCTCCACAAAGACAGAAACGCTTGATAACTCTTTCACAATTTATTCTAGTTCAATAAACACAAGTTCCAATCATGATTCAACACATTCTCATGAGTGAGAGAGCAACCTAAGCTCTCCCCCTCTGCATACTATTTCATGTTCTTTCACTTGTTATTGTCCTGATCTCTCCTCAGCTCAAGGCTGAAGTTCTTATACCAGACACTGTACACTAACACATATTACTTGTCACCAATTACTGTGTTTATTTCTAAGAGGTCTATCTCACAGAAGCGGGGATTGGCTGAGGCTATTATTAGAGGTGGTGTGCTATGTGTCTATTGATTTCTACTGTTAAGTCCAATGAGATTTAATTTACTGAGGCACTTTGCTGTGTTTTATGGAATTTAAAGATTATTAATAATTAAGCATTTTCATTTAAATTCTTCACCATTACAGAAGACATAAACTTTCCTAAAGATGCTTTAAAACATCACAAAAAAACAATTTTCCAAAAATGTAATAAAGAAAATTAACAGTATGACATACTAAGGGAAGATATATCTGAAGATTTATGAATAATACAAAAATAATAAAGACAATAGAATTAGAGACAATATGAGTAGATGCTTCATTGAATATCATCTGTAATGGAAATGCTTCTACAGGAACAAAACAGTGAACATCTACGCAGTGTAGCAGACAACATTTCTTTGTGCCACTTTGAACATATTGCTTGAGTGAATTATTTGTAAAAATATGTCGTAATAACAAGTCAAATAATATGTAGTAATTGGTAATAAATCCTAAAAGCATAAAATATATTTTAATAATAAAAATCATTAGTAAAGCAGACATATAAAAATTATCCCCATCAGCGGTGATTTCAAGGTAGCTTTAACATAAAGAATTCTCTCCTCTCTTTTTAAACCTACCTTTAACACTTGAATACGGAATCGAAACCCCATGGGCTTCTTTATTCCAGAAGATATATAGGCCATATACATGAGCAAATATTTGGTGAAATGGTAGTTCAAAAGAAAAACTAATTATGTGACTATAATAAAGGTCAAATGTCAAATTCATAACTGCGAATAGTTTTTTCCATGCCTACATCTTATAACTGTCATAATTAATTTGATAGGCCATATATTAATGAACATTTTCAAGAGAGACAATATTGCACCACCTAACAACAAAAGGGGGTAACATTTTCAAAAAATTAAAAATTCTTAAATAACTTCTGGTGTTGTTCAGAAGATCACATATTAGAAATATAATGGTGGGTAAGCCAAAAAGTGGCATTGTTTCATTAGAAAATGGCAAATCTTGATCAGCTGTTAATAATCTCTGCATCCACTTTTTCACCAAAGTCGGTAAAACTCACTCAAGAGAAAATCATTAAAATTTAAAGATGCTCAACTATCACTCTGAAGAAATTCCCAAGACTTTGTTCAAAATGTTTTAACATTTTTACAAATATATTATGAACTAGTTCAACTCACTTGAGGAATATGTTTGTGAATGGCTATCCTTATTCTCTGCCAAGTTTTCTGATATAAAAATAAACATAGATAGGGATATGATGTGTGTGGTAGACATTTTTCTGTGCCAGTTAAACTGCGTAATTCTAGACTGGAACTTCATCACAATGTTTGAATATTGTAATTAAATATACAAAAAACACTGTGTGATGAAGTTCACCATCTGAATGATATATTTTGAACTGTTCAAAATTGTTTGTTTCGTACATTAAATTTTTACCTTTTTATGACACTTGTCGAGCAAAGCTCACATTTCTAGACTTTCCTGGTACTTAACAAATCTGTTTCAAATAGGGAACATTGGGGTATCTTATTAGAAATATGAACTTATACTGTCATGAAATATTGTAAGACATAAACTTTCCTAAAGATGCTTTAAAATGTCACAACAAACAATTTTCCAAAAATTTAATAAACAAAATTAACACTTAGTAGGACCTACTAAGGCAATATATAGCTGAAGGTTTATGAATAATCCAAAAATAATAAAGACAATAGAAGTAGAGACAATATGAGTAGATGTGTCATTGAATATCATCTGTAATGGAAATGCTTCTACAGGAACAAAACAGTGAACATCTGGGCAGTGTAGCAGACAACATTTCTTTGTGCCACTTTGAACATATTGCTTGAGTGAATTATTTGTAAAAATATCTGGTAATAACAAGTCAAATAATATGTAGTAATTGGTAATAAATCCTAAAAGCATAAAATATATTTTAATAATAAAAATCATTAGTAAAGTTGAACTTATACCATCCTGAAATATTCTAAATAAAAATTATACCATCATGAAATATTGAAAACAAAACTTATACCGTCATGAAATATTTCCTCCTGGTAGAGAATCCTATAGTTGTTACCCAACAATTTGTAAATCACCTTTCCCACATAAGGTAGAACTGGTCTTGCAGACTCCTCATACCCTTTAATCTGTTCCAATAGAAGTAAAATATTCTCTCTATCACTATCATTGATGATGAATTTAAACTATATATTTGTCAGGAAACACACACAAGATATTTCAATAAATTCTGTGTCAGTGGCTTAATAACCTAAGTAGTTGTATTCATCATTCATTATCCCAAATGTTAATGTTATTAATATTTTCTAGATTTATCTTATTAAAAACTGGAAGTCATATAGCTGAAGTTAAAAAGCTGAAGTTATATAAATAATATAAAAAGTTGAAAATAAAAGTATGAGAATGTCATAGGGAGCCAATAACAACGTTAACTACACATACATCTGTGAGAAATAGGAAACTGTGGTCACTTTAATTGTATCATTCATGGTTTTTAAATTAACAGTTTATAACTCATACAGTTCAGGTTTTCATGTTTTTTCATCAAATATATCTAGCTTTCAAAGAATAAAGGTCTAATCAGCAATATTTGTGTTTTTACCAATAACTTTATGGCAGTGACTTAATAATGTATGTTAAATAATCATCTTATTGCAATGTAATTGTGGCAGTTCAGAGCTTTATTGTATCAACACAATGACATAGATATTTCATCTTTTAGTTATATTTACCTCTAAAAAATTTTCGATTTTTAAGTTTTTCTTATGTTTATATAATACCAAATTAACACATGTCTAACATGAATTTGGAATTGTTGGTATTTGTGGTATTTGGGTTCAGCATAGTAACTTAGGCCACACAACAGCACTATTTAACACAGCCTGTGCTTTTGTTATAACATCCAACTGATGTACTCATGTTCTGTTCTAATATGGCTTTATTCCGTTAAAAGGTTCCAACTTTAGCATTTAAATGATTTACTTACATTTCCTCGGGCTGTAAGAGTATCTCACATTACAATATATATATTTTAAAACAAGGAAACCATCTTTTCAAGAAAACAAGCATTTTCAAGGAAATCAAACTGTTAAACATTTGTATGCAATGTAAGTTAATGTTTCTAAATTTATGAAATTTTTGTAATGGGTATCAAAATTTAATAAAAAATTGTTAATTCTGCAAACATCAACAAAGGATTGATATTGCAAAAATACTCCTGACTTTCAATAACGGAATACAATTTGCAATGTCTCTATTTCCTAGTGGCGAATTTTTGTCTATTGTCTGTATTAATTAACTGCAAATTACTCAAGTGTTGAGAAAATGCGTGAATTTATCTGATCATATCAAAAGAATAGTAAACTTTTAACTTAACCTACGAAATTTGTGTGGCCTGTTATGCCTGTCAAATTGTGCACGACTTTTGAAGCTGCACCATCCTCTGACATCTAAAGAACAAAGCAATAAGACTAAACACAAAAACCACTTGTTTGGAAAAAGGTTCAGGAATGTTTTTAAGTCTGGTCTCAAACTCAAATCTGATACTTATGGTTAGAATATTGAACGCTAGTTTGTTGAGTCTGGAGACTTTGACTGAAGGAATTTCGCAAATATACTCTAATAAAATAAGACTTGATTGCAGCATGTACAAAACTTTAAGCCTACGATGGGGGTGTTGGATAATTTGTGTTTAGAATCTCAATCCTGTACCATTAGAAAAATATTAAAACCTTTCACTTTCATTTAACATTCACTGTTATTAGAATATAAATAATTTAAAAATTTAGATACTTTGGTCAGTATTGTCAATGAAAAGTCTCAAGTGGAGAGTGTATAGTATTAGCTTAGTTAAGTCTCAGTTGAGTCAGATTTTGGGCACCCATTTTAGCCTAAAGTTCACCTACGACCAGAACTGGAGTTTTGATAATGTTGTTAAGCCTGAAAGTAGACTAACTCTGAGACTTTTTGGGAAATGTGCCCAGGGGTTAACAAAAAAAGGAGTAGTGAAGGACTCAGTATCCCAATAGCTGTTTGAATCTAAATGCAATTGCAGATCTGAAGGTCGGAAAAAAAGAAAGAGTTGAAGCATATACATTGTAGTTCACTCTTTTTCATAAATGTTACGGAGCGCAGGGTTTCCAAATGTAAGATAACGTCAATACTGGACTTAGTCTGAGATTACTTTGGAAATCTTCCTCAGGGTAGATGATTATTGGGGGAGTTATAATAAGAAAAACACAGAAAGAAATATTTTTCACTAAGTGAAACTTTGGATAATACCCTGTTTAAAACCTCGAATTATAGAGTGTCATATGTTTAGATTTACGAATTAAAGTATAATAATACCTGTTCTAGCAACCTTGCCATACAAATTCAAATATAGTCTTATAATATTTTAAGCAGAATTAAGGATCAAACATGAAACAATCAATGTAGTTTATGTAATGCATAAACTTTGGAAGATATTCTGATTAATAATAAATAATTCATTTGAATTGAGGAAAAACTACTTACCACTTTCTTATAGATACCATGCAGCCATGAACGTAAATCACACTCTTCAACTGACTTCAACAAATGTTCACAATGTTTACTCCAAAATTCAAGTTTCTTCAAATCTATAGCCTTATGAAATGAATCACTTAATACCTAAAATAAGAATAACATTTTTGCTCATATTCCACTTTCTTCACACCTTTGTCATCTGGAGATGTTCAACAGCTGGATACAAATGTCACACTTGATTGAACCCACAGTTGTTTCAAGTTCATCAAAAAATTGTAACCCAAGGACACTGACCAAACTGTGAGCCTATTTTGGCCAAGTATTTTATGTAGTGGTGTTTCTTCGAGTGTTTCTATTGTAAAAATTTTAGTGTGTTTGATGTATAATTACAAATGTAAACCCATACTTATGTTTGGGGTATTTTATTACAACATTTTATGCAATAACATCCAACATCCTCAGTTGAGTAAATTTAACAGATTATGAGATACAGGCTAGACAAGACATTTACCCCAGTCCACCTGCCCTCCCACCCATCCACTTGTCCACATAGATAGATGCCATGGGTGAAAAATAATACCTGTATTTGAAATCATAGTTTAGTCAGTCCTCAGTTACCACAGGTAACAGAACATATATTCTAGATCTCTGAAGTGATAAGTCAAGTGTAACATTTTTTTTTGCAAAATAGACCCACAAACTGATCACGGGGTTTTAAGGAATAACAGTCAAAGAAAACAATGTGTTTAATATTTCTACAAACATTTAGAAAACGATATCAAGCACAATGGTAATGGGATAACATCTGAGCTATAAACAGGAAAACAAATGAAATACTGTATGTGTTATTAAGGTTCGGAGCAAAAAAGATACCAAAATTAGACCCCTGCACTGATCATTACTTCCAATAAACAGCACTTCATTTTCTAGAAATATAAACATGCAGAGACACTACTTCAAATTTGAAACTGGTAAAATGGGCTCACTATTTGATTGTTGACCACATATAATAATGCCATATATGGTGCACTTTACATAGCTGAAGTATTCATTAAGTGTTTACCTTTTTTCAAAATAGACCCATAAACTGATTCAAGGTTTTGGTCAATTAGAGACAGAAAAAAAGTAATATTTTTAATATTTGCATAAATATTGGCGCAGTATTATTTGGCACAGTGATAAAGGGATAACAGACCTACCATTTTGGATATTAACATTGAAAATATGCGATGTACTCTTTGTGTTGTTGAGGTTGAAAGTAAAAAATTTGCCAAAATTAGACCCATAAACTGATTAATGCTTGTATATCACTGAAACCATTGTGGATGACACTGCCAAGTTAGGGGCCTGTCCAGTCAGTTGGACACTACCAATGAGGGTACCTACCGTTAATTTCTTTACCCAATACCATTTTCAAAAATTTAAAAGTGAAAACTACCCATTACCATTGTATGCTTGTAATTTGAGGAATTAATAATGAGTAGAATACAATTTTCACCAATTTTCACCTGTAACTAAAAACTCTGAAAACTACTGTTTATCCTTTTAATCTTTCAACTTAGAAAAACAGTCAAAGTAAAAAGTAATAAAAAGACAAAATGGTTAACTTTTTCAGTGGTACCAACTGTTAATCTAGAAATACATATCTTTATTGTTGCAGATTTAATGTATAGTGAACTAAGAAACATACTTTCACTACTTTACCCATTTATATAAAGACAAATACAAAACGGTAAAACACTTAAATCAAGGTACATACCGTTCACTGCTTTACCCATTTATATACATAGAAACACAAAACGGTAAAGCACCCACTTCCGTTTTACTGTTTTACTGTTTTATGATTTTGAAATAATGTATTCTTACCCTTTACCTTATGACTAATTATAATTAGGAAAACTGTATAAGGGACATGATTTGAAACAGAAAATGGTCCTTTTCTGTTTGACTGTTATGGTACATTTTGGCCTGCAAAGTATCATTAAGTGAAGGTCATGTCCCTGGCAACCATAGTAGGCTGGATTGTGACGTCACAGTGCAAAATTTAAACATGTGAATGGGTTTACAGAGTTTATATTGTCAAAATAAATTAAAATACTCCAAAACTGCTTGATGAATTTCATTAATATTTGGTATGAGGATAGCACAAAATATGGAGCATACTTCCACTTTATGGTAACCTTAAACTCCGTACAATAAGTCTATTAAAGCAACTTTAAGGTTAGCGCTTACAGGGCTAATTATAAAAAATACTTGGTGAATTTCAGTTATAATTGATACATGGTCGTTTTTTTTACTGTATGCTGTAGGTGTCCTTAAAATCTGAGCAATAACGACTCACAAATGACTTTCAAAGGTCAGACAAGAGTGACTTGACAGATTCAATTCACTTTGGTAAATGGTTGTGCATAGAACCCGGGGCCTAACACCAACAATTAATTTTTGTAGTCATTAATTAATTTAAGATTCATCAATACAATTTCAAGAGGGTTTATGTACAACTAAAGCTTTGAAATAAGTATTTTCATAGAATAATTTATAAGAGTGTTCCGTACATTCATTTATTTAGTGTTTAACATCACACATAGTACATTATTGGTTATATTGTGAGGGGTAGTTGAAAGCACATACTACATGACCAGATAAGACCAGGATTCGAGCTGTAATCTCAGAGCACCACTGTGTCACCATGGCCCACCATGCTATGCATAATTACAAGTAAGCTGTAATTATGACATATTATTTCGTAATTACAAGATAGTGTATGTTGTTATTACGACTTATGAATTTTTTGGCTATATCATAATTACGACTTAAGCTATGTCGTATTTAAGAGATATGCTATGTCACTTTACAGTTTTGAAACCAGAAAATGACCCAGAAAATATTTTGAAACTCAAACTTAAGGAAAGGTCAAAGGTCAAATCAAGTCACACTATGATGTTGCACACCTATACTGCCCAACCAGTGTCTCTACCAAGTATCATGCAGCTTCCTACGCCTTACAGTTTCTGAGATACAGTCTGGACAAACTTTCCCGCCCGCCTGACTAATGGGTGAAAACAATACATATATTCACTACACCTTTCCTAATAAGACTTTATAAGTAAACTAACATAGACAAAAGTCTAAACAAATGTCTAAATTTAGACACAGATTTAAGGACTTGATTACAGCATCCAAATATCTTTGATACGCATTAATCACATTTTGCTAATTAATGGAAATTAAATTAGAATTAATGTGGGTGTTCCACCACATGACTAAGGCTCCCGATTAAGGGTTTCTGGGGGTCGATTTGAAATATTTGCTTAGTCCCAGACCTTCTGTAAGGGTCGGTTGTTGTCGGTTGAGGCCGTGTGAAAAATCAAACATGTTTGATATTTCTCACGACTACAACCGATTCATATTTCCCGCCCTCAACAAAATGTCATGCGTCTGAAAGTGAGTCGGTTGCATTAGTCCCAGGAAGCCTCAGACCGTCTGTGGTGTCCTGGGACCCAAAAATCTAGGTCTGGGACTAAGCCCCTACTAAGGGTAACCGACCCTAACCGATCCAAACCGGCCTCCCCAGGACACCTGGGACAACACAAATTTAGTCTGTGACGGTCTGAGGATGGCCCAGGAGGCCTGGGACTAACAACCGATTAAGAACGGACTCTTTTCCGCACGTCGGAAATTAAAACGAGGCAATGAGGAGGTCTGGGACTATATAAGTGACCGCGCACACATTGTCATTGTTACTGACTGTTTGGCTACTGAGAGACGTGTGTCACTGATTTGTAGGGGTTTTCAGTTTTTTTAAATATATTATACTTGAGCTTAAGGCAAATTTCACAGTTAGGAGACACATTTTACTATTTTTTTTATTATTTTGTCGACTGGATTATGAGGAAAGAGAAAGGAGGGAAGAGAGGAAGGAAAAAGATGGATGACAGGGAGAAGGAAAGTGAAGTAGAGGAAATAGTTGAAGTTACAGAGGAGGGGATTGAGAGGAGAGAGGAGGAGGAGATTGAGGAACATCCAGCTATTGAGGAAGCTGTGGAAGAAGAAGAGAGGTGTGAAGAAGATCCAGAGTGTGTGCAACTTTTACTGACAGTCAGGAAATTTCCATTGTGGAATTTGTAAAGCAGCACCCAGAACTGTATGACAAGTAACATCCACGTTTCCACGACAGGACCAGAAGAGAGGCTCTCTGGGCAGAAATATCAGCAGAACTCAAGCTCAAGCCCTTTGATGTGAAACGTTGGTTCGAGTCCCAGAAAATGCATTATGGCAAGCTGTCTAAGCTCCAATCTGGCCAAGCCCCGAGGGAGATGACCAATAGACAGTCCTGGGTCTACCAACAGATGGGTTTCCTTAAAACCCACATCAGACGAAAGGGGGCCAACAGAAGTTCAGGTTTTGAGGCCAGTCCAAATATCAGCAGGCAGGACGAATCACGTGGCTCAACTACTGACACAGAACACCTTGAGTCCAGTGTCCTGAGGGAGAGGAGTCAGTCCGTCATTACATCTACACCCGTTTCAACAACAGACTCCAAGATTCTCGAACACTTTGAGCAGATGAGGACACTAATCTCAGGTTTTCTGCATCAGAAGTCAGACAGGCAGCCCTTCTTTGACTACGTGGCATCAGAGGCCGAAAAGATGACTCAAGAAGAATTTGAAGAATTAAAGGGCAAGATATTTAGAGACATTGAAACTGTTAAGAGCAACCGTAGACGTCAGCCATTGCCCAGAAGATCAGCCACTATTGCCACGGAGTCGCAGAGGGTCAGGATACTGCCACCAACCACTCCACAGGCGTCTAGTTCCACTCAAGCAGCAGCTGGCAGCAGTTTTGTGTACTATACACCAAGCCGAATTGGCTTCAGCAACCCTACATCTGTCCTAACTGTACAGGACGAAGGGAGCAGACACAACCTGAGTGGAATATTAAGCCAGCTACCTGATCTGACATCAACACAGATCGTCGAGCAGCCTCAGCAGCAGTAGCAACCACAGCAGCAGCTCTTTACTATTACCACTTCAGCACCACCTCAACAGCAGCAGCAGCCTCCTCAGTAGCCATCCAGTCAGGGCGGGTCTTTGACCTGCCAGGCCCTTTTCAGGGCCACCAAATCTTCCAAAAACAATTATTCAGCTGGAAGTTATTCCAATTCCCCTCCCAAAACAAAAAAGTTCAGTACAAATACTTATCACAAGAAAAAAAAATTAAAGTCCAATGCCCACACCACCCCAAACATGAAATAAATAACCCATAGTACCACACATAACAAAAAAGGCCACATAAAAAATTTTTTAAAAAAACTCCCAATATGGCCATTAATCAGCCCATTTTTAGATTAAAATCCATGGGATAGTTTAAAATCTGTAATTGAAAAGTCCAACACTTACACCTTCCCTAGAGTTAAAAGGCATTATCACATACTTACCAACCCACAAACAGACAAACCCAATACCAAACATAACCCCCAACTAACAAACCCAACTACCAAAAACAAACCCAATACCAATAACCACCAACCAAGAAACACACAAACCCAAAAGTAAACAGAACCCATGCCAAAGAACTGACAAACTATTTTGCAAACACAATCCCCCATTATTGAAAAGAAAACTAGCTCCATGGTTATATTTTCTATATATTTGTGAATAGAAGTGAAGATTTTAAATTCAAGATTTCCATGAAAACATTTCTGTTAGAAATAATTTTCCAACCCCCCCCAAAAAAAATATGGTGAAATTAGAATGTGGATTTCAAAATATATACAAAAATAATTCCATTTAGGATATTATGTGTGGCTTTTGTTTGGCACTGGGTTTGTCTGTTTGTTGGGTGGGTAACTTGTGTTTGTCTGTTTTTCAGTCTGTGTAACTTATGTTTGGCATGGGGTTTGTCTGTTTGTCCGTCTGAACAAGTTATGTTTGGCATGGGGTTTGTCTGTGTGTCCGTCTGAACAAGTTATGTTTGGCATGGGGTTTGTCTGTGTGTCCGTCAGAACAAGTTATGTTTGGCATGGGGTTTGTCTGTGTGTCCGTCTGTACAGGTTATGTTTGGCATGGGGTTTGTTTGTAGCAAGCATAGCTGATTAATTGTTTTTGGAATATTTGGTAGTCCTGAAAAGGACTGTTTGTTAGTCCTGAAAAGGACTGTTTACTGCAGAAGGACTTATATTCTGCCATCTTGCCAGGCCACTGCTCCCTCATTATTGAAGTAGTCCTTGAGGTAATCCCTCTGTCTTTTGGCTTCTCTAGCAGGGTTTCTGTCTGGACCACCACCAGCAGCACCACCAATCAATCCACAATCACCAGGCACATCATCATCATCGTCCTCTCCAGGCTGCTGACCACCATGTTTACCTTGATGCTGGCTTCTCAGTATGTTGTGCAGAACCACACAGGTGAAGACCACTTCTCTGACTGTTTCTGGGGGGTAGTTCAATGGTGGTCCTCATCACTCTGAATCTTGAAACCAGGATGCCAAAAGCGTTCTCAACAATTCTCCTGCCCCTTGATATTCTATAGTTGGCAATCCTTTCCTCTCTTGTTAACATCCTTCTGCCATAGGGTTTCATGAGCCAGGTCTTCAGGGCAAAGGCATCATCTGCCAGAATGAAGTAGGGGACATCTCGACCACCCTGGGTTATAGGAGCTGGGTCAGGGAAGCCTATCCTGCCAACTTCAATCCTCCTCTTCAGCTGAGAGGCATTAAATATCTGGGCATCTGAGCAAGATCCAGCTGTCCCAGCATCCACCCATCTAAATTTGTATTGTCCATCTACCAGGGCGAACATCACAATGGAAAAGAACCCCTTGTAGTTGTGGTAGAGGGCTCCAGTGTTCTTGGGTTTCTTCAGGGCCACATGCTTCCCATCCAGGGCTCCCAGGGCATGTGGAACATTCCACCTGATCCTGAATTCCCTTTCCAGTTCTTTCCACTCATCTGGAGTAGTAGGACATCTGAGGTACTCTCTGGTGAACTCATCCTGGATGGCCCTGCAGACCTCTGGTAAAAACTTGGAAATGGTGGATGTTCCAACCCTGAACTGACAGGATAATGATGTGTAGGACTCCCCAGTGGCCAGATATCTGATGGTGAGGGCTAACTTCTCCCCAACACTGATTTGTGCTCTGTAGTTGGTGGCCTGCCTGGCTAGATGTGGTTCCAGTCTGGTCTTTATCATTTCAAAAAATTCAGGGGTCATCCTCATGTAATTGGTGAATCCTGGAATGTCTGTGGCATACAGATCAGCCATAAAGTTCTGGTAGGCCCCCCTCTCCTCTCTCTGCAGTAGCCATGGCCTGAGCCACATGTTGTGCCTTCTTCTAGGTCTCTGTATGGGTGCTGGTGGCGCTGCTGGTGGTGGTGGTTGCTGTGGTCGACGTAAAAATTGGAAACACATGATTATTTGTAACTGAATAAAAACCAAAAAAGCCCTAAGTTGTTGTTGAAGCTGTCTTCCATTAAAAGGTGGCATCCTGCTGTGTTGCTGTAAAAGCAATGATAATTAGATTGCGGATTTTATATATATATACCCAGAAAATCCAGCAACTTTGCAAAACAGGAATCGGCGATCCTGGTCTGGGGAAGACTGGGGAGGCCTGAGGATGCCTGAGGACGCCGGGACTTAATCGGGGCTTAGTCCCAGGAGGCCTGAGGCCCAGTCGGTATGTGTACGACAGGATCGTGGTTGAAACCGACCAGAAAACTGTCTTAGTCGGGTCTTAGTCCCAGACCAGTCGGGGACTGTCTGCGGCCGCCTGAGGCATCCTGAGGCTTCCTGAGGCCGATCTGTACTTAATCCCAGACTTCAATGCCGACTCAGTTTTCCCGCTCATTTTTGCTTTTTTTTCACCCACTGTCCACGATTAAGGGTCGGGAACAGGGGCATAAGGAAGCATACTTGATACTATTTGCACCACTCATAAATAAATGTTGGCCCTATTGTCTCTCCTTTGATGGAGATTAAGCACTATAAAATTATTCTTATTGCATTACATATTATTGTTTGATTTAACTTGGGGCAAGTTTGCTGAGGCCTTATTTGTCCAGCTTCCTGTTTATGAGTACTTTATCATAAGTATATATGTCATAGTTACTATGCAGAATTGAGGAACAGCCATCTTTTGTATAAAATAATGTATATTAAAGGTACACCGAAAATTCATATATAATTGCTGAAATGAATTATTTCAAAATCTTCATGGAACATATAAAACACACTGTGTTGTGACATCACTAACAAGAGTGATGTCATAGCCCTTTGAAGTATAACCGCAAGTGTGACTTCCCACCACCAGCCACGTGGCTGCCCCCCCCCCCAAAAAAAAAGACCAAATCTGGCAAAAATAGGGAAAGAGTTAAAAGGTATTATATAAAACAGTAAAAGGTCTGATATTCATTAATGCTTTATTACAGCATATAAACTGTTAAAGGGTGCTTTACAAATTTTTCATTGACTTGTCAAAAAAATAGAATTAAGTATCTAACCCTTTAACTATTTCAAAACAGTAAAACAGCAAAACGGAAGTGGGAGCTTTACTGTTTTCTGTTTATATGCATACAAATAGGTAAAGCAGTGAACGGTATGTACCTTGATTCACCTACTTCCGTTTTACTGTTTTACTGTTTGGAAATAGTTTAAGAGTATGGCTGGGTGTGTGTGTGTGGGGGGGGGGGCTGCCATGTGGTTATCAGAAGGGACACATGTGGTCAGGTTTCAAAGGCCTATGACGTCACTCATGCTAATGATGTCACAAAACAGTGTTCTTTATAGATTCCATAAGATTTTACAACAATGAGGCATCTCAGGAATTATGTTTAAAATTTTAGTGTATATTTCATCTAGCTGTAACAGATGAAAATTATTTATTTTAAGTATAGATTACTTTATACATATAGTTTTGGTTCCTCAAACCTGCCAGTAAACATTAGAAACGTTTTAAAATGGTTTAAATGATTACAAAAGTTACCACGAGCTAATAAGTTGTTACCACAAGATATTAAGTCATTCCCAAAACTTAGCAATTAAGCACCATAAAAGTATCCTTATTGCAAGTCATATTGT